>CM066034.1:160728803-162095994 GCA_033557465.1 Ichthyophis bannanicus
TACAGTCTACGGGTAGGGCAGAAATGTCACGAAGGCCTGTGTATGGTATTCTCTGACATCCCACCACACACCCCCCAAACAGGTGGGTCTAATGGTTGTGTGTGGTGGTTGTGCCAGACCTTGGTCAACCACTGTTGGCCTTCTTCATCTGTGCCGCATGTGTGTGGGGAACACATCTTTGCACGCTCTCTTAATAACCACGTCATGACTGAGTGCACAGAATGTGGTGTCTCTGATTTAGATCAACATCAACACATATTTGTTAAACTTGTACATGTTATGCTGCTATGTCAGCATGGGCAGAGGTGGCTAGTGTAGGTTATGTCTACCAGTGAAGTTACTGTGTTGCACAATGCGGAATCCTGAACATGTGGTATATGTTATGTCATGTAGGTAGGCAGGCCATTGTGTGGAGTGGATCACATATACGATACTCCCATACGATGCTACAGCTGATCTGGTATGAACACTCAGCATTTAACACAAACATTGGGGGGTAACAAAGTTTTGCACCCACCTTCTGCATCTTGACGTTGCAGAGGGCCTATGTGCTCTCAGCTGTGCCAGCAGCAACATCCTCCCCACACACCTCCTGGCTTGTTGGATGGTCTTGCGGCTGGTGAATGAGAACCCATCGTCGTTTTATATGGCCGCATCATGTCTGCCTCCACGGGCCCCTCGGCAGATGTTTTATGCGCTGTAACCAGACACACCAACCTCTGGTGGATACTCCATGAGTGGTGTTCGCACGCATCGCCAGCCCCCTCCGCCACCTCCTCCTGCGGCTCCTCCTCCTCCTCCTCCTCCCCCCTCCTAATGCTGCTCATCCTTGTACTGTAGTCACCTGTATTGTGGGCACAAAGAGATTGACCACACACATATGACTGTGCAATACAGCTACGTATACGTGTGTGTTGCAGAAATACACATACCTGCTGGTGTGGGGACCCAACACGTGTGGCTTGGCAGACAGGGCCCCCTGCACACTCACATACCTGTCTCTCTGCAACAGGTACCTGTACCAGGGAGGAAACAGGTGTTGTGTACCCTCTGCACACCTTGTGTGTTTGCCATGCCTCTGAGTCTGCTCCTAATTGTGCATTTAGCCCCAACCCCATTTCTCAAACCACCTGGCCAACATTATTTGCACACACGGATGCACATAACTGACAGGTACACCTGTAATTGCATACACCGGTGTGGGTGTGCCTGCCATCTTGAAGGGCATATCACATTGGGACATACTGTCATCACAGTGATCCATGTGTTTGTCTCCAACATACAATGGAGGTAGCTACCAATGTAAATCAACACTGGGCCATTGACAGGCACATGCAGCACTGTGCGTATAGTATGTCACATAAACATTCACATCTCACAGGCGGGGACTGCAATATGACAGCTGAGGAGAGGCAGTGTTGTGGGTGGAGGTAAGGGGTTGTTAGACGTAGACATGTCTGGGACAGGTTGGGGGACTGATAGGATGAGGGACACATGCTGAATGTTGTCCCTGGAACATGGCAACAGAACATGGTGACACAGGCCAATACACAGATGTCTGCAGCTCTGAGGATGTACAACATGTTTAACTCAGGGACAGATGTCATCGTCCCAACACAGGCCATGTTTTCATGTCCCCACAGGGTCAGGTGTTGTATGACACATCTGCCCTTACCCCATGGGCATACGTGTATCACTGCACCTTGACAAGTCATTGTCAGACCACATGTGATAGGGAAGGTTCCCAGACACCATGCTGCACTCGGTACCTGCTGTGATGCCAGGCGTACATGCACTGCTCTTGAGATACGCTCCTTATGTCATACACTGTGGTCTCTCATCCTTTCCAACAGTCACATATGTCCACATTTGCTTGCCCGTGTGCACATGTGACTGTGAGGTGACAGACGGCGATAGCACAGTCACAGATCTATCGCGTTGTGTGATGTGCATGACCTCTACGCCTGCAAGATCTGCAGTGTCCAACTGCTCCATATTGTGGAGTGACCTACCCTGTCACACACTGTGTAACGTTAGTGGGCAAGGTGTAGTCCCACTGGTATTTTGGAGGGGGAGGAGCACCTTATAGGGGACACCTATTGCCCCGTGGCTGACACCACAACCCAGCCTATGTTGGCTACGTGACATATGTCTTTGAGAACACTATTCAGCTGTCCCCCTGTGTATTGCACCTCCTGGTATTGGCCTTGATGTAACCTTTGGGGTGTGAGTGTTCTGTTTCAGTTTCACATAACAGGGTATTGAAGGTGTAGAGCACACACCTCTGACAGCAGCATAGTTAAATGCTAGCACAGTACATACCTGTAAAAGGTGATCTCTGGGAAAAGCAGGAATCAGTCTCCACATATGGGTACATCGGCAACCAATGGAGCCTGCACAGGCATACCTACCCGTTTCCAAACAGTAAGCCTTGGGCAGCATACCTGGGGCCTGTACACTGACGTCCCGCCATATCCAGAGCCTCTCTCCATTAGGGTTCCCAAGCTGAGACAAGGGTGAGTTGCGAATAGGAGGATAGCTGAAAGGATAAAACTCATGGGGAGCTGGGAGGGTTGTCCAGACTACTACGTGCTGTTCACAGACATCACCTGTTACACCTAGCTACGGAAACAAGCAGGAATGTGTGTTCACATATGTGGACTCCCTAGCTATGGGAGGGCCAGGGGAAGCTCCCTGAGATTTGCCGTGCCGAGGCCACAGGTGGGCCTCAGTCCCTCACGTACTCTCCACCATCCCTGTGGGATGGAGGGTGGGATTTGGGATGAATGGACCTTCAATGAAAGACAAACAACTCACCGAAGGACTACTGGGGGGGGGGGGGGAAGAGTCCGCAGTATGCATGATAAGTGCATTACACATATCATATGAACTCACATATATAATGTTTACGGACTGGATTTTAGGGGTGGGGTGAGGGCAGGATGGGGTCTGCTGGATACGTAGTGACGGGATTGTCACGGCGACATCACAGCAGTGGGGATGACGGGCCTACCTGGAGCGAGAGCAGGTGATCCAGGTGTCAAACTGGTTTGGATGGGTGATGGCACTTCCCCAATGGCAAGCGTTATGGGACACATCTGGGACCTTCTGGAGACCCATCTTCCGACTAATTAGGTATGACAGACGCAGACCGACCGACTGAGACACCTATCCCAGTCCTTTCGGGGAGAGCGGTAATGGGGGTAACCGCATTCCCTAGAAACAAATATGTGTCATCAAAAGGTAATACATCTACACTGTCTGTACAAGCTGCTAAAAGATATGAAATACATATACGCACGAAGCATCAAGGGTAGGGAAACCTAAGTAGACATGGATGCTGATAGCATCATACTGCATCATAGTGCCTACCAGGCTCTTCATACTGAAGAATAGTGTGCGGATGGGGATATACACTGTCTGATACGTCAGTCAGCTTCACTCTCTTACATGGACAGTGAGGTGAACGTATGTAACATATTATCAATCCCTACGAGGTCTCCCCACAGACACATATCTAGGTACAGATATACGCACATATCTGTATTTCAGGATATGTTTGCGAGACATGTGTGGACATATATAACATAGGCAGCTATATTTATATGTTTGTATATAATGTTCATAATAAAACACATATCGATATGTATCCATCTATCTATCTATCTATCTATCTAGCTCTATCTCTATATCCATATATATCTATGTATAGCTAGATCTATATCTATATCTATATATACACACATTTATCTCTATATATATGTGGGCCATGAATATGCACCGGCAGCAAATTGACATATGTATGTAGAGTTATGAGGACCTATTCACATACCATGACTATATTCTTGACGACACATGTCTGCCACTGAGCCCCACAGTTAGTTTGGGATGGGGTATGTGAGTGTGAGACATTCTAATTCGTAAACAGGAGGCCAAGCCCACCTGACAGATACAATGATCATCAATCTCCATGGCATACAGGGATTGCAGTATGCAAAACAGCGAATCACCAGGATGGTTGCGTGACAACAGGGGATAAGCCCAGTCTGTGCAGACATGGCTAACATCTGTTAGATATCTAACATGGCAAAAGGTACAGAAATCCAGCCGACGGATACCAAGGGGACACACTGGAGGCGTATGGCGGTACTATGCGTTCCCAGTAGCCGTGGATAGTCATGCATGAACGTCCACCCTCTATACAAAACAAAACCAGAGGTTGCAGTAAACCCACACAGACCTCTGATGGGGTCATAAACCTTGTCTAGCCATATAGCGTCGCCCTATGAGGATGGTGTTCGCTCTATATCAGGGCCCTCATAGTGGTTGGGCTCTCTGAGAGTGCCAAGAGCATATGGAGGTTGGAATTTGAATGAACTGTCTGTAAGCAGATACAGTGCCATATCCCCTGGAGGAGTTGTCCAGAGGATAAGAGGTGTTCAGCCTACAATGAGTGAAAATAACCATGGGCTAGCTTGGAACCACTACTACGGTTGAACAGGAAACTGTGAGATAGAGAAAACTGGAACATGTGGGATGTGTCTGCAAGGCAATCACTGTGCCTCCTGCAGGCACAGCAGCTGTAGAAATAGATGGGTGGCGGACATGGGCAATGAGACAAAAGGACAGGGGATGGTCCTGTCCCTGTCTACTGAGTTATCCAGCAAATATGTTCATTGCAGGACAAGCAATACCCTGAAAAGGAGGCTAAGGAGCATCTTAGTAAGTTAACCCTCAGCCTAGGAAAGTACTTGATGAGAGGGTGTGGAACGTAGGTAACGGAGGGGTGACGTACCATAGGGGACGTCAGCTGATGGCACAGTGCTCATGTTGTGACAGACACTATTATGGGATAGTTGTACCCCCTCCTCTCAGTGATGAGAGGAAGACAGATCTATAACCCAGAAACAAGGATATCCCGACATCTTAACCTCTTGAGAAAGGGTATGCAGTGTAGTCTCCTGGGGAACACCAGTGCGGCACCTATGAGAATACACTAACTGTTTTTACAGTTCCCCGACACCTAAGATTTGTTGTGAATGCTGCGGCTGCCTAGACTTTTGTAAACATCAGACCATGCTGAGGTGTTCCTCGGCTGTGCTACATCTGCATGATGGCAGGAGACCTGGACAACTCCTCATTTCCAAAAGAAAGAAGGTCAGGTGGGACATTTCCTACCTCCTGACACTGATGGTGGATAGGAATGGCCTGTAGCCCTAGGGACGTCAGAATGAACAGTGGGCAAATTGACGTACAACCTCCTTGTTGATGAGGCTTTCTCCAGTACATGGTGATTGTGCCACAGTAGGTTGAGGCCATCTATTCAGACCTGCAACCTCGAGCCAACCCTTGCAACGTGCTACAATGGGAGTACCAGTGGATATGCCTACAGACCCACAAGGGTCAACATAAGAGAGAATTATGATATACCATGCATAGGACTTAGAAGTTATGAGTAGTCAACTACCTTTGACTCTGCCACGAAGGGCCTCAAACGGGACAGGTTTTGTGTGACCTCCTGGAGGGCGTGACTCATATAACACATATGGGATATCATCCGGGATGGCAGCATAGACGTTTGGACGTTGTGATGTCCAAAAGCATCATGTGCTTTAGAAGCACGACCTGGCAGACAGGATGACTGCTCCGTTTAACGTTTGACCTTCCGCATTGCTGATTCCACTACCAAGGAATGGTGGGGGGGTCGGGTATTATGAGATCCTGGAGAGGGTGCCACCTCATACAGAGCATCAGTTGCTGAGGCAGGGGGAGGAGGAGCCCTCCAAGGTGATATCCACATTTCCAGGAGGCAGACCTGCAAGAAGGATTTATAAGAGACGTTAGGTTGTCCGTTCCTGCAGTGGCGCCAGTGGTAAGCGGAAGGTCAGGAATGGGAATAGCCAGATAGGTTGCCATGTCAGGTGGAATGTCTGAGACGAAGGTCATCCAAGGGAAAACATCCATGGCAAAGGTAGGGTTGCAGTAGCAGCCTCAGCACCAGAGGGTGCAGACTGATTATGAACACAACACCTAGTGGTGGTGTGGAGGCACTTGCGATCAGGAGACAATGCAGGAGGTACTGCATTGATCACTCCGGGTATCAACTCCACACTGGGTATCAATAGTACAGCCCTTGATGTTGTCATCGGGGGCTGCTGAAGCGGCACCAGGACAACTGGCGTGGCATAGCAAGTCTCCGTAGACATGCGTATCCTGAAACAACAATGTGCAGTTTCAAAACACATCGTGACCCAATCCTCAGGAGTACATATCGGTCATGGAGTAGGCATCTAAGAGGGTGACTCGATCGAAGTATGCGTTGATGGTACGGACATCGGTATCAGCAATGCCAACACACAGAACCCGGTCTGAGTGTTATACATTGTTTTGGACGGTAACAAGGACATGCAATGACATGCGTCGGGGGACGGAGAGGCACTACATACAGTTGCTAGTGACACGATATCGGTACTGCTCGGAGCGGGTATCTACGGCAAGCATGGCTGTGGTATGTTCTGTGAGGGGTGAGGCCCTGGAACAAACTGCAACCCCTTTGATGCTTTGGGGCCAGGTGGCTCCCGCAGCCTATGTGAGGGCAATGTTTGTTTGAGGGTACGGACGGAGCCATCCCCATGCTGGCCATGAGGCGTACCACGCAAGCATTAACTAGTCCTCAGAGACGTTGTGTGGGTTACCTGATCCTGTAGAGTGGGGACAGCTTGTACCCCATGTGGCATGGGACAAATGTTATCGGGGGAGACTTGAGGACGTCATGCTTCCAGCACCGTGTTTGGACAAGGCAATGCAGGCGGGAAATGGTCATGACCTATACTGGTTGGACAACAGTAAATGGAGTTTAAGCAGGAAACGTTGTTTCCACAGTCATAGCATCCCCTCAGTGACGTTGGCTCCATGATGCAGAGGCCTTGTGCCCCAAGAGGTTGGGACATGGGAATGCGGAAAATGTTTATCACGATTCTGGACATACACCCCCAGGGGTACCTGTGTCGGTGGCACATACAGCCGCACACACACGATAACAAGGGAGATAGGTGTTGACATCATTTTCACACAAAGGTTTCTGCGGTGACAGGAGGACGTCCTTCGGGCTCCATGGAGGCCTCAGACACTGAAGGGAGGCTCTGGAGAAGGAGGCAGTTCAGCGCGCAGGCGCAAGGGATGTTGCCAAATACGTTATGATCGTTAGCTGGGCAGCATTCCCGTGCAGGCTCTGTCGGTACTGACAGTCACATATGTGATGGCTCATTCCTGCTTGTACCTGTAGATGCGTCTCGGCAGATAGCAGACAATCCCAACTGCACTCACATAACTATCTACACAATGGTGATCCCATGGGGGTCATGAGTCGTAATGGATATGTGTAGCATACATACCTGCCTGTGTGTGTGCGGTGTCCAGGGCCGTAGGCAGCCCATATGTGTAGACAGGACCGAGTCTCTGTGCAAGCTGCTGCTCCAGGGGCTGAGCATGGTTGGTAGGGGGCCGCCGCCACCTGTGCCACATGCATGCTGTTCTTCCTCACACATGTGCTGGCGCACACCTCTTTTGATGTCGGAGAACCTCTTTTTGAGGCTCTCTATGTCCCGCGGGTGTCCCCCTGCCTCAGCCACGCTTCTGCTTACCTCCTCCCACGCCGCATTCCGCCCTGCTGTTGATGTCCGTGTGCTCAGCCTGCCAAAGAGAACCTCGTATTGCTCTAGCACCATGGATAGGAGGTTGTGGTTCTCCCCATCTGTGAACCGTGTGGCCCTCCTTCTCAGGCTTTCAGGCACAGGGACCCTCTTCCTTTTCCCAGTGTGTCTGCTGGGAGCAGGCTGGCCCCTTGCTGATGGCTCACCCTCCATAGGGCCTGCAGGTCCTGGCCCCAGTGGCACTGGTGGGCCCACCTCCTCACCCTCACCCTCTCCCAAACTCGCCCTCCCCCTATACCTCTCTCTATCCCTCCCTCTCTCCCTCTCTCTATCCCTCCCTCTCCCCCTCTCTCTCTCCCTCTCTCTATCCCTCTCTCTATCCCTCCCCCTCTCCCTCTCTCTGTCCCCCTCTCTATCCCTCTCTCTATCCCTTTCACTCTGCTCATCCATCACCCTCCTCTCACATGTCCGCTCCCCACTCCCCTCCTCACCGCACATCATCCCTTCTGCCTCTCCTACACCACGTACAACACAGACACAACAGCTATATACTCAATAGCAATAAACCAACACAGTAAATGGAACAATACACCCAACACTACAGAGACAAATGACAACAACAAACTATTTGGCTACAGATACAACACACCTCCTACTATGAACCCTCACCAACCTATTCCTCCACAACCTATCTCTCACAAAACTATACGTCCTCCAACAACCCTCAACGTTTTCCAGGCGTGTAGTGTTTTTATATTTGTTTTTGCACGTTGGTTACATTGCGCATGCGACATTGTGCGACGGTGCTGCTTGTGCGCGGTGCGTAACTGCACTTACGCATAGGCGTTCGTTGGTGGGTTTGGTTGTGTGCGAGGCACGCATGTGCAACTCTTTGCGCATGTGCGTTTGTGTGTGCATCGTCACGCACAGGCAACGCATCCGGACAGGCATAACGAGATGCACATGGGCGCCGTGCACAAACCAACAAACATAAGCATCAAATTGCACATGCGCCTCGCACACATCCACACGCACATGCGCTATCATTTGAACGTGTGCGGCGTGCACAGGCAAACGCCCATGCGTAACGGATTGCACATGCACAAACTGTTGTACAGGGGCGCCGCGCACAAGCGGCGCCGTCGCACAATGGCGCATGCGCACTCTACGGACATCCATTTACCTATATAAAATGATGCCGAACATTTGGCCACATTGAGGGTTGTTTTGTAGGCGCGGCGAGTGTTGTTTGGGAGATAGAGAGAGCTGAGAGCAGGTGTTGTTACTAGTGTTGTTTGTAGTGTATGTAGTGTTTTACTGTTGTCTGTTGTGCTTGTAGTGCATGTACTGCTGATTGTAGTGGTTTGTGTAGCGTTTGTAGTGTTGTATTGTGGTATGTAGTGATTGTAGTGCTCATTGTAGTGTTCTTTGTTGTGTTGTCTGTAGTGTCTGGTCTTGTGTGGCTAGTGTCTGTATTGTTTTGTAAGGTGTCCAGTGTTTCGGGAGGTGTGTGTGTGTGTGTGTGTGTGTGACCACAGTGGAGGGATTGATGGCGGAGATATATGTTGTTGCATGTGCCCGAAGACGTGGGCGGATGCTGCGGTTGCTGGACAGGGGATATGGTGTCCATGTGGCTGTGGCACAGGGCATGGGTGTGGACCCGCAGCAAATCAGACCTGCTCCTGTGGAGGCAGCACAGAGATGTGCTGTGCGTAGACGGCACAGACGGCGTGCCGAGGTGCAGGCTCGGCAGACTCGCCTCTACAGGCCCAGGGCCCAGCTCCAGGGCATGCGTGAGGACCAGGTCATCTCCCTTTACCGACTAAGCACAAGGGCTATTAGGGGGCTCTATGTGGATCTAAGACCTGACCTGGAGCCCCTGACTGACCGGTCCCATGCCATACCGGGTTTAGTCAAGCTCCTTGCTGCCTTACATTTTTTTGCCTCTGGCTGTTTCCAGTCATCTGTGGCCGCAGTGGGTGGCATGAGCCGCCCCACCTTCTCACGCTGTCTCCACCAGGTACTGCGTGCCATGGTCAGCCGGGTGGGGAATTACATAGGCCTTCCCCACAATAGGCAACAGTGGGGGACCCTGAACCAAGCCTTTGCGGCGTTAGCTGGGATACCACACGTGATGGGAGCTATTGATTGCACACATGTTGCCCTGGTCCCGCCCAGAGACAGGGAGGTGGTGTTCCGCAACCGCAAACACTACCATTCCCTGAATGTTCAGGTTGTATGTGATGCTAATCTGCATATTCTGAATGTGGTCCCAAGGTTTGCAGGGTCCACCCACGACTCCTATATCCTGCATCGCTCAGCACTATTTCAGCAATTTGAGGAGGGACAGTATGGGGACTGTATATTGCTGGGTGAGTATTTCCAAATATATCATGACATCATGCATATATGTGTGTTTGAGTAACATCTCTCATATAGTGCGCCGTTTCCTCTATGTGAAGTTGGATATTGAACTCACATTCAGCAGACAGAGGAATGTTATGAGTTTACATCCTTAGGGGGTTGTACACGTTGAGTAACAGGGGACATGATTGGACATGTAACATCAGTTTTGAAACAATATCTGTGATAAACGTGCTGATGGTGGTGTTGGAACTATGCACCTGTGCAGATGTGTATCCTGGTTGTAGTTTGCTACCTGTGTGTGTATTTCATGTGGCCACAGGGAGGGGGAGGGGGTTTAGTGTCCTTCTCACCCAGCTGTGCATACGTGGCTTTGGATTAGAACTGCGGTATGTCCTGTAACATTTATGTCCTTGACAATCAATGCACCTAACACTTGTCATGTGTGTGTGACGGCAACACACTCACTCAGTACTGTGGTTGTTAGCCATTTCATGTTAGCTAATGGGGGGGGGGTTGAGACGTATGATGTATGTTCCTGACCTTTGCAAATGGGAGTACATGTTTGCATCGGAATGTTGATGTTTTAGGCCTGTGCCATGGCAGGGGGGGCAAATAGTCTAGGGTTTGCATTACCTTGGGCCACTGCAGATGTGTGGTACGTAGGCATCATTGTATGTGATTATCCTGCTGTTACTCAGCATTTGGTAAGGGTGACAGCAAGGGCAAGGGGCCAACTTGGGGCCATACAGAGAGGTATTGGTAGCACATACACAGGAATGTAGTCAAACTCAGTAACTGTGATATTGGTAGGCTCATGTGGGCTACAGTGTGCAATTCTGTGTAGCGCTGATCAACACGGATGGGAACATGATGGGGACAATGCCCAGGGTGTCTACTAACATGGTTGGTGGTCAACAAGCAACAGCATATGGCGTCAGGCTGCTATATGTAGATATGTAGACCTTTCAGGACACGGGGTGTGGAGGTGAGCTTGTGTTGATCTTGTCAGACCTCCAGGTCAGACATGTTGTGTGTTGGCACCTACATTGCCTCACAACACATTATTGTGGTGTTTAGTTTGCTAACATATACATTTCACATGTTATCTGTGTATTGGTGGTTTAGTCTAACCTTGGTGGTGGTAGTGATTATAACATTAACTGCATAACAAGACGCATGTGCTACACATAGCGTATCTGTGGAGGCACAAATGGGACTGTGGTGTTGTTTGGCATGTCTGCACAGAATGAAGAGGCCCTTTGTTCCATTTCTATCACCAGAGGTCTTATTTTGGCAAATGTACATTTCTGCTGTCAGAGCTTTGTGTCATGAGGTGTTATGCATTTGTTTCTCACGTCTATACCTGTGTCAATTTGTGCTGGCATGCGTCCATGTATTCACCTGAAACATTTCGTTTTGCAGGTGATGCAGGGTATGGGTGTCGCCCCTGGCTGCTGACCCCTGTGCGTCAGCCACGGACACGTGCAGAGCGGAGGTACAATGAGGCCCATGCCTCCAGCCACTGTCATAGAGCGCACCTTTGGCGTGTTGAAAAGTCGCTTCAGGTGTCTGGATAGGACAGGTGGGGCCTTACAGTATGAGCCAATGACTGTTGCAGAGATAATCCTAGCCTGTTGCATCCTGCACAACATTGCTCTCAGGCATGATATTCCTGCAGAGATTAATGAGGATCTGGAGGAGGATCCACCGTGCCCCCCTGTACATGGCAGTGGTGACACACAGGCGGGCACAGCGGTCAGGCGGAGGTTGATTGCAGAGATATTCACTGGTATGTATTGCATATATTCCCACATATATGTGTTGTTGTGTGCGTGTGATGGTTATCACGGGTGATGTTTCTGACCATGTAGCTATCTGCTGCAACACTGCATTGTCATTACACTGAACATCCAATGGTAGCATATAGCCATGAGTGTGTGATGGACACTGTGCACAGGGCACAACAGCAGCTGTTGGTGTATTGTGTGGGTCGGTGTGGATACACCTTTCGGAGCTTTTTGGGCTGACAGTACCAGTCAGTGGCTGTTTGTGTTAACAACTGCTGTGCTAACCCAGTTATGTCTTTTTCGTGTGTGTGTGGAGCACGGTGTCAGGCATATGGTACGGGGTTCACTGTGGGAGGGAGGCACATGTTTGTGGAGAGATTTCCTGCAGGCTCTTTGTTCATCTCCTACAATCTGTAGGTGCTTGTGTGTGTGTTATGCTCCGGTGCGCTGGCTATGTGTGTATGTTTGTTAGGTATGGTGCAACGTGTCAGACATAGCCCAGTACACATGCGCATGACTACGTTCCCATGATGTGATTGCTTACTTGGGACGGGTGTTGGTGCAAACACACATTGTCCCGTACGGAATACCTCCTCACGTAGCACAGACATGGATATGGTGAGTCATGTGGACATGTGCAGTGTGGAGCCAGGGGTCCATATCATTGCTACTGTTTTTTTTGGAGATGAGTCATTCATTGCAGTATTTTACATGTCGACACATACAGAGGTTCAGCGGGTCAGATCACCAAGGGGTGAATGACTGTAGCCAATGGTGACACTGCATGTGTGGGTGATGTTTGCGGTTTGCAGTTTTTTCATTTGCCGCATGGCATATGTAGGTGATACTATCTCAACATTTGCCTCCTGGCTCTGGGACATGTTGTGTGTAGGGCAGGATAGCACAGTCCACATCCACAGATACCTTGTGGACACTAGCAAGGGATGTTATGTCCGCATACACACACCGACCTAGATGGGAGTTATTTAGAGCAGATGCACATATAGCCTATCCATGGTTTTACATTCTCACTGTCACACAGTGGGATGAGATGTAGCCATCATGGTCAGGTGACAAACAGACATGGGGGTATTGTTTGACAGGCATGGTGCTTACATTGTCATGTTTGTCAACACATGCGCAGCACACAACTGTCAGTATTATTTGGTGTAGGAGATGTACACTGCAGAAGATGCATTTGCACAGTGGATACAGGAGGTGTTGATGCATATTTCCGGGTGTCACAGCTATTTAGACGGGGATGACACACAACATTTGGAGAACACTACACATGGAGATGGGGTATTGGTGTCAACATGGGTGACACAGTCAAATAGTGTCACCTTGGGATGCGCCCCAAACATGGTGGGTGCAGACATGTCTTTGGACCAGTGCGCGGAACAACAGAGGGGGAGGGGAGGCGAAAGTGGGATTCTGGGGACCTTCACTTAGCATCAGACATCTACATGCTGCCCTCCCATGTGAGATATCAGTACAGTGTGAGAGTGAACAGTCATTCGGCAGGCCATGTTGTGGTGTCTGACAGCTGGGGACAGTGATTTGCAGTGTGGGATTCACAGCTAGAACATGTCATATTGTTTCTGTCTGGTGTTTTGTCCACTCCACAGGACATCATTCCTGAGGATGCTGTTCCTGTGTGGCATTTGCACGTGACGGTACATCAGCCAAGATGCTGTGGTGCAGGGTATGTGGATCTTCAGCTACATTGTATGTGTGTGAGGTCAGGGGGAGAACATGTCGTCTGGGATGTGTCATATTGTGCAGATGTTGTTGTTCATTTATTTTCCTTGAGCCTCCCTGACCCATATCTTGCTGTTGTCACACATCTCCCCATGTGTTTGTGTACAGTATATCCACTGGACAACTTGTTCAGCCATATTTACAGCAGAGCTACATGTGTGTGTGTTTAATCTTGTTTGCTGAATCCAACACTTGCTGCCTCCAGCAACATAGTTCGATCAGACATCAATAGGGTATCTATGCATGTGACTGGGCGGTTATGTGCACAATGTTGCACTTGTGCACATACAGGCCATGTATTACAGCTGTCCCGCTGACCTACGCATACTGTGTGGGTGTGTGTTTATGGGTTAACTAAGTGGTGATGCAGTGTCCTGGCATGGTACATTATCATGTGCGTTGAGGGGTGTGGGTACCCGGGGGGCATTGTTGGGTATGCTACCTCTACCGTACTGCTGTTTACCTTGTCATCATGGTCAACATGTGTTGTGGGCTGTGAGCAGAACTCTGTTGTGTGTTTGGTGGGACGAGTGTTGAACAACTTTTCTTTCTCTCATATATAGGCATAATGTGGAGATGCATCACAAGTGACTTTACATGCTGATTCTACATGTTTGGCTGACATTGTCTCCCTTCACTGTGACCAGATGTGGCTATGGAGTAGCTGAAGGAATTGATGACATACACATGATGCACAAACGGGGTATGTTGTACCTTTCTTATTTGGGGATTAAATCTGGCTGTACCTGTTGTTGGCTTTCTTTTCATCTAATGGACATGTCATGTTGCATCTCTGTGGACACATACAGATGCATATAGTGTGTTGCTGTGAAATGGCTGTGTGACATGGAATTGTAACTAACCATAGCCATGTGAGACCCGTGTATGCATTGACATTTACTGATGGCTATAATCTGATTTAGATTTGATGTCCATATCCTGTAATGTTTGCCTTTGCATCCCTTTATTCCCTATTTTGTGCGTTTTGGATTTTGGCAATTTGTGGTGTTTTTGCACAGTGTCTAATAAGACCATACTTATCCTCTTGTGACACAGGACAGGAGACATAATGGACCCATTTCCTCCGGTGCACCTGGGCTCGCCATCCAACACCTGTTGTGGGACAGACCACCATGTACGTGTTTCTGGAGATATCTGCCATTGGATGTTTGACGTTTGAGAGTGGAACACAGGCCTGTGATGGACATTTTTCCTCTTGGACTGCTGGTTTGGCCATGACTGACCTGTACAACACACAGTTTGTGCCATGCTGTGGCTGAGAGTCATGCTGATTGCAGGGACACAGATGACCTTTCACGGAGTGTGTCATATTGGAATATGCCACCTTATTATGCATTCCCATGTTTGCAAGGGATGTTTTGAACTGCTCAGTTGGATTGCAGAGACACCTTGCTTTTGGGACACTGTGCGCATCAGGGACTGACATTCACTATGTATTTTGGACATTTCTCCACAGTTGGTTGGTGTATTGGTTTTGGCCATGTGTGTGACAGGGCACACAGGATACGCTCATCTGTTTGTTTTAACTAAAACATACAGGCATGTTTGTGGCATAGAGGCACAGATGGAGCAGTCCTTTTGTCTATGTCCAATTGCCCTCCACCTGGACATGATACAGGCTTTGACACAACCACATGTTCATGGCCACCACCATCCTTGATTGATGTTTGGGGTGGGCAAGGGTGATTACATGCATGTGTGGCATCACTGTATCATGTTTGTGTGCGAATGGTGATTGTGCTTGTGACTAACTATGTTTGTGAGACACAGAATGTGGATCTATGGCCTCTGTGTGGTTCATTGTAAGATGTTTGGCCATCATTTGCTTATGAACATGCTGGTTATTGTGTTTGTTTACTGTGCAGACGTGACACTCTGCATGTGTGTACACACCTTGCATTGCACGTCTGCACAGTCCTGTTTGTCCCCTGCAGTAACGTCAATCTCATTGCACCATTACATTTGGTGTGTGTCAGTGTGGGTGTCCATTGTCCTCCTGCACTTCTGCAGTCCATGTACCATGCTATATATGTCCAGACACTGTCTACCCACATAAACATGCAGGGTGTACCTCCTGCATGGTATTATGTCTGTAGCTTTCTGAAGGGTTTTTGATGTCTAGTCTCTCTGTGTTCATGTGCCTCTGCTACCTGTTAGCATATGGTCATTCTGCTTGTGATGATATTTGGGGTGTGCATTGTAGCATATCTGTCTTGAGGATCAGCCATTATGTGGTTCTGGAACATTACGTTCAGAGCTTTTTTTGTCACATTACAACATTGCCCCAGCATCTGTTTTCTTCATTTGTGTGCCTCCTGTGTTGGGTGATGGCTATGTTTCGGGGGTCCGGTGATTTTTGTCATTTCGTCATCATGCAACGCCTACAGTCTCCATGCACTGATATCTGCGACACACAATTGAGCCATGCTGCAACAAGTGGGGTGTGTGGGCCTGTTACCCAGGGCATAGCATGCACCTGATGCACATTATGTCTCATGTCTTTCATGTGTGCTCAGGGCAGTGACCTTTATGTAGCATGTGGGTTTCTAACCTGCTACATATGTTTCCATCTTTCACCATGGAGGGACTCACCTTGATATTATGATTGCAGTGTCTAACATATGTGTGAGGAGCGACCATAATAAATATGTGTATTTGACAGACATTTGTCTCTTTTACTACTTGATCATGGTGACAATCATGCAACACAATGGGTGCCTTTGATTCAATCATGACTCCTTGTGCCCCAGGGACTCCATGGTTTCCTTGACGGTGTCCCTGCAGTGACTTGAACAAGGCACATGTAGTGCCAGTGTGAGATGAGGCCTGTTTGGTTTGTGTCCAAGACAGCTTTGTGCGCACTAGGCTACTCCTCCACTCTTTGTGCACATTTACACTTGTGTCTACTGATTTGCTGGTCATGTCCACAGCCCACCTGTGCTCACATCCTTGTACAATGGCAGCTGTGTATGTGTCTGCTGTTTGGCACATCACTGGGTATGATACGTTCCCATACAGACCCTCCCTTTGGACTATTACTTCTGCCTTGTGCTCATTGTGTTCTTTGTGGGTGTGTTTGGAGGCATGTGTTTGAACTCATTGGTTTGCAGGTTTTATCCCCACATTTGTATTTATAGTTTTTTGATTATGATAACTGAGCCATCATTAAGCAGCAGGTTCATCACCTATACACACACCCTTGTCTGTCGTCATTGTACAGCAAGGTGTGCACTCAGTGCTCCCTAGCCATCATATATTATCTGTTACATAGGTCTCTTTCGTGATGGTCTTTACAGTGCAGTGCACCTGGGGGTTTTGTTGTGTTGCGGTTCTGGTGGTGTGTGTTAGAGCTGTCGTCATGTTGAGTTGTCTCCTGTCATGCCCGAGATTGCTACCCAGCTCCACCAGGCATCCTCTGCTACCCTTGGGGTTTGGTTTCTTTCCTCTTTTGCATGCTTTATCGACTGCATAACATCTCATTGTGTGTGTGTGCATGTGTCCATGGAGCCAAATACAGACTGGGATCTGATCTGTAAACACCAGATCTGCATGTGCATTTGTTCATGTTTCTTCTTGGGGGGATTCCTGTCCTTATAACCAGCATGCATCTTGTGTGATGGCTTGGACTATTTCTGTATGCAGCCTTTGCTACTGCGCTCACGTTGGTGGTGTGTCCTAGCATTTTTTCCATTTGCATTTGTGGTAGTGGTCGTAGGTGTGATCCCTCTCTGTTCCCTTGGATGTGTGTGCTTGTCCTGCAGATGTGGTTTTGATTTGTTTTACGGTCATATGTCAGCAGATTGGTGTTGTGAGCACATTGTACCCTCATCTGAGTTGTGAGCCATGCTTCTGTCCATCTTCTGTCTGCCAGCTGTTGTGCCATCCTACCCTGATGTGCATGCTGCTACGACACGTCCTGCACTCCTACACCTTCCTGCATTTCATGTCCCCATGGTTGCCTCTCGTGTGTGTGCTGTGCATAGCACTGCTACTCCACTGTCATCCAGATATTTCACCTATCCTGCCATTTCAGCCTCCTGTGCTGGACACATCTTCCCATCCTATGTCACACACTATCATTACAGCATGGTACATTGCCATCACTCTGTACATAGCTACACCTATCTCCAGTATGTTTGTCCATTTGTGTAGCTGCCACATGGACTGGGGCTGCTTTTTGTAGTTGAGCACCTGTGATCTCTGTTCTTGTTTTACTTCTGCATTGCCTTTCCTTTCAGCTCTGTGACGTGTTTAGGTTACATATGTGTTTGCCACATACCTCTGCTGCCCCTCACATTTGGGGAGCTTAGTGCTTCTGGGAAACATTTTTGGGTTGACCTATACATGATTGGGGCATCTTATGGCACACCTTCCATTCAGTCAGTTTATGGGGGATCTACTATGCTGCCCTGGGAGTTGCCAACATGTGAACATGGACGATGGATAGCATTATAAATCACCTTTGCTGACGTGGTTGTTTATGATGTGCATTCTGGTGCACCCTGATAGGTGCAATACTCTCTGGTGGGCTTCTGTTTAGGTGGCAGCACAGATTGATGTACAGGTGCATGACGTAGACAGACTTACCTGAGCCAACGGTAATCACTGCTCATCTAACACCATGACGCCTGCACCATCAGTCACTGTCCTAACCATTGTGCTACACTGCTGTTCCTTCTTGCACGTCTGCTCACCTATTTACGATTTCGATGCGTTACAATGCACAGTGATGCCAGCACAGACAGTGTTTCGACCTTGCCCTGCCACATATGTCACCCTGTAAAGCGCCCTATACGCAACATTGTGGGGTGCCTTGGTGGACAGTGCACCTTCAAATGTGATCTTTAAGGTACATTGTAGGGCGCCTTATGCATCACCTTATATTACAGTGCTTTTTGATAGTGCATTTGCTAACAGTAGAAATTACAATAAAATGTGACATGCCTCCTAGATTGCTATTCCTCATAACAGGTAATGGCTCAATCAGCCTTATTCATTGTGCACAGCACGGGATTGAACCCATGATGCCAGCACTATTGGTCAGTGTTTTCAGCATTGTGCTATGGCTCTGTTCCTGTGTCTGGACATTTGCGCACCGCCTTATGCCCTTCACAACTGACAGCGCACCGCCTGATGCCGGCCAAAACGCACAAGATAGACAGCGCGCAAAATTAACAGCGCAACACCTAATGCCGCACGAACTTAATTACTGCCGCCCACAATTAACAGCGCAACGCCTAATGACGCCCAAAATTATTATGCCTCCTAAAGCAGTTTTAACCATGAAAATTCATGCCTCAGCCAGACTTTTTCCTGGCACACGATGGGGGATTGAACCCCTGATCCTTGCACCACTGGTCAGTGTCTTCAGCATTGTGCTACGGCTCTGTTCCTGTGTCTGGATGTTTGCGCACCGCCTTATGCCCTTCACAACTGACAGCGCACCGCCTGATGCCGGCCAAAACGCACAAGATGGACAGCGCGCAAAATTAACAGCGCAACGCCTAATGCCGCACGAACTTAATTACTGCCGCCCACAATTAACAGCGCAACGCCTAATGACGCCCAAAATTATTATGCCTCCTAAAGCAGTTTTAACCATGAAAATTCATGCCTCAGCCAGCCTTTTTCCTGGTGCACGATGGGGGATTGAACCCCTGATCCTTGCACCACTGGTCAGTGTCTTCAGCATTGTGCTACGGCTCTGTTCCTGTGTCTGGACGTTTGCGCACCGCCTTATGCCCTTCACAACTGACAGCGCACCGCCTGATGCCGGCCAAAACGCACATGATGGACAGCGCGCAAAATTAACAGCGCAACGCCTAATGCCGCACGAACTTAATTACTGCCGCCCACAATTAACAGCGCAACGCCTAATGACGCCCAAAATTATTATGCCTCCTAAAGCAGTTTTAACCATGAAAATTCATGCCTCAGCCAGCCTTTTTCCTGGTGCATGATGGGGGATTGAACCCCTGATCCTTGCACCACTGGTCAGTGTCTTCAGCATTGTGCTACGGCTCTGTTCCTGTGTCTGGACGTTTGCGCACCGCCTTATGCCCTTCACAACTGACAGCGCACCGCCTGATGCCGGCCAAAACGCACAAGATGGACAGCGCGCAAAATTAACAGCGCAACGCCTAATGCCGCACGAACTTAATTACTGCCGCCCACAATTAACAGCGCAACGCCTAATGACGCCCAAAATTATTATGCCTCCTAAAGCAGTTTTAACCATGAAAATTCATGCCTCAGCCAGCCTTTTTCCTGGTGCACGATGGGGGATTGAACCCCTGATCCTTGCACCACTGGTCAGTGTCTTCAGCATTGTGCTACGGCTCTGTTCCTGTGTCTGGATGTTTGCGCACCGCCTTATGCCCTTCACAACTGACAGCGCACCGCCTGATGCCGGCCAAAACGCACAAGATGGACAGCGCGCAAAATTAACAGCGCAACGCCTAATGCCGCACGAACTTAATTACTGCCGCCCACAATTAACAGCGCAACGCCTAATGACGCCCAAAATTATTATGCCTCCTAAAGCAGTTTTAACCATGAAAATTCATGCCTCAACCAGCCTTTTTCCTGGCGCACGATGGGGGATTGAACCCCTGATCCTTGCACCACTGGTCAGTGTCTTCAGCATTGTGCTACGGCTCTGTTCCTATATGTGCCCAGCAGCGCCCCACTTAGCCTTCCCACGCGCTAATGTCGGGCCCGCAAATGTGCGCGCCGCGCACACGTACGGTCGGCTTTTTTCCTTTTTCTGCCTGACCCGCCCACTCCTTTTATGGCACAGGCACACTACCGCGGACCCGCACGATACGAATGTTTAGTAAACATCCCCCATAGTGCTGCTGAATATAGGCACATGGGTATGCACAAATGTATGTGCATAGGTTGTATGCAAAGGTGTCCAATATTGATTCCTTTGTCTATAAAGGCTCCTATATGTCTAGGCTATGCACCTGGCCTAGACGCTCCAGGTTATGCCTGGATTTTCAGCACTTGAGCCAGATGCATAGCTTAGACATATAGGTGCCTAAAATTGGATCACTTGGGGCTTTTTTTTAAATATTTTTATTGCAATACGTTGCATAGCACTTACAAAGTCATGTAACTTTCCATCAACCTCTTCCTTCAAAAGAATATTACATTCTTAAAACAACAGAACTGTTCTGACTTTTACTCTTTTTAATTACATAATCTTATCCCTTCACTCTAAACCCAGCTACTCTTTGTTTACCCCTTCCCCTACCCGCTTTATCTTTCTACCCACCCATCTCATCCCTCTGCACCTCTCTCATCCTGTAGGCCCTGCCCCACTCCATACCCACAATCCTTTAGCTGCTGCAGCTAATCATTAATCAGTTTCCTATTAAGGCATCACCATGTATTGACATCTCTCAGCCACTTCTTTATTAGCTTACAGCATACTCAACTGTTCCATTTGCATTCATTCTTTCATTCTCTCCATCCATTGTCTCATGCTAGGAGGAAGGGACTCAATCCAATCTATCAGAACATACTTCCATGCCACCAGAAGGGCCTGGTTAATAACAAGCCTTTTGCCCTAGTCAAAACCAAACCCACAATGAATATGCATGAGAGAGATTTGCATATCATGGAGGCAGTGCATAGAAATCTATCTCATGCATATTCATTGTGGGTATCCTGACAACCTGACTGGCTAGGAGTGTCCCAAGGACTGGGTTGAGAATCCCTGCCATAGGTGAATCAGATCAGATCTATCTATCTTGCACTCATTCAATCTCTAAAACCACCGCCATACTGCTGCTGCTACTGCTTTAATCCAAATACCAGATGAGCCTATTTTTGCTTCTAAGCGCTGCATGTTCTGATGAATAAAAAAAAGGGGTTATAGGTGACATCAATCCTTCCAACAGTCCCTCAGTGCATAATTTATATTCCCCTGTCTTCCATTCCCACAAATAATGCATTTGGCAGGCCGTATTGTAGATACAAAAGTCCAGAAGTCTTAGTCCTCCTCTCTCTTTAGTTTATACCAGTTTGCCCATTGCAACGTGGGTTTTCAACCCCACCATAAAAATGTTTGCACTGCTCTCCTTAGCAGACTCTCAGCCTTCCGGGTTAGCCAATAAGATAGAGTCTGCAGATAATACAGCAGTTTGGGCATTACCATCATTTTAAATAGGGCTTCTCTTCCAAAAAGAGACCAAAGGCAAGTCCTTCCAGATCTGTCAGATCACACCTCCTATTGCCTTCTTAATATTAAGATGGCATAGGTAGGCCATCCTACTGTTTACACACACTCCCAAATAATTTTTTCTTGCTTCCATCATTAGGGGGGAAACCAGCTCTTGGCATGGGAATGTCTGCGACCAATGCCATTGTGACTGCCTTATAGTTGATTTTCAGCTCTGCAAATTGGTCAAAAGCATCAATCAAGGCCAAAACTAAGCAGTTATTCCAAAGATTCTCCAAAAAATGTCATCAGCAAACATGCAGAGCTTCAACCCAACTTGCCCAACCATTATTCCCCTTAAATCAGGCATTACCTGACTTTTCATGGTTAGCAACATCAGCATAAAACAAATAAAATTGGTGATAGGAGGCATCCCTGTTGTGTGCCGCCTCCAGCAAAAAAGAGTCTGTGACTATCCCATTGATGAAGACCCCAGCATTAAGACCACTAAACAATAACTTAATTCAAGCCAACACAAAATCTCCTAGCCCCCATTTTTCCAAAGCCCAAAACAAATAATCTCATGTTACTTTTTCAAAGGCTTTTTCTGCGTCCAGACTTAGAACCAGACCCTGCTCCCCCACCTCAGCCATGAAGAGTTTATGAATATTTTTTATTCCACTTTGGCCTCTAATGAACCCTACTTGATCTCTCCCACCGGACAAGGTAGCAAAATTTGCGATTAGCCAATACTAGCACTGATTTTTGTGTCAGTATTAAGAGAAATATTTTAATAAGATCCAACCCCTAGAGGATCTTTATCTTTCTTTGGCAGTACCACTATGAGAGTCTGCCCATATCTGTTTGGTCCCATCTTGTCCCATAAGCATGATTATAAAGCTATTGCAAAAGCTGAATGACAGAAAACCCAAGGGCCTTACACAATTCTTAACTTAGACCATCAGTCCTTCTACCTTATCCAGTTTTAGCCCTCTTATAGCACCAAAAATTTCAACCTCATAAATAGGGGCATTAAGGTCTCTCTTTTGCTCTTCTGTTGAACACTGAATTGGCCTATCTTGACAGAACGCTTCCATAACCCCAACATCAGCGTTCAATTTTTTAAATAAAGGTTTTGATAAAAATCAACAAACTGCTAGGTAATTCCCGGTCTTGTTGTGCAAAGCTTTCTTCCTTTTTCCCTACTGGCTGCTATGAAGGGTCTTTTCTGTGTAGTTTGGACCAATCATGCTATTAGTCTCCCTTCCTTATTCCCGTGTTAATACAATTGATAATGATAATAAGGAGAAGATTTTATTGCCTGCTATAAAGCAAACAATTCAAATTCTCCCAAGCACGGTCCATATCTTCCCACTCTGCATGGTAATGTCATTCACAAGTTGACTTTCAGCTTTCTGAAGCAGCCAAGTGAGCTGCAAGATTTCAGCATCTCAACACCGACGCTTTCCAGCCATATAGGCTATGACATGCCTGTCAATCACAGCTTTTCCTGCCAACCACATCAATGGGGTTGTTTCTGTATTGGTATTGTCTTGGAGATATTCTCACCACTTTTCTTGTAAATATTTTCTAAAAGCCTCATTCTGATAAAGACCTTGGTCCATCCTTCACTGAAAAACTCCCCTCGGGGCGGTACCCCAGTCTATCTATATCTCCAAGGCGGCATGATCAGGCAAGTCAATGCAACCTATCTTAGAAGTTCTTACAGAGGCATAAAGCCACCCCCCCCCCCCCCCAGACATCAACATATAGTCAATGTAAGAGTAACAATTATGCACCCATAAGTGAAAAGTAAAGTCTGCCTTTGTGGGATGCATCACCCTCCAAATATCTAGCAGGTCTAGTTACTGCATCAATAAGTTGACCCCACTGGTAGCATTTTAAGGGGTAGGTATCTTTGTTGGTTTGCAGTCCTTCACTTTATCCACCACTGAATTGATATCCCTACCCAAAATCATCTGATACTCTGAAAACATTAACACCTCAGAAATAATTTTCCTGAAAAACTCTTTATCATAGATATTCAGACCACATATATAACTCAGCAGGAGCTTCGGCCCATAAAATGTCCCAACTATAAAAGCATACCAGCCATCTTTATCTTTACTAACCAGATCCACTACTAGAGGAAGCATTTTGTGAACAAGGATGGCCACCCCTCACTTCTGGATGTTAAAAGATGAAAAACCACATTGCCCTACTCATTCTCAATGACATTTTTCGTGCTTTCCCATACCCCACTCATTGCCTCATTCAACTTCACACAAGATATCTCCTACATACCCCAGATACTCTCCGATATACATCCCTTGCCAAGACACCCTGCTCTTACACACACACAAACCAAATGTACACCTCCCTACACACAAGCCTCCCCCCCCCCCCAGACACAAACAGCTGTTCACAACTAGTGCTTCTTGGTTTGGTGAGCTTAATAATGACTAAACAAAGGGCTTTTTATTGTGCAGGTCCAACACTTTGGAATAAGCTTCTTTTTGATCTCCGCATGTTGTCTGATCTTCTGCTTTGTTGTCCAAATTATTTGAGGGTTCAGTTCTTTAAACTAATTGAGTAGCATTCCATCCGGGATGTTCATGCTCCTGTGTGCCTGATTGGAATCGGACACGCAGGGGCAGATGCAATTCGGATTCCATGAGGCACATCTAGCGGCTCGGAATGACTCCCTTTGTCTTTTATTAGACGTTTTAATGTGTTTTACTATAGTATGGCTGTGCACCACAGTCTAGAAATCTTAAAACCCAGAAATAAAGAAATCTCCCCACCAGCACATCTAAATCCTCCCCATAGAGAGAAATCAATATGAAAGTAAATGTCCAGAATCATATACGAAAGTAAACATCCAGAATCTGTTTCCATCATCAAACTTGGACAAGCATTCTGATGATTAGAAGGAATGATTGAGAATCCATGGGCATGCATGGGAAAGGAAGTAACAGAATTTGCAAAACAAGAGAAAAAACTCTTCAAAGAATTAGATTAGCAGGCGAGGAAAAAACAAGAGGCAAATGCACAAATACAGTGGAAAATACAGAATATTACTCCAAGAAACATTTGTTGATCAAGAACGGAATGGTTAAGGAGAGGTGAACTGAAACCGAAGAATGAAAGATCAATAGCTGCAGCCTAGGACAGCGGATTATGAACGAGATGGTTTACTGCGAGCATTGGAAAAACTGGTCAAACAGACATGTTGATTCTGCAAGAAAGACCTGGAATCAGTGACTCACCTTATAGCAGGCTGTGAATTTCTGATGGTGGAAAATTTCTATACAGAAAGGCACAGCAAAGTAGCATGCCTTCTCCACTGGAAACTCTGTAAACACTACAACATTACTGTCCCTGAAAAGCACTAGGATCATGACCCTAAGAGAATAACAGAGAATGAAGACGTTATGATCACCTGGCACACAGTACAAAAACGTAGGCAGGTGTAAATTCTCACCAATACTTTATTAATCCATACTTATTAAGGGAGACCAGACCCAACACAGGCCGTGTTTCAAAAACCTCTTCTTCAGGGGTAGGCTGACCTTATGCTTAGGAACTGGATAAAAATGTGTCAATAAAAACTAATTGTTTCACTAAAAGTGAAACAAACTTTCGTAACAGCGACCATGCCCCGCTACCAACTCTCACAACGGTTTGTTCCGCACAAACTATTAGGCACGGCTCTACGCTTCCGGGTAGCGTTTCGTCGGGTCGCTGATCAATATATGCATTTACTCTGCAGCTCCTCACTACCTTTCTTCTCTTATCTCGCCTTATAACCCCCCTCAGGAACTCCGCTCTTCTAGCAAACTGCTTTTATCTGTGCCCTTCTCTTATATTGCTAACTCCAGACTTCACTCCTTTCACCTTGCTGCACCTTATGCCTGGAACAAACTACCTGTGTCTGTAAGCCAGGCACCTTCTTTAACCCTCTTCAAATCCAGGCTGAAAATTCACTTCTTCGCCTCTGCCTCTGGATCTTGACTCACTTGATCTCCTTTTCCTTTCCCCCTTGTTTTATCCCTGCCTTCACCTTCTGTGTTGTCTGTCTTGGGTAGATTGTAAGCTCTGATGAGCAGAGACTGTCTCTTACATGTTTGTGCAGTGCTGCGTATGACTTGTAGCACTATTCAAATGCTCAGTAGTAGTAGTAGCAGCAGTACCAAGTGATTATTCTGTGAATCGCATGGAAATGCAGAAGATCCTAAAGTACCAAGAAATGCAGTCAGAGACAAAGAAAATGTGGCAGAAAGATACAGAAATCTTTCCCGTTGTAATGGGAGTGACAGGCTTGATAAAGAAGAATTTCCAGGCACATCTTGATAAACTACCCATACCTGTTACATCTTACGAACGCCAGAAGGAAGCTCTCTTTGGTACGATACAGGTATTGTGCTGAGCATTAGCAATAAATTTGAGAGACTAAGATTGTACTCCACATACCCTGGCTTAGAAGTTAGGTTCACGACTATCATGGTATCTGCAAAATTAATCCATTTGGAGAAAATGCCCCAATAGAAATATACACACAGCCCCTGCTAGAGTACAGAGAAATACTACACCACACCTATTTATACCAAATTCCCCCAGAAACACTTTACAAGAGGAAGGTAAAATGTGCCACACTGTAAGTGTGAACTTTCAGCCAGTTTAATAGCAAGTTTCTGCTCAAGATCATTCAGCAGTGACTATAACTATACCTGGAAAGAGAACTGCCTGAAGTGCAATCAGGGTCCAGGAAAGGATGAGGAACGAGAGACATCATCACGGATGTGAGATGGATCCTTGAATAGACAGAAGAATACCAAAAGGATATCTATATTTGTTTTATTGACTACAGCAAGGCTTTTGACTGTGTAACCCATGAGAAACTGTGGGCTACATTAAGAAGAATGGGTATATTAGAACATCTGATAGTTCTCTTGCACAACCTTTACATTGATCAAGAAGCAACAGTTCAAATAGAAGTAGGAGAAACAGAATGGTTTAAAATTAGCAAAGGTGTTTGACAAGGCTGCATACTTTCCCCCTACCTCTTTAATTTATATGCAGAACAAATCAGTAGAGAAGCAGGACTGTATGAAGACAATCAAGGTGTGGTATGCTGATGATAACACATTGTTGGCTGAAAGTGAAGACGATTTGAAACATTTGCTTCTCAAGATCAAAGAACATATTCTTAAAATGGACCTGCACCTTAATATTAAGAAGACAAAGATCCTGACAACTAGCAAAATCAATAAGTTCATCATTGATGGAGAAGAAATTGAAATAGTTGACAACTTTAACCTACTTGGATCGACAATAACTAAAGAAAGGACAAGCAGTCAAGAAATCTGACGACACATTGCTCCTGGCAGAATGACTGTGAAGGACCTAGACAAGATTCTCAAGAGAAACATAGAAACATAGAAACATGATGACAGAAAAAGACCACAAGGCCCATCTAGTCTGTCCTTCCATAACAACAACTACAACAGTCCACTTTTTACCTTTAGAGATCCTCTGTGTTGGTCCCATGCTTTTTTGAATTCAGTTACTGTCCTCATCTCTCTCTACCACCTCCACTGGGAGACTATTCCATGGATCCACTACTCTTTCCGTAAAGAAATATTTCCGCATATCACTCCTGAATCTATCTCCCTTCACCCTCATCCCATGTCCCCTCGTAGCAGAACTTGCTTTCAATTGAAAGAGGCTCTCTCCCTGAACATTTATGCCACGGAGGTATTTAAACATCTCAATCATATCACCTCTATCCCGCCTTTCCTCTAAGGTGTACATATTAAGATCCTTAAGTCTGTCCTCATATGCTTTATAATGAAGCCCATTAATCATTTTAGTAGCAACCCTCTGCACCGACTCCATCCTGTTCACATCCTTTTGAAGGTGCGGTCTCCAGAATTGCACACCATACTCCAAATGAGGTCGCACCAAAGACTTATACAGAGGCATTATCACCTCCTTTTTTCTGCTAGCCATTCCTCTCCGTATGCACCCAAGCATCCTTCTAGCTTTTGCCGTCGCCTTTTCTACCTGTTTAGCTACTTTAAGATCATCAGACACAACCACGCCTAGGTCCCGCTCTTCTTTAGTGGACAAAAGTACTTCACCTCCTATACTGTATTGCTCCCTTGGATTGCTGCAGCCCAAATGCATGACCTTACATTTTTTAACATTAAATCCCAGCTGCCAAATTCTAGACCATTCTTCAAGCTTAGCTAGATCCCTCCTCATGTTATCTACACCTTCCTGGGTGTCTACTCTATTGCAGATTTTGGTATCATCCACAAAGAGGCAAACCTTACTCGATAGCCCTTCCGCTATATCACTAACAAAGATGTTAAAAAGAATCGGACCAAGGACAGATCCCTGGGGCACACCACTGGTAACATCCTTCTCCTCAGAGTGAGCTCCATTTACTTGTACTCTTTGTCGCCTCCCACCCAACCAATTTCTAACCCAAGCAGTAACTTTAGGGTCCATCCCTAGGGTGCTCAGTTTGTTTATAAGTCGCCTGTGAGGAACAGTGTCAAAGGCTTTACTGAAATCTAAATACACCACATCTAGAGCTCTCCCTCGATCCAACTCCCTGGTCACCCAGTCAAAGAAATCAATCAGATTTGTCTGACAAGACCTGCCTCTGGTGAATCCATGCTGCCTCGGATCCTGTAATCAGCCGGACTCCAGAGCAGAGATGTCTCTTTCCTTACAAAGATGTGACTTGTCTAAGTCATGGTATTTTCAATAATATTATATGAATGTGAAATTTGGACAGTAAAAAAGATAGACAGGAAGAAAATCGATGCCTTTGAATTATGGTGCTGGCAATGAATACTGTGTATATCATGGACTGCTCAAAGAACAAACCAGTCAGTACTAGAGGAGATCAAACCTAAACTTTCCTTAGAAGTTCAAATGACAAGATTTCAACTTTCATACTTTGGACACATCATTCAAAGAGAGAGATCATTAGAGAAAGACATCATGCTTGGCAAGGTAGAAGGTCAATTCAAAAGAGGAAGGCCAGCAACGAGATGGATCAATACAATAACAGAGCTATGGGTGCCACTCTATCAATAATGAGCACCTGACTGAAGACCGAACACAGTTTAGATCAACTATCCAGAGGGTCGACATGAGTCAACACCAACTCAACGGCGTTTAATAGCAACAAAAATATTTGATATATACCCATGGGCAATTATATTAAAGCTCATTGATACAAAAATTATTATTAAGTGAAAAATGGTTTAAAAAGCATAAGGTATGTTCATAAATGATATCTCTGCATCCAGCGATGAAGGCAAGCTCTGCATGCTCTCACATGAAGTTGGAATCATTATGAACTGCTCTCACATAAGTTTCAAGGGTCTCAATGCCTAGTCAGAAACATACAGCAACCGAACAGCTGCCAGAAACTTCTAATAGTTTAGTTTAATTTAGTTTATACTGTACTCTCTTTTGGCCAAAGGTACAACAAAGCAGTTTACAGCATTTGCTCCCAACCACTATGATATACCCAGTTGCATCCACAGATTTCACCAGAATGCAGAGTTCAGCTGTAAGCAATTTTACTACTTGTTAGCTGTACTGTAAAGGTAGTATGTGATAATATTTACAGGAAAATAGAATATCAGGTTAAACATCAGGCAGACATTAACATAAAGGTCTCACTTCTTGAAAGGCTGTTAATGGATTAGAAAGGAAATGCACAAGCTTTGTTCTGATTTTTCCTGCGCATATTGGCAGCTTTTGATTGTGTGCATCATGCACTACAGCTTTGGTGGTTGCAGTCCATGAGGATCGGGTCTGTAGTCTTACAGTGGTTCCACTTCTGCTTAACAGGGTGAAAACACAGGTTAGAATTGGACTTAAAATGTCTACTTTATACAAATTAAAGAGTGGCGTCCCAGAAGGCTCGGTACTAACATCTACTTGCAGCCATTATATGAATTAATTCACTCTCAACAAGTATATTATCATTTTTATGCAAATAGCATTTTGTTCTAGGTACCTTTTTTCACAATTAGGGGGAATACAGTCTTCTGCAATAACTGGTTATTTTTAAGCAGTAACTGGATCTATTAAAAATACCCTTTAAAGGCCCTGCCAGAACCTCTCTGAGTACCCTGGACTCTATCTCATCTGGTCCCATGGCCTTGTCCACTCTTATCTTTTGTGAATGGTATGGTATCTACTCCTTTCCCATTCGTATATTTGTCATTGCGTGGTACTTCCCCAGGATTTTCTTGTGTGACTACAGAAGAATTTGTTTATCATTTTCGTTTTTTTAATGTCACTTTCCCCAGTTCCTCCTCGGTATTTTTGAGTCTGGCAATTTCACTTCTGATCTTCCTCTTCTCTTAAATATATCTGAAAAAATGTTGTCTCCACGCTTCACATCTTTAGCCATCTTTTCTTCCGCCTTTGCGTTTCCTATCCTTATTTGGAGAAGTATAGATTTTCAACCATGCTGGCAACATGTGATCTTCAATGGAAAAACCCCTTCAGAGCCCTGCTAGGTTAGAATTCCTTCTTGGGCTGGCTGTTCCCCAGAACCGTCCCAGTTTCCCAATTTAGCTCACACGCTTCTCCTAGTCACTAAGTAAAATCTCTGTTGTCTCTTGGGATGTTTTGGTCCTTGCTCTTATGCAGACTGCAACTTAGTTATAGCTTTTGGGAACCTGAGAGGTATTTGTGATCTGAATTGACCACTGTTGGAAACAGGATACTGGGCATGATGGCCCCTTGATCTTATGTTCCTATTAATTGGATCTGTCACCATAAAAGCCTTTGACTGCTGTGTGGGCAAATACTGTTTTTACTGTTGAAGTTCTGTTGCGGTTCAACTCCCCTATTCCTTTGGAAATCTTCCTACTTGATTTAGTCCTAGGAAATCAGAGACTCCTCCTGTGGCTGTTGAAGATCAGATCCCCACACCCTTTTTGGCTGGTGTCTCTGCTCTGCTCTGCTCTCTCTCCAACTCTAGCTACATAAGAGGCATCTTATAGCTCTAACAGAACATGTTACTGTTGACTGGTGCAGAGTGAGTCAAATAGGTCCCTGTGAATTCCATTGGCATGATTATATAAATCCAGTCCAGGTTTTGCCAGTAGCTGCCTTCAAGATATGCTTGAATCTGACAACAATAGTATAGTCTCTTTTTCTGATCCCAAGGTTGATTGGAAACTAGTTGAGAGATAGAAAACAGAGTTAAGTTAAATAGGCAATTTTTTCAATGGAGGAGAGTGAATAAACCCCAAGAATCTGTGCTGGGACGGATGCTTTTGAACATACATATTTATGAATGATCTGGAATTGGAAGCAACAAGCAAGGTGATTACATTTTCAGATGACACCAAATGATTCAAAGTTATTAAATCACATGTGGTTTGTGAGAAATTGCAGGAGGACCTTGTGAGACTGGGCATCTTAATGGCAGATGAAATTAAACATGGACGAGTACAAAGTAATGCAAATAGGGAACAAAACTCAGGCAAATAGGGAAAAATGATGCATAATGCTAGGTTCTGTGTTTAGAAAAGGATCTAGGCATCATTTTGAACAATGTGTTGAAATCTTTTGTTTAATGTGTGGTGGCGGCAGCCAAAAAGGCAAACAGAATGTTAAGAATCATTAGGAAAGGAATAGAGAATAAAATAAAGGATGTCACAATGCTTCTGTATTGCTTCCTGGTGACATCACACTGATTATTCTGTGCAGTTCTGGTTTCTGCATTTCAAAAAATATATAGCGGCCTTAGAAAAGGGCAACCAAAATGATAAAGAGGATGGAATGATTCTCCTATGAGGAAAGGCTAAAGAGGTTAGGTCTCTTCAGCTTGGAGACAGCTGAGGGGAGATATGACAGAGGTCTATAAAATCTTGAATGGCATGGAACAAGTAAATTTATACTGCCCCTCCCCAATTGTTCTAAAATGTCCTCCACCCTCGGTATTGGATAGGCATCAAACTGTGACACTATATTTACTTGTATGAAATGAATACAAAACCTGGTGGACCCATAAGACTTGGGAACCAGCACTACAGGCTAGCTTAATCACTAACAGATTCCTCGATGACTCCAAGCTTTAGCATCTCTTCCCTTCCTTCTTAACTTTGGTGCATTTCGCCTTGGGGAATCAATTTGGCTTTTGCCTCACTACCTTACTAAGCTGGGAAAGGATCTGTGATACCTAAATGTGTTTGGCCCAGTATGGGAGAAAACACTTCCCTAAACTGGTGAACCAGGTGTTCCACCTGATTCTTCTGTTCTGCCTCTAAGTTTGCCTCCACATGCACTGATTCTATGATTTTACATTCCTGGGTATCTGAGCTCAAGTTTGTCATCCTCTTTGGCTATTTCAATGGCCAAGCTTTCCTGGCTAACCCAGAGTTTGATGAGATAGGCATGGAAGATTTGAGTTTTATTCCCCTTTGGAGATACCTCATAATCTACTGGGATGGCTTGTCTCCTCACCATGAAAAAGCCTCTCCACTTACATTAGCTGGGAGTTTATTGGCTGGTGTCGATAGTAATACCAACATCTTGTCCTGTGGTTGAAATTCTCTCTGCTTTGCTTCCTTATTAAAATAGGTTTTCTGGTGTTTCTAGAACTACAAATTCTCTCAAGCCATCTTGACCACTCTTCCGAATCTTTCACTTAGCTTCTATATATGGACTGTGAAGCAAGTTTCCCATTCAAATCCTGCCCAGGTTTTCCATACCACCTCCATCAGATTTTAGGGTTGCGGTACATACATAAGTTTGAATGGAGAATATTCTAGGGATGTTTGGGGTACTTCCCTGGCTGCCAACAATATGAAAAGGATTAGTGTATCCAAAACCTTTAAATTACTGTATTCACCATGCATATTTTACCATTTTGCTCAAGGCTTTAGAACTGGTTTAGAACTTTTTCTCCCAAGGCCTCTACCCTGCATGCTGGTTTCAGTCCTTTCCACTTCTGGGCCCTTCTGACTGCCTTTCTCTTCCAAGTGTTCCTCAGTGGATTTGGATATTTACCAGCACTAAATATTTGGTTTTAGCGCTTACTGCCGGTGCTATCCAAATGTGGCAGGTGCAGGCCTGTGACCCACGGTGTCTGACATAGGCAGGCCAGCATGGCTAGCTTGACCTGTAAATGAGGCCTGTGGAGAGGCATATAGGATTGCACATCCCCCAATATGCTGCTATTGTAAGAAAGAACTCAGTAGAAATATTGAATTAGCTTAGGTAAGCAGAACTGCAGAATTAAGAAATGGAAAAATACAGAAAAGACATGTTTAAAAGTTACTGATAAGAAAAAGTACATTTGCAGAGAAATAATGAGGAGTGCTGACAGATGAGTTACAGAACCTTGCTCTTCTGCACGCACAAAATGGTCCCATAACCTTGAAAGTGTGAAAGTAACAAGTTGATGAACTGACCATTGTAATTGGGACTAGAAGGGGGGCAGGCAGGTGTCATGCCCACAGAAGCCCACAGAAGGAACATAATTGGAGAAACTTATCAGTACCGGGACCAATAGAAGGGCTACGGGAGGTACGGGAGAGTACCGGGACCAATGAAATGTTTTTCTATACCTAGAATGGAACAGAAGTCTATAAAAGTTGTTGTAATGCTTGAAAACTTTGCTCAGCCATTTTGAAATTGCCTTGCTTGAGACTTGTGCACAAATAAATGATTTGGACCTTCTGAACAGACTCCTGGTATCATTGGTTTGTCTGCGCTTTGCTGCTACACAAATAGTGGCAATATTCAGCCACAAATGAGTTAGGAAACCACATAAAATTAGTGCTGCTTTTTTCTAACCTAATTTTATTCAATTGTTTGTCCAGTTAGCATGAATATCACCACTAACCAAATAACATCAGGGACCACCCTCACTCTGCCCTTAGACCAACAGTACTCTTCAGATAGAGCTGTTTCATAGGAAATATTCAGCAGTACTGAGGAGAGGAGGAAACCACAGGATTTGAGGCAGTGTGCTGTGTGTGAGCCAAGTTGGGTCATTGCTGTAGTGTGAGAGTGCTCTGGGAGACCTAGATTGGGTGAGAACTTCTGCCCCTGATGATATCTTTTGGAGTTGCCCTGGAAATTTAAAATGAGCCACAGTTGCATTTGGGGTTGGAGAAGAATAATCCTTGGAATTTGGAGCCGCACTCTGTTGGAAAAAGTGGAGTCCTAGCAATAGGACTCGGAGATGCCCCTGATAGGAGGGAAGGAGAGAGATAGGTCTGGCAGTTTTAACCTAGGGCTCTGAAGACCCAACTGTCCCTTGTTACAAATGCCTATTTATAGGCCATATTGTAACCTTAGGGATTGATGACATTTCTATATGTAGTCTTTCTGTTCTTACTGTTCCTCTCCCCTGCCCTCTTAGGCCCAAAAGTGACACCAAAGGGGTCTACCCCTTTGTTCATCCATCCCTTAAGTCACACACCTGAAGACACGCTCCTGCAACTGCAACACAGCTGTGCCTTGATATAAAGTTCCAATTCAGGCTTCTTTTGCCCTCTCTCTCGCTCTCTCATATCTTCATCCACATTTCTCTCCCTTTCCCATTATCCCTGAAACTTCTCCCTCCCCATCTATCACCAGACCTCTGTACATCCATCTCTCCTCCACCATGCTACCCTTTTCTTTCAGCCCAATAACCAGTCCTCTCTCTCTCTTCCTTACCTCTTTCCAGGGTCCTCCCACAATCCTCTGTCCCCTTCTCCCTGAGGCCCCAATTTCCTGTTCCCCTCTTGCCATCACAGCCTCCATTGCATCCTTATTTGTCTCTCCCTCCCATTTATCCCCTATACCTTTCCTCGCATGCCAGGTAAAGGCCTCTCTTCTTCAATCTCTTGCCACAATCTAGGACTATAAAAAACTAGAAATGAGCCCTGTGCGACACACGAACTTGGTGTCCTCCTTCATCCAACTGCGCACAGGAACTCCATATTGTTGGGCTTTTTGGAAGCCCAGTGAGGACATTAGTGCCTTTTTTGTACTTGTGCCCTGTGCGGCCACACCGCTTCGACAGCCTTTGGTACAGCCCTGCCACAATCCGATTCAACGGTGACTGTGGAAGGAAAGGATAGCCAGAAGCAGCAGGGTCTTGTTAGTGTGTTGGTAGTGGTGGAAACAGCAGCTCTTTTTCCTCCTTTGTGTCATGTCTATGCTAGCATGTTAAGAGGAAGAGAACATGGGCAGTAGAACATTTCAGATGCGTCCTCCTCCTCTGCTGCCCAGGACTGTTTGTCAGGCTACCTTTCATCCAGCTTGATATTCAGCTAACACTGGTCACCAATGAAAATAGGTGCATGGTAAATCCCAGACTACTACTATGGGCCAGATGAAGGGGCTGTATGAGCTTGACTTCACCGGCTTAAAACAACCCAAATAAAATGACACAAATGCAACAAGAAATTAAACCTTTTTTCATGCACATCTCTTTTAGCAACATGCATATATATTTTTGCAAATCAAGGCCCCTGTTTATGAAGGCATGTATTAATTTTGAGGGTGTTCCCAGAATTTTGAGGAAGGCAGCTATGCAGTTAATGCTACGATGAAGTCAACTACACCTCTTGAGGGACTTTATTTACAAAATGCATTAGCTGTTGATGTTGGAATTACTGTGTGCTAACAGTGTAGTATAGTGACACAGTTTTAAGACAGAGAAAGGCCATTACCACACATTAAGAGTTAATTTGCAATAGCAATTTTTATCTACATTAATTATATGACTGTTACCCCAAAGCTCTGGAACCCCCCCTCCCCCCAATAGCTGACATAGAGGTTTGGCAATAACTGCATATTGAACAACTAACACAGCTTAGTAATAAGGGCCTAAATGTACACATGTAGGGCCCATTTTCCATGCAAGTTATGCATTGGTGGGTGATAAATGCATAACTTTTTGATCTGGATGTTTATAAAAATTATGCAGATAAAATCTGGCCCTTTAATTGCTATCTGGATAATAAGAGATCAGGATGGGGGTTGAGGGGTGGGGGGACAGCATCAGAGAATATCCATTTAGTGGTGATATTCAGCCACTAAACAGATATGTTATCTCAATAGATAACCTGCTCAATATCAGTCATAAATTTATCTGGATAATGCTGGTGAGGTCACCTTTTAATAGATACATTCAGTATCACTGTTTATACAGACAGCAATGCTAAATATAAATATTAAGTTAAGTATTAGTGCCGGCATTTAAATTAAGAGAGTGACCATGCCCAGGCTCAGATTTAGGTATAGGCAACATAGGCAATTGCCTTGGAGTCAATCTTGAAGGACTACAAAAGGGGACTACTACTTCTGGAGAGAGATCTGCAATTGTAAGTATTTACTTCTGGGAATTTTTCTAAAGCTTGAGTAAAAAGGAATTATTTAGATTAAAGCTGATTAATCTGTGAACCCAGTGTATTTGTTAAATCAGTCAGGGCCTAGTAGCAGCAAAGAGCTTTCAGTTTAAATTTAAAACACAGCGGAGAGCTTTCTGGTTAAATTTAGACCCCAAGACTCCCTCTATCCAAGCAAGGGCTGAGGGACTCCCCCTGCAAATTGGTCACAGATTACCTTAGAAGCACAGGACAGGGTACTCTGTAGCAGCCAGCTTTTCATAGATCTTTCCCTCCCTCCCTCCATCTCTCCCCAACACTAACCCATCCCTGGGATAATCGTAGCTTTATAGGTGCTTAAACTTCTTAAAGGAAAGGAGTTGCCATATTCACTCTCAGGTGCAGCTGTTTATCCTCATCAGACATACATTAAGGACCTGGAATTAATTAAGCTTCAGGTGAACAAAGTGCATTAAAAGTATTAGGTATAGTTTTATTAGTATAAGTATCCCCAGCAACCCTTAGTAAGTAGAGAACTTAAATATCTAAACACATCCTTAAACCTTAAATGCAGACAGCAGTCCAGAAGTGAGATGGGGGCTTTCCAGTCTTTTGCATTGAGTGTCACATGTATGATTTTCTCTCTGTTGGTGAGGGGTCTTACATGTGCACTAGGTGCAAGGAGCTCTTTGCTCTCAGGGAACATGTCCAATCTCTGCAGGCTACTTGGAGGACATAAGGAAGACAGAGAGGCACATAGACGAGATCTTCAGGGATATAGTCCTGAAGTCCCATCTCCAGTCTGGCAGCACCCCTGATGCCAAGGAGGAAAGAGGTCATGTGATAGGAGAGCATTGCTATGGTGTGGCAGAAAGTGATCCTGTAGCTAGGACCTGTCCTCCAGGTGATGTAAAACCCTCTTGCACTTAGGAAGTTTCTTCAGGGCCATGTGCCCATGATGGAAGGGTTAGGACAGCCATTATAGTTGGGGATTCGATCATTAGGCATGTAGATAGCTGGGTGGCTGGTGAACGTGAGGATTGCCTCGTAACATGCCTGCCTGGTACGAAGGTAGTAGACCTCATGCGCCACCTAGGCAAGGTCTTAGATAGTGCTGGGGGGATGTCTGCTGTCTTGGTACATGTCGGTACAAATGACATAGGAAAATGTGGTAGGGAGGTTCTGGAGGCTAAATTTAGACTTTTAGGTAGGAAGCTGAAATCCATAACTTCCAGGGTAGCGTTCTCTAAAATGCTTCCCGTTCCACGTGCAGGACCCAAAAGTCAGGCAGAGCTTCAGAGTCTCAATGCTAGGATGAGATAATGGTGCAAGGATGAGGGGTTTGGATTTGTTAGGAAATGGGGAACATTCTGGGGAAAGGAGGAGCTCTTCCGAAGGGATGGGCTTCACCTTAACCGGCATTAACCTTTAAAAAGGAGACAGAGCAGCTTTTAAACTAGATAATAGGGGAGAGCCGACAGTCGCCCAAGAGTGCATGGTTCGGAACAATGTATCCTTGAAGGATACTACCAAAAGAATGAAGTTAGGGCATATCAGTAGAGAGGTTCCAATAAAGACAAAAGTAGCCTAAATGCCCTTGAGTATGGAACAGACAGAACTTAAAGATTCCAAATTACCCCTGCCTACCGATAGAGAGGTTAATATGAATAAAATACAGTCTCTAAAATGCTTGTATGCAAATGCTAGAAGTCTAAAAAATAAGATGGGAGAGTTAGAATATATAGTACTAAATGAGAGGTTAGATATGATTGGTATCTCAGACATGGTGGAAGAAGGACAACCAGTGGGACACTGTGATACCTAGGTACAAACTATATCGCAATGATAGAGCTGATCAAATTGGTGGAGGGGTTGCACACTATGTTAGAGGGGGCATTGAGTCACAAAGGATTAAAGTTTTGCAGGAAACAAAATTTGCTGTAGAATCTCTATGGATTGAAATTCCATGTAAAAAAGGGGAAGGTGATGGCAGGGGGGGGGGGGGGTATACTATCGACCACATGGCCAGAATGAACAAATGGATGATGAAATGCTCAAAGAAATCAGGGAAGTTAACAAAAGTTACAGCACAGTAATAATAATGGGTAATTTCAATTACCATGGTATTGACCGGGTCAGTGTCACACTAGGACATGCTAGGGAGATAAAGTCTCTAGATGAAAAAATTACTGCTTCTTGGAGCAGCTGGTTCATGAACTGACTAGAGGGGAAGCCATTTTGGACATAGTTCTTAGTGGAACACCAGATCTGGTGCAAGAGATAAGGGTGTTGGGGCCACTTGGCAATAGTGATCATAGCATCATCACGTTTGATTTAATTAATGGAGGAGGGATGGTAAGGATATCCACAATACTACCTTTTAACTTTCAAAAGGGAGACAATGCTAAAATGAGGAAAATAATTAAGAAAAAACTAAAAGGAGCAGTTGCAAAGGTTAAAGACGTACATCAAGCTTGGGTGTTGTTTAAAAATACTAGCTTAGAAGCCCAGACCAGCTGTATTCCAATGCTTTAAGAAAAGTGGAAGGAAGTCCAAAAACCTGCCAGCATGGTTTAAATGTGAGGTCAGAGAGGCTGTTGCCAAAAAAGCATCTTTCAGGAATTGGAAAAAAGAGCCAAATGACGAAAACTGGAAATAGTACAAGCACTGGCAAGTTAAATGCAAGGCATTGATAAGGCAGGAAAAGACAGAATTTGAGAAGAAGTTTGCTGTGTAATAAAAAATGCATAATAAAGACTTTGTCAAGTATATTCATAGCAAAATACCTGTGAGAGAGTCAGTTGAACCATTAGATGACAGAGGGGTAAAAGGGGCACTAAGAGGGGACAAGGCCATAGCGGAAAGACTGGATGAATTCTTTGCTTCAGTCTTTATTGAGGAAGATGTAGGGATGCTGCCCATGACTGAAGTTGTATTTAAAGGTGATACTGCAGAAGAACTGAAAGAAATATTGATACACCGGGAAGATGAATTACAACTATTTGATAAAATGAAGAGTAGCAGATCACCTGGACTGGATGGTATACATCCAAGGGTGTTGAAAGAACTGAAATATGACATTGCAGACCTGCTATCAGTAATCTGTGAACTATCATTAAAATCATCTGTAATATCTGAAGATTGGAGGATGGCCAATGTAATGCCACTTTTTAAAAAGGGTTCCAGGGGTGATCCGGGAAACTACAGACTGGTGAGCCTGACGTCAGTACTGGGAAAAATGGTAGAAATCATAATAAAAAACAAAATTACTCAACATGTAGATAATCATGTCTTAATGGGAGACAGCCAACATGGCTTTAGACAAGGAAGATCTTGTCTTACTAATCTGTTATGTTTTTTTGAAGGTGTAAATAAACAGACAAAGGTGAGTCAGTTGATATAGTGTATCTGGACTTTCAGAAAGTCTCTGACAAGGTCCCTTATCAGAGACTTTTGGCAAAACTTAAAAGTCATAGGATAGGAGGCAGTGTACTATTGTGGATCAGGAACTGGTTACAAGATAGAAAGAATAGGGTAGGCCATTTTTCTTAATGGAGACAGGTAAATAGTGGATCTAGGCTGGGTCCACTGTTTTTTGACATATTTATAAATGACCTGGAAAAGCGAATAACGAATGAGGTTATCAAATATGCAGATGACACAAAACTATTTAAAGTTGTTAAAACCCATGAGGATTGTGGAAAATTGCAAGAGGATCTTGATAAATTGGAAGACTGGGCATCCAAATGGCAGATGAAATTTAATGTGGACAAGTACAAAGTTATGCACCTAGAAAAGAACAATCCAAGCTATGGTTACACGATGCAAGGTTCCACGTTAGGAACCATCACGCAGGAAAAACAATTTAGGCATCATTGCTAAAACCCTCAGCCTAGTGTGCAGCAGTGGCCAAGAGAGCAAATAGAAGCTAGGTATCATAAGGAAAGGAATGGAAAATAAAACAAAAGATTGCACCTTGAATATTCTGTGCAATTCTGGTCAATGTATCTTAAAAAGGATCTAGCGTTATTAGAAAAGGTTCAGAGAAGAGCCATCAAAATGGTAAAGGGGATGGAAGGATACCCCTATGAAGAGAGGTTAAAAAGGTTCGGGCTCTTCAACCTGGAAAAGAGATGTCTGAGGGGAGATATGATAGAGGTCTATAAATTAACGAATGCAGTGGAACAGGTAAACGTAATTGATTGTTTACATCATCAGACTATAGAAAGATTAGGGGGCATGCAATGAAGCTACAGGATAACCTATTTAAGACTAATTAGAGAAAATATTTTTTCACTCAAAGTGTAATCAAATTCTGGAATTTGTTACCAGAGGATGTAGTTAAAGCTGTTAGTGTAGCTGGGTTTAAAAAAGGTTTGCACAAGTTCCTAGAGGAAAAGTCCATAAACCTTATTAAAAGAGATCCAGAATATCCCTGCTTGACCCAATACAAGCATTGTGGAACCTGTGTCTTTTGGGGAAACTCCTAGGTACTGATGACCTAGATTGGCCACTGTTGGAAACAGGATACTGGACTTGATGGACCTTGGTCTGACCCAATATGGCATATCTTATTTTCTTATGCCAAATTTTGAAGACACCAAATACCCAGCCCAAAGAAGAGCCTACTCCTGCTTATTTTAGGACCATATGCATGTGCTGCTTCCAATGGGTGCCATTTTGGCACTGTGGCCTTCCTCTGCCTCTTTAATCTTTCTGGAATCTCTGACACTCTCTTCCTCACTTGTCTGGAATCTGCTGTTTGGTTATGCCTATGGATGCCAAAATATTAAATCCTACTACTCAATTAATTTAACCTATATTTATTCCCTGCATATACTTTAAACCATATTATCAAAGGAAATAAAGTTATCCTATTAATCTACATTTTTTTGTCGGAACTATCGCCATGAAGGTGAAGGAAAAACATCTTCCTGTAGCAGGGTCTTCCTTTTTATTCTTTAAACAGGGACGCAACCCTGGAACATTCCTCTAAGGGATAAAAACCCTTAAGTTAAAGAAAAACGGTGAAAGAAGTGAGTCTAACAAAATGTTCACTTAGCTGTCCAGAGATTCTCTTGTAAGCCGGGAGTCCAAAATTCTCACTCCTCATTCTTGCGGTTTTTAATCAGGTATCATCTTTCACCCCATCAGTTCAAAAGACACCACCACAATCCGCTGTAACATTTCTCCCATGCTGTTTTCAACCAATCTTAACAGCTAAGCATCTTCTCTTAAAACACAACCAGACATAGTAACCCAACGTTGTGTTTTGGGTCATAGAACCTCCTAACCCTTCTTCAAACTTTGTTGCATTTATTAAGACTATCCAACCTTTTCCGGTTATATCCTCCTTTTCAGTCACGTGACCGGTTGACGTCCAATAGATATCCAGATAACGGGTCAATTTCTAAATTCTATTTATACCTCTTTAAAGCATGCTCCACTAATCCAACAAGGAATTTAAACCACATGGTGTTATCGAATTCAAAGTGTAAATCCAGAATTGTTCCCGATATTGTAAATGGGATATACGATCCCCTCCTCGCAACCTATCTGGTATATGATCTAAAATTCTCCATCGTAAATCCTTACATTCATGACAATGTTCATGACAGTGCCACTGGGGCTGACAGGATTTTTGTAGTGATACGGGAGCAATGTTCTTGTAATCTTTTCTTCACAGTTCTGGACGTTCTGCCTATATAAATTTTATTATATGGGCAAAGTAATAAATAAACCACAAATGTGGTCTGACATGTAGTATAAAACTTAACTATAAATCTGACGATGTGATGTAGGATGTTCCCAGACCAGACCCTTTATTGTTAAATCACAAAAATCACAGTTAGTACAGCCAAAATGTCCCTTCCTGTCAGACAATGGTATCTCATCCACTGTATATGTAACCCAATCTGCAATATTGCAACCCCGTTGAAAAGCCATCATTAGGGGTTTATTAAAACAGGAGTGTAATGGTAAAATAGACCAACATTTTTTAAGAATGTGCATAGCAGTAGCCTAATGTGGCATATAGGGCAAAACACCCACAAAAACTTTTAATTCTCTTGACGTTATAGTTGAATCCTCTTCTGTTGTGTGCCACCATTCAGCATGGTTATACCGTGCTCTTTTGTATGCTTTATTAACAATGGCTATCGGATGTCCTCTTTCCTTTAAAAGGAGCTGAAGATTATGTGCCTGTCTCCGAAATTCATCAATCATTGAACATAATCTCCGCAATCGAATAAATTGGCCCACTGGTCTTAAATCTCTGCACGTTTTCCCCGGAGAGACCAGCAGAGAATCCGGCCAACTTCTTGGCCAGGTCTCGCAAGTACATGCCCATGTACAGCTGGTAAGACTGGACATGGCAAGCAAGCATAGACCCCTGGAAGCACTTCCTACCAACGCCATCGAGGTTGCGGACCTCCCTGCCGGAGGGCACCGCAGAGTGCATCTTCTGGCTCTTCAGACGATGCATGGCCGATTCCACAACCATGGAATGGTGTGGTAGCTGTGCTTTCTGGAAACCAGGGCTTTTGCGGAGTCGATAGATGGAATCGACTCACTTGCTCAGAACCGGCGCCGAGGCCGGTGCCTCCCACATCCGGAAGAGGAGCCGTTCCAGCATCGGAGGAACTGGGACAGTAAAGGCCTCCTTCGGGGGAGAGTCGTACTGTAGAGCATCAAGCTCCTCGGCTCGAGGCTCTTCCTCAGGATCGGCAGGGATAGCCAAGGCAGCGGCCATATCCCGGACAACTCCGAGAACCTAGTGTCCTCCGGAGGGGATCTACTCCGGGACTCAGACTGCGGTGAGTCCGACGGGACGCAACGAGTCTTAAAAGTATCGGGAGGCTCCTCATCCACCGTCTCCCAGGTGGACTCATCCGAGGAGGAGTCAGGGTCCGACCCCGCAGGGCCCCGAGGCACCCGCCCCGATGCCGGGGGCACCAGCGTCGACACCCTTGGTCCCGAACAGGAGGTCGAGGGAGACCTCGACCGAGGAAGACTTTGAGCCACGAGGGTCTCAAGTATCAGCTCGGTCTCCGGGGTTGACTTCGAAGTCGACGTCCCGGTGGTCGGGGCAGATGCACCAGACAGGCTAGCCATCAGTGCCCGCTGCTGCTCCATGAAGACAGACAATCTGCACTCCAAGGTTGTCATCCTGAGACTCAGCTCGGGAGACACAGCAGCCACCGACTCAGGCCCCGACGGCGCCAGGCCCGACGTTGGCTCTCTGGGAGGAGAGTCCACGAGGACTACGGGGCTTACATGTCCAGCAGACTCCGGCTCCATGCGAGGAACTTTTGCAGGCTTCTCTTGGTCCACGGGCCCGGGATGGTGGTCGGGGGTCTTAGACCTGGCCCTCGAGGGACCAGGGACCTCCTCCGACGCCGCCCTTGCAAGCCGCTTCTTCATCTTGTGTTCCCGGTCGAGGGACCCCCTGTCCGAGGAGCTTTGACAGCGCTCGGGATCGGAATCCCGAGATGTCGAGGACTCAGACGAGGTCCGGGCCCGGCCGGAGGCAGAGTCCGAGAAAAACCTTTCCTTCTGATGCTGTTGACTTTTTAGTGCCTTGGAAGACATCTTCCCATATGGCACACACGACTTGGGGTCATGGTCAGGGCCGAGGCACCGAAGGCAGCAGTCGTGTGTGTCGGTGAGAGACATAGGTTTCTTACACTGATCACACTTTTTGAAACCACTGGAAGCCATTGGGGAAAAAAGAGCCCCAGCGAGGTCAAAAGACCGGCTTTCCAGGGAAAAAATGAAAAAAGGGCGTGAACGCCAGCCACGAAGAAGAAATAAACGGGCTCGATACCGGTGTACTGAACCCGGCGGGAGGGGAACCGGTGTCGAACCGGAGAAAAATAGCAAAAAATCGCCGAAGAAAAAAATCACTTTTATCCGGGAGAACAGGACACACGTCCGATGGGCTTCTCGGAAAAAAAGAGACTGAGGTAAGATGGCACCTTTAGGCGGGAAGGGAACCGCGCATGCGTGCCAGCATTCCCAAAGGCTTTCATGGAAAGCTGGGGAAATGCTCCGCTGGGGCTTCATCGGCGCCGATGACACCCATATGTGAGGACTGACTTTCTGCTTGGTCCTGGAGAAATATCAAGTACTATCCTGTATTACGATTGCCCCTCCCTTATCTGCACGATGTATATGAATATCTCTCCGATTGCTTAATGATTGCAATGCTAAATATTGATGCCGTGAAATATTAGAGAATGGAGTTCTCGAGGTACTCTCTTCCATAGCTTGCACATCCCGTAATACTAATTTTTGAAAAGTATCAATAGAAGAGTCTACTAATCCAGGTGGTAGCCATTTGGAAGGATTTCTAACTAAAGAAATGTCCGTCGACATATTGGTGTTATCACCCATTTGAAAAAAATTGAATTACCTGTAGCTTTCTAAAAAAATGATATAAGGCAACACACATACGAAAAGGATCATATCGGGGTGAAGGAACAAAAGATAAACCTAATGTTAACACCTATTGTTGATCCTCCATTAATACATTTTCTGATAAATTAATTACTGTTGTTTCATGTGAGATCTGGTGGTTGGTCCCCTCCGACCTTCCTGTGAATGATATGGCCGGCGTGATCGAGGGTGGCCCCTGTAAAAAGACCATTGAGGGGGAACTCCTCTCAATTGATCTTGATTATTAGAAGTCATTGTACCGGATGAATCACTACTATCATCCGTAGTATCTTCAAAAGTAACCTGTCTTCTTTGATTTCTAAAGGAGCGTAAATGTTGTTTCCAAGTATATACTTGGTCCTTTTCATAATCTCCTGTGTCACACTTAAATTTTTTAATTTTCAACTGCTTAACTGAATCCTAGAATTGCTGTAATTGGGTTTCAAACTCCTTCCAATCGGTTTGAAATCTATCCGGTGCTAAGGACTCCTTTAGTTGTTTTTCTAATGTGCTCACCTGTTCCTTCACTAATAATTCTTCCGCAGTTAAACACTCAATTAGTAATGCAATCAAATCCAATCCACATTTATTCAAAATGCTATTCCAAGTGTTGTAAAATGTTTTATCATCTTGAAACATATGTGGTGGCTTCAAAAGTCGTAGTCCCCTTGGAATCATCCGTTGTTTTAAATATTGAGCCATTGTGGCTGCATGTAATTGTATCCTAACTTGTTTTTTGTGAAGATTCTTAAAGTCAGTCCAGGAGGAGGAGGTATCATCCCCTGGATGTTCTTCAATTATCTCAAATAATAGTGGCCGCTGGACTGAGTAATTTTATCTTCAGTATAAGCATAAGTAGAGGTATTTGAAAAAAGTTCAGAATTGCCCGTTGCCATTATAAAAGTGGCTCAAACTTTACTACTCAATTAATTTAACCTATATTTATTCCCTGCATATACTTTAAACCATATTATCAAAGGAAATAAAGTTATCCTATTAGACTACATTTTTTGTCTGAGCTATCGTCATGAAGGTGAAGGAAAAACATCTTCCTGTAGCTGATTGTTCCTTTTTATTCTTTAAACAGGGACGCAACCCTGGAACATTCCTCTAAGGGATAAAAACCCTTAAGTTAAAGAAAACCGGTGAAAGACGTGAGTCTAACAAAATGTTCACTTAGCTGTCCAGAGATTCTCTTATAAGCCGGGAGTCCATAATTCTCACTCCTTATTCTTGCGGTTTTTAATCGGGTATCATCTTTCACTCCATCAATTCAAAAGACACCACCACAATCTGCTGTAACATTTCTCCTATGCTGTTTTCAACCAATCTTAATAGCTAAGCATCTTCTCTTAAAGCGCAACCAGACAGTCTTAAATCCAGCTCTGACCATATCGGCTAAAAATGGACCCCCTAGTTTCCTCCCTTACCCAAATTATTCTTTCCAGAATACTCCTTGCTGCAGCTAAAAGTATTTGTATTTTGAATATAGATGCATACTTATAGTAGGGGAGGGGGAAATTCATTTAAGGGGATTCAGGTATTCTATCAAGGTGACCCTTGTTTTTGCCAGCATAGATTCCAACATAAGTCTTTGAAAAATTATCTTGTGTGTGAACAAACAAGTTGTAGGTGATGATACCTTTCTATTAGACTAACAATGTATCTTTGATAAGTTTTGGAAAGTTATTCTCCTTTTATCATGTCCAAGTGGACTAATACGACAAATATTTATTTTTGACTGTATTTCTGGTTGTGCTGTTTGACCTTTGTTTTATTTATTCATTTAGCTGTATTTATATGCCGCCTTTCTCCAATTCAAGGTCTTTTTATTTGTTTTAATTGTGGTTTTGTATTGGCTGTTATAAACCACCTAGTTTTAGGCAATATAAAAGTTTTGTAACCATTAAACTATTAAATATGATTCTCTGTTCAAAATTTACCCTGACATAAAGAATAGCAATTTTTGTTCCATTTTCTCCAGTTTGCCTATTATAGGAGGTTTAACATTTGTGGTGCATGGTAAGTAGCAAGAAGGCATTGGCGAATCTCTTTATCTTCACCCACTAGTAGTGGTATGATGGTGATGAAATATTTGACAATTTCTTTGACATGAAATCTTCGTGGACTAAAGTCAGAATAATACTCTTTAGATCTGATATTTAGTGCACAACTATTTTCAATTCTTGCAAAACATCAAGAGTCCAGTTCTCATAGAGGCTGATATTCAAACACCATGACGGCCAGCTTAAATATCGACGGGATATTCAGCTGCAGTATCGGATTAAGAGCTGCCACTGAATATCCAGGCTGAGCTGCTCTACTCTGATGTGCCGGCATGTATTCAGGTAGCAAGATTTTCAGCTGGCACTTACCTAGATTGCAACTTAAGTCTACTTTTCATGCAGCCTAAGTTGTTTGGTAAATGCTAGCTGAGATAGTGCCAACATGCCCTCACTCTGCCTACACACCGCCTCCGCACTATCCGGATAGTCCAGGGAAGACTTGTGGATTTATTCAGCGGTGCTATCCAGGTAGTGTTGTCGAATATTGCAGTCAGCACCCTTATCTGGAAGGCCTTCCGCTGGCCGATTAGCTAAGGGTTCTGAATATTTCTCCCAAATCTCTATTAATATAAAAATACCTTCGGAAGTTAGTGAGACTGACTTGTTAAGCGGCTTTCACTTACTCCATCTCTATGTGACACAATGACTCAGACCCTATATTAGAAATTTGAAATGTTAGGATCCCATCAGTATCACAGACTAGCACAAATGGATCTGAAGGTAGTGACAAAGTCATTATTTTATAAATTTACCACTATTAAACCAGGTTTTAAATCCCAACTTTTATTAATTCAAAATAATCACGTTAAAATATATAATACCTCATGAATCCTCATATAATCCTCAGTCAAATTTGTTTTCTTTTGGAAGAAAACATTCATATCTCCAAAACTTACTCTACTTAAGAAACAATTCCTCTGAAAAAAAGATATGCTGTGTTCTGTACAAAATCAGGTCAACTTTACTCAATTTTTGAACTTGCTGATAGTAACATAACTTTGAAATTTTCCTTTATTCCAAAAAATATAATTTAATGTAAGACATTTACAGCACTAAGAAATGATCATAATAAACTTATTAGAAATAATGGTAATATTATAAGGGAGATTACAGATTTAAGAATGAATGGAACAGTGGACGATGACTGGATACATTTTATAGGAAAGTAAAGAATGCATATGGAGAGCCAAAGAGAACTATTGTATACAAAGCAGCAAGACAACGAGAAGGGAAAGAAGAACGATTCTTTTCAGCATCTCAGAATACATTCATAGTTATCATTTACATCTTATGCAAGCTGAAGGGAGATTTAGGGGCCTGTTTACTAAAATGTGATGCGTTTTTGCACTTACCGCATGTTAGTAGCAAAACTTAGGGGCGTGTTTATTAAAGAGTGTTAGCGGTTACCAAAGGCTACCACATATTTATCCTGTAGTGGTAGCAGTTAATGTGGGAGGAATGCAGTTATTGCAGCCACTTTTCTGTGATATCTGCATTTTGTGTGTGTGTGGGATTGCGGCAGAGAGTAGGTGTGCTGATCGTCGGCAGCCATTGCATGAAACTTTGTCACGTGATGGCTGCTAAATCGGGCTTCATCACGGCTGCAGATAAGGGCACCTCAAGAGGTGGCGTTAGCTGCAGCCAACTCTGTTGTGGGGCAGATTGTGAAAGTTGCAAAAGGCTACCACATTTTAATAAACATGCCTCTTAATGTGCGATAAGTGCAAAGCAAGTATGGTAGATGTTAGGTGCATGCCCAGCATTTGCTCTGCATATACCGCACAAAGCAGACATTTGCCTCGTGGGTAGATAGTGCCGTAAGTGCATCTGTACTACCTGCAGATGCATTTACTGCTTTCCCATGCTTGAAGTGCTCCCAGTCCCCCAGTATCACATCTCCGCACCCAAACAATTGTAGAAGTAGGTTCAAGCCCCCCCCCCCCCCCCTGAGAAGAGGCCATTGCTAGGGGCCAAGCTGTCAAATACAGCTGGAGCCTACTTCTGCAAGGGATTGGTGGGGGGCAGGGAGGTTGGAGTGTGGCTTAAGCCTTCTTCTGCAAGAGATCAGAGGGGTGGGAGGCTCTTGATGATTCACTGATCGTGTTCTTTTTTTTTTATCAACCAGGTTACCCTAACAGCCTACGGGACTTGTGGGCGCACTTAACGCCTCCTCTTGACTGTAAGTTACCATGTGCTATCTGTAAATGTTGGCTATGCTCTTTCCCCATCCATAACCCACCATTTTCCCTCCTCATACAGCGCTATGCAGTTAGTACGTGATTTATACCACATGCCTGTGTTTGGTGCATGGTAACTGTTAGCGTGGGCCCACACAAACAGTTGCCACATGCTAAATCATATCATACTAGCTTAGCGCACCTTAGTTTCATATCTTCCTTGAATGAAATATATTTCCCACACAATAAATGAAAACAAAAGAATCAGAAATCAATAAGGGAATTCTGTGACTCCTTTTCAGTTAAAGAATCCTGTAAAGTGAATCAGAGTTAAATGGCATTGTGAGTAGAGCTTCCAGATCTTTGCTAGTTCTATCTTCTAATAGAAGAAGCATTTGGAAAGATGATCTATCATCTTTTTCCTGTCCAGAATGTACGTAACAGCAGCATACCAACTCAATAGTGTCTTTCCAACCTATTATTGTCAAAGAAGAATTTATTACAAGCAACAGAAGCCAAGTGAGCAATTTATATTACTGATTATACATATAAACAATGGGTTGGTGTTGCCTTTAGGAAGCAAGATAGTGCTATTACTAGAAGTATATTATAAGAGGCAGCTATCAAATATGAGATAGAAATCAGTTGTCATTATTCCTGAAAGCTATGATTTGACTTTGAATAGGCAGGTACATGTTTCTTGTATCTCTGCAAAAATCATTTATACTTGGACAGGCAGCACATGGTTATTCAATTGTTTCCAGAAAACATCAAAATTGAAGAACCAGAGTATGATCATTCAAACTCAAGTAACTGTACTAAGGACCCGATAATCACTTGGGCAGGCTATGCACCACTACAGCACATAGCCGTGCCCGTCAACCCTTAACCCCAGATATTCAATGTCAGGGTCATATGCGGCCCTGGCATTGAGTATCTGGGGATTGGCGCACATGCCAGAAGCTGCAGTAGCTAACAAGGCAGCAATGATATTGCATGATGCCTGTTAGCTCCTGCACCTAAAAGATAGTGCAATATCACTGCTACCTGGTTATCGATCATCTCCACCTCCGCTCCTCCCTGGAATGCCCCTGATACTCCCCAATGCTAAGCGGTGAGCATCGAGGCGCGTAAGGCCATAATCAAGGATATTCAGTGGCACTAACATTGAATATCCTTCTCAGCGGCAGTTACACAGTTTACAGGGCTGTAAACTGTATAACTTCCCTTTGAATATCGGGCCCTAAGTTTTTAATGGCAATAATGGCCACGTTGTTAAGTGAAACATTAAAGATGAGCAACTTATGGTGACATTTTACTTATCAGAAAATGTTCTTTCCTTGAGTCCTGCTAGACCAGTCCAGACAAGTGGATTGTTTTCTCCTACCAGCAGACTTGTGGAGACAAAGAACCAATGAAATGACCAGGTTTCAGTGACAACACTCCCATGCCTCTACCCACCTCAGCCATCAGAGGTCTCTTCACTATCTGTTCCAAAACAAATGGGAGAACATGGCAGGCCCCACACAGCCTCAACATGGGCAGCAATGGGTCTTCTTCAATGAATAAAGAAACAGTAGAGAACTTTGTACAGAAAAAGCCTAAACAGAAGACTGTCAGTAGAAGATGGACCTGCAGAACCAAGTATATAAATCATAGCAGACCCCAGGGTACCACCACAGAAGAAAAGAATAAACACATTTCCAGTGGCTGGCTCCACTGGGGACTCAAGGAAAGAACATTACCTGGTAAGTAAAATGTCATCTTCCATATCTTCCTCCTAGACTAGTCCAGACAATTGGGATGTACCAAAGCTATGCCTCCATGGACAGGAAGAAGACACAGCAGCTCCCAAAACCTTAGAGCCAAAGGCCATGTCTGCCCGAGCGTGTGGACATTCAACTTGACAAAAGTGGAAGGTGATGCCCACGTTGCTGCCCCAACAAATGTCTGCAGGGGCTATCAAGCTCCACTCTCATGAGGATGGTTGCGCTCAGGTAGAATGGGCTCACAAACCCTCCAGAACCGGGCAGTTCCACAAAAGATATGCTGAGGCAATGGCCTCCTTAATACAGTGCCCCAAAGTAGACTTAGGTGCCGCATCACCCTTATGTGCACCAGCAAACAGCACAAAGAGATGCTCTGACTTATGAAAAGAATTTGTAACCTTCAAGTACCGAAGAAGCACCCTCTAGATATCCACAAGGCAAATATTCTTATCCTTCCTTCAACATTGCTCCTTAGAGAAAGAGGACAGGCAAACCATCTGGTTCACATGAAAGGGAGACAGCACTTTAGGCAAGAAAGGCACTGGCTGAATGGAAATGGCCTCCTTTGAAAAAGACAGATAAGGATCTCTGCAAGACAGTGCCTGCAGCTCAGAGATCCGCCTTGCAGAGCAAATCTCAACCAAGAAGACAGTCTTGAGCAACAAATCCTTTAAGGTAGTGTAATCAGGCTGTTAAAAATGAAAGAGTGGATACGTTGTGTTCTGCTCTTAAGGGAACAGCATGAAAAATCCAGGTATGGCTCAATTAGAATAGGAAAATAGGTGATTTGGGGAAAAAAAGAGAAAAAGGTTTTATTGTTACAGATGGGGAACTCTGATGACATCAGCAAGAGAAAAAGTGTTTTTGCAGAGGGTTTGGAATGCTGGTGCTGTGATGCTGAAAAGTCAGTTGATGAGTGAATGCTGGAGAGACTGGAAGTATAAGAGGATGACTGGAGTCAGGGGCCCTGATTGAGTGTTTTTTTGGGAGAGTTTGATGAAGTGTTTGAGAGAATAACAAGGTCATTCTGAGGCACGAATAGCGGGGATGGACGGTCCATCCCCACTATTCATGCCTCTTCCCAGTCCCTTTTACCTCCCCGGGTCTTGTACTTGAAGGTAGACGGAGGCAGAAAAGGGGGAGATCGGGGGCAGAGTGAGGGTGGGCAGTGGGCAGTCATCAGCCCTGGATGTACAGGGCCAATTCTAATGTTGGCCCTGTACATCCGGGGCTGGTGACTTGCACAGGGAACTTATTCCACCTCCGAGGTGTAATAAGTCCCCTATTCGGCAGGAGACGATTGGCTTGGGGCATGGATGGGGTGGGGGGGGCCGAGGACATTCCCCGTAGCCTGACCCTGGCCTTAGGAGGCCAGATCAGGGGTTGGGATGCTGGGAAATCAATGCTGGAGCCGGCAGCCAGGGATCTCGGCTCTTCAATGGAGCTGCAGTGCCATGGCAACCGGACACCATAGCGCCGCGGCTCCATTGAAGAGCCCTGACTGAGCTAGCCAGGCAAGACCTGTATATGCAGGCCAGACGGAATTGGGGTTCTGGCCTACATGTACAGGCCTGTTCACAATTCTGATCCTAGGGGGCTAGATGTGCCCTGCAGGATCAGAATGGCGACTCCCTCTGTGCATCCAGTTCCAGCCGGACGCACAGAGGGCTGGGGCATGCGGGATGGAATCAGGCCCTAAATATATATGTAGGAAAGGCTTTTGTGCTATGCGAGTTAGAGTGAGATGATTGTGATTAAGAGACAAAGTATTGGGAGAGTTATAGAAAGACAACAGAGCTAAAAAGCTAAAATTTATTTTAATTTTTTCTTCAGAATAGAAAGGAACAGGTGAGAGGGATTTCTAGGTTTCAAAGCCATATTAAGGGGGTTTAGCATTAATTCCAAAGTAAGGAAAAATTGTAATAGGGGCTCCTATAGAATTTTAGGGAGTGTTTTAGGTGGAAAAGAGGAAAATACCCTTTACTAAAATCCTAACAGGGAGTGATATAAGGAGAGGGAGGATCAAACAGGAAGAGATATTCTAAGTGCTGATTGCTGGTATCATTATTTTGTTTTTCTTTTAGGGGTTAAGGACTGTCTGAGTGGTTGCTGAGTGTGTGATGGGGTGAGATAGAAGATGTGGGTGTTGTGCTAGATATTCAGGGTAGGAGGGGAACATTTTTCATCAAACTTGCTAAATATTTTTTCATTTGCATTAGTAAATTTTTTAATGAACTAGTTAGGTTTTTTTGGGGGGTTGAGAGAGAGACAAGTTTAGTTTAACTTAGGTTGAGCCATCCTGGTGAGAAGATACAGCATCCTGAAATATCAGAAGACGTCAGAAAACAACAGACAACTCACCACCCCAAAGTCAGCAGACAAGATCCGGGCCCCAACGGAAGAGAGGACAAGTGGATAAGTAGAGACACTTAGAATATTTATATTTGAGCTCAAATATTCAAAGTGACTTTGCATAACGGGTTACACTCTAATTGGACTTCAAAGACCATGCACACTCATGAGAAGAAGGAAAGTAAATTGTAATCATTTCTCTAAGAAAAAGAAGGAAGCAACCTTGTTTCCAGTTTGGTTAATTTTTATTTATAGTAACATAGTAAATGGCAGCAGATAAAGACCAGTATGGTCCATCTAGTCTGCCCAGCGAGGCGATAAGAGTAGGTGCATCTGCCGCTCTATGCAGGCCACCCCTCCCCATGCCTTTGTTTGGGCGTGTACCCACCCCTATTTGATGAGATATAAGAGAGAGTTAAGTTTATTTTGATTTATCCTGTTGCTATAAAGGGATCCTCTGTCTGTTCCATGCCATTTTGAATTCTGTCACTGTATTTGCTTCCACCACTTCCATCAGGAGGGCATTCCAAGCATCCACCACCCTTTCAGTGAAAAAGTATTTCCTAATGTTATCTTTCAGTTTGCCCCCTTGCAGTTTCACATTATGCTCTCTGGTTTTACAGCTTCCTCTTCTTTGAAAGAGGTATTTAAAGGTCTGAATCATATCTCCCCTGTTCCTCCTCTCCTCCAGAGTGTACATATTTAGGTCTTTAAGTCTCTTCTCATACGTCTTCTGATGCAAGCTCCAAATCATTTTGGTTGCCTTCCTCTGAACAGTTTCCAGTGTTTTTATATCCTTTGCAAGATATGGTCTCCAAAACTGAACACAATATTCCAAGTGAGGCCTCACCAGTGACTTATACAGTGGCATTAGTACCTCTTCCTTTCTGCTGGCAATTCCTCTCTGTATGCAACCCAGCATCCTTATTTTTATTTATTTTATTTAACAGGTTTTATATACTGCTTTATCATTTCAATCAAAGCGGTTTACATTGAAACTTAAACTTAGTAATGTACATTAAACAGGGATATTGGCTTTTGCTACCGCCTTGTCACATTGTTTCGCCACCTTGAGATCCTCAGAAACAATCACTCCGAGGTCCTTTTCCTGGTCCATGCACACCAACCTCTCACCCCCTATCACATACAGATCCCTTGGATTTCTGCTTCCCAAGTACATGACACTGCACTTCTTCACAATGAATCTTAACTGCTAAGCATTAGACCATTCTTCAAGCTTTTGTAGATCTTTCCTCATGTTATCCACTCCCTCAGGGAAGTCCACGCTTGCAAATTTTCCTGTCATCTGCAAAGAGACAGACTTTTCCATTCAGTCCTTCGCCAATATCACTCACAAATACATTGAACAGTACAAGTCCCAGGAACGAACCCTGGGGCACACTGCTAATCACCATCCTTTCATCTTGTTACATCTTTATTAAAGTTAAGAATAGAAAAAAATTACATATTTCTTATGAATTTATGCAAATGGAGAAATACATTTTATTGTTTAACTAATCTAATCACTCCTTAGCTTATATCCTTTTAGTTTTATTTAGTTTTCTGACTGTGTGCTCTTCGTGAGTAGTCTAGTCCGGACTTAGTGTTTTTGTACTCCCCATCACACCCGCAGTGGATTAGATAATAAAAACATCATGGCTACCATGAGAACTCCTACACAAGGGAAGCCTATTTTATCTTGCCTTAGGATGAGGGTGAGTGGGGCTTACAGTAGCATGCTTCAACAGCTCAAAGGGGGCCACCATCAGGGCCCTGAGCACCAAACACAAATCTCAGGAAGGACGGGGATCAGAGGGGAAGACGCAGATACTGAACCCCCTAAAGAAAGCGTGAAACATCAGGGTGTAAGGCTAGTGACTTACCAGCCACTGGACCTCTGTGACAGGCCAAAGCTGCCACCTGAACTTCAGGGAGCTAAGAGAAAGACCCTTTACAGACTTTCTTACAGAAAGACCAGCAGGGATGGCACCTTGACTACCTCAGGAACCAGTACCATGCATCACACCATTGCTCAAAAAAGGCTCTAAAGCCACACATATGCCAATTGGTCAACCTCCACCGGGCTCTGAGCAGATTGGAAACCACCACTGTACAGTAACCTGTAACATGCTAGCTGTTTCCTTTCAAGAGCCAAGCCATAAGCGAGAAAGAAGCCGGGTCTTCAGGACGATTATTCCCTGATGTAGGCAAAGAGGTGGCACTTGCAGGAGCTACATCAGATCTCTGCACAACACTCTCCTCGGCCAATCCAGTGTCACCAGAACAATCCTTCCCTGATGGAATGCTATATGCTGAATCACATAAGAACATAAGATATGCCATACTGGGTCAGACCAAGGTCCATCAAGCCCAGTATTCTGTTTCCAACAGTGGCCAATCTAGGTCATATGTACCTAGCAGTTTCCCCAAGGGACACAGGTTCCACAATGCTTGTATTGGTTCAAGCATTGATATCCTGGGTCCCTTCTTAATAATGGCTTATGGACCTTTCCTCCAGGAACTTGTCCAAACCTTTTTTAAACCCAGCTACACTAACAGCCTTTACTACATCCTCCGGTAACAAATTCCAGAGTTTGATTACACGTTGAGTGAAAAAATATTTTCTTTTATTAGTCTTAAATAGTTTACCCTGTAGCTTCATTGCATGTCCCCTAGTCTTTCTATATTCTGATAAGGTAAACAATCGATCTACGTTTACCCGTTCCACTCCGCTCATTAATTTATAGACTTCTATCATATCTCCCCTCAGCCGTCTCTTTTCCAGGTTAAAGAGCCCTAACCTTTTTAGCCTTTCTTCATAGGAGTATCCTTCCATCCCCTTTACCATTTTGGTGGCTCTTCTCTGAACCTTTTCTAATAACTCTATATCCTTTTTAAGATACGGCGACCAGAATTGCACACAATATTCAAGGTGCGGTCTCACCATGGAACGATATAGAGGCATTATAATATCCTTTGTTTTATTTTCCATTCCTTTCCTTATCATACCTAGCATTCTATTTGCTCTCTTGGCCGCCACTGCACACTGGGCCGAGGGTTTTAACATGGTATCCACAATGACGCCTAAATCTTTTTCCTGGGTGGTGGTTCCTAATGTGGAACCTTGCATCGTGTAACCATAGTTTGGGTTGTTCTTCCCTAGGTGCATAACCTTGCACTTGTCCACATTAAATTTCATCTGCCATTTTGATGCCCAGTCTTCCAATTTATCAAGATCCTCTTGCAATTTTCCACAATCCTCTTGGGTTTTAACAACTTTAAATAGTTTTGTGTCATCTGCAAATTTGATAACCTCACTCGTTATTCCACTTTCCAGGTCATTTATGAATATGTCAAAAAGCAGCGGACCCAGCACAGATCCCTGGGGTGCACCACTATTCACCTTTCTCCATTGGGAAAATTGGCCATTTAGCCCTACCCTCTGCTTTCTATCTTTTAACCAGTTCCTGATCCACAATAGTACACTGCCTCCTATCCCATGACTCTTTAGTTTTGCCAAAGGTCTCTCATGAGGGACCTTGTCAAAGGCTTTATGAAAGTCCAGATACACAATATCAACCGACTCACCTTTGTCCACCTGATTATTCACTCCTTCAAAAAAACATAACAGAGGCCTGATTCCACTGAAGACGTAGATCTCCTTTGTACATCCAGGCTGACCCAGATGTACAAAGGAGATTGTGATTTTGATCCCGCGGGGCATGGGGATTTTAAATGGAGCCGTGGTGCCATGGCATCCTATTGTCATGGCACCGCGGCTCCATTTAAAAGCCACGATGCCAGCTGCTTCCCACAAAGTTAATTCCCCATAGCCTGACCCACGATCCGGCCTCTTGTCTGGACTGGTCTAGCAGGATGATATGGAAAAACTATTTCTTTATGGATGAAAATTTAAATATTTGGGTTTGCATACTTCTATCATTCATTCTGCACACCGCTATGTATATTAACAGTGATCTATAAATAACACCAAACAATGGTTATCAGTAAATGATCTCATTTAGATTTGTATCATTTAGTTATAATTTGTTAAGAGTAAATAATAACAGGCACAGTAAATGCAAATATACTGAGCTTCAGTTATCAGCATTCCAATTGATGTGATCTGTTCACTAATTACAATCCAACATGGAAGCATATACTTTACTTCATTTTAGATGTTTTTTTAGATAAGAATTTTATTTTGAAACAAGATTTTTCAATGCATTAAATGACATGAAATTTAGCATTTTAAGAGCAAATGTTACACTTTTGGCACCCTCTAGAACCCTGGCACTCAGTCTTTGCTATCTAGAGAGTCATTTTAGCAGCAGTTCAAGTCTTAATGAGTCATCTTTACATTTCCTCCTTTTAACCTTAAAAACCAAGTCATATATCCTTTCAAACTGTTTTTGAAAAATTCTCGTCTGAGTGAGCTACGCTATGGGCTCCTTAAAGTCACATACAGCTTTAAACACTATTTTAATATTTCCTCTCTACAATAAATAGTAACAACTATTCTTCCTTTCTTGTTCCAGAATCATAGATACCTGAACACTTTGAAAGCTGAAAGACAATTTGCTCAGTTAAAAGAAAACTCATTTCTACCATGAAGCTGTAAAAAAGTCTGCAGCTTGATTTCATAATCATTTTTTTAGCTATAAAATCCTTCTTGTATTTCTTCTAGGTTAGATAGAAAGGAATTTTTTTCTAATTCAACATTAAGGCGCCCTTTTACAAAGCTACAGTAACAGTTCTGTGGGGTTTGGTGTGTGCTAATTGTTAGTGTTGTTTGGTATACAACATCTTTAAGAACTTAAGTTAATATGGTCGTTGATGCTATTGTGGCACGTAGCTCATGAGAGATTCATCCGGAGCAGTGCAAGTTGTAGTCTGAGACCATTGGTTCTTATTCTAAGAGTATTCTTATGCATTTAACAGAAAAATCTGATACATGTTTATGAGTATCCATGTTTATGAGTGTACCTCTGGATCATAGAACATCGGACTGAAGCTTATTTGATTGGAGGGACATCCTTAGATATCTTTTAGTTTAATTGTTAGTGCATGCCTGCATTCACTATTAATGTGCTGGCATGAGAGCTAGTACATGCTTTCTTGCGTGCTAACTGGATGCTGTAGAATGGGGCAGGATCAGGGCGGAGAGTGGGTGTGCTAGCTGGTGACTGCTAGCTCACAGAATGTTGCCATGCGCCAGCTGCCATGACTGCCAATAGCGTGCCTGCACTTAATGCCATCTTCAGAACTAAATACAAATATATACGCACTTTCCCCTTAGGGAAATAGGAAATACCCTTTAGTAAATCTGGTCCTAAGACAGGAAAGATTTAGTACCTTCATTTCACAATTCAATTCTAGATGTTACTCATTAGCTCTGTTAAGAGATATCAGCTCATAAAGCTTAATGAGAAAAAGAAAGAAAGCGACTTAGAGTTCAGCAGTGTTAAAGCAATGTGGTATCTGCATGACTGAATTTTGTTTCTGCGTGTTAGAAGTCTTTCATATATTAAGCTGGCTAATCTACTCTATTTTTTTGTCTAAGGTCATGTGGCCTGCCAAACATGTAAGAATATTCAGACAGACTTGAGGATAATTTGAAAACATCGCTTATTCTGATGCAGCAAGGTTTAGTAACAATTGCATTTGGGTCACTGCCTGCTGTCAATAAGTTGTGGGAAAGCGATTTTGAAGCTGAGTATGAGGCATTAAAAAAAACAGGGAACAGACTGTCCAGAGAAGAATTCTACTGATCCAAAATATGCCCAAGAGATTTGATCTATCCATGAAAAGACCAATGTTAACTGAAGCTATCGGTACCGGCAGGCTGGAGCATTGACATTTTTGATCACATAAAAGCCTATAGTTAGTGGAGGAATGACCAATGTTCGTCCAGGCCGAAGGGCTCGTGGTTTAAGTTCTGGAAGAGTTCCATCGTCGATCATCAGAAGAGGTTGTCCATTCAATTGTACTGACCTATGGAAGAAATGAGTGCAAAATTATTAATTTTTGATATCCTTTGACATAGGTATGATATTATTTAAATAGAGTCACAGTTCAATGTGGCCGTCCAGGCCCCTGTGCGGTCGATTGGAATCAGAATGCCTAGAGGTAGACCCAATTTTGATCCTGCAGGGGCTAGACGTACCCGTGGGATCAGAATCGGGTCTACGGCCTGAATGTGCAGGCCGGGCCCTGATTCTGATTGGCCTGCATGCGCAGCAGATCCCCGGCTACTTCAGTTAGGCTCTTGAATGGAACCGCAGTGCCATGGTGTCCCATCACCATGGCACTACGGCTCCATTCAGGAACCATGAATACCAGCCGTCGCCGATTTTGCTTGTCTCTGCAGCCGGACCCTTGATCCGGCTTCTCATGGCTAGGGTCCAGTTGTGGGGAACTTCCTTGACCCCCCCTACTTTTTCCAGGCCTAGAACAGGATCCCCTGAGGTCCAGGGGGGACTTATTCCACCTCTGCGGTGGAATAAGTCCCCCATCTAAGTTCACAGTCCCAGACATACAGGGCCGTCCTCTGAATCGGCCCTGTATGTCCGGGGTTGCAGCCTGCCCATGCCCCACCCTCGCTCTGCCTCCAGAATGCTCCCTCCTGCCCCATCTAAGCCTCCCTGTACAAACATGATGTTTGTATGGGGAGGTTTTTGCTGGGGCTAGCAGGAAGACAAATAGTGGGGATGGGACATCCATCCCCACTATTCGCAGGACAGAATGACCCCCATAATGTATTGTGCATCAGTTCAATACAGTCAGTTCTTAAGTTCTTACATTATCTGTGGCATTCCAAAACCACTGAATTAGATCAATATAAAAATAAGGAAGCTAAAGAAGGCTGGCTATAAGGCTGACTTGTTGGTTCAGATGGTACATGCTGTATACTACTATACAGAAGATCCCTGGTTTGCTTCCTTCCTCAGACACAAAATTATTCAAAGTTGTTAAAACCCAACAGGATTGTGAAAAATTGCAAGAAGACTTTGATACATTGGAAGACTGGACATTCAAAATACAGATTACATTTAATGTGGGAAAAATGCAAAGCTATGCACCTAGGAAAGAACAACCCAAACTATTGTTACACAATGCAAGGTTCCACAGTAGGAACCACCACCCAGGAAAGAGATTTAGACGTCATTGTGGATAACATGTGGAAACCCTCTGCCCAGTGTGCAGCGGTGGCTTAGAAAGCAAATAGAATGCTAGGAATCATAAGGAAAGGAATGGAGAATAAAACCAAGGATATTATAATGCCTCTGTATCATAATAACATGGTGCGACCACACCATGAATATTGTGTGCATTTCTGGTTGCCGTATCTTAAAAATGATATAGCAGAATTAGAAAAGGTACAGAAAAGAGCCACCAAAATGGTAAAGGGGATGGAAGGATACCCCTATGAGAGGCTTAAATGTTAGGGCTCTTCAACCTAGAAAAGAGACTGCTGAGGGGAGGTATGATAGAGGTCTATAAATTAATGAAACATAGCTTGATTGTTTATGCCATCATAAAGTAGAAAGATTAGAGGACATGCAATGAAGCTACAGTGTAACCAGTTTACGACTAATAAGAGAAAATATTTTTTCACTCAACGAGTAATCAAACTCTGGAACTCGTTACCGGAGGATGTAGTAAAAGCTGTCAGAGTAACTGGGTTTAAAAAAGGTTTGCACAAGTTCCTGGAGGAAAGGCCCATAAACCAATATTAAAGAGGACCTGGGAAATCCACTGCTTGCCCCAATACAAGCATTGTGGAACCTGTGTGTCTTTTTGGAAAACTGCTAGGTACTTGTGACCTGGATTGGTACTGCTGGAAACAGGATATTGGACTTGATATTTATGTTTATGCCTATTAAAAACCTGATATACCGCTCCTTAACCAGGGTGGTTTACAAACTATAAAGACAGCAATAAAATCAGAAGGTTAAAAGAACACCATGGTATTACAGAAAATGGACCTTGGTCTGACCCAGTATGGCATGTTTTATGTTCTTATGTTCTTAATGGAGATTTCTCAACCTTACATCTGGAGCTGTATATGCTCAGTTTATAATCCAACAAAAAAATTGTTTTGGAGCGTGATTGTATGTGTGCTACGTTGGTGAGAAATTTATGCTATTACTTTGAATTATCAATGCGCATAAGACATGTATTTTAAATGACTTGTGCACATAGATGGGCCTTTACGTGCATACTCTAGCAGGTTGCTGTTTTGTAAGTACATGCATCAGGCCAGTGGCGCATACTTTTAGTGTAGATGTACACAGTGGTGGAGTGCAAATTTATGCATGCAAGACATTAATCGAGTAAATGATGGTACTAAAGACCATCATGGTCCATCTAGTCTGCCCAGTGAAATGGCTAGAGTTGTACCCACCACTGGTGCTCCCCCTTCCCCCCAATAAAAAACAAGCTGTATCAGTTTCTTTTTTAGGGCCTGATTTACTAAGACTGTCTTCCCATTTTCTGTAGGAAAAGAAAGCTTAATCAATCGGGCCGACTTTAACATGCCACTGCACAGTGCTCCTCTCCTCCTTCTCCTACCATCAACCCCAGTGACCATTTATACCTGCATCTGAGGTAATTTCCTTTTTGGCTTCACATATTACCATATGTAGAGCAAGAAAAGTCTTTCTCATAGCCCTTGCACCCTGCCTTCACCCCATCTCTTTCTTCTTGCCGTGATACCCCCTCCAACATTCACCTATTCTCTTTCTCTTTGCCTTGACCCCTAGCCTTTACCTAGTCAATATTTCTCTCTCACATAATTCCGACAGGCTTTCCCTGGTCTCCATGTCTCTCTCTCTCTCATACTTCTCCCCCCAACCTCCTAATGATTTTTCTGCCTTCCTGCAGCTTCTGAAAAACACTACACTTACTGCGATCATATTTCTACATCCTTGTGCCGTGCACTGGAGGAAAATAAGACTGATCTTGTGGCTTCAAGTATTATGAGACTTAAAACTGCAAGATCAGCCTTAACTTCCTCCACCATGTCACTAAAGCATAAGGGGGCCGATCGCTGTGGAAATGTTAGAAATGCAGTGCTTTTCAGTAGCTGTAATCAAAACAAACTAATGGAGGGCATGAAATCCTAGGTGGCAGGGTGAAATTTCTGGGCACCATGGTGACCCAACGACTGGGATTTTTTGAGCCCTGCTATAAATGGGTCCTCTGTGTCTCTCCCATGCCTGTTTGAATTCCACCACCTCCATCAGGAATTGCAATTCACCTGCCATTTGGATGCCCAGTCTCCCAATTTCTCCAAGTTTTCCTGCAATTTTTCACAATCCTCTTGTGGTTTAATAACTTTGAATAGTATTGTGCCCTTTTCAGATTTGATTACGTCACTCTGTTTCCCTTGACTCTGCTCTCTTGCTATAAAGTAAGCCTTGACAAATTTTCTTGGAATCTAGGAGCCAGCCTAAATATTTAACAGCTGGCCGCCAAGACCTAGGGCCCACCTGCCAAAAAGAAAGCTGTATCACAGTTCCTTTCTTAGGGCTTGATTTACTAAGACTGTTTTCCCATTTTCTGTAGAAAAAGAAAGCTTAATCAATCAGGCCTTTAACATCCCACTGCACAGTCCCAAGAGGAGGCAGTGGCTCCTCTCCCCCTCCCACTACCCCCACCCACTACCCCACCCCTACCCCTCCCCTACCCCAAGTGATCCTTTATAGCTGTACATGAGGCAATTTCCATTTTTGCCCTGACCTGATGATATGTACTTTAACAACATGGTTTTAACCCCAGTTTTAAAATTCAATAAATTGGTCTCCTCTCTTGAAGATGCTGGGTACGCATTCTAACACTCAGGACCAATCACACTAAAGGCCTTGGACCTCTTTTTTGCCTTACGAATGAAGGCTATACCCGGGATTTCTAAAAAATCTGAAGTACAACCCAGCATTTATATCTGGATGCTATTTACACATGCAAATACTGCTACTTACACATGTAGCTGCCGTTCAACCATTCAAAAATGGCCTCCATAATATGCTACCTAGAGTCTTCTTTAGGATAGGTGGAGGAGTAGCTTAGTGCTTGGAACATTGGACTAGAACCACGGAAACAAGGGTTCAAATCCCTCTGATGTTGCTTGTGTCCTTGGGCAAGCCCCTCAATTCTCCATTGCTTGATGTGCAAACTTAGATTTTAAGCCCCCCAGAACAGGGAAACACCTGCTGTACCTAAATGTAACTCACGTTAAGTGCTACTGGAAAGGTGTGAGCTAAATACAAATGCTTTGTTAATCTTTAATGCATGATATTATGGCGTTCCTTTCCTTTTCCGCTTTCTTTGTTTTATTGTACACCGCTTTGATGCATTTGTTAAGAGCGGTCAATCAAATGAAATAAACATAAGCATAAACATTAAAAGCAGTGCTAATCAGACTATTCAAACTATCAACTTGTCTGTTTCTTAACTCTATTGTAAGATCATCTTTTCTTGCCCTAATATACTGTATGTAGGGGCTAATATTCAAAAAGACTTAGCTGATGATATTTTTCCTCTGATAGCCGTGGAACTATCTGGATAGTACCGGGGTAGATCATGAGCAGATCAGGGGAAATGATGACACTTGGGGTGACTTTCTGCACCACTATTTAGAAAAAAATCTGCATATTTGGATAGCCACGGGTGCTGACCACTAAAACCAGATCTTCAGCGGCAGCTGCTATCTGAATACTGCCACTGAATATCTGGCATATTTGCCCATGAAGGCCAGCTTTTAAAGTAACCACTTATCATCATGGGTTGAATATCAACCTCTTATTTTTCAGGAAAAAAAGATGCCCAAGGGACAAAAGATCAGGAATCAATATGCAATAAACTACAAGATATCTGCAATCTAAAGCCTATAGTTTCTTCACAGAGATTCTTTTTTCATAAAGCTACTATATCCTAGAAAACAGAAAGCCCAATTTTGTATAGTTTAACTAGATTAGAAAAGGGATCTCCATGTCGAAACACTCAACATTTGCAAGGTATTGGGTCACGTGATGAAGGGCTAAGGAGCAAAGTGTTCCTCCTGCTCCTCTGCACCGGACGGAAAAAGTGTTGTTTTTTTTCTCCGAGTGGTGGTGTTTCCTGGGCATTTCGGAGGGGCGAATAAGATGGGGTCCAAACCAGATTCTCAAAAGGCCTCCAAAATAACAAATAACACTGCAAAGCCACTAAGACCTCCAGCCAAACTACTATGGCTGACTGCCACAGCCCGCAAGATGGCGGCAGTGCATGGATGGGAGGTATTCCACTCGGCACAGTCAAACCATTGACCCAACATAGCATCGAGAATGGAAATGAGAAAGTGCTCTCCCAATCAGGTAGGGAGATGATTTGGCCGTAATCAAGGAGGGGAACGAGGAGCTTGTGGGGAGGCTAAATGCCATAAAAGAGGAGATAAGAAAAGCCAGGGCCAACATATAAGCCACGACACAACGAATCAAACACACTGAACAGCAAATAGCACGCACAGAAGATGATATATGAGAACTGAAAAGAGATTTCATGGCTCAGCATGGACTGGTACAGAGATTCACAGCCAAAATTGACAACCTGGAAAACAGATCGCGCAGGTTGAATATCTGGATAATAGGACTAGCAGAGGGGGAGGAAACAGAAGGTATGGAAAACTTTATAGAATGGTTGCTCCAGGAATTATTCAGAGAGCCCTCTCTCCCTGCTGGTTGTGTGGTTGAGCGCGCCCACAGAGTCCTCTGAAGCCCCGCCCAGGTGGAGGAAAGGCCTAGACCGGTCCTGACCAAAATCCTTAATTTTCGGCACAGAGACTGGATACAACAGCAAGTGCGCAAAACGGGAGCAATCTCTTACAAAAATCTCAAGATCTAGATCTTCCCAGATTATAGTGCAGACCTAGACCGGCAGTGGCAAACCTTTCGGGAAGTGAAGAAAAGGCTTGCAAGTCACAGGATTCCACAAACACTGCTCTAAATTACGAGTCCGGTGGAAAGGCGAGCAGTTGTTTTTCACAGATCCTAAGGAGGTGAAGGAATTTTTATCTCTTCATTTTCCTGACGATCCTTAGATAGAGAATGCATGGCAGTGGTACAAACCAGGTAAAGGGAACCCTCCTAACAAAGATGTTTTAATGAGACAGTATGAAGAAAACCATCACAAGGTAGTACAAGCATTCGCCCACAGTGATTCAGAGGAAGGCGACCACTGTAGGGAGATTCCCCCTGGAAGTCAGTGAATTGAGTGCATTGCTGCAAAATACAATGTAGATCTGGGCCTGGTGTGGGGGAGTGCGGGTCTCAAAGCTCCTCCCTATGTGATTACAACTTGCCTTTCAACAGACATGAGGCTGATGGCTGGTTGAACCCAGGCTCCGGCTCAGATAGGTAGCCCTGGTAAGAGGATATACAATTGACAGACCCTTGGGTGGAATGGTGGTGTGGTGGCCAGGAGTACCCACTGGCATTTCCCCCCCCTAAAAGAGGGCTGGCTCACCACATCATTCAGAGGGTGTCCTCCAGCCAGCCCATTGGACCACAATTCTTTTAATGATACAGTTAAAGTGTGATGTTTCTGTTAATGTTATATGTCACTGTATGCTGGGTGGGTGCTCTGGGGAGGTGGGGGATAGGGGGACGAGAGGGATGGGCGTGACGTGCTGGGGATTGATGCTGGACAAGAGTAGAAATGAATATTAAAATTACTTCCATCAATGTGAGAGGGCTTCAAACAACGCGATGTAGAAAGTTTGTGCTGAGTGAGCTGCCCACGTATCACTCGGATGTTTATCTTCTGCAGGAGACCCACTTGGCGGGAGGGGACCTGGGGAAACTGAGGTCAAGCTGGGTGGCAGAAGCCCATCACTCAACCAGTTCCACGAATAGTGCAGGTGGGGCTATTCTGTTCAGGAAGGGTTGCCCTCGCCAGGTCCTGCAGAAATGGAAGAATGATCAGGGCAGAGCCCTGGCACTAGAGGTAAAACTCCTACTGTCACCATGTGCCTAGTTAATGTTTATGCGTCTAACACAGGCCAGCGTCAATTCTTACACACTCTTTTCAGGAGGATAGCGGGATGGTCGACCCTTCTGGTGTTGAATGGGGGAGACTTTAATTTGGCACTAAACAGTGCTGTGGACCAGACAGGTCAGACGGGAGGGGTGGAGAGAAAAGGTAACATTATATACCACCTCTGCCAGCAATACGAGTTGGTGGACATATGGCGAATAAAAATCCAGAAGCATGGGCATACACATCTTACTCTCAGGTACATGTCCCATACTCCAGAATAGATTATTTTCTTCTCAATACATCGCTAGACCCACTGATCATGGAATGTAACATTGATTCTATTGTGTGGTCAGACCACGCCCCAGTTCACCTTTGGCTGGGGGGGGGGGGGGCCAGGTATGGTGGGAAGGAGGACCTGGCAGCTCAATACTTCACTGTTGGGAAGTAAGGCCCAGACGCTAGAGATAGAAAATCAGATCAGACTCTACATAGAGGAGACCGACGGAGGCGAAGTTATACTTGCGATCCTATGGGACGCTTTGAAAGCAGTCATATGGGGCAGTCTAATAGCACTGGGATCCCAGAGGGAGAGGGAGAGGAGGTGGAAAGATCTTGAAAAGGAGCTGCGTAACTTAGAACGAGCATACATAGCAGCCCTGACTCAGGAGCTGGCAGGCAGTTTGGCTATGAAAAGAGGAGAACTGAAGAGCTACCTGGTAGAACAAACAGAGCTTCTCCCTAAAAGGATGAATGCTCTCTACTATACTCGGGGAGGGAAGATAGACAAATTATTAGCCCAGCAGCTAAAACATAAACAAGCACAGACAATCATCCTGCAGATTCAAGATGAATCTGGGACACTGCTAAATGTTAGGGAAGGCATAGAACATACTTTTCTCCAGTACTACTCTCAGTTATATGCCTCAGAAAGCAAGACAGGTAATGCATAGCTGGGGGATTACCTTAGGGACAAGATACAGTGCCACCTAATGGAGGAGCAGAGGGAATAGATAGAGAACCCCATAACACCCCTAGAGCTCCTACAGGCCATAGCTAGGCTGCGGGCCCTGATGGGTTCCCCCCAGAATTTTATAAAACTTTCGGGAAGGTCCTCTCTCCCTTACTGAGCGGAGTCTTTAATCAGACACAGGAGGTGGGGAAACTTCCACCGTCCTTTTTGGAGGCCCACATTGCCCTTTTTATGTATTAAGGTAAAGACCCAACATCCCTGGGTTCTTAGCGACCCATCTCCCTTCTAAATACAGATGCAAAATTGCTGGCCAAGATCTTTGCAAGGAGGCTAAATAGGATAGTACCCAACCTCGTCCACATTTCCGGGCGTAATTCTGCAGATAATATTAGGAGGATGATGGAACTGGTCCACCAGTGCACTACTAGGGTCAAGCAGCCAACTGTCTTTCTGGCTCTCAACGCCGAAAAGGCATTCAACTGAGTTTAGTGGCCTTTTCTGCTTGCTATGTTTGAACACTTCAATTTTAGACTCAACTTCCCAAGTGTAGTTAAAGCATTATATAATACCCCATGGTCTCCTTACGTATCAATGGCACCCTCTCTCCATACTTTTCCCTGGGCCATGGAACGAGGCAGGGCTGCTCTCTGTCACCCCTCCTTTTTGCACTTTTGTTGGAACCTTTTGCACAGGCCCTCTGGGAAAATGCTCAAGTGGAGGGGGTGGCAATAGGCGAACAGGAGCATAAGGTCGCAATGTATGCGGATGACACCTTGCTATTTTTCTCATACCCAGAGCAGTCTTTGAAGGCATTCTGGGTAGAATTTGAGGCATTTGCAGAGGTCTTGGGGTATAAGATAAACACTTCTAAGTCACTGTTGCTTCCTTTCCATGTCAATCAAGATCTTGAAGGGACGATCAGAGAATGGTATGTGTACCAATGGGAGACAGACCGCTTGTCATATTTGAGAGTCTGGATCCCAGTGTGGTTAGAGAGGCTGCTCCATCTACACTTCTCACCCTTGCTTAAGCAAATACAGGAGGATCTCCACAGGTGGGCATTCCTTTCTCCCTCTTTATTAACTAGGATCAATGTTATTAAGATGAATGTCCTACCAAGGTACATCTACTTATTCATGATGCTACCTTGCCGCATCCCATACACATATTTTTGTAAGTCCAACCGAACAATATCTCATTTTTTTGTGGGCCAGATGGAGAGCAAGGGTGAGGATCAATCTCAGGATGACACCAAGATGAGCAGGAGGACTCGCTCTCCCTAATTTCAAGATGTACTATTGGGCGGCACAAATAAGGGTCATATATCATTGGTGGGTGGCAAACCCCACACAACACTGGGTCTCCTTAGAAGAGGTTCAAACAGGTGTACCTCGTATAGGAGCAGTTCCATTCTTAGATCGGTCTCAACTGCGGGACAAGTTGCTCCAGCACCCACTGGCTGGGCCTATGCTAGCGGTATGGCTTTAACCCACTTATCGACTAAAATATACCTACCTATATTCCAGCTAGCCTATCTAACTTGTGGAGATCTCTTTCCACCGAGCAGGGAGAACCCAGCAAGGTTTAAGTGGATGGAGCTGAACGGGATGGAAACAGTGGTGGATTACTTGGGGGGGAGGGGAGGGTCCCCTGGAGAGAGGGGACATCCTGGAAAAATGTACACAGTCCACTCCTCATTTTTCTCTCTTCTCCAACTCCAACACGTCCTCCAGACCTACGTTAAAAATCCCATGCAGTTGGCATGGAATTTTTAACATGGCAACACTTTTGGCATATGGTAAAGGTTACCACAGTTTACTTGACATACTAAACTTCCATGTTAGCCGTTAGTGCATTTTAGTAAACATGTCCCAGCCCACCCACTAGAATATTTTTTAGGGTGAGCCCGCAAGACCACCCTGTTCTTATAGAACCGTGTGTATGGCCTATCAGAAACCAGAGCTTGTAGCTCACTCACACGCCTGGCCGAGGTAAGAGCCACCAAGAACAATGCCTTCCAGGAAAGGAAGCATAAAGGACAGGTAGCCATCGGCTCAAACAGTGGGCAAGTAAGTTGTTGCAAGACCACATTTAAATCCCACTCAGGGGCTGGTGGACGGATCGGAGGCTTGAGCAGAAGCAGGCCTCTGAGGAAACGGGACACCAAGGGGTGGCCTGACAGAGATTGGCTCTCTACCTGTGAGTGGTGTGCCGATAGAACACTGAGGTGGACCTGAAAGGAGTTGGATTTAAGGCCTAGGTCCGAGAGGTGGAGCAGGTACTGCAGCACCACTGGAACCAGGCACGAAAAAGGATCCTCCTGGCGCTGAGCACACCAGGTGGAGAACCTATGCCATTTGAGGGCATAAGATTTAAGGGTGGATTGCCTCCTAGAGGCCAAAACCACCTCTCCCACCTCCTTAGGCAGAGGTAAGGGGGCTAGAACTACCCTTTCAGCAGCCAGGCCATCAGGTTGAGGGATTTGAAGTTGGGGTGCAGGAGAGTTCCCTGGTCCTGAGACAGGAGGTCGTGATGCACCCCCAGAGGGAGTGGAGTGTCCACCGCCAACTGCAGAAGGAGTGGAAACCACGGCTGCCTTGGCCATCTGGGGCTACCAGAATCACCGAGGCCTTGTCCTGAAGAACCTTGAACAAGGTTCGGGCCACTAGAGGCGTTGGAGGAAACACATACAGCAGGCCCGTAGACCAAGAGATTAGAAACGCATCTGCTGTTATTCGCAGAGGATGCGGTTGTCTGGAACAGAACCTGTGTAGCTGATGGTTCAGTGGACTCGCAAAGAGATCGATGGTTGGAAGACCCCATCTTAGAAAGATCCCTTGGACCACCAGAGGATTCAACTGCCATTCGTGAGGCTGTAGAATCCTGCTCAATCTGTCTGCCAGGCAATTTTCCTGGCCAGGCAGGTAAACTGCCTTGAGAAACATGTTGTATTTGATTGCCAAGGAGCACAGGGCCTGTGCCTCCCGACACAGAAGCTTGGAGCCTGTGCTCTCTTGCTTGTTCACGCAGAACATTGCCACTTGATTGTCTGTCTGAACTAAGACAGACTGGTGAGAAAGGACATGAGAGAAAGTTTGTAGAGCTAAGCGGATAGCTTGCAACTCCAATAGATTGATCTGCTGCGTGGACTCCCCAGGAGACCAGAGGCCCTGAGTGCAAGCCCCCTGGCAATGTGCACCCCAGCCCTGAAGGGAAGCATCAGTTGTCAGCACCAGTGTGTGGGGAGGCGCCTGAAAAGGCACCCCCTGGACCAGGTTTGGGAGATGCAGCCACCACCGTAGGGAGGCTGTCAGCAGTTTGGACACCCTTATCTTGTCTTTCAAGTCACCTGTGGCTTGCACCCACTGAGCTCTGAGGCACCACTGAACAGGTCGCATGTGCAGGCAGGCAATCGTAGTTACATGGACCGTGCTTTAGGAAGTTTCTGGCGAAGACCAGAGAACTGCTCTGGAACTGATTGGCCAAGCCTATCAGTCTGTGGGCCCTGTCCTCGGGCAAATAAGCCTTCGCCTGAAGGGTATCTAGTCTTGCCCCTATGAACTCTATGTTCTGTGAGGGGAGCAAAGTGGACTTTGTGAAGTTTATGACAAAGCCTAGATGCTGGAGAAGAGATACAGTGCGAAGGGTGGCTTGTCTGGTCTCCTGTGGAGACTGACCCCTGATGAGCCAGTCGTCCAAGTATGGGAAGACAAAGATGCCCTGGTTTCTGAGGTAGGGCGCCACCACCGCCAGGCACTTGGTGAAAACCCTGGGAGCGGAGGTTAGGCCAAAGGGAAGTACCCTGTACTGAAAATGATTTCCTCCCACTAGAAATCTGAGATATTGTCTGTGGTCTGGATGAATGAGGATGTGAGTATAAGCATCCTTTAGGTCTAAGGAGCATAGCCAATCTCCCTGCTGGAGGTAGGGCAGCAGTATCCCAAGGGTAAGCATCTTGAACTTTTCCCTCTCTAGGAACTTGTTGAGATTTCACAAGTCTAGGATGGGCCTGAGGCCTCCTGTCTTTTTTGGTACCAGAAAGTACCTTGAGTAGAAGCCTTGGCCTCTCTGGTGGTGAGGCACCGGTTCCACCGCCTGCTCCTTTAGAACACTGAAGGAGGAGTTTCCTGTGAAGAGGGAGTCTTGGAGGCTCCCCTGGAAAATAGGAGGGGGTAACTGGTTGAAGTGGAGCAAATAGCCATTTTGAACTATGCTCAGCACCCAGGTATCCCTTGTTATGATTGACCACCTGTGGGCATACAGTGTCATCCGGCCTCCTGTGCTGAGAGGAGCCAGCTGAGGAGGAGAGGCTATGCAATGGGAGTCAAAACCCCACTCCCTGCTGTGCAGGAGCCGGAACTGATGGCTTGGGAGTTTTCAACCTATGGGTCCATGTCCCTGCCCCTTGGCCTGCTGACCCTGATGGGGAGCTGCAGAGGCCTGAAAATGAGGGTAGGATTTGTAGGCAGTAGCCTTCCTTGGGTAAAAGTGGAGTGGAGGAGTGGCCTAGTGGTTGGGGGTTCATATCCCACTAGAAGACAGCAACCTTGGGCCAGTAGGACTGGGGTTTCTAGTCCCACAGGTGCCCCTTGTGGTCTTGGGCAAGCCACTTAACCCTCCATAGCCCATGTTCCCTGTAAAATAGATATCTCCAAGTTATAACGCCCTGTTCAATGTAATTTCAGTTTGTTCAATGTAAACCGCACTGATGCAGAATAGCGCGGTATAAAAGAGAATGTAAATAAATAAATAAATAAAAGGACTTTTTCCCCGAGCCTTTCTTCTTCTGAGAAGGGGCAGAAGTTTTCCTGGACAGCCTTGTCCTGGTGAGAGTCTCAGACTCAAGTTCTGCAGCCTTTTCAGCCATGGGTTTGCCAAAAAGGTTCTCAACCTCGGCAGGGGACATCGACCAACTTGTCCTGTACCCATGGCTCGAGGTCTGATGACTGTAGCCAGGCCTGACGGTGTGCACCAATGCTGGCCGCGGCTACTCAGGCTGAAACCTCGAAGCCATCATAGGCTGCTTGAGAGATAAACTTTGAGCACTCTCGAATCACGGATGACAAAGCCTTAAACCTCTGCAGAGGTTCCTCGGAGAGGTAAGCTGAGAACCCGGCAATCTCCTTTGCCAGGTCTCGGAGGTACATGCCCATGTACAGCTGGTACGTCTAGACATGGCAAGCCAGCATAGAGCCCTGGAAGCACTTTCTACCGAGGGCATCCAGGTTCCGGGCCTCCCGGCCGGGGGGCACTGAGAAGTGCATCTTCTGACTCTTCAGACAATGCATGGCCGATTCCACAACCATGGAGTGGTGTGGTAGCTGTGCCTTCTGGACCCAGGGTTCTTACGGACTCAATAAATGGAATCGACCCGTTTGCTGAGAACCGGCACCGAGGCCGGTGCCTCCCACATGTGGAAGAGCAGCCGTACCAACATCGGAGGAACCAGTACAGTAAAGGCCTCTTTAGGCGGAGAGTCATACTGGAGGGTCTCGAGCTCCTCGGCTTGAGGCTCCTCCTCGGGATCCTCGGGGAAGGCCAAGGCTTTGGCCATGTCCCTCACGAAGTCCGAGAACCGGGTATCCTCCAGTGGGGACCGTCTCTGAGGCTCGGACTCCGGTGAGTCCGATGGGACACACCGAGTCCGGAAAGTGTCCGGGGACTCCTCGTCCTCTGTCTCCCACTCAGACCCCTCTTAGGAGGAATTGAGCAGCTCCGGCCAAGCGGGCATCGATGCCATCCGCCCCGATGCCAAGGGTACCGGCGTCGACGACCTCGGCCCCGAGCGGGAGGCCGAGGGGGACCTTGGCCGAGGATCAACTCGAGACCGCATCGACTCGAGGATCGGCTCGGCCTCCGGGGTCGACTTGGACGTTGAGGTCCCGGTGGTCGGGGTAGATGCACCGGTGAAACCGGTGATCAGTACCCGCTGCTGCTCCATGAAGGCAGCCAAGCTGCTCTCCAAGGCCGTCAACCTGAGACTCAGCTCAGGAGACTCAGCAGCCCCCGACTCAGGCCCCGACGATGTCGGGTCTGATGTCGGCTCCCCCGGAGGGGAGTCTACAAGGACAACAGCACTCACGTGACTCGGGGACTCTGGCTCCACTTGAGGCAACTTGGCAGGCCTCTCCAACTCCGAGGACCCGGGATGGCGGTCGGGGTTATGCGACCTGGCCCTCGAGGGATCAAGAGCGTCCACCGCCGCCACCCTGGTGGTTTCTTCTTCCTTCTGTGTTCCCTCGAGGGAGACCCCCTTTCGGAGGAGCCTAGACGGTGCTTGGGATCAGACTCCCGAGATGTCGAGGCCTCTGACGAGGTCCGGGCCCGGCCAGACGCGGAGTCAGAGAAAGGTTTTTCACGCTGATGCTGACGGCTCCTGAGCACCTCAGAGGACATTTTGCCACACGGGACACAGACCACCGGGTCATGGTCGGGCCTGAGGCACCAGAGGCAGCAGTCATGTGTGTCGGTGAGAGATATTAGCTTCTTACACCGGTCACACTTCTTGAATCCGCTGGCAGCCATCGGGGGAAAAAAGACCCCTGCAATGTCAAAAGACCGTGCTGCCAGTGAAAAAGAGAAAATAACGGGAACGCTAGTCACAAAGGACAAAACCCGAAAAACTAGCTCCGGACTCGATACCGGTGTACCAGGCCCAGGTGGGAAGGGGAAACGATGTCGAACTGGGCAAAAACCATGAATCCAACGTAGGTAAAAATAAACTTTTACCGGGTGACAATGACACACGTCCGTCGGGCTCCGCAGAAAAAAGAAGAATGAGCAAGATGGCACCCTTGGGCGGGAAGGGGACCGCGCATGCGCGCTGCATTCCCAAAGGCTTTCTTTGAAAGCTGGGGAAATGCTCCGCACGAGGGCTCCGTCGGCGCCGTCACCCATATGTGAAGACTAACTTCCTGCTTGGTCCTGGAGAATCAGTCCTCCCCTCAGATCCCACAATCATGCTGTTGGGTTACCAGGAGGGACAATCTCCACTATGGTTGAACCACAAGAGGCTGCCTAATTTTCTTTTTTTAGCTGCTCGCTTGGCCATCGCACACAAGTGAAAGGACATACTAGTCTCCACAATGCTGGACTGGACCACAAGCGCGGATCATGGAGCTTGAATGGGGAGTTGCACTTATGCAGGGCACGATGGAGGACTTTGATAAAATTGGGGCACCGGTGGGGGGTGGGCTGAAATAGGTGTATATATGCACAGTGTACGGTATTATAGGTTTACCCAGAGATGTGGCTGTTCCCCCCCTCCCCCCAGCTTGCACAGCCCATGTCCCTCGCATTCCCCTCTTCCCTCTTCCTTTCTTCCTTGTTCCTTTTTCCTTTCCTGTCTCTCTCTTCTGGTCCCCCGGTCCGTCCCTCCCCCTTCTCTCGCTTTCTCCCCCCTTGCCCTGGAGCCAGCGCACAGCATGTTTTGATTCTAATGTTGATGTTGAGTTTGGATTGGAGTGAAAGGTTACAATATTCTGTTAAATGATTGGTAAAGTGAGAAAACTGTTAGAGAAGCAGATGAGAAATTCAGGGGGATATTCTGGAACTCCTCCTGACAATGTGGAATTTTTGGTCACATGTGTAAACTGACAATCTTGTTATGAAAAACCTTCAAAAATAAAGAGAAGAAAAAGAAATTGCAAGATATTATGCAAAATGCTCGCTGAATCTGGCACTTTAGAAATAAGTGCATTTGGCAGCATGTACAATGGGAAGAATTATTTAAAAAATAACTTTTTCAGGTGCTTTTTCATTTTTACACAAGAGATGTAAGGACAGTTTCCTCTTTAATTAGTCTTCCAAACCCCAGGTCCAAACGAGCAGTTAATTGGCATTTATGCATGACTTGGAGAAAGTGTAAATTTTGATACTGAAAGTTTTTGAACTACATGAAAGTAAGTTTATAAGGGGTGCCTAGCTCAAGCACCTTTTTAAGGCAACTATGTTAAGTCTATTTTATAAAAACAAGTAGGTGCCTACTTGACTTTATAAATACTAGCAGATATTATGCCTTAAGTTAAAGTACAACAGCTTGCATAAATTCCTGTGCCTAGATGTTTTCAAAAATGTACATAAATCATAATATTTATAATCTATGCACATATTGGTGTGCTCTGTCTACCAGAAACGTATGCACCATCAAAGAACACATGTACTTCTACGCTCTCTCTGAGCTATCAAGCTAATCTAGAGAAATTTATTTATAACTGAATTCAACGAAATGGATAACTAGCATTAGGAAGCAACTACTTTATGGTTGCGAATTTTAAACCTATTTACCATCGGCAATTAGCTAATTCTAATCCCTAAGGATCTAATTTACAGAAATAATGGCTTATAAATTAAAACTGCAAAGTAAGAATATGCCGACTTGTTTATAGGACAGTTGAAAATGCACTTCCATTTAACATAGCACTAGAGGGTGCTCTTGTTATTTGTATTAAATATTTAGAACTGTATACAACCACTTTGAAAAAACAAACAAACACTGAGCTCCAAAACTGTTGCATTCCTTTAAATAAATCTAGCAAAGAGCTGCAATGTGTCAGTAAAGGGGAAGGGTACTGCATTTCTTCTATTTTCTTGTATGACAATGAATTTAGAAAAGGGGTTTTCTTTGAACTTTGCTTAATTTTAAGGAAATGTATCGTCCATTGTGGATAAAACAGTATGGTTGTTGTGTTAAATCACTTGAATATGTGGCAATAAAGATCAATAAGCAGAAAAAATATCTCCCCATTTTTTATTTAATTTCTTGATATACTGTCCAGGCTGAAGGGCATCAGAGTAGTTTACCATCATGTACTGGATGCATTCCCTCATCCCCAAAGGGCTCACAATCTGCATGTGTACCTGAGGCAACGGAGGGTTAAGTGGCTTGCCCAAGGTGTGCCTATAAGACTAGAAACCTCAGTCCTTCCGACCTGAGATTGCCATCCCCAGGCGGGAATTGAACTCCCAGTCCTCCAGCTTGAGGTACCTTGTCCTAAATACTAGGTCACTCCTCCCTGTTATTTTTGTAATGGTGTATATGGCCAAAAAATGTTAAGTTCAAGCACACTTAAAATGATTTTTTCCTAATTTCATGTTCGGTTCACATATTTGTTCTTTTGGCACATATTAGGGCATGTTTACTAAAATGCACTAATGGCTAGCATGGAAGTTTAGTGTGCCAAGTAAACTGTGGTAACCTTTACCACATGCCAAAAGTGTTGCCATGTTAAAAATCCCATGCCAACTGCATAGTTTGGGTTTTGATGAAGACTGGGCAGTTCAGGGGAGGAGCGTGCACAGCATGGTTGGCGCATCTTTAACACACGCTAATCAGCAATGCTGCATTTAACACAGATGCACTTACCGCCATCTCAGTGCAAATGCATGTGTATGACCAAAACTGTCCACATCAGGATTTACAGCTGTTCTTTGGCAAATGTATAGGTTTTTAAAAAGCCTTTGTTTTGGCCAGCCCATTACAGGAAGGATTAAGGGAGTTATCCTCCTTAATCCCCTATAGTTTATTTCCCCTTCTAATCAAAATTAAATAAATACAGGAGCCTCAGTAATTAATGAGCAGCATTTATATGTATAGGTTTGCAAAATACCAACTTGCACAGAAAAGTTACACGTGTAAGTTGTAGAAGGCAAACTTGCATGTGTAAATTGTAAATTACCAACCTATATGTTAGTGCTGACTTTCCTCCTTTGATTTTTTTTCCACATATAGATTTGTAAAATGGCTTCTCTGTTTCTGTGTCACCAAATACGTGTACCCTCCTGAATGTCCATATACGTATTTTAGAAAAGGCTCTGGGGACTAGCTACTAAGGAGTGCTATGCTTAATGGGCATTAAATTAGCATAATATGTGTTAGTTTACTGTAGATTCCATATTATTCATTTGTCCCTAATTACTAACAGCATGTGTTAACTATGAATTAACATGCATAAACTTTAGTGCACCTTAGTAACTATCCCTCTTCATTTTTGGCAGAGCTTCTTCTAAAATACCAGCAGAATCATATATGTCCTGACCTGGATGTTTGAAGTATGATCTCCACATACCATCTAAAATTTGCTTTTAAATATTATTCTTTCCTTCTGAAGACAACCCACTTATTCTTTAGATTTTTACTGTTTTTCGTATTTCCGCAGAAAATGGCAAATTTTTGGTAACCAAGAAAAACAAAAGCATAGGTTTGAAGATGACTGTTTTTGGAACATAAAGCCTAGGAATGATAGGAATACAACATTTATTAGGGGTGAGGAATGTTCAATACTTAATCATGAAAAAGTTCTAATTCAGATATGGCCTCATTAAAATCCTTATGGGTCTGTTGACTCCAGGTAAGGTTAGACTTGTGTAGGAATATTTGGAACTAGCAATACTAAAACATTTTTCTAATACCCAATTTGAAGTAAGTTGGTATTCTGAATTACTGAAACCCCGATAATTTGAGGTGGTGGCTGCTAAAGAATGTCGTGAGAAAAGATACCGATTCTGTCTTAGCACTGGAATTACCACAGTTGCTCTTTTGACACAGGCATATTATTTATTTCTCTGAGTGGCTTTTGCTTGTTGGTGGTAATGAGAACATAACACTTGATGCAGGAGGTTATTCAATTGCTATACCAAGGAAAAGCAGGTACAAATGGGAAGCAAAGTAGTTTTTGCACCATTATGTGGTTGAATGCACTCTCTGAACCATGAGATTGGACTTGGTATTTAAGGTCACCCAGGTCTCCTTTTGTAAGAGGTCCTTTAAAATTTGTGCATAACCTCTGCCTCAATAAAGAGATCACATTAAATTTGTGCATAACCTCTGCCTCAATAAAGAGATCACATTACTATGGTTGGTGAACTGTTTGGAACAAAATCCAAACATTTCCAAGCTTCTTCCAGATTAAGATCATTTGTTTGGAAATGTAGGAATCTCCCTTTCCTATAAAACTTCACACATAAGTAAAATGTTTGGGTTTGCATCCAGAAGTCACTAAATCTTGAGACACCAAGCTAAATCAAAACACCAACTTTAAATTAGAACAGCCTGGAATTTACTGGTGCCATAAATTGCATGCATAGTGTTTGTCTTATATTCTAAGACATAATGCTTTGAAGTTTGTTATTCTTCAATTAATACATATTAAAGTTAGGCAAATTATTGACTGAATAGCAAACAATACAGATATATTGAAAAAGTCAGAAAAAGTATGTTGATAACCAAGTTAGAATTTTTTGAGGACTGGCCAGGTGAGACAGTGACAAGGAGATTATCTAAGTAAATACAGGAGAAGGTGGTATATAAATCCTTTAAAATAAATAAATAAATAAATAAAATATAGGGGTCCATATCTCATCACGTTCAATAATTCCAACTATACTTAATAAAACATATCAAAATTAGGCCCCTACTTACAAACCCACAGTAAAATAGTGCATTTGTCTGCTATTTTACTACAGCAAAATGTACCATGGATTTGGTGAATCTCGCCGTTCCTCGACCTCGATAAGCAGATGTTTCAGATCATCTTCACTTTCAACCAGTAAAGTGATATCATTAGCATAGCAAAGACTGGTAGAAAACTTAGCAAAAATCTTCACTGACTGACGTTATCTTCATACAGTCCTGCTTCTACTACTACTACTACTATTCAGCATTTATAAAGCGCCACGCACGCAGCGCTGCACAGCTAACCTACAAGAGGTAGCCAACATACAAGAGACAGTCCCTGCCCGTCAGAGTCATGCTCATTGGAGCTTACAATCTAGTTAAAAGAAAGAACAGTACAGAGCATTAGTCAGTTTTGCGCAAGGTACTGTGTGGTACAGTTTGGACTATAGTTTGGCCATGACCGTTGACGGAGGTTAGGGTAAGATGAGGATGGAGTCAGGATCTAAATGCAACGGAGAAGAGGTGGGTCTTCTCTGATGATTTGTTCTGCATATAAATTAAGCAGGTATGGGGGAAAGTATATAGCCTTGCCATGCATCTTTGCTGATTTTAAACCATTCAGTTTCTCCTTGTTCTGTTCAAACCGTTGCTTCTTGATCAACGTAAAGGTTGTGCATGAGAACTATCAGGTGTTCTGGAAGACCCATGCTTCTTAATGTGGCTCAATGTTTTTCATGATTGACACACTCAAAGGCTTTGCTATAGTTAATAAAACACATATATATATATAGTAGCCTTTATAGCAGTCACATAAGTGCCATCTACCCTTTCTTACTTGGGTTAAAAGTCCACATCTTCTTCATCCTTTCTTCTTCTTCCTCTTCTGGGACTGCTTAACCAACATGTCGGGTATTCAGTGCAATAACTGTGGTACTTTCATTTCAAGACAAATCATTTGGAGCCTAAGAGCTTGTCCTATGTGCCTCAGGTCAGCTGTCATGCATGACGAACTGACTCTACTAAGGAAAAACCTAGCTGCCATGTATAAAGAAGTGACTCTACTGAGGGAGGAAATAGCTGCAATGAAACGTACCTCTTCTAAGATACAAACTGAACAAAGTCCACCACCGCTCCCACAAAGAATCAAACACCCCAGGAACAAATGGATCACAGTGGGTTCTGGAAGATTGCGACCTGTAATGCTGAGACATCCTATACATCAAGAGATATCCCTGCATAATGCCTTCTCTGCCTTGGCTGATGAGGATGCTCAATCCAATGAAACTGAAGGGCCCTTAAATGAGTCAGACACTGCCCAATGTCCTGCTAAAGCACCAAATATGAAGAAAACCTCACCAAACAGAAAACTACTACTACTTGGAGATTCCATCATCAGGGGCACCAACTTAGGAACACAGTTCAAAGGAGAGAAGATAGTCATGTGCCTACCAGGCTCGACAGCCAGCAGGAATACAAACCAAATTGTTGAAGTACTTAGCACAAAAAGTGAACACTCCAAACTTGATGTTGTTATCCACTTGGGCATAAATGACCTGGCTAGGAACGGTGCCTCTACAGTCCAAAAGAACTTCCAATCTCTGGGAGAGAAACTCAAGCCCATTGTGAACACTGTTGCATTCTCAGAAGTTCTGCCTGTTCTTGGTAAGGGGACAAAAAGGCTGCATCGCATTAACAGCTTTAATACATGGCTTCAGACCTGGTGCAAACAAGAAGGATTCAGATTTATTGGGGTCTGGGGAAAAAGGTTGACCAACAAGAGACTATACGGTGCTGATGGACTACATCTTTCTGTTGCAGGGAAAAGAATCTTAAGTGAAAAATTCAGGCACTATGTGGATATGCATTTAAACTAGGAAAAGGGGGTGACAGATGTGGAAGGTCAAAACCGGCACACCACCTCCTGCAAAAGCAGAATAATATCAGAAACAGCCACACTTTTAAACCACACATCACAAACAAGTGGGAAGATGTGGGCAGAACAAAATCAATGCAAAATACACACAAGCCAGGTAAATGCTGGAAAGCAACGAGCACAAATGCTTGAAGCTTAGCCAATAAAGTTCTGGACCTGGAAGCCCTAATGGTGGAAATGGATTTGGACATTGTGGCCATTACAGAAACATAGTTCAATGAATCGCATGATTGGGATGTAGCCATAACTGGCTATAATCTATTCAGAAGAGACAGAGAAAATGGAAAAGGAGGAGGAGTGGCCTTGTATGTAAAAAGCAATATTAAAGCTACTGAAATGCAGGGGGAAAAGAAGAAGCGCTCTGGATTGCGTTGGAAAGAGGAGATGGCACTGTCATCCATACTGCTGTAGTCTACAGACCTCCGACTCAAATTGAAGAGATAGATAACGATTTGATTAAAGATATTGCCAAGATAGCCACAAAGGGGGAAGTAATCATTTTGGGTGACTTTAATCTACCTGATGTGGATTGGATTACTCCTTCTGCACATCTGGAAAGAAGCAAAAAAATTGTAGATGCTCTCCAGGATGCATTCCTTAGACAAATGGTCATGGAACCAACCAGGGAAAGTTCAACGCTGGATTTAGTGTTCACCAACAGTGATAGCGTGTCAAATGTCTGCATGAGTACCCCTGTGAGCAACAGCGATCATTACACAGTGTGGTTTGAGATAAAAGCCAGGGTACAGGCCAAATATAGCAAGCTCAAATCCTAAACTTCAAAAACACTGACTTCAATAAAATGGCCAAGTACCTAAAGGAGGAGATGACAGGGTGGAAGGAGATAAAGGAAGTCGAATTGTAATGGGATAAACTAAAGGTGGCAATAAAACAGGCAACGGACAAATATGTTAAGAAAGTCAACAGAAACAAGAGGAGAAGGAAACATATTTGGTTTTCCAAAGAAGAGGCTGCTCAAATAAAGGCAAAAAACACAGCTTTTGTAAAATTCAAAAGCTTGCAAACAGAAGAACACAGAAATAAATACAGGATCAAACTCAAAAAGTCAAAAAGAGAAATAAGGATAGCAAAATCAAAGGCAGAGGAAAAGATGGCTAAAGATGTTAAGGGTGGCGACAAAACTTTCTTCAGATATATTCGGGAAAGGAAGAAGATCAGAGTTGGAATTACAGGACTCAGAAGTGCTGGGAAAAGACTCATGGAAAGTGACATAGAAAAAGTGCAATTGCTAAACAAATACTTCTGCTCTGTTTTTACTAAAGAAAATCCTGGAGATGGACCAGCTGGGACTCCCAAATATAAAAATGGGAATGAAGTAGATACCACACCATTCACAGAAGATGAGGTGTTGGAACAACTTGCAAAACTGAAAGTGGTCAAAGCCATGGGACCGGATGGGATACATCCCAGGATACTGAAAGAGCTCAGAGAAGTTCTATCAGGGCCATTAAAGGATGTCTTCAACAGATCCCTGGAAACAGGAGAGGTTCCTCAGGACTGGAAAATGGCTGATGTCGTATCTCTACACAAAAGTGGTGACAGGGAAGAAGTGTCAAACTACAGACCCGTGAGCCTTACCTCGGTGGTGGGAAAAGTAATGGAGGTGCTCCTGAAAGAGCGAATAGTGAACTTTCTCAAAACCAACAGGTTGCAAGATCCGAGGCAACATGGTTTTACTGAAGGATGGTCTTGCCAAACTAATCTGATTGAGTTCTTTGACTCGGTGACCAAGGAACTAGATCAGGGGCATGTGATGGATGTCATCTACCTGGATTTCAGCAAAGCCTTTGATACTGTTCCTCATAGGAGGCTTGTCAATAAACTCAGTAGCTTGGGGATGGGTACCAAGATAGTAAACTGGATTAGAAATTGGTTGACTGACAGACGACAGAGGGTGATGGTACATGGAACTCACTCGGATGAGGGGTAGGTGATTAGCGGGGTGCCCCAGTGTTCGGTCCTGGGCCCGGCACTGTTCAATGTATTTGTGAGTGATATTGCTGAAGGACTGAATGGAAAAGTCTGTCTTTTTGGAGATGACACAAAAATTTGCAACAGAGTTGACTCCCCCGAGGGAGTGGATAACATGAGGAAAGATCTACAAAAGCTGGAAGAATGGTCTAATGCTTGGCAATTATGATTTAATGCAAAAAAGTGCAGTGTCATGCACTTAGGTAGCAGAAATCCAAGGGAAATGTATGCGATAGGGGGTGAGAGGTTGGTGTGCATGGTTCAGGAAAAAGACCTTGGTGTGATTATCTCTGATGATCTCAAGGTGGCAAAACATGTGACAAGGCGGTCGCAAAAGTCCAGGAGGATGTTGGGCTGCATACAAAGAGGGATTACCAGCAGAAAGGAAGAGGTACCTATGCCACTGTACAGGTCGCTGGTGAGGCCTCACCTGGTATACTGTGTTCAGTTTTGGAGACCATATCTTGCAAAAGATGTAAAAAGACTGGAAAGTGTTCAGAGGAAGGCGACCAAAATTATTTGGAGCCTGTGTAAGAAACCTTATGAGAAGAGACTTGAAGACCTAAATATGTACACTTTGGAGGAGAGGAGGGATAGGGGAGATATGATTCAGACCTTTAAATACTTAAAGAGGAACGATGAACAAACAAACCTTTTCCAAAGACGGGGAAGCTGCAAAACTAGAGGGCATAACATGAAGCTGCAAGGTGGAAAATTGAAAGGCAATGTCAGGAAATATTTTTTCACTGAAAGGGTGATGGGTGCTTGAAATGCTCTCCTGATGGAAGTGGTGGGGGCAAACACGGTGACGGAATTCAAAACAGCATGGGAGAAGCACAGCGGATCCCTTTACAGCAACAGGATAAAAACAAAATAAACTGAACCATCTAACTTCTCAATAAATAGGGGTGTCCTACATGGAGTGGTGGGTCCACCCCTAAACAAAGACATGGGGAGGGGTGACCTGCACAGAGCATCAGGTGCACCTACTCTTGCCGTATTGCTGGACAGACTGGATGGACCATGCTGGTCTTTATCTGCTGTCATTTACTATGTTACTATATATATATATATATATATATATATATATATATATATAACATTTTGGCAGTGGGGTTCCCAATCCCCCCCATCACTGGGGGGTGGGCGTCCCTCCGTGCAGCCAGCACCCCCCACATGGCAAGGCACTGTGCACCGGAAGCACAAACCCACCCCCAGCCAGCTCCATGGAGGCAGCATGGCAAACTTTCAAATAAGCTGTCTTGCTGGGGTGCCTCACGCTCCAGGGGCCGGGTCACTCTTCTCTCCCAATTCACAAGACTTTGGCCAGGAGAAAAGAGCAGCCTACCTCTGAAGCATGAGGCACTGTGGTAAGCCAGCTTAATCGTAGCTTTGCCATGCTACCTTCGTGGGCTCAGTGGGAATGCATTCCCCTCCTGGCCAGCATCTAGGGTAGGCTGCACCCACCACCCCGCAATTGGTACCCTACTGTCTTTTGGTATTCTTTTGTCTTACGAGGATTCAGCTCACATCCACAATGATGTATTTTGTTCCTCTCCCTTTCTTAAACCCTACTTGCATTTCAGGCAGTTCTCATTCCAGGTATGGTTGTGGTCTCCACTGAATGATCTTGAGTAGAATCTTGCTGATATGTGGATCACAGCAATGGTGCAATAATTTCCACAGTCAATCAGAGCACCTTTCTTCAGTATTCCTATGAACATAGATCTTTTCCAGTCAGTTGGCCATGATGTTGTCTTCCAAACTTCCTTGCAGAGCCTTGTAGGTATTGAACAACTGTGTCTGATTGCTGTAATACTTCAGTGAGAATTCTAGCACTGCCTAGTGCTTTGTTCTTTGATAATGATTTCTTTTCGACTTCATCTTTATGGTATAATGACTGTGTATTCTTTCTACCCTTTCTTGATCTTTTCAGCATCATTCAACATTGCTCCTTGAGCATTTTGTAGCATTCCAATATGACATTGAAATTTTTTCTTTAGGAAAGCTAATTTTGTTCTTCCTCTAACAGTTTCTGATTCTATTCCCTTGCATGTATCATTACTACTGCTACTACTACTACTACTACTCACTTGTATAGCGATACAAGGGGTACGCAATGCTATACATTGGACAGGACCAATTTGTAACCGATTCCACAACCGCAGGAGCTAGATGTTCCCGCGGTGGCAGAATTGGGCACTTAGATGGCCCGCCTTGCACCCTATTCACTCGCGCGAGTCATCCTGGAATCCGCACGTCCAGCTCACACAATGCTCCGGCTGGTGTGCCGATATAGTGGTGTCCTGTCACCATGGCACCAGCACGTCCAACTGGAGTCACTGATGCCCGGATGCAGAGTGGCCCCGTTTCCACACTGTCTGACCCTCAGCAGTGGCCCTCAAGGCCAGGATTGGGCAGCGGGAGCCCTCCCGTGGCACAGCCATGGTGCAGGGGGCTGCAGGCTGCACACAACACATCACCTGGCACTTATTCCACCTTCGGAGTGGAATAGGCCGGGTGTCTGTACATCCCACCGTCTAGGCACTCGCCCACCCCACCCATGCTCTGCCCAAGCCCTGCCCCCTCCCACCCATGTCCAGTGTTCCCTGCATATCATCTGTATACGTGCGGGGAGCACAGGACCTGGAATTGCAACTAGTGGCTGTGTGCAGATTGGGACCCAGCTATTCCTGGACCAGAATGACCACCATAGTGAAATTGGGAACTAGAATATAATAAGATACACATAAGTAGTGGACAAGAGAGTGAGGAGCATCAGGATTCAAAAGCGGCTTCAAAGAGGTGGGTTTTAAGCCTGGATTTGAATAGGGCTAGAGAAGGAGCCTGAGCACAGAAAGGTAGTTTGCTCCAGTCATACAGAGCAGCAATATGGAATGAACGAAGTCTGGAGTTGGCAATGGCAGAGAAGGGCACAGATAAAAGGGACCTGCCAGCATACATTGTAGTCTTACCTTGCTGCACGTTGGAAATCTGTGTTAAGTTCCATGATTGCCTCTCTTTCTCATCTGTCTTTAGATTCTCTGTGTTTCTGAATGATTTTTAGAGTTTATTCGGTCATCCATTTTGGCCATTTTTGCTTTTTCATCTTTTGCATAGACATTTTGCTATCTTCATGCAGAACTTTCTTGATGTCATCCCATAGCTCCACTGGTGCTCTGTCATTTGTATCCAAAGCAGTACATCAATTATGCAGGCAGTCTTTAAATTCTGGTGATTTAGTTCAGTTTATTTAAAATTTGATATACCGCCTATCGGGACAGCAAAGCAGTTTATGATTTAAAATAGTAATATTAAGTCAGGAAAGGAACTCCATTAACTAAAAAAAAAAAGATAAAAGCCTTCAGAGATACTTTGTCTATTTTCAATATCATATTTTGCTACATTCATGAGTGGCTTGCTGTTTTTTGGGTTTATTTTGAGTTTGCAGACGTGATCATCAGATTCAAGGTGCCCGATGCCAGTCCATTTCAGTTCACTGACACCCAACAGACCGAGTTGTACAGGCTCCATTTCATTCTTGACCACCTCCAGCTAACCTTGGTTCATGGTTCATACTTCCATCTCCCAATATGTAAGACATCTTTGCAGCTTATGACTCTCATTTCATACACAGCTACATCAGCAGTCAGACGTCCTGAGGGCTTTGATCCAACCACATCATAAATGCTGGCTTACACTGAAGTGTCTTCAGCACTTGCCCAGTAGTCTGTTGGATGCTTTCTGACTTGGGAGTCTCATCTTCCAGTACTATAATGTTTATGTTTATTTATGTTTATTAAAATACTTGATATACCGCACCTTATCAAACCAGGGCAGTTCACAACCAACAATAAAAGCAACGGCCTTAGGCCAGGGAAAGAGAAAAGAACTCCATTAAATGACAGGAAAGAGTTTAAAAAGGAAAAGTAAAGTAGAAAAGAATAGGACAGAAAGGGAATTTGGGGAAGTAGAAGATTGCAGAAAGACACCATAGAGGATCTGGAGGAGAGAGTTTAAGTAATGGCGGATGGCAAATCAAAAGCAGATTGGAAAAGATGAGCTTTTAAAAGAGATTTGAATTTCACAAACACTGACTCCTGCCTTAATGCAGAAGGAAGATAGTTCAACAGTGAGGATCCCAGAAAAAAGAAAGCAGAGTGCCAGGTAGACTTGAGGTGAGTACGGGAGGGAGATGGAAGCACCAGATGGTTAATATGAATAGAACGAAGGCTGCGAGAGGGGGTGTGAAATTGCAATAAGTCAGCTAAATATTGGGGGGTACTGGTGTATATGTGGTGTGACAAAAAAGAAACGAGACTGTGGCAGCCACGCCCATGACTCAATGCCAATTGGCTAACCGCTTATGTCACTGTGTTGTGCAACATCTCACCACGATTCTGCTATAATATTTTTCATCTCTCTAATTCTGTTTTTATTTTTCAGGTTTTTTTGTAGCACACTTTTCCAATGCTTTGTCACGCAACTGGAGGTGGCAGAAATATGGAGCAAAGAATCAACTTGAAATTTCTGGTTAAGTTGGAGAAGGGCCCAACTGAGTGTCTCCAACTTCTCCAAAAGACTTGTAGAGAAGATGAAATGTCAAGGCTGCAAGCCTTCGAGTGGCACAAATGCTTCAAGACTGACCACGAGGAGGTGGAGGATGACCCCAAGTCAGGATGACCTTCCACAACAAAGACGGCTGAGAACACTGACAGAGTGAACCAGCTGGTACGGAGTGATCGCAGATTGACAGTGCAGATGATAGCTGAGGAGCTCAGCCTGAACAGGGAGTCAGTGTGGACCATCTTGGTGCAGGAGCTGGGGATGCGAAAGGTGTGTGCCAAGATGGTGCCCAAGCTTTTATCAGATGACCAGAAGAAGCATGTTTGTCGAGACTTGCTAGAGAAGATCGGAGAAGATCCAGTTCGTTGGCTGAGTCATCACAGGAGAGGAGACTTGGGTCTTTCAGTATGACCCTGAAAGCAAGAGACAGAGCCTGCAGTGGAAGACTCAGCTGTCACTCAGACTCAAGAAGGCGTACATGTCCAAATCAAGGATCAAGGTCATGCTGATCACATTCTTTGACCAGAAGGGTGTGGTCCATCATGAGTTTGTGCCTGAGGGTCAGACAGTCAACCAGCACTTCTACCAGCAGGTCCTCAATCGCCTCCATGACTGAGTTTGGCACAGCAGGCGGGCTCTGTGGAGAGACAAGTCGTGGCTGCTCCACCACGACAACATGCCCACATACACCACGCTCAGTGTGAGGCAGTTCTTGGCCAACAAACGGATCACAGTTCTCTACCACCCTCCTTATTCCCCAGATCTGACACCGTACAACTTCTGGCTCTTCCCCAGGCTGAAGACTGTGCTCAAAGGAACTCATTTCACCTCTGTTGAAGATATCAAGGTCACTGTGATGAGGGAGCCGAGGGACCTCAAGGAGGAGGACTTTACCGAGTGCTTCCATACGTGGCAGAAGCGAATGCAGAAGTGTGTTAACTCGGGGGGGGGGGGGGATTACTTTGAAGGGGACAATGTGTAATTTTTTCTGTAGATTTTGTAATAAAACATTTATGGGACAGTCTCATTTCTTTTTGGTCACACCTCATATGACATGATGAGTTAGTGTTAGGATTTTGTATTGAAAACGATAGGCTATAGGAAGCCAATGTAATAGGTGTGATATGATCTCGGTAGGAGGAGTAGGTGATGATCCATGCAGCTGTATTTTGTATCAGTTGTAAGCAATGAAGTTGGGTCCTAGTGATAGCAGTGCAAGCCAGGTTACAAAAAATCTAAAAGAGACATTACCAAAGACAAGAGAAGAGTAGTCAGAGCTTGCGGGGAGAAGAAAGGATGGATTGCACATATCTGACGGAGGTAGTAAAAGGAACGGTGGGAAACGAGTGAGACATGTTCTTGAAAAGTAAGCACAGAATCAAGGGTCAGGCCAAGATAATGGAAGGAGGAGACTAAAGGGATAAAAGCACCAGCGAAGGTCAGGGCGACTGTGGGACATGGGCTACAGAAAGTGAACCAAATCGCAAGTGTTTTAGACAGGTTAAGATGGAGATAGTTGGAGGAAAGCCAGGTAGAAATGTGCTGCAGACAATTGTTGAGTATGGAAAGATCCTGCTGATGTGGGGTAGTATAATGAATGCAGTTTATTTTGTTTTGACTATCCATTTGGGTTTTGTAGCAAGATACAGAAGTAGATTGCCAATCCTTTCTTCCACACAGGTACCAGCAGGTTATTGCTTTTGTCTGCTGCCAACATTGTCCCATTCTGCTGCAGGGCAGATCTTTATCTATATCTTTATCTTTATTCATTAGTTTAATATACTGCTTGGCCGAAGCATACAGCGGTATACATAAAGGACTGCAGGAAAGATAGAAAAAGAAAAGGAACACCATTGTTTGATAGGAAAGCTAAGCAATTAGGAGAAACAGCTAAGGTTCAAGGGAGGAGGTGGTTTGTCTTAGTCTGGTATCTCAGCTGAGACCTTCCACCTTGGGAGACCCTGCCAGTATTTAAGCTACTGATAGCACAGCTCTCAACATCACTGATGCACACCAACCCTCACAGTATGACAAACCGCATGACAAGCCTGTGCTCCACCAAATCTCTGCCTCTGTGCCTCTGAAAGTACACATAATGGGACTTACATGCATGATTGCAGCATAGCAACTGCCTAAAGTGTGCACGTAAGTGCCCATTTATGCATATGTCTTTTAAAATACAGGCTTATGCGCGTACCTAACGCATAAATTTCTGTACATCCCTTACAAATTCAGCCCCATATAGTCAGAGGTGGATGCTAACTATATAAGTGATATTTAGAAATATTTTCAGTATGTTTATGGATAACATTTGGTATTATAAATTTTTATATGCCCAAAGATAAACCTCTGTGAGACCCCTGCTGAAGAAATTCAACATCAACCCCAACTCACCAGCATTATACACACCTGCATCATAGCCAGCATACCCTACCTCTCTAAAGTTATTGAAAAAGCAGTACAAATACAGCTTCAGGAGCCCGTCGACAGACTCGTCCCACTCAACCATAGTCAACATGGCTTTCGCCCCAACCTTACTTACCATCCTCCTAAATCATCACTGGAACTGAAAAAACACTCTTTGGTTTCGTGCTGCTATTTCTCGACATCTCTGCAGCATTCAACACTGTATCCCACCAGATTCTACTTAACCAGTTCAACAATATTGGTATTCAAGGTGCCCGCTCAAATCCGCTCCTACCTTTCCCATCGAACCCAACAGATAAGACTCGGTAACCAATCATCAGCGCCATACATCCTTCCCAAGGAGTCCCAGAGGGTTTCGCCCTCTCCTCCCTCCTATTCAATATTTACATTAGGCCCCTATGCTACTTCATTCAGAAGTTCAAAGTTTAATACCAACTCTGTGCTGATGATATATGATCTTCACTCCATTCCACATCTCCTACCCTGATTTTTTCAGTCTTACCGAATGCTTCAAAGAAATTATCCTTTGGCTACAGCATCACAACCTTGCAGTCAATTTTAACAAAACAGAAATCCTTCATGTTTCCAGAAACCTCAACTTTACACCACCTCCAAGCATCAAAATTGGAGACACAGATATACAAGTCAAGTCATAAGAACATAAGATATGCCATACTGGGTCAGACCAAGGTCCATCAAGCCCAGTATCCTGTTTCCAACTGTGGCCAATCCAGGTCATACGTACCTAGCAGTATCCCCAAGAGACACAGGTTCCACAATGCTTGTATTGGGTCAAGCATTGATATCCTGGGTCCCTTCTTAATAATGGTTTATGGACCTTTCCTCCAGGAACTTGTCCAAACCTTTTTTAAACCCAGCTACACTAACAGTCTTTACTACATCCTCTGGTAACAAATTCCAGAGTTTGATTACAGGATGAGTGAAAAAATATTTTCTCTTATTAGTCTTAAATAGGTTACCCTGTAGCTTCATTGCATGTCCCCAAGTCTTTCTATATTTTGATGGCATGAACAATCGATCTACGTTTACCCGTTCCACTCCATTCATTAATTTATAGACCTCTATCATATCTCCCCTCAGCCGTCTCTTTTCCAGATCAAATACCTTGGAGTTATTCTGGACCATCATCTAAACTTCCAACCTCACATTATGAATGTCACCAAAAACATTCTACTTCAAACTCCAAATTCTTCATGTGCATTAACGTTTCATAAACATGCCTCTTAATGAGTGTCTGAATACACTTTATGCCCACTGCATGGGCAAAGAGGATAAAGAAAGACTAACAGATTTTTACATTACTATACTCCAGTGTCAACTGCCAGGCACATTAGGAAGTACTATAAACCTTGCTCATTTAGAGCCCATAGAAAACCCAAAATTCACCAAACTACCCATGAAAAGGCAACAGTGCAAATATTAAACCAATACATATCAGAGAATACCAATACAGAGTGGAGGAGTGGCCTAGTGGTTGGGGCAAGATACTTCAGGCCGGAAGGTCAGGGGTTCAAATCCCACTAGAGGACAGCAACCTTGGGCCGGAAGGACTGGGGTTTCTAGTCCCACAAGTGCTCCTTGTGGTCTTGTGCAAGCCACTTAACCCTCCATAGCCCATGTTCCCTGTAAAATAGTTATCTCCAAGTTATAATGCCCTGTTCAATGTAATTTCAGTTTGTTCAATGTAAACCGCACTGATGCAGAATAGCGTGGTATATAAGAGAATGTAAATAAATAAATAAATAAAACATCGCCTACTGGGGAAAGAGAACAAATGGCACTGTCACATAGAAACTACATGAACAGAATACCGCAGCTCGGTTACACATGCAAAACATAGACCATCACCAAACATAGAACAAGGGATCACAATTTAGAAATATGAAGACAATAATTAAACTGGGAACCTTAAAAGCCAAACTTGGAATGTACAACACTGGAGAAATAAAACTATAAATTAATTTCCTCTTGCATTAAACAAAACACAAAGATGCTAGTGATGCATACTTCCCAGAGCTAACATATTCCAATTAATAAATTCAAAATAAAAAAGATTTTTTCTACCTTTTGTTATGAGGGCATTTTATTTTTCAGTCACAGTTGCCCCAGTTGCTTTCTTCTGCTTTCTTCATGTCTTCTGCTAGCTCTCCATTGTCTGCTGTCCATTTGTCCTTTCTTTGTTCTTTTAGTTTTTTCCATTCTCTCTCTGCATCTGCCTCTAACATACTAATCTTTCCCCTTTTGCCCTTTCCTCCATTTCTTTCTTTATTTCTTTTTCATCCACTCAAATTTCACCCTTCATCCTCAACCCCCACTTATTCTCTCAAAACCCACCTAATCATAGATTTTTCTTCCCTCCCACACAAAATATCTGTTCCCCTCTCCATCCTCACTCCCCAGTTTCTTTTTTTATCCCACCAGCCCCAACCTCACCCCCTTTTAGTCCTCCCCTAGCATCAACTCCCTTCTAGTTCCAGTCTCTCCCAGCATTCTCTCTCTTCCAGTCCTATTTTCCTATCCCCCAGCATCAGCTACTTTCCAGTCCTAGCCCCCAGATATCAGCCTCCTCCAGTCCCTCCCAGCATCAGCTCCCTTCCAGTCCCAGTCCCCCACCCCCCATCATCAGCCCATTTCCAGTTCTAACCCCCCAGTATCACTCCTCTTCCAGTTCCAGTCACTCTCAGCATCAGCTTCCTTCTTGTCCCTCCATCCCCCAGCATCAGTTCTTTTCCAGTCCTAGACCTCCCAGTATCAGTCCTCCTCTAGTCCAATCCCTTCCAGCATCATCTCCCTTTTCCTCCCAGGCTCCCCATCCTCCAGCATCAGCCCATTTCCAGTCCTAGATCCCCAGTTTCAGTATTCCTCCAGTTTCAGTCCCTCCCAGCATCAGCTCCCTTCCAGTCCCTCCATCCCCCACATTTGCCCTTTTCCAGTCCTGGCCCCCCAGTATCAGCTCCAGGGCAGGCCCATCAAATAGGATGACTTGGTTAGCCAACTGCTCCTGAAATGCCTAAAGGGCATTTGAAATGGCACAGAGCTCCAAGTAGTTGATTTGGTGCAGGCTCCCTCGAGTCGTCCATAGACCCTGCATGCACAGGCCATCGAGATGGGCCCCCCCAGCCCATCTTGGAGGCATCTGTGGTCAGAATGCAGTGATGCGGAAGGACCTGAAAGGGAAGGCCTGAGAACAGGTTTTGTAGTTTTGTGACAGGAACTCCTTGAGTGATGACGTGACAACCACTCTGTCTCCCAGACAATCCATGGCCTGCCTCCACTGCATGCAGAGGATCCATTGTGCTTGCCTCATCTGTAGCTAGGCAAAAGGAGTGACATTGACTGTGGAAGTCATATGACTGAGGACATGGAGCATCTGCCAAGCCATTGTGGTTGGGCTTTATTGCAGCTCACAGGAGAGTGTGACAAGCCTCCGGACTCGATCCACAGGGAGATAGGCCTGAGCTAGGGTAGTATCGAGCAGGGCCCTAATGAACTCTAAGTGTTGGGAGGGCTGCAGATGAGACTTTGGATAGTTGATTGCAAAGTCGAAATGTTCCAGTACTTGAATGGTGAGCCTCAGGGATTTCTGGGCTTCATCTGGTGTCGTTCCCTTACCAACCAGTCGTCCATATAGAGGAAGACAAATACCTCCAGAGTCCAAAGAAAGGCGGTGACAACTGCAGACACTGTGAAGACCCTTAGGGTGGAGGCAAGGCCAAAAGGTAGCACCTGGTACTGATAGTGCCTTCCGCTGAGCATAAAGTGGAGGTACTGTCGAAGTGGGTAAATGAGAATACGAGTGTAAGCATCCTTTAGATTTAGGGAGCACAGCCAGTCTTCCCATTGGAGGTAAGGTAACAATGTTCCCAGAGAGATCATCTTGAACTTTTCCTTTACAAGAAACCAATTGAGGTTCTGGAGATCCAGAATGGGCTGGAAGCCCCCCATCTTCTTAGGTATGAGGAAGTAGCAGGAGTAGAATCCCTTCCCAGCCTGTGAAGATGGTACAAGTTTTATGGTGAGATCGGCCAGAAGAGATTGAATCTCCAGCTGGAGGAACTCTCAGTGGAGAGGATCGAGAGGGTACTCCCTTGGAAAGAACATGGGAGGTAGCTGATGTAAATGCAACAGGTACCCACCCTGGATTATCCTCAGTGTCCAGGTATCTGTCATTATGGTTGGCCCCAATGGGCATAGCGGATCAAAAGGCCCCCCCCACTTGTGAAGTAAGTGTGCTGGAAATGGGAAGTTGAGCCAAACTCCTCAAGGAGGCATCAAAAACCCCCATTGGGCTGCAGATGTGGTGCAGGCTGGAGCTTATGTCGACGTTGTTGAAGCTGGCCCTGTCTTTCTGCTGTTGCCCCTGCTGAGGGCCCTGGCAGGGTTGACAAATAGGGTAGCCCCATAATACTTTCGCTTCTTGGGGTAGTAAGCCTTCTTCCCCGAGGCCTTCTTCCTTGAGGGGTCTGCCATCTTCCTGGAGAGCCTTTTCATTGTTAATTGCTTCCTCTCCAGCTCCCTGGCCTTGTCCTCCATAGGCTTGCCAAAGAGGTTATCACCTCGGTAGGGGATATCTGCAAACTTATCTTGCATCCACTGCTCAAGGTCAGAGGACTGGAGCCAAGCCAGGCAACAGGCCCCGATGCCAATGGCGGCTACCCTGGCCACCAACTCAAAGGCATTATAGGCCGCCCTGCTCATGTACTTTGAGCATTCCCTACCTTTGGAGATGAGGCCACAGAAGCAGTCCAGTTGTTCCCCTAAAAGCATGGCAGAAAAATCAACCAAGCTCCCCATGAGATCTTTAAGGTACATCCCCATGTAGAGTTGGCAAGTGAGGATCTGGCCCACCAGCATAGAACCCTGGTAACATTTTGTTCCAACACCATCTACAGTACTGGCTTCCCTACCTGGAGTCACCAAGGAGTGCATTTTGGAACTCTTTATCCTCCTCATGGCAAATTCCACAACCATGGAGTTGTGCGGAAACTGCAGTTTCTCAAAACCAGGGCTTGAGTGCAAGTGGCAACTGACAAGGGCCACCTTGAGAGGATTCTCCCATATGCAGAAAAGCAATCTCTCGAGAATCCATTGTACTGGAACCATTATTGCCTCCTTGGAGGGAGAAGGGTACTGGAGGATCTCCAGCTCCTCCACCCTCGGCTCCTCCTCTGCCTCAAGGAAGAATGATAAGGCCTTCGCCATGTCCTGGTCGAATTCATAGAAGGAAATCTCCTCGGGTGGGGACTTATGGCGTTCATAAGGCAGCGAGGGATCAGACGGTATATCCCAATGGTATGCCGAAACTTGGGACTCGTTTTCAGTCTCCCAGTCATTGGAAATGGAGTCAGTGAGGAAGTCAAAGTATCAATGATTTTATTCCCAACACCGACAGTGCTCCAGAGAAGTCCAGAGTCTGAGGCTCTCTGTGTTCCCGGCGGTGGTCCTTCGACCTGGAGGTGCTCGGAGGGAAACCTCTGGTAACCGAGAGCGATTCTGATCACTTGACGGAACCCTCTCTCCCAATAGGAAGAGCATGGGTCTCGAGGATAGGCTGTATCTCCATTGGTGAGGTCACCATTGCCTGTGGGGCTGTCGCCAGCATCGCAGTACCTGAAGGCATCAGGTCCCTTGCAGCCTGTGCAGCCAGGAGCTTGAGGTCCTGCATACTCCCAGCCAGCAACATTGTGTCTGAAGTGACAGGGGTTGTGGTAACACCAACAGCTGCCAATGTCGGCTCCTTCGCCAGGGACTCCATGATGGTAACTGCATCAGAAGACCCGTGGCTATGGGCAGCAACTCCTCACACTGGGGCAGCTTCAGTGGCTGTTCTTGGCCCTCGCCCTCAGAGTCTCGCCAAGGGGGATTCCAAGGCCTATGCCCGTGGGCCTTACCCTGTTTACTGGCATTGACCCTCGATGCCAACAGGGCAGAGGATCATTCCTTCTGGGAGCGACCTTCCTTGAAGGAGAGCCTCTGGTCCATGCTACTGCAGCCCCTCATCTCCGAGTGAGCTCAGCCTCCATGCTGGGCTGCAACCTTAGCGAAGGCCTTCAAGGGCATCGATGCTGTGCCGATGCCACCAACTCGGAGGACCCAAACAGCGATTCCCACTGTTTCTCTCAATTCTTCAGCCCTTTTCTAGTCATCTGCATACATAATGTGCAGGTAGAGGAGTCATGGTCAGGCCTGAGACACTGAATGCACTAATTGTGATAGTCTGTCATTGATATGGTGCAGGCACACCTGGTGCACTTTTTGAACCCTCTGGCCAGTTTGCTCATATTGGGGAAGACGGCTTTTGCCAAATCAAAGGACACCAATGTCCCAACCAACCAGGGGGATGTGAGAGAAAAGACCCGTGTACCGAAAAAAAAAAAGAAAAGGGAACCTCAGAAAAACATGGTGCTGAGGCACCGATGCTCCCGGGACGGGCAGGAAGAAGAAAAAAAACATGCAACCAAAAAAATGAAGTACCCTTGCTGTTTGCAAAAAATGCAAACAGCAAGGGTACTTCTGCTTTCTGGGATCAGACGGATGTCCGAAGGGCTCCGGGGAAAACAGATTGAGGTAAGATGGCTCCTTCAGGTGGGAAGACAGGCATGCAAGCATAGTGGACCTTTCAAGAGCTTCCTATGGAAGCTAGAGATAGCTCCCACATGGGCTACATCGATGATGTCACCCATATATGAGGACTTGCTTCCTGCTTGTTCCCGGAGAATACACAATCGCTCTCCGTTCTTTAATGAGCTTTTTAATTCAGTTTTGTTTATCTGATTTCATGTACAGATAAACAGTCAAACTTCATTTAACATAAATTCCCCTTTTACAGCAGTAAGATATAAAAATTATCAATAGGAAAAAGTGACTAGACAGCAACTGATGCAAGTTAACTCATGTGAAATAAGAAATACCCAGAACAGGATGTGTTTTTCCTTCCAGGACTCCCACTGATACTAAGAGCTTTGGCTCTTCCATTAACAGACATAAAATTGTGGTGTGTGCTTGTTTATATTTTACTGAACAGACAGTTTACTGGCATCATAAATCCATGGCAACCCTTAAATACACAGTCCTTTAACTGGGAGGTCTGCGCTGCTCAGCTGTGTTAGGTTTAATCACAGGTAATAGATGGCGGATGTGCATTTCCAATGGGACAAGTACCTTTCATCTTATCATTCCATGAGTAAAAGTGCATTAACATTGGTTAAACATGAAATCTTACCTTGTTTGTTAATTTTAATTCAAGCTAACCTGAGGAAAATGAGCAGCTTTTTTTGTATGGAATTTAAGACGCATGAGCGAATGCAGATAAATTTCCTGTTTCATAGATCCAGATTCTCTCCTTTATACGCTTTTCTTAAAGGAAGACTGCCATGCAATTTACTATTAAAAACGTTACTATAATCAGGCGTTAAAACTGAGATAGGAGGCTGTAGTTTTAGAAATAACATCTCTTTTTAAAATGTAATTCATTCTAAACATTTTTTACTGTGTCAATTTCATTGTTATTACAATAATGGGTATTTGATTCATGATATCACAACAGTAATTGGGATGTGCAAAGTTCCTTAAGAGAGACATTTCCAGACTATCTGCTTTGAGATAAAGTTCATAGATACTTTTTATCAGTGCATTTTTTCTAGAAAAAAAGGTGTCAGTACTCATATGCAGGGTTCTTTAATTCATTAATGCACGAGGACTATGGGTCAATTTTATTAGGTAATGAAAAAGGTGCCAGTACTCCCTATTGTTTATCTATGGATTTTGCCCTAAATTTCTAAAAGAAAGTAGGCATATATTTTCCTTTGAAACTTGCCACTGTACAAAATACCTACAAACGTTTGCACCTGCTTTGGTCTGCATGAATCAACATTGCCTCAGATGGCACTTAGCAATACAAAGACCCAGATGTACTAAAGTAATGAAATTTTCACAAATGGGGCTTTGCATGCAAAACTGAGCAAAAACCCATAACATCAGAATTTTTATGCATTTTGGCATTTGAAGCCCATTTACCAAAGTTTTTGTGTATTTTGCCTCGGACAATAGTAACATTTTGCATGTTGCCTGCTATGCAGAAAGCAAAGTTGCTTACAGTAACTGTAACAGAGATTCTCCATAGACAACATGCTAAATCAGTCATACAAATGAGTGATGCCATCTGACTGCATCATGAGAGAAGATCTCAAGGTGGCAAAACAGTGCAACAAGGCGGTGGCAAAAGCCAGGAGGATGTTGGGCTGCACACAAAGAGGAATTACCAGCAGAAAGGAAGAGGTACTAATGCCACTGTATAAGTCACTGGTGAGGCCTCACTTGGAATACTGTGTTCAGTTTTGGAGACCATATCTTGCAAAGGATGTAAAAAGAATGAAAACAGTTCAGAGGAAGGCAACCAAAATGATTTGGAGCCTGCGTCAGAAGCCTTATGAGAAGAGACTTGAAGACCTAAATATGTACACTTTGGAGGAGAGGAGGGATAGGGGAGATATGACTCAGACCTTTAAATAATGAACAAACAAACCTCTTCCAAAGACGGGGAAGCTGCAAAACTAGAGGGCATAACATGAAGCTACAAGGTGGTAAATTGAAAGGCAATGTCAGGAAATACTTTTTCACTGAAAGGGTGGTGGATGCTTGGAATGCCCTCCCGATGGAAGTGGTGGGGGCAAACACAGTGACGGAATTCAAAATGGCATGGGACAGACACAGTGGATCCCTTTACAGCAACAGAATAAAATCAAAATAAACTGAACCATCTAATTTCTCAACAAATAGGGTTGTCCTACATGGAGCGGTGGGTTCACCCCTAAACAAAGACCTGGGGAGGGGTGGCCTGCACAGAGTGGCAGAAGGGGTGCACCTACTCCTGCCATCTTACTGGGCAGACTAGATGGACCATACTGGTCTTTATCTGCCATCATTTACTATGTTACTATGTTACTAAGAGCTCCATCGAAGCTCAGAAAAATCTAAGTTTTGTTTTGGACATTTAAGGACATTTTTTGCACAGTCATGTGCATCACAGGTTATCTTAGTCTCATTTATCTAGCTTAACTACAACAGTACTACGGAGGTGGATGAATATGTGGCTGACTTATCCCACTGCCTACGAGAACTCCTTTGCTTTCTTTATTGATAAGCAGATAATATCAGATAATTTAGGATTCACAAGCTGAAGGTTGTTTTGGCATTTTGACTTCAATAATTATGGCTGGAATGGCATTGTATTGGATGGTAAAACTTGACTAATTAGGCTTCTAGACTGGAGAGAAAATTGAACATTTTAATGAAACAAATTGTTCAGTATTACTCTTTCTGAGGCACTGCCCTCATGTGAAGCTTAATTAAGGCATTGAATGGCTGCAAAGGTATGCACACAAGATCAAAGGGCTGCTTTACACAGATCTGCTGTTAATGGAAGGGAAAGGAAATGGGAATTAAATTTAGTTCACACCTTATCTCAGATGTTCAAGGCAAATTATATTCAGGAACAGTAGGTATTTTCCTGTCCTAGAGGGATTGTAATCTAAATTTGTAGTGGAATGACTTGCCTAAAATCATAAATAGTAGCTGTGGGATTCAAACCTTGGCTTCCTGGTTTTAGCCCACTGCTCTAACGATTAGGCTACTCCACTTGGAACAAAGATGCATCAGTGAAGTACCTCTCACTTTTAGCTGGTTTGCTTTCACTTAATCTTGAAGCTATAGGCTTATACTGTTGCAACAAAAAACGATATAGTCCAATATCCAGGTAGAAAGTGTTCTCTTTGAAACTGGAATTCCTCTCTTGATGGTATCATAGTAAATGAAAAACGGAGACTCCTTTTGATGTGTTTTTATTCTTTGCAGATAATACATGAGCACTTTCTTACAGTTTAAAGTATGAAGCACTTATTTGCTCTTAGGCAAATGTGGTATGGGAAAAAATTTAAAGACAATGGAGTAATTAAGGTGAAAGGCCAAAACTGTTTTAGGAAGAAACTTAGGATGGGTCCTCAGAACTACTCAGAAAAAAGGAGGTGATAGTGCCTCTGTATAAGTCTCTGGTGTGACCTCATTTGGAGTATTGTGTGCAATTCTGGAGACCTCACCTTCAAAAGGATATAAACAGGATGGAGTCAGTGCAGAGGATGACTACTAAAATGGTGAATGGACTTCATTATAAACCATATGTGGACAGACTTAAAGATCTTAATATGTATAAGTTAGAGGAAAGACGGGATAGAAGAGATATGATAGAGACATTTAAATACATCAGTGGCATAAATGCACAAGAGGAGAGCCTCTGTTGAATGAAAGCAAGCACTGCTATGAGGGGGCATAGGATAAGAGTGAAAGGGTATAGACTTGAGTAATATGCGGAAATATTTCTTTACAGAAAGAGTGGTAGATGTGTGACATAATCTCCCAGTGTGGATAGTAGAGACGAGGATAGTATCTGAATTCAAAGAAGCATGAGACAAACACAGAGGATCTCTAAAGGAATAAAGGGGACTGTTTAGTGGTTGATACGGAAGGACAGACTAGATAGGCCATGTGGTCTTTTTCTGTCGTCATGTTTCTATCTGACTCTACTGTTCCTGTTAGGGTCTCTGGTCCCCTCGACAAGCACCAGGTACCATGGCAGACAATGATGCCTTCCCCTGATGGAGCTTTGTTAAGCTCTGGGGCTCCCACACCGCCTCCATTCCCTGTACCTTTGTTGTCTTCCACAGTACCCGGAACTCTACCCTGTCAGTCTAGGGTTGGTAACTAGGTACCTATACCTAAACCTGTGACTCTACCAGAGTCTTTAAAGTTATCTGTGTCCTCTTCTGGGTATGATATTACTTTAAAGGATGCATGGACTGCAATTTCTGTTATTGATACCAAATTATCTTCCACTGTGTTTTCTTTATGTGATATAGTTTGGCTATGGTAGATAAAGTTACAGAACCGGATGCTAGTTGTGTTTCAATGTATAATTCCTTGTCCAGGGTGGATGTTCAGCTGCAGTCTCTTAGTACTGTTCAGGTGTCTTCCATCAAGGACTCTTTATTGGTCCAAACCTGGTTGGAGGCATTGAAAAATGCCACCCAGGCGCGGAACTTGCATTGTTTGAATTTTCAAGTGACGCGGTTGGTTTTACCAGAGATTTTACTTGCTAAGTATTTTTCTGAGTTTTGAAATTACCTGATCTTGTAGAAATAGTCCATATGTATTATGTGCCATCTAAGGTTCGGATTTCTTTGGAGGCTGAGGAGAGGTTTGATACCCTCTGTTCTCCGGATAGTCCGAACCTTACGCAATTTCTTGAAGACTCTACGGATAATATTGTTAAAAGGAACACTTTATTGGAAATGTTTCTTGCAGAAGCACTGAAACTCAAGATATTGAAGTTGTTCTTTAAATATAAAGACATTCTTTTTTGTGGGCAGAAGTTAAATGTTTTTCTAGATGCAACAAGGTCTACACAGGGTCGTCGTAAGCTTTTGTTTATCTTTGAAACCGCGTATTATTGGCCTTGAGGCTAGTGTTTTTCTGCGGTTTCCTTGTAAATGTGTAGTTACTCTGCAAGTCCAGGTTCAGGTTTTTCTTGATCCATCTTATTTGGAGAAGTTTTTGGAAGGCAAGCAGGGAGAGTGGGGAGGTTGGGTTATTTAATGTTTATCCTCCTGATGTAGCTTAGGCTGGATTTCCTTGTTCAATTTATAATGTATGATTTTCCGGCTCTATCTCCATAATGGGAGCTATGTTGTATGATGCCAATTCCCTTTGTTTGTTTCTTAGTTTTATGTTATCTTGTTTTACTTAATTTTTGTGAATTGGCGTCTTTTTCCTTCTTATGTGGTTGTACACTTATTTCAAAAGCAAATAAAAAAAATGTTGACCAGAGCCTTTTACATAACAAGTTTATTCCATGCAGATCTCACCATCCAGCAGTTATACATTGATATTCAGCCGCTATCCATGTAAGTTAAATGGTTTAAATTAGAACAACATTTTTTCTTTCCTAACTTAAATCTCTTAACTATACAAATAGCAGATGAATATCATGATTACCTGCATAACTAAGTGAAACACCCTCGCTCTGCCCTGGAAAGTATCTGGATAGTGTCAGAGTGTTTAGAGAATTTTCAGCAACACTCTCTGTATAGTACCACTGAAAATTCACAAATAAAGTCATACATGTTTAGTGATTGCTATTTTCTATATACCTTTCATTATTTCATGTATCATTCAAGTATCAGTTTCTTGAATGTAAGTGCTAAAAAGCTTATAAAAATATATTATAAGCTAGGGAAAAGCATGCACACAATCTGTTCTTGCTAGTTGTGCAGGTATTTTTCATTTATAACGTTATGCATATACATTTGGAAAGACTACATATAAGTCTTCTCCCTGACCCGGCCACACCTCCAGGAACACCTCCACAATAAGCGGGGTACACTTGTGCACCTAGTGGAACTATGCACATAAGTTAACGCATAGGGTGGACAGTTTTCACATTAACCAAGGTACATTAAACCCTGGTTAATGCAGAGAAATGGCTTTGAAAATATCTTTCCCAGTTCTCTGTGGCTTATAAAGAAAAATATTAAGCACAATGAGATTCAACTGCCCTAATCCTATTATGGTTTAATTTTAATTTTTGATCCTTCTGTTCATTTGGCTTCCTGCTCCTAATAGGGTAAGAATGCCAGAACCCTTCTTGCTATGTGAGTTTTGCATCATGTTTAACCCCATCCCATCTAGTGACAGACATTTGACTGAGATGCTTTTTGAAACATGATGCCAGATTTTTCATTTAAGCAAGAATAATGGCTAAGATTCCTTTCAACTGAGAGCTACGAATGCAAAACCTAAGACCCAGTCCTGAAATACTGATTGGGGTCAGGTTCCACCATTTTGGAAGATGAACGTGCAAGAGGCAGGAGTGAGTGGCAGCTCTCCTGTCTTCCAACATTTAGAGGTAGGTGTGGGGTCCAAGAGGATCAGGGGGTCTGAAGAGGGTCCACTTGGCCCACTATGGAGTATCTTTGTGGTGTTGGGAAGGAAAGTTCTGGTGTCCAGGGGGCTGCACTTGGGCCGCCAGGGAGTATTTTTGTGGGGTTGGAATGGAAATGAAGGGGGGAGGGGGCTTCACCTGGCATACTTTGGGGTATATTTCTGGGACTGGGTGGCATCATGGGGATATGTTTACTAAACCGGGCTAACAGTTAACCAGGGCTATCTGCAACTAGGTCCCATTGAATAACCTGGGAACTAATTGCAGATAGCCGGGTTAACCATTAGCCCAGTTTAGTAAACATACCCTATGGTGCCAAGGGGACTCCCACTTGGGCTACCAGGGAGTTTTTTTTTCTGGTTGGGAGTTGGGAGATAGGGAGTCTCAGAGGGGAGGAGTCAGGGATGTCGGAGTGTCCACAGCCCACTGAGACACCAAGGAAATTGTGCAGGAGGGTGGGAGTAGAGGACAGGGATGGGGATGACAAAGTCCAACAGGTTTGTTTTTAAAATGTCTCTCTTCCTGTCAGTGTGTGAGCCAATCCCCATTCATGCACTGACAGGAAAGGGGACATTTTACCCTCGATGAAGGAAAGAGCTGCATACTGTATTAGTGTGTACATTTTTTCTGACAATGCACACTTTTTAACACTGAGGTAATTTGTATTCCATTGGTGTGAAGGCACATTTTAGAAAGGTGTAGGTGAAATAGCGGACAACTTTAACCTGCTTGGATCAATAATCAATAAAGAAATGACAAGGAGTCAAGAAATCCAACAACACATTGCTCTTGGCAGAATGGCTATGAAGAACCTAGACAAGATTCTCAAGAGCAGAGATGTCTTTCTCCATACAAAGATTCAACTTGTCCAAGCCATGGCATTTTCAACAACATCTTATGGATGTGAAAATTGATGCCTTTGAATTACAGTGCTGGAAAAGAATACTCCATATACCATGGACTGCTCGAAGAACTAGCTAGTCAGTGCTTGAGGAGATCAAACCAAAACTTTCTTTAGAAGCTCAGATGACAAGACTTTGATTTTCATACTTTGGACACATCATGTGAAGAGGGAGATCATTAAAGAAAGACATCATGCTTGGCAAGGTTGAAGGTCAACACAAAAGACGAAGGCCACTAATGAGATTTATTTATTTATTTAACTGCATTTATATCCCGCTTTTTACCGGGTCAAAGCGGTGTAACATGAAACATCGGGGGGGGGGGTAATTTTTTTTTTTAGGGTGGGGCCATCACCAGGGTCAACATTTAATGATTTGGGTAGACATGGACATGTTTACTTCTAAGTGTTTAGGTCATGGTGTTGTTTCCGTTCAGAGATGTTCACGGAATAGGATTGTCTTTAGCTGTTTCTTAAATGATGTGATGTCAGCGTTGCTCCTGATGTGTTTTGGTAGAGAGTTCCAGAGGGATGGAGCATAGAGTTCGAATGCTCTGTTGCAGGTCCGTTGTGTGGATTTGGTTCTTTTGTAAGGGACAACGATAGAGTTATTGCAGGAATGTCTGGTTGATCTGTTGTGGGATGGTCGAGGCAGTAATGAGTGTAGGGAGGTGATCTGTTTTTGGTGGATAGTTTTGTGGGTGAGTAAGATAGCTTTGTACTTGATTCTTGCTTGCACTGGAAGGAGGTGAAGGTTTCTTAGGATTGGAGTTATGTGGTCCCGTTTTTTTGCATTCTGAATGATCCTTGCTGTAGTGTTTAAGGCAGTACGGAGGGAGCTGGTGTGCGAGGCAGGAAGTCCATGATAGATTATGTTGCAGAAATCCAGATGAGGGAGTGTCACAGCTTGCATCACGGTCCTGAAGTCATGAGGTTCTAGGAGGGGCCGGAGGTGTTGAATAGTTTTGGCTTTGTGGAATATCATCCTAGCAGTTTTGCTGATTTGTTGTTTGAGGGTGAGAGCTTGGTCGATGATGACCCCTAGATATCTTATTTGAGGCTGGACTTGGATTTGTGTGGTTCCCATGTTGAGGTGGGTAGGTGGTTTGAAATCAGGTTCTTTTGTTACTATTATGGCTTCGGTTTTCTTTATGTTGATGGATAGATTGTTCTCCTGCAGCCAGTTGGCTACGTCATTGAAGCAGGCAGACAGCTGTTCGTTTTTCGGGTTGGTGGTTGTAATTGGTGCGTAGAGCATTATGTCGTCCGCGTAGATGTGGAAGTTGATGTCGTGGGTGCGTATGATTGAGCATAGTGGACGGAGATATATGTTGAACAACATGGCGGATAGGGTGGATCCTTGGGGTACTCCTTGTAGTTGTTGGTAGGGGGGCGAGATGGATCGATACAATAACAGCAGCTATGGGTGCCAGTCTGTCAACAATGAGCCGCCTGACTGAAGACCGACCACAATTAAGGACAACTATCAAGAGGGTCACCATGAGTCACCACTGACTCAACGGCACTTAACAACAATAACAACAACAACATTGATGTCATTCTATCAACAAGGAGCTGCTTGACTGAAGACCGAACACAGTTTAGGACAGCTATCGAGAGGGTCACCATGAGTCAACACTGAGTCAACGGCACTTAAGAATAACAACAGGTACAATCTGGGACATCAAAATCAAAATGTTTGACATTCTGTGGGAGGGGCAGCAGTGAAGGTGGGCACTTGTAAGTCATTCTAAAATTGGCCCATCTTCACGCTAATAGATAAACATCTCCATCAAATAGAAAAGACATGGGGATGTGCAGAATAATACCCGAGACACATGCAAGTTTCAAGGCAATTTCAGAAACTTGCATGTGTCCAATATGGACAGCTGCAGGCCCAGCAGCATAGACATGTCTGTAATGGTATTCTGGAACAGGCACGTGCATCTCTCACAAGATACACGTACCAGCCTGCGATTTTGCAAGCAGATACTTGCAGAGGCATGGCAGCCAAGAAAAATGTCTGTTGATTTACTTGTGTTCTTTTTTGGAGTGGCCTAAATTACTGGGGGAGTGAAAGGGCTTTCTCCTCTTCTCTGTAGAGGTCTTCAGTTATCAAAACAAGCCCTATGCAGATGTCTGTTTATGTGTAGGGATGGTATAGACATGTACATATCCGCCACTGATTCCAAACACAGAACACCATTCTACATTTGGGCACACCTGTGTATCTTTTTGGGAATACCTAAGCACACTTCTGGTATACCCCTGTGTGACACAGACGTGATTGCACTGGACACATGTAAACTTGGGGCATTCTAAATTAGCTCTTAGGACATCGATGTTATTTGCACACTTGAATGGGCATTTTCAGTCATGGGAGCCACAAATAGTGTTTCTAACATGACCCCTTTACTGCACTGGGAGTAAAAGTTTCTTTTAGTGTATGTGTTAGAACACTGAACTAAGTTTAACACAGTGTCTTAATGGAAAGCTTGCTGCATCAAGCCCTCAGTCACACATATCCATCCGTATCTGATCAAAAATAGCCATCACATGAACACACCCACCTTACCAATATACCTGCAACATCCCCTATTCAAAAAACACACTGCACCCAATCACACCATGTCCCACTCAAATACATCACACCTGTGCAGTCATACAATCTGTATCATACCAAGCTAGAAATGTGCTTCATGCAACTAACAAATCTGGCGCCCCCCCACAGTTATTTTCGGTAACCCTCTTTTTGAGCTTTCTGGAAGCCCAGTGATGCTATAAGTGCCCTCTTTTTTTGCTTACGCCCTGTGCAGTCGCACTACTTGCACAGCCCTTGGTATGGCCCTGCATACAATTATACATATACTTTCTTGCATTCACTCAGGCTTATGTACCGTATAGCGTAGTTACTCACCTGTAACAGGTGTTCTCCAGGAGCAGCAGGAATCAGTCCTCACATATGGGTGACGTCGGCGCCGACGGAGCCCTCGCGGAGCAATTTTCCCCAGCTTTCAAAGAAAGCCTTTGGGAATTGCAGCGCGCATGCGCGGTCCTCTTCCCGCCCAAGGGTGCCATCTTGCTCAGTCAGATGACATAGCTAAAAGACAGCAGAAAATTAGCAAAAAAACGAAAGCATAGAACTGCAACTCCAAGGGGAGGAGGGAGGGTTGTGAGGACTGATTCCTGCTGCTCCTGGAGAACACCTGTTACAGGTGAGTAACTACGCTTTCTCCAGGACCAAGCAGGAAGTCAGTCCTCACATATGGGACTCCCAAGCTTAAGGCTACCGGAGACCCTAAGCGCAAAAATGAGCTCCCTCAAGCTCAGCAGCCCAGAAGGAAGGACTCTTCTCTGAATACGTCTCCAACCGGTAGCCCAACATCCGGGATGGAGGGTAGGAGTTGCCTATACCTCGAAGAGGTTACGGAGGACTGCCTGTCCGAAAGCATTGTCCCTGCGGGACTCCCTCTCCAGGCAGTAATGGGCTGCAAAAGTCTGGCTTGAAGACCAAGTAGCGGCCCGGCAGATGTCTGCCAATGGAACAGAGCGGAGGTAAGCCACTGACGTAGCCTTCACCCGGACACGAAGGGCCGTGACTCGACTTTCCAACGAGAGGCCGGCTGCCTCGTAAGCCCAAGCGATACAGTCAGCAATCCAGATGGACAGAGTACGCTTGGAGACAGGGAGCCCCAACTTATTGGGGTCATAAGAGACGAAGAGCTGAACAGCCCTTCTGTGCTCCCGCGTACGGTCAAGGTAGAAGGTTAACGCCCTTCTACAGTCCAGGGTATGCAGGACCATTTCAGCTCGGCTGGAGTGTGGCCTGGGAAAGTAGGTCGGAAGCACCACCTCCTGGTTGATGTGAAAAGGGGAAACCACTTTGGGAAGAAACTTAGGGTGAGTCCGTAGGACTACCCGGTTCTTGTAGAACCTAGTGAATGGAGGATCAGACACCAGGGCCTGCAGCTCACTAACGCGCCTAGCAGAAGTGAGGGCTACCAAGAACAAGGTTTTCCAAGAAAGAAAACGAAGAGGACAGGTAGCCATAGGTTCGAAAGGCGGACAGGTAATCCGCTGTAAAACCACATTGAGATCCCAGTCCGGGGCTGGGGGGGCGCAAAGGTGGTTTAAGGAGAAGGAGGCCTCTGAGAAAACGAGCCACCAGAGGGTGGCTAGAAAGAGGTCTGCCATCCACCGGCATGTGATGCGCAGAAAGAGCACTGAGGTGGACCTTGACCGAGTTGGACTTAAGTCCAAGATTTGAGAGGGAAAGCAAGTACTGCAAGACCACTGATGCTGAATAGGAGAAGGGATCTTGAGACTGCTGAGCACACCAGGCGGAGAACCGACGCCACTTAAGAGTGTAGGACTTCTGGGTGGAGGGCCGCCTGGAGGCCAAGACGACCTCCTCCACATCTGGAGGCAGGCAGAGGGGAGCAAGGACTACCCTTTCAGCAGCCAGGCCATCAGATGAAGGGACCGGAGGTTGGGGTGCAGGAGAGTCCCCTGATCCTGTGACAGAAGGCCGGGCTGAAACCCCAGAGGAAGAGGGGTGTCCACCGCCAGCTGCATTAGAAGCGGGAACCAAGGTTGTCTCGGCCACCGGGGAGCCACTAGAATCATCGAGGCTTTGTCTCTGAGAACCTTGAAGAGTGTCCGAGACACCAGCGGCATGGGAGGAAAGGCATATAAGAGGCCTGTGGACCATGGAATCAGAAAAGCATCCCGCTACTCTGAGAGGATGCGGTTGTCGAGAGCAGAATCTGGGAAGTTGCCTGTTCAGAGGACTGGCAAACAGATCCATGGTGGGGAGGCCCCACTTGAGAAAGATCTGCTGAACCACCATCGGATCCAGCCTCCATTCGTGCGGCTGGAAGATCCTGCTCAGCTTGTCGGCCAGGTAATTTTCTTGACCTGGGAGATAGACAGCTTTGAGGATAATTCCGTGGTGGACAGCCCAAGAGCATAGTTTTTGTGCCTCCTGACAGAGAAGGAAGGAGCCTGTCCCGCCTTGCTTGTTCACATAGAACATTGCAACCTGATTGTCTGTCTGTATCAGCACCGACTGATGAGAAATCAGGTGAGAGAATGCTTTGAGCGCTAGGCGGATGGCTCTGAGCTCCAGGAAGTTTATCTGTTGAGCAGACTCCCAAGGAGTCCAGAGACCTTGAGTACATGTCCCTTGGCAGTGTGCTCCCCAACCCAGGAGAGAAGCATCGGTCGTCAGGACCTGAGAATGTGGAGGGGGCTGAAAAGTCACTCCTAGTACTAGGTTAGGCAGATGAAGCCACCATTGCAGAGAAGAGACCAGCCGGTCGGAGATCTGTACGGAGTCCGCTAGGCTCCCAGTGGCCTGATGCCATTGTGTGCGAGGGCACCATTGAGCAGGTCGCATGTTCAGGCGGGCATTGGGGGTCACATGGACCGTGGAAGCCATATGGCCGAGCAGTCTCAGAAATTGCCTGGCCGAGACCAGGGAATTGCTCTGAAAGTGGCTGGCGAGATCCATGAGCCTTTGGGCCCTGTCCAGAGGCAGGAAGGCCCGCGCCTGAAGAGTGTCCAACCTGGCGCCGATGAATTCGAGATCTTGAGAGGGGAGCAAAGTGGACTTTGCGAAGTTTATGACAAATCCCAAGTGCTGGAGTAGAGTCACAGTGTGATGAGTGGCTTGAATGGCTTCGTGGGAAGACTGGGCTCTGATGAGCCAGTCGTCCAGGTAGGGAAACACAAAAAGGCCTTAAAGTCTTAGATAGGCCGCCACCACTGCCAGGCATTTGGTAAACACCCTGGGGGCGGAGGACAGGTCAAAGGGCAGTACTCTGTACTGGTAATGATTTCCCCCCACCACAAACCTGAGATATTGTCTGTGGTCTGGATGAATAAGGATATGAGTATACGCATCCTTTAGATCCAAGGAGCATAGCCAGTCTCCCTGCTGGAGGTAGGGCAGCAGGATTCCAAGGGTAAGCATCTTGAACTTTTCCTTTGCAAGGAACTTGTTGAGGTTTCGCAAGTCCAGGATAGGTCTGAGGCCTCCTGTTCTTTTTGGTATCAGAAAGTACCTGGAGTAAAACCCCTGACCTTTCAGGTGGTGGGGCACCGGTTCCACAGCCTGTTCCTGAAGGAGACTCGCTAACTCCTGAAGGAGTAAGTCCCTATGCAGAGGGAGTCTCGGAGGCTCCCCTGGAAAATAGGAGGGAGGTACCTGGTGAAAGTGAAGAAGATAGCCCTTCCGAACTATGTGAAGTACCCAGGTATCTGTGGTGATGTTGGACCATCTTTGGGCAAAGTGGACCAGCCGGCCTCCTGTGCTGAGAGAAACCAGCTGAGGGGGAGAGGCTATGCTGATGAAGTCAAAAAACCCCACCCTGCTGAGCAGGGGTCGGTGGTGCAGGCTAGGGGGCTTGCTGCCTACGGGACCCATTACCCCGTCCCTTGGCCTGCTTACCCTGTGGGGGAGCTGGTGAGGCCTGATACTGAGGGTAGTATTTATAGGCAGCCGCCTTCCTCGGGTAAAAGGGCTTTTTCCCCGAGCCCTTCTTCTTTTGAGAAGGGGCAGAGGTCTTCCTGGAGAGACGAGTCCTGGTGAGAGTCTCGGTCTCGATCTGTGCAGCCTTCTCATCCATGGGCTTGCCAAAGAGGTTATCACCTCTGCAGGGGACATCAACCAACTTGTCCTGCACCCATGGCTCGAGGTCGGACGTCTGAAGCCAAGCCTGGCAGCGTCCACCGATGCCGGCTGCGGCTACTCGAGCCGATGCCTCAAAACCATCGTAGGCTGCTCGAGAGATAAACTTTGAGCACTCTCGAATACCAGTTGACAAGGTTTGGAACCTCTGCAAAGGTTCGTCGGAGAGACCAGCAGAGAACCCGGCAATTTCTTTAGCCAGGTCCCGGAGATACATGCCCATGTAGAGCTGGTAGGTCTGGACTCGACAAGCAAGCATAGAGCCCTGGAAACACTTCCTACCGAGGGCATCCAGGCTTCGGGCCTCCCTACCAGGGGGCACCGAGGAGTGCATTTTGTGACTCTTAAGTCTATGCATGGCCGATTCCACCACCATGGAATGGTGCGGCAGTTGTGCCTTTTGGAACCCGGGGCTCTTGCGGACTCGATAAATGGAATCGACCCGCTTGCTTAACACTGGCGACGATGCCGGGCTCTCCCACATGCGGAAGAGAAGTCGTTCCAGCATCGGAGGAACCGGTACAATAAAGGCCTCCTTCGGGGGAGAGTCATATTGGAGGGCATCGAGTTCCTCAACTCGAGGCTCCTCCTCGGGATCCGCGGGGAAGGCCAAGGCCTTGGCCATATCCCGCACGAAGTCCGAGAACCGGGTATCCTCCGGGGGGGGACCGTCTCCGAGGTTCGGACTCGGGGGAGTCCGATGGGACACACCGAGTCCGAAAGGAACCAGGTGACTCTTCGTCCTCGGATTCCCAGGCCGACTCCTCGGAGGAGGAGTCGAGCGGCTCCGGTCGGGCGGGCATCGATGCCGTCCGCCCTGACGCCGAGGGAGTCGGCGTCGACGACCTCGGTCCCAAACGGGAGGCCGAAGGAGACCGCGACCGAGGATCGACTCGAGCCCTCATGGACTCGAGGATCGGCTCGGTCTCCGGGGTCGACTTGGAGGTCGACGTCCCGGCGGTCAGGGCAGAAGCACCGGCGAGGCCAGCGATCAATACCTGCTGCTGGTCCATGAAGGCAGTCAGACTGCTCTCCAAGGCCGTCAACCTGAGTCCGAGCTCAGGAGACCCAGCAGCCCCCGACTCGGGCCCCGACGGCGTCGGGCCCGACGTTGGCTCCTTCGGAGGCGAGTCTACGAGGACAACAGTACTCACGTGAGCGGGCAAGTCCATCTCGAGTCGAGGATGTTTTGAAGGCCTCTCTACCTCCGAGGACCCGGGATGGGAATCGGGGCTATGCGACCTGGCCCTCGAGGAACCAGGAGCGTCCACCGATCCCGCCCTCGCGGGTTTCTTCTTCCGATGATGTTCCCGGGTAGGAGACCCCCTTTCAGAGGAACTCCGACGATGCTCAGGACCAGAGTCCCGAGACGTCGAAGCCTCTGACGAGGTCCGAGCCCGGCCGGAGTCAGAGAAGATACGTTCCCGCTGATGCTGCCGACTCCTCAACGCTTTAGAGGACATTTTGCCACACAGACCACAGATCATCTGGTCATGATCGGGTCCGAGGCAGCGGAGGCAGAAGTCGTGCGTGTCTGTAAGAGACATGAGTTTCTTACAGAGGTCACACTTTTTAAAGCCGCTGGCAGCCATCGGGGGAAAAAGGGCCCCTGCGAGGTCGAAAGACCGGGCTGCCAGTGAAAAAGTAAAAAGGCGCGAAATCTGTCACGAAGGACAAAAAAACGAAAAATAAAGAACGGACTCGCAACCGGCGTTGTGAGTCCGGGCGGGAAAAGAACCGGCGTCGAACCAAAGAAAAAAGAGAAATAAAGAGAAATAATCAACTTTTCGGCGGGGATTCACAAACAACGTCTGTAGGGCTCCGCGGAAAAAAGAAGACTTGACAAGATGGCACCCTTGGGCGGGAAGAGGACCGCGCATGCGCGCTGCAATTCCCAAAGGCTTTCTTTGAAAGCTGGGGAAAATTGCTCCGCGAGGGCTCCGTCGGCGCCGACGTCACCCATATGTGAGGACTGACTTCCTGCTTGGTCCTGGAGAAATACAGTCATCCTTCCTCCCCTCATATTCACAGCTCCCAGCTCCAATCTACCTTGCGCTAATGCATCTTACCTATACCCACTCCTAAGTTAAATAATTCTAAGAATGAAGATTGGGGCTTTGAAACTTTTAACAGTTGCCATTTTGACAGGAGACTAGGCAAGCATTCAAATTATGTGGTCAGAGTGTTTTACAATATGATGAGTTGTATTTCTATTTAAATTATAGTCATGAATAATAATGTTGCATATGCAAATTGTATATGAAAATTCACTATAAACGTTTGTCCTCCTTTTTGGAGATGAGTGTTCTCCTTTTGGGTTAGCTATCCTAGAGACAAGGTCTCATCTCTCAAAGAGGTCCCCTCAACTAGGGAGACTTGGCTACTTTGGTGTCATAAACACGCCAAGGTAATAAGGTGTGTAACGTTTAGGTGCACATATTTTGTGAATTAAATTTTACTCTCCATTTAATACAATTTTTAAATGACAGAAAAGGCGGGTAACAATGTGCACAAAGATTAGCTCACTTGCATGCAAATCCAATTTAAATGAAGGGATTAACTATTACGCTCCACTGTAGGGAGGTGCAGTGGAGGATTTAACTCATATTTTTTAATGATGGAAATTTAACTCCATTCCAAAGTAGAGTAATTTTAATTACCAATTCTGGGGCTAGTGTTATTCAGTTACCAATTGAGATAAAAACATTAAATAATTTGGGAGACTGTCACAAGAAAAGCATGTGGTGGAGTAGGATGATTGTAATTTTATGTAATTTATTTTTGATGATATTGTTTCATTTTGTTGCCTTGTATTTATCTTTCATGTTGTTATTATGGTTGTAATTGGAATTGTTTATTATGGGCCCGATATTCCAAAGCAATTACATGGTCTACAAACCTGTAAACTGTGTACCTGCCTCTAAGTAGGATATTCAGCAGCACTAACACAGATACCACTGCTATATGCTAAACGGTTAGTGTTGGGGTGTTCCGGGGCAGTACCCAGGGATAACTGGTCAGCAGCAATATTCAGCCACTGCCCGGTTATCCCTCAGTGGTGAAAATTAGGTGCAGCAAAAGCTGTCCTAGCTTTTGCTGCCGAAGCTAACCGGGAAGTGGCTGAATATCACCATGCAGTGCTGAGGGGCAGACCCGGATATTCATTGCTGGTGGCCAGATATGGCCTCGGCATTGAATATCTGGGTTAATTCTTCAGCAGCAATGGCTAGGTGCTGTACGTGCGCTAGCTGCTGCCAATGAATATTGGGCCCTATGTTGATTGTTATCTGCCTAGAACTAATTGTAAAATACAGAATATAAATGACTTAAAAATAAACAGGTAAATAAATCAATAAATAGAATTCTATGGTTCTGTGCCAGTGTGATCTTAGAATTAGATCTGGGTATGAGACAAACCACCACAGGAAACTCAGGTCTAGGGACCACATTGGCACTGGACCATAAATTAACACTATTCTCAGAAATATGAATTAGCTTTACTCCACTTCTGATCCAGGAGTTAAATTTCCATTCCTGAAAACACTGGGCTAAGCACTGGGGATACCCGAGTGAGGGATCTCTGAGTCAGAGGAACTCTACCCAGGATCTATCAGTCAGAGAGACTCTGCCCAAGGACCCCCAATCTACATATCCCCATACTGACCCACTAACTCTTATACACCTTGTTGTTCCACCACCCACTGATTAACTACACTTCCAACTGACTAACTAATCCCCTTCAGCTCCCTAACTAATCCCTATTTAACTAGACCACCAGGCACTCACTATTTCCACCTATCTAACTAATTCTCCACCCCTTCAGTAATTACTCCCACTCACCTAACTGCTTCCCATACATACTGGAACTGTGAATGGATGGGGTAGTTAGGTAGATGGAGGGTGAGTTGGTGGGTGGAGGCTGGGTTAGTGACTGAGTGGAACGCAGTTAGGTGAGTGGGTGGGGGTATAAGTTGGCAGATAGGTGGGTGGGGGAGCCCTAGGGCAGAGCCCTTAGGATCAAGGATCTGGGGGCAGAATTCCTCTGGCTCGGGTTCTGCGCTAGACCAGGAAGCTTCCAATTTATTTAATTCAATGTTTAGAGGTATGATTTAAACGTCAACATCTAACCACCAAAGTTAAAAATAGTAATTAAATTAGGGACCTTACTACTATTTTTATTTCACTTTCAAATATAAAAAGGTGCACAAAGCCTAGTGAACCCCTTTATTCATGTTTTAGCATACATTTTTATCAGCACCCTTTTTAAACTCAGAATGGGGGTCATTCTGATCCCCGAATAGCGGATTCGTATGTCCGGACTGGATGTACAACATGCGAACAGGTCCAGGATGCTATTCCAGTCCCAGCACTCCCCACATGTAACGAGGGTTTGTGCAGGAGCGCTGGATGGGGGCAGGAGGGGAAAGGATTGAGGCAGAGTGGAGGCGGATCGGGGGCAGCCCAATGCACCTGTACGTGCAGAGGCCATTCAGATTGGGCCTCTGTACATCCCCCAGCACAGTGATGGACGCCGGCTGGGTGAAAACTGTCCTAATTTTAACTGGTGAGCACTATCCAGTTAGTGGCTGAATATCGCTGGTAACTGGATAGTGTCTCCAGTGTCTAGCCAACCCAGATATTCAGCGGTGGAAATTGGATATGTTCTGCCACCGAATCTCCGGTATTAATAAAAGCGGCAGTGGCTAGGCGCTTTATTTATCCTAGCTACTACTACTACTATTGAGCATTTATATAGTGCTACCAGTCACACACAGCGCTGTATAGCTATACATGCAAGAGGCAGTCCCTGCTCATCAGAGCTTACAATCTGGTCAAGACAAAACATATAGCAATAATCTATTCAGGGCAAAACAAAACATATAGCAATAGTCTATTAGAGCCAAAACAAAATGTGGCATTTACAATTTAGTCAAGACAAAAGATGGAAGTTGGTGCAAGACAAAGGAAAGAAGTCAGGATCTGAAAGCGACAGTGAAGAGGTGGGTCTTCAACCTGGATTTGAAGAGGGCTAGGGAGGGTGCCTGGCATATAGACACGGGTAGGTTGTTCCAGGTGTAAGGTGCAGCAAGGTGAAAGGAGCGAAGTCTGGAGTTAGGGGTGCAAGTGAAGGGCCTGGATAGGAATAGATTGTTAGATGAGCGAAGTTTCCAAGAGGGATTGTGAGGGGAGATAGGAAATAAGAGATGAAAGGTGGTAAGGTGCTGTAGAGTGAATGCATCTATAGGTCAGGAGGAGAAGCTTGAACTGGGTGTGGAAATGGATAGGGAGCCAGTGAGGTGACCTGAGAAGGGGAGTAATTTGGGCATGGTGAGGCTGGCGGAAGATCAGTTGAGCAGCAGAGTTTTGAATAGATTGAAGGGGAAAGAGATGGCTCACAGGGAGACCAGCAAGGAGTAGGTTGCAGTAGTCGAGGCGAGAGGAGATTAAGGAGTGGACAAGCGTTTTAATAGTGTGTTCAGAAAGGAAGGGGCGGATTTTGCTAATGTTGTAGAGAAAAAAATGGCAGGTCTTAGCTACGAGCTGGATATGTGTGGAGAAGGAGAGGGAGGAGTCAAAGATAACCCCCAGATTGCGGGACGAGGGAACAGGAAGAATCATGGAGCCATCCACGGAGACTGAGAAAGGAGGGAGAGGAGGGGAAGTTTTGGGGGGAAAGATAAAGAGTTCAGTCTTGGACATGTTCAATTTCAAGCAGCGGTATGACATCCAGGCAGCGATGTCGGATAGGCAGGCAGAGATCTTGGTATGGATTGGTGGAGAGATTATAGGCGTAGAGAGGTAGATTTAGGAATCGTCGGCATAGAGATGGTACTAAAAGCCATAGGAGGAGATAAGTGCATCAAGGGATTGGGTATAGAGAGAGAAAAGGAGCGGACCCAGGACAGATCCTTGGGGTACACCAACTGGGAGCAGGGTAGGAGAGGAGGAGGAGCCACCACAGCATACACTGAAGGAGCGGTGGGAGAAGTAGGAGGAGAACCAGGATAGTACGGAGCCCTTAAAACCAAGCTGCCACCCTTTACTATGTCCCCTACATTTTTTAAAGCACAAGTTAAAAGAACGCATGCTAAATTTTAGTGCATCTTTTTAACTCACATTTAATTAAATTGGCCTAAGTATAGCTTCCCAAGAAGTTCAGTGTCAAACTATCTGGGTTTAAGCACATACTTTGACTGAAGCCCCTCTGATCCAAAAGGCTGAAGGAGATACTGATGCACAGTCTTATCCCGTAGTGTCCCAGTCAATTTGATTTTCTTTCTTGATCGATGAAGATTGATGATATATAAGGTTATTGATCCTCGAACATAATTTATACTGAAATAAAGAAAAGAAACACTAAATAAAGGTACATTAAGAATTTACAGTTTAGTTGCATAGAGAATTGTTTGAAAGTTAAATTCTGAATCCCAGTGGTTTTATCTCTCAATCCTTGTAACAGATAATAAAAATCCCACATCTCAACATAACAGGAACACTGTAGATGGCAACAGATAAAGACCAGTTTTTTGGTCTATGCTGCTAAAGATATATCCCAGCTGCCAACTACAGAAACATGACCACTTGGTTAGATATCGCTCCTTATCTGAGTTCACTGAGAAAATGTATTTTCAATAGCTCCTTTTTAGTGTAATCCCACTTTCTATCCAGTATCACTAAACCAATATTAGCTATGTAGATTCATTGACCGGCAGATAAGAAAGACTTAGGTAGAAAGAGATCAGGCATACATTTCCAAGGTGCATTATCTTTAGAAGTGCACATATCCTCATTCATCAACCCTGATCTGGAAAGACATATTTTTGAGATAGTAATGAAAATCAGACTCACAGCACCAGTAGAGAAATAGAAAATGAAAATTCTTCCACAGGTAAAACCAATTTATGACTCAAATGAGTTTCTCTTACACATACTACTTATAAGAAATGGAATTATTTTTGTACTTGATTTTCTCCATGTTTCCCATTTTTTATGAACATTCTCCATTATCTTCAAAGAAATAGGCATCTGTAAGCAGAAGCCATGAGATCACCAAAATTTAGATAGCATTTAAGTACAAGATAAAAGAAGGGACTAAAGCTCGTTGTTTAACAGAAGTGAAGAGTACATGCAGATCTATAGGCAATGTATTTCAGATTCATCACAAAATCATCAGCAGACTCAGCTAGTCTGGGAAATACCATGTTGGCAAAAATATTTTTGTTGTGTGCCAATGAGTCAATATTATCTCCTGGAAACCTTGGAGTATGTTTATTAAAGAGCGCTATCATTGCAGCGGCGACATTATTGCGTGATAAGTGACGTTATCGTGCGATAATGTAACATTACCGGGCGATAACGTCACTTATCGCGCGATAACGTCTCCGGCGGTGTTAAGGCACACAGAGGGTGGAGTAAGGCTCCCCAGAAGGCGGAAATAAGGGGTCAATGGGTGGAGAGTGCGTGGGGAGAGGCTCCAGGCACACTAACGCTGTGAAATCAGGGTCTGAAAATTAACACCAGTGAAAACCTTGCATTAGAGGCACATTTGCAGGAGAGAGAAACCATTTCAGTCGGCAATGTACAGCAAAGGCAGGGAGACCAAGAAAAGTGATAGTAGTGATACATATGCAGCAACAGCATAGTGCCCAAGTATGAAAGGGCACTATCGTGAGGCTGCAAATGGGGTACAGGGGGCTGCAGGCGGGACATGCAGTGGGGCAGCTGGGGCACAGGATGGACTAGGCATATGCCTAGGTGGCACATAGGAATATAGAAACGGAAAACCAGCAAGACAGCAACTGACTAAGGGCAAACATGTCCACGAGTGTGTGTCCCACAGTGCCACAATGGACATTACCAAGCAAGTACCCCAAAGGGCACATAACATTGGCAGGCAGTGCCGGGGGGAAGCGTGGATGCCTATGCAGGCACCTCTACCCCATACCACGCACCATAGGCAGCCACCTACTGGCACACTGGATGGCCTGGGACTGCGCACCACCGGCATAAGGGCATGTCAGCATGGTGGCGGAGGGGTGCTGGTGGTGGAGGGGGCAGTGGCTTCTGCCCACAGGAGACCAAGGCCAAGCCCTGTTTAGGTGGGTGTCGTACACTGCAAAAGACAAGATCTGTCTGACGAACAGTAATGGTATCCCCAGGGAATGACCTGCCTCTGTGGCAACAGTTTGGTGCAGTACACACGGCCAGTGTGTTCAGGGGCAGAAGGTCACAGGTTCAAGCCCCAGCTGTGGCTCCTCCAGACCATGTCTCTATATTTTACCCAGTACTAAACCATGGTAATAAAGGTGGAACCTTTATTGCAGATAAAATTAACACACCATAAATGCCTATATTTTACCCTACAGAGCACATACACCATAAACATGTGCAATCCCTAGAGCAGAGTTTCCCAACTGCAGTCCTTGAGGGCCAAACACCATTCAGGTTTCATTTTGTCCCTAATAAATATGCCTGTGATGCATTTGTATGCACTGCCCCCATTGTATGCAAATGTATCCATGGATATTCATTAGGGACAGCATGAAAACCTGAACCGTGTTTGGCCCACCAGGACCGGAGTTGGGAAACTCTGCCCTAGAGCAGCGGCCAAGAGGGGCATAGACACCCCCACCCACAGGCTCCACTATCCAATGGCTCATGGAGAGTCAGGCTGTTGGGCCCTGCGTGGAGCAGCATCTACCAATACTAGCACCTGCATACCTTAGCAATGCCATCTTTAACTTGGAAATACGTTCCACATATATCAAAAGGTTGCTATGATTAATGTCAGATAAGAAATCCTAAGTTAAACACAATTTGTTGACAGAGATTCATCATAGCAACCTTTCTGATATCTGTGGAGTGTGTTTTAGTTTTTGTTTCTGACAGTGTTTACCACTCTGGGGAGTGACCCTAACAGAATTGAGTACCATAGCAATGCCTGCACTGTGCCCAGGACTGGTGTGGCGGCCAGGGCTGCCAACCACCTCTATATTTGCACAATGCTGAAATAGGTGTGGGAGTGTGTGTATGTCTATCCAGTGTTTTGTGGCTGCCTACACCTTACTGAGCCCACAATGCTTGCACTGTTTCCAGTGTTAGCCTGCCAATGTGCATAATGAGGAGCAAGGTACTGTGGGTATGGCCTGGACAGGGTGGCCTGGGCAGGATGCATCTGCACAGGGCATAGGGCAATGGCTGGGACATTGTAGTGCTCGACCACCACCTGCACGGACAGGGTGGCCACAGCATGTCATACTGGGGGGGGGGGGGAGTCACTCTCACCCTGACTGAGTAGTGACCATGGCATGGCTAGGTTCCCCCATAGTGCTATACAGTATTTCTCTCAAGTGATATCTATGAGTTCCCTATTCTGGGGCCCAATCACTGACATATCTGCTTGGTGTGCATGCTCACATCCCATTTTTTGGTGCACACAGTTCCTCCAGGAACTGTGGTTGTAATACCCTACAGGTATTACACCATTATGCAGTGGGTGGAGACTGACTGTGCCCTCTGCTGGTGAATGTCAGATAGTGGTGGGGGGGCAGCTGAGCTTTTCCAGGCCTACTGCCAGTGCCCTATGTGTTGTGTACATATCTGCATTGACTGCCCTGTAGGGTGCCTATTCCACAGCAGGACTGTGGTTGATGGTCCCCTCTACTGCCACCATTGCAGAGATGTAGAATGTGGATCTGTTGATGGGAGATCCTGTCCCCCACCCTAACCCACAGAGGGTGGGTTGGGTGGTGCTACATAATCCGCTTTTGGGTCCAAACACCACCTTTCTCTTATAACATGTGACCATGGCAACCGCACAGAATATGCACTATTCTGGGTGCATCATAATCCACAAGGGTTAGACGTGACTGAGAAATACAGATGGACACAGGTGTATCTTAGGTGTGTCTGCAAGGACTACCTATCCCACACTGGCACTGATGGGGACCTGCAGCACAGCCTATCTCAGCCATGCCATGTGCTGCGGACCTGGTGCTGGGTGCCCCACCTCACCCTCAGGGTGAGCACAGGAACCGCACAATGTCACGGTCTGTAGTTACTCCAGATCCATTTTGAAGAAGGGTCTGGAGTATCGGAGATCCGAAACACAACGTTGGTTTACTGGTTTTTGGTTGCAAGTAAAGGTGTTAGGGATTGGATGTGAGGAGCATGGAGTTAATGCTCTAAAGTTTATGGTGCTCTATGCTGGATACTCTTGAGAGACGGAGTAACAGAATATATATCCCGTCTTGGGGTTCCGTTTGACTTCACCATCAAGGAAATTACTTCTGAACAGTTAAGTGTATCAATTTAGTAGATTCAGTTCTTTTACCAGTGTTTTCAACTATAGGGTTTTTATCCTTTAGATGAATTATTTGGGGTTGTGTCCCCACAAAAAAGAATAAAAAGGAACAAATGGCTATGAGAGGGTGTTCCTTCATCTTCATGGCCATAGTTCCAACAAAAAGATAAGAAGAAACTAGTTTAATAGGATAAGTTTATTTCCTTTTGGTAATTGTGCTTTTTGTAATCAGCACACATATTTGCTGGCACTGCCCATGTCAACCCAAGTTCCATGTGCATGCCAACAGTGCAAGGACACTGCCATGCAAACAATGTATGTATCTCGCTGGTATTTTATAAGAGGTAATTTGTGTATTTAAGTAGCCACTTACATATTAAATGACTAAAATACTGACATCTACATGGATTCTAATCGCCTAAAACTGGGGAGCTCCATATAAAATTATCCTCTTGGTGTGCATTTGGAATGTGCACTGCCTGGGCTTTTTCATTAATACTTGGGAACCATGGGTCAGTTTTAGCAGGCAATAGAAAGGTGCCAGTACTGAGTACCACCAAGTACTCCCTGACAAAAAATCCAGAGAACACCCTTATATGCCTTATTGTAATCACTATCAGTTGATCAAGTGTTTTCTTAAATGGTTACTCTTATAATTTCAGGCACAGTTTGGAACAAATGCGAATGTAGGAGAAGGTTTAAAAAATGAATCACTCCTCTTGCCCCAAGAATGACAAAAGAATCAGAAATGAAAACAAATAGCAGATGAAATTTAAAGTGGACACGTGCAAAGTTATGCACCTAGGAAAAACAATCCAAACTATTGTTACACGATGCAAGGTTCCACATTAGCAACCACCACCCAGGAAAAAGATTTAGGCATCATCATGGATAACATATTGAAACCCTCCACCCAGTGTGCAGCAGCAGCCAAGAAGGCAAATAGAATGCTAGGAATCATAAGGAAATGAATGGAGAATAAAACAAAAGATATAATGATGCCTCTGCATTGTTTCATGGTGCAACCGCACCTTGAATATTGTGTGCAATTCTGGTCACCATATCTTAAAAAGGATATAGCGGAATTAGAACAAGTACAGAGAAGAGCCACCTAAAAGGTAAAGGTGATGAAAGGATACTCCTATGAAGAGAGGCTACAAAGGTTAGGGCTTTTCAACCTGGAAAAGAGACGGCTGAGGGAAGATACTGTATGATAGAGGCTTATAAACGAATGAATGGAGTGGAACGGGTAAATACAGATCGATTGTTTACGCTATCAAAAAGTAGAAAGACTAGGGGACATGCAATGAAGCTACAGTGTAACCCATTTAAGACTAATAAGAGTAAATATTTTTTCACTCAACACGTAATTAAACTCTGGAATTCGTTACCAGATGATGTAGTAAAGGAAGTTAGTGTAGCTAGGTTTAAAAAAGGTTTAAACAAGTTCCTGGAGGATAGGTCCATAAACCATTATTAAAGAGGACCCGGGAAATCACCTGCTTGCCCCAGTACAAGCATTATGGAACCTGTGTGTCTTTTTGGGAAACTGCTAGGTACTTATGATCTGGATTGGCCACTGATGGAAACAGTGGTCTGGACGGACCTTGGCCTGACCCAGTATGGTATATCTTATGATCTTCTCTTTTCTAGTTTACAACTGAATTATATAAAACATTTTAGGCATGTTCTATTATGTCTGTTATGGAGTAGAGGAGTAACCTAATGGTTAGAGCTCTGGCTTGGAACCAAGAGACCAGGATTCAATTCCCACAAGTACTCCTTTTGGCCTTGTGCAAGTTACTTAATCCTCCATTGCCTCAGAAAAATCCAGGTTATCAATGTCCCTGTTTAATGTACATTGCCAAGTTTAAGTTACAGTGTAAACCACTTTGACTAAATGATAAAGTGGTTTAAAAAACCTGTTAAATAAATATTATGGGGTTTCTTCATATGTATGAGAATGGAGAAAAACCATTCATGAACTAGGTGTTTAGTAAAGCAGATTTAAATTTCCTACTGATATTTGTTTTGTTTTCAATAGTCATCTGAGAAAAAAATTGTTTATGTCCAAATGTGACAATCTCTTGCTTTCTCTGTTTCTTTCCTGTAGCTTAGAAGATATGTGTTGAAACTAAAATGGCTTTTTTAACCCTTCACCACACACGTGGGGTCATTTTGACCCCAAGCCTTTTGTTAAGTCAAATTACTTACTTATTTATTTCAGCCATGACTTAAAACTTCTGGTAGTTTCTCAATATTGACTACCGTAGAGTGTTGAATTTCCCGTAGAGTGTTATCATTTAATCGGGACAGTAATTTTATGTCAACATTTTTATGGTGTATATACCTATTATACACACCTGGGGTCAAATTGACCCCAGCTTAGCGAAACCAGTGTTGTCAGAATTCCTGTTTCAGGTTCATGTTGTAGTTATTATTGTTAATGTGGCATTGCTAGGCTATTTCATCTGTAGGCTACTGTGATCTTCATGTGAAATTAAGGCAACATTTTTTAGCGTTTGAGTTCATACCAGGCATGTGTTCGTATAGACCTATTCATTGCTGTTATAGAAGTAATGGTGCTTTGCCGCCAACATTGTTTCTTTTTTCTGAGATATATTTGATTAGTAATAACAGTTATTTATTATAATTTCAGTTATTTTATTGTTCCAAGGAACTGTTTTCATCACAGCTTGTTTTTTTGCAAAGAGATCACACTAGTGAGTTATTTTCCAAAGAAAAACAAAACGGTCATTGTTTTTTTTTTTTTAAATTATTTATTTATGCAATTTTACAATAAAGAACCAAGCAAATGCTTGTACAGAAATACACCACTGCACACAAAAGAAATAACACATTATCAAATACAATAAAGAAAAAATCTCCCTTGATACGCAGGGTTCTTTAGCCCACAAAAGAAAGGGGGAATGTAAGGAAAACAATTAAGTGAGACCAGGTAAAGCCTCACAACATAACCTAGGAAAAAATATAATACAAACATCAAGAAAGGGGGCGCAAATCTGAGCATATATACTATAGATCAATCGATTATCCCATAGGTGAGGAGGTCAACAGCTGAGATGAGACAAACAAAGAGAGGTCCTCAGGCTGAATGAAAACATACCTCTTATCCCTAAAATAGACTATACATTTACAAGGAAATCGAAGTAACATCATAGCACCAATTGAAAGAACACCAGGTCTCAATAATAAGAAAGCTTTCCGCCTCTTTTGGGTTTCTCTGGATACATCAGGGAGAATCACAATTTTCTTACCCATAAATAATACAGATCGCTTCTTGAAATATAACTTTAGCAGCCAATCCCGATCAGAAGAAATTGCAAAGGTAACTAACAGAGTGGAAACCTTAATATCAGCTTCATTAGGGGTCTGCAACAGGGCAGACACATCAAGTGTGTCTGCTCTGAAAAACCCCAAGTCCACCTGTACCCCACGTTTACCCATAGGGAGAAAATAAGCTTTAACAACCGGTGGGACTAAATTCTCAGGCACAGATAAAGCTTCTTGCAGGTATTTTTTAAACAGTTCAACAGGGGAGAACCCCGGAACCATAAGAAAATTTAATAACCGGACATTAGACGCCCGGACAGCATTTTCCAGGTTCTCCAATTTCCCACGCATAATAACATTATCTTTCACAATTGATTCAGACAGGGCCGATAGTTGAGAAACTTTTTGATCACCCGTATTCATCTTCTCACCAAGCTCAGTCAAATCTCCCTTAGTCCCGTCCGTTGCACCTTCCAACTTCTCCAGACGCTGGGAAAAGACTACCATCTGATGATATACAACGGTCGAAAGCTGTGAAATCGCCTCCCAAATGGATTCCAATGAGAAAACCTTCGGGCGCTGCAAAAGAATTCCTGAAGCTAAATCAGAAAAAGCCGAGGAACTCCGAGGAGCTGAGACCCCCTGCTGGAACAATGGAACCTCCGTCTCCAAAACCTGCTGTCCGACTGAATCCACTGTCCCTATCACCAAAGGGGCTGCTCCGAGAGTCTGACCAAGCGAGGCCCGCGACGGCAAGCCAGCTCCAATACCTTCCGGGTGAGCTGACTCGCTCCTCGCGAGAAGAGACACCGGAGAAGTCAGACGCTGAGGAGGCGGTCGATCGTCCGGGGAGAGGGACACCTCCAGGACTGGGCACGCCGGGTCTACCTCCACCGGCGGCACAACGCCCTCACGAATCTCCCCTTTTTGCTGCTCAGATAGGTGGACGAAATGGTCCATCGGACCAGAGGAAACGGCAGGCCCAGGCTCCGCAGGCAGGACCTTGCGCTTGCCCTTACGCTTAGGCATACTCAGAGGAAACCTCACGCCGCCATCTTAAAAACAACCACTCCCCAAAACGGTCATTGTTTTGAGCAGCATGCATCATGACAAGGCGATAGACGACAAGAATGAAAAGAAGCCTGAGATGATTCTGCACTATAATGCTACTAAGTCTGGAGTAGACAATCTGGACAAGCTTGTGCGTACATATACATGCAAACGTGGCACTAGAAGATGGCCGTTCTGCCTGCTGATGAACATGTTCGATGTCGCTGGTGTGGCAGCTTTCATAATTTGGGTGCAGCAAAAACCCGAATGGCAAACAGAGGTGTCCCACCAACGGCGACTGTTCCTAACAGAACTGGCAAAGGAGTTAGTTCTGCCACAGCAGACATTGCAATTGCAGAACCCAAGAACACTTCAGAAAGGGGTGCGGATCTGCATGCAACTACTTAGATTCAGCTTACCTGGTCCTACAGGCTGTGAATCCAGAGGGGCACGATCGCGCTGCCAGCTTTGCACCAGATCATCAGATAAGAAAACATTAAAATACTGCAAGTGATGTGGTACAGCCATATGCCCAAAACATTGCCAGCTGTTATGCAATGAATGTGCTGACTAAAAGACCCCTAGATAGATGATTATACTAGGGGTGTCGAGACTTAATTACAATTAAGTGATAAACTGAAGTTAATAGACTACTTTTATATCATAAACACTGAACATTTGTAAACAGCAAAAACTGAGAATTGTTTTTAATAAATGCATTAAAATACCAATCCTATGTGGATGAAATTGTTCACAGTTTCTGGTCATTTACTGATGGGGTAAATTTGACCCCAGGTGTGTAAAGTCGTCAGTAATTTGACGTGTGTGATGAAGAGTTAAAAGACAAACTCATGGGGATCTTAAAGCTTCATAATCATTTAGTGGCTCAGGTGACAGGTTTAGCTGTGAAATTACTGTTTGTGTTTTGGGAGGATTAGATGAAACGTGGGTAGCTATTCTTTCATCTTCTTTTTGTGAGTGGGGCTTGAAATCTTGAGTGCCCCTTTGGCTATTCTAGAGAGATAACTAAACGAGACATAACACTAATGTTCCCATCCTATCAAGCAACAACAAAGACAAGTCATAAAACAGTTAGCAACTGTCAGTTGCTAGACAAGGATTCCAGTACAAGGGGTACTGAAAGCACCTGGAATATGTCTAAACTAACCTCTCCCTATCCACAATGGCAACTTGTGTCTGCAGACAAGATAGCTTACTCCAGCTGTCACCTCTTTTCCTCCCCCACCAAAAAAAAAAATCTATGGTTTTCTTTGAAAGGTCTTATCAATTACTATCAATGAGATATTAACCAGGCTGGGCTTCTTGTCAGCAGCTGAGCATGTTTACCCACTGAAATCGGAAGAATACTCTTGTAGCCTGGACCTGGACTCGCAGCTTTTCCTGCTACACTGTGTTCCCTTTCATATATTTTCTACAATGGATGCAACAGCAGACATTGAAAAATAAATGCCAAACATTCAATGCTCATTCCAGTAAAACAACCTTTTTTTAAAAAATGTTAAGTGAAAATTACAATAGCCACTTCATGAACAGCAGGATGTGCTACTAATCTAGCTAATGCACACTAATACATTTATGTACATTCTCCTATGTCAGTCACCATCCTTCCATCCCCAGCCCCTCCCCTACACACACATCCTATCTCTCCTGCCTGCCTCAAAATCCAAGGCTGGACAAAGGTTTGACCATCTAAGGACTCAGGCACTGAGCTCTCCCAAATTAACAACACTACCCTCCTATTGCATTTCATTAAAAATTTAACGCATCACTCCGAGCCCTAGGAGAAAGGGTCTAAAAGTAAGGTGCCCAGGTCAAAAAGACTTGCTTTTACCCATGAGTACCAGTTACTGCCAATTTTTCCATTGCTATATAATGCATTTTTCTATTAACAATAAAAGGGAGGAAGTGAATTCATTAATTTAATAAAATCTCTTTTTCTACATGAGATAAGAAACTGGGTTGTTTTGGAGGAAAGCCTTTCTTTTCATCTGTAAGCTGGGGGGCATCATAAAAAAAGAACAACTTCCACTTTTGAAGTAACCCTTCATCTCAAGACACATTTTAAATATTTTTCTATCTTGTCCCAGTACACTTTCACTTTATCAAAGGACCAAAAATAACCCAGCATTGCTGCCTTATCTTGCCACTTTTGACACCAATCTGATTCTAAAAGCCCCACTTTAAGTGTTTGATAAGACAGTATAAAGGCCCTCCTGCATAATTTGTGCTGCATTTTTAAACAACATTTTTAAATATTTCCTCAGTTATTTAATAAAACATGTGTACCTCAAACTTCATATTGATATATTCAATATCATTTAAATGAAAAAGCCTGTGAAGAGATGGTTTGGAAACCTAGGGGCATGTTTTCTAAACTGCAGTAGCCGGGAGCACGGGGTTTAGCATGTGAATAGCATGTGTCCCAGCTATGCAGGCCGCTACACTAAAAATGCCGTCCTACCCAAGCAGCGAGCAAATAGATGGTGTTAGGGTGGAGATGGAGTGGAGATTGGGCAGGAACAGTCACGCACACCCAGCGGGGCCATGCTAGTGGCATTGGTAACCAAGAAAGATGTCTCTAGCACGGGTGTCAATAACACCATCCTCTACTCAGTCACGGGTAGCGCACCATTTTTAGGGTGGCAGCCTCGTTGCAGCATGCTTCCAGCTACTACGGGGCCAAGATGTGCACCATTCACACGCTCAACCCCACACATCCAGGTAACGCGCATTATTAAATATACACCTAAGATGCTTACAACAATGGAAACCTTTTCTACTGTAAGAGATACCGTAGATGTTAACTTATACTATTTGACAAGCAGGGGTGCATACATTTCTGGATATCGACTCAAATTCAGATGACATGCAATCATAGCATTTCCTGTATTAACAGGCAATTTTGACCATCGTTCACTAGTCCTTTAAGTCACATAAGCTACACTTTCTCTTGTTAAGAACAGTGCCATCTGTTCAGATTATTTAAACAGCTAGGGCCCAATATTCGAAAGGCATTTACATGGTTTATTGATGTTGAATTGGTGTCGACTCATGGTGACCCTCTGAATAGCTGACCTAAACTGTGTTCGGTCTTCAGCCAGGCGGCTCACTGCTGGAGAGTAGCCCTTACCACTATCCAGGTACTTCAGGCCGGAAGGTCGGAGGTTCAAATCCCACTAGAGGACAGCAACCTTGGGCCGGAAGGACTGGGGTTTCTAGTCCCACAGGTGCTCCTTGTGGTCTTGGGCAAGCTACTTAACCCTCCATAGCCCATGTTCCCTGTAAAATAGTTATCTCCAAGTTATAATGCCCTGTTCAATGTAATTTCAGTTTGTTCAATGTAAACTGCACTGATGCAGAATAGCGCGGTATATAAGAGAATGTAAATAAATAAATAATAAATAAATAAATAAAAAATATCCATCTCCTTTCAAGAGCCAAACCATAAGCGAGAAGGGAGCCGTGTCTTCTAGGATGATTGGTCCCTGATGCAACAAGATCCGAGACTGAGGCAAACAAAGAGGTGGTGTTTGCAGGAATTGCAACAGATTTCCTACTACTACTACTACTACTAAACATTTCTAAAGTGCTACCAGGCGCACGCAGCGCTGTACAATGAAAACACAAAAAGACAGTCCCTGCTCAAAAAGCTTACAATCTAAAAAGACAAAGCAAGAAAAGGAGTAGAAAAAGATAAGAACAAGGGCAAAGAGACAAGAGCAGGAGAGACAGGACAAAGGAAAGAGGTAAGAACAAGGGCAAGAGGAAGAAAGAAAGGTGAAATAAATGAGGGGAAGGAAGGAGAATAGCAAAATCAAGAGCCAAAGGCAGAGGCGAAGAGATGAGCTTTTAACTTGAGTTTGAAGAGGGGCTAAGAAGATGCCTGATGTATAGACAAAGACAAAGGTAGTTTATTCCAAGCGTAAGGAGCAGCAAGGTGAAAAGAGCGGACTCTGAAGTTGGCAATAGAGGAGAAGAGCATAGCAAGAAGCAACTGAGAAGAAGAACGGAGTACACGAGGGGGGAAATAGGGAGAAATGAGAGAAGAAAGGTACTGAGGAGCCACAGAGTGAATGCACTTATAGGTCAGAAGGAGAAGCTTAAAGTGAATATGGAAATGGATAGGGAGCCAGTGAAGAGATCTGAGGAGAGGAGTGATGTGGGCAAAACGAGGCTGACGGAAAATCAAACAGGCAGCAGAGTGCTGAACAGAGTGAAGAGGGAAGAGATGAGACTGAGGGAGACCAGCAAGAAGGGGGTTACAATAATCAAGGTGGGAGGTGATTAGGGAATGAATGAGGGTTAGCAGTGAGCTCAGAGAGAAAGGGACGGATTTTGCCAATGTTGAAGAGAAAGAAGCGACAGGTCTTAGCGATGAGTTGGATATGAGAGGAGAAAGAGAGTGAAGAGTCAAAAATAACACCGAAATTGCGAGCAGATGAAACAGGTTGGGGAACAGAGCCATCAACAGAGACTGAAAAATAAGGAGAAAGGGAAATTTTAGGAGAAAAAACGAGAAGTTCAGTCTTGGCCATGTTCAATTTCAGGCGACGATGGAACATCCAGGCAGCAATGGCAGAGAGACAGCAAGAGATCCGGGACTGGAAAGCAGAAGAAAGATCAGGAGTAGAGAAATAGATTTGGCAGTAATCAGCATAAAGATGGTACTGAAAACCATGAGAGGAAATAAACGCACCAAAAGATTGGGTATAGAGAGAAAAAAGAAGGGGACCCAAGACAGAACCCTGGGGATCACCAACCGAGAACAGGGTAACAGAGGAGGAGGAGCCACCAGAACATACACTAAAGGAGCGATGGGAGAGATATGAGGAGAACCAGGTGAGAACAGAGTCCCTAAAGCCAAGCGAGGACAAAATGTCAAGGAGAAGATCATGGTCAACAGTGTCAAAGGCAGCAGAAAGGTCAAAGAGGATAAGGACAGAGTAAAGGTCTTTAGATTTAGCCAGGAACAAGTCACTGGAGACTTTGACAAGAGCAGTTTCAGTTTAGTGCAAAGGACGAAAACTGGATTGTAAGGGATCGAGAAGAGCATGGGAAGAAAGGAAATCAAGACAATGGCGGTAAACCGCACGTTTGAGCAGTTTAGAAATGAAAGGAAGGAGAGAGATGGGGCGATAATTAGAAGGACAAGAGGGATCAAGTGAGGGTTTCCTAAGGAGAGGCATGACCACAGCATGTTTAAAGTCAGCCGGGACAGTAGCAGTGGAGAGCAAAAGGTTGAGAATATGAGAAATGGAGGGGACAACGGTAGAGGAAATAGAGAAGAGGAGATGGGAGGAGATAGGATCAGAGGAGCAAGTGGTGAGCTTGGAGGAGGAGAGAAGAAGAGCAGTTTCATCAATAGAAATCGTGGGGAAGGAAGAGAGGGTAGGATGAGAAGGGGGAGAGAATGAAAGCAGGAAAGGGAAATGGGGGATTTAGAGGGAAACTGGAGAGTGGTTTTATGGATTTTATCATGGAAGTCATCAGCCAGAGCCTGGGCAGAGAGGGAAGGAGGGATCAGAGGCGGAGGCACTTTAAGGAGAGAATTGAGAGCAATGAAGAGAGGGTGAGGATCAGAGGCATGACAATTAGTCAGGCGAACAAAGTAATCTTGTTTGGCAAGAGCTAAAGCAGATTTGAAAGAGCAGAGCATGAATTTGAAATGAAGAAAATCTTCAGGGGAGTGGGATTTGAGCCAGGTATGCTCAGCAAAGCAGGCACAGGAGCGAAGATAGTGAATAGTGGGAGAGAGCCAGGGCCGAGGTAAGGAACGCTTTACAGGACGAGGGATGAGAAGAGCGAAAACATCCAGAGCTGAGAAGAGCGCAGCATTATAGGACATCACTGCCATATCAGACTTGGAGGACAAAACAGAGGAGAGAGAAGGAGAAATGGTAGAGGAGAGAACAAGGGGATCAATGGCAAGAAGGTTCCTAAAAAGAGTGGAGGAGACAGGATGAGGCAGGGAGGGAGGGAGGTGAAGATTAAAGGAAGAACAGTATTACTGAAGTTAGAGGGAGAGGAGCAAGAAAAGAAAACCAGATCCAGACAATGGCCATAAAGGTGAGTGGGGGCAGAGGAACAAAGTTGAAGGCCAAATGAGGAGGCAAGAAAGAGGAGATTCAGAGTAAGAGGATCAGAGGGGTTATCAACATGGATGTTAAAATCACCAAGAATAAGAGTAGGGGAGGTTGGGATAAGAAAGAGGGAAAGCCAAGGGTCAAAGTCAGAGAGAAAAGAAGAAAAAGCCTTGTCAGGAGGACGATAGACAACAGCAATCCGGAGAGAAAGTGGGGCAAAGAGGCGAATAGAGTGGACCTCAAAAGAGAGGAAGGAATGAGACTGAGGCAGAGGAAGAGGTTGGAAATGACAGGAGGGGGAGAGAAGAAGGCCAACCCCACCACCACGTCCTGTAAGGCGAGGAGTATGGGAGAACTGGAGACCACCAAAGCAGAGGGCAGCAGCAGAGGTGGTATCGTCAGGGAGGAGCCAGGTCTCAGTTAAAGCAAGAAGATGAAAAGCGTTGGAAAGGAAAAGATCATGTGTAAAAGAGAGTTTATTAGAGACAGAATGTGCGTTCCAAAGGGCACAAGAGAAAGGGAGAGAGGAAGGGGAAAGAAGGAGAATATGAATAAGATTGGACAAGTTGCGAGAGGAACTCAGTACAGAATGAGACAAATGTCTAGGAGGGGAAGGAATAGGGGTGAAATCACCAGAAAAGGGAGGTGGAGGAGAGGGAGAAGGATATGGATGAGATTAGCCAGATTGCGCAACACAAAGGAAGGCAGAAGTCAAGGGAGCAGCAAAAGGGAAGGAGGAAGAGAGACCTAAAGAGCAGCCAAAGTAAGGACAAGAAAGGAGGAGAGAATGAAAGCAATGGGGGTAGGAGAAGACAGTAGGCAATAAAACATCAGAGGAATCAAAGGATACAATAAGTACAACAGGCAGTGAAATACCAAACAATCAGGAGACAAAGGGAGCAGACAGTCAATGATGCAGCGGAGGATCCAAGGAGAGGATGACAATAGCAGAGGGAGCAGACATCGATGCAGCAGGAGAAGGCCAAGATGCAGAAAGCCACAGATCTAGAGCAGAAAGACCACCTGTGGACCCCGCCAGTGGATGCAGTTCAGCAAAAAAGACTCCACAAACACCCTGCTGTTTTTGTAGTTTGTAAGATGAAATAGCCGTATGATTTCTCCTGCTAAAGCATCCCGCGCCTAAGGACTATGCCAAAGGGCCCTCTGGCGAGGCCCTCAGGCGCAGGCATGCTTGAAGGCGGCAGCTGATGAATGGTAGGAAGTCTCCTCCCCCAGCCCTGATTGGAGCAGGCAGGTCAGCCAGAGAATGCCCCACTCACGATCGAGTAATGGGCTGCTTGATGTGATCGGAGTCAGCTGTTTCTGTTTAAAGTAGGCAGTCAGATCTTAACAGTGGCAGCTGATGAATGGTAGGAAGGTTCCTCCCCCAACCCTGATTGGAGCAGGTAGGTCAGCCAGAGAAAGCACAGTTACTTACCTGTAACAGGTGATCTCTGGGAACAGCAGGAATAAGTCTTCACATATGGGTACGTCGGTACCGACGGAGCCTGCGCGGGAACGCTCCCCAGCATCCAAAAAGAAAGCTTTTGGGAGCATCCCACGCGCATGCGCGCTGCCTTCCCACCCATTTATTTATTTATTTATTTACACTCTCTTATATACCGCGCTATTCTGCATCAGTGCGGTTTACATTGAACAAACTGAAATTACATTGAACAGGGCATTATAACTTGGAGATAACTATTTTATAGGGAACTTCCCTCTCATCAGTTGGGTTTGTAGCTGAGACCGAAGGAGGGAAGTAGACAAATTAGAGAGAAAAAAGAGAGAGAGAGAGAACAACTCCTAGGGGAGGTGGGTGGGTTGTGAAGACTTATTCCTGCTGTTCCCAGAGATCACCTGTTACAGGTAAGTAACTGTGCTATCTCCAGGAATAAGCAGGAATGAGTCTTCACATATGGGGACTCCCAAGCTAAGATGCCTGGAGGAGGCCCCAGCATGTTGCAAATCTAAAGATGGGCCATGATTATCCCTCAAAACCTCAGGCATCCAAGGGATGGAGGGTAGGAGTTGAATTAGAAAAGAATAAAAGAGGTGCTGTGGAACAGCTTGACTAAACAAGGTATCCAGAGGGGAGTCCTTGTGTAAATCATAAATATTAGAAAAATATTGAATTCCAATTTTCTAATGTGGATCTCACTCAAAAATATTGCAAAAATACTTGTTGAGGGTAATATGGATCTGTGGTTGAGAGCCAGTACATTATCCTCAAAGAAAATCCCCTCAATGTGAAGTACAGGGAAAAAAATAAATTTTTGCAATACAGGAAGAGATGATAAACCCTCATGGCCAGAACTAACCCCAGAAGAAGTACTGGGGGAGTTCAATGAGGTTGGACTTTTGAGAAATAGCTAAAGCTTCTGTGAAGTCCAAAGAATTGAACTTCTTGTCCTTGGAGCAGAATAAGGTCCTAGGAAAGAGTGGAGATAATCTGACTGGTTTGGATGAAAAGGTAGAAATACCCTTTGCAGAAAAAAGGGGATAGGTCTTTAAGACCCCCTTTATTCCAATGAAAGACAAAGACATTTGTACCAGGCGTTGAGCCTCCAACTTCTTGAAGATCTTTCAAAGTCAGATGTTGTGTAGAGATTGACGCAAGAACAAGAAGGATTAAGACCTACTTGAGAATATTGATGGAGAATGTCTGGTTAAATATGGAAGAACTATAGAGAAGGTTTCGTGGAAACTGATATGTTCTTCACTTACAGAGATAGGACTAGACTTCTTGAAAAGATCTAGCCCCTGAATTAACCAGGTCTCGAGACGTACGTGAATGAGTGCAGAGGAGATCCTTAGTCTTAAAACAGCAAGTCTGGATCCATCTATAATTTCAAATAGTAGCTGGAGAAAAAGACGCAATATAAGGGGACACCATGTTTGCCTCTTTATGAGGGCAATATGAGTATCATGCGTTTTCTTGTTCAACATAAGCTACCATGAAGTATAGGAATTAGAAGAAAAGTAGTGAATAAGGACCAACTGCAGTGAAAAAAATGCATCCCTGATGAGGAAGTTCCAGTGAGATGTGGAACAAACCAGGGAATTGTGCAATTTTCTACGCTTTCACGTGGTCTAAACCCTGGTTACCTTTTCTTAAAAAGAAATTTTAAGGAATATGGTAAGACTAGGAAAAAACAGTCATGTAGGAGCATGACTGGCAGAGTCTACCAGCTGAAGCCCTTGTTAACTATCTGGCCGCTGCCTATTAGGAGTAGCTCTGAGGCTCTCTGGCAAAGGCCCACAGTTGCAGAGCTTTGTTGTAGAATTGCAGAGAGCATGTTGTAGGTTGCTTAGATCTGGCTGTTGAATTGCCAGTGTGCAACCTAATCTATTCTGTTGAAGCCAAAGAGAATTGAAGGTGGCTAAGAATAGTAGACAGGCCTGAAGCCTGCAACAATAAACAGTCCAAATGAGTCATGGACCTCTTTTGGAATTATCTGCTATTAAGGCAGCATAAAACGTTAGGTCCTATAGATTGGAGAGGACCGAGAGACACAATTTGGAGTAGTGATACCCAACTTCTGTCTGAAAAGCTGCCTTAAAAAGATATCTGAGAAGATGATGAACCGCAAAGGGGGAGAAAACTCTGTATGGAAACTACTTACTGGAGTACGTATTGAAGAAAATCCTATGGCTTAGAGAATAAGCCCTCCAGTTGGTTAGTAGTACTCTTAAAGACTGAATGTCTGGGCTAAGAGGGATAGAAAGCAATACAGAGTTGAGAAGACTTACAGTTTGGTAAGTCTTTGAAGAGATAGGGTCCCCTTGCAGTTAAAAGTATAAGATATACTCGTACAGTAAACTGACAAGGTGAAGGGTATAGCTCACCCTGTTGTGAGTTGTTAAGCCTCCTTTTGTTTTAAAAGGAGGAATTTTTATCTCTGGGGCATGATGGTCCTTAATAGCTCTTAGAGCTAGAAGGACAGATTTCTCTTGTAGCAAGAGATTCATGTGCAGAGTGGAGGATTGAGTCAATGTATGACTGATGTCTCAGCATGGATGAGATGAAGTTTAGATGCTTCTGTGGAAAAGAAGTAGACTCAAAAGTTTTAAACTTCACACAGAAAAAATGAATAAAATATCAGAACCTCTGCGATTGCTGGATTTTCTGAGCCTGTTGAGGTTTTGATTTTCTTAGCCAGGTGTGATGTTGCCTATCTTTGGAAACATCTGCAGAATGGGTAGAAGATGGATAAAACTTTTTTCCCCTGGGGGAATAAAGCTTTTTAGGAGATTTTTCATTAGCTGGGATAGAGGAAAGTTTTGACAATCCTCTGAAAGTAACCATATCAGTGCTGAACTGATTAGCTTGAAATAAAGCCTCCTTGTTGAAGAGATTTTCACCAGTACAAGGAGTATTTCCCAGCCTTTCCTGAACCCATCTGTCCAAGTCTGAAGCTTGGAGCCAGGCTATGCGTCGTGCTCCTATGGCTATAGCAGAAGTTCTGCTAATAGACTCAAAAAACAGTCCAGGGAAGCACGATTAAGGAACCTAGATATATTCTGAGCATGATTGACTAATAAGGAATAGTCTGCTCTTTTATGCTCTGGAAGAAAAAGGTTCAAAAACTTTAAGTTCTTTGTGACCTCTTCAAGAGATAATCCCATATAGAAAATATATGAGATAATTCTTGCTGAAAGCATAGATGCCTGGAAGCATCGACGTCCAAAGGCATCTAAAGTCCTAGACTCACGACCTGGTGGATAAGAAGAGTGCTTCTTTGCACTCTTAATACGCCTCATTGCTGATATTACAACAATAGAATGATGAGGAAGTTGAGTCTTTTGAAAACCTGGAGAAGGTGGCACCTTGTACATAGTGTCAAATGTCTTAGAATGTGGGGATACCGTTAAAGGAGTTTCCTACATTCTTAATAGTAGATCTTGTAAGATCTGAGGCAAAGGAAGCATGCTCACCTCCTTTGGAATCCAGGAGAATTGCAGTGTCTCTGAATTCCCCGGTAGGGATTCTTTACCAGGTATAGAAATGGCAAGTAACTTTGCCATATCAAGCAGAAAAGCTTGAAAAGAAATCTCCCCCGAGGAGGACCCTCTAAAATGAGGGGTAAAGGCTAGACTTGTAGAAAAATCAGCCTTGGTACCGATGGATTCCTCCCAGTCATCGGGATCAGAAGACTTAAAAGGATGAAGCATTGGATTTTCTTTAAAGCAATGTCTTCGGTACCGCCCGAGGTCAGTACCGAGACGAGTCGGTACCGAATCCTCCATGCTAGAGATCGATTCCAGGCTCGGCATCGAGGGAAGCGATTCTGTCGAAGCAAGCATGGACAGTACCGACACCGATGTCGATACCGGTACCAGTACCGAAGCCGATACCGATACTCGAGGAACGGTCTGCAGCAACTCTAGCGGTACCGAAGTAGCCGAGAGTGCTAGACTACGTTCATCGGTGAGGAGTGTTTCATCCATCACCATAGCCGATGCCGGGGTGTCGGTACCGCTCGAAGCGGCCACAACCACCGAGCATGGCCCAGGTATGTTCATCGAGGTAAGAACCCCGGGAACAACCTAGAGCCTCGTTAAAGCTTTGGAGCCCAAAGACTCCCGCCGGGGCTTTATTGCCAAGATGTCCTCGAGGGCAAGGCTAAAGCCATCTCGATGCTGAGAAGGAGATCTACCACTCGAGGAATGGCTAGTCTTTATAGACTTTTGTTTGGTTACCTGATCCTGTGAAGAAGAAGATATTGTAGCTGGTGACATCGAGAGTGATGTGAACCGAGTATCGAGTTGTGCTCGATTCTGAAGACTTCTTCTGTTTGAGCTCCAGCAGGAGAGACACTCCAGAGGGCAATGGTCAGGAACTAAACATTTTAGACACCAAGAATGGGTGTCTGAAAAAATATCTGTACCGCCACACTTTGAGCATTTCTTAAGGATAGTGGCTGGCTTTTCCATAATGGAAGGGTAAAGGCCTAGTGGCCTAGAAACCGTCAGGCACTAAATAGGAAAAAATTTCTAAGAAAAGATGAAATTCTTCAGGAAAAAGAAAGAAAAGCACCGGCGGTACCGGTGGCGTCGAGGGAAGGCAGACGCGACCACAAAAAACTAAGAATAAAAAGAAAAATTTTCTGCGGTGAAAGGAGTACGTCCTGCCGGCTCCACGGAAAATGGAAAACTGATGAGAGGAAAGTAAATGGGTGGGAAGGCAGCGCGCATGCACGTGGGATGCTCCCAGAATCTTTCTTTTTGGACGCTGGGGAGCGTTCCCACGCAGGCTCCGTCAGTACCGACGTAACCATATGTGAAGACTCATTCCTGCTTGTTCCTGGAGATTGCCCCGCTCACGATCGAGTAATGGGCTGCTTGATGTGATCGGAGTCAGCTGTTTCTGTTTAAAGTAGGCAGTCAGATCTTAACAGTGGCAGCTGATGAACGGTAGGAAGGCTCCTCCCCCAGCCCTGATTAGAGCATGACCATGCTTTCCTCGGTCAATCCAGCGCAACTAGAACAATCCTTCCCATGTGATGCTCTATACGCAGAATGACATGCTCCACCAGGGACCATGGAGGAAACACATACAGCAGGCATAGAGGTGACCAAGGCTGAGCCAGGACACTGATGCCCTTGGACTTTGTCTCTGTGCAGTGACTGAAAAGCGGCCCACTTTGGTATTGGAACTGGTCGCCATCAGATCAATCTTGGAGTGACCAGATCAATGCAGAATCAACTGAAATGCCTCCTGACTCAACTCCCATTCTCCTGGATCCAGAGAGTGACAGTTGAGAAAGTTCACTTCCACGATGTCTACCCTGGCAATGTGCTGAGCCATCAAGGCTAGGAGGTTCTTCTCTATCCAGGCAAACAGGGCAGCCATCTCCAGGGCCACCCCAGCACTCCTAGTGCTGCCTTGCAGAGTTCTAACTCCTGAGAACTCGGGGAACACTGAGTCAGCAAGGACTGTTAGAGCAGCCGCATATGAGCATGCAGCCATGGTACCATCTCAATTGTTGCCGTCATCAATCCGAGGAGCTGAAGATAATCCAAAACTCTGTGAGCCTGCTGAGAACTACACAGCACCAGGAAATCTGACACCCTCATAACGTTTTCCTCTGGCAAGAAGACTCTGCCCACTTGAGTATCAAAATATGCTCCGAGGAACTCCAGGGACTGGGAAGGCATCAACTGGCTCTTTCCCCGATTGATCACCCAGCCGAAGCCTTCCAAAAAGGATATCACTTGTGGCGCTACCCCAGATATCTCTGTGCATCCACCCTGGGAATATCAAAACACACAATGCACTCCTTCTCCAGGTGAGTGTATATCTTCTTATACATCTTTAACATTTTAGGTAGGGAGTCGGGGGAGTCATCTTCCAACCGGATCATGTCCTTGATCACCTCTGGGAATGGAAAGACAGTAGTGTATTTCTGCACCTCTTGCAGGAGCAGATGTACCTTCGGCTGCTGCTCTATATCTGGAGCATCCACCAAACTCAAGTTGGATGAGACCCAGGCAATCAAAATGACCAGTTCCTTCTTCCGGAACAGGTGGATAACACTGGCCTCTTCACAATCCTCCAAAGGTGAGAGTACTTCTTCGTCCACATCAGAGCCCAGAACCAAGCCATCTGAATCCAAGTCATAGTTCAAATGTCGTACAGCTTGCATGTGATCCCCATCTCCAGGGGGTGCCCTTTGCTGGGGATGCTTAGCCAAAGTCAATCGAAAAGGGCTTCCACTCTCTGCCTACCCCTTACAAGGCTGCACTCGGGGGAACCCAGAGGCTGCAGGGTCTGAATTTTCATACCAAAAAGACCAGGCCTGCTGTAAAAAAAGAAAAGAATTCAGAGGAAGACAATCTGGACTCCGGAAGCTCCTCTCAAGGAAATGACCCCCTACACCAGGGGACATAGCTGCTGCCAAGCCCCTAGAGAATGGGAGTGACCCACAGCACGGTCACCAGGAACCCCAGCCAGCTGACATCCTTACCCACAGCGGCATCCGCCACTTCCTGCCCTAAGGCAGGCAAGACCAGACTAACTGCATCTCCTGACTGGGAGAGGGGAACCAAGTTATTGGGAGTGAGGTGGTTTATGGGCCAGTGTTGCAGTTGTAGAGGGTAGTTTTTGGAGGTGGGAACAGTTTCAGGGTTGTGGGACAGTTGTCGGGGAGTATTTGTTAGGGTTGGGGCAGTTGCAGGTTAATGGGACATTTGTTTGCAAGTGGGACAATTTGTGAGGTTGTGGGGCAGTTACAGGTGGTATTTTTCAAGTGTGGGGACATTTTGAGAGATGGTGGGGCAGTTATAGGGGGCATTTTGGGGGGTGGAGACAGTTTGAGGTATGGTGGTGAAGTTGCAGGGGGGTGGTTTTTGTGGGTTCGGAAGTTTGGAGTGATGGGGCAGTTAGGAATATTATTGAGGTGGGGCAGTTTGTCAGGCGGTGGGCAGTAGCAAGTGGGGTAGTTTTTGGGGGGTGGTGCAGTTTATTGGATAGTAGTTGTTGGGATAGATTTGGAGGTGGGGCAGCTTGTGAAGTGGTGGGGCAGTTGGGGTAGATTTAGAAACATAGAAACATGATGACAGAAAAAGACCACATGGCCTATCTAGTCTGTCCTTCCATAACAACAACTACAACAGTCCACTTTTTACCTTTAGAGATCCTCTGTGTTGGTCCCATGCATTTCTGAATTCAGTTACTGTCCTCATCTCTACCACCTCCACTGGGAGACTATTCCATGGATCCACTACTCTTTCTGTAAAGAAATATTTCCGCATATCACGCCTGAATCTATCTCCCTTCACCCTCATCCCATGTCCCCTCGTAGCAGAACTTGCTTTCAATTGAAAGAGGCTCTCTCCCTGAACATTTATGCCACGGAGGTATTTAAACATCTCAATCATATCACCTCTATCCCGCCTTTCCTCTAAGGTGTACATATTAAGATCCTTAAGTCTGTCCTCATATGCTTTATAATGAAGCCCACTAATCATTTTAGTAGCCACCCTCTGCACCGACTCCATCCTCTTCGCATCCTTTTGAAGGTGCAGTCTCCAGAATTGTACACCATACTCCAAGTGAGGTCGCACCAAAGACTTATACAGAGGCATTATCACCTCCTTTTTTCTGCTAGCCATTCCTCTCCGTATGCACACAAGCATCCTTCTAGCTTTTGCCGTCGCCTTTTCTACCTGTTTAGCTACTTTAAGATCATCAGACACAACCACGCCTAGGTCCCGCTCTTCTTTAGTGGACAAAAGTACTTCACCTCCTATACTGTATTGCTCCCTTGGATTGCTGCAGCCCAAATGCATGACCTTACATTTTTTAACATTAAATCCCAGCTGCCAAATTCTAGACCATTCTTCAAGCTTAGCTAGATCCCTCCTCATGTTATCTACACCTTCCTGGGTGTCTACTCTATTGCAGATTTTGGTATCATCTGCAAAGAGACAAACCTTACCCGACAGCCCTTCCGCTATATCACTAACAAAGATGTTTAAAAGAATCGGACCAAGGACAGATCCCTAGGGCACACCACTGGTAACATCCTTCTCCTCAGAGTGAGCTCCATTTACTTGTACTCTTTGTCGCCTCCCACCCAACCAATTTCTAACCCAAGCAGTAACTTTAGGGTCCATCCCTAGGGTGCTCAGTTTGTTTATAAGTCGCCTGTGAGGAACAGTGTCAAAGGCTTTACTGAAATCTAAATACACCACATCTAGAGCTCTCCCTCGGTCCAACTCCCTGGTCACCCAGTCAAAGAAATCAATCAGATTTGTCTGACAAGACCTGCCTCTGGTGAATCCATGCTGCCTCGGATCCTGTAATCCGCTGGACTCCAGAAACCTCACTATTTTCTCTTTCAGCAGCGTTTCCAATAATTTACTCACCACCGAAGTTAAACTAACCGGCCTGTAGTTTTCAACCACATCCTTACTTCCGCTTTTATGTAAAGGCACCACATGAGCCTCTCTCCAGTCCTTTGGCACCACTCCCGACTCCAACGAGGCATTGAAAAGGTCAGTCAGTGGAGTTGCTAGAACATCCCCAAATTCCCTCAGTATTCTAGAGTTTATCCCATCCGGTCCCATCGCTTTGTCTACTTTAAGTTGAGCTAGTTTCTCACGAACACAGTCTTCTGAAAATTGTTCAAGATGTCCCTCGCTTCTGTTCTTATTTGTGGGTGTTTTCTGAGGTCCTGCTCCTGGTTCTTCATCTGTGAACACAGAACAAAAATATTTGTTAAGCAATTCCTCTTTATCCTTATCAGCTTCTACATATTCCCCCCCTGCACCCTTGAGTCTGACAATACCACTTTTGCCCTTCCTCTTCTCACTAATATATCTGAAAAATGTCTTATCCCCCCATTTTATTGCATTGGCTATTTCCTCCTCATTTTGAATCTTTGCCTTCTTGACTACTTTGCTAGCTTCTCTTAAGTTTTTCCAAATACAGATGCCTGTCTTTCTCTCTCTGTGATCTCTTGTATTTCATGAAGGCCTCCCTCTTTTTCTTCACTTTTTCAGCTACTTCCTTCGAAAACCATAGCGGTCTCCTTTTCCTTTTGCCTTTATTTACCATTTTAACAAAAAGGTTGGTTGCCCTTAAAATACCCCCTTTCAGTTTTGCCCACTGTTTTTCTACATCCCCCAGCTGTTCCCATCCCACTAATGACTCCCTGAGGTATTGGCCCATCTTCGCAAAGTTAGTCTTCCTAAAGTCTAAGATCCTCACCTTGGAATGGATTCTAACAGCCCTAGTCCTAATACTGAACCACACCATCTGGTGATCACTGGATGCAAAATGATCTCCCACTACAACATCAGAAACACTTTCACCATTGGTAAGCACCAAGTCCAGTATGGCCCCTTCACGTGTGGGGTCTGTTACCAATTGCCTGAATAAACTATTCAGGCAATAGAGGGAGAGGACATTTGTGGGCTAGTGGGATTTAGAGGGAGAGGACACTTGTGGGCTAGTGGGTAAATTGGCAGGCATTATTTGGAAGTGGGGCAGTTACAGGTTGTAGTTTTGAAGGTGGTGTAAATGTGTGGGGCAGGGGGGTCATTATTGAAGGTGGGGACAGTTTTCAGGGTAGTAAGGAAATTGCAGGGAGGTAATTTTTGGGGGTGAGACAGTTGGCAGGTGGTTTGGTAGTTGCAGGGGTGTAGTTTTTGGGGGTCAGGGTATTTTGCAGGATTGTGGGTTATTTGGGATTTGGTAGTTTTTCAGGATGGGACAGTTTATAGAGTGGTGGGTCAGTTGAGGGAGGGTAGTTTTTAAGGATGGAGTAGTTTAATAGTAATATAATAAATGATGGCAGATAAAGACCAGCAGAGTCCATCTAGTCTGCCCAGTGAGGAGGCTAGAGTTGTACCCATCCAGGAAAAGGATTTAGGCTTCATTGTGGACAACATGTTAAAACCCTCTGCCCAGTGTGCAGCGGCAGCCAAGAGAGCAAATAGAATGCTAGGTATCATAAGGAAAGGAATGGAAAATAAAACAAAGGATATTATAATGCCTCTGTATCGTTCCATGGTGCGACTGCACCTTGAATATTGTGGGCAATTCTGGTTGCCGTATCTTAAAAAGGATATAGAGTTTATTTATTTATTTCTTTTTTATTTTAGCTGTATTTATATCCCGCTTTTCACTGGGTCAAAGCGGTCAATTGGGGGATACATTTAACACGAGGGGATATGAGACACATATGCTAATACTTACAGGGAACATGGGCAATGGAGGGTTAAGTGGCTTGCCCAAGACCACAAGGAGTGCCTATAGGACTAGAAATCCCAATCCCTCTGGCCTGAGATTGCTGTCCCCAGGTGGGACTTGAAACCCTGGCCCTCTGGCCTGAAGTACCTTGTCCTAACCACTAGACCACCAGAAGGGCCACCAAAAGGGTCTGGAAGGATACTCCTATGAAGAAAGGCTATAAAGGTTAGGGCTTTTTAACCTGGAAAAGAGACAGCTGAGGGGAGACATGATAGAAGTCTATAAATTAATGAATGGAGTGGAACGGGTAAACGTAGATCAATTGTTTACATCATCAAAAAGTAGAAAGACTAGGAGACATGCAATGAAGCTACAATGTAACCCATTTAAGACTAATAAGAATAAATATTTTTTCACTCAATGTGTAATCAAACTCTGGAATTTGTTACCGGAGGATGTAGTAAAGGCTGTTAGTGTAGCTGGGTTTAAAAAGGGTTTGGACAAGTTCCTGGAGGAAAGATCCATAAACCATTATTAAAAAGGGACCCAGGATATCAATGCTTGATCCAATACAAGCATTGTGGAACCTGTGTCTTTTGGGGAAATTGCTAGGTACGTATGATCTAGATCGGCCACTGTTTGAAACAGGATACTGGGCTTTATGGACCTTGGTCTGACCCAGTATGGCATATCTTATGTTCTTATGTTCATGCAGGTTACTCCTCTCTATCCCTTTATGTAGGGTTGTATCTGCTACTCCATGTAGGTAGTAGTAATAGTAGTTACCTCCATCTATGTCTTTGTTTAGGGTAGTACCTGCAGTTTGATGCAGGTTAGCCTCCTCTACTTTTTTGAACAATTGCAGAAATGGAAGAAGTTGATAAGTTCTATGAACAAGTACAAGCTGAAATCAACAGAACATGCAAACAAGATAGATGGATAGTCATGGACAATTAGAACCCAAAAGTTAGGAACAAAGAAGAAAATACAGTGGTTGGAAAATATGGCCTTGGTAACAGAAATGAAGCTGGAGAAAGACTGATAGAATACTGTTAGACCAACAATCTATTCATCTCAAGCATCTTCTTCTAGTAACACAAGCAGCGAATATACACATGGACCACACCCAGTGGATTGTACAAAAATCAAATTAACTATATCTGTGGAAGTTAATGATGGAAAAACTAAATAACATCAAATACAAAACCTGGAGCTGACTGTAGCACAGATCACCATCTACTAATATGCAAACTCCAGCGAAAGCTGAAAAAGAGCAAGTCATTCCTAAATATAGCAAAATATGATATTGAAGGAGTGGAGAAGTAGCCTGGTGGTTCAAACAACTACCTAATACCCGGAAGATCAGGGCTTCAGTTCCCACTGGCACTCTTTATAACCTTGGGCAAGTCACTTTACCCTCCATTGCCTTGGAAGAAAAGGCCTGGCAATCTACTTCTAGTGATACATTGCCAAGAAAACCCAGAGGCAACTGGGTTGCCAGGAGTCAGCACTGACTTGATGGCAAAAAAAAAAAATCTTGAAAATATACCACCGGAACTTGAACACTACCTGCAAAATTGATTTGCCACTTTGGATACAAATAAAAGAGCACCAGAAGAGTTGTGGAATGATATCAAGAAAATTGTGCTTGAAGAAAATGAAAAAACTCAACAAAAACAGCCAAAATGGATGACCAAAGAAACTCTGAAAATTGCTCAGAAATAGAGAAGCTAAAGCCAGAGGGGAAAGAGATATACTCATGGAACTTAACAGAGATTTCCAACGTGCAGCAAGATGAGAAAAAGATTAGTACTACAGTGATGCATACAAGGAAATAGAATCAGATTGGCTTTCCTAAAGCTAAAAGAGTTAAAGAGAAAATTCCAGTCTCAAATTGGAATGCTAAAAGATGCTCAAGGATCCATGCTGAATAATGATGAGAAGGTCAAGAAACAGTAGAAATAATATACAAAGTCATTATACCATAATGACCAAATAGATCAATAGTCTTTCCAACCTGTATCTTATGATCAAGAACCGTTGGTGATGAAAGAAAAAGTTGAAGATGCATTGAAAGCATTATCAAAGACAGAGGCGGCCCAAGGGTGATGCGGGGCTATGTGTGGAGACTCATTGTGGGGTCTCATTTGCATATCTAACCATGCAGACCACTCCCAGCACTCAGACACTCGCCCTACACTTCCAATCCAAACTCCAACTTCTCGCATCACCCGCATTAATAGATTACACCCTGAAACCCTGCAATTTTAGCACCCTTCTTTCATTCAGTCCAGTTTCACCCGACTACCTGGATAACATAATTGGAAATCTCAATACAATCACATCTCCACTAGATCACTGTCCAGCAAGTTGGTTACAAACAACAAGATCTGAGCTTTCACCTACCATATGTAAAATGATACGGCTCTCCTTCACTCGTATGCCAGCTTCCATATTCCCTTTGCTAAAAAAACTCTTAAGCTGAACCCCGCAAAACCCAACTCATACAGATCTCTCTCAAGCCTATCTTTCCTTTCAAAAATAATAGAAAAAGTGGTGGAGCTCCAACTCCACAACAACATTAGCCTAAATGCACCGATTGACTAACATCAGCATGGCTTCAGCCCCAACCATGGTGTAGAAACATTGCTAATTTAATTCACTGACTGACTCATTAAGGGAATAGAGAAACCAAAACAAGTTTTTATACTAATTTTTCATGATGTCACCGCAGCTTTTGATACAATATGTCATGAGATTCTCCTGCAGAGACTACACTGTATTGGCATCACTGACAACGCACTCTGCTGGATACGATCATATTTATCCGATCGCCAACAAATTGTGAAAACCGGACACACAAGTTCAGACCCTTACCCGCAAACACCAGGTGTACCCCAGGGCTCATCTCTATCAGCCTTAATTATTTAACATCTATATCCAGCCAATCTGCAAGATCATCCAGTCACATGATTCCATCTATATGCAGATGATTTAATGTTTTATGCATCATTCTCAACCAGATCTGCAGACTTCACCCTTATAGTATAGTGCTTCAACTCCATTGCCCACTGGCTCTCACAACAAGGCTTTTCCTTTAACTACAGTAAAATTGAAGTATTTTTCATATTCAAAGATCAATCCTTCCATCCACCAAAGTCAATTCAAGTCAGACACGCTGAACTTGCAGTCAAATTAGAAGTTTACTACCTCAGAATGACTCTGGATTAACATCTGACACTACAATTCAACATTAACAACGTGATAAAAATGTGTACAGTAAAATAAGGACACTCCAACAGCTCCATCCTCTCCTTGAACCCCCAATCACAGAACTGTATTTCAAGCGATGATACTTCCCCACTTGGACTTCAGCAATTCAATCCTTCAAGGCCTTCCAAAATCACAGCTGCTTTCACTACAGCTCGCCCAGTACACTATGACTCGAGTCCTAACTGGAACATCAAGGAGCTCCCACATTACCCCCGTTTATGAAGGACCTCCACTGGCAACCACTACTATACAGAGTCAAATACAAAAACATGCGGAGGGAAGGGAGAATGGGACTAGAAGGGACCGGATGCTGGGAGGGGCTGGAACTAGAAGGGAGTTGATGTTGGGGGAGGACTAAAAGGGGATGTGGCTGGGGGAGTGAGGATGGAGAAGGGAAAAGATATTTTGTGTGGGAGGGAAGAAAAATCTATGATTAGCCGGGTACTGGGAGGGTAAGAGAGGATTGAGGATGGAAGGGTGAAATTTGAGTGGACGAAAAAGGAATAAAGAAAGAAATGGAGGAAAGGGCAAAAGTGGAAAGATCAGTATGTTAAAGCAGATGTAGAGAGAGAATGGAAAAAACTAGAAGAGAGAAGAAAGGGCAAATGGACAGCAGACAATGGAGAGTTAGCAGAAGGCACAAAGAAACCAGAAGAAAGTGACTGGAGCAATTGCAACTGAAAAATAAAATGCCCAAGCAACAAAAGGTAGAAAAATACATTTCTATTTTGTGTTTTGTTTAGTACAAGACACAATTAATTTATAGTTTTATTTCTCCAGTGTTGTTGTACATTCCAAGTTTGGCTTTTGGGGTTCCCTGTTTAATTATTGTCTTGATATTTCTAAATTGTGATCCTTTGTTCTTTGTTTGGTGACGGTCTATCCCCTGCCTTTTGGCTGGCAGCTCCAATGTCATCTAGGTCCAAGGCATCTTGCTCCACAACTACAGCCCCTTGATAATCCACACTATCCTCAGGGTCTTCTCGCCCTGTCTGTGATGACCTTCATTGGTTCTCTTGCTCTGGGAATGAATGATGATGGCCCAGCTGTGCATTGGAGGGCCCAGCATGCTCAATCCCAGGTGCAGCACCACATTCACCATCTTCAGGGCCCGCTGCAGGAGGAGACACAGTTATTATGGACTAGAACTCTGTGGATAGGATGACATTGGTCGGATAAAGAACAACTATGAGAATCAATGAACCACTGTCAAGGAACAGAAGGAGAGAACTGAGCATGGTGCCCTGCATGCCTTGCAGATGTGAGGACCCTGACACCTGGAAAGTGACCTAATGCAGTGCAGTGCCTCCGCATGTATGGATTTGAATAGGATGGGAGACACAGTAGTAGCATTTAGGGACAGTGGACATATAGCTATAGAGTGATGCAAACATGGGAAATGAGTGCCCCTGCACACTTGGATAATGACTGGTGTGTTTGGAAGCAGAGCCAGGGAGCAGGCCCCAAGGATATTTGTATTGTACTGCACAAATCAGTTGTTGTGGACCACCACATTGGGAAACAATGACATCCAGACACCAAGGAGGAAGGAGGACATGACTGGGAGAGATGTGCAGGACTTGCACAAACAGTCGTCCTCAGAGACTGGACTTTCCAAATGCACATGTACAACCATGCTGGTGACTGGGAGCTATTTCTCCACTGGGTGTGGACAAGTGGGGAAGGGGAGATGCTGTGGATACTGTGGGGTGATGCCATGTTTCAGCAAAGAAAGTCCATGCGTCCAGTGCCTGGCACCACTGGCAGCCATGGAGGAATGCTGGGGGTGCTAGCTCCCAGACAAACATCCATGAATGCCAGCCAGGTACCAAATGGGAGGTGTGGATAAAGGGTGAAGGCAAGCCTAGGGGTTTCCCAGAGCATGCGCAAGGGAGTAGACAGGAATCAGACAGGTCCATATGTACCTTGACATCTGGAGATATTGCATTGGCTTACCCCAGATAGTGTGGCTGGGTCACAGGTGGAGAGCAGCTCCCTTTCCAGTACTGTCAGAGGACTGAACTGTCTAGGCCCTTGATGTGAGTGTTTCTCCAGTTGCCTCTTAGCACTGTTGCCACATAGGTCCCTCCACTTCTTTTAGGGCCCTCAACATCTCTGTTGTTGTGATAGATGGTTTTAAGCTTATGTCAGATGGAGAGTTACAGGGACGTTTTCTGATGGGCTTTTACTCTGATTCCAGCCATCCCATACAGGATGTCATAGCTCTCCTTTATCTCATGTAGCAGCAGGTGAAGTTCCCCAGAGCACAAGTTACATTTCCTCTGGCTTGAGCTTTTCTGTGCCATTATGCATGGATCAGGGTATGGCCTGTGTGTGGGGGTGCCTATTTTATAAGGCCACGTGCAGATAATGTAAACCACATGTACATGTGCCACACACATGCACCCATTTTTTCAGGAGCATATTTTATTAAAATGTGCAGAAAGTTAGGCACCCAACATGCCCATACATATACCTGTCAAAATCACAAAAATTAAACTCTGTATGTTGATCTGAAAGTAATGCGTACTAGAAAAACTGCTTTCATTATTAAATATGAGACATTAAATCAATAATTCAATTTTTATAAGCAGCGATATGGTCTCAGTATCTTAGGACATGGATCAGAAGGTGACAATGGGACAGAGTTTCTGATCCATGTCCTAAGATACTGAGACCATATCGCTGCTTATAAAAATTGAATTATTGATTTAATGTCTCATATTTAATAATGAAAGCAGTTTTTCTAGAACGCATTACTTTCAGATCAACATACAGAGTTTAATTTTTGTGATTTTGAGAGTTGTACTCTGTAAAACATAGACCGACAACGAGTTTGTGACATACATATACCTGGACAATTGTAGGTGCCCATTCACCAGGCCTGCCTTATATGGTTTGTCCATCTCTTTAAGTCACAAGTGCTTTTCTGACCCACATCAGGATGGGATGGGCTCAGAAACGGACTTGTAGCCTGTGGGAGGTTCATGCCTGGATCACCACTTACGTGGGTCCCATCAATGATGTCCCACCCACCTCTTCTATATGGGATAGAGCCTCCCTTCCCACCCTGCACCTAATGTCAGCACTGTGACCCCATGTCTGTGTTCTGCCTCTAGGGTTGGAGGGCTGCTCCACATGCAGTGATGTTACAGTCATCTGTGTGGATGTATATACCAATCCTTGAGTCCATGAGGTTGTCACTATGTCTATGGACACGGCTAAGGGTATGGAGGTCTAGGCCCCTGAAACATGCAATCATGGCAGATTCCTATGGATATATGGAAGATCTGTTGCCTGAGAACTGGGCCTCTCTGACTGGCAGCTATGGTGTCCAAGCAACTTGCCAGATGATCACATACCTGTAACACTCAAATGTATGTTATGACTGATGGCATCTGCTTGGTCCCTGCTTCTAAGTGTATCTACAGGATCCAGGCCCTGTCATGGGCTCCACAGCTGACATCAGTGCCGTCACAAAGGAGCTCCTGGGGGCAGCCCTGGGAGGATGGCATTTCCTTATACTAGCAATAGGAGGATTGTCTGCAAGGGTTACTTTCTTTTTGGTGCTTTAGGGGAACTTTTGCTGAACTCTAGTAACCTCCTCAGATTTAGAAACTGCTAACACCTAATCAGAAGTTAGTGGGCTTGATTTCCTGAGTGCAGCTGAGGCCTGCATAAAAGGCTCCAGTGCCTTGCCCTGTTGAGGCTTTCCTAACCAGGGCTCTACAGATCAACAAACAGTAAGGATTTGAGGGTTTGTTTGTTTGTTTTTATTATATCACATTGCTAGCTCTCTGACTGGGAGCTCTTAAAAGGGTTTTTTGTATATTTTTTAAAACAAGGTTACTTTCTTTTTGGTGCTTTAGGGGAACTTTTGCTGAACTCTAGTAACCTCCTCAGGTTTAGAAACTGCTAACAGCTAATCAGGTGTTAGTTCCCTCCCTACCCAACCCGACTCCTACCCACCCCTAGTGAGCAGTCTTGCTTTATAGGGCACCTCCCCCTTTAACAAATCACAGAGAATTGGACCAGCACATTTTGAATATAATTAAAGAGATTTAACTGCTTTTTCTCTGAAAGGACAGCTGCGAAACCGGCTGGTACTTGGTAGATCTCTCTCTTTTGCTTTAACAGATACCTAAGCTCCACAAACAGAACAATGGCTGGGAAAAATCGTATTGCTAAAGCTGTTGCCCTCGTTACAGCTTCTGCCTCGGTCCAGACAGAAGTCCTAATGCCAGTTGAAGGACCAGTTCCATGTGCAGAGTGCCTGCATGCTGAAGCTCTGAGGAAACAAGTGGAGGAACTCAGAGAGGAGGTGGCGAGGCTGAGGAGCATTCAAGACAGTGAGAAGTACATTGATGAGATGCTTCTTGCAGCAACCAAGCTCTCCAGCACAGGAGAAGATGGGTGCCAACAGAATGTCGATGGTTGGACACAAGTCACCAGGGCCTGCAAAATCACCAATCCAACTTCTCCAGCCCTTGAATTGAAGAACCATTATGCAGCCCTGGAAGTGGAGGAGGTGAAAGTATCCCTGGAAAGGGAAGAACCAGAGTTCAAGTACCCCAAAGTTGCAGAATCAGTGACCAGAAGGAAACGAACGGTAGTGGTGGTTGGAGACTCTCTTCTGAGGGGTACTGAGGCGTCCATCTGCCAACCAGACTTGATGTCCAGAGAGGTATGCTGTCTGCCTGGTGCCAAAATCCAAGATGTTACGGAGAGTTTGCCGAGACTCATCAAGCCCACTGACTATTGCCCAATGTTGCTAATCCATGTTGGAACAAATGATACTGCCAGATATACCTCGGAACGTATCAAAAGTGACTTCATGGCTCTGGGACAGAGGATGAAGCAGTTAGGTGCACAGGTGGTGTTCTCTTCAATCCTCCCTGTTGAGGGTAAAGGCCAAGGCAGAGAGGCTCGCATCCTGGAGATGAATGCATGGCTGCGTGGATGGTGTCATCGAGAGGGTTTTGGTTTCCTAGACCATGGGATGCTGTTCCAAGGGTTGCAGAGCAGAGATGGCATCCATCTGTCCAAGAAAGGTCAACGCATCTTCGGTAGTAGACTGGCTAATCTACTGAAGAGGGCTTTAAACTAGATTCGTTGGGGATAGGTGAAGAAAGCCCCCAGGTAAGTGAAAGCCTATAGGTAGGTGATACATTAAATACCTTTATGGAAATGGGTAACAGGGGTAACATATGGAAAGCAGTGTGTATAAATGCCCGTAGCATGGGAAATAAGATCCCTGATGTTGAAGCTTTGGTGGGAGTGGCTGACTTGGATTTAGTGGCAGTTACAGAAACATGGTTCACAGAAAACCATGACTGGGATGTAACTATACCTGGCTATACTTTATTCAGAAAGGACAGGGTAGGAAGAAGGGGAAGAGGAGTGGCACTATATGTAAAAACTACTATTAAAGCTTTGGAATTACAGAGCTTAAAAGGGAGAGAGGAGGCATTGTGGGTTAAACTAGAAAGAGGGAAAGAGAAATCTATCTGCATTGGTATGATATACAGACCTCCCTCGCAAGAGGAAGAGGTGGACAGAGAGTTAATTGAAGACATACACAGCATTGCTAGGAAAGGGGTGTTGCTACTGATAGGAGATTTCAATATGCCAGATGTTGATTGGCACATTCCTGCTGCAGTATCATCTAGAAGTAAGGAGATCCTGTATTCTCTACAGGGAGAACTATTCAGGCAATTGGTAACAGACCCCACACGTGAAGGGAACATACTGGACTTGGTGCTTACCAATGGTGAAAGTGTTTCTGATGTTGTAGTGGGAGATCATTTTGCATCCAGTGATCACCAGATGGTCTGGTTCAGTATTAGGACTAGGGCTGTTAGAATCCATTCCAAGGTGAGGATCTTAGACTTTAGGAAGACTAACTTTGCGAAGATGGGCCAATACCTCAGGGAGTCGTTAGTGGGATGGGAACAGCTGGGGGATGTAGAAAAACAGTCGGCAAAACTGAAAGGGGATATTTTAAGGGCAACCAACCTTTTTGTTAAAATGGTAAATAAAGGCAAAAGGAAAAGGAGACCACTATGGTTTTCTAAGGAAGTAGCTGAAAAAGTGAAGAAAAAGAGAGAGGCCTTCATGAAATACAAGAGATCACAGAGAGAGGAAGACAGGCATCTGTATTTGGAAAAACTTAGAGAAGCTAGCAAAGTAGTCAAGAAGGCAAAGATTCAAAAGGAGGAGGAAATAGCCAATGCAATAAAATGGGGGGATAAGACATATTTCAAATATATTAGTGAGAAGAGGAAGGGCAAAAGTGGTATTGTCAGACTCAAGGGTGTAGGGGGGGAATATGTAGAAGCTGATAAGGATAAAACGGAATTGCTTAACAAATATTTTTGTTCTGTGTTCACAGATGAAGAACCAGGAGCAGGACCTCAGAAAACACCCACAAATAGGAACAGAAGCGAGGGATATCTTGAACAATTTTCAGAAGACTGTGTTCGTGAGAAACTAGCTCAACTTAAAGTAGACAAAGCGATGGGACCGGATGGGATACACCCTAGAATACTGAGGGAACTTGAGGACGTTCTAGCAACTCCACTGACTGACCTTTTCAATGCCTCGTTGGAGTCGGGAGTGGTGCCAAAGGACTGGAGAGAGGCTCATGTGGTGCCTTTACACAAAAGGAGTGGAGGAGTGGCCTAGTGGTTGGGGCAAAGTACTTCGGGCCGGAAGGTCGGGGGTTCAAATCCCACTAGAGGACAGCAACCTTGGGCCGGAAGGACTGGGGTTTCTAGTCCCACAGGTGCTCCTTGTGGTCTTGGGCAAGTCATTTAACCCTCCATAGCCCATGTTCCCTGTAAAATAGTTATCTCCAAGTTATAATGCCCTGTTCAATGTAATTTCAGTTTGTTCAATGTAAACCGCACTGATGCAGAATAGCACGGTATATAAGAGAATGCAAATAAATAAATAAATAAAATAAAAGCGGAAGTAAGGATGTGGTTGAAAACTACAGGTCGGTTAGTTTAATTTTGGTGGTGAGTAAATTATTGGCAACGCTGCTGAAAGAGAAAATAGTGAGGTTTCTGGAGTCCAGCGGATTACAGGATCTGAGGCAGCATGGATTCACCAGAGGCAGGTCTTGTCAGACAAATCTGATTGATTTCTTTGACTGGGTGACAAGGGAGTTGGACCGAGGGAGAGCTCTAGATGTGGTGTATTTCGATTTCAGTAAAGCCTTTGACACTGTTCCTCACAGGCGACTTATAAACAAACTGAGCACCCTAGAGATGGACCCTAAAGTTACTGCTTGGTTTAGAAATTGGTTGCGTGGGAGGCGACAAAGAGTACAAGTAAATGGAGCTCACTCTGAGGAGAAGGATGTTACCAGTGGTGTGCCCCAGGGATCTGTCCTTGGTCCGATTCTTTTTAACATCTTTGTTAGTGATATAGCGGAAGGGCTGTCGAGTAAGGTTTGCCTCTTTGCGGATGATACCAAAATCTGCAATAGAGTAGACACCCAGGAAGGTGTAGATAACATGAGGAGGGCTCTAGCTAAGCTTGAAGAATGGTCTAGAATTTGGCAGCTGGGATTTAATGTTAAAAAATGTAAGGTCATGCATTTGGGCTGCAGCAATCCAAGGGAGCAATACAGTATAGGAGGTGAAGTACTTTTGTCCACTAAAGAAGAGCGGGACCTAGGCGTGGTTGTGTCTGATGATCTTAAAGTAGCTAAACAGGTAGAAAAGGCAATGGCAAAAGCTAGAAGGATGCTTGGGTGCATACGGAGAGGAATGGCTAGCAGAAAAAAGGAGGTGATAATGCCTCTGTATAAGTCTTTGGTGCGACCTCATTTATTTATTTATTTTTATTTATTTAGACAGTTTTGTATATCGCCTTATCCTTCAATCAAAGCAGTCACAACACAATTGGGGGATACATTTAACACGCGGGGATATGAGACACATACACTAATACTTACAGGGAACATGGGCAATGGAGGGTTAAGTGGCTTGCCCAAGACCACAAGGAGCATCTGTGGGACTAGAAACCCCAGTCCTTCCGGCCCAAGGTTGCTGTCCTCTAGTGGGATTTGAACCCCCGACCTTCCGGCCTGAAGTACCGTGCCCCAACCACTTGGAGTATAGTGTGCAATTCTGGAGACCGCACCTTCAAAAGGATGTGAACAGGATGGAGCCGGTGCAGAGGGTGGCTACTAAAATGATTAGTGGGCTTCATTATAAAGCATATGAGGACAGACTTAAGGATCTTAATATGTACACCTTAGAGGAAAGGCGGGATAGAGGTGATATGACTGAGATGTTTAAATACCTCCTTGGCATAAATGTTCAGGGAGAGAACCTCTTTCAATTGAAAGCAAGTTCTGCTACAAGGGGACATGGGATGAGGGTGAAGGGAGATAGATTCAGGAAGGATATGCGGAAATATTTCTTTACGGAAAGAGTAGTGGATCCATGGAATAGTCTCCCAGTGGAGGTGGTAGAGATGAGGACAGTAACTGAATTCAAAAAAGCATGGGACCAACACAGAGGATCTCTAAAGGTAAAAAGTGGACTGTTGTAGTTGTTGATATGGAAGGACAGACTAGATAGGCCATGTGGTCTTTTTCTGTCATCATGTTTCTATGTTTCTATGTCCTAGGCAGGTGCCATGCCATGGATCTCAGTCTGCTGTGCACTGTGTCTCCAAGGCTTCAGTCCTAGTAGGCTATGCCTGTGACTTGGGGGCTACCATAGTGCTGCCATGCCCTGACTTGGGGAAGGCAAAAAGAAGTACTCATGGGATTTGGGTGTAGGCTGCAAACAGATAGACCCCCCGCAACAGGCCAACTTCACAATGTAAATAACTAGTTGTTCCATATACTATTGTACCACTGTTGTATATAGTTAACCAGGATATCCTTTATCTGATAACCCTGCATTGTATTTAGTTTCCCCTATTTCGCCAAGTTATACTTCCTGTTAAATGTAACGACCAGACATATGTAAACTGTCGGATGTTTTCTGTTCAATGTAAACCGCGCTGATGTCTAATAGTGCGGTATATAAGAATTGTTAATAAATAAATAAAATAAATAAATAAAGACCTACACAACTCTCCATGCTGCAATATAGGGGGAAGGGAGGAATCTTAGTAGTCTCTTTGCACAAGTTCCCCAATTTAGGATCATTGGTGGTGCAGATGGATAAGGGTTTCTACCACTAATAGGCTATATTCTGGCGCCACTATGGCCAGCACAGAGGCTCACTGTGGATACAGATTTCCAGAGTTATTCTTACCCGTATCCTACATATCCTCATAACGTTTATCCCTCCCTCCTATCCCTCTACCCAACAACCCCTTGGCATTCGGTCTCTTATAGCCATCTTCTGCTCATTACCATGATTATTCACAGGTTCATCTAATCCCCTCTGATCTCTCTCTCACCTATCCTTACTTCTTCTGACCTCTGTTCTCCTCTCCATCTTTCTCTTCTATGACTCTTCATCACTTTTTCTTCCTATTCCTCATATTCCCTAATTGTCTCACCTATTACCAACACCTTCAATCCTCCCCTCCTTATCTCCCCTTTACCATCCTCACTTCCCCCAACATTCTGTCCTCTACCCTGTCATCAACTCATGAGCTTCACCACTTCCTCCCTCTCATTCAGCCTTCACCTCTCTCTCTAAACAACCTTACCCTCATTACCACCGTAATGTCTCCTCTCTGCCCCAAACTCTTCTACTCCTTCTCTCATCAGGAGATATCTTCCCCAACCCTAACCCCCCCTAGACTTTTGTCACACTCCCACAGCAGATCTTTATGCAACACCTCAAATCTTATTCATATCCCTCTCCTTTCCTCTTCCTCTCTCCCTTTCTCATGTGCCTTGTGGAATGCACTCTCCATCTCAAATAAACTTGCTTTTACTCATGATCTCTTTAATCTCCAGCTTCTTGCTCTAACTGAGACCTGGCTCCTCCCAGAAGATTCGGCATCTGTCGCTGCTAGTGGCTATCAGTTCTCCCACATGCCTAGTCCCACTGGCCACGGTGGTGGTGTTGGGCTTCTCCTCTCTCCTTCCTGCCAATTCATCCGCTCTTGCTGCCTTTATCTCACTCCTTTCCCTCCTTTCAACCCCCCTCCATCCGCCTTTTTATACCACTACCTCTCCGGTTAGCTGTTAGTTATTGACATCCTGACAAGTCCACCTCAACCTTTCTCACTGACTTTGACTTGTGGCTTTCCTTCTTTCTGGATTCTTCTTCCCCCTCTCTTATTCTCAGGGATTTTAGTTTTCATGTTGATAACCCATTTGACTCTTATGCTTTAAAGCTCCTTTCCCTTACCTCCTCATTCGACCTCCAGCTTTGTTCTACTGCCCCCACTCACCACCACAGCCACTGCCTCAACCTTGTATTCTTCTCTAATTGCTTACCATCAAACCTCTGTAGCTCAGTTCTTCCCTTATTGGACTATCACCTGCTAAGCTTCACTTTTCATCACCTGCCACCTCAACCTCGGTCTGCTCCTCCAACCTCTTTAAAAATCTTCATGCTATTGACCCTTTGGCTCTCTCCTCCACTATCTCATCACCTCATTTATCCATTCTGTCATCTGAATCTGTTGAACAGGCAGTAGCTTGCTATAATGCTGCACTTTCCTCTGCTATAGATGCTCTTGCTCCTTCCATGCTATGTAATGTGAGGTGTACTATACCCCAGCCCTGGCTGTCTTCTACTATTCGCTATCTGCATTCCTGTGCCCATTCAGCTGAGCTCACTTGGCTCAAATCCCACACCCTTGCAGACTTTCTACACTTCAAATTCATGCTTGTCTCTTTCCAGTCAGCCATAGCATTCACCAAACAAGACTATTATATCCATCTGACTAACTCTCTTGCCTCTGGCCTCACCATCTTTTTACTACTCTCAACTGGCTCCTCAAGGTGCCTCCACCTCCAACCCCTCCTTCCCTTTCTGCCCAAACCATGGCAAACTATTTCCATGACAAAATCCACAAGAACACCCTCCAATTCCCCACAATGGCAGCTACTTCCTCTCCTCCCCCTCTTCTCTCCTGACTCCCCCCTCCTCTGCTACCCTTTCTTCCTTTTCTATGATCTTTGAGGAGGAAACCACACACCTCCTTCCTCTTCCAAACTCACTACTGCTCCTCTGATCCTATTGCCACCCATCTCCTAAGCTCCATCTCTTCCACTGTTGTCCCTTCCATCTCTCATAATCTCAACCTATCGCTCTCCACTGCAACTGTCCCCACAGCCTTCAAGCATGCTTGGTTACACCTCTCCTCAAGAAACCCTCACTAGATCCTACCTGTCTTTCTAACCACTGACCCATCTCCCTTCTCCCCTTTGTTTCTAAACTACTTGAATGTGCAGTTCACTGCCATTGCCTTGAATTTCTCTCCTCTCAAGCCCTCCTGGATCCTTTACAATCTGGCTTTCATCCTTTACATTCTACTGAAACAACTCTTGCCAAAGTCTCCAGAGACTTGTTCCTGGCAAAATCCAAGGAGCTTTACTCTATCCTCATCCTTCTTGACCTTTCTGCTGCTTTTGACACTGTTGATTACAACCTTCTCCTTGTTACCCTGTTCTCGCTTGGTTTTAAGAGCTCTGTACTATCCTGGTTCTCTTCTTATCTCTCCCATCGCTCTTTCAGTGTTTCTTCTGGTGGATCCTCTTCTGCTGCTATCCCTCTCTCAGTTGGTGTACCCAAGGATCTGTCTTGAGTCCACTCCTTTTCTCTCTATATATCCAGTCCGTTGGTGCACTTATCTCTTCCCATGGCTTTCAGTCCCATCTTATACTGATGACTCCCAGATCTACCTCTCTACACCTGAAATCTCTCTGGCAATCCAGGCCCGGATCTCTGCCTGCCTTTCTGACACTGCTGCTTGGATGTCTCATCAGCACTTGAAATTGAACATGGCCAAAACTAAGCTTCTTATTTTTCCCCCTAAAACCTCCTCTCCCCTTCCTCCTTTCTCACTCTCTGTGGATTACTCCTCCCTGTTTCATTGGCTCACAAACTTGGAGTCATCTTTGACTCCTCTCTCTCCTTCTCCACATACATCCAGCTGATAGCTAAAATCAACCATTTCTTTGTCTATAACATAAACAAAATCTGCACCTTCCTTTCTGAACACACTAATAAGACACTTATCCACTCTTTAGTCACCTCCCATCTTGACCATTGTAACCTACTTCTTGCTGGTCTCCCTCTGAATCATCTCTCTCCCTTTCAATCTGTTCAAAACCCTGCTGCGCAGCTAATCTTTTGCCAGCCTTGTCATGCTCATATTACCCCTCTTCTCAAGTCACTTCATTGGCTCCCTATCCATTTCCGCATCCAGTTCAAACTTCTCCTGCTGAACTATAAGCGCATTCACCTTGCAGCTCCTCACTACCTTTCCTCTCTTATCTCTCCCTACACCCCTCTTCTGGATCTCCGCTCTTCTGGCAAATAGCTTCTATCTGAACCCTTCTCTTTTATTGCTAACTCCAGACTTTGCTCCTTTCACCTTGCTGTTCCTTATGCCTGGAACAAACTACCTGAGTCTGTAAATCTGGCACCTTCTCTGGCCCTTTTAAAATCCAGGCTGAAAAGTCACCTTTTTGCTGCCGCTTTCGGATCTTCACTTGCCTTGTCTCCTTTGTGTTCCCTTACCATTCCCCCCTAGATGTATCCCAGGACTACAGCTACTATGTTGCCTGTCTTGACTGGATTGTAAGCTCTGATGAGCAGAAACTGCCTTTTACATGTGTCTATGCAGTGCTGCATACATTTGGTAGCGCTATACAAATGCTCAGTAGTAGTAGTAAGTAGGGCAGTGCTCTGGGAAATTTGCAGGAACAGTCTATTTTTGGGGGCTCCTCTGCCTTCAAGCCATCAGAGCCTGCTGTGGAGTAGGAATTCAGGCTTCGAGATTACATGGTTTGCTGTACAGGGAAAGATTGTTTGCTTTACAAGCATTTGCTCCCAGCTTGTCTGAGTTTAAATACCAGTCTAAACGGCTGAGAGCAGAATTTCTGGCGAGATGATACCCATTGTCAGTAGTAGAATGGGCCTATATGTGGGCCTGTTTTAATGACAGGGAATGGCTTCTATGTCCAAGGTAGGGTAAGCAAAGTGAGGGAGATGTGGAATTTGTTTACCTTATTACACCATACTATCCACTGAGCTCTAGAATATGAAAGATTGTTGATAAACATTTTTCTGTGGTACAGACTGTTCCCAATCTAGAGTGAAAACAAACTAGATTTGTGTGGTCAAGATGTAGGAATCTTAAGAAATTTTGAGCCCCACTTGACTTAAAAGTACTGTGGTTCCCCAGGTTGGGAGTGTTGGGCATCACTCTTGTGGGGATTGCTCTATTTGTGAAATCTCTCTTTCAGTGACTCAGTTTTCACATGATGATTGGGATTATAGCTTGCAATATTATACCTCTTGTACATCATGTTTTGTAGTATATTTGATTAAATGGCCTTGTGGGCTTGCATATATCGGTAAAACCAATTGTACATTCAGGAAGAGAATGGGAGAACATAGGAGTAGGTTGTCATGTGCAATTAAAGAGGCACCAATGGTGCAGCACTATCTGGAATTAGGACATGTGTTCACTGAACTTAGATGCTTCTGTATCGATTATGTGTCACAGGGTGCTGCTGGTTTGAGAAGGGAACATGCCCTTATGAAGTGCGAACAGAAATGGATTTATGTTCTGAATACCGTATATCCCTTTGGATTGAATGCTCAGATCGAGTGGGGTGCCTGTATATGATGGGTGGGGGGCTGGTTAAATTTATCTTTCTGTGATAAAGGCTGTTACCTAATATATCCATATGGTTTGTAGATGCTGTTGTTATACTGTTGTGCTGCTGGAAGAAAGGTTTTAAACTTGAAGCAGTAGGTGACAGTGTTGGCTTTTCTTGATCGTGAGATTTTGAGCGAAGGATGTTGGGCATGATGATGTCATGCCTTTGGGTATACCATGTGCTTTATCGGATGTGCAAGCATGGTGTCTTTTGAATAATCCATGGAGCGTTGCTGACACTGTTCTGTTCCTGATATTACTGTGCCTTTTGTGAGACAGTAAGTACAGTTGTTAACCATTCTTGTTCATGTTTGCTTTCTCTTGCCTTTCATACTTTTGACACAGTGGGTTTGGTTTGTTAGTTTTTTTTTAAGAAAATGGAAAAAGTTTAATAAATGCACTGAAATACTCCCTTCTATCCCACACAGCACTGCTTGAAAGTAAAAGACCCCCTGAGGAAGCTGGCGCGAAACGCTAGTGACAGCATCCAGAATGGTGCTGGGGAAAGGCAAAGTTACAGCAATGATGAAATTGTGCAGATGAGTTTGGTGTTCTGCATTTGATATCAATGTTGTTCTGAATTTATTTCAAAAGCACAGATGAGCACTAGAACGGATGTTGTATTAAATTATGCTCTGTGGAGTGGAAGCCTCTCCTAATAAGATTGGCAAAATGTGGAAGGCATGGATATATTACTAGTAGAAAGCAAATACCTAATGGTTTGCCTAATATATAGACCCCCCACTTCCAACGATAAAGATCTATCAACCATTCTTGAAATTATATGCACAAATAGCCATTCAATAAATATGTTATAATATTGGAGGACTTCAACCTTAACGCATCCAAATCAGACCACATCCAAGCATTCTTAGATTCAATGGAAACACTAGGATACCAACAAATTGTATAGAATTCCACACATGCTAAAGGTAACAGATTGGATCTTATATTCATGCCCACAGAAATGACAATGCCACAGAAGCAGTCTTCTATAGAAATCCATCCTATTCCATGGTCTGACCATCATGCAATCAACTTCACCATACCTAGCATAGAACTTCGCAAAAACATCTAATATCGCATCCCGAAGATACTGCAGATTCGACAAGAAAGATTTCCTAGATGATATCACACCACACCTCTCTTTGGATACCTCAAACTTAGACAAACTCAATCAGAATTGGAACATGGTCATATGACAGGCAGCATCAGATCTAATCAAGGATCATATAAACAGGAAATGGAAAAAGAATGCAGTTTGGTACATCCAAGAGCTTCGGGCCATAAAAAAAAAACAACTGAGAAAACTGGAAAGGAACTGGAGAAGAACAAAACAACTAGATATTTAAATAACATACTTTAAAAAAACTAGAAGAATATCATCTCAGCATCAATAGAAATAAAAGAGACTACCACACAAAACTAATACTGTCATCTTTAAACAAGCCGAGAGAGCTATTTTGGATAGTTAAATCTCTAATCAAAACCCCACAAAATGAGGTTTCAACCCTCATACCAAACCCACAAACCATGGCCGCATACTATATGGGAAAAAGCAAATACCCCACAACAAGTAGCATACAAGAAAGCATACATAATGACACAAAAACCTCCTGGTCGCAATTTTCACTAATCTCCCTAAATCAACTAAAAAACATCATAACAAACCTAAATACAACAACTTCGGCCATAGACCTGTGTCCAGTGAGCTAGATAAAGATAACATGGGAGGATCTTGCTCCCATAATACTCAAGATAGTACATGCATCATTATCAAAAGGATACCTTCCCAAAAAATAGCTTCAATTTGACCTCTCTAAATAAATCGGATCCAACTTCGAATCTTCCGTTTTTGGCAAAAGTAATAGAAAAGGTGGCTCAACAACAACTGCAAGATGATGTTGATGAAAAAGTAATGCTGGATCCACAGCAACATGGGTTTTAAATAGGACAGGGCGTGGAAACTCTGCTCATATCCCTTATGAACAGGATAATACAAGGACTTGACAAACAAAAAAAGAGTTTCATATTAATTTTCCTGGACATTAAGGCAGCATATGATTCTATAGACTATAACATATTACTGAACCGACTACAAGAGATTGGAATTAAGGACACAACTCTGCTATGGTTTAAGTCATATCTTTATGGAAGGAGGCAGCAGGTAAGGATAGGTAACAACATGTCTGAAGCATTTACACAAAGACAGGGTCTTCCACAAGGCTTTGTCCTATCAGCTCTGTTATTTAACATTTATATGCAATCCATCTGCAAGATCATTCAGAGAAATAATGTTCATTACCACATCTATGCAGATGATATTATGTTATAGACACAAACTGACACAAACCAAATGAACAATTCAGGAATGGTTACATGCTTCAATGATATCTCTACATGGCTATCTGAATGTAATCTTCATATAAATTTCAATAAAATGGAGGTCCTTAATATCTCAAAAAATAAAACATTCAATCCACCAACTAATCTAAAGGTTAGGGATGCAACCCTAGAAGTAAAGCAGGAAGTGAGATACTTAGGTATCATACTGGATCAACAGTTAATCTTGACTTCCCACATCAACAAGACCATCAGATCAATATATTCAAAGCTAAAAACACTACAACATCTATGGCCACTCTTAACAGTGAGCGACTTCCAAACAACAGTACAAGCAATGGTTTACCCCTATGTGGACTTCTGTAACAGCATCCTCCCGAAGCAAACCATAAATCGGTTACAGATGGCTCAACACACAGCGACAAGATTCATATCACAGACACCATTTCACGAACATTACTCCAGTATTGAAACAGCTCCATTGGTTACCAATAGAAAGCAGAATTAAATTTAAAATTTTGCACACAACATTCAAGATCCTACAAAATGACACTGTCACCTACCTGGGATCCCTCCTTCAAGCTACCTAAAAAAAACAAAGACCTTAGAAGCTACGCAAACAACACATCACTAGTACCACTGGAATATATCAGATGTAATGCGGTTACAACAAAAACAGCATTCTCACTTTCCACACCAGGCCTCTGGAATGTTCTTCCAGAGAATATAAGAATCACAAAAGATTCAAAGACATTCTGCAATTTTCTCAAAATTTTCCTATTTAAAGAACACTATGGGAACTCAGTGACATGAGTAAGATACTTACCAGAATAATGATCCTAGTTACACAGACCTCACAACTGGTAACTAGATCTCACAGGACTAAAAACTGAGATACATAACTATACATGTAAATAAGTTCAAAAACATATACAGTATAAGGCAGTTTGACAGGTGTGTAATGTTAAGTGTAATCTAGTTTTATGGCTCAAGTTCTAACACTGTGTTCTATGTAATAGTCTTGCCTTGATGCTTGCTTTTCTATGATCTCAGAGGAGGAAATCACAGTTCTTTTCTCCTCCAGACTCCATACCTGCTCCTTTGATCCTATTCCCACCCATCTCCTAAACTCCATCTCCTCCACTGTAATCCCTTCCATCTCTCATAGTCTCAGCCTATCGCGCTCCACTTACTATAGAACTGTTTTGCAGCCTTCAAGCATATTGTGGTCACACCTTTCCTCAAGAAACCCTTACTAGACCCTATCTGTCCTTCTAATTATCAACCCATCTCCCTCTTTCTATTTGTTTCTAAATTACTTGAACATGCGATTTACCACCATTTCCTTGACTTTTTCTCCTTTCAAGACCGATTCTTTGCAATCTTGCTTTCGTCCTTTACATTCTAGTGAAACAGTGACCTATTCCTAGCACAATCTAAAGGTCTTGAGCCTCATCCTTCTTGAACTTTCTGCTGCTTTTGACACTGTTGACCACCACCTTCTTCTTGATACCTAGTCCTCACTTGGTTTTAAGGGTGCTGTGCTATCCTGGTTCTCTTCTTATCTTTCCCATCATACTTGCTCTGGTGGATAAGAACTTAAGAACATAAGAAATGCCTTACTGGATCAGACCAAGGTCCATCAAGCCCAGTATCCTAAGAGGCATACAGGTTCCACAGTGCTTGATTCAGGGTAAGTAGTAGATTTCCCATGTCCTCTTTAATAATGGTTTATGAACGTGTCCAAATCTTTTTTAAACCCAGCTATACTAACAGCTTTTACGACATCCTCCAGTAACGAATTCCAGAGCTTGATTTCGCGTTGAGTTAAAAAATATTTTCTTTTATTAATCTTAAATGGGTTGCATTGTAGCTTCATTGTGTGTCCTCTAGTCTTTCTACTTTTTGATGGGATAAACAACCGATCTAAATTAACCCATTCTACTCCATTCATTAATTTATAGGCTTCTATCATATCCCCCCTCAGCCATCCCTTTTCCAACTTGAAGAGTCCCAACCTTTAAAGCCTCTCTTCATATAGGTATCCTTCTATTCCCTTTATCATTTTTGTCACTCTTCTTTGTACCTTTTCTAATTCAGCTATATCCTTTTAAAGATATGGGGCCCGATATTCAACAAGGCGCTGAGGCTGGCCATACCAGCAGAAAGGTAACCTATTCAGGAAAAGTGTTTGAATCGTGAGTCAGGTGCCAACAAAACGGTCAATCAACGAAAATGCAGCACAAACTGAACACAGCGGCAGCGGCCCACCGCTGCAATGATGGATAAGTGCAAGGCATGTAATCCGAGCACTGCACCCAAGGCAGAGGTGATATCCGTGTATGTGACCAACACAACAGTGGCTAGAGAAACACGATGGACCATGTTCAGCAACCCGTGTATACTAGGGTAGTCCATAAAAATGAATTCCTGAATTCCTTTGCTCCCTGGCCTGATTCTGGTTCCATTTAGGTAGAAAACACTGTGTACAAAGTTTGAAGCCAATCAAATAATATTTAGGGGTGGCTCAACAAGTCTTGAGATTTCCTCCTGGGAGCAGATGACGAAATGTTGCATCATCTTGTATCATCCACTCAGTTCCACGCTGATTACATTTGATTGCATCATATTTGAACTAATCTCGTCTCTGAGAGGTGGCAAAGACATTGTACTATTATCTTTGTATCTTTATTCTTTTCAGATGGCGAAAAAACGTGGTTTTTATCTCATTGAAGAAATGTCCACCACAATTCTGGGGGCCAAGCTCCCCAGCAAGAAGCAAGTGTTAAGTGTATTTTTACATCACCATATGACATTAAACAAAGGCGTTAGTGAAAGTGCATCTATTGTAACAAGTGAAGTAGAAGCTTACTGGGAAAAGGCCAGGCTTCCTGTTCAAAGAAATGACAAAATTCAAGAAAAAGTAAAGAAATTGTTCAATCAGTGGAAACCTTTGAAGAAAAACAAAGGGAGAGGAGGGAAACAAGAGGCAAATGAAAAAGAATTCCAGGTTGCAATGAAAAACCTATTTGATGTGGCGCATGCCAATGCAATGTCTTTAATTCATATTCAAGAAGACAAAGAATTCTTAATAGCACAACAAGAACCAGGGCGCCGCGGCTCAATGTGCGCGATGGACAAGAAACTGGCCAACACGGAAGCAAGATCGCAACAGCGAGAAGAACTGAAAAGGCGCAGACAAAAACATGTTGCCGAAGCCAAGGCAACTACAAGCCAAGTTCAACAGCAACAATGGACAGACCTGCACAACGCATTCAAAGCCGAAGGCAAAACATGCATTGTGCATTGGGATAGCAAGTTATTGCCATCTCTTCTCTGTTCAACCACATCCGTTGACCGCCTTCCAGTTTTGATAACTTCTTGGCGTACCAAAACTGACATCAGGAACGGGCGAGAATCAAGCTGCAGCAGTTTATGAACTGTTACAGGAATGGTGTTGGATGAAAAGGTTGCAGGCTTCTGCTTTGATACAACTGCATCGAACACGGGACGTCGATCAGGAGCGTGCATTCTTCTAGAACAGAGACTCCGTCGCACAGTCCTTCATTTGGCATGCCGCCATCACATTTACGAAATAATTCTTGGTGCAGTATTCTCTACATGCTCTGGAGCTTCATCGGGTCCCGATGTCCAACTCTTTCTCCGGTTCCAAAAGAATTGGGGCTCCCTTGACAAGTCCAACTATCAAACTGGAAAAGACTTGGAGGTGCTGCAACCTGACAGGGATCGCATCATGAAGTTTGCGGAATCCAAGTTGGCACAGGGCAATCACTGAGATGATTACCTGGAATTCTTGGAGTTAACGATTGTCTGCCTTGGAGGGAATCTTCCTAGTTTCAGTTTCAAGAAACCCGGAGCTTTCCATCATGCCAGATGGATGGCAAAAGTCTTGTACTGTCTCAAGATTTGATGTTCCGAGGACAACTCAAAGATCTTACCCAACGGGAGGAGTCCTGTGTTCGTGATGTGAGCATTTTCTCCATCCTGATTCATGTGGAAGCCTGGTTTTCTGCCCCTGATGCCGCAGTTGCTCCTCGAACAGATTTGGAGATGCTGAAGAAACTACACTCTTACCACAATGACCGTGTTGGAAGAGCGGCCACAGACAAACTGCAACAGCATCTGTGGTATGGGTCAGAGGAGCTTGTGGCACTGTCACTGTTCAATGAAGCTGTTTCAGCACCGACAAAGCGGGCCATAGTGTCGGCCATGATCCCGGCAGAATCAGATGAAAGTGATGAGGATGATGATGAAGACGAAGATCCCCCAAAGCGGGTCAAATTGAAAAGTTCCACGATTCCACCACTTGAATCTTTTGCAACTCGCAAGTCAATCCGTTTCCTGAAACACCTCGACATCAACAGTGATTTTCTTAATGCAGACCCAGAAGACTGGGAAGAGAATGCATCCTTCAAAGACGGTCTGAAGAAAGTAAAAAATCTTCCAGTGATCAACGATGTGGCTGAGCGAGGGGTCAAACTCATTGAGGAGTTCAACGGCCGACACACCACAAAAGAAGAGCAACTCCAGTTCCTTCTGGGTGTTGTCTCGCAACACCCTAAGATGTTCCCCACATCGTCAAAGTCCTTACTAGCATCTGGACCACATTGAGTGCTTGGCAAGCATGATACCCCCGTCTATGAGCGGATAATACCCAGTGGTCTGACGAATCCTGGGGGGGGGGGGATCCAGGGGCCTGATAGATAGGGACCTTGAGCCACCCCTAAATATTATTTGATTGGCTTCAAACTTTGCACACATTGTTTTCTACATAAATGGAACCAGAATCAGGCCAGGGAGCATAGAAATTCCTACTTTTAGTTTTTCCCCTATGGCAGTGGACCACCCTAGTGTATACCCAACCAGCATGTATTACCCATTCGGCATACCTGTGCATAAATGACACCATCACGTAGGCCCCACAGACTGCCTGTGCAGGAGCCCCCTGTGGCTGGGCAGACAGACACCAGTGGAATGGCAACGAGGAGAAGTGTGAACTTTTTCCCGGATGAGAGTGAATGCCTTGTCCGCTCTGTACTGCAGCATGAGGGGGTCTTCTACCCCAGGGGGGCAATCGCCCGAACCTAAGGCTAGCAAAGTCCTATGGAGGGGAATCCAACTCTGGCTGCACAGGTAAGGAGGCTACAACAGGCAGGGGGGGGAGGGGTGCTGAGCACCATGCTAGGCAGACACACTCTGAAATGCACAGTTGTGTGTCTGCACAGGGAGAAAGGGCATGATGCCAAGCCACATACTGGTGGCTGCCCCAACGTGTGCCTAGCAGGAGGTGGGGAGGGGGGCATACATTGGAAGAGGTACCAGCCTCAATGCCTGCAGCAGGGGGCATACCCACACATAGCATGTGGTGAGGGTTCTGCATCCCCTGGTGGTGATTGGTAGCAGTGCCATAGGGAATGCACATCAATGGAAAAGCCCAGTGCAGGGGGAGCCATGGCAGGACTGGGCACTGCAGGGGACACAGGCAACCAGTTTAGATACCCTGAACACCTGCCTCACCCCTGGCCCCTGTGCCCTGGTGCGGGAGTCTGGGGTAACCGGTGGCAGAAGCCACAAATGTGGCATCTGTCTCTCCCTGAAAACAGCTCTGCCACCACAGCCTGGCACCCATGGGTATGCCCCTGCCCCTAGGAAGGGTATGTCACCAGACCATTGCAGGATATAGGTATGCACAATTGGCAAAATGGTAGTAGCCACCTGAGCACATGTATGTCCCCCCCCCCCTCTACCCCTTAGGGAATATGGAGTACACCAGACACTGGAGGCCCTCAAATGCCACTTCAGAATGCTGCACTGGAGGGGACCCAACCAGCTCCAGAGGATTAGGGAGTGGCTGGTGGCTGAGGAAGGTCAGTGGGGTACACAGTGGTGCCCAGAAGATGCAGGGGGCAGCAGACATGGCTGCCAGACTGGTGCAGGCAGACCACCTGGTGGTAAACACTCCCTGTATGCAATGATGGGACTGTGCTAAGGGCAGCTGTGCACAAACCTGGCTGGGGCATGGCACAGAGGGGCAGTACAGGAACACCCCCCCCCCCCAGCAGAGACTGTAAGGGCACATAGTAGACCTGTCCATGCTGCCACCCATGCACACCCAGTGCCTGGGGGGGCTGGCAGGGCACAGCACAGCATGTGAAGGGGGGAACAGAGCAGGTTGGAGGTGGGCAAAGGGGGCGCATGCATTGTGCACTGTGGGGGAGGCAGGCCCTTGTGGACCAAAGGTGGGTAACCGATGCATGTGTAGGCCCCCCAGGAGTGTGCCAGTCCCACCACAGGCCATACTGGTGTGGACTAGTAACCCCCCTTCCCTTTTCCCCACAGCTGCTGACCCACCACACCAGCCACCCCAGAGCGGCAGATCTGCACCAAGCGAGCAGAGCAGCAGCAGCAGTACCATCAGTGGCGATGATGATGAGGCAGAAACGTTGATGTCATCAGCAACCAGTGACACTGTACTAGAAAACACCACATTGGAGGAGGGGGGCAGTGAGGAGTCCATGGCACAGTGGGAGGAGGAGGTGTCGGAGGAGGGATCAGAGGGCCAGAGCAGGGTGGGGAGGAGGGGTCGGGATCGGAGGACCAAAGGCAGGGTGGGGAGGAGGAAGCAGAGGAGGAAGGGCACCTGTGGTTGATGCAGGAGACGGCAGCATACCAGGCATCTAACACTGGCTCTCTGCGCAGTTTGGTGAGCCTCATGCAGGCACAGGGGGTGGGTGCTGAGGCCACCAGTATAACAGCACAGCCACCTGCTAGAACTGCGCCATGTCATTCAGACCACCCTGCTGGGGAGGGTGGTGACACCGCTAGCACGTCCTCCAACACCGCTCCACTGCATTGCAGTGCATGTGTTAGCAAGTGCCCATGGCCAGCGGGGAGTCCTGAGGAAGGGGGATCACATGGGGAAAATAAAGAACACTCTAAAACAATGGTGATAATGGGCACTTTATTGTATCCTTCAGCGCACATTACATGGTATTGGACACTGTGATGAAGCTGAAGCCATTGAAGCTATAGACTTAGGAAAAAACACTGTTTATTATAAAGCAACTGACTCACAGAAGGTGCAGTTACCTAAAATGCAGCTAGAGGGAGCAGGCACGAGGCTGCAGAAGCTAAGCTGACACACCCAGGTTTTGAGAATGCAGGAGCTAATCAGGTACACCTGAGTAGAGAGCCAGGAAGCTCAGTGGAGAAACGGCTTTATAAACAGTGCTCAGAAGGAAGAAAGCAGAGAGGACTTCGAGCTGAGAGAGGAACTGAGAGAGGACTACGAGCTGAGAGAGGAGCTGAGAGAGGACCTCAAGCTCAGAGAGGACTACAGGTTTGGAGAGGAACACAAGTTCAGAGAGGAACTGAGAGGGGACCTGAGAGAGGAACCTCACATACTGAAAGGCAGAGAAGCTTGGAGTACCTACAAGGAAGAGCTAAGTTCCAGGGAGGACAAGGCCGTTCCAGAAAGCTCCAGGAGCCAGTCTTCAGGAAAGACGGTGATAGAAGGAGACTGCCAGGTAGAGCAAATACTAGCAGAGCACGTCTCAATGATCCAAGGTACAGTTATATTTCCTTTCCAAGATGTGAGCCAGCTCCTAGAAAAGCTTATAACCCAGAGAGCCGTACTGATAGGAAACAAAGCTGGGAAAGGCGTGTGAAACCTTTACAGAGAAGCATAGTAAAAAGCCATAACAGTTATTTGCCAAACCAAGACCAGCAAGGCTGGGGAATATTGGAGAGATCTATTGAACTACAACCTGCCTTATCCAGGGAAAGCTCAGGATTAGCTGACAACACGGCTGAACAGGAACCTATGCAAATAGAGGTGATAGAACCAGAGCCGTTGCAGTTAGAGCACCCAATGGACTGCTCAATCTGTGTTTCCAAGAGTCTAGAGTCTCTCACAGAATTGTAACAGGCAGGACATGCTTTAACATATCTTTTTGCTTTTGCTAAGCTGAAAGAAGAAGTTTTGTATTTGTTTTTCCTCTTGGTGTTGAAAACCTGTTTAAACACAAAGAACTGTGAATCGTCTGTAACAGTTACTGACTTTGTAAATAATTTGGCATAAACCCTGAAGTAAGGTACATTCTGTTTTTGTCTTCCTGGAGAACCTTTGCGCAACAAAGGGAATAAAAGCCATTGAAGTTTAACCCTGCACAAGGCTCACAACTATTTCTTTATGAAGTGGGACTACAAAGACCATGATGCAACTGGTCTAGAAAATGTTTTCCTTCTTCAACCAACAATAGGTGTCCACCCTCTCCTTCCTGCACGCTGCCACTAGGAGGGGCTGTGACAACACCTAATTGGTGATTGTGGGTGTCTAACCATGGTGCTGGTGCAGGCAGTCACTTCAGAAGCTTTCCCGTATCACCCATGAATGGTGGGCCAGTGCCCTGGTCTGCTGCTGGCTCCCAGACTCTGCACCATCACTATCTGCTGCCTCTGCAGTCTCCCACTCCTCCACATCTGCTGACTGGGTCCGGCACTCCACGCATCCATGCCAGATTGTGAAGTATTCAGCATGCAGAAAATATCTGGCAGACCCGCTCCAGGCTGTAGAGGAGTTTCCCACCTCTCATGTCGAGGCACTGGAAGTGGCTCTTCAGCACCCAATTGCATGCTCCACAACCGCCCGTGTCTGTGGTGAGTGCTATTGTATCACTCCTCCTGCTGACTTGTGTGGTGGTGCACTGGGCTCAGCAGCCAGGTTCTCAGGGGGTATCCATGGTCACCTGTGAAGGCAATGTGAGCTGTGAGCATGTGCATCGGGACATGCCTTGGGTATAATTTCTGGACTGCTGTGGATGATGGGCAGAGGTGCTCATGTGGTGTGATACACAAAGTACACATCTATCACTGCCTGTTTGTGGTACCCATAGCATCAGACTGCAGCAGGCTCCATTCTGGGCCTGTCCTGGGGCTCACATATGTGCACACTCACCTAGCAGCCATGCATCTCCAAGCTGACCACCAGATGATGCCCATCCCAGGCTGAACTTTCTAGAACAAATGCATCATGGCAGGACCCTGGGTAGTGGGCACACACATCTGTTGGCATCTACAATGACCTGCATGTTCATCAATGTGTACCCGTGCTTGTTCTGCTATGCCATCTGTTCCAGCTGTAGTGCCTGCAGTGCAATGTGAGTGCAGTCTACAGATCCAAGCACCGATGGGAAACCAGCAACTCTGTAGAATGCCTGCAGGGTCTCCTGCCACCTCTGCTGTGTCCATGGGAGGGATATGAGGTGACACATCCTCTGCAGCAGGACCCTGGTGAATGTTCTGATACAAAGGCTGGCAGTGGCAGGTGTGATTTCAACAGTCACCCATATCACATGCTGGAAGCTGCGGGTTACAAAAAATCCCAGGGCAGTGGTCACCATCATGGCCACCGGCAGGGCCTGTCTTCTGGATCTGAAGGGCTCCAGGCCCACGCTGAGTATGCTGCACAACTCGGTTATCATTGCCTCATTCAGTCTGTATCTCTGGTAAACCTCCTCCTCTGTCAGTTGCAGGTAGCGCACCCTGGGCCTGTGTACACTTGGGACACAGTATCTGCCTCTTAGGTGCTGGACTACTGCCTGGATCTGCATTGCCTGTTGGATCCTCTGCTGTGCTCAGGCACATCATGTGTATCTCCACCTCTGGATCACCATGTGCATGGCCCACATGTTTTTTTTTTCCTGTCCGGCGGCGCATTACCTCTGCCCGGTTTGGGTGCAGGCCTGCTCACACATCCCTCACTCTACTGTGCCCTGTTCCAGGACTACACGGGTTCATGGCTCACAATCAGCGGTCGTATGCGCCGGGTTCCATTGCTTAAGGCTATACGGTTAGTGACATCCAATATAGGCGCACACGGGTTTCAAAGATCCGCTTTATGCAGGTTTCACCATGACATGCCCCCATTCCGCCCCTGGGCTTCGGTGCCTGGCACTGTGCGGGTATCTGCACATCAAGGAAAAGACCCTCAGCTCCATGGTTCTCTCCCGATCTGCGATCTTCTCTTATGCACCTCAGAAGACTCGAAAAACGCTGGCGCCGATCACTGGCCATTGATGATCGTACAGCCTACAATCTCTATTTAGCGACTCACCGTGAAGCAATCACAAACAAAAGGAAGCAGTATCACACAGATATGCTCAAAAGATCACTAAACAAACCTCGTGATCTGTTCAACCTAGTAAAATCTTTATCTAATGAACCATCTTCAGAACAAAAATGTGATATTCACCCACAAGAATTTGCTGATTACTTGCAATCTAAACTCCTACAGACAGATGAGCTACAGAATACAGTTATTCAAGAATCAACTTGTCAAAACACCTTATCTTCACTGTCTGCACCCTCAGCTAAACAAATTGAAGACACAATCTCCTCACTCAATACCTCCACCGCTCAAACCGATCCTTGCCCAGCCTTCTGGATAAAGGACCTTAGAAGTGTATTCAGCCCATTCATTGCAAGAATCATGAAACTCTCTTTCTCAACTGGATCATTCCCATCTGCTCTAAAGCTCACATCCATCAGACCATTATTAAAGAATTCCAAATTAGACCCTAAAAGGGCTGACTCATACAGGCCTATCGCTAGCATTCCCCTCCTAGCAAAAATTTTTGAAAAAGAGGTGCAACGCCAAATTCAAGACCACATAGATTCCACAGCTCCTCTCGACTACTTTCAACATGGCTTCAGAGAACACCATGGAGTTGAAACACTCCTCACCACCCTCCTCAATAACATACTCACCAATATAGACAACATCCACCAAGGCGTCGTGCTAATCTTCTTAGATATAGCAGCAGCGTTTGATTCGGTAAATCACGAGATACTCATTACACGATTGAAGGAAAAAGGCATCGGTAGTTCAGCGCTGGAATGGTGCAAATCTTACCTGGACACCAGAATGCAATATGTAAAATCTGCAACAGGAGAATCAAACCTTTTCCACCAAAAACAAGGAGTACCGCAAGGGTCATCTCTTTCATCTCTCATGTTTAACATCTACATGCAGCCCATCTGCAATATCATCAGATCTTTCAACGTGGAAGGTATGATATATGCAGATGACATCCTACTTTATATGACATTTTCTACAATGCAATTGGATCTACTTCCCATAATAAATTGCTTCAATGCCGTATCAGAGTGGCTCCTATCACAGAACCTCCGCATCCAACATAAGAAAACTGAGGTTCTCTTTGTTACAAGAGACCCTAACTTCATCCCACCAGCACAAATAAGCATCAAAGGAGCTGATCTATCCACCAAGGAAGCAATAAGATACCTTGGAGTCACACTGGACCACCGTCTCAATATGAAATCACACGTTAACAATATAACAAAGGCTGTATACTTCAAGATACGTACGCTCAGGCATCTACGCTCATTACTGGACCCAGACGATTTTAGAACCATCTTCCAAGCGCTCATCCTACCACATTTCGATTTCGCAAATTCAATTCTACAAGGTCTCCCACAATCCACCCTTAGTTCTCTTCAACTTGCCATGAACACTGCTGCAAGGGTTCTACAAGGAGCATCCAGGAGTAATCACGTGACACCAATTCTCAAACATCTTCACTGGCTCCCGATACAAGGCAGAATCATATTCAAAACCCTAACTCTCACATACAAGGCCATACATGGCTTATCTGCAAACTCTCTAACTGATCTCACACAAGTTTTACCTCCAACTAGAACCAGAAGAAAAATAGCGACAAACACCCTAATAATGCCGAAGGCCATAACAACCTGTAGCCAAGCAACAGCGAATAGAGCCTTCATGTTTTGCGCACCAAAACATTGGAACTCCCTACCACCTGAAATTCGTGCCATAACCGGCATAGTCCAATTCAGAAAGGCCCTCAAACATAACTTATTCATCAAATACTACCCCACATAAAGTGCATAATATTCACCACAAACTTAACAGAATCCCCTCCTTTTCCAAACATTATTGATAATATTACATAAATACTTCTCTCATGTGATCGAATTAGCAGATCAATATTCTATGTATATAGTTCAATGTATATAGTTGTACCCCCATATTATCCATGTTTATCTTATCCAAATTTATTTTCCTGTTTTATGTAATACCGAGCAGCCTGTTGTTCTGGTCTTTGGTTCTCTGTAAACCGCGCTGATTGTAAATAGCGCGGTATATAAAAAATTGAAATAAATAAATAAAATAAATAAATAAATAAATAAATCTGGGCCTCAACGATTCAAGCCACCTTGTTGAATATGTGGTTTACATGGTTATGGCGGTTTTCCATGGGTAAGACCGGCACTTACCCATGTAGCACGTGCCTAGGCCTTCAAATATTGGGCCTTAGGCGACCAGAATTGCACACAATATTCAAGGTGTGGTCGCACCATGGAACAATATAGAGGCATCATAATAATCTTTGTTTGATTCTCCATTCCTTTCCTTATGATTCCTAGCATTCTATTTGCTTTCTTGGCTGCCGCTGCACACTGGGAAGAGGGTTTCAATGTATTATCCATGATGATGCCTAAATCTTTTTCCTGGGAGGTGGTTTCTAAGGAGATACCTTGCATTATGTAACCATAGTTCTTTCCTAGGTGCATAACTTTGCACTTGTCCACAATCATTTTCATCTGCCATTTGGACATCTTGTCTTCCAATTTTTCAAGGTCCTCCTGCAATTTTTCACAATCTTCTTGCATTTTAACATCTTTAAATATTTTTTGTCATCTGCAAATTTGATCACCTCACTCATTATTCCTATTTCCAGGTCATTTATGAATACGTTAAAAAGCAGCGGGCCCACTTTCATGAGTGACTTTATTAAAGGTTTTCTGAAAATCGAGGTGCACTGTATCAACCAGCTCTCCTTTGTCTACTGTATATTCACACCTTCAAAAAATATAACAGATTAGTAAGAAAATACTTTCCTAAAAGAAATCAGGGAAGCTAACAAAAGTTATAACACAGTAATAATGGTTGATTTCAATTATTGCATTTTTGACTGGATCAGTGTCACGGCAGGACATGCTAGGGATATAAAGTTTCTAGATAAAATAATGACTGCTTCTTGGAGCAGCTAGTTCATGAACTGACAAGAGGGGAAGCCATCTTGGACCTAGTCCTTAGTGGAATAGAAGATCTGGTGCAAGAGATAAGGGTGTTGGAGCCACTTGGCAATAGTGATCATAGCATGATTGCATTTAATTTAATAAATGGAGGAAGGACAGCAAGGAAATCCACAGTACTACCTTTTAACTTTCAATAGGGAGACTATGATAACATGAGGCAAACAGTTAAGACAAAACTTAAAGGAGCAACTGCAAAGGTTAAAGATTTACATCAAGCATAGGTGGTGTTTAAAAATACTATCTTCGAAGCCCAGACGAGCTGTATTCCATGCTTTAAGGAAAGTGAAAGGAATTTAAAAAAACCTACCAGCATGGTTTAAAGGAGATGAGAGAGACTGCTGTAGCCACAAAAGCATCTTTCAGGAAATAGAAAAAGGATCCAGATGATGAAAACTGGAAATATAAGCACTGGCAAGTTTGATGCAAGGTATTGATAAGGCAGACAAAGAGAGAATTTGAAAGAAAGCTTGCTGTAGAAGGGAAAACATGTGATAAAAACTTTTTTCAAGTACATTCGTAGCAAAAAAACCTGTGAGAGAGCAGTTGGACCATTGATGATAGAGGGGTAAAAGGGGCACAGAAGGGGACAAGGGGCTTTCGTGGGATGAAATGCTTTGCATACTTGCTGTACCTGGTTGTCAGAGACTCTCTAGACTTATGCAGAAAGGCAAGTGGCAGCCCTATCCTAAGGGAACTGACTGAAAAATGCCAAAAAATAGCTGTGTATTTTCACCGGCATGTAAAGAGTGGGCATGAGCTGTGTGAGAAGCAGAAAGCAACACTGACACCCATACACCAGCTAAAGCAGTGGAATGACATGCTAGAGAGGATAGTGGAGTAATGGGCAGTCCTGAATCAAATGTCATTGGAAATCAAGATTGGTATCAACAGACTCCTGAGTCACCAGGATTGGGCAAATACAATGCAATGTGATTGATGGAAGTACGAAAGCCTTTTAAGGATGCTACGCAGGGCCAGTGCAAGAGATGAGGTGCCCTAGGTTAATCTCATCCCTTCACTGTCATGTGATTGGGAGGAGAAAGGAGCATAGAGCTATACTGAGGAGCTTTGCCCACACTCTCTGTCTTCAGTGTGTCTACTAGCTATGTTTTTGAAGTTTGCACTGCAGTCTTTTCAAGATGGTGGCCAATTCCAATGGCTACCTCTTAGCATCCCAAGACTAAAATCAAAAGAAAAAAGCAAACAAACAAATAAAGCAGAAACCAAAACAAAGAGAAAGGAAATTTAAAAAAGAACTGAAAAAAGTCTCCCTCTGCTCCTAGTGCCAGTCTCGCTATACTGCCATTTCTGTCACAGTTTCCCCCTTTGTTTCCAGCAAGACCAGCTCTTGAGAGCCAAACTACAGCCATACTGCAGCAATTGCAAATCCCATTCCTGCCGGCATAGCCACTATCTGTGCATGCTATCACATTTCCACTTGTTCCATTTAGGTCCACATGGCAAAACTCAAAAAAAAGAAACAACAACAAAAAAATAGAAACCTCCTTTCCCCTTGCTGTTCTCTGCTATTTCTGTCCACATCACTGTTAGCACTGCTCTCATGGCTTGCCTTGCTGCTGCCCTTCACCCCTCCCCTGCTGATTTGAGTGCTTCATGCCACCATTTGTGTTGCTTGGTTCTGTGACCCATGTGCTTTGGATTTTTCTAGGACACTCCTCTTGGTTCTCCTTCTTTGTACCTTTGTGGGTACCTTAGGTTTGTCACTGTATGGCTTTCACCCTCCTGAGATGTCATGCTGGTTTGTTGCCACTCTTCTAGTTGCTTGGATCTGCAACTTACAGTATGTGTTTTGACTTTTTCTTGGCCACTCTTCCTCTCCCTCCTCCTTTGCATCTTTGTGGGTTCCTATGACTTGTTATTATATGTCTCTGTTCTACTGCCTGCTATGACATACAATTCCTAACAACTCATACCAAGAGAAGCTGAACCTGACACACAGGGGAGGAGGGGCACCAGCAGCCTACCACCATTGACAAGCCTTCAAAGTTCTTTCCAATTTTCCATTACTATACTTGCTTGGAAGTTCTAGTAGAGTAGTTAATGGGGCCAATTGGATGAATGAACAAAAGTGTTGGTTTCTGAAGACTAACCGAATGGATACATTCTGATAAACCAAAACAAGCCCGAACTCTTTAGCACAAACGTGCCTATCTGGATAGTGCTGCTGAATATTGGGCTCAGAGGAGTTTATCTGGTTAGCAGGTCCTGTTAAATGGATAATTCCTTCTGAATTTCGGGCCCGTAACTTTTAAGCTCATAAACCAAGGTGAATTTTCAGCTTAAAATTTAGGCTCCTAAAATTAGCTGAAAATGGGGCACAAATTTAGCAGCCTAAACTTAATGTCCTGAATTTATGGGTTCAGGCCACGATATTCAGAGCATGTTATATTTAAATGCCATGGCACAGAGTGGAGGAGTAGCCTAGTGGTTGGAGCACTGGCTTGGGAACCAGGAGACTGGGGTTTGATTCCCAGTGGCGATCCTTGGGCATATCACTTGACCCTCCATTGCTCAGAAAACTCCAAGTTATCAATGTGTAAAAAAAAAACCTGTTAAATAAATGCCATGGTATTTAAATATCCTCCAAATATTCATCGGCTGTTTCTGAATGGATTATGCAGATAATTGTGCCATTATCTGGATTTTTGCAATTTTCAGCTATTCTATGGATAATTTATCCAGACAGCAACTTAGGATAGCTTTTTTGCCAGCCTACGCTATCTACATAAATTATCCGGATAGAGGTTGAAAATCGCCACTATCCAAACAATGGTTTATGGTTTATTAAAATTTGATATACTGCCCTTCAGTTAAATCAAAGCAGTTTCCATAAAATGAAATAATAAATAAAAAGAAAAGTCAGAAAAGGACTCCAATATTGTGACAGGAAAGATAAAACCACAGTCATACAAGAAAAGGAGACATAGGAGAAGAGGAAATGAAGAGAGCAGTTATACTAGGAAAAGTAAGGCTGTCCATGGGTGTTAGTTACAAACTTGAATCAAATGCCTTCTGAAAGAGGCGGGTTTTCAGGGCAATGGTTATCCACTTGACATGGTAAGCCTGTTGATTTAAGCTGTGTGAGCTGGAGTGAGAATGCATTGAAGCAGCTGTGCTCATGACTAACTGGCCCAAGGACCTAAAGTCAAGTGCAGATTTTTCCGTGTAGGGTCTGGTTTAGGTCAATTACTGAATTTTGTGATACTGCAATATTTTATTGCTACATTATGGGCTGCAATACTATTTTAATGATCCGTTCTTGCTAAATATGTAAAGTCCAATATTCAAAAGCATTTACATGGTTTACAGACCTGTAAACTGTGTAAATACCCCGAAGCTGAATATCCCCAGGTACTGACGCTATATGCCCCGATGCTATGCAGTTGGGATTGGGACGTTCCGGGGGCAATATCCGGGAATAACTGGTCAGCAGCAATATTCAGCTTCTGTCCTGTTATCTCTCAGCAGTGAAGGATAACAGGACAGCAGTAGGTGCAGTAGGTGCAGTTAAGTGCAGCAGTAGGACAGCAGTTAGGTGCAGTAAAAGCTGTCCTAACCTTTGCCGCCAAAACTAACCAGGCAGCGGCTGAATATCGCCGCTGCCTGGTTAACTTCTGGCTTCTACAGCTGACTCAGATATTCAATGCTGGTGGCCAGATATGGCCCCGGCATTGAACATCCGGATTTATTTATTTTATTTATTTATTTAGACAGATTTGTATACCACCTTATCCTACAATCAAAGTGGTCACATCACAATTGGAGGGTTACATTTAACATGAGGGTATTTAACAACATTTAGACAGCACAATTGGAGGGTTACATTTAACATGAGGATACTTAACAACATTATACAATGAACTCGTATGTCTAGTTGGGATGAGTGGGTATCGAATTGGCTGAGGTAGTTGCATTACCGTTCGGGTGGAGACTGTTGTCTGTCTGCTCATAAGTTTCTGTAAAGAGCAGGGTTTTAAGGGCTTTGCGGAAGTCTATGATGTCATTTAATGCCCTCAGGCTCGTTGGGAGGGAGTTCCAAAGTGTGGACGCCAATAGTGAAGGAGCTCTTCTTGAAGTTGTTTGTTTAGTCTTGTGATATCCTGCAGGTGTGCCAATTATGTTGTCATTATTGGTCCTTCTTGGCCTATTGCTGATATCCCTGTTTATGATACCTTGGAGTGCATCTGCCAAGAGATGGTGAATGATTTTAAAGATAATCAGGACTGTTTTAAATTTTGCTCTGGCCATCATTGGGAGCCAGTGCAGTTGCTGTAAGACGGGGGTGATGTGCTCAGTTCTTGGAGTGTCTGTAATGATGTGTGCTGCAGTGTTTTGCACCATTTGGAGTATGTGTAAGGTCTTCTGAGGGAGGCCTTGTTATAATGAGTTTCCGTAATCAAGCACAGGTGTGATGAATGCGTGACACACTGTGCGGAAGTGGTCCTGGCGGAGTTTTGGCTCGATCTTTCTGATGGTCCTCAAACGTTGATAGGCCTTGTTTGCGGTTTTGGTGATGTGGGATTTCAGGTTCAGAGCTCTGTCCATTGTGATGCCTAGGTACTTAACTTCATCTTTGACTACTATGAGTTTGTCTAGAATGCTTTAGTGTTCATCGGGGATGGCTAGATGCTGTAATTGTGCTAGCCACCTCTGTGGAATTGGAACCATGTTTTTTAAAGCAGCAGAAGTGAAATTAGTGTCTTTTTCCTAGTAGTTGAGTGGTATTTGCTAGGGAAAAGGTGAGTAATCAAATGTTAACCAATCTATGACATGCAGTTTTGCAAGCATATGGAAGTCCTGTTCCCTGATATTTGGATATGCATCCACAGAGGATCCAGTGGATATAGCATAATGACTAACCTAGTATTATAATAAAGTCAACAAAGATTGATATTCTTCCTTCCTATTGCTGAATAGCTGAAGCCATGGAAAGAAGTATCACCCAACTTCATTATATTGTCGCTTCAAACATTCATCCTATCCAATCATGCTTGCACTTTTTCCTCATAAATGTCGCTTAAAATAGTTTTCTCTTATTAAGTAGTTCCAGGAAACAAAAAACCCAAGGCAATTGCTGAGGCACTGTGAAATATTTCAACACATGGGGACAAGAACAAAGGGCCTGACAATGAGAGGAATGTTCACTGGCACCAACCGGACAGTGCTGCTGAATATCTGCTCCAGTGTCGGAGCAGTCCATGGGCGAGGTGAGGGTGGTCCCAGCACTTATCCAGTTAGCAGCATTTTCAGTCCACTAACCAGATAAGTACCCGCATAAAGTTAGGTCATTTCAATAGCTATCATAGCATTATGCAGTTCAGCTACCAGAGAGCGGCTGTATCAGATAGCGCTGAAACCTGAAATTCGGTGCTGAAACCGGATATACAGATTCCGACATTAAACATCTGGTTTCAGTTTTGCCCATGGCAGCCAAGTGCTTTAAAAACACAGACCGCCACGGGCTGAATATTGTGCCCAAAGACTATACTTTTAATAATGTCTGTAAATGTATTCTTCCTCTAAAATATGGTAGAAAAGGCACAGGGAGATTTATATATAAAAATATTTAACTTACTTTTGGTAGCTGGTACAATGGGCATAGATTCTGAGCTTGTCTCGGATTACTCTACCAGGCCGGGGTTTTCTCTGGAGACCAGCTACATGAATTGCTAGTACCTTCGGGCCAACAAGCCGTTTGTATAACAGAGACAACCAGTAATCCTACGGAAATAGCAGGAGAAAAGGAAGGAAGAGAGAAAAGCACTTATTTGTTGTACTCAGTAGTAGCAATTTGGAGTTACCCATACAAAGCACTTGGTTTAAATTTTGTCCTTACTCTACCCCTCCACCACCCCCTCCTCCCCATAAACACACAAACACACACTGAAGTCGTCCAGTTACAATTTAGCCAGTTTCTTTAGAAGGAGCAAAGGACATTCTGGTGTTCTGGAGGTAGGACTTAAAGGTAACCTGATAGCGCCAATATTCAGCACTATCCAATTACTTTTAACCTGCTAACTACTGCCACAGATAGAATAGGCCTAAAATAACCAGACAAAGTTATCTGGTTATCTTTAACAGACTATAATTTAGCAGTGCCACTGTACTTGGTTAACTAACTGAATATTAGGTTAAAGATCACGGAATAACCTACCTGGTAATCTTTAACTGGATAGCCTACCATTGAATATTGGCCCCTAAGTGCCTTTCTTGAAGGGAAAAAAGGGGTCTAAGATAAGAAACATTATTATTATGTATTAATGTATTTTCCTGCTTGTTCTTACATATTTGTGCTCAGAATATATTAGAATTTAAAACATAAATAAATGTGAAGGGTAATTTTATAACAGGTCATCTAGGTAGGATGACAATTTTCTGGCTATTTTATAACGACAAATAGGCATCTATGTGTCTTCATAAAATAGGCTCGCAAAACCTGCAGAAATAAGGGCTAAAATGCTGTCGCTTACATTTACACGTACTTGAGAGCAGCAGTAAATGCATGTGCATTAAGTAAACACATATGCCTGCATTTTATAAAATAGCTCTGTGTTTACTTAATACCTACATGCCCCAGAACAGGCCTACACTTGGGTGCATAAAAGTATGTACCTTCTTATCACCTCATGTACTATGCTTATATGCATGTATACTGAGGGATAATTTTATAAAAGCCCTTTCTACATGCAAAACAGGATTTACCCACAGAAGAGGGTAATGTTCAAAACAATGGGGCATGTTTACTAAAGGGCGTTAGCTGCTGCCACAGGACTAGTGCAGATTTATCCCACAGCAGTAGCATCCAACACTTCTATATTCCCTTTCCCACTACCAGACTCCCTACTAACCAATCATCAGCCTCTTAATGCCCTATGTTCTCACCCTTTTCCTAATTGGACACTGCCCCTCAGAATTGGGCTCAAACATGTTATAGGGTCATCAGTTTAACCAGCTGACCTTCATTATAGCTTTCACTGATAAAAGACGGCAATTTCTCATTCTGCAAATATTCCAGACCGCCCCCAGCAAAATTCTAAAAGCAGAATTACATGCCTTAAACTTAACTCTTAATTCATATGAAGATGCTAGTGGCACCATCAGATATATGAACTCAGTGCACAAATCATTATTTACTGGTCATCTAAGAGTTCAGCAAAATTATTCATCAGTCACACATTTATTTTTACAAGTTACTTTTTAAACTTTTATGCATTTAAAAATAATCTACGAATTAGAGAGCCATAGGGGGCTCTGCTCATCAGGATCTCCTGGTAGCTGGATGATCTCACAGTGTCAGTAACTCTGGATGATCCACTGGCTCACATTTTACCAGGGAGATAATTTGTAGAATCGGGTAGGGTTAGCAAATGGGAATTATTTTATAGAATAGTGAAAAAACACAAACAAAGAGAAAAGGAAATGAGCAAGAATTCAATCGAGTCCAGCAGTCAAACTTTCTTTCAGTCCAGGATTGTAGCTCCAAAGCGAAGGGCAAAGCAACAAATTAAAGCTGCAACAGGGAAAACAAGAGGGAAAAAAATAGCTATCACTATGTTAGTTGGAATAGAGTTTCTTAGAAAATGCTTAGTTCAAATCCCATACCTTTAGCAGAAGTCTAGCTTAAAATATTGTGTAAACTTTTAGAGCAAAACAAGCCCTCCAAGGCTTCCCCTCTATATTGGAAATACTGAAGAAAAAACACAAATCTCTCAGGTTTAGGCAGAGATTCCTCTGAATGACCTCAAATGAAAATGAAACTGAGCTCTTCCTATCTTGGTGAACATTGCTTCAAGACCCTGCCCCCACAGTCTTTTACTGTTCAGCAATTGTTTGGGAAAGCAGTCTAATGTCCTGCACAACAACAAAGTAAAACAAAAGTCACAAAACAAAACTAAGGCAAGCAGTATTATGTTCTACAGAACAGGTCTCTATTAGCAGAGATCCTTTGGGTTTCCCACAGTAAGCAAAACAGTTTGATTCTCTTTTCCTTGCTCAGATATAGGCATAATAACATCAGGGCAATAATGGCACAGCTCTTCCCCCTTCAGAAATTCAGACAAATTAGCATGACAGGCTTCTCACTCCCTGGATCAAAGCAGGCTCCAAGCTGTTTTCATAGTCCTGGAGAAGGCTACAAACCTGGCTCATTCTACCTCCATGGCATCTCCAAGATCCTCTGGTTCAGTGACCTGTTCTGGGATCTCAGTTTCCATCTGTTCCTCCAGTTAGTCTACTGCAGGTTGGCTGAGACTAAGCAGGCCACCTGGCCCTGGAGCTTCTCTCCTTCTAGGCTGCATGCTGGATTTTATGTTAGCCCAAGGGAAAACCATGCATACTCCCTCTCTTGGTTTCCCAGAAAACTGATGAGTCACCCTCTCCATCTGACTGCTCCCACCCTAAGGGTTACTCCTTTACCAAGCTAGAGAGCTTGGCTTATCTGCAAAGCCATGTCTGTCAGTTTCCCTTTCTGAAGAAAGAGGATAAGTTAGGGTTTTTTTGGGAGCTCTTGTGCTGGCAGTTCATTGTCTCTGTACTTCTCCTGCCTCACTTTCCTTCTACATTACACACTCAATGGTATTTATAGATGGAGATGCTGAAAACAATATTTATATCATTGGTGAAAGTCAGAAGGATGCTTGGATGCATAGGGAGAGAAATGGCCAGCAGGGAAAAGGAGATGATAGTGCCTCTGTATAAGTCTTTGGTGAGCCCTCATTTGGAATATTACAGTATGTGTAGTTCTGGAGACCACACCTACACAAGACTATAAACAGGATGGAGTTGGTGCAGAGGGTGGCTACCAAAATGGTCAGTGGTCTTCGTTATAAACCATATGGGGACAGACTTAAAGATATCAATATGTATACTTTAGAGAAAAGGCGGAAGAGAGGAGATATGATAGAAATGCACAGGAGGAGAGCCTCTTTCAATTGAAAGAAAGCTCTGCAGCCAGGGGACATAGAATGAAGATGAAAGGGGACAGACTCAGGACTAATATGCAGAAATATTTATTTACGGAAAGAATGGTAGATGCATAGAATAGTCTCCCAATGGAGATAGTAGAGATGAGGGATAGTATCTCAATTCAAGAAAGCATGGGACAAATACAGAAGGTCTCTAAAGGAAAAACGGGACTATAGTAGTTGATATAATTGATATGGAAGACAGACTAAATAGGTAATATGGTCTTTTTCTGCCGTCATGTTTCTATCAACCATCTACTACTGTTCGAAACTCAAATTTGTCTATATTATTGAATTCTTTAGATCTCCAATTGAAGTTTTCAGGGACAATGATTTGAGGAGGATAGCCTTGTTGGATATGTATATTATGAAAGAAAAAAATGGATTGAACATGACCCTCCCCTCCCTCAAAAGGTGGGTGTTTGTGAGTGTGCTGAATAATGTAGAATCAAAGGTAAATGGTCACTATATGCTGCTGAAGAGGTGGTTGCTGGATAGGTCAGATAAGGGGTAATATTAAAACAGCAGTCTGCAGTAACAGTCACTGTGCTAGCAGAGCTTGAGAGTAAACATTTAGGGGGGATATGCAAATCACTGCCTGGGCTGAAGGAGCCAGGGTAATATTTGCTCATATTCATATCTAGTATTAAGATTTAACTTTAAATCTGTAGGGAACAGTGTAGGGGAATAAAGTGAACACACTAGACCAGGGGTCCTCAAACTACGGCCCGCGGGCCACATGCGGCCCGCCGAGGACATCTATGCGGCCCGCCGAGGATATTTATCCGGCCCGCCGGGTGTTTTTGCCACCGCTGCCTGTCCTCAGGGGCGGCTCTACCCAGGGCCGGCCCGTCCATTGAGCAAGAATGTTTTTTGCACAGGGCCCCGTGTTTCAGGGGGCCCCGCGCAAAGAACATTCTGCTTTAAAAATTAAATTAAAAAAAAAAAATCTGGCTGCTGCCGCTCTCCCTGCCCGGCTGAGACCCTCTGCGACGGCTTTCAGATCCGCGAAGGGAGTGTCTCCCTCGCGTCTCTGTTAAGCCCGCAGGGGCTGATGGGCAATCAGCCCTTGCGGGCTTAACAGAGACGCGAGGGAGACACTCTCCCTTCGCGGATCTGAATTTTTGAAAGCCGTCGCAGAGGGGGTCAGCCCGGCAGGGAGAGCTCAGCCGGGCAGAGGGGGCCCCGCGGGACACTCAATTCTGCTGCTGCTGCGGCGGCAGCGGCAGCAGCCAGCTTTTTTCTTTTTTTTTAAATTTTCCCTGGGCCGATGTGGAGGGGTTAGGACTGGTAATGGGCTATGGAGGGGGTTAGGACTTGAGGTGGGGTTAGGACTTGAGGTGGGCTGTGGGTTGATGGGGGAGTTAGGACTGGTAATGGGCTATGGGGGGGGGTTAGGACAGGAAATGGGCTGATGGGGAGGGGTTAGGACTTGAGGTGGGCTGATGGGGTTAGGACTGGTAATGGGCTGTGGGCTGATGGGGGGGTTAGGAATGGCAATGGGCTATGGGGGGGGCTGACTGGAAATGGGCTGATGGGATTAGGACTGGAAGTGGGCTGATGGGGGGGTTAGGACTGGTAATGGGTTATAGGGGGGGCTTAAACTGAAAATGGGGTGATGGGGGTTAGGACTGGAAGTGGGTTGATGGGGGGCTAGGAATGGCAATGGGTTGGGGAGTTACTAGGACTGGAAATGGGCTGAGTGGAAGGGGAGGCTTGAACTGCAAATAGCTGATGGGGACGGGGACTTGGAATGGAAATGGGCTGAGTGGAAGGGGGGGCTTGAACTGCCAATAGTTGATGAGGGGGGGGGGCTTGGAATGGAAATGGGCTGTGAGGGAAGGGAGCTAGGATTGGAAATGCGCTGATGGAGCAGCTAGGATAGGACTGGAAATGGGCTGTTGGGGGGCGCAAAGATTGGAAATGGGCTGTGGTAGGGGCTTGGATTGAAATGGACTCATGGAGGGGCTAGAACTGGAAGTAGGCTCATGGGGGGCTTGAACTGGAATTGGGCTGAGTGGAGGGGAGCTAGGATTTGACATGGGCTGATGGTGGGGCTAGGAAATGATTGGAAATGAGCTGATGAAGGGACTCGAACTGGAAATGGATGGGGGAGCTAGGACTGGAAATGGACTGATGGGGGACTAGGACTGGAAATGGGCTGATGCAGGGACTAGAAGGGAGTGGATGCTGGGTGAGGCTGGAACTAGAAGAGAGCTGATGTTGGGGGAGGATTAGAATGGGATGGGGCTGGGAGAGTAAAATGGAGAGGGGAAAAATATTTTGTGTGGGAGGGATGAAAAATCTACAATTGGCCGGGTATTGGGAGAGTAAGTGGGGATTGAGGATGGAGGGGTAAAATTTGAGTGGATGAAATAGGAATGAGGAAAGAGCAAAAGGAGAAAGATTAGTATGTTAAAGCAGATGTAGAGAGAGAGAATGGAAAAAAACTAGAAGAAAGGACAAATGGACAACAGACGATGGAGAGTTAGCAGAAAACACGAAGAAACCAGAAGAAAGTGGCTGGAGCAATTGCAACTGAAAAAAAATGCACAAAAGGTAGAAAGATATCTCTTTATTTTGAATTTATTAACTGGAATATGAAATCTCTGGGAAATGTTCATCATTAACGTCTGCGCTTTGTTTGGTACAAGAGGAAATTAATTTATAGTTTTATTTCTACAGTGTTGTTGTACTTTCCAAGTTTGTTGATTTAACTTTACTTGTTCTTCATTTTAAATATTGTATATGTTCCTGTTTTGTTTTTTTACTTCAAAATAAGATATGTGCAGTGTGCATAGGAATTTGTTCATAGTTTTTTTTTAAACTATAGTCCGGCCCTCCAACGGTCTGAGGGACAGTGAACTGGCCCCCTGTTTAAAACGTTTGAGGACCCCTGAACTAGACAAAGGGTGAAGAAGTAAATTCTGGGGCTGGTGGAAATTGCTCATCCTAAGAGAAATGGTACTTCTCACTGGCAACAACAGGCCTGTGCAGAAAAGAGTTTGGAGAACAGTTAACTGTGATTTAGAGGTATTAGGCCACTTTATCTAAAAGAGCTTAACCCTCATCTGAGAGGAGGAGGGAACACCCCTTTGCTGTGCAGGCCATCCTCCTGAAGACAGTGCTAAAAGCCTCCCGGGCCCCTAGGCAGGCTCAGAGAGAAGATGGGGCAGAAGTCTCCTCCAAACCCAGGGAGAGTCTACTCTAGGCTTGGGAGTCCAGCGGCGGAGCAACTACAGAGACAGCTGTAATGGCAGAGAATCCAGGAGCCACAAGGCCCAGGAAGAACCCAGTGGCAGATCAGCTCATTGGGGAGCTGCAGAAAATCTGCTCTAGGCAGATTGGATCAGCTCTAGGGAGAGCTGCAGCAGAATCAGCTCCAGAGGGAGCTACAGCAATGGATGCAGCAGAGAATCAGTTCTAGAGAGAGCAACGGCACAGTCCATTCAGAACTAGGAGCCACAAGACCCAGGGAGGTCCATTGGCAGATCAGCTCAAGAGAGAGATGCAATGGCAGAGAGTCCATTCCGGACTGGGAGCCACAAGGCCCAGGGAGGTCCAGTGGCAGATCAGCTTAAGGGAGAGCTTCAACAGTTTTTCCAGAGTGGGCAGAAGTGCAAAACCCTCTCCAGATTGGAGGAGGCGAAGCCAAGGTTACATTGTCAGTGACTGGACAAATCTACAAAACCTTTCCTTTCATAAGCAGCCACTGGTCCAAAGCTCCAGGAGTGGGTGAGTCCATTCCGGACTAGGAGCCACAAGGCCCAGGGAGGTCCAGTGGCAGATCAGCTCAAGGGAGAACTTCAACAGTTTTTCCAGAGTGGGCAGAAGTGCAAAACCCTCTCAGGATTGGAGGAGGCAAAGCCAAGGCTACATCCTCAGTGACTGGACAAATCTACAAAACCTTTCCTTTCATAAACAGCCACTGGTCCAAAGCTCCAGGAGTGGGTGAGACTTTGGGCTGGTGGGCAAAGGGAAAGGGAGGGGACAGGTTATTAAGGTTAGATCCATAATCTTTTAAGGTTTGCTTAAATCATTATGTATAAGGTTATAGTTGTTTGTTTGAACTGCATTATCTCTTGTCCTATATTGCTATTTCACCTTATCTGCTTGAACCACTTATTATAATATAGGTTGTACATACTGCATTACTTTATCACAATACTTGATGTATATATTTTGTAAATAAATTGTAAATACTATTTAAGCTAGTCTTGTTCACAGATGTGTTTTTTGGAGAGGTTTCCTGGGGTGAAAAGAGGGAAATCCTACCTGCTAACATTTTTTTTTCCTCAGGTGAAGACACCATGCGCCAAACTGTCAAGGACCGATGGAGCCCGCCCTTGAAGGGACTCCAGCCAGGCAGGTCCCGGACCCAGAAGCGCACCTAAGGGGGTGCTACAAACACTACTATATAAAGAGAAGCTGTTAAATGTAACAATTTGTGGAGTTTTGAAAGCCATTATCCTGGAAATCTTAGCCTGCCTTTCCCTATTGGACAGTGTTTAAGGCTGCATAGGCCTTGTTCTTCCATCACTGAATTTAAACATAAGTCTAGGATTCTTACCTAGAGATTTCTTGGCAGAGGGTATTTCGAATCATTGGCACATTCTAGCATTACACACAGTTTTCAAGCTTGGTTCATGTCTAGCCTTTTTCTAGGTATTACCAATATTCAGGACAAAGTTGTGTGATCCTGTTTTTTTGTACAGAATGAAAACAGAAAACAGAGAAGGACTACATCTGTAAACCAAGAATATCCTTAAAAGACAATTTTATTGGAGGGACCCTACTCAGCCGAGTTTTAGCAACATTCCTGTGTCAGGGATCTTTAAAACCAATAAACAGAAGTGTTGTAGCTTAACAATAGTTCTACAAATAAATCGGTAAAGCTAAATTGCTATGCATAACTCAGAATACTATAGTGTCACTGAGTTTTTTGCCTCACTCAGCAAATCGAAAGAAGTTCTTTATCAGATCTTTAACCACATGTGTGTCCATATTATCATTTATGTTATTATCTGTTTGTGTGCTGATATTCATGGGCAGGACTACTCACAGTATGAAGACACAGCTCACTGAGCACAAGAGTTGTAGCAATAATGGGTTCCCTTATTAGCTTACCGCAAAGAAAAATTACTTTGTTTTTATGAACTTTGATGGTTCATTATAGAGAAAGTCTGGCTATTTAGTAGAGTAGGAAATAGACATGCTCAGTTTGTGTTAAAAAAAAAGTTGTGGAATTTTGAGTCACCACTGGTGAAACCTTTAGGATTAAATTGCAATATATAACAGAAGAGTATCATCTAACATTTATTGAGAGGGGCAATTAATCAACTGCTATTTTACATCGACTGAGAAGGGCTATGCATAGTTCCATCATTTGGAACCTTTACTATTTTGTGCCATATTAATGTAACAACTGTCAGTTTAATACATTTTAAAAACATATGTGAAATCATTTAGCATTAGGCTGTTCCCTCAATGACAATGTACATTTAAATGGTGAGCAATGGCTCAAACATGCTGGGAGCTTTTACTAATGGAGAAATTGTGTATTTTTATTTATATATGATTTCAGAGACGCTGTTTTTTGTTTTTGCATCACTGAAGAGTGGAAAGTGATATTTATTGTTGTGCGCTATCTCTGAAAAAAGTCTTAGCAACGAAACTTGGTATTGGGCCAGGTTAACATTTTAGTGGAATTAAAAACGGAGCCCTGAACAGTGACCAAGGTCTTGAGCAGATAGCTGAGATAAGAACTGTTTTCTGCATCTCCAGTTGTAAATATCATTGACTGCATAGTAATTGACTTTTGAGTACATGAATTGCTAGGGGTCATCTTGTTTGTGGATTATTTTATTTAAGTGCATAAAAGTTAAAAAGTGACTTGTAAAAATAAATGTGGGACTGATGAATGATTTGGTAAACTCTTAGATGGTCAGGGAATAATGTTTACCACCTTGAGTTCTTATATCTGATTGTTAGGAACATATTTTATGTGAAGTCGTTCATTAATTTGTGACTAAGAAGCTTATTAAGCTGTCTATAAACTTAATTCTAGCATTAACTGTAACCAATACAGCCAAATTCTGTATCATTTGTAATTTAATATTTTTTGTTGTGCCTGAGATCCTGTCATCGCTAGTGGCAATCTTGCAACATTATTAATAGGGGTCAGGCATTTGGCAGCCTGATCCCATGCAGTAGTACTGTGAGATTACTGTTAAGGGTCATAGAGTCTCAGGTACCATTTTGCAACTTGCAGCCAGTCGAGCAAGAGTGAGTGGAGTTCAGTCCTGCTCCACTAGACACCAGGGACCTCCAGTAAAACTGGGGATGGGTATTAGCGGTGGTAAGGTTGGTATGGTTGGATGGTTCTGCTGGGGGCCCTCGGGGGACTTTTGTTGCCAGTGGGAATTTGTATTGCTTGTGGAGGGGGATTAGATGCTTTGGGAGTAAGGAAGGGATTGGATATGTTGGGAGAATTGGCTGTTGGGGGGGGGGAGTCGGGAGCGGATTGGATGGCTTCAAAATTAATTAGGGGAGGGATTGAGGCTGGAGCTAATAACTAGATTAATATTAATAAAATATGATCCCTAAAATGCCTGTATGCAAATGCTAGGTCTAAATATAAGATGGGAGAGTTAGAATATATAGCACTAAATGAAAGGTTAAATATGAATGGCATCAGGGCTGACCCAAGGGTTTCTGCCACCTTAGGCAGAAACCCTGGCCTCACAGCTGGCACTGCCCCCCCCCCCTCCCCCACCAGCTGCATCTGATTCTGTCTCGGAGAGGGGGAGGTGGGCAGAGGTAGTGGCAGTATTTCAAAAAGAAGCAGCTGTTTGCCACTACATTCTTGCCTGTGGCAGGCCATGTCCTTCAGCACACATAGCCTGCTGCTTTGATCCCCTTCCGACACAACTTCCTGTCAGAGGGGGGTAAGAAGCAGCAGGCCATATGTGCTGAAGGACATGGCCTGCCCGCAGGCAAGAAAGTAGCAGTAAAATGCAGCTGCTTTTGGAAATACAGTAATGCTGCTGCTGCTGTCCGTCTCCCCCGAAAATGGAATCAGGAGCAGTTGGGGGAGGACAGCGTGGCCGGTCATGTGTGCCACTGCCGCCTAGCTCACCCAGTGACAGGCCAGCCCTGATTGGCATCTCAGAAACCTGTGGAAGGAGGACAACCAATGGGACACTGTGAAACCTGGGTACAAATTATATCACAATGATAGAGTAGATTAAATTGGTGGAGGGGTTGCGCTCTATGTTAGAGAGGGCATTAAGTCACATAGGATTAACGTTTTGTGGGAAACAAAATACACTGTAGAATCTCTATGGATAGAAATTCCATGTAAAAAGGGGAAGGTGATGGCAGTGGGAGGTGTACCACTGTCCGCCTGTCCAGAATGAACAGGTGGATAATAAATGCTAAAAGAAATCAGGGAGGCTAACAAAGTTACAACACAGTAATAATGTAATGACCAGACATGTGTAAACTGTCGGATGTTTTCTGTTCAATGTAAACCGCGCTGATGTCTAATAGTGCGGTATATAAGAATTGTTAATAAATAAATAAAAATAAATAAATAATGGGTGATTTCAATTATCCCTGTATCGACTGGGTCAGTGCCATGGCAGGACATGCTAGGGAGATAAAGTTTCTAGATAAAATAAATGACTGCTTCTTGGAGGAGCTGGTTCATGAACCAACAAGAGGGGAAGCTATTTTGGACGCAGTCTTTAGTGGAACACAGAATCTGGTGCAGGAGATAAGGCTATTGGGACCACTTGGCAATAGTGATCATAGCATGATCGCATTTGATTTAATAAATGGAAGAAGGATATCAAGGAAATCCACAATACTACCTTTCAACTTTCAAAAGGGAGACTATGATATAATAAGGAAAATAGTTAAGAAAAAAACTAAAAGCAGCTACAAAGATCTACATCAAGCATGGGAATTGTTTAAAAATACTATTTTAGAAGCCCAGACCAGATGTATTCCACACTTTAAAAAAAGTGGAAGGAAGGCCAAAAAATTGCCAGCATTGTTTAAAGGTGAGGTCAGAGAGGCTGCTGTAGTCAAAAAAGCATCTTTCAGGAAATGGAAAAAGGAGCCAAATGACAAAAATCGGAAACAACATAAGTACTGACAAGTTAGATGAAAGGTGTTTATAAAGCAGGCAAAGAGAATTTGAAAAAAAATTTGCCATGGAAGCAAAAACACATAGAAGCACATTTCATTGACTGCATGCAGGCCCCTGTGTGTCCAATTGGAATCAGGATGCCCAGAGGTAGACCTAATTCTAATCCCGCGGGGGCTAGATGTGCCCCACAGGATCAGAATCGGGTCTAGGGCCCGTACATGCAGGCTGGGACCTGATTCTGATCAGTCTGCACATACAACCACCTGCCAAGCTACCTCAGTGAGGCTCCTGAATGGAGCCACAATGTCATGGCATCCTGTTGCCATGGCACCGTGGCTCCATTCAGGAGCTGCGATCCCCGGCTGCCGACCACAATCTTCTTTCCCTTCCATGGCCAGGGTCAGGCTGCGGTTAATCCCCTGCACACCCTCACCTTTATGATGCTGCCTGGGCCTAGTGTCCCCAATGTCTAGGGGGACTTATTCTACCTCTGAGGTGGAATAAGTCCCCAGTCCAGTTTGCCGGCCCCAAACGTACAGGGCATACCTCAGAATCAGGCCTGTATGTCCAGAGTCATGGACTGTCCATGACCCACCCTTGCTCCATCTCCGGAATTCCCCTTCCCATCCCGGTCTAAGTCTCCGATAGAAATGCCCTGTTTGTTCGGGGAGGCTTTTGGTGGGGACGGCAGGAGAGCGAATTGTGGGGACAGAATAGACCCCATAATAAAAACTTTTTAAAGTACATTCATAGCAAAATATTGGGGTAAAAGGGGCACTAAGGGAGGACAAGGTCATAGCTGAGAGACTGAATAAATTATTTGCTTCAGTCTTTACTGAAAAAGAGGTGGGGAAGTTACCCATGCCTGAAAAGGTATTTAAAGGTGATATATCTGAAGAATGGAAAGAAATATCGATAAACCAGTTAAATAGATTACAATTATTTGATAAACCGAAGAGTAGCAAATCACCTGGACCAGATGGTATACATCCAAGGGTGTTGAAAGAACTAAAATATGAGATTGCAGATCTACTATTAGTAATTTTTGATCTATCATTAAAATCATCTGTAGTACCAGAAGAGTGGAGATTGATCAATGTAATGGCAATTTTTAAAAAGGGCTCCAGGGATGATCTGGGAAACTACAGACCTACAAGCCTGACATCAGTACCGGGCAAAATGATAGAAACCATTATAAAGAAAAAAATTACTGAACTTGTAGATAGTCATGGTTTAATGGGAGAAAGGCAACATGGATTTACCCAAGAAAGTCTTGTCTTACTTATCTGTTATATTTTTTTGAAAGTGGGAATAAACAGATAGACAAAGGTGAACCAGTTGATATAGTGTATCTGGATTTTCAGAAATCCTTTGACAAGGTCCCTCATGAGAAGCTCTTGGCAAAATTAAAAAAATCATTGGATTGGAGGCAGTGTACTATTGCGAATCAGGAACTGGTTAAAAGACAGAAAGCAGAGAGTAGGATTAAATGGTCAATTTTCTCAATGGAGAAAGGTGATAAGTGCAGTACCACAAGGATATGTGCTGGACCTGTTGCTTCCTAACATATTCATAAATGACCTGGAAATAGGAATAACAAGTGAGGTGATCAAATTTGCAGATGATACAAAACTATTCAAAATTGTGAAAACACGGTCTGTGCTGGGGCTGAACGTGAGAAGAACCTTTGGCTTGTCTGCAGTTTTTTCCTGTTTACTGTTTCCCTGTCTGTTTGGTGCTAGCAGGCAGAGGTGTGGCCAGCTTGCTGGGTGGAGGCCCTTCCCCATAAAAGACCTGCAGCTTCACAGGTGGCCATGTGTCATGGTCTGTGTGTCGCAGTCCAAAGGGGCACATCCAAAGGGGCTGCCCCTTTGGATGTACCCCTTCAGTGCACCGGAGGTGACAGAGTAGAACAGTCCTGGAAGTGTTTGGATGCTTAGTACTATGGGAAAGAGGAAGAATAAAGGTACTTGGAAGGAAGGTTCCTGTGCTGCTTCTTTGGGAGTCCTGGTGGGGCCAATGGACAGGTATGTTTTTTCTTTGCCGGTAAGCTAAGTGTCCCCCGAGGTAGCTTCTCTTAGCCCCGGAGCGGGGGCGAGGGGGGGGGGAAGGGTACTCTGTCACTATGTCCATCTCTTCCCAAGTCTTCTACTCCATTCTTGGATAATGAAAAGTTTGTTTCTATTGTTCCGGTTCCGAAGCCAGTTACTCTTGCTACTGTGCAGTATAAGAACATAAGAACATAAGATATGCCATACTGGGTCAGAACAAGGTCCATCAAGCCCAGCATCCTGTTTCCAACAGTGGCCAATCTAGGTCATATGTACCTAGCAGTTTCCCCAAAAGACACAGGCTCCACAATGCTTGTACTGGGTCAAGCATTGATATCCTGGGTCCCTTCTTAATGATGGTTTATGGACCTTTCCTCCAGGAACTTGTCCAAACCTTTTTTAAACCCAGCTACACTAACAGCCTGTACTACATCCTCCAGTAACAAATTCCAGAGTTTGATTACACGTTGAGTGAAAAAAATATTTTCTTTTATTAGTCTTAAATAGTTTACCCTGTAGCTTCATTGCATGTCCCCTAGTTTTTCTAAATTCTGATAATGTAAACAATCGATCTACGTTTACCCGTTCCACTCCATTCATTAATTTATAGACTTCTATCAGATCTCCCCTCAGCCGTCTCCTTTCCAAGTTAAAGAGCCCTAACCTTTTTAGCCTTTCTTTATAGAAGTATCCTTCTATCCCCTTTACCATTTTGGTGGCTATTCTCTGAATTTTTTCTAAAATCGCTATATCCTTTTTAAGATTCGGCGACCAGAATATTCAATATTCACACAATATTCAAGGTGCGGTCTCATCATGGAACGATATAGAGGCATTATAATATCTTTTGTTTTATTTTCCATTCCTTTCCTTATCATACCTAGCATTCTATTTGCTCTCTTGGCTGCCGCTGCACACTGGGCCGAGGGTTTTAACATGTTATCCACAATGACGCCTAAATCTTTTTCCTGGGTGGTGGTTCCTAATGTGGAACCTTGCATCGTGTAACCATAGTTTGGGTTGTTCTTCCCTAGGTGCATAACTTTGCACTTGTCCACATTAAATTTCATCTGACATTTTGATGCCCAGTCTTCCAATTTATCAAGATCCTCTTGCAATTTTCCACAATCCTCTTGGGTTTTAACAACTTTAAATAGTTTTGTGTCATCTGCAAATTTGATAACCTCACTCGTTATTCCACTTTCCAGGTCATTTATGATTATGTCAAAAAGCAGCGGACCCAACGCAGATCCCTGGGGTACACCACTATTCACCTTTCTCCACTGAGAAAATTGGCCATTTAGCCCTACCCTATGCTTTCTATCTTTTATCCAGTTCCTGATCCACAGTAGTACACTGCCTCCTATCCCATGACTCTTTAGTTTTGCCAAAAGTGTCTGATGAGGGACCTTGTCAAAGGCTTTCTGAAAGTCCAGATACACTATATCAAGGGTGGGCAAGTCTGGTCCTGGAGAGCCGCAGACCAGTCAGGTTTTCATGATGTCCCTAATGAATATTCATGAGATCTATTTGCATCCACTGAATTCCATTGTATGGAAATAGGTCCATGAATATTCATTAGGGACATCATGAAAACCTGACTGGTCTGCGGCTCTCCAGGACCGGACTTGCCCACCCCTACACTATATCAACCGACTCACCTTTGTCCACCTGTTTATTCACACCTTCAAAAAAACATAACAGATTAGTAAGACAAGATCTTCCTTGTCTAAAGCCATGTTGACTGTCTACCATTAGGCCATGACTATCTACATGCTGAGTAATTTTATTCTTTATGAAGGTGTCTACCATTTTTCCCGGTACTGACATCAGGCTCACTGGTCTGTAGTTTCCCGGATCACCATCCGGCCCAGGTGATTTGCTACTCTTCAGTTTATCTAATAGTTGTAATACATCTACCCGATGTATCGATATTTCCTTCAATTCTTCCGCACCTTTAAATACCACTTCAGTCATGGGTAACATCCCTACATCTTCCTCAGTAAAGACCGAAGCAAAGAATTCATTCAGTCTCTCCGCTATCTCTCCGCTATCGCCTTGTCGCCTCTTAGTGCCCCTTTAACCCCTCTATCAGCTAATGGACCAACTGACTCTCTAACAGGTTTTTTGCTACGAATGTACTTGAAAAAGTCTTTATTTCACGTTTTTGTTTCCGCAGCAAGCTTCTTCTCAAATTCTCCCTTTGCCTGCCTTATCAATGCCTTGAATTTGACTTGCCAGTGCTTGTGCTGTTTCCAGGTTTCCAGGTCATTTGGCTCTTTTTTCCATTTCCTGAAAGATGCTTTTTTGGCAACAACAGCCCCTCTGACCTCACCTTTAAACCATGCTGCCAGTTTTTGGACTTCCTTCCACTTTTCTTAAAGCATGCAATACAGCTGGTCTGGGCTTCCAAGATAGTATTTTTCAACAACACCCAAGCTTGATGTAAGTCTTTAACCTTTGCAACTGCTCCTTTCAGTTTTTTCTTAAGTATTTTCCTCATTTTATCATAGTCTCCCTTTCGAAAGTTAAAAGGTAGTACTATGGATTTCCTTACTATCCCTCCTCCACTAATTAAATCAAAGACAATCATGCTATGATAACTGTTGCCAAGTGGCCCCAACACCCTTATCTCTTGCACTAGATCTGGTGTTCCACTAAGGACAAGGTCTAATATGGCTTCCCCTTTGGTCAGTTCATGAACCAGCTGCTCCAAGAAGTAATAATTTATTTCATCTAGGAACTTTATCTCCCTAGCATGTCCTGCCGTGACACTGACCCAGTCGATACCGGGGTAATTGAAATCACCCATTATTATTACTGTGCTGTAATGTTTGTTAGCTTCCTTGATTTCTTTGAGCATTTCATCATCCATTTGTTCATTCTGGCCAGGCGGTCGATAGTACACCCTCACTGCCATCGCCTTTCCCTTTTTACATGGAATTTCAATCCCTAGAGATTCTACAGCAAATTTTGTTTCCTGCAAAACTTTAATCCTTTCTGACTCAATGCCCTCTCTAACATAGAGTGCAACCCCTCCACCAATTTGATCAGCTCTATCATTACGATATAGTTTGTATCCAGGTATCACAGTGTCCCACTGGTTGTCCTTCCACCATGTCTCTGATATTCCAATCATATCTAACCTCTCATTTAGTGCTATATATTCTAACTCTCCCATCTTTTTTTTTAGACTTCTAGCATTTGCATACAAACATTTTAGAGACTGTAGTTTATTCATATTAATTTAGCTATTGGTAGACATGGGTAATGTAGGATCTTTAAGCTCTGTCTGCTCCATACTCGAGGGCATTTGGGCTACTTTACTCTTTTTTGGAACCTCTCTGCTTTTGGTAATATCCTTCAAGGATACATTCTTCCGAACCATCCGCTCTTGGGCGACTGTCGGCTTTCCCCTATTATCTAGTTTAAAAGCTGCTCTATCTCCTTTTTAAAGGTTAATGCCAGCAGCCTGGTTCAATTCCGGTTAAGGTGAAGGCTATCCCTTCGGAAGAGCCCCTCCTTTCCCCAGATTGTTCCCCAGTTCCTAACACATCAAAAACCCTCATTTCTGCACCATTGTCTGATCCACACATTGAGACTCCGGAGCTCTGCCTTCCTTTTGGGTCCTGCGCGTGGAACGGGAAGCATTTCGGAGAATGCTACCCTGGAACCTTTGCATTTCAACTTCCTACCTAAAAGCCTAAATTTAACCTCCAGAACCTCCCTACCACATTTTCCTATGTCATTGTTACCGACATGTACCAAGACAGCAGACTCCTCCCCAGCACTATCTAAGACCTTATCTAGGTGGCGCGTGAGGTCCTCTACCATCGCACCAGGGAGGCATGTTACCAGGCGATCCTCATGTCCACCAGCCACCCAGCTATCTACATGCCTAATGATTGAATCACCGACTATAACGGCTGTCCTAACCCTTCCCTCATGGGCACATGGCCTTGGAGAAACTTCCTTGGTGCAAGAGGGTTTTAGATCACCTGGAGGACAGGTCCTAGTTACAGAATCACTTCCTGCCACACCAGGGTGATGCTTTCCTGTCACGTGACCTCTCTCCGCCATGGCAACAGGGATGCTGCCAGACTGGAGGTGGGACTTCAGGACTATATCCCTGTAGGTCTCGTCTATGTACCTCTCTGTCTTTCTTATGTTTTCCAAGTCTGCTACTCTAGCCTCTAGAGAACGGACTTGTTCCATGAGAGCAAAGAGCTCCTTGCACTTAGTGCACACGTAAGACCTCTCACCAACTGGGAGAAAATCATACATGTGACACTCAATGCAAAAGACTGGAAAGCCCCCATCTCACTGCTGGAATGCTGTCTGCATCTTAGTTTTAAGTTTGTGTTTAGATCTTTAAGTTCTTTACTTACTAAGGGTTGCTATGGATATTTATACTAATAAAACTGTACCTAATACGTTTAATATACCTTGTTCACCTGAAGCTTAATTAATCTCAGGTCATAGAAACATAGAAACATGATGACAGAAAAAGACCACAAGGCCCATCTAGTCTGTCCTTCCATAACAACAACTACAACAATCCACTTTTTAGCTTTAGAGATCCTCTGTGTTGGTCCCATGCTTTTTTGAATTCAGTTACTGTCCTCATCTCTACCACCTCCACTGGGAGACTATTCCACGGATCCACTACTCTTTCCGTAAAGAAATATTTCCGCATATCACTCCTGAATCTATCTCCCTTCACCCTCATCCCATGTCCCCTCGTCGCAGAATTTGCTTTCAATTGAAAGAGGCTCTCTCCCTGAACATTTATGCCACGGAGGTATTTAAACATCTCAATCATATCACCTCTATCCCGCCTTTCCTCTAAGGTGTACATATTAAGATCCTTAAGTCTGTCCTCATATGCTTTATAATAAAGACCACTAGTCATCTTAGTAGCAACCCTCTGCACCGACTCCATCCTATTCACATCCTTTTGAAGGTGCGGTCTCCAGAATTGCACACCATACTCTAAATGAGGTTGCACCAAAGACTTATACAGAGGCATTATCACCTCCTTTTTTCTGCTAGCCATTCCTCTCCGTATGCACCCGAGCATCCTTCTAGCTTTTGCTGTCGCCTTTTCTACCTGTTTAGCTACTTTAAGATCAGTTTATGACTGATTTGGGTAACGAGCTTCACCTGAGAGCACCTCCTGTCTTTTAAGATGTGTAAGTACCTATAAAGCTACAATTATCCCAGGGGTGGGTGGGTGTTGGGGAGGGAGGGAGGGAAATAACACTTATTAAAAGAGGGCTGCTACACAGTACCCTGTCTTGTGCTGCTGAGGTAAGCTATATTCTGATTTCATTTAAATTATAGCTCTTTGCTGCTGCTAGGCTTTAACTTATTATGAAATTTAAACTACAAGCTCTCTGCTGGGTTCTAAATTTAACCAGAAAGCTCTCTTCTGTGTTTTAAATTTAAACTAAAAGTACTTTGTTGATGCTAGGCCCTGAGTGACTATTAAATTTAAACTACAAGCTCTCTGCTGGGTTACAAATTTAATCAGAAAGCTCTCTTCTGTGTTTTAAATCTAAACTAAAAGTACTTTGCTGATGCTAGGCCCTGAGCGTCTATTAAATTTAAACTACAAGCTCTCTGCTGGGTATGAAATGTAACCGGAAAGTTCTCTTCTGTGTTTTAAATTTAAACTTAAACTGCTGCTACAAGGCCCTGACTGATTTTACAAAAAATAGTGGGTTCACAGATTAATTAGCTTTAATACAAAGAATTCCTTTCAGAAAATTCCCAGAAGTATATACTCACAGTTGCAGATCTCTCTCCAGAAGTAACAGTCCTCTTTTCTAGTCCTTCAAGACTAAGGATCACAGAGCTCTGGTTGAGCTATTTATGCCTGTGCTTCTGAGGTAAGCTGCGACCAACTTCCTGGGTGATTAACAGTCCTTGCTTGGATAGAAGGAGTCTTTCAAAATGGCCTTTTGACCTGCCACCTGGTGTTAACACCTATTGAAAAGGTTTCACAGGTCTCTTGCCCCCTAGGTAGAAGGCCTCTTTGTAAAGGTCTCTAGAAGACTTTATTTGTTGCTCAAAGAGTACTGACCCTGTTTTGCCTTTTGTGCTAGGCTATATTCTGATTTGATCTAAATTATAGATCTTTGCTGCTGCTAGGCTCTAACTTATTGTGAAATTTAAACTACAAGCTCTCTGCTGGGTTCTAAATTTAACCAGAAAGCTCTCTTCAGTGTTTTAAATTTAAACTAAATGTACTTTGCTGATACTAGGCCCTGAGTGACTATTAAATTTAAACTACAAGCTCTCTGCTGGGTATGAAATGTAACCAGAAAGTTCTCTTCTGTGTTTTAAATCTAAACTTAAACTGCTGCTACTAGGCCCTGACTGATTTAACAAAAAATAGTGGTTTCACAGATTAATTAGCTTTAATACAAAGAATTCCTTTCAGAAAATACCCAGAAGTATATACTCACAATTGCAGATCTCTCTCCAGAAGTAACAGTCCCCTTTTCTAGTCCTTCAAGACTTTAGTTCTGTCTTCTGAAGAGGTCGATGGGGAGATTACCATGAAAGATATTCTTGGAGCGATTAGAGTTATGGATTCTAAAGTCACTAGTGCTATCAGCTCTCTGTGTGATTTTATACATGGGTTAGTAGAGAAACTGTCTGATTTAGAAACCAGGGTAATGGTAACTGATAAAGCTGTTTCTCAATTAAATATTCAGCTTTCTTCTTTTGTGAATGTGAATGCTAATTTTGTTAAAGATTCTAGTATAATGTATGCTAAAATTGAGGCATTAGAGAATGCCTCTAAATCAAGGAATTTATGAATACTGAATTTTCCTTATACACATTTATTATTGGGAAAGTGGTTATTACAAAAATATTTTAAAGAGGTTTTGAAAATATCAGATAAAATTGAAATTGCTCAAGTATTCTACAATCCAACTAAAGTTAGGGTGCTTCCAGTTGGGGAGGATGGGTTTGACTCCTTAGCTCCTACAATAAGCCAGAAGTTATCTTATTTTCTAGAAGATTCCACTGATAATATTACTAGATGTAATACATTACTTGTGACCTTTATGGCAGAATCTGTTAAAGTGTGAATTTTGAGATTGTTTTTTAAAAATAAAGCTACGATGTTTTTTGATCAAACTTGAGAATATTTACGGATGTTACTAAAACTACTCAAAAGCAGTTCTTACAGAAAGTCTAGAGTGCTGGCTTTAGGTGGTTTTAGGCTTTTTTATTTGAAGTTCCCCTGTAAGGGGGTTATTCTGAGCCACGAATAGCGGGGATGGACATCCCAATGTGCAGGCAGTGGGCGGTCGCCAACTCTTGATGTACAGGACCAATTCTAATGTCGGCCCTGTATGTCCAGGGCCGGCAAAATGTCCGTGGAAGTTATTTCAACTCTGAGGTGGAATAACTTCCCTGGACATGTTTTTTTTGCACTGTTGTGGCACTGATGGGGCAGAAGGGGCTAGAGGACATTCCCCTCAGCCCAACCCTGGTCTTAGGAGGCCAGATCAGTGATCAGTCTGCAGGGAATTAACGTTATTCTCTGGCGACCAGCATCACAGCTCTTCAATGGAGCTCTGGTGCCATCCAACATGATGCCATGGCTCCGCAGCTCCATTGAAGAGCCTTGACTGAGTTAGCCGGGTGCAGTCCTGCACATGCAGGCCGGAAAGAATTGCAGTCCCGGCTTGCAAGTGCAGGACTGTAGGTGATCCTGATCCTGTGGGATCAGAATTGCGATCCCCTCTGTGCATCCAGTTCAGACCAGACACACAGAGGGGATCTACGTCTGGAACAGAATCGGGCCTAAGTGTCTTGTGACCCTACAGGGGCAGAGACAAATATTTTTTAATAGCTCTCAATTGGATAAATTCCTTGTAGGTAGACAGGGTGAAGAACTTGTGGTGATGGATTAATATGTTATCTTCTCTTATGTGGTCATGTTTAATGTCTCTAGTCTCTTGAAATATGTAGATGTTCAATTTTCCAGCTCAGCGCCTAAATGTGGGCTTGATCAATGGTTAAGGTTTATGTTGCCACATATGATTAACCTTTTTTGTGAAATGATTGATTTACTTGTCTTTGTTATTGTATTTAATCTGATAAAATGCAATAAAAATATATATTGAACAAAGTTGTGAAAATACAAGAAGATTGTGAAAAATTGGAAGACTGGATGTCCAAATGGCAGATGAAATTTAACTTAGACAAGTGCAAAGTTATGCACCTAGGAAAAACCAACCCAAACTATAGTAACACAATGCAAGGTTCCACATTAGGAGGTACCACCCAGGAAAGAGATCTCGGCGTCATCATGGATAATACGTTGAAACCCTCTGCCCAGTGTGCAGTGGTATCAAGAAAGCAAATAGAATGCTTGGAATCATAAGGAAAGGAATAGAGAATAAAATCAAGGATATTATAATTTACTTTACTTACTCTTATATACTGTGCTATTCTGCATCAGTGCGGTTTACATTGAACAAACTGGAATTACATTGAACAGAACATTATAATTTGGAGATAACTATTTTACAAGGAACATGGGCTATGGAGGGTTAAGTGGTTTGCCCAAGACCACAAGGAGCACCTGTGGGACTAGAAACCCCAGTCCTTCCAGCCCAAGGTTGCTGTCCTCTAGTGGGATTTGAACCCCCGACCTTCTGGCCTGAAGTACCTTGCCCCAACCACTAGGCCACTCCTCCACTAATAATGCCTCTGAAGCACTCCATGGTGCAACCGCACCTTGAATATTGTGTGCAGTTCTGGTCACCGCATCTTAAAAAGGATATAGCAGAATTAGAAAAGGTACAGAGAAGAGTCACCAAAATGGTAAAGGGGATGGAAGAATACCCCTATGAGGAAAGGCTCAAAGGTTTTGGGCTCTTTAACTTGGAAATGAGATGGCTGAGGGGAGATATGATAGAGGTCTATAAATTAATGAATGGAATGGAACAGGTAAACATAGAATGGTTGTTTATTGCATTAAAAAGTAGAAAGACTAGTGGACATGCAATGAAGCTGCAATGTAACCTATTTAAGATTAATAAGAGAAAATATTTTTTTCACTCAACGTATAATCAAACTCTGGAATTCGTTACCAGAGGATGTAGTAAAAGCTTTTAGTGTAGCTGGTTTTAGAAAAGGTTTAGACAAATTCCTGGAGGACAGGTGCATAAACCATTATTAAAGAAGACACAAGAAATTCATCTCTTGCCCCAGGACGGGCATTGTGGAAGCTGCGGACTTTGGGTACCTGCCAGGTACTTGTAACCTGGACTGTTGGAAACAGGATACTGGGCTTGATGGACCTGGGTCTGACCCTGTATGGCATTTATTATGTTCTTATGATAGAGGGTGGGAATGGATCCACGTAATGCAGCAGACCTTGACATGGAAGGATGCCCCTTCCAGCATATACTTCTATATGCTTCTGGCAGCTGTCAATGCCAACATATATAATTTTCCCTAGAGACATGAATTCTATATGTGAGATGGGAACTCCATGTCTATGTTGTAGGCCTGGCCAAACCCTTTCTTCTCCCTGCCTCACAATGCCTTCTGGAAATGTAAACGTAGTAAGCACCCCATGCTTAAAAAGTCCCTGTCCTAAAATGGCAATTACACATGTATGCCAGTCTACATATTTAAATGCTACTTTATAATGAGGGGAATAATTCTAAAATAACCCCCTTACTTACCTCTCACATACGTACCTGTTTCCGATGATCACACAATGATAAGTAATTAGCTCCTCCCCTTTTATCTCACACTGTACTGGAGGTCACATGATATGCAGACTTTTTCTCTTTGGCTCCTTTACTTTGGAATAGCATCCCCTATTATCTCTGATTTGATCCAAATCTGCCTATTGTAAATTTAACGTGGGCTTGAAGACTTATTTCTTCACTCCAGCCTTTGATGAAGTGGGTGATTTCTAGTTCTGGGGGTGGTGGCAGGTACTGAGTCTCTTCCTTTTGTCTTTCTTTCATCTTTTATTAAATTTAATTTTATATTTGTTGTATACCACTTTACTGTTTCATTGTGAAAGACAATTAAAAAAACATTGTAATAATACCAATAACAATAATAATAATAATAGTAAGGTATAACTTGATTGGAATCTATAAATTATTAAAATAAAACAAATTAAATGGGAGAGAGTTAAAACATGAGGTAGCTGTGCTGGAAGGGCCATAGCCTCAGTAATACATTTTCAGAAAGTGTTACATTAATAGTTTTTTTTTTTAAATTTAAGCCTTGTTCAAAAATTGAAATGCTTTTGACTATCCTTATCTCAGTGCTAACTGATTTCATAGTGGTTAGTGACATTATACAAAGCACTGTAGCCATTGCAGTTATACCGAAATAGCTTTGAACTTTTACCATCTGCTAAACTGTCCATAGTTTGTTAACATATGCAATTTTATTAACAGTTAATATACTAAAACCCTTTCAAAACTGAGGTGTTTTTAGTATATTGATATATATATGTCTATGTATATATGTGTATATGTGACTAAAGAAGGACTTTTGTAAAAGTTTCATGTAAAACTAACAAATACAGCCTTGTTTTCTAGTGGGCACGAATCAGATCTGAGGTAAAAGGCACTCAAGATTCAAATGCAATACAATATTTCAGTGATTTGATCAGCTGCTTTGATACAATGTTGATGGATTTTGCAGTTCAGATTGCATGTCTCTCAATGGATAGCTGGATTGCACAAAGGCAGCATGTGGAAAAGTCTTTATCAAGGAAGCTAACAAAAGATTCATATTTCACATCACAGCTACCCTGCACAGGTACGTTCATCTGCTTTCATCTTTCCGATAGCTCCCATGGGAAAATAGCAGCCGCTACACCTAGATCCAGGTCAAGGTCTGGTTTTGTTTTCTGTGTTTTTTCCATGTCTGCGGCTTTTAACCTCTTTAACAATTTTCACCTGCCCTGAGCTGACTTACACTGCAATGAGCCAATTGCAGAAATGGGATATAAATGTTTTAAAACCATGCTTCAAGATCAGTGCATGAGCCTGATGTTTAAACATGCAAAATAAATTTCTTATGAAATATTTTCTGCCAAAAGGACAGAGTTGGAATGATTTTTATTATAAGAAATAACTTTAAAATTGCAATAAAAACTTTATGAACCCTATTGCCATTTTAAGTCATTAAAATAATAATACATTCTGTACCTGAATATAACTTGCCTTGAACTTCTGAGAAAGGCATGACATAAATCCATTATATCATTGATAATTACCTTTAATGAAAATAAAGACCCAGCTTTTTGTTTTATCTACTTTGAAAGCAGAGCAGCATACCTAGTTCATAACCTGGAAAACAACTCTCATCCTTAGATCAGTAATGCTGAAAACCAGTTGGGTTTCAAAATATTAGAAACATAGAAATATGATGACAGAAAAAGACCACATGGCCTATCTAGTCTGTCCTTCCATATCAACAACTACAACAGTCCCCTTTTTTCCTTTAGAGATCCTCTGTGTTGGTCCCTTGCTTTTTTGAATTGAGTTACTACCACCTACACTGGGAGACTATTCCATGGATCCACCACTCTTTCCATAAAGAAATATTTCCACAAATCATTCCTGAATCTATCCCCCTTCACCCTCATCACATGTCCCCTCATAGCAGAACTTGCTTTCAATTGAAACAGGCTCTCCCCCTGAACATTTATGCCATGGAGGTATTTAAACATCTCAAACATGGAGGTATTTAAACATCTCACTCATATCACCTCTATCGCCTTTCCTCTAAGGTGTACATATTAAAATCCTTAAGTCTGTCCTCATATGCTTTATAATGAAGACCACTAACCATTTTAGTAGCCACCCTCTGCACCGACTCCATCCTGTTCACATCCTTTTGAAGGTGCGGTCTCCAGAATTGCACACTATACTCCAAATGAGGTCGCACCAAAGACTTATACAGAGGCACTATCACCTCCTTTTTTCTGCTAGCCATTCCTCTCCGTATGCACCCAAGCATCCTTTTAGCTTTTGCCCTCGCCTTTTCTACTTGTTTAGCTACTTTAAGATCATCAGACACAACCACGCCCAGGTCCCGCTCTTCTTTAGTGGACAAAAGTACTTCACCCCCTATACAATATATTGCTCCCTTGGATTGCTGCAGCCCAAATGCATGACCTTACATTTTTTAACATTAAATCACAGCTGACAGATTCTAGACCATTCTTCAAGCTTAGCTAGATCCCTCCTCATGTTATCTACACCTTCCTGGGTGTCTACTCTATTGCAGATTTTGGTATTATCTGCAAAAAGACATTACTCAGGCATACGCATGTAACATATTAACATACATTGAAAACCAAAGATAGTTAAATATATCTCATACCTATAGGTACAAGCAAAAAAAAAAAGACCCCAGAACTAAATTCATTGTTTAGAAACTTATCACCAAAAAGTAAGGAATTAAAAAGTAGCACACTACACCTAAGAAGCCTAAACTCCTTATAGAAGATTATGTCAAACTACAAACATGGCAGCGACTTCATCAAAATAGGGGAGAAAAAGCCTCAGGATCATGACTTTTCCCACTATGCGGCAACAAAATGATGAACTCAACATCATTAGCTGAAAAAAATTCCCCTTATTAATGTATAAAACAACCAATTACTAAAGGTACAGAGAATGCGCTTTCACAATACCCACCAGTTAAACTAACACACTACTGATGCAGTCAACCAACTTTCTAACAAGTCACTCATTCAAACCTTCAGCAGCACAGCCAGTAAGTAGTACTCAGTTAAATTGAACTTCCACAGCAGAGAGATTACAGAAGGAAGGAAACTGTCACACAGATCCAACAGACAATATATCGATTTCAGACCATCTAGACTGTAGTTGTGTCAGCAAACATGAAAGGAACCAATGTTAGTAAAAAGCCAAACAGGCCACTACAGTGCCGCTTCAGTCAGCACTGAAAACGACTCCTATAGTGACACATTATGCTCTCACTATCCTTTAACCTAAAGCCGCTGATTTATAGACAGGTATCAAGAAAGCATATTCATAACACCAGCAGTTCAAACTAACATATCCCAATCACATTCTTCCAATTCTACAAGAAAATTAGCATCATCAACTAACAGTATCGTGATAAACTCACACTGAAAGTGAGAACCACCCCAGGACTGGGGCTCAATCCTGCAACAAAAATTAGAGAGAATTAGGGAGAAGCAGCATTGCTTTTAACTTAGCCCACTAATTCATTTATCTGCAGGCTGCTAATGAAAAGCTCCTCAATGGCTCCCACCAGAGGAAGGGTAAACACACATCTGCTTTTTCACTTCTGCACACTGAAATGGCTAGCGCTGTAATATGCTGCCAAGTAGCGGCATGATATTCTTACAGCCCTTCCACCTAACAAAGATCTTTGTTTCACCCTCACGGGCTTCTTCAGGGGCAGAAGAATGGAGCCGGGAAAGCCCTGAACACAAAAATGTCATCTGACGACAGAACATATATGGGGAATCTCAACCAATCAGAGCACAACACTACTCCGATTGGAGCACTTAGGAAACCAAAACTTTCAAAAGAGAGCACATTATAGAGCTGCACAGTACAAAAAACATTAGTGGCATTTCAAAAAACATCAATTGCATTATAAAACAAAACAAAACAGTCTATCTTGCCATTAAGGCCATATGGATCCAGGGAGTTTAAATTAAAGATCCATCACTGTTCCCATTACTATAAAAGGTTACCACAATCACCACCTCTAGGGTTAGAAGGCGCAAAATCTACAGCCATACAGCATAAATCTTGGAATGTATGGTCATATTACAGACAATATTGGACCAACGGTGCCTCTTCTCGGGCTTTCACAAGATTATTCTTATGTTGAGATAGATGCACTCGTAATTGCCGAATGGTTTTACCCACATAATATTTATTGCAAGAAGACCACATAAGTAGAAGTGCATGAAGTCAGCCACTGAAGATAATACATATAGGGTGTTATTCTGTGACACGAATAGCGGGGATGTACAGCCCGACGGGGATGTACAGCTATTCGGGCCTTCCAAATACAAATGTCCAGGGAAGTTATACCACCTCGGAGGTGGAATAACCTTCCTGGACATTTTGCCGGCCCTGGACATACAGGGCTGATATTAGAATCGGCCCTGTATGTCCAGGGCCGGCGAAAGCCCACTGCCCGCCCACTCTCTGCCCCCGTGCCACCCATTCCCCGCCCCATCTAACTTCCCCACACAACCAGTGGGGAAGTTATTCGGGGGCAGGTGAAGCCACGAATAGCGGGGATGGATGTCCCATCGGGCTGTATATCCCCGCTATTCATGGCTTCACCTGCCCCCGAATAACTTCCCCACCGGTTGTGCAGGGAAATTAGATGGGGCGGGGAATGGGTGGCATGAGGCAGAGTGGGCGAGGCAGTGGGTGTTCGCTGGCCCTTGTCGTACAGGGCCGATTCTAATGCCCGAAATGAAAGAGCTGAGAGAACAGGCCAATGATGTTTAATAGAGGATGCCAAGGCAGTAGACACTGCAGAGTGTTGCAGCACACAAGTAACAATCTCAGAATCAGCCACTGCAGCAGATGGAGACGCAGATGGCATCAAAAGCCACTCACGATGATTAAACAGCGCTCATCTATATGCCTTCCACAAAACCGATGCTGGATAGCCACGATCTTTAAACTTAGTGATCAGAACACTTGCTTGGCATCTAAACTCACAGTCAATGGAACATATACACCGACAGTGTAAGAGTTGTGAAAACGGCAAACTGTTCCTCAATGGGTAGGAATGAAAGTTACGATATTGAAGCAATGTATTCCTATCCATCAGTTTGGTAAATAGAGTAGTCTCAAACTAGTTATCCTGCTTTACCATAGTCACATCAAAAAAATAAATCACAGACTGATGATAACACATTTCAAATTTGATGGCAACGTTGCAAGCATTAAGATAATGAAAAAAATCTTGTTCATATGTCCCACTCCATAGCACCAAAATATCATCTATATACCTATGCCATTCAATAAGGCGAGTTGCATGGACTGAAGGATAAATGCAGTGCTTCTCAAAAGTATGCATATAAAATTGGCCAATGATGGCACAAAAGTTGATAAAAGTATCTTTGTACAGGAAAACAATTTTTTGTCAAGGCCAATTCAGCTAAAAGCCAAAAGGAAATCAGTGGGGATCCTTTGTGGTACAGGTCTAGACTCCCAAAAGGATCCGAGCACTGCTGAAGCCTCTACTTGAGGAATAGAGATATACAATGAAGCAACATCAAACATTGCTAGCCACTGAACTTTTTCCACTCTGGAGACTCATTGTAAAATTTTTAAAAAATGCATTGCATCCCTCAAAAATACTGGCATTTTTAGCACTGCATTCTTAAGAAAAATAACCAGATAACAATCCACAAATTCTAACAGTGAGTTATTACTGGACAATATTGGTCTCCCAGGAGGGTGATCCAGGGTTTTATGTATAAAGAACAAGTACTCTTGGAAACAATGGGTTCAAAAAAGCCATTTCCTTCTCTGACATATACTGTACCTGGCTGCTATTGCAGTTTCCATAAGTTGGCAAATCTGTGATTGTAAATCACTAGTATGATCCGCAGTCAACTTCTGATAGCATGAGACATCACTAAGCTGGCGATAGGCTTCTGCATCATAGTCAGATGTATCCATCACTATGATTGCCCCACCCTTATCCACTCATTTGATGGTAAGCAACCTATTGTCTTGTAATTCCTTTAATGCCTGCATCTCCTCAGATGTCAAATTAGACTGACTCTCAGTTTAGGCACCAAGCAAGTGTTCTGATCACTAAGTTTAAAGATTGTGGCTATTCAGCATCGGTATTGCAGAAGGCATATAGATGAGCGCTGTTTAATCATCGTGAATGGCTTTTGATGTCATCTGCGTCTCCATCAGCTGCAGTGGTTGACTCTGAGATTGTTACTTGTGTGCTGCAACACTCTGCAGTGTCTACTACCTTGGCATCCTCTATTAAACGTCATTGTCCTGTTCTCTCTGCTCTTCCATGTCTGACATCTTCTCATCCCCGTATGGCCTATAGTAGAGGGTGTAATTTGCGGGATAAGTTGTGTACTGCTGTTCCTCATGGTCTCCCTGTGTGTGTGTGTGTGTGGGGAGTGGGGGGTTCCTAAGGATATTTTAAATGTGGACCAGGCATTTTTTGTGAAATTATGAATGAAGGCCCTAGTGTGAGAATCAATAATTATACGTATTATCTTTAATGGCTGACTTCATGCACATCCACTTATGTGGTCTACTTGCTGTGGTGTTCTTGCAATAAATATTATGTGGGTAAAACCATAAGGAAATTATGAGTGCATTTATCTCAATATGAGAATAATCTTGTGAAAGCCCGGGAAGAGGCACCATTAGTCCAACATTGTCTGCAGTACGGCCATACGTTCCAGGATTTCCGCTCTATGGCTGTAGATTTTTTTGCCTGCTAACTCTAGGGGTGGTGATTGTGGTAAACATTTACTGTAGCGGGAACAGCAGTAGATCTTTAATTTAAACTCCCTGTATCCTTGTGGCCTTAATGGCAAGATAGACTGGGGTTGTTTTTATAATGTAATTGATGTTTTTTATAATGCTATTGATGTTTTCTGTACTGTGCAGCTCTATAATGTGCTCTCTCTCTTTTGAAAGTTTTCGTTTCCTAAGTGCTCCAATCGGACTAGTGTTGTGCTCTGATTGGTTGGGATGCCCTTAATATGTGGTGTCATCAGATGACATCTTTGTGTTCAGGGTTTTCCTGGCTTCATTCTATTTCCCCTGAAGAAGACCGTGAGGGCGAAACAAAGATCTTTGTCGGATGGAAGGGCTGTAAGGATAACATGCCGCTACTTGGCAGCATATTACAGCGCTAGCCATTTCAGCATGCAGAAGTGAAAAAGCAGATGTCTGTTTACCTTTTCTCTGGCAGGAGCCATTGAGGAGCTTTTCGTCTGCAGCCTGCAGATAAGTTAAAAGCTGTGCTGCTTTTCTCTAATTCTTTCTAATTTTGGTTGCTGGATTGAGCCCCAGTCCTGTGGTGGTACTCACTTTCAGTTTGAGTTCATCACAATACTGTTAGTTGATGATGCTTATTTTTTTGTAGAATTGGAAGAATGTGATTGGGATATGTTAGTTTGAACTGCTGGTGTTGTGAATGTGCTTTCTTGGTACTTGTCTATAAGTTGGCAGTTTTAGGTAAAAGAATAGTGAGAGCATAGTGTGTCACTATAGGAGTAGTTTTCAGCGCTGACCGAAGCTGCACTGTAGTGGCCTTTTCGGCTTTCTATTAACATTTGTGTTTGCTGACACACTTACAGTCTAGAGTGTCTGAAATCGATGTATTGGCTGTTGGATCTGTATGACAGTTTCCTTCCTTCTGTGAACTCTCTGCTGTGGCTATAGTGATAAGGTCTGGTCACAGGGAAGTTCAATTTAACTGAGTACTACTTACTGGCAGTGCTGCTGAAGGTTTGAATGAGTGATTTGTTAGAAGGTTGGTTGACTGTATCAGCAGTGTGTTGGTTTAACTTGTGGGTATTGTGAAAGTAATTGGTTGTTTTATACATTAAAAATTTCAAAAAAGAGGAGGTTTTTTTCAGCTAATGATGTTGGGTTCATCATCCCCCCTACTGCATTTTATTGCTGCATAGTGGGAAGAGTCATGTTCCTGAGGCTTTTTCTTCCCTATTTTGATGAAGTTGCTACCATATTTGTAGTTTGGCATAATCTCCTGTAAGGAATTTGGGCATCTTAGCCATAGTGTGTTGCTTTGTAATTCCTTACTTTTTGGTAATAAGTTTCTAAATGATGAATTTAGTTCTGTTTTTTATTTTTTGCTTGTCCTGATAGGTTAATACTCTCTGTGTGGTTTTCTTTGTGTGATACCTATAGATATGAGATATTTCTGAAAACTAGACTGGGATGCATTAGGACTACTTTGGGGATTCTCAGTCAATATAATTTCTCCCATGTGATGAGGAATCTGAATAGACTGGATTTTTTTGAAAAGTAAATTGCCCTTGTCCTTTAAATATTTCCAACAACTACTGTTCAAAAACACTGACATTTGACATATCGACCAGGGTGGTGCAAGGATATGAGGTGCCTTAGGTGAGCTTTTAATCCCGCTGCCATCTCCTGCTTCCACTCCAGCCCCTTTGCTGCCACTGCTGTCCCTCGTTGCCATTTACAGTAAATGGCATTGCCACTGCTGCAGGTCCCAGAGAGGGGTGACAGTGGCAACAGTGGGTGATGCTGGAAATGTTGGCACTCTAGGAAGCCATCTAGTATGTCTAAGTAGTGCCAGCACTGGATATCGCGTTTCAATATCTTCTATGGGTAGAAATAGTAAAAGCCATAAAGAACATGGACACTGCTAAGGCTTCAGACTTTGACAGCATCCACATTCAACAGACTAAAAAAGTCAGACCAACAGCAAGGGACTAACTTCTGAAACTATTCAGTTCCTGTGCAAAGATAGATCATTTGCTCAAGAACTGCACACAAACATGCAATGTTGCACTATTGAAACTGAATAAAGATCTCTAAGATCTAATGAGCTTTTAGACAATTTCCTTGCTTTATCATGTTGCTGCCTGACAAATGTCTGTAGGGGTACCGAGCTCCACTCCGCCCACAAGGACACTTCTGCTCAGGCATAATGGGCATGTAAGCCCTCCAGAATTGGCCAGTTCTGCAACAGATACGCCGAGGCAATGGCTTCATTAATCCAGCATCGGAAAGTCAACTTGGCCACTGCTTCACCCTTGTGCAGGCCAGCAAACAGCCCAAAAAAGATGGTCTGACTTACGAAAGAAATTTGTAACCTCTAAGTACCGGAGAAGCACCCTCTGGACATCCACAAGACAAAGATCCTTATCCTGCCCTTGACACTGCTTTTAGAGAAGAAGGGCAGGCAAACCATCTGGTTCACATGAAAGGGAGAGCATCTTAGGCAGGAAGAAAGGCATAGGCCGAATGGAAATGGTCATCTTTAAAAAGACAGATAAGGATCTCAGCAAGACAGCTTGCAGCTTGGCAATCCGCCTTGCAGAACGACTCGCAATCAAGAACACAGTTAAGCATCAAATCCTTTAAGGTAGCATGCTTCAACAGCTCAAAGAGGGCAGCCATTAGGGCCCTAAGCACCAAACATAGATCCCAGGAAGGGATAACAGACCGAAGGGGAGGATGCAGATGCCAAACTCCCTGGAGAAACTACAAGATGTCCAAGTGTAAGGCCAAGGACTTGCCCACCACCAGACCCGGAAACAGCCCAGAGCTGACACTGAACTTTCAGGGAGCTAAGAGAAAGCCCTTCTCTAGGCCATCCTGTAGAAAGGTCAACAGGGAGGACACCTTGGCAGCCTCAGGAGGCAACTCCCACCAGGCACCAAGCAGGGTTGAGGCCGTTGCTGGAAAGTAGCCCTTACTCGCTAGCGATCTCCTTCCAAGAACAATGCTGTAAGTGAGAAGGGAACCAAGTCCTCCAGGACAATTAGTCCCTACTGCAGTAGATCCTGAGATGGAGGCAACCAAAGAGGAAGTGCCTGCAGGAGCCAGTACAGGCGATATGATAGAGACATTTAAATACCTCTGTGGCATAAATGCACAGAAGGGTCACTTTCAATTGAAGGCAAGCTCTGCTATGAGGGGACATAGGATAAGAATGAAAGGGGATAGACTCAGGAGTAATATGCAGAAATATTTCTTTATGGAAAGAATGGTAGATGCATGGAATAGTCTCCCAGTGGATGTGGTAGACACGAGGACGGTATCTGAATCTAAAAAAGCATGGGACAAACACGGAGGATCTCTAAAGGTAAAAAGGGGACTATTGTAGTTGATATGGAAGGGCAGACTAGATAGGCAATGTTGTCTTTTTCTGCCGTCATGTGTCTATGTTTCTAACAGGTCTCTGAACCATGCTCTTCTCGGCCAATCCGGTGCAATCAGACCAATCCTGCCCAGGTGGAACTTTATACGTTGAATCACATGTCCCACCAGGGGGCTATGGAGGAAACATGTATAGCAGTCACTGACTTGGTCAAGGCTGTGCCAGGGCATCAATGCCCTTGGACCCCATCTCCGTGTGGTGACTGAAGAAGCAGCAAACTTTGACATTGGAGTGGGTTGCCATCAGATCCATTTCAGGGCAACCCCAGCAGCACAAAATCAACTGAAACACCACCTGACTCAACTCCCAATCTCCAGGTTCCAGAGAGTGCCTGATGAGAAATTCCACTTCCACATTGTCCACCCTGACAATGTGCTGTACCAACAAGGCTAGGAGGTCTTCTCCACCCAGGCAAACAGGATATCTATCTCCAGAGCTACCCCGGTGCTCCATGTGCCGCCTTGCTGATTGACATAAGCTTCTGCTGTGACATTGTCTGAAAACAATCAAACCGCCTGACCCTCAACCAGGGGCCAGAATCGTAGAAGAGCTAACCTGATGGCCCTCATCTCGAGGCTGTTGATGGGCCACACTGCTTCCCTATGGTTCCAATGGCCCTGGGCCATACGGTCTTGGCAATGGGTTCCCAAGCCCAAAAGACTGGCATCCATCGTCAGCAGGATCCATGAGAAATCATCCAGCGATATGCCCTTCCTCAGATGACAGGGCTGTCGCCACCACTGCAGGCTGGCCTTCACCATCAATGGGAGTGGAAGCACCCATCGAATTCCTGAGAACTCAGAGACCAAAGAGTCAACAAGGACCACTGGAGCAGTAGTTTGTGAGCAGGCGCCCACAGCACCATCTCTATGGTCGCCACCAATAATCCGAGGAGCTGAAGATAATCCCAGACTCTGGGAACCTGCTGCACACATAACAGCGCCAAGCAATCCAACAGTCTTTTGACTTTTTCCTCTGGCAGGAAAACTCTGCCCACTTGAGTGCTGAAATGTGTTTCCAGAAACTCCAAGGACTGGGAAGACACCCACTGGCTCATCCCTGATTGATCACCCAGCCAAGGCTTCCCAACAAGGACACCACTGAGGACGCCGCCCAAGATGCTTCTGAAAGGGAATGGGCTCAGATGAGCAATTCATCCAGATAGGGATGAACATAGATTCCTTGGCACCGCAGTGTTGCAGTCGCCACTACCATGACCTTGGAAAATGTCCTTGGGACAATGGAGAGCCTGAAAAGGAGGGTGGAAAACTGATAATGAGAGCCATACAAGACAAAATGCAGATATTTATGCTGATCAGCCCAGATCAGGATATGAAAATACACCTTGTCCAGATCCAGAGAAGCCAAGAATTCTCCTCGACACACTGCTTGAATCACAGTGCACAAGGTTTCCATCCGGAAGTGCAGGATGCACAAGTGCTCATTGACTCCCTTGAGGTCTAGAATGGGCCATAAGGAACCATCCTTCTTTGGCACCACCAAATAGATGGAGTATCCTTGAAGAAGACATAGAGTTAAGGCAAGTTTCACAACAGCATGTGCTAAGGCTGCATCGGCCCACAAGCGCATGTCAACAGCACATTTATGTTATGTGTGTTAGAGGCACTATGGAAGGAGAGTGCATTGGAGCCACTTAAGTAGAATACATGTTAGGACCATGTGACCATCAGGTGCACAATAGGTAAAATGTTAACACATGCAGAAAATGGTGGGAAACCCCCATACCATGCCAATGGTTACCAGTAGTCCCCCCTGAATTTTATCCCAAGAAGACAGAACTGGGAACCCCCAACAAGGACAATGACAAAGTCAAGCCTTGATACTCCCCCCCTCCCCGAGAGCCCCAGGCAGAGGATTCATGCTGGGCTCTGCTCTACTCCCTGAAACTGTTTCACTGGCTGGTTTTGCAGCAGTGTGTGTAAGGTGACTGGCAGGCAGATCCTTCGAGAGCCTTCTGCAATCTTCAGTAGAGATCAGGGGGGGGATAGAGGTTGTGCGAGGCTGTTGCACTCTTCCAGATCCTTCCAAATCCTTCCAATTTGTGGCTGTTCAACAGGTCCTTATCATAAGAGTGTGGAGCTGAACCAATTTTCCCTCTTCCTATGGCTACCCAAAAGACCGCAGTCTAGTGGAGCCTCCCATGTCACGCTCAAGTGAGAGTCACCTTTCTGTACCCAAGGTGGTTATTCATGAGCATTTAATCAATCTCTTTTCCTTTCAGTCCTCAGATTTTCTACAGAGAGGAGAAAATCCAACCACCATCTGCTGGAAACAAAGAAATACTGAAAGGACCTTTGGTGGCTGAGGTTAATAGAAGCATGGGAGCGATGTCATTGAAACCTGGGCTTTTCATTGTTTCTTTGTCTCCACCAATCTGCTGGTAGGGGAACATAGCCCACTTGTCTGGACTGGTCTAGCAGGACGATATGCAAATACTATTTTTAGTCTATTTTATAGTTAGATCCTGCAGAAATAGTGCCTAGATAGTGGGTGCTGATATTTACTTCTGCTGGGGATCAGGTGTAAATAGTAGCATGTAGTTTATGTATGTACATTGTGGTGACGAGGCTGCAGCAGGACCTGGGAAAATAGCCAGAAATGAAACTTTTTCATCTGAGGGGAGGAATAGCTCAGCCAGGCCTACGTATAAAACTGCAGGCAGAGAAAAAAACCACACTTGCAGAACTACTGAGTTCAGACCACACCCAGGCTCCATGGTAACACAGGGTGGAGATAGGAAGCACCGGTGGGTGGAGCCAGAAGGGGGAGGAAGCTTACACACATTTAAGCTCTCAGAAACAGAGAGGGATAGAGCAAGGCACAGAGCAAGGGCGAGAACAGCAGCAGCAAAGCACAGTCCAGGTGCAAAGCACAGTGCAAGGCCCAGGAAAAGAGCCAGCCACAGCAGCAGCCACGAGCCGTTCAAGAGAGAGGGACTAAGGAAGCTGACTACAGGCCAGCTGGAAAGAAAGCTCACAAACCACGCTGAAGAGAACAGAATCTTCAGGAGTGAAAGGCAGAGAGTGTCCAGGGACAGACACAGGAGAAACTCTCAAAGCAGCCGGTATACAGGAGACTGCTCTTCAGAGTGGAGCCCCTGCTGTGAAGACACTGCAGCACGGTTTGAAGGTAGGAGGGATAGCCTTGGGAGAGCGGTGGATTCTAGCTCAGACACAGAGGCCACCCTAGAAGACTCTGAAGGAAAAATTACCCTTTTTAAAAGGCCTATGAGAAAGACTGCTCCCAGAAGCAAGGTGAGAGAGATAGAACCTTTGAAAGTTTTACTCAGAGGTAAAAAGCCTTGCAGCCATTTTAGAAACTCAGAGGAGAGAAAGAAATCTCATTGGGAAAAGTTGTTCACACTTTTAAAGAAGGTTAAGCCACAATTCTCAGAAGCAGATACAAACCCAGAAACTTATGAGCCTGATTATGAAGATATGGAAACGGAGCCCAGTATAGTGGAGCAGGACTCAGCTGATTCTTTAATGGATTGCTCTTTGTGTCTAAAGTCAGAGTGAAAGGGGGCCAACGTTTTTTAAGCCAGAAAAACCAGGAGCTAAAGCAATTAATGGTCCTGATACTCTGAGGGCTGGAAACCCGGGGGGTAAAGAGAATTGCTAATGAGCAGGGCCGGCCCGTCCATTGAGCAAGAATGTTTTTTGCACAGGGCCCCGCGTTTCAGGGGGCCCCGCGCAAAAAACATTCTACATTAGCACAAGCACATTAAAAAAAAAAACTGGCTGCTGCTGCCTCTGCCGCCGTGGCAGCGGCAGAATCAAATGTCACGCCGCGGGGCCCCGCCTGCCGAATCCCTCCCAATGCGCTCCCAATGCTGCTGCCGAGTCTCTCCCAATGCTGCTGCCGAATGCCTCCCAGTGCTGCTGCCGAGTCCCTCCCAATGCGCGGGCTTTCAGAGCCGCGAGAGCTTCTCTGACCTCTCGCGGCTCTGTTAATCCTGCCGGGGCTGATGGGAAATCCCATCAGTCCCGGCGAGATTAACAGAGCTGCAAGAAGAAAGGGAAACTCTCGTGGCTCTGAAAGCCCGCGTATTGGGAGGGACTCGGGAGCTCAGGGAGGCTCTGGTGGGCAGGCGGGGCCCCGCGGCGGGACATTTGATTCTGCTGCTGCCACGGCGGCAGCGGCAGCAGCAGCCGTTTTTTTTTAAATCTATCAGGGCTGATGGGGGGAGGGGGGTTAGGACTGGTAATGGGATATGGGGGGTTAGGGCTGGTAATGGGCTATGGGGGGGCTAAGACTGGAAGTGGGTTAATGGGGGGAGGGGGGTTAGGACTGGTAATGGGCTATGGGGGGGCTAAGACTGGAAGTGGGCTGATGGGGGGTTAGGACTGGAAATAGGCTGATGGGTTAAGATGTAATGGGCTATGGGGGGGCTAAGACTGGAAATGGGCTGATGGAGGGGGGTTAGGATGTAATGGGCTATGGGGGCTAAGACTGGAAATGGGCTGATGGGGGGTAGGACTGGTAATGGGCTATAGGGGGGCTAGGACTGGAAATGTGCTGATGGGGGGATTAGGACTGGTAATGGGCTATGGGGGGGCTAGGACTGGAAATGGGCTATGGGGGGTTAGGACTAGTAATGGGCTATGGGGGGGCTAAGACTGAAAATGGGGTGATGGGGGGGCCTTAGGACTGGAAGTGGGCTGATGGGGGGCGTAGGACTGGTAATGGGCTGGGGGGTGGCTAGGACTGGAAATGGGCTGAGTGGAAGGAGGGCTTGAACTGCAAATAGCTGATGGGGACGGGGGCTTGGAATGGAAATGGGCTGTGTGGAAGAAGGGCTTGAACTACAAATAGCTGATGGGGAGGGGGGCTTGGAATGGAAATGGGCTGTGAGAGGAGGGAGCTAGGACTGGAAATGGGCTGAGTGAGGGGGGCTAGGACAGGAAATGGGCTGATGGAGGGCTAGTATAGGACTGGAAATGTGCTGTTGGGGGGGCTGGGATTGGAAATGAGCTGATGGAGGGACTCAGATGGGGGAGCTAGGACTGGAAATGGGCTGATGGTGGGGTTAGGATAGGACTAGAAATGGGCTTATGGGGGCTGGAATTGGAAATGAGCTGATGGAGGGACTTGGATGGGGGAGCTAGGACTGGAAATGGGCTGGTGCGGGGACTAGAAGGGAGCGGATGCTGGGTGGGGCTGGAACTAGAAGGGAGCTGATGTTGGGGGAGGATTAGAATGGGATAGAGTTGGGAGAGTGAAATGGAGAGGGAAAAAATATTTTGTGTGGGAGGGAAGACAAATCTACAATTGGCCGAATATTGGGAGAGTAAGTGGGGATTGAGGGTGCGGGGTAAAATTTGAGTGGATGAAATAGGAATGAGGAAAGAGCAAAAGGAGAGAGATTAATATGTTAAAGCAGATGTAGAGAGAGAATGGAAAAAAAACTAGAAGAGTGAAGAAAGGACAAATGGACAGCAGACGATGGAGAGTTAGCAGAAGACACGAAGAAACCAGAAGAAAGTGGCTGGAGCAATTGCAACTGAAAAAAAATGCACAAAAGGTAGAAAAATATCTCTTTATTGAATTTATTAACTGAAATATGCCAGCTCTGGGAAATGTGCATCATTAACGTCTGCGCTTTGTTTAGTACAAGAGGAAATTAATTTATAGTTTTATTTCTACAGTGTTGTTGGGCTTTTGGGGTTCCCAGTTTATTGTCTTCCTGTTTCTACATTGTGATTTCTTGTTTGGTGATGGTCTATGTTCTGCATGTGTAACTGAGCTGAGGTATTCTGTATATGTAATTCCTATTTGACATTGCCACTTGTTCTCTTTCCACAGTAGGTCATGTATTGTTATTCTCTGAAATGTATTGGTTTAATATTTGCAGTGTTGCCTTTTGATAGGTAGGGTATGGTGCTTTGTGAGTCCTGGTAGTGCTGTTATGATACGGCAGGTTTGCTATGGGTTCTAAATGGGCAGTGTTTGTAGTAGTTTCTAATGTGCCTGGCAGTTGGCACTGGATTATAGTAATGTAGAAATCTTTTAGTCTTTCTTTATCCATACACTCATTAAGAGGCATGTTTACTAAAAGTTAGTGTATGGTAACATTGTGCAAATATTTATGCAAATGAGGCCCTTATGCAAATGAGGCCCCGCACCGAGTCTCTGCACATGGCCCCGCACCCCCCTTGGGCCGCCCCTGCTAATGAGAAAGCTAAGAGGAATGTTCAAGTGTGAAGTGAATGTGTTGAAGAAATAGCTGTGCTGTTTGTAATACAGACAAGCAGGAAAAAGGCTGTTTTAAAACCCTGAACAGTTGAAGGGAACTGAAGTGTGCTAGCCGGTAATAGGAAGCAGTAAACACTAGTTTCAACTGGGGCATGTGAAGAAAGAAAATACTTTTCTGTTCTATGTAAGCTGATTGAAGCAAGTTTATTTTGTCACTGCAATGTTTGTATGATACCTTTTTGGGTGAAGAAATACCCTTCCTTTGTGTTGTCTTGTTCAAACTTCCCAAGAAGAATTGTTTGCAAAGTTTAAACCACAAAAATAATAAATTTCCTGTGTTTGCCTCTAAAACCACTCGGACTGCTTTATTTGCCCACAACTACAATTCCAGCAGTGAGGTGAGGTTTTAGCACTGTTTGGGAAGCTAACTGTACAATGCGAAGGCAGCGGGGCTGTGGAAGGAAGGTCCTTGTCTGTCTGGTATCCAGAAGAGCTCCTATAAACTCTAGAGATTGAGTGGGAGCAAGGTTGGACTTTGGGACGTTTATGACAAGTCCCAGATACTGAAGGATGCGCATTGTGCGAGACAGAGCAACCCTGGCCTCTGGCTCTGAAGGGGCTTGAATGAGCCAGTCATCTAAGTAGGGGAAGACGAATATTCCCAGGGTGCAGAGAAATGCTGCTACCACAGCCATGCATTTTGTGAACACCCTTGGTGCAGAGGCCAGGCCAAAAGGCAGAACCCTGTATTGGTAGTGCTTTCCTTGAAACAGGAATCAAAGGAATTTTCGGTGAGTTGGGTAGATGAGAACATGAGTGTACGCATCCTTGAGATCTAGAGAACAAAGCCAATCCTGACTCCAAAGGTATGGCAGCAGAGTTCCTAGAGAAATCATTTTGAACTTCTCTCTGAACAGGAATTTGTTCAATTCTCTGAGGTCTAGAATGGGTCTGTGTCCTCCTGTTTTCTTTGGAATAAGGATATAGGGGGAGTAAAACCCTGTACTCCGTTGGGGAATGGGCACCTCTTCTATTGATCCTTGAGCGAGGAGCATAGTGACTTCTTGACCTAACCGGTCGTTGAGAGAGGTCTGAGAATTGAACTGTCTTACTATTGTAGAAGGGGGCATGCTGAGGAAATGAAGATTGTACCCTCTCTCGTACAATAGACAGAGTCCAATTTTCTGCTGTTATCTGACACCATCTGGGGGCAAAATGGCATAACCTTCTCGGGATGATGGAGGGTTCTGGGCCGTTTAGGGCCAGGAAGGCAAAGTTCTCTAGACAGGAGTCAATGCCCCTGTGGAGGCTGAGTCTGCTGAGCCGGTTGAGGCTTAGTTGCTTTTGGCTTCCTTTGTTGCCTAGGTTGTTGCTGCTGTCCCTTTTGGGCAGACTGACCTGGACGATGTCCCTGCTGGGTATAGGAGGGATAAAACATTTTCTTCTTGTTGAAGAATGGTTTCTTAGAGGATCTTTTCCTCGCAGGATCAGCTGTAGATTCGGACAATCTATCCAAAGTGATATTGTCAGCATCTATCTCATTAGCTTTTTCCTGCCAATTCTTGCCAAAGAGATTCTCTCCTGGGCAAGGTATATTCCCTAGTTTGTCCTGTACCCAGATTTCCAAGTCAGATGCCTGAAGCCAGGCAATTCTACGTGCACCTATGGCAATAGCAGAGGTTCTGATTATGCATTCAAAGCAGTCAAAGGCTGCACAATTCACGAACTTGGAAACATCCTGAGCATGTTTAACAGGAGCAAGATAATCTTGCCTTTTATCAACAGGAAGGAGATGGCTCATAAGCTCTAAGTCTCCTGTGACTTCTTTAAGCAACATTCCCATATACAAGATATAGGAACTGATCCTAGCAGAAAGCCTGGAAGCCTGGAAGGTTCGACGTCCAAAGGCGTCAAGAGTCCTACACTCACGTCCTGGAGGATTAGATGCATGCCTTTTTGCACTCTTTATCCATCTCATGGCTGATTCCACCACCAAAGAATGGTGTGGTAATTGAGTCTTCTGAAACCCAGGACAAGAAGGAACTCGATACATGGTGTTGAGTCTTCGAGAATGAGGAGATGTGGTTAGAGGTGTTTCCCACATCCTTAACATAAGATCATGCAAGATCTCATGAATAGGTAAGGTAGCTGCCTCCTTGGGAGCTTTAGGGTATTGTAGGATTTCTAATTCCTTTGCCCTAGGCTCTTTTTCAGGAGCCACTGTGATGGAAAGACCTCGGGCCACATCTCGGATAAAATCCTGAAAGGACATATCCTCTAGTGGAGATATCCTACGCTGAGGAGAAGAGGAATCCTCGGGAAGAAGTACTCTGGTATCGGCAGAGCTTTCAGAGTCTTCAGACTCATCCGATGATTCGAAGTATCTCCAATCCGGGTGATCGTGCAAGGCACGGTACCGGTACCGATCAAAGTTGGCATCGGAGTGGTCCGGTACCGACTTGTCAATGCCGGATAGAGACGCATGACTCGGTCCCAGTAGAATACCTGCCGATGTGGATGCAGTCGGTGCCGGTACCGGAGTCGGTGCCGGTACCGGTTGAATTGTCTGAAGCGGTTTCAGGTGCATCAAGGCAGTGAGAAGAGCTGCCAGACTGCGTTCAATAGCCAAGAATCTCTGGTCTATCGATGCTGCCGATGCTTGGGTATCGGTGCCGGATAAAGCGGCCAGAACCCCAGAGCATGGCACCAGTAGTTCTGCCGAGGTTGAAGCCTCAAGAACATCCTGGAGCCCCGTTAGTGCTTTGGAAGCCGAAGCCTCCTGCCGGGGCAATTTTGCCGGTGAAAGTCCCTCAAGGGCAACGTCAGAGGCATCTCGATGTTTAGAAGGAGATCTACCCTTTGAAGACCGGCTAGATTTATGTTTAGTTACCTGAGATCCATTGGAGGAAGATGAAGCCCTGGAAGACGTCGATGCCATGGAGGCTGCATTGGAGGGAAAAAGGGTGCTAAGCTTAGAAGCTTGGTTTTGCCGGCCCCTTTTTGACATCATCCCACAGGCAACACACTCTGTAATAGAGTGATCAGGACCTAAACATTTGAGGCACCACTCATGGGTGTCGGTGACGGAGATGGTACCGCCACACTTCAAACACTTTTTAAAACCCGAAGTGGGTTTTTCCATTTTGAGGGAAAAAAAATTGGGCCTAGTGCCCAAAATGGTGCGTGGCACCCAAGAAGAAAATTACTGGAGAGAGACTCCAGAAACAAAGGTTTTTTTTTTTTTTTAGAAAAAAAGAAAAGAACGGCGGTACCGGTATAGCATCGAGGGAAGGCAGACGCGACCACAAAAAAGAAGTATAAGAAGGGAATTTTCTGCGGTGACAGGATGTGCGACCTGTCAACTCCACAGAAAACAAAGAACTGGAGAGAGACAGTTGGGGAAGGCGGGAAGGGCCTTCCCGCCTTTCCCAACTGTTTAGTTACCTGAGATCCATTGGAGGAAGATGAAGCCCTGGAAGACGTCGATGCCATGGAGGCTGCATCGGAGGGAAAAAGGGTGCTAAGCTTAGGTCGCACATCCTATCACCGCAGAAAATTCCCTTCTTATACTTCTTTTTTGTGGTCGCGTCTGCCTTCCCTCGACGCTATACCGGTACCGCCGGTTCTTCTTTTCTTTTTTCTAAAAAAAAAAAAAACCCTTTGTTTCTGGAGTCTCTCTCCAGTAATTTTCTTCTTGGGTGCCACGCACCATTTTGGGCACTAGGCCCAATTTGTTTTCTCTCAAAATGGAAAAACCCGCTTCGGGTTTTAAAAAGTGTTTGAAGTGTGGCGGTACCATCTCCGTCTTCGTCACCCATGAGTGGTGCCTCAAATGTTTAGGTCCTGATCACTCTATTACAGAGTGTGTTGCCTGTGGGATGATGTCAAAAAGGGGCCGGCAAAACCAAGCTACTAAGCTTAGCACCCTTTTTCCCTCCGAAGCAGCCTCCATGGCATCGACGTCTTCCAGGGCTTTCCTATTGGACGCTGGGGAGCGTTCCTGCGCAGGCTCCGTTGGTACCGACGATACCCATATGTGAAGACTACATTCCTGCTTGTTCCTGGAGATATCACAATTCCACCCATGCTTCATCCAAGCTCTTCCTCTGAGCTCACCTTCTCTGCAAATACAAACCTTCTTGCACCATGTGTACTTTTAGGCACGACTTAATTGATAAGAGGCCTTTTAAATACATAAATAAGTGTTTTACATGCAAAAATGATTTATAAAATTACCTCATTAATGTCTACAGAAGCGCTTAAACATCCATCTGAACATACACATCTTTATTTATGGCAATCATCTAGCAACAGTGGTGCAAGCAATCAAATCAAGCATATTTTGACAATTTCATTAGCCAGACTCATCAAACCTAAATAAGATACAGATCAGTGGAATTACAATACAAATTACAAAAACTAAATATCAACTGGAATGGGATATATCCAAGTCATTGAACAAATCAATTATAGTTTGGAGTGACCCTGGACTTTCCTTTAAGATCCACACATTAAAAAACAAATAGTGAGGTCAGCACCCAAAACAGCATCATCTGTAATTTGCTAACTCAAAATAGGGAAGGCATCCAGTTACGATCAGAACCTCTGCACTTGCCCTGTATTACCGCCGTGTTGAATGAGCTTCCTGGAATAAAAAGGATCTGCCCATCTGACAAAATTAACCTGGTGCAGAATGACAAGTGCCAAATTATCACAGATTGTTTAAAATAAACTAATCTCAACAAGTACTAAATCCTGCTTTTAAACAGTATTGCCAGGCATCTGAAGAATCATAAACAGGAAAACAGATATGAAGCAGCAGAAGACACTGGATACCCTCTGTACAGTTATATTTCCTCACGACAACAGAGGTACGCTGGAATTGGAGGTCATACTAAGGGGCTCAGAGATGTTATAGCAGGTCTGCTGAAAGATATGTTTAATAGTTCCCTGGAGCAAAAATGTTCCATGGGATTGGAGAAGCAAGGATGTAGTCCCTCTTCAAAAAATGTAATAGAAAAGAGCCAGGAACCACAGGCTAGTAAGCTTTACTTCACTGGTGGAAAAAGTAATGAAGACGCTATTGGAGGAAAGCATAGTAAACACTTTACAATCCTGTGAGTTGCATGATGCAAGGCAATATGATTTTACCACAGGCAGATTGTGCCAAGTGACTATAGAACTAAGGGTATGTGCTCATTTTATGCAAAATCTTTGATACAGTTCATATAGGATCCTCATGAATATATTGAAAAACCTTGGGGTGGGTCCCAGTGGTATATGCTAGATTAAAGCTTGTTTGACTGACAAGACGATAGAGGGTGGTGCAAAACTGAATTCATTCGGAAGAAAGAGAGTAGTGTAGTGCCTCCAGGAATGATCCAGCGGTTGATTTTACTTAATGTTTTCATGGGGGATATTGATAAAGGGATAGAAAAAAGTGTTTGACTTTTTGCAGATAACACAAAGATCTAAAAGGGAATAGACAAAATGAGGAGTGATCTACAAAATCTAGAATACTGATCAATTGCTTGGCAATTAAGCTTTAACACAAGGAAGTGCAAAGTAATACATTTGGAGTGTAGAAATCCCGAGGAACTGCATGTGTTAAGAGGGGAGAGGCTGATATGCATAGATCGGGAGAGATACCTTGGAGTGCTGATGTTTGAACATCTTGAGATGACAAAATAATGTGGCATTTTAAGTCCTTTGTAATTTCAATTTCACTTAAAAATAGCTTTTTAAGAATGCTAGTGCATGGCAAATCAAACCTTTAGGAGAACTGAGTGACTATCAATCACAGCTCCTTATAATATACTGTATAGGCTTCTTTTTTTCTAGGGAACAGTGCTAGAAGTAAATGACCACTCAAGTGCAGTGCTGGAAATTGGGCTGACCAGGGCTGTAACAGCCAGGCAGTCATATGACTTAAAACTTTCAGTTGTCATGTATTAACTTTCTTTAAAAAATTAATTGTAGATGAAATTCAGAGTTGTAATGGGGCAACATCTGGCTGCCCAGTAGTAATTTATGAAGCAAAAGCTAAACCATATGATTCATGGAAAGGAGCACTCCAACACAGAGATCATATGGTGGCTTACATGCTTCACTTGTGTTGCTGATTTGGAGTTTATCTATTCTGTCTTACATAGTTGTATTACTGTTTTACTGTGTTATTTATTTTATGTATTTTTTTAACCTACTTTGAATATGAGAGAGAACAAAAAATACAGAATTTATTTATTTACATTCTCTTATAATTTAAATAAATAAATAAATAAATACTAGCAAAATTCTGCAATCATTAGTTAGAATTGTAACTAATCTTTTAATATGGTACAATTTCCTTGAAATGTAGTTCTTACTTAACTGAGATGTCCTGAATGTTTCATAATTTGTGATAAAATGATCAACTCTTACTTAAACAAAGAACATTCCAGTCCTTACATATATGATTTGTGATTCCATATCCACTATTTTAATTCATATCTGTTATGACAACATTATTTTAACAGTGAACATAAAATATCCATACTTAAATAGAGGATACAAAAAATCTAGGCAATCCAGTATTCCTCCAAACATCCAACACTTTGGCATTATAATTATTCTCCCTCTGTTTCAAAATCATTGCTAGAGGATCTTTCATACAATCGGGATTAAGAGATACAGGTCATACCATTTTAACATGATCTGTGCATCAGTCCAGAAATACAATTTTTTTTTATAATTTCAAATGCAAATAAAACTTATTTTGTATCTAAACTTGGAGCCGATATTCAACAGCAGCAGCCATTGTTTGTAAAGTGGCTGGCTATTGCTGTTTTAAATTAAACCTAGATATTCAATGCTAGGGTCATAACAGCCACCAACACTGACTATTCGGCTTGCCCAGTTAGCAGTTTAGCTGACCGAGCAGCAGCAATAGTGAGATGCTGGCTGGATAGCCTTTTATGTGCTTAACGTTAGTCGATTTTTGTTAACTGTTTAACAGTCTAATATTGCGTTGACTAGTTAACTCGAACACCACTCTCAGAATGCCCTCAGAATGTCCCGATGCTAGGAGGTCAGCACTGGAGTGTGCAGCAGCGTTAGGAGGGAATATTCTGCAGCACAAAATGGCTATGTGCCGCTGAATATCTCTCTCACTGGGATTAACATAGTTAGTACATTAATCCTTTAGAATATGTGCCCCATTATGCCTAGTGTCCTATGGATCCTATGCATATATGAACATTGGACATGACAAGTTTGGACATATGATGATGATGATATATAGTCCAAAGCCAGTAAAATGTCTTTGCGCTGTATATGCACGCATATCTGAGACATACAAGAATCAAATAAAACAAGACCAATTAAAAAAGGAAATAGTATAAAAACTAGGACATTGCCGGGACATGATTATTGGTAAATTACAGAACTTTAAATGTCCAACAATATCAGATATCTCCACTAAACATACTTCATTATACCACCAACAATAATGAGGATCAAAAAGTTTCACTATATGAAAGGGAGAAAAAGGATTTTAGACCATCGAGCAAATATGTCCAAGCATATCAATCTAGGCCATGGACCAAGCTCTGGAACAACAAGGATCCTGAAAAAACTCCCCAAAGGGCAGCTGCATTACTCTTTACCATATATTGTTATAGATTTTTATAAAATAGTTAACTGCACACTTAAAAAACACGAGCAATAGCAGCAACTTCCAGCATTTGAATGTGATCCGCTGCACGATTTGCAGCAGGATAGATTGCACATTACAGGCTTGGCTCCCCATGATGAAGCAGTTGCAAAATGCTGTAAGGGCATCTGCAGTGACGTTGGGGCTTTAAGTAGATAAATGTTATGATGTGCCTTTCTTGGATCATTATGTTAAAATCAAGTGCTATTGTCCCCTGTGTTATATGCTCTGTGGGCTGTGGCTTTTAAGTGTGTGGTTAATGTTTTTATAAAAATAAAAATATGTGGTAAAGAGTAACACACCTGTACTTTGGGGAGTGTTTTCAACACAAGACATCGTGGGCTCTGCATCGTGCTGGAGATGCAATGGACCTGCCCTGGTTTTGATATCCGGGAGAATGGGTCCTTGGCTGAGCATTCCAGAGCTTCCGGGGCAAAGGAGGAAGCAGGTCCTGGTGCTTGGAAGCTGGAGTTGTCATTGCCATCTCCTCCGGTCTTGGAAACCCTGGGCAAGGGACCAGTACCTATGAAGGGCTCCTCAGCAAAGTTGGTGAGACTGTTGACTTTTTCTATGGAGAGTTTATGGGAAGCCTTTTATGCTATGGGATTATCAATTTCTTCACAACTCCAGGCTATTACCCAGCAGTTACAATTATTTGGGCAGCAATTTGAATTCAAGAAACTGGTCATTCCATGGTTGCTTCTCTTGAAGGTCGCTTGGATCGGATGTAAGAGACTGCCCAAATCTTTATGAGAAACTCTGAAGTTATACATCGGAAAATGTAGTTTTTAGAGAATTCAGCTAGGAGTCGAAACTTGCGAGTTTTGAATTTTCCAAAGGTGTTGTCTATATCAGCACTAGAGTTGGTCAAGACGTTTTCGACTTCTGTACGGAAGGTTTCGGCTGAATCTTTGCCACTCATATTGAAAGTTTTCTATTTGCCTACTGCTAGGATTAAGTCCATGAACAATCTTGAGAAGTCCTCAGCCTTGTCTTCTGATAGTCTGGACATGACTACATATTTGGAGAAGTCGACCTCTGACTCAGGGATGACTGCTACTCTGTTGGTCACTCTTGTGTTAGAGGCCGATAGAGACTGGCTTTTGAGATTATTTCTTCGTTCTCCCAATAAAATATTTATGGACTTCCAGATTAGGATGTTCCCTGATGTTACCAGGGCCACTCAGAAAAGGAGGAGGCAATTTTTGTTGCATCGGCCTGGGGTGGTCCAACTGGGTGGGCTTTTCTTTTTATGTTTTCCCTGCAAATGTTCGTTTAAGTTGGCTGCTAGCAGCTATCTTTTTTATGATCCATCCCAGTTGGCCTCCTTTATTTCTTCCAGGTTACCGGTCACTCAGGACTCTCTCTCCGGGCCCCTAGAGGGTGGCTCTACATAAATAGGGTTAGGTGACAGTTGATAGTGTAGGAGATCTGGGTGTGATTCCCATTGGCCATCCTTGTGACCTTGGGGAAGTCACTTTACCCTCCATTACCTTGGAAGGAAAGGCCTGGAAATCTACTTCTGGTCATACCTTACCAAGAAAACCCAGGAGTTGCTGGGTTGCCAGGAGTCATCATTGACTTGAAGGCACTTAAAAAAAAAAAGAAAACTGTATTTCATGTAAGGATGATACAGAGGCATGTAAGTATGTATTCTATGGGTGCACATCTTTTCTATACTTGATCTATGATTGCGAGAATAATCTGTTTTATACTTCAAGGGCCTGATATTCGAAAGGCATTTACATGGTTTGCAGCCCAGTAAACCATGTAAATGCCTTAACCAGGAATATTCAACGGCACCTACATGGTAGTGCCATTGAATATTCCCGACTATGTCCCCTATGCACCCCGATGCTATCCGAGTAGCACTGGGGCGTGTTGGGGGCATTCTGAAGCAGAGTAGAGGCAGGGAGTCCCAATAGCTGGGTAGCAGAGATATTGGTTCGCTACCTGGTTAGCCCTCCACGGCTAAAACTTGGTAAGCTTTTGGCTCGCCTAGTTATAGCTGGGGCTGCTACCTGGGTAGTGGTCCAATATCGCTGCTACCCGGTTAGTGTCTGTGGCTGACTCCACCTGCCATCACTGAGACATTGAATATCCGGGTTTTAAAGGTCAGCGGGCAGGGCTATGCGCCGACGCGGCTCATAGCATTCCCAACAGAATGTCGGGCCCCAAATGAATTGCTCAGTTCTGGAAAATACAATTGAAATATTTTTAACCAGCATATTAAAATTGTGTTTCAATACTGCAAAGCTAATGCTAGAATGAATAAAGTTTCTAAGAATTTATTAGTAGATGATTTTAAAAATCAAACTAATAGCCAAACCCCTAGCAGTGTTTGACAGTTTTACCAAGATGTAAAATCCACAGGTGTTTATTGGCACTATTCTGTTATCAAATGCTTAACTCTCTGATGTGGCAATCCTTATGATTCCCAGATCTGCATTACACATTCCAAATGCCTGCTGGTAGTATCTGTCAGATCTGTACCCTAGACCACTCTTGTAAATTCCTTCCAGTAGAGACACAGAATCTCTCTTTTGTCTGCCAAGTTCTCTACTTACAAGGTGCAGAATTTATTAGACCAAGCAAAGATGAAAAGAAAACCTGCTACTTCTAAAACAATTTTGCATGACGTTTCTTTAATGGAACTTTGAGTTGGGAACTACAGCTGTTTTGTTCTTTCTGTGCAGCTACAAATGAAAAGTTTTGAATTGAGTGAGTTACTGTATTGTATGGGAATCATTCATCTCTGTCATTTCATATTATCTAGGCTGCCAAGGTAGTACAGTAGCTCAAAATGCTGAGATGCAAACCTCAACACTCTGGTTTGATTCCTGTAACTCCCATTCAATGACATTTAACAATTCATGCAAACGCTTTGTGCTCAAATTGAGTTCAAGAGTACTCTGGGAGCTGGAATTTTGAAATGATTTGAATGGCTATGTAGAGTGCTTTTTTTCCAGGAAAAAAAGTGACACTGCTCAGATGCAGACCATTCTTGGGGGAAAGCAAATTGGGTTGACCTCCCAGGTCCCCACTTCCCCATAGCCCCCACCCCCACCTCCCACTGCAGTTATAAGCTGGACTACTTTGGATTCTTTGCAGATTATACCAAAACCTGCAATAGAGTAGACACCCAGGAAGGTGTAGATAACATGAAGAAGAATCTAGCTAAGCTTGAAGAATAGTCTAGAATTTGTCAGCTGAAATTTAATGCGAGGTCATGTATTTCAGCTGCAGCAATCCAAGGGAGCAATATAGTATAGGGGGTGAAGTACTTTTATCCACTAAAGAAGAGCGGGACCTAGGCGTGATTGTGTCTGATAATCTTAAAGTAGCTAAACAGGTAGAAAAGGCTAGAAGGATGCTTGGGTGCATAGGGAGAGGAATGGCCAGCAGAAGAAAGAAGGTGATAGTGCCTCTGAATAAGTCTTTGGTGTGACCTCATTTGGAGTATTGTGTGCAATTCTGGAGACCACACCTTCAAAAGAATATACAGTAAACAGGCTAGAGCTGGTACAGAGGGTGGCTACTAAAATGGTTACTGGTCTTCATTATAAAGCATATGAGGACAGACTTAAGGATCTTAATATGTACATCTTAGAGGAAAGGTGGGATAGATGTGATATGATTGAGACGTTTAAATACCTCTGTGGTATAAATACACGGGAGGAGAGCAAGCTCTGCTCCGAGGGGACATGGGATGAGGGTGAAAGGGAATAGATTCAGGAATGATATGCAGAAATATTTCTTTACAGTAAGAGTGGTGGATCCGTGGAATAGTTTCCCAGTGGAGGTGGTATGATGACAATATCTGAATTCAAAGAAGCATGGGACAAACATAGAGAATCTCTGAAGGAAAAAAGGCGACTATTGTTGTGGTTGATATGGAAGGACAGACTAGATAGGCCATGTGGACTTTTTCTGTCATCATGTTTCTATGTTTCTACATTGCCTGATCATTTTTGAACCTAAACCCGAATTTCATAAGAACAATGACTGGGCCTGACAGCTCCAATAACACCGCTCCCCATACACAAAAGAATAATAGAATGATGGGGCAAAATGTGCAACAAAAAGCAATACTGCTCACCTCTAACATGTGTTTTCTGTAGATATCAAGAATGATAAGGCACACAAATGGGTGATGTCATTCAATGGTGCCAGAATGGAACTGTTCTCCCAAAACGCAGAACTTTATAATAAAGTTCTGAGCATGCATGTAATGGTCTGCTCAGCATCTCAGTTGGTTTCAAAGCTCAGTAACTGCAACTCTCAGAGAGGTAGGAGGGAGTGTGTGTCTTATCAATTCTGCTGTCTAAGGAAAACACTTATAACAGGTGAGCAACATTGCTTTTTCCATTGACAAGCAGGATAGAGTCAGGCACACAAGTAGTTGATTCCCACAGGGCTGCTCCTGTTACATGGTACTCAGATGAGTTTTTAGAGCAGCCCACAGAGTCAAGCGAGAGTTTCCTGGGGAAGAGGACAAATTGCTTAGTATAGCTTGTCCAAAAGCACTGTCCTTAGCTTCTTTGTCCAGGGAGTAATGAATAGTGAAAATATGAAGGGACGACCATGTTGTTGTCTTAAATATTGTCTCTATAGAAGCTGATTTTAAGCGAGCTACTGTTGCTGCTTTAATCTGATGCAACTTGACCTTGAAGCTAAGAGGCAAATTAGAGTGTCCATAACAGATTTGTATACATGAGGCTGGCCAGTTTGTCAATGTTCTTTTTGCAATTGCTATGCCAGGCTTGTTAGGATCAAAGGAGCTAATCTCTGAGTAGTGTTTCAGAAAGGCTCAGTCCTTTTTAAATGGTAACCCAGAGTTGATTTACAGTACAAAGTGTGTTGGTTTTTTTCACAAATATTTAAATGAGGTTTTGGATAATAAGTGGGAAGAACTATTTCCTCATTAAAATGTAAAGTAATCACCATGTTAAGCAGGAATTTAGGATATGTCTGAAGGATGACTTTATGGTGATTAAATTGTGTGTACAGTTCATGTGTCATTAAAGCCTTTAGTTCACTCACTCCTCTGGCCAAAGCTATAGCCACCAGAAAGAAAACTTTCCAGTAAGGAATTCAATCAAAGTAGAGTCCAAAGGTTGAAAAAGTGATTTCATCAGAGTACACAGTACCAAATTTGAATCCCAAGATGCTGGTGGTTCTTGTAATGGAGGTTTGACATGGAGGAGACCTTTCATGAAATGGGAAAGACAAGTTTTAGCTACTGGCAAGTTGTCTGCTGTATCATGGTACACTGAAATGGCACTGAGGTATACTCTTCTAAATTAAGTTTGTAGAACACAGCAATGTAAATGGTAAAGATACTGCCGTATTATAGGAGGAGGGTATGAAAGGGTTAATAACTATTGTTGGCATACCGGAATGAAAAGTTTCTCCATTTGAAAGCATATGTGCATCTAATGGAAGGTTTTCTGTCAGTTATTAAAATATCCTGTATTGGTTGTTGTGGACCAAGAGTTGACACTCAATTTCCAGAATGTAAAGTTAGAGACTTGAGGTCTGGATGAAGGAGATGGCCCCAGTGCTGCGTTATCAACTCTGGAAACTGTCAGTTTGCAAGGAGGAAGGAGTGCTAACTTCCAAATGAGTAAACCAGTTTTGTCAAAGCCATTAGGGCACTATTAGGGTAATCATAGCTTGACTTTCCTGGAACTTGCAGAGCAGTCTTTAATGAGGGGAAATGGAAGGTAAACATACAGGAAAGTCTAAAACTACTGAACAACCAAAGCATCTTAAGCTATTCAATGTCTCAATAGAAGGATGGAGTAAGTTTTGTATTCTCTTTGGTGGCAAACAGATCTATCTGTAAAGTTCTCCACTCCTCAAAGAGGGAATGGAGCACAGCATGACTGAAAGACCATTTGTGAAGTTGAAGAATTCTGCTTGGATGGTCTGCTAATTGATTCTGGGGCCTTGGTATGTATCTGGCTTGAACTTGTACACAGTTAGCTATAGCAAAGTCTCACTTTCTGATTGCTTCACATCATAGTCAGAGAGAGCTGGTGCCTCCCTGTTTGTGATATAAAATATAATGATTTGATTGTCTGTGTGAATATGGATGGAAGCATCTAGAAGTCTGTGCAGAAAAATGTGCAGCACATAGAAAACTGTTGAATTTGAGATGGTTGATATGTAAGACACCTCATGAGGTGACCAGCATACCTGTGTTTGGAAGGTATTGAAATGGGCTCCTCAACCATTGTTGGAAGCATCCATGTAGGTTGACTTTGGTGAAATGCAAAAGGCATACCTATTGTCAAATTAGACAAGAGTACACCACTGAAGAGTGAGATATAATCAAGGAGGACAGAAGATGATGGCGGACAGGGGTTGGATACACTGATTCCACTGAAATTTGAGATACCATTGTGGTTTGTGCATCTTTAGTTGAGCTAAAGGGACAAAATGTGCAGCTGCAACCATATGTCCTAACATTTGGAGGTCACCTTGGCTGTTTCTTGTGCTGTACATACATCAGACATGAGTATTTGGATGCTGTCTTCTAGAAGGGAAACTCTGGTCTGAAGTGTCCAACATTACTCCTATAAACACGATGATGTTGGATGGAGAAAGATTGGACTTTTGAAAACTGACAAGAAAACCCAGGGACTGAAGAAGTGTAATTGCAACATAGTAACATAGTAACATCGTAAATGATGGCAGATGAAGACCAGTATGGTCCATCTAGTCAGACAAGTAAGATGGCAAGAGTAGGTGCACCTGCCGCTCCGTGCAGGCCACCCCTCCCCATGTCTTTGTTTTAGGGGTGAACCCTCCCCATGTCTTTGTTTTAGGGGTGAACCCACCGCTCCATGTAAGACACCCCTGTATGTTGAGAAATTAGTTAGTTAAGTTTATTTTTATTTTATCCTGTTGCTGAAAAGGGATCCACTGTCTCTATCCCATGCCATTTTGAATTCTGTCACTGTATTTGCTTCCATCGGGAGGGCATTCCAAGCATCCACCGCCCTTTCAGGAAAGTAGTATTTCCTTTCGATTTACTCCCTTGCAGCTTCATGTTATACCCTCTAGTTTTACAGCTTCCCCGTCTTTGGAAGAGGTTTGTTTGTTCATTATTTCTCTTTAAGTATTTAAAGGTCTGAATCATATCTCCCCTGTCCCTCCTCTCCTCCAGAGTCTACAAATTTAGGTCTTCAAGTCTCTTCTCATAAGGCTTCTGACGCAGGCTCCAAATCATTTTGGTCACCTTCCTCTGAACAGTTTCCAGTGTTTTTATATCCTTTGCAAGATATGGTCTCCAAAACGGAACACAGTATTCCAAGTGAGGCCTCACCAGTGACTTAAACAGTGGCATTAGTACCTCTTCCTTTCTGCTAGTAATTCCTTTTCGTATGCAACCCAACATCCTCCTGGCCTTTGCCACCGCCTTGTCACACTGTTTTGCCACCTTGAAATCCACAGAAATAATCATACCAAAGTCCTTCTCCTGGTCCATGCACACCAATCTCTCTCCTCCTATCGCGTACATTTCACCTGGATTTCTGCCTCCCAAGTGCATGACACTGCACTTCTTTGCATTAAATCTTAACTGCCAAGCATTAGACCATTGTTCCAGCTTTTGTAGATCTTTCCTTATGTTATCCACTCCCTCAGAGGAGTCCACTCTGTTGCAAATTTTTGTGTCATCTGCAAAAAGACAGACTTTTCCATGGAGTCCTTCAGCAATATCACTCACAAATACATTGAACAGTGCCGGGCCCTGGGGCATCCTGCTAATCACCCTCCTTTCATCCGAGTGAGCTCCATTTACCATCACCTTCTGTTGTCTGTCAGTTAACCAAGTTCTGATTCAGTTCACCACCTTGGGCCCCATCCCTAAACTACTGAGTTTATTGATAAGCCTCCTGTGAGTAACAGTATCAAAGGCTTTGCTGAAATCCAGGTAGATGAAATCCATCGCATGCCCCTGATCTAGTTCTGTGGTCACCCAGTCAAAGAACTCAATCAGATTTGTCTGGCAAGATCGTCCTTTGTAAAAACCACGTTGCCTCGGATCATGCAATCTGTTGGTTTTGAGAAAGTCCACTATTCGCTCTTTCAGAAGCGCCTCCATTACTTTTCCCACCACTGAGGTAAGGCTCACGGGCCTGTAGTTTGTCACTTCTTCTCTGTCACCACTTTTGTGAAGAGGTACCACATCCACCCTTCTCCAGTCCTGATGAACTACTCCTGTTTCCAAGGATCTGTTGAAAACATCCTTTAACGGCCCTGCAAGAACCTCTCTGAGCTCTTTCAGTATTCTGGGATGTATCCCATCTGGTCCCATGGCCTTGTTCACTTTCATTTTTGCAAGTTGTTCTAACACATCATCTTCAGTGAATGGTGTGTTATCTACTTCATTCCCATTTTTATATTTGGGAGTCAAAGATGGTCCTTCTCCGGGATTTTCTTTAGTAAAAACAGAGCAGAAGTATTTGTTTTGCAATTTAGCTTTTTCAATGTCATTTTTCACAAATCCGTTCCCTGCACTTCTGTGTCCTGCAATTCCATCTCTGATTTTCCTCCTCTCCCGAATATACCTGAAGAAAGTTTTGTTGCCACACTTAACACCTTTAGCCATCTTTTCCTCTGCCTTTGATTTTGCTTTCCTTATTTTTCTTTTTGTCTCTTTCAGTTTGCTCCTGTATTCATTACTGTGTTTCTCTGTTTGCAAGCTTTTGAATTTTGTGAAAGCTGTGGTTTTTGCCTTTATGTGAGCAGCAACTTCTTTGGAGAACCAAATAGGTTTCCTTCTCCTCTTGTTTTTATTTACTTTCCTTACATATTTATATGTTGCCCCTTTTATTGCCACCTTTAGTTTAGCCCATTGCAATTTCACTTCCCTTATCCCCTCCCATCCTGTCAACTCCTCCTTCAGGTACTTGGCCATTCTACTGAAGTCAGTATTTTTGAAGTTTAGGACTTTGAGCTTGCTATGATTGGACCTCACCTTGGCTTTTATCTCAAACCACACCGTGTGATGATCGCTGCTGCTCATAGGGGCACCCACCCAGACATTCGACATGCTCTCACCGTTGGTGAGCACTAAATCCAGCTTTGAGCTTTCCCTGGTTGGTTCCATCACCATTTGTTTAAGTGACGCATCTTGGAAAGCATCCACAATTGTTTTGCTTCTTGCCAGATTCGCAGAAGGAGTACTCCAATCCACATCGGGTAGATTAAAGTCACCCAATATGATCACTTCCCCCTTTGTGGCTATCTTGGCAATATCTATAATCAATTCATTATCTATTTCTTCAATTTGAGTTGGAGGTCTGTAGACTACAGCAGTATAGATGTCAGTGCCATCTCCTCTTTCCAACACAATCCAGAGCGCTTCTTCTTTTTCCCATGCCCCCTGCATTGCAGTAGCTTCAATATTGCTTTTTACATACAAGGCTGCTCCCTCCTCCTTTTCCACTTTCTCTATAGATTATAGCCAGCTATTGCTATATCCCATTCATGTGATTCATTAAACCATGTTTCCGTAATGGCCACAATGTCCAAGTCCTTTTCCACCATTAGGGATTCCAGGTCCGGAACTTTGTTGGCTAAGCTTTGAGCATTTGTGCTCATTGCTTTCCAGCGTTTAACTGGCTTGCATGTATTTTGCATTGATTTTGTTCTTCCCACTTGTCGTTGATGTGTGATTTAAAAGTGTGGCTGTTTCTGATGTTGTTCTGCATTTGCAGGGAGTGACGTCCTGAACTAGTCCTTCTGCATCCGTCACCCCCTTTTTCTAGTTTAAATACATATCCACATACTGCCTGAATTTTTCACTTAGGATTCTTTTCCCTGCGACAGAGAGATGTAGTCCATCAGCATAGTATAGTCTCTTGTTTGTCCATCTGTTTCCCCAGTCACCAATAAATCGGAATCCTTCTCGTTTGTACCAGGTCTGGGGACATGTATTAAAGCTGTTTATGTGATGCAGTCTTTCTGCCCCCTTGTAGTATGTGAAAGAGAGCATACTTGCTTGGATGGGGCTACAAGCAACCAGTCATCAACTATGTGAAGACTGAGAGTTCCTGTTTGTACAGATAGGCAACCATTACTTTCAAATGTTTTGTGAATGCTCTCAATTTGGAAGACAGACCAAATGGGAGAACTTTATACTGGTAATGTTTGGATAGAAGTACAAATATTAGATATTTTTGGTATTGCTGATGGATGGGGATGTCAGTATAGGCATCTTTCAGGTCTAGTGAATACATCTGATCTCCCTTGCTCAGGAGGGGAAAAGTGGAGGATATTGTTGTCATTCTGAACATTTCTTTCAAAAGATGTTGATTGAGATATCTGAGATCCAAAATTATGGTAATCCTCCAGTCTTATTTGGAATCAGGAGATACCTGGAATTAAAACTATGGCATAGCCATCAAACAGATGGATGACCTCATCTAATAGAAGATGTAAGTGATTCATTGGCATGATAGTTCACCTCAAAAGATGATCTAAGGGACAATTGAGGAATCTGAGTTTGTAACCAAAGCAGATTATGAAGAGTACCCATATGTCTGTTGTGATGTCCTTTAAAGAACTGAGAAAGTATTGAACCCATCCTCCAACAGGGAGATGTGAATAGGAATTCTGACTTGTGGGAAGAATTAATGGATAGTTAAAAGAAAGACTGCTGTTTTTGCTAAGAAGGAGCAGCCAGCTGTAGTTGGGTTTGTATCATTGTTGTGGTTTGGCAGAGACAGGTCTTTGGGAAAGTTGAGGTAGCTTCTGATAGTAGTAGTGATAGTGGTAATAGAAACCTCTTCCATACTGGTTAAAGGAAGTTCTCCTTGAAGAGGAGGTTGATGTAGAAGGCTACAGAGGTGTTGTAGGATTGTACACTGATCTTTGGTCATATCTATTGTTTCTTTCACTTTTTCAGCAAAAAGAGAATCACCCATACAATTTGGCATGGACATCTTCTCTCAATATAGATGCATGTAGCCAGGTGAGCCTTTAAGTGGATATGGATGAGGCTAAAATCTTAGAAGAAGTCTCAAAAACATCTTAAGCTGATCTAATGAGATAGGTGCCACATTCATCAGCTTCTTGAGGTATGCTGCATTTGCTCAAGAGACAGAAAATACTTGTGTAGATCTGAAAAATAGAAATGCATGCTATAAGCATAGCTCCTTGATATGCATTCTTGCCTTAATGATCCATCATGTGAGGGTCTTTGCCAGGAGGCATGTTCAAAAGGTCTCTGCACTATACAATGGCTTGAGCAATATGTGCAGTATCTTGCACTGACATGTGTGCTGAAGAGCCAGGAGCTACACAGAGGGATTGTTTCTGTGCAGTTTGTGCAATGGGTAACTGCTCTTTGTTTTTCATTGAGGCAGCGTCAATTCACTTTTTCTTCGAAAGCTCTGTCTCTGTGCTGGAATGTTTATGTTTTATCAATGCTTTTCTCCATGCAGGCAAGAGGTCATTCACAGGCCTTTGTAGGCACTCAAGCAATGGCTTCATGGGAAGCCTGGATTCCTCTAGGAATACCTGCTTTCTTTGCTGGTTGAACTGTGGTCCCCTAGGATGACTGGACCTTTAGTGTCACTGTGACAGGAGGTAGGAAAATCCTCTGTAGAAGATTCTAAACTGAGCTGCGCAGGGGCTGATGCCTTCTGTACAGAAGATGAACATTTTTATGACCAGATTTTCAGTTTCTTGTCATTTTCCAGGTGCTTGTGGATATAGCTTAGATGATCTCTCCTATGCTCAGGTCTCAAACACGAGACACTTTGCGTGCGTATCAAAATTTTGGATTTTTAAGTGCATTTGGGACATAGATGAAATCCAGATCCTGATGCCATCATAGTGGCATATCTTAAGAGAAAAAATGATGAAGAAAAACGTCAGATAAACTTTTATGATGGGAGAGCTTTTTTTCATATCTATTCGGCAGAGTGCTAAAAACAAAACTGAGGAGCTGAGAGAGCAGTTCTGTCCTGGTGCCATCGGATGACATCACCCACTTGAGTGCCTGACTCAATCCTGTTTGACGAAGGAAAACATATCCTTCCTCACTATCACCAAAAGTGAAGAAGACTCAGCCCCAACACTTCTTTACCTGCCCTTTTCTCCCTGCCCTCTGCCTATCAGTATATCCCAACTTCTTTCTCTTTCCCCTTTCCTAACCAGGAGGATTTTCGGCAACAGGGACGAGACGACGTAAAAAAGAAAATAAATATCGACAAAAAGAAGACAAGAAGTACGACAAATCTACAGAAGAGTTAAGATCAGTCAGTCCACAGAATTCTCTGGTGGAGAATATATCTGGAAAAGACCTGACCCCTGCGGCTATGCAACTCCTTAATCGAGGACTTTCATTTGTCCCGAGTATTTCTTATGATCCCTTTAATTGTAGATTGGATTTTGAATGTTTAATGAGAAAATTGCATATAAAACAATATTTTGCTTCATTGAATACTGAGAGTTTGATAGAGGATGTTAGTTTACATAAATCTACAGAAGAGGAACATGATAATGTACAAGTGCAATTAATACCACAAATAGAGGTAATTGAGGAGCCAGGGTTGGTTAGGGTTCCTTTAAAGTTTAAATCTAAATGGATTCCCCCTACTCCCTTACATCCTGCACTAGTGACCTTTAAACAGCTGGTATTGCAAGATCTAGATCAGCTGGAACAACATAGTAAACATCAAAGGCAGGCCCTCCCACCACCCGAAAGGAAAGCTCTATACGAACTAAGAGATAGACATGATATTGTGATAAGGAGGGCAGATAAGGGAGGGGCAGTGGTTGTTTTAGATCGTGATTTCTATGTGGAAGAGGCGTTAGCACAATTACAGGTGGGCACTACTTATAGAGTGTTGACATATAATCCAACTGCACAATTACAGTCGACAATTAAAGCCATTACTCAAGAAGCGCTGCAACAAAAATTGATTTCCTCTAAAGAATTTAATTTTCTGAATGTGACTTCCCCGTCCATAGCCAAATTTTATACGGTTCCAAAAATACATAAGAACAGGCAAACCCCCCCAGGTAGACCTATAGTGTCTACCAGGGGAAGTATACTGGAACCATTGTCTATGTATTTAGACTCGTTTTTACGCCCTTTACTTCCCCGCATTCGATCATATCTTAAGGATACTGCACACTTTTTGAATGTGGTGGAAGGATTGGCGAGTTGGGCAGGTCATGAAGATATTTGGTTGGTGACGTTAGACGTTTCTTCACTATATACAAATATACCGCAAGAGGGTGCAATACAGGTTATTGAGAAAACATTACTCTCACGGGGGGATTTATCAGCTCCACATATTGAATTTTTATTGGAATTAGCTAAGTTAGCCATTTATCAGAATTTTTTTACCTTTGAAGGAAAGATTTATCAACAAACTTCAGGGGTAGCTATGGGGGCAACATGTGCCCCCTCGGTGGCAAACTTTTATATGGACAATTTTGAAACCTATCATATGTCCCAGTCCCCGTATATATCGAACATAATAATCTGGAAAAGATATATCGATGACATTTTTATGTTATGGCAAGGGACTGCTGATGCTCTTACACAATTCTTACAGTGGTTAAATACCCGTGAGAGTAATATAACATTTACATCAGTTAGTCATCAAGATTGTATTACCTATCTGGATGTTCAGGTTACTAGAGGTATCTACAGATGGAACACATCCATTTTTAGAAAAATTACTGATCGGAATACATTTTTGGAATTTTCTAGTAAACATCCCCATAATTTAAAACAATCTTTGCCATTTTCACAGTTTTTACGATATCGCCGAAACTGCTCAAGCACAGATGACTATAAACAACAGGCTAAAATCTTGAAAAGAGATTTCCTCAGTAGGGGTTACCCACCTGTGGTCGTACGACAGGCCTACCGTAGAGCCTTGTTTAATCATAGGGCTAGCTTATTACATCACCCATCTAGTTCTGGGTATAAGAGGGAGGATCATGAGAATGTCAATTTTATTACAGCATATACTCCGTTGAGTTTGAGCTTACAAAAGATAATCAATAAGCATAAGGCCGTCTTGAATATAGTTCCTGGGTTAGAAATGAAAAATATAAGATGTGTTTGGAAACGAGGGCGAAATTTGAAGGAATATCTGAGCCCGGCGGTACTTCCCTCTACCATGATTAATCAAATTGTTGAAAAACAAGGAGGCCATAGTAGCTGTGGTAACTGCAATATGTGTGGCATTATGGTAGAACAAACACAGTTTACCCATCAGGGTATAATTTTCTACCTTAAAACAAGGACCGCATGTGATACTACAGCGGTGATTTATGCTATCATATGCCCATGTGGGCTATATTACATTGGTAAGATGATTCGATCCCTGCGAGTTAGGTTGCGAGAGCATAGGAGTAGACTAAAATGCTGCCGGCTAGAAGCCCGATTGTTGCACACTGTCTTTCCTTAGGACACACTTTCGATCAGCTTCGCAGTTTCGTGATAGAACAAATACAAACATCAAGGCCAGGCAGGACGCTGGATGAAACCTTGCTATTACGAGAGCAATGGTGGATACATAAATTACAGACGGTTATTCCGAAAGGTTTAAATGTATCAATAGAGTGGTCTACTTGTTTCTAAATAAGTCTAATACACTGTTCGAGACAAGGTAACTTGGATCGCGAAATGCGAATAATGTTTTAATGAAAACATTTCTGTAATGGGTTATATTAGGTATTAACCCTGAATTGAACGTTAGTGGTTGTTAGAAATCCTCGTACTTCAAAAATCATGAGAATCAGGTGGGACCGAATTTTCCGTTGAAGCCCTTCCGGGATATTCAGGGGTTTAAAAGTAGAGTGAGGATTACCATCACACATGCGCGGCATTCCTCCGTAGTTGAAAGAAGGAGGATAAACGCGGGCAGCATCATAGAATGTAAGTAGTGGGTATTTTTAGAGAGATAATGTAGGTGATTTTAGTGTGTATTTATGAGAGTCATAGTTTAAATCATTGTTTTATAATCAATTTGTAGGATAAAGGTCTCCTGATGAAAATATGTTTTGAAACGCCATAGAGGCGCCAGAGTTGAGCGTCGAGACCCGAGACCCTGGAGATTAAAGTTATAAATCAGTACTTCAGTATACTACAGTTTACCTGGGAATCACTTTGAAGATTTGAAAGAGTTGCATATTGAATATTGAATGATATGTTTCTTTGAAGAAAAACCTGGGATATACTGTGGTTTCAACACACGTTGATGAAATTTTAGAATTATGAGAAAAACCAATAAAGTTAATTTCTTACATAAGTTACCTTTTGGACGTATCATTTTTTGAAGATTTATTAGCGTTCAAAGAAAACGGACCGCACGTTGAAATAATAATGACCTAATGGGAGACAGCCAACATGGCTTTAGACAAGGAAGATCTTGTCTTACTAATCTGTTATGTTTTTTTGAAGGAGTGAATAATCAGGTGGACAAAGGTGAGTCGGTTGATATTGTGTATCTGGACTTTCAGAAAGCCTTTGACAAGGTCCCTCATCAGAGACTTTTGGGAAAACTAAAGAGTCATGGGATAGGAGGTAGTGTACTATTGTGGATCAGGAACTGGTTAAAAGATAGAAAGCAGAGGGTAGGGCTAAATGGCCAATTTTCCCAATGGAGAAAGGTGAATAGTGGTGTACCTCAGGGATCTGTGCTGGGTCCGCTGCTTTTTCACATATTCATAAATGACCTGGAAAGTGGAATAACGAGTGAGGTTATCAAATTTGCAGATGACACAAAACTATTTAAAGTTGTTAAAACCCAAGAGGATTGTGGAAAATTGCAAGTGGATCTTGATAAATTGGAAGACTTGGCATCAAAATGGCAGATGAAATTTAATGTGGACAAGTGCAAGGTTATGCACCTAGGGAAGAACAACCCAAACTATGGTTACACGATGCAAGGTTCCACATTAGGAACCACCACCCAGGAAAAAGATTTAGGCGTCATTGTGGATACCATGTTAAAACCCTCGGCCCATTGTGCAGCGGCGGCCAAGAGAGCAAATAGAATGCTAGGTATGATAAGGAAAGGAATGGAAAATAAAACAAAAGACATTATAATGCCTCTATATCGTTCCATGGTGAGACCGCACCTTGTAAATTGTGTGCAATTCTGGTCGCCGTATCTTTAAAAGGATATAGCGATTTTAGAAAAGGTTCAGAGAAGAGCCACCAAAATGGTAAAGGGGATGGAAGGATACTCCTATGAAGAAAGGCTAAAAAGGTTAGGGCTCTTTAACCTGGAAAAGAGACGGCTGAGGGGAGATATGATAGAAGTCTATAAATTAATGAACGGAGTGGAACGGGTAAACGTAGATCGATTGTTTACCTGATCAGAATATAGAAAGACTAGTGGACATGCAATGAAGCTACAGGGTAAACTATTTAAGACTAATAAAAGAAAATATTTTTTTCACTCAACGTGTAATCAAACTCTGGAATTTATTACCAGAGGATGTAGTAAAGGCTGTTAATGTAGCTGGGTTTAAAAAAGGTTTGGACAAATTCCTGGAGGAAAGGTCCATAAACCATTATTAAGAAGGGACCCAGGATATCAGTGCTTGACCCAGTACAAGCATTGTGGGACATGTCTTTTGGGAAAATTGCTAGGTACATATGACCTAGATTGGCCACGGTTGGAAACAGAATACTGGGCTTGATGGACCTTGGTCTGACCCAGTATGGCATATCTTATGTTCTTATGTTCTTATGAACTGTGAAAAAAAAACTATTTTTTGAGGATTTTGGATAGGACCAAAAGACTGGAAAGGACCGGTAGTGTGCAGGGACAGTGGGGTCCAGAGAAGGCTTTTTGAGAAGTGAGCGGATGAAGGAAAGCTACCAGCAGACAGACTAGAATTGATGATAGTAAGAACTGGTGGTAGGAGACAGACCAATAGCAAGCCATAAATGTGTCCTGTGCTACTGGCACATCTGTCACACTTTCCCCCCCGCCATCATCACAAGTTTGCCATTTGCTCAGCATCCCTCCATCGTGCCTACACCTCCATGTCCAACTGGCTCCACACACTGCCTGCCCCTTCCCTGCTGCCACTTTTTATGTTTCCTTGGTGGCAGCAAGGTGTGATGGCAGCAGTGGAACAGACATAAAATTGGAAAAAATAAACCCTGCGAGTCTTTCCGGCCCGGCGCTTGCCTGCATGTCTGATCCTTTGCTCCTGCGGCAGAGAAGGGCAGGACCAGACCAACCATTCAAATGCAGATCTTTGAAACTCTGCACTTGAATGGCTGGTCTGGTCCCTCCCTCCTCTGACGTGGGAATACGTCAGATGAAGGAGGATCAGATATGCAGACATGTGGAGTCAGAAAACCCGCAGTTTTTTTTTTTTCAATTTGATGTCAGCTCCGCTGCTGCCATTGCCCCCCAAGAAAACATAAAAAATGGGAGAGGGGCAAGGGCAGGCAGCATGGGGGGAGCTGAGGCTGGCAACCTCAAATGCACCCCTATTTCATTGCACCCTGAGTGGTCACATGACTCGCACAGGGCTAGGTATGGTGCTGGTAGGAGAGCCAATGAAGGTTCAGTCCGCCAACAAGATGGAATAGGCTCGGAAGGGCAAGTGATCTTATGAGAAAAGGAGAGAAGTTTAAGTAAAGAAGATACCAAAATCTGCTATAGAGTAGACACCCAAGAAGAAGTAGATAACATGAGAAGGGATCTAGCTAAGCTTAAAGAATGGTCAAGAATTTGGCAACTGAGATTTAATGCTAAAAATGCAGGGGCATGCATTTGGGCTGCAAAAATCCAAGAGAGCGGTACAGTGTAGGGGGTGAAGTACTTCTGTCCATGAAAGAAGAGTGGGACCTAGGTATGATTGTTTCTAATGATCTTAAAGTGGCTAAAGAGGTAGAAAAGGTGATGGCAAAAGATAGAAGGATGCTTGGGTGCACAGGGAGAGGAATGGCCAGCAGACTAAAGGAGTTGATAGTGCCTCTGTATAAATCTCTGGTGCGACCTCATTTGGAGTATTGTGTGCAATTCTGGAGACCACACCTTCAAAAGGCTATAAGCAGGTTGGAGTCGGTACAGAGGGTGGCTACCAAAATGGTCAGTGGTCTTTGTTATAAACCATTTGGGGACAGACTTAAAGATCTTAATATGTACACCTTAGAGGAAAGGCGGGATAGAGGTGATATGACTGAGAAGTTTAAATACCTCTGTGGCATAAATGCACAAGAGGAGAGCCTCTTTCAATTGAAAGTAAGCTCTGCAACATGGGGGCATGGGATGAGGGTGAAAGGGGATAGACTCAGGAGTAATAAGCATTAATATTTCTTAATGGAAAGAATGGTAGATTCATGGAATAGTCTTCCAATGGAGGTAGTAGAGACGAGGACAGTATCTGAATTCAAGAAAGCATGGGACAAACACAGAAGATTTCTAAAGGGAAAAGAGGGACATAGTACTTGATATGGAAGGGCAGAGTAGATAGGCCATATGTTTTTTTTCTGCTGACATGTTTCTGTATTTCTATAAATACTTCAAAATATGATTAATTTTTTTCTGTTGAGATAGTAATTCTATGGGACCGATATTGAAAAAAAGCAGAGTTCCTAAAGTTAGGCTCCTAAATTTGTTCCCTATTTTCATTCACACTTAGAAGCCTAATGGGGAAGGGATATTCAGTGGTGCTGGCTAGCTCTTCACCACTGAATGTAAAACCCTGGATATTCAGCGCTGAGGCCATATGCAGCCACTGGCATTGAGTATCCAGATTGGTCAGGTAGCAGTTCAGCTAATGGGGCAGTGGCAATATTCAGCCTTCAAGGTGCCTAACTTTCACCACTTAGGGATAACCAGCTAGTGGTTGAATTTTGCCACTGCTTGGTTATCCCTGTGCACCACCTCCGTTCCGCTCCCAAAACACCTTGGTGCTAGCTGGCTAGCATCAGGACGTTCAGTGTTAGCACCAGTGGCACTAACTGAATATCACAGTCACCATGTTTAACGTGATTAACAAATCTGCTAACCGTGTTAATTGGTCTGAATATCGGCCTCTACGTTTTCAGCTAAAATTTAATTCTATTTTAGGAGCTTACAATTTAAGGGGCTGATTCAAAGCAATTAATGCAGTTAGCAGAACTGTGCTAGTGCCGCTGAATTTGTCAGTGCTATTCATGCAGTTAGCAGGTCTGCTAATTGCACTGAATATTGGGCCCATAACTCTTAAACGTAGGAACATAAACCCTTTTAATATTGGGCCCTCTATACTTCTTCCTATCCAAATCTTTAATTCAATGACCCATCTATTGTGTCTTAAAGTTTTTTACACTTTGAATCTTCCTATTCCTGCAGGGTGGCAATGTGACTGACTATAATACAAACATTAGTATGTGGAAATCACAACTGAGCTGTCTAAACTGGGATGTACACAATTCCTGCAGCTTTTGAAGAGGCTCTACAAAATGTAGGATATTTTCTAAAATATGTATAAAGAGCTACAGGAGTAAACATGGATATGCATCGATGAACAGAAGGAGATCATTTTGCAAACCTATACATGGGAAAAAGCAATGGAGGAAATTCTGCAACTTACAAATGTCTGGCTATATTTTGCAACTTGCACATGTAAGTTGGTATTTTGCAGACCTATACATTTATATACCACCAATTAACCACAAAGCCTGCTATCTTTATTTGATTTTAGTTTGGTTATGGAAATAAATAATGTTGGATTAATGAGGATAATTCCCTTGAATGTGTCCTGTAAGGAGATAGCTGAAACAAGTATTTTTAAAAATCTACACATGCCACGGAACAGCTGAAAATCCTGTCATGGAAATTTTGGTCATGCAGATGCATTCCTAAAGTATATAACGCTGGAAATAGTACAGAGTTTTGATCTGTCCATGCCACGTCCAAACCATACCCCTGACATACCTTCTTACAATGTCTACATCTTAGTGGCATCTATATGTAAATTTAACCCCTTCTAAATCGCTTTTTAATACATGGATGCCATTTCCATGTATAAATGCTGGATTTTCCACCTGGAAATCACAAATAAGGCTTCTAAAATAATCTCCTGTATTCCAGTCTTTGTTTTCTATTTCCATCAAAGGGGTAATTTTATGAGAAACTGCCTATGTGGAAAGGCCAAAAAAGTGGCCATTCAATCCTATTTTATAAAGGCAATATGGGCATCGGTTCCAGAAGTGTGCAAGTATATACCTTCTTAGAAGATGGTGTAAATTTTTTGTGTGCATTCTAGGGGGAGTTAGTTCAGACATCTTAGATGTCCAGATTGCAATCAGACATCCTTTCTAAAATTCCACTTTATAAAATTCTAATAATAACCCCACTCCTAGACTACAGCAACATAATCTTATGCTAGGCAATAATAACCCCCCTCCTAGACTACAGCATCATAATCTACTAAGGATTACCCAAACACACACTATACCCACTCCAAATGGCCCAAAACATAGCTGCAAGGATCATATATGGTGCACCACGGCATTCCCATATCACCCCCATATTAAGGCGACTTCACTGGCTTCCCATTATCGCTAGAATCAAATATAAAGCATTAGCACGTTCAAAGTAATACACAACTGATCGGCAGATTGTCTGCTGCCACAAATAAGTAGCAAAACGCTAAGGCACAGTATGCAGAACTTCCTTATCATACCATCCCAGAAGGCTAAGAGCAAACAATCTACTTGTAACCTCACCTTCAAGCTCTACGCTCCTTCTATTTGGAACTCTCTATCTGCAGATCTTGGAAGAGGTGGGTCTTTAGTTTCTTTTGGAAGTCTGCTAGTAGCTCAATGACTCTTAGGGGTATGTTTACTAAACAGCAGTAGTGGCTTCTGTGCGAATTCAATTGGGCTGCAGCTCCAACATCGCACGGAAGCTGCTACCGCTATTTAGTAAACAGACCCCTAAGAGTCATCGAGGTACTAGCAGACTTCCGAAGAGACTAAAGACCTACTTCTTCCAAGAATTCTATGGCCCCCAACTCACAACAGGAATAAAATCCCTCCAGTATCTTAGACCAAACCGAATACTTGTAAATTAACAGCAGTCAACCTGTAAATAAATCCTTGGGCAACCAGTATTTGCCAACCTGTAAATAAGTTATGTAACCATACTCCTCCCCCCCAAGCGCTATTCTAACTGTACTGCTTATGTTATTCTGTAAGATAGGACATTATTTCCATGCTATGTCCAACGTTGCCTAGTTCATTGTAAACCGCTTTGACTCTTAGAAAAGTGTTAAATAAATAAATGTGTATATTTGTGTACTTTATAAAATACACAAGTACATTGCAATTATGAGCCCCTGCAAAAATTGGTGTGCTCTTTGTGCCTAATATTTGTACCCTCATACCCCTCTGCAATTTTATAGAACAGGTCTACATGCAGAAGAAGCTTTATAAAATTACTCTCTTTGGTCTTTTCGACAAGGATATTCCACTTAGCAACCTTTCTTCATTTTTAAAGCTTAAGATTTATACTCAATCTTATGTTTTGGTAATGTTTCAGCTTCAGAGGTAACACTCTCCATCTGCTTTCAACATGTTGCTTTTGACATTAACTAATGTCTCCTATTAGCATTTAAAGAAACCAATCTGGAAAAATTCATTTTCAAAAAGAGTTCAAACAGGCCACAAGGAGAAGCGGATTCTAAACCACGTACTCAAGATTGTTTTTGTTGTTCAGCCAAAATTGTTTGAAATAGGAAGGGATGCTCAGGAGTAAGACACAAATTATCTATCAGAATCAATGATCAGTAAAAGGGAAGGAAAAAATACCACTTAACAGCAACAGAAAGGAAGCAAATCAAAGCAATGCAATGTAAGGTCTTTATGAAGGACAGAGAGAGAAGAAATGAAAGCTTCTTTCTAGACATACCGGTAAAGGGTTAAAGTTTTGGTCCACAAGATGGTTATACCCATGGGCAAAAAATGAATGCCGAATGACAACATGAATTCCTTGATTTGCTGACATTCCCAAAGTGTTCAGCCATCTATAAAGTGGAAAAAAGACTGGGTTAGAAATTAAGGAAGAGAACAAATGGTTATTATTTTACAAAATTTGATTGACTGTATAAAAAAGAAAACATGCAGATGTTTCTGCCTGGTCATTATCTAGTAGTTTGACAGGAACCATAATGTACCATTAACTCTACAGTCTTTTTTTAATTTGCTCTTTTCAAACAACTGTACTTATGCCAAGTGAAGTGTTTTATTGCTCAGTTAAGAGTAAAGTGCACTAAACTGGCAACTTCTAGATTTAGGTCAACTACTTTCTCCCCTCATTAAAAACAAGGCAAGTTCTCAGAATTCTTACATCCTTTCTAGCTTTTTACAACACAAGCTCATTAATAAATACCATCTCTAATGACTGGAACTTAAGACTGAAAAAAGCATAAATAACTATTAGCTTTAAATGTTCTTAAAGATTGAAAATGATGCTTATTTATAGCTTCTAACTGTTGTTATCCCTAGGGACATGGGGTAATTTTTACATGGGATGCCTATGTGAAAAGTCCAAAAAGGTGGTTAGTGTAAGCCTATTTCATAAAAGCAACATAGGTATCTACGCAAATACAATGTGTGCCATTAAATATATACTTTTTATAAAAAAGGCATTCAGAACTAGTCCCAGTAGCACTCTAATTCAAATCTACAAATTTACATCTACTCCGAAGGTGTTGTAAATGTATTCATGCCCTCTGTGTGGGTACTCAGTGTATTTTATAAAATATGCATGTACACTGCAATTCTACTTGTGCTCTACCCAAACTATGCCCATGGGAATATCTATGTATGGTCTACGTAAAAGTACATGTGATCTGTCAGTAAGTGATGATAAAAGTGCGGTATATAAAAGCTGTTAATTAAATAAATAAATAAATAAGTGTACTTTGTTACACATGTATACAGCAGTGCAATTTTAGAAAAGGCCTTTTCTACATGTAAAATAGATTTTACACATGGAAAAAACTTGATAAAATCATCCCCTATGTGTCAATGTAAAAGCTAAGTCATGTGACTGTGCACAGTGTACTATGGACATTCTTGGTATACACTGCAAACATTTAGTACAAAATGTATAGGAATACATTTATAGGAATACAAATCCAAGTTTTAGTACCTGTTCCTTGTAAACACAGATCAGCCAATGAAATGTGTAAGTTTCTATGTTCCATATAAACCGCGCTGATGTTGAATAGCGCGGTATAAAAGAGACTGTAAATAAATAAATAAATACAACCTGTTGAGGAGCCTCTATTTGCAGCTAAGGGTTTGTATTGCTGCTGCAATGATGGGTTGTGTTTGGATTGCCACTGCCATGTCCAGTTGATAAGCTATTATTGCTGTCAGATCCAGTTGATAAGCTATGGAGCTGAGTAATATTTGGAGGTTTTTTTCTTAGAACTATGATGTGAGGATATCTGGCTGCAGTAAGCCAGTGACAGCTCAAGCAGAGTGAAAACCCTTTTAGGGGTATCTGGGGCCATTGCGTTGGCTGTATATATATCCTGAGGTCTTTTTTCCTCCATGATTTTTTGTTTTTGTGAGTGCACCTGGAAGCATGTGTTTGCCTATATATTGGATCTTGTTCTTCTTCTCTGGCAGTCATGGTGCCCTGCTGTGCTGTGCTGCCTCCTGGGCAGTCCTCAGATGGAGGATCAGAAACTCCACCTCCCTGAGCAGCTACAGGTTGGGACGGTCCAGTAACTGACTGGCCTGTAGGACAGCAAGAATCAAACAGGTCAGGCCTCAGCAGTAGTCACAAGAATCAGAGAGGTCATGCATTGAGTGCCCACCACCCCTGATAGAAGACGGGCAGGTGGACGCAAGGAGGCTCGCTGTCACATCAACTGTCTCTGAACCAGATAGGTGTCTGAGGTACAACCTCAGTGTGCTCCAAACAGTGGAGAGGTGACAATTATCACCAGTGAGCACATCAGCAAACCTTGCACCTGCCTGCCCCACATTCCCCCAGCAAAGGCCCTCGGTGGCAGCTAGTCATCAACCAGGTACACCTCAATGAGCAAGACACATGTGAGAGGAGATACACTATACTGTATGCTCACTTCTGTGGACATGGCTGACACCCAGGGCATGATGAGCACACACTGTAGATAGGCCTGATGTCCCATACAGAAACATGGAACCAGTCTGTCCCATTCAGAAACATGCCAGGATATCTACTAAGGAGATGTAACCCCCTATCATAACTCTACAATGTTACTTTGCAAGTGTGAGTCACACTGCCTATGAGTGAATGCCCTGATATTCCTCGGGTGCCCAGAACAGAGTCACAGACACTGCAGGCAGTCCTATCTGCTATGACATGATAACCACTGATATTTAGAGGACCTACCAGGTTAGTCACCATATGCGGGTAGATGCATTATGCGCTTCTGCGCGTGACTCATGCCAACCTGATAAATAGGATATCAGCTGAGTGGGGCACATTAGCGATATTAGCCGGGTAAATGGAATATAGCGCTCTCTACACAGTTAGAGGTTTTAACTATGTACGTGAAATATCAAACGTGCTAGCACTTTAGTGGCTAAAACGGGCAATTGGACCACTGTAGTGCTCTATGATGTGCTATAGGCCCAGTACCACAGCCACCCCAGGGTTACAGTGCTCAGGGTTGGCCCAACCACTAGGCAAAATAGTGGTTGCCTAAAGCAGCAACCTCTGGAGAGCAGCAAAAGCAGACCGATCAAGGCTAAATAATAGAGTTTGACAGCCAGAGGGGGTGTAAAGTTTGAGGTTCACCTAGGGCTCAAACACTTTGGAGCAACTCTAGGGCCACCCCTGACAGTGCTATGGAATGGTGCATGCATGTGGCAGCTGTACCCTGCTCCATGTACTTTCATTCCAAGGGGGCAGTTCACCATATTTGTCAGTTGTTACAATTTTGAGTATCCTGTGCCAGGGTTCCCACACACCCCTGTGTCAATGTGGAGTTATGGTTGTGCTCACAGATGGGTCCATGTACAGGAACCACAGAATGCTTCCAGCTCCTGTGACAGTGGGGAAGATGTTTTCCCCGGAAGCTCTTATGCTGCAGCTCTGCGTGGATCCCATTGGTTTATAGCACTAAATGTGGGGAGTTAAGGGAACTACTTAGTAGCTTGCACTGGCATCCCCGTGCCATCCTTAGCCATTGCCAGTCCTCTGGCTACCAGTACAGTGTGGCTATCACCTTGTCCCTGCATCTGCTTCCTCGGATACCTGTATTTCCCCACTGGACCACAAGGGCCAATATGCCTTTGGCAACTGCCCTCTCACTTTCCCTTACAAACACCCCCAGGCCCTTAACCATGCTGTGTGCCTCCACTTTCTATACTCTGTCTCTTCCTCAACATTTTCAACCACACACCCCACTCTGTCCCATCTCATCTCATCCATGTCAGATGACACCATCAACCTCACTCTGCTGCCCTGGTCCTCCTACCCTTCCCTCTAGACCCCTTGTAATGCCTATGTTGTCCCCACTCCTTCTGTACTTCCCTCTTGTGACACCACTCTCGGAGCAAATAGACATGGTATATGGTTTGTAAGGGTTTTCAGTTACAGGTGTGTTATTATTGCACAGAGCCACCTGTCTGATGCTTTACATAGGGCCGTACTAAGCCATAAATGTGCCCTGTGTGACTTGCACATCTGGCATGCTCCGCCTCCCCATCAAAAGTTTGCCATTTGCCCAGAATCTCCCCATCGTGCCTTGCCCTATACCCCCATGTCCAGTCGGCTCCCCATGCTGCCTGACCTTGCTCCACTGATATTTTTTATGTTTCCTTGGTGGTGACGGGGGATGGTGACAGCAGTGGAGCAGACATCAAATTGAAAAAAAAAAAGGGTTGCGGTCTTTCCGACTCCACACTTGCCTACATGTCTGACCTCTCCCTCCTCTGACGTATGCCCATGTCAGAGGAAGGCAGGACCATAACAGTCATTCAAACGCAGGTCTTTGCAACTCCACACCTGAATGGCTGGTCTGGTCCCTCCCTCCTCTGATGTGGACATACTTTTTTTTTTCACTTTGATGTCTGCTCCGCAGCCACCATCATCCTCAATGCAAAAACATAAAAAATGGTGGTGAGGCAAGGGCAGGCAGCGTGGGGGGAGCTCAGGCTGGCAACCTCAAATGTGCCCCTACTTGTTTGTGCCCTGTGCAGCTGCACCATTCACACAGGGCTAGGTACAGTGCTGGCTGCCCACAACTCACAGCTGCACAAGATGTGATAATATGTGGGGAACAGGGGGACAGGTGTGGACATGCTGAAGGATCCACATCTGTTCCAGGCTGTGTGAATCTATGTTCTACAAATGTTGATAGACAGTGGCTATGATATGTCCTGGAGGCTGAGCAGTTGCAGCAGGCCACAGGCTGAGAGCTACAACAACTACAGTGACACCCCCACAATAAGCCAAACCCTGAACAAGCCCCAAAGGCTATTAATTCCCACGCTGTGGTGATTTAGCTGTGGCCCATGCATTTCATAGACATCCTCTACCAGGGGGAGTTCTTCTGTCCTCCCATATGATGTCTGCAGCTGCATACTGTTATAGGCAACCTGAGATGGCAGGTACCTACATTGTAGTGTGCGGACCCAGACACATGATGCTGCTGCCAGTATGTGCCATGAACCATCCTCACTTTTGGCATTGCAGTTCCAGTTAGGCCTGTGGTAGGGTGTTATCTATGGCCTGCTGCTCTGCCCATCCCCCCACTATAATCCCTGGGCCTTCATATCCCATTGGTCACTCACCTCTGCAGCTGGAGCTGGATCCACCTCCAGATGTCCATGAAGAGGCGCAGGTTCACCCTCCTATTCCCCCTGGGGTACAGCACCACATCTAACTTTAGGATTAACTTGGTCAAGGCCTGTGCCTCAGTGGGGCTAACGTTGGCTGTTCTCGCTGCCATGCTACTGCTGTGTATCTGCCCAGTCAGAGGGGGCTCCTGCACTGGCAGATCACGGAAGTTGATAACTGGGTATGGGAGACAATACACAGGTATGTGCCGCCAAACCCATATAACCAATGGGAATACCCAGGTTACCATCCCCATATAGGGGCACCACAATGTCCTACTCACTCTACCTGTGTACAGTGGAATATTGCATTCTTATCTCTTTTCCCAGCTCTACCCCATACTACATTCTAAAATGCTGTCTTACCCAGTTTGTCATTCCTACACTGTTTCTGATTTCTTTTCTGTGCCCTGCACGGGTTATGGGTCGATATTTATGTGGGCCCCGATGCATAGGTATGATGAAAATCACCGCCTGCTGGCTACCTGGGTATGATGATTTACCCTCTGGCCGCTGTTGACCAATAAGTGTCCAAATTCCATGCTTGCCTGCGTGTGAGCTGCTTGATTCACTATTCGTGCCCCCTCTACTGAGCGGGGTTTTTTAGATGGTTATTGGCTTCTTTGGCGCCTCATACAATAGTGGGCCCTAGATTTCCGAGGAGGGGTGCAAAGAGTGATAAGAGAGGAAAGATAGTGAGGAGTTGCAGAATGAATACACTTATAAGTCAGACAGAGAAGCTTGAAAATGAATGCGGAAATGGATAGGGAGCCAGTGAGGTGACATGTAGATAGCTGGGTAGCTGGTGGACATGAGGATCGCCTGGTAACATGCCTGCCTGGTGCAAAGGTAGCGGACCTCACGCTCCACCTAGATAAGGTCTTAGATAGTGCTGGGGAAGAGTCTGCCGTCTTCGTACATGTCGGTACCAATAACATAGGAAAATGTGGTAGGGAGGTTCTGGAGGCTAAATTTAGGCTTTTAGATAGGAAGCTGAAATCCAGAACTTCCAGGGTAGCGTTCTCCGAAATGCTTCCTGTTCCACGTGCAGGACCCAAAAGGCAGGCAGAGCTCTGGAGTCTCAATGCGGGGATGAGACGATGGTGCAAGGATGAGACTTTTGGATTTGTTAGGAACTAAGGAACATTCTGGGGAAAGGAGGGGCTCTTCCGAAGGGATGGGCTTCACCTTAACCGGGATGAAACCAGGCTGCTGACTTTAACCATTGAAAAGGAGATAGAGCAGCTTTTAAACTAGATAATAGGGGAAAGCCGACAGTCACCCAAGAGCGTATTGTTTGGAAGAATGTATCCTTGAAGGATACTACCAAAAGCAGAGAGGTTCCAAAAAAGAGTAAAGTAGCCCAAATGCCCTTGAGTATGGAGCAGACAGAGCTTAAAGATTCCAAATTACGCATGCCTACCAATATCCAGATTAATATGAATAAAATACAGTCTCTAAAATGCTTGTATGCAAATGCTAGAAGTCTAAAAAATAAGATGTGAGAGTTAGAATATATGACACTAAATGAGAGGTTAGATATGATTGAAATCTCAGAGACATGGTGGAAGGAGGACAACCAGTGGGACACTGATACCTGGGTACAAACAATATCGTTATGATAGAGCTGATCAAATTGGTGGAGGGGTTGCGCTTTATGTTAGAGAGGGGATTGAGTCAGAAAGGATTAAAGTTTTGCAGGAAACAAAATTTGCTGTAGAATCTCTATGGATTGAACTTCCATGTAAAAAGGGGAAGGCGATGGCAGTGGGGATGTACTATCGACCACCTGGCCAGAACGAACAAATGGATGATGAAATGCTCAAAGAAATCAAGGAAGCTAACAAAAGTTACAGCACAATAATAATAATGGGCAATTTCAATTACCCCGGTATTGACTGGGTCAGTGACACGGCAGGACATGGTAGGGAGATAAAGTTTCTAGATGAAATAAATGACTGCTTCTTGGAGCAGCTGGTTCATGAACCGACCAGAGGGGAAGCCATATTGGACCTAGTCCTTAGTGGAACACCAGACCTGGTGCAAGAGATAAGAGTGTTGGGGCCACTTGGCAATAGTGATCATAGCATGATTGCGTTTGATTTAATTAGTGGAGGAGGGATGGTAAGAAAATGCACAGTACTACCTTTTAACTTTTGAAAGGGAGACTATGATAAAATGAGGAAAATAGTTAAGATAAAACTAAAAGGAGCAGTTGCAAAGGTTAAAAACTTACATCAAGCTTGGGTGTTGATGAAAAATACTATCATGGTAGCCCAGACCAGCTGTATTCCACGCTTTAAGAAAAGTGGACGGAAGTCCAAAAAACTGCCATCATGGTTTAAAGGTGAGGTCAGAGATGCTATTGTTGCCAAAAAAGTATCTTTCAGGAAATGGAAAAAAGAGCCAAATGACGAAAACTGGAAACAGCACAAGTACTCGCAAGTTAAATGCAAGGCATTGATAAGGCAGGCAAAGGGAGAATTTGAGAAGAAGCTTGCTGTGGAAGCAAAAACACGTAATAAAGACTTTTTCAAGTTCATACATAGCAAAAAACCCGTGAGAGTCAGTTGGACCATTAGATGATAGAGAGGTAAAAGGGGCACTAAGAGGCGACAAGGCGATAGGGGAGAGACTGAATTAATTCTTTGCTTCGGTCTTTACTGAGGAAGATGTAGGGATGTTACCCATGACTGAAGTGGTATTTAAAGGCGCGGAAGAATTGAAGGAAATATCGATATATCGGGAAGATGTATTACAACTATTTGATAAACTGAAGAGTAGCAAATCACCTGGACTGGATGATATACATCCAAGGGTGTTGAAAGAACTGAAATATGAGATTGCAGACCTGCTATTAGTAATCTGTGAACTATCATTAAAATCATCTGTAATACCTGAAGATTGGAGGATGGCCAACGTAATGCCAGTTTTTGAAAAGGGTTCCAGGGGTGATCCGGGAAACTACAGACCGGTGAGCCTGACGTCAGTACCAGGAAAAATGGTAGAAACCATCATAAAGAACAAAATTGCTGAACATGTTGATAGTCATGGCTTAATGGGAGACAGCCAACATGGCTTTAGACAAGGAAGATCTTGTCTTACTAATCTATTATGTTTTTTTGAAAGTGTGAATAAACAGGTAGACAAAGGCGAGTCAGTTGATATAGTGTATCTGGACTTTCAGAAAGCCTTTGACAAGGTACCTCATCAGAGACTTGGGATAGGAGGCAGTGTACTATTGTGGATAAGGAACTGGTTAAAAGATGGAAAGCAGAGGGTAGAGCTAAATGGCCAATTTTCCCAGTAGAGAAAGGTGAATAGTGGTGTACCCCAGGGATATGTGCTGGGTCCTCTGCTTTTTGAAATATTCATAAATGACCTGGAAAAGGGACTAATGAGTGAGGCTATTAAATTTGCAGATGACACAAAACTATTTAAAGTTGTTAAAACCCATGAGGATTGTGGAAAATTGCAAGAGGATCTTGATAAACTGGAAGAAAGGGCATCAAAATGGCAGATGAAATTTAATGTGGACAAGTGCAAAGTTATGCACCTAGGGAAGAACAACCCAAACTATGGTTACATGATGCAAAGTTCCACATTAGGAACCACCACCCAGGAAAAAGATTTTGGTGCATTGTGGACAACATGTTAAAACCCCGCGGCCAAGAGAGCAAATAAAATGCTAGGTATCATAAGGAAAGGAATGGAAAATAAAACAAAGGATAGTATAATGTCTCTGTATAGTTCTATGGTGCGACCGCACCTTGAATATTGTGTGCAGTGCTGGTCACCGTATCTTAAAAGGGATATAGCATTATTAGAAAAGGTTCAGAGAAGAGCCACCAAAATGGTAAAGGGGATGGAAGGATACCCCTATGAAGAAAGGCTAAAAACATTAGGGCTCTTTAACCTGGAAATGAGATGGCTGAGGGGAGATAAGATAGAAGTCTATAAATTAACGAATGGAGTGGAACGGGTAAACGCAGATCGATTGTTTATGTTATCAGAATATAGAAAGACTAGGCGACATGCAATGAAGCTACAGGGTCAACTATTTAAGACAAATAAGAGAAAATATTTTTTCACTCAACGTGTAATCAAACTCTGGAATTTGTTACTGGTGGATGTAGTAAAGGCTGTTAGTGTAGCTGGGTTTAAAAAAGGTTTGGAGAAGTTCCTGGAGGAAAGGTCCATAAACCATTATTAAAAAGGGATCCAGGATATCAATGCTTGACCCAATACAAGCATTCTGCAACCTGTGTCTTTTGGGGAAACTGCTAGGTACGTATGACCTAGATTGGCCACTGTTGGAAACAGGATACTGGGCTTGATGGACCTTGGTCTGACCCAGTATGGCATATCTTATGTTCTTATGTAAGTGTAGTTATGTGAGCATAGCGAGCTTCATTTAAGATTAGCTGTGCAGCTGAGTTTTGAACAGATTGAAGGAGAGAAAGATGATCATGAGAGAGATCGGAAAGCAACAGATTGCAATAATCTATACCTGAGGTGAGTAGGCAGTGGATAAGTGTCTTAGTAGTGTGTTCGGAAAGAAAGAGATGAATTTTACTGATGTTATAGAGAAAGAAATGACAGATTTTAGCTATTTTTTGGAGTGCCTAGGAGATAGCATAGTTACTCACCTGTAACAAGTGTTCTCTGTGGACAGCAGGAATCAGCCCTCAAATATGGGTGACATCAGTGTTGATGGAGCCCTTGTGGAAGCATCTCCCCAGCTTTCAAAGAAAACCTTTGAGAGATGCACCATGCATGCATGGTCCCCTTCCCACCCAAGGGTGCCATCTTTCCTCAGTCTAATGACATAACTAAAATGAGAAAAATTAAAATATGGTAAAGAGGGGGCAGAGCCTGGTTTCTGGTCTGTTCTTATGTGTAAGAGTGGTGCTCCAGAGGGCAATTGACAAGAATCTTGATTTCTGCAATATTTAAACAAATAGTTCCTACCTACAGTACTTGGATACCATTCAACCCCGGCTATGTCGGGCTCTAAACAGATGCGTCTGGATTTCCAAGTATCTCAAAATGCTAGCATAAAGAGAACCAAGATGGAACCTCTGTCACCTCACAAGATGGCGGTCATCCGAGGAGGTCCTGAGACCTCGCAGGAGATCTTGGCTGAGATTCGGGTGGTCAAAGAGTTGGTCAAAGCTAATGGAGAATCACTCTGTGCAATGCAGGAAGATATCAACGCTTTGAGATCCTCTTTGGAGTCAAATACGGCTCTTTTGGAGAAGGTAGAGAAGGTGGTGATGTCACATGGAGAGAGGCTCGAGGCCATTGAGGAATAGGCCAAGTTGATACCTTCACTGCAAAGGGAGGAGGAAGATGGTGACAATCACTCTCAGCAGAACAACATAAGAATCCTAGGAGTTCCTGAGGGAGCTTAAGGTCATGATATGATATAATTTCTGCAGGCCATGATTACAGGTGTTTTAAGGTTGCATTTCAATATGCCTTTCGAGATCGAGCACGCCCAGAGAGTGCCTACTTAGCCTGTGGTCACAGGCAAGCGTCCGCGCCCAATTATCTTGAAAGTGCTACGTTTTCAGCAAGTATTGCAAATAATGGGAGCAGCCAAAACACTTTCAGCCTTGGAATATCAAGGGCATAAACTCCTGTTCTTCCTGGACTTCGCAAAGGCGACGGTGGATCAGAGAAGAAGGAGTCTTTTGGCACTGTGTCCATGCTTGATTCAACTGAAGGCCAGTTTTGGACTGTTATATCCTGCCCGCATGAAAGTCACGCTGCACAACTAGACCAAAACTTTTGATGATCCCGGAGATCTATGTGCATTTCTGGAGGATAAGGAGTCAGCAGTGATGCGGTGAAGGTTATATTACATCTCCTACTTGCTACAGTCTGAGGGCGCTTACTATCATGGGTGCTTAACCGATCTGAGATCATTTGAAGGAGGCCTATTTATGCAGAAGCGACATCTAGGCCTGTACTGCTGTCATATATTGGGACATTTATTCTGTCTCTTTGAAGGACATTATCTCTATTCTTAATAAGGGAGGTGGGCAAGATGCGTTATTCTGAGAGTTACAGAAATGTGGAAGGGCTGGGTCAATGAGCCCTCCATGTCTGTCTTGTCCTAGTGGGCTCACCCGTTAGGTTTTATGTTATATACCCCCCCCCCCCCCCCCCCCGGGTTTTGGGTGGTTTTTGGAGATGTTTTGGTAGAATTAGGTGTGTTATTGCATTTGATCAAATAATGGGGCCTTTTTTTTCTTTTCTCCTCTCTTTGGGCTATAGATACAGCCATACTTTAAAAGCGCTTAGGAAATTGTTCTACATTGTAAAACCAAATGTTACATTTTGATCTGTTTCTGCAACATATGATTGTTAATTCGGAACTGTATTGTCAATATGCTTTCTTTAAGATTGTGTAACTGAATGTTAAGGGCATTAATAATCTTTGCTAAGATGAATGGTTCCCTCTGAATGGTAGGAAAGAAGTGCTGGTATCTAATTGCTGCAGGAGACACATTTGAAGGTAAGGGAGTTGTTGTAGTCAGAGATCCAAGCCCTATTTTAAGGGTTTTCAGCTACCCATCATAAGATTAATGGAGTGGCCATATTAGCGTGGAGAGCTGTATCCCCATGGTTTTAAAATCCACGTGCTGTTTCTTCCTATCTTCCAAGGGACTTTGTTCTAGAATCAGTGAATTTATTATTCATGTGGCTCACAGCTATGTTTATGCTGTGATCACATTTACTCTAGTTGACTTAACGAGCTCTAGTTATATACAGTAATGTGGTCGTCTGTCTCTTTCTTGGTGGGGTTGTCTTGAAGATATAGATATGTCTATCACTCCTAAAGTGAATTATGTAATAGGAATATTACCAGTCTTCCTTGCAAGGGAAGTGTAGTGTCAAAGTGATAGAACTCTAGTTCAACGTTTATGGAAAATTAGCCGCTTAGATTTGCTCTTTGTAAGATAGGGTTTTCTTGAGAGAAAGGGGGGATATGTCTTCCTAGTTCTTTGGCCTAATACTATAGCGTTTGCAGAGGCAAGGTTCACAATGGGTGGAGGGGGTCGTAGGCATACGTTTAATATTCTGCTGAGATTAAGGGTCGGTTTCAGCGTGGAGATGTCAGCACTTTGAGGCAGGTGGTATAGGACTATCCTAACATTCAGTTTTATTGATATTTTAGTGTGGAACCGAATTAGGATGGTGTTGGGATTCAGGGCCACTCTCCTGATTTGGGGTCGTTTTCAATCAGTAATTGGCAGCTTGTCCTTATAAAGGGAATGTCTGTCTGAATTAGCTCTATGTTGGGAGTGGCCCTGTGTTCATTATTTCTAACTGGAAACATACAATAGATCTTGGTTGAGGCCTATGGTGGTATACCTGTACCTATGTTACTCATGGGTGCAAATACCATGGTGTAGCAGTTTCTCTTACATCCTCCTCTTTCTTAAGTGGAAGGGGTTACCAGACAAATCTCCTTATTTCTTTGTAGTAGAATGTTTGTCCTTCTATAGCCCTCTGCAGGCCTTGCAGGCTTGCAGATGTCTTATATTCCTTTCATATGGCCCCTGATGATTGAATGATGATGGGAGGGACAGGGTGGGGTGGACTGCGTTCAGCCTTTGATTGTCTCATTTTTCAGAGAAGGATTGTGTATTTTAATTTACTGTAACTTGGTTTTCTTTTTTGCTTGTATTTTGTTGAAAAATATAAATAAAGAAATTAAAAAAAAAAAATATGGTAAAGAGGCAACTCCAAGGGGAGGCAAGAGAGTTGCGAGGACTGATTTCTGCTGTCCCTGGAGAACACCTGTTACAGGTGAGTAACTATGCTTTCTCTGGGAACAAGCAGGAAGTTAATCCTCATATATGGGACTCCCCAGCTACAGGCTACCGAGAACCTGTACAAAATGCCATGGTAGCTAGAAAAAAGTAAGCCATGAGCTGCAGCAGTTAAGTCCTAACAGAGAGACTCTCACAAGATCCAAGTGTCCAGTGGAGAACCAGCACTCTGGTAGCCTTAACACAGAAGGGTTAGAGGGCAGGAATTGCCTACACCCCAAAGAGATTATGGAATATGGCCTGGCTGAAGATGCTGTCCCGTCAGGACTCCCTCTCCAGGCAGGAGTGAATTGCGAAGGTATGTACTGAAGACCAGGTAGAGACCCAGCAGATTTTCGTTAACAGGTACAGAACGCAGATTCGCTACAGAGGTCTGACCCGGTGGGCTATGACCTGGTGTTCTAATGAGATCCCAGCCTTTTCATAGGCGAGGGCAATGCAGTCCGCCACCCAAGTGGACAGAGTTTGCTTGGTCACTGGAAGCCCCAGTCGACTGGGATCATAGGAAACAAAGAGCTGAGGCACTTTGTGGTGGCCCTGAGTCCGCTGCACATAGAAGGACATGGCCTCTTACAATCCAGAATATGGAGGACAGTCTCTGCCTTGCCGGGGGGAGGCTTCGGGAAGAAGGTGGAAGCACTATCTCATGGTTGAGGTGGAAGGGGTACACCACCTTTGGGAGAAAGTTGGGGTGTGTGCGGAGCACCACCATGTTCTTGTAAAACCTTGAGTAGGGAGGCTCTGCCATCAGAGCCTGGAGCTGGCTAACTCTGTGAGCTGACATGAGTGCCATGAGAAAAACAAACTTCCAGGAGAGGTACTGTAAGTAGCAGATAGCCAAAGGCTCAAACGGTGGCTTAGTGAGCTGTAACAGTACCACTAATATATCCCACTCCATCATTGGTGGGCAGATGGGGGGCTCAGATACCATGAGACCCTGCAGAAAATGAGAAACAAGGGGCTGAGCTGACTGAGATGGACTTCAGTCCCACCTGGGACAGGTGGAATAGGTACAGAGTACTATCTAAACTGAGCAGGAGAATGAGTTTGCCTGTCTCTCAGCGCACCACACCGAAAAGCGGCGCCACTTAAAGGCATACGACTTTCTCATGGAGGCCTTGCAGGAGGCAAGAAGGACCTCTTCCACGTCTCATGGGAGGTTGAAGGGAACAAGAGCTACCCTTTCAGAAGTCAGGCCATGAGTGACAGGGACCCCAGGTTGGGGTGCAAGAGAGAGCCCTTCTCCTGTGACAGACGTCCTGGGGTGTGGCCCAGGGGAATCGGAAACACCACTGACAGGTAGAGAACTAGCAGGAACCAAGGTTGCCTGGGCCACCTGGGGGCTATCAGTATCAGTGACACTCTGTCGCTCTGGACCTTGAAGAGGGTCTTGGCAACCAGTGGTGTTGGTGGGAGGGCATAGAGGAGGCATTCTGTCCATGGAATGAGTAACACATCTGCTGCAATCAGGGGCAGGTGAGGCTGGCAGAAGCAGAAGCTGGGCAACTGTGTGTTGTCTGGATTGGTGAACAGGTCCACTAGGGGGATGCCCCAGAGCTGGAAAATCCAGGAGGCCACTCTGGGGTCCCAGCGCCACTCATGCAGCTGCAGGACTCTGCCCAACTTGTCCACCAGGGCATTTTACTGGCCCAGAAGGTAGATAGCCTGCAGGAGATCCCATTGCATGTCACATATGAGCAGAGGGCCACTACCTCCTGGCAGAGGGAGTATAACCCTGTGCCCCCCTGATTGTTCATGTAGAACATTGCAACTTGGTTGTCCATCTGGACCAGCACTGACTGGCATTGCAGCTGGCGGTGGAAGGCTTGGAGGGCCAGGAATATCACCCAGAGCTCCAGAAGGTTGATTTCCAACTGGAATTCCCCCTGGGACCAACTGCCTTGTGTGCAGAGGTGGTGGGTGCCTGGAAGAGCATCCTGGCCTGAAGGTGGTGGGGAAGCTGCCACCAGTCAAGGGAGACCGCTAGGTGGGGGGTCACTCTTATCCTGTCTCAGAGCCTACCTGTGGCTTGTGTCCACTCGGAGTGGAGGCACCACTGAGCTGCACTCATGTTCAGGTAGGGTACAGGATCATGTGGACTGTGGAGGCCATGTGGCCAGCAGGCGGAGGAGAAGGCGGGCAGGCAGCAACTGATGGTGCTACACTTCTGTGGCCAGTGCCCTGAGGCATTCTGATCGCTCCAGAGTGAGGAAGGCCTTGGCCTGGAGGGTGTCCAGGTGAGCCCCTTTGAACTCTAGACACTGAACCAGGGAGAGGTGAGACTTGGGGTAGTTAATGACGAACCCCAGGTGCTGCAGGGTGTGGATGGTGCGCTTGATGGTGTGGTGCACCTCTGCAACTGTGCCTCCCCTTAATAAGCCAGTCATCCAGGTAGGGAAAGATGAAGGCCCCATGGAGACAAAGGCCCCTTGGAGACGAAGGTGAGCTACAACCACTGCAAGGCAATTGGTGAAGACCCTTGGTGATGAAGCCAACCCGAAGGACACCACCCTTTATTGGTAGTGACCTCCTCCCACCATGAACTGGAGGTATTTTCGGTGGCTGGGATGGATCATGATGTGTCTATAAGCATCCTTCAGGTATAACGAGCATAGCCAATCTCCCTGCTTGAAGGTATGACAGCAGTGTTCCAAGGGACAGCATTTTGAACGTCTCCCTCACCAGAAATCTGTTCAGGTCCTGCAGGTCTAGGATGGGCCAGAGGCCCCTCATTTATTTGGGAACAAGGATATATCTGGAGTAGAAGCTTTTGCCCCAGAGGTGTTTGGGCACTGGCTCTACTGCCTTGTCATTGAGGTGGCTTGTGAGCTCTGTGAGGAGCAGAGCCTGGTGAAGGAAAGGCCTGACAGTTTCTCCTGCATCCACTGCAGGTAGAGGAGGTAACCCTCCTTGATAACTTGTTGGCTCCCTGGCCAGTGCCCACAGCTCAGACCGCAGATTCTCCAGAGGCGGTGGGCCTCAGGAATCGGTGGTGATAGAGGACCACCTGTGGGCAAACAGGGCCAGACACCCCCCTGTGGGCTCTAAGGGACCTCCTGGGAGGAGGGAGGTTATGCCCAAGGAGTCAAAAACTCCCTCCAGGCTGAGCCAGGGCTGGTGCATGGGTCTTGGGGGTCTTCTGCTTGCGGGAGCCATGCCCTTGCCCTTTGTGATGCTGGCCTTGATGCAGAGCAGAGAAGGCTTGGAACTGTGGGGCATTGCCAAAACCCCCCTTTTTCCTCAGGAAAAAGGGCTTCTTCCCCGGGCCCTTCTTACAGGGATGCGTCAAGGTCTTTTTAGAGAGTCTGGTCCTTGTCAGGAACTCAGTCTCTATTTCAGCCGCTTTGTCTGCTATGGGTTTCCCAAAGAGATTTTCTCCGATATAGGGAACATCGATGTTTGTCCTGAACCCATTGCTCGAGTTTAGACGACTGCAGCCAGGCCTGGCGTTGGGCCCCAATGCTCACAGAAGCAACTCTGGCTGAAAACGTGAAGCCATTGTATGCTATTAGAGATAAGAACTTCAAGCACTCCTTGACCGCCGAGGCAAGTGACTTGAATTGCTGGAAAAGTTCCCCATCAAGGCCTGCCGAGAAACTGGAGAGCTCCCTCTCCAGCTCCTTGAGATACATGCTGATGTATAATTGGTAGGATTGGACTTGCCATGCAAGCATCGAGCCCTGAAAGGCGTTTCGGTCAAGGGCATCGAGGTTCCGGGCCTCCCTACCAGGTGGCACAGAGGAATGTGTCTTTTGGGTTTTGAGTTTGCGCATGGCGGACTCAACAACCATCGAGTTGTGGGGGAGTTGGGTTTTCTAGAATACAGGGTTTCAGCAGACTCGGTACATGGAGTCGAGCTGTCTGCTTACTATGGGCACCGATGCCAGTGTTTCCCACATATGGAGGAGGAGGCACTCAAGGATCGGATGGAGGGGTACCATGAGGGCCTCCTTAATAGGAGCCTTGTAATGGAGAATCTCCAATTTTTCCATACAGGGGTCCTCCTCCACTTCGGTCTCGATGATGAGCACCTTAGCCATGTCCCACACAAAGCCAAGGAAGATGAAGTCCTCTGGTGGGGAATGATGCCGGGACACTGGGGGAGACGGGTCCAAGGGCACGTCTCAGTATCATTAAGTGTCTGGGGACTGATCGTCCTCAGTATCCCATTCTGGCTGGAAGTCTGAGGAAGAGTCCAAGGCCCTGCAATTCTTGTGGTCGAGGCCCAGGCACTGAGGCCCACCGCCTCTGGAGAATCTGTGGTCTGAGCTGTGGACACTGGCCAGGGAGGACCGGTGCCCCAAGGAATGGGATCGGGATCTGCCAATGTGTCTCTCTAGGCTGAGGGTGCCTGAGGATTGACTCAACTTCTGGGGAAGTCTCGATGTCGAGGGTCCCATCATCGAGGGGGATGAACCGGAGGAACTGGACATGAGCACCTGCTGCTGGGCCATGAGGGCAGAGATACTGCACTCTAAGGCCGCCATCCTGGTCTCCATGCCAGCTGGCTCTGCATCCTTCGATGTAGACACTGAGGGCTTCGGGCCAGGCATCAGTTCTGTCGAGGGGGAGTCCTCAACAAAGATGTCCTCGGGTGTCTGAACCGGTTGCTGGCTGCCGACAACTCCTTCCAGGGCAGCTTGTGAGGCCACTCTTGCTCCGACTCCTCGGACTCATGCCTGGTGCTGTGGGGCCTGGAATGGGATTTTTCCGATTTCCCAGACCCATCCTCCAGGGCAGTCTTCAAGGGTTTTGACTTCTTGCGTTCCACCTCCAGAGATTTTCCCTCGGAGGACCCAGGGCCGCAGGACCCCGAGGCAGATCTGACACCGCAGGGCACCAAAGTACCGGAGGGGGCCCTGGAGTGCAGTGTCGCCGGAGACTCCAGCGCAGAGTCAGACTTGTGAAAGATCTTTTCCTGCTACAGCTGACGGCTCTTGATGGCCTTTGTGGTCATCATCTTGCAAAGTTCGCAGTCCGAGTCATTGTACTCCGGCCCAAAACAGCAGAGGCAGCAGTCATGTGGATCAGTGAGGGACATCATCTTACCGCACCAATCACATTTTTTGAAACCGCTGGAGGCCATCGGGAAAAAGGAGGCCCTGCCACCCAGGCATGGGTCCAAGGCCTCTGGCCACAAAAGGGCGCAAAACGCCACTCGAGGTACACCTCGAGAAAACAAAAAGAAAAAAAAGAGGTGAGCAGAAGGAGCAATGCTGAAGCAAGCTGGCTTGGCAGGCGGGAAAGGAACTGGTATGCGTACCGCATAAAACAAGACAAAAAAGTACTTTTTCTAGGGGAAACTGGACAGACGTCCAAAGGCATGGAAAACAGGGGAATGAGGCAAGATGGCATCCTTGGGAAGGAAGGGGACCACGCATGTGTGGTGCATTTCCCAAAGGCTTTCTTTGAAAGCTGGAGAGATGCTTCTCTAAGGGCTCTTTTGGCGCCAATGTCACCCATATGTGAGGACTGATTTCCTGCTTGTTCACGGAGAATACACCACGTACACGCCTCAGCTATTTCAGATGATTTCCAAATTGCTGTCACCAGTATTTTCTCCTCCAGCCTCTTGTACACCATCTCCTGGACTTTTTAACTCTTGTTTCTTACAGAAAATACTAGAACTAAAGTCAGGATTCTTAACTCATGGCCCTTCAATTAATTCTTCTGTTATCGAGGATAATCATTTACAGATTGTCTTTCCTAAAAGAACCTTCTAAATGAGTGTCTTTTCCTCCTTCACAGGGGTTTCTTATTTTTTTTCTCTAGAAGACTTTAGCTTCTATGTGAAATTCATTCTCTCTTGCTGACATCATTCTACTCAAATTGATGAAAAGCCTTATTCTTTCCCTACATTCTTTTATTTTAGACATGGTGAACTCCAGCTTCTCTCAAGGAGTAGTTCCTAAGGAATGGAAGGCGTCCATTATGTAGCCTATGTTTAGCTTGTTATCTATTGTTCTGTCTATATTTCCATTTTGTCAGTGTGTGTCCTATAGTCTGTTTGTCCTTTACCCAACACCTGCTCACACAAGAAAATAAGAACATAAGAAATGCCATAGTGGGTCAGGCCAAGGTCCATCAAGCCCAGTATCCTGTTTCCAATATTTATTTATTTATTTATTTAACAGTATTTCTAAACCGCCTTATCATGATAATCAAGGTGGTATCACAGCAAACAATCTGGTAGTGTGAGTGTGTTATACATGCAGTGAGGGTGGAAATTTAGTTGGGTGTGTGTTGTGTTGTGAGCTAGATTGGTTTGAGCTATGTACAATGTGGGCTATATACAATAGTAGCCAATCCAGGTAACAAGTATCTGGCAGTTTCCCAAAAAGACACACAATGCTTGTATTGGGGCAAGCAGTGAATTTCCTGGGTTCTTTCCTTCAGGAACTTGTCCAAACATTTTTTTAAACCCAGCTATATTAACAGCTTCCATTCCCCCTAGATGTATTCCTGTCTACACCTGTGTGGTCTGTCTTGACTAGATTGTACGCTCTGATGAGCAGGGACTGTCTCTTACATATGTCTGTGTAGCACTGCATATGTCTTGTAGTGATATACAAATGTTCAGTAGTAGTAGTAGTATTGAAGGAGATCCATATATCACACAAATACTGCTGGGATTTCCTATTCCCTCTATCTAATTTAACCCACAGTGCCTCCTCACTCCCTTTTAAGCATTATAATTCTAACTTTAATATTATTTTTTTATATATAATACAATTCCTCCTCCCTTTTTTCCTACCCTGTCCTTCCTGAAAAATTACATCCTAGTCATGGTTGTCCGTAAACCATGTCTCTGTAACCGCCACTAAATCCACCGCTGCCATTAAAGCCTCAACATCTGGGATCTTAAGAACATAATATATGTCATATTGGGTCAGATCAAGGTTCATCAAGCCCAATATCCTGTTTCCAACAGCGGCCAATCTAGGTCACAAGTACCTAGCAGTGTCCCCAAAAGACACAGGTTCCACAATGCTTGTACTGGGGCAAGCAGTGGATTTCCCGGTTCCCCTTTTATTATGGTTTATGGACCTTTCCTCCAGAAACTTGTCCAAATCTTTTTTAAACCCAGCTACACTAACAGCTTTTACTACATCCTCTGGTAATAAATTCCAGAGTTTGATTACGCGTTGAGTGAAAAAATATTTTCACTTATTAGTTTTAAATAGGTTACACTGTAGCTTCATTGCATGTCCCCTAGTCTTTGTATATTTTGATGGCATAAAGAATCGATCTACATTTACCCATTCCACTACATTCATTCATTTATAGACCTCTATCATATCTCCCCTCAGTCGACTCTTTTCCTTACTATGGGCATTTATCCACACTGCTTTCCAGATGTTGCCCCTTTTACCCATTTCTACAGAGGTATTTAATGTTTTACTTACCTAAGATCTTTTGCTTATCTGGGGGCTTTCTTCACCCATTCTCAATGAATCTAGTTTAAAGCCCTCTTCAGTAGGTTAGCCAGTCTGCTGCTGCCAGTCTTCTTGGATAGGTGGATGCCATCTCTGCTCCAACCCTTGGAAAATCATCCTATGGTCCAGGAAATCTAAACGCTCTCGATGACACCATCCACGCAGCCATGCTTTCTTCTCCAGGATGCAAGCTTTTCTGCCTTGTCCTTTACCCTTAACAAGGAGGATTGAAAAGAACACCACCTGCGCATCTCTCTGTTTCACTCTCTGTTCTAGAGCCATGAAGTCACTCTAGGAGGGATACCTAGCAGTATTATTTGTGCCGACATAGATGAGCAACATCAGACAATAATCAGTAAGCTTGATGAGTCTTGGAAAACTCTCTGTAGCATCTCAGATTTTGGTACCTGGCAGACAGCACACCTCCCTGTACAAGTCTGGTTGGCAGATGGATGCCTCAGTACCCCTCAGAAGAGAGCTACCAACCACCACTACCTTCCTTCTGGCCACTGATTCTGCAACTTTGGGGTGCTTGAGCTCTGGTTCTTCCCTTTCCTGGGATGCTTTCACCTCCTCCACTTCCAGGGCTGCATAATAGTTCTTCAGTTCGAGAGCAGTTAAAGAATGTTTTTAATAGATCCTTGGAGACAGGAGAAGTTCCACAGGACTGGTTAATGGCTGATGTGGTACCTCTTCACAAAAGTGGTAGTTGGGAAGAAGTGACAAACTACAGGCCAGTAAGCCTTACCTCGGTGGTGGAAAAAGTAATGGAGGAGCTCCTGAAAGAGCGGATAGTGGACTTCCTCGAAACCAACAGGTTGCATCATCCGAGGCAACATGGTTTTACCAAAGGATAATCTTGACAAACAAATCTGATTGTGTTCTTTGACTGGATGACCAGAGAACTAGATCAAGGGTATGAAATGGATGTGATCTACCTAGATTTCAGCAAATCCTTTGATACTGTTCCTCATAGAAGGCTTATCAATAAACTCAACAGCTTGGGGATGGGTTCCAAGGTGGTGAACTGGATCAGAAATTGGTTGACTGACAGACAACAGAAGGTGACAGTAAACAGAACTCATTCAGATGAAAGGAAGGTGATTAGCAGTTCGGTCCTAGGACTGGTACTGTTCAATATATTTGTGAGTGATATTGCTGAAGGACTGAATGAAAAAGCCTGTCTTTTTGCAGATGACACGAAAATTTGCAACAGAGTGGACTCCCCTGAGGGAGTGGATAACACGAGGAAAGATCTTCAAAAGCTGGAAGAATGGTCTAATGTTTGGCAGTTAATATTTAATGTGAAGAAGTGCAGTGTCATGCACTTGGGAAGAAGAAATCCAAGGGAAAAGGATGCGATAGGGGGTGAGAGATTGGTATGCAAGGACCAAGAGAAGGACCTCAGAATGATTGTTTCTGAGGATCTCAAGGTGGCGAAACAGTGTGACAAGGCGGTGGAAAAAGCCAGAAGGATGCTGGGTTGCATACAGAGAGGAATTACCAGCAGAAAGGAAGAGGTACTAATACCACTGTAAATGTCGCTGGTGAGGCCTCACTTGGAATATTGTGTTCAGCTTTGGAGACCATATCTCGCAAAGGATATAAAAAGGTTGGAAGCAGTTCAGAGGAAGGCGACCAAAATGATTTGGAGCCTGTGTCAGAAGACTTATGAGAAAAGACTTGAAAACCTAAATATGTACACTTTGGAGGAGAGGAGGGACAGGGGAGATATGATTCAGACCTTTAAATATTTAAAGAGTATTAATGAACAAACAAACCTCTTCCAAAGAAGGGGAAACTGTAAAACTAGAGGGCATAACATAAAGCTGCAAGGGGGTAAACTAAAAGGCAATGTCACGAAATACTTTTTCACTGAAAGGGTGGTGGATGCTTGGCATGCCCTCCCAGTGGAAGTGGTGGGGGCAAATACAGTGACAGAATTCAAAATGGCATAGGACAGACACAATGGATCCCTTTATAGCAACAGAATAAAATCTAAATAAACATAACTGTCTCTTATATCTGAACAAATAATGGTGACCTACATGGAGCGGTGGGTACATCCCTAAACAAAGGCATGGGGAGGGGTGACCTGCACGGAGTGGCATGTGCACCTACTCTTGCCACTTTGCTGGGCAGACTAGATGGACCATACTGGTCTTTATCTGCCGACATATACTATGTTTCTATATTACTATGTTTGATCTTGTGAAACTGGAAGACTGGGCATCCAAATGGCAGATGAAATTTAATGAGGACATGTGCAAAGTGAGAATGTAGAGAAGAATAAGCCCAAACTATAGATAAGCAATGCTAGGTTCCACATTAGGAGTCGCCACTCAAGTAAAGAAAATGGGTGTGATCATAGACAATACATTGAAATCTTCTGTTCAGTGTGTGGTAGCAGTCAAAAAAGTACCTGTGGATTCGTAGGTCCAAGATGGACCAGTTGTGGCTGGTCCTGGAACATTCTCCAGTTCCAAGACCGACTCAGTAGTTTTTACACATGCAAACTGAGGGTGGGCTGTATTGGTTCATCCTTATGGATGGTTCACCATTGACTTAGTTCCAGTTTGCAGCGATACTAAAAAGGAGTCTAGAGTCAGCCGGGCATGGCCAAAGAGTCTATGGCACCGATTTTTTCCATATAGGTGCTGCTGCATTTATGGTATTATGGGGAGGCTCACTGGCATTGATTCAGAGGATTGGGTGCTGCTGTTCCAATAGCTGAGTTATGTGCACTAGCTGGGGGATGGTCGCTCATACTTGTTTTTCTTATCAGTTTCTGTTCCAGGTTACTGCCTCCACAGGTCAGTGTTTAGAAGTGTGGGCATTTTTTCATCCTCTGGACATTGAAATGAGCTGTAGTGTCCCGGCTTGGAACACATCTAGGACTGGCCATTTTTGGGCATACTAATTTGCTGGCTAGGGATCCAGGCAATCCAGCTCATCCCTTCACTGTTGCAAGCAAAGCATTTCTCTTCATCACAATTACTGTTTATTTATCGGGGGAAATGATTTTTGTGCAGTCAAGGGTGTGGATTTGATTTGGTAAATGAAAAGAGATTTGTTAATGGTGAGGTGTTATTTCCCTGATTTGTGCATGGTCTCAGACTATTCCCAGATTAGTTTGAAGGGATTCCCAGCAGCCCAAGGTGGTAGTTGGCTCTGCTGGTGGGTGAATGCTAAGTTTTCCAAATTTGTAGTTCTGCTTGGAGAGGGATCTCTCATAAGCTGCTAATATCTGTCTGGGTCTCTTTCACAAGGATGGAGTTCACCTCATGGATATTGGTCTGGATATTTCTTTGAAAACTGTGCAGGATTTTTTGGAGTGTCTTATGGTGGCAGAGGCTGCAGAATAGTGGAGGAACAGGGAAAGTGGAGGTGGAAAGAGTCTGGGAACTTCCAGGATCAGTCAGAAAAAGGGGAATAGAGTGAAGACAGAGGGAAAGGACATTGAGGGTGCCATGCAACAATGCCACGAGCTACAAGGACATGACCTAGTGTCACCGCAGGCTATGCATTGGGTGAGGATAACTGATTTATGGTGCCTCAGGGTTCTTAGGATCTCATTATGGCTAGGTTGGCATCAACTAGCTAGATGGTCGAGTGTGCCTGTGGAGGTGGGAATTAAGGATGATGTAGCAACATGTATTTCAGGTTCTGATGTGACAGGCACAGACTGATCTGGGAGATATTAAAGACTGTTAAAGTTATGAAAAGGATGGAATGTTTACAAGTTTCAATAAAGCTGCGTCCATTATATTATCATATAGGGTTGTTTGGCAGATGGAAAGTGCAAGAATACTAATGTAATTTTCTATATTAGACATGCCCTTAGGCTGAACCCCTCCGAGTGGGCTGGAAGAAAGGAGAAGAAGGTGTGAGAGAGTTGGGCGAAGGCCAAAAAGGGTCAGGAGAGCAGGGAATGTGGGAAGAGAGGAGGGGTGGAAATGGGGATTGGATAGGAAAGGTTGAGGAGGAAAAAGGAGTTGGGAGCAGATGGCTACTGCTGCAGCCATTTGCAGCAGTAAGGCAGGCAGGAGGAGCATGATCTCCTGGCCCACATGCTTGCTTCAAGGTCATGGGTAGAGTGGAGGGTAGGATGCAAAGGGTAATGGGTTGGGGGATTTGTGGTTGCAGTTAACAGGGTGAGGCTGAAAGGATTCTGGAAAGTTCCAGGATCAGTCAGAAATAGCAGAGTAGAGTGAAGAAAGGGGAAAATGACATTGAAGCTAGCGTAAGATGCCTCAGGCTATGTGTGGGGCAGGGGTGAAATGGGTGGGCGTACTATAGGGTTCTTAGGACATAGGACTGGTGCAAGGATTAGAGGCGCATGCAGCGGCAGGAATCACATTGAAACTGTGGCATAGCGCATACTTTAACTCTCCGATGCTGCATTACATTTTCTGCCTACTATGACCGGCAGCTTCCGTCCTCCTCTGATGCAGACTTCCAGTTTATATGACCACCTAATGGTGGCTCTGGCCCTGTTAGGACCTCACTGTTGCTAGATCAACACCAACTAGCCAGATGGTTGTGTGTGTCTGTGGCGATGAGGGTTAAGGATGATGTAACAACATGCTTTTGAAGTTCTTATGTGATGGGGATAAACTGATCTGGGAGATGTTAAATAACATTCTGTTATGAAAAAGTTGGAATGTTTACAAGTTTCAGTAAAGCTGCAGCCATAAGTTTGCCATCATTATAGCATAGACAGAGGGTGTGAGGATGCTGGTCAAGGCCTTTTTATGCGTGCAAAAGTAATTTTATAAACTTCTTTCAGGGTTTACGCATCTAAAAGTACATATGATACCAAGAAGGTGCATATTTTTATACAATTCATGTGTAGGCATGTTCAGGGGTGGAGTCTGGATGGAGCACAGCAGAGGAGTAATTGACATGTGTTATTTATAAAATGTGCATGCACATGCATATTTTATGTATGACCATTTATGCCTGTACACAAATAGTTGTAAATGTCTGCAGCTTCAATCTAGGTATGATTTCTGCTGCTTTGCCCTAGTATTTTATAAAGACACATAGGTCTCTGAGTGTCTTTATAAAATAGCCTCAAAATTAAGGTTTACAGATGTTTTGCGGATAAATCGGGAACACATCCGAAGTATGGGAGGGGGAAGAGAGGAGGAGGAAGGGATACCTTAGTTCCACGTCTGAGCAACAAGGGGAAGAGAAGGAAAGAAGAGTCATTTCCATGTCCCCCTCCCCCCCTCCATCAAGAGTAGTTACTCACCTGTAACAGGTGTTCTCCAGGAGCAGCAGGAATCAGTCCTCACATATGGGTGACGTCGGCGCCGACGGAGCCCTCGCGGAGCAATTTCCCCAGCTTTCAAAGAAAGCCTTTGGGAATTGCAGCGCGCATGCGCGGTCCCCTTCCCGCCCAAGGGTGCCATCTTGCTCAGTCTGATGACATAGCTAAAAGACAGCAAAAAATTAGCAAAAATGAAATGATAGGACTGCAACTCCAAGGGGAGGAGGGAGGGTTGTGAGGACTTATTCCTGCTGCTCCTGGAGAACACCTGTTACAGGTGAGTAACTACTCTTTCTCCAGGACCAAGCAGGAAGTCAGTCCTCACATATGGGACTCCCAAGCTTAAGGCTACCGGAGACCTCAAGCACAAAAATGAGCTCCCTCTAGCTCAGCAGAATAGAAGGAAGGAATCTTCTCTGAAAACGCCCCCGATCGGTAGCCCAACACCAGGGCCGGAGGGTAGGAGTTGCCTAAACCTCAAAGAGATTATGGAGGACTGCCTGACCGAAAGCACTGTCCCTGCGGGACTCCCTCTCCAGGCAGTAATGTGCCGCAAAAGTCTGGCTTGAAGACCAAGTAGCGGCCCGGCAGATGTCTGCCAACGGAACAGAGCGGAGGTGTGCCACTGACGCAGCCTTCGCCCTAACACGATGAGCCGTGACTCGACCCTCCAACGAGAGGCCAGCTGCCCCATAAGCCCAGGCGATACAGTCAGCTACCCAGATGGACAAGGTACGCTTGGAGACAGGGAGCCCCAAGTTATTGGGGTCAAAAGAAACGAAGAGCTGAACAGCCCTCCTATGCTCCCGCGTACGGTCAAGGTAGAAGGACAAGGCCCTTCTACAGTCCAGGGTATGCAGGACCATTTCAGCCCGGCTGGAGTGCAGCCTGGGAAAGAAGGTCGGAAGAACCACCTCCTGGTTGAGATGAAAAGGAGAAACCACTTTTGGAAGAAACTTAGGGTGAGTCCGTAAGACCACCCTATTCCTGTAGAACCTAGTGTAAGGAGGATCAGACACTAGGGCCTGCAGTTCACTAACACGCCTAGCAGAGGTAAGGGCTACCAAGAACAAGGTTTTCCAAGAAAGAAAACGAAGAGGGCAGGTAGCCATAGGTTCAAAGGGCGGACAGGTAATCCGCTGCAAGACCACATTCAGATCCCATTCAGGGGCTGGTGGACGCAAAGGAGGCTTAAGCAGAAGGAGGCCTTGGAGAAAACGAGCCACCAAAAGGTGGTTGGACAGAGGCCTGCCATCTACCGGTGCGTGATGTGCAGAGAGAGCACTGAGGTGGACTCTGACAGAGTTGGACTTAAGGCCCAGAGTGGAGAGGTAAAGCAAATATTGCAAGACCACCGCCACCAAGCAGGAGAAGGGATTCTCAGACTGCTGAGCACACCACACGGAGAAGCGACGCCACTTAAGAGCATAGGACTTCCGGGTGGAGGGCCGCCTGGAGGCTAAGATGACCTCTTCCACCTCCCGAGGCAGTAGGAGGGGAGCAAGGACTACCCTTTCAGCAGCCAGGCCATCAGATGAAGGGACCGGAGGTTGGGGTGTAGGAGAGACCCATGGTCTTGTGTCAGGAGATCGGGTTGAAACCCCAGAGGAAGAGGAGTGTCCACCGCCAGCTGCATTAGAAGCGGGAACCAAGGTTGTCTCAGCCACCGGGGAGCCACTAGGATCATCGAGGCTTTGTCTCTGAGAACCTTGAAGAGCGTTCGAGACACCAGCGGCATGGGAGGAAAGGCATACAAGAGGCCTGTGGACCATGGAATCAGAAAAGCATCCGGCGCTACTCTGAGAGGATGCGGTTGTCGAGAGCAGAATCTGGGTAGTTGCCGGTTCAGAGGACTGGCAAACAGATCCAAGGTGGGGAGTCCCCACTTGAGAAAGATCTGCTGAACCACTAATGGATCCAATCTCCACTCGTGTGGTTGGAGGATCCTGCTTAGTTTGTCTGCCAGGTAATTTTCTTGACCTGGGAGATAGACCGCTTTGAGGAGTATGCCGTGGCCGACTGCCCAAGAGCACAGCCGTCGTGTCTCCTGACAGAGAAGGAAGGAGCCTGTGCCTCCTTGTTTGTTCACGTAGAACATTGCTACTTGATTGTCCGTCTGGACCAGTACAGACCGGTGAGAAGTGAGGTGGGAGAAGGCTCTCAGAGCTAGGCGGATGGCTCTGAGGTCCTGGACGTTTTATCTGCTGCGCAGACTCCCAAGGAGTCCAGAGGCCTTGAGTACATGTCCCTTGGCAATGTGCTCCCCATCCCAGGAGAGAAGCATCGGTTGTTAGTACCTGAGAAGGAGGAGGAGATTGAAAATCCACTCCCAGCACTAGGTTTGGCAGATGAAGCCACCACCGCAGAGAAGAGACCAGCAGGTCCGAGACTTGTACTGAGTCCATCAGGCTCCCCGTGGCCTGATGCCATTGAGTGCGAAGGCACCACTGGGCAGGTCGCATGTTCAGGCGGGCATTGGGGGTCACATGGACCGTGGAAGCCATATGGCCGAGCAGTCTCAGAAATTGCCTGGCAGAGACCAGGGAATTGCTGCGAAAGTGGCTGGCGAGATTCATGAGCCTGTGGGCCCTGTCCAGAGGCAGGAAGGCCCGTGCCTGAAGAGTGCTTAACCTTGCGCCGATGAATTCGAGATCTTGAGAGGGGAGCAAAGTGGACTTTGCGAAGTTTATGACAAAGCCCAAGTGCTGGAGCAGGGACACAGTGCGATGAGTGGCTTGAGTGGCTTCTTGGGAAGACTGGGCCCGGATGAGCCAGTCGTCCAGGTATGGAAACACAAAAAGGCCTTGAAGTCTGAGATAGGCCACCACCACTGCCAGGCATTTGGTGAAGACCCGTGGGGCAGAGGATAGGCCAAAGGGCAGGACCCTGTATTGGTAATGATTTCCTCCCACAACAAACCTGAGATATTGCCTGTGGTCTGGATGAATAAGGATGTGAGTATAGGCATCCTTTAGATCTAAGGAGCATAGCCAGTCTCCCCGCTGGAGGTAGGGCAGCAGGATTCCAAGGGAAAGCATCTTGAACTTTTCCCTTGCCAGGAACTTGTTGAGGTTTCACAAGTCCAGGATGGGTCTGAGGCCTCCTGTTCTTTTTGGTATCAGAAAGTACCTGGAATAAAAGCCGTGACCTCTCAAGTGGTGGGGCACCAGTTCCACAGCCTGTTCCTGAAGAAGACTTGCCAACTCCTGAAGGAGTAAGTCCCTGTGCAGAGGGAGTCTTGGAGGCTCCCCTGGAAAGTAGGAGGGAGGTACCTGGTGAAAGTGTAGAAGATAGCCTTTCTGAACTATATGAAGTACCCAGGTATCTGATGTGATGGCTGACCACCTGTGGGCAAAGTGGACCAGCCGGCCTCCTGTGCTTAGAGAAACCAGCTGAGGGGAAGAGGCTATGCTGATGGAGTCAAAAACCCCCACCCTGCTGAGCAGGGGCCGGTTGTAGTGGGCTTGGGGGCCTGCTGCCTACGGGATCCATTACCCCGTCCCTTGGCCTGCTGACCCTTTTGGGGAGCTGCTGAGGCCTGATACTGAGGGTAGTATTTATAGGCAGCCGCCTTCCTCGGGTAAAAGGGCTTTTTCCCCAAGCCCTTCTTCTTCTGAGAAGGGGCAGAGGTTTTTCTGGACAGCCTAGTTTTGGTCAGAGTCTCGGTCTCGATTTGTGCAGCCTTTTCAGCCATGGGTTTGCCAAAGAGGTTTTCATCTCTGCAGGGGACATCGACCAACTTGTCCTGGACCCATGGCTCGAGGTCGGATGACTGAAGCCAAGCCTGTCGGCGGGCACCGATGCCGGCTCCGGCTACTCGAGCCGATGCTTCAAAGCCATCGTAGGCTGCCCGAGAGATAAACTTCGAGCACTCTCGAATCCCAGTGGACAAGGCTTGGAACCTCTGCAAAGGTTCCTCGGAGAGACCAGACGAGAACCCGGCAATTTCCTTTGCCAGATCTCGGAGATACATGCCCATATAGAGCTGGTAGGTCTGGACTCGACAAGCAAGCATAGAGCCCTGGAAACACTTTCTACCGAGGGCATCCAGGCTCCGGGCCTCCCTGCCGGGAGGCACCGAGGAGTGCATTTTTTTACTCTTGAGTCTATGCATGGCCGATTCCACCACCATGGAATGGTGCGGTAGTTGTGCCTTTTGGAAGCCGGGGCTCTTGCAGACTCGATAAATGGAATCGACCCGCTTGCTTAACACCGGTGCCGACGCCGGGTTCTCCCACATGCGGAAGAGAAGTCGTTCCAGCATCGGAGGAACCGGTACAGTAAAGGCCTCCTTCGGGGGAGAATCATACTGAAGGGCATCGAGCTCCTCGGCTCGAGGCTCCTCCTCGGGATCCGCGGGGAATGCCAAGGCCTTGGCCATATCCCGCACGAAATCCGAGAACCGGGTGTCCTCCGGGGGGGACCGTCTCCGAGGTTCGGACTCGGGCGAGTCCGAGGGGACACACCGAGTCCGAAAACTACCAGGGGACTCTTTGTCCTCCGATTCCCAGTCGGACTCCGCGGTGGAGGATTCGAGTGGCTCCGGTCGGGCGGGCACCGATGCTCTCTGCTCCGACGCCGAAGGAGTCGGCGTCGACGACCTCGGTCCCGAACGGGAGGCCGAGGGAGACCGCGACCGAGGATCGACTCGAGCTCGGATGGACTCGAGGATTGGCTCGGTCTCCGGGGTCGACTTGGACGTTGACGTCCCGGTGGCCGGGGCAGACGCATTGGCAAGGCCAGCGATCAATGCCCACTGCTGGTCCATGAAGGCAGCTAAACTGCTCTCCAAGGCCGTCAACCTGAGTCCAAGCTCAGGAGACCCAGCAGCCCCTGACTCAGGCCCCGACGGCGTCGGGCCCGACGGCGTCGGGCCCGACGTCAGCTCCTTCGGAGGCGAGTCCACGAGGACCACAGTACTCACGTGTCCAGGCAACTCCATCTCGAGACGAGGATGTTTCGAAGGCCAATCCGACTCCGAGGACCCGGGACGGCTGTCGGGGCTATGCGACCTGGCCCTCGAGGAACCAGGAGCGTCCGCCGATGCCGCCCTCGCGGGTTTTTTCTTCTTATGATGTTCCCGGGTAGGAGACCCCCGCTCAGAGGAACTCCGACGATTCTCAGGACCGGAGTCCCGGGACGTCGAAGCCTCTGACGAGGTCCGGGCGCAGCCGGACGCGGAGTCAGAGAAGATTCGTTCTCGCTGATGCTGCCGACTCCTCAATGCTTTTGAGGACAGTTTGCCACACGGACCACAGATCATCGGGTCATGATCGGGTCCGAGGCAGCGGAGGCAGCAGTCGTGTGTGTCGGTAAGAGACATGAGTTTCTTACAGCGATCACACTTCTTAAACCCGCTGGCAGCCATCGAGGGAAAAAGGGCCCCTGCAAGGTCAAAAGACAGGGCTGCCAGTGAAAAGGAAAAAAATGGCGCGAACGCTTGTCACGAAGGACAAAAAACCGAAAAATTAAGAAACGGACCCGATACCGGCGTAGCGGGTCCGGGCGGGAAAAACAATCCGGCGTCGAACCGAAAAAGAATAAATAATAAGAGAGAAAATCAACTTTTGCAGCGGTGAATACAAACAGCGTCTGTAGGGCTCCGCGGAAAAAAGAAGACTGAGCAAAATGGCACCCTTGGGCGGGAAGGGGACCGCGCATGCGCGCTGCAATTCCCAAAGGCTTTCTTTGAAAGCTGGGGAAATTGCTCCGCGAGGGCTCCGTCGGCGCCGACGTCACCCATATGTGAGGACTGACTTCCTGCTTGGTCCTGGAGAAACAATATTACTTTCAAGGGACAAATTGCCAGATAAATAGAAACAGTGATACATTTCCCCCGTACTGTGCAAAATATAAAGATAATGGATGGAAATTCTAAAAACTAACACATTCAAACCACTAAATTTAAAACAATTTTTTTTCCTACCCTCTCTGTCCCTACTCAGGGACAGGAGGCTGTTAAACAGGTGGAAATTGGGGACATAACTCTAAAATCGGGGACAATTCTCAAAAATTGGGAACATCTGTTAACCTTGCTCAAAATAAGTGCCTGCATGGTCTACATGCATCAGTAACCAGTTATAAAATTACCCTCAATGTTGGTGGTGGCAAAAGAGGAGTAATTTTTGCAAGTTTTTAGACAAATAGGAGATCTACTTGCATTAAAGGGCACATTTTAGATCTTATTTTACTGATGTCTAGTGTGGCTATGTTGAAGGAGAAGGTTCTGGAGGCTAATGCTTTTAAAAAGGATTCCAGGGGTGATCCAGGAAACTACAGACCGGTGAGCCTGACGTCAGTATGGGGCAAAATGGTAGAACCCAATATAAAGAACAAAATTACTGAACATGTAGATAGTCATGGCTTAATGGGCGACAGCTAACATGGCTTTAGACAAGGAAGATCTTGTTTTACTAATCTGTTATGTTTTTTTTGAAGGTGTGAATAAACAGGTAGACAAAGGTGAGTCGGTTGATATAGTGTATCTGGACTTTCAGAAAGCCTTTAACAAGGTCCCTCATCAGTTTTGGCAAAACTAAAAAGTCATGGGATAGGAAGCAAGCGGGGGGCTGTGAGGCACTTCATTCTGCCGCTGCCATGGCGGCAGCAGCCCCTGTGATCAGGGGTTGTTTTTTTTTTAAATTTCCCTTCAGAAGGTTGGGCTGGGCTGGGCTGCACTGGGGGGAGGGGGTAGCACTAGAAATTGTAATGGGTTGATAGGGAGAGGGCTAGGACTGGAAATGGGCTAATGGGGGGGGCTAGGACTGGAAATGGGTTGATGGGAGGTTAGAACTGGAAATGGGCTGATCGGGAGGGGGGCTAGGACTGGAAATGGGCTGATGGGGGGTTAGAACTGGAAATGGGCTGATCAGGAGGGGGCTAGGACTGGTAATGGGCTATTGGGAGGGTTAGAACTGAAAATGGGCTGATGGGGGGTTTAGAATGGAAATAGGCTGATCGGGAGGGGGGCTAGGACAGGTATTGGGCTGATTGGTGGGGTTAGGCCTGGAAATGGGCTGATTAGGGGGCTAGGACAGGAAATGAGCTGATAGGAGGGCTAGGACAGGAAATTGACTTATTGCGGGGGTTAGAACTGGTAATGGGCTGATGGAGGGCTAGGATTGGAGTGGGCTGATAAGGAGGATAGGACTGGAAATAGGCTGGGACTGGAAATGGGCTAATGGGGAAGGGGAGGAGAGTGATGCTGGCCCTAGGGGCTAGGGCTACAAATGGGCTGATGCTGGGGGATGGGAGAAAAGGATTGGAAGGGAGCCAGTACTGAGAGGGTCTGCCAGCAGAAGAAGGGGGCAGGAAGGGAGCTGACGGGGGAAGGAGGGGGCTGGAAAGGAGCTGATATGGCAGGTGAAGGAGGGGGCTGGAATGGAGTTGACACCTGGGATGTACTGAAGGGGGATTGGAAGGGAGCTGACACTTGGGGATGGGAGTGGTAGGTGGCTGGGTAATGGGGAGGTGGCTGGAAGGGAGCTGACATGTGCAAATGGCACTGGAAGGGGGATGGACAGAGGGTAGGGCGACTGGAAGGGAGTTGACTGGGGGGGGTGGCAATGAGAGTGGACGTGAGCTGATACCTGGGATAGTATTTGGACTAGAAGGGGCTGGACAGTGGGGAAGGAGGGGTACTGGAAGGGAATGGACACCAGTGGCAGTCATGGGAATGCAAGGCAGTTGACATTGGAGGTACTGGGAGGGGAGGACTGGAAAGGTGGTCGATACTGGGGAGGGTTACTGGAACTGGAAATGGGCTGATGGAAGGAAATGAAGAAATCAAAAGAAGAGATAAGAAATGGCAGATGGACCATAGACCACAGAAAGAGAGATAAGAGAAGACAGGAAAGCAGAAGCCTTAGATCGGGACCAGCATGATCAGAGAATAAAGACAACAAAGGTAGAAAAAATAATTTTATTTAATTTTAGTGATTGGACTTTGTGCTATCTTTATATTTTACACAGTATGGGGTAACTGCATCTCTTATTTATCTGATGTTGCATTGCATGCGGAGTCTGGCTTCTTGGGGTTTCATTTAAATTTTGTCTACATATTTTTATTTTTACTTTAGATTGTGGTTACTTATTCTGTACTTGGTGAGGGTCGATGCTGTGAGTGTGTGACTGAGGTCAGGTGTTCTATTAACATGGAGTTTGTACATAAAGATCTATACTGTACTGTAGTAATTTGATTTGTTCAGCTTTTCAAATAGGTGTATGGATGTTCCAGGTCCCAGTGATCTTTTTTTACATGGGCTCCTTATGTGAGTTTTGGAAGTTGGTGCTGATATGGTATGGTATGGTATGGTATGGTAGATGAGCTCTTTGTTGGAGGGTTTTGTATTAGTTCACAATATGCCTGGTACTGGAGAATGTTTGTTGTTTGTGAGATGATCAGAATCAGATTTTTTTTTTAAAGATATTGAGTTCTGTGGATGAATGTCCTGGTTCTACTCTGCACCCACTGTGGATGCAAAATATATGTTAGGGGTTAGGCCTGGAAATGGGCTGATTAGGGGGGCTAGGACTTGAAATGGCTGATGGGGGGCTAGTGAAACTACAGAAAAAACGGGTCTATATTTCACAGAGTAATATACTTGCTCCAAATAGTATTTGAATTACTCTACACTAACCAGCTCATACAGAAAAAACCGGAGGGTGATGTTATACTTAAACTTTAAACAGCGAGCATAGAAATCGTCTCAGACTTATCGGCTGCCCATTGCTGGAAAATGAAGATTCAAATAGCCAGCGGCGCCTGTTAGCATCAATGACTGATTTCAGCTCTTTTTCAAAAGAATTTTTAACACCCTCTCTCCATGTGCTTTAAATATCAATCTTAAGTCTCTAATGGGGGGCTAGGACAGGAAATGGACTGATTGGGAGGCTAGAATTCAAAATGGGCTGATGGGCTTGAACTGGAAATGGGCTAATGGGGGGCTAGGACTGGAAATGGACTAATGGGGGGGCTAGGATAGGACTGGAAATGGCTGATGGAGGGCTAGGACTTGAAATGAGCTGATTGGAGGGGTGTGAACTGGAAATGGGATGATGGGGGGCTAGGACTGGAAATGGGCTGAATGGAGGAGACTTGAACTGGAAATGGGCTGATGGGGGACTAGGATAGGACTGGAATTGGCTGATGGGGAGCTAGGATTGGAAATTGGTTGATGGGGGGCTATGATAGAACTGGAAATAGGTGATGCAGGGCTAGGATTGGAAATGGGCTGATGGAGGGGCTTGGACTGGAAATGGACTGCTAGGGGGTTAGGATAGGACTGGAAATGGTTGATGGGGGCTAGGATTGAAAATTGGCTGATAGTGGGAATGGACTGGTAATGGGCTGATGGGGGGCTAGGATGACTGGAAATCGCTGATGGGGGGCTAGGACTGGAAGTGGCTGATTGGGGGGCTAGGACTTGAAATGGGTTGAAAGGGGGCTGGGATACGACTGGAAATGGCTAATGGGGGTCTAGGACTGGAAATGGACTGGATGAGGGGGGGGCTTGGACTGGAAATGGGTTGATGGGGGTCTTGGACTGGAAATGGGCTGATTGGGGGTGCCAGGACTGGAAATAGCTGATGGAGGGGAGGGGGGAGCCTGGACTGGAAATGGTGGAGGAGTAGGCTAATGTTTAGAGCACTGGCTTGGAAATCAAGAAACCAGTGTTTGAGTCCCACTAGCACGCCTTGTAGCCTTGGGCAAGTTATTTAACCCTCCATTGCCTCAGAAAAATCCAAGTTATAAATCTCCCTTTTTAATGTATATTACCAAGTTTAAGTTACAATGTAAACAGCTTTGACTGAAATGATAAAGTGGTATATAAAACTTGTTAAATAAATAAATGGACTGATGGGGGGGGCTTGGACTGGAAATGGGCTGATTGGGGGGAGCTTGGACTGGAAATGGGCTGACTGTGGGGGGGTCTGGACTGGAAATGAGCTCATGGGAGGGCTAGGACCTGAAATGGGATGATATGGGCTAGAATAGGACTAGAAAAAGCTGATGGCAGGGCTAGGACTAGAAATGGGCTGATCGGGGGGCTAGGAGTGGAAATCTTTAACTTTATTTATACACTTTTTATACTGCCCTTTATGACATCAGGGCGGTTTACAATGCTATAAACTACAAGAAAAGGCCAACAGCCTGAAAGGAAAGGAATTACAATTTCATGGACAGGACAGAAGCATAGCCATTCACACCAATCAGCGAAGGAGGAAAACAGCAGGGAAGGTTAAGAGGTGGTAGAAGGCAGGTCAAAGGCAGAGAGAAACAGGTGAGTTTTTAGAAGAGCTTTGAACTGGGGGAAGGAGGCAAATGGACTAATTGTGGGGGCTTGGACTGGAAATGGGCTGATGGAGGCTAGGATAGGACTGGAAATGGGCTGACAGGGGGGCTAGGAGTGGAAATGGACTGATTGTAGGGGCTTGGACTGGAAATGGCCTGATGAGGAGGATAGGATAAGAATGGAAATGGCTGATGGGGGGCTAGGATTAGAAATGGGCTGACTGTAGGGGGTTTGGACCGGAAATTAGCTAATGGGGTATAGGACTTGAAATAGGATGATAGGGACTAGGATAGGACTGGAAAAGTCTGATGGTGGGTCTAGGACTGGAAATGGGCTGATGGAGGGCTAGGAGTGGAAATGGTCTGATGGGGGTTAGGATAGGACTGGAAATGGCTGATGGGTGGCTAGGATTGGAAATGGGCTGATGGGGGGCATAGACTTACAATGGGCTGATGGGGGCTAGAATAGGACTAGAGATGGCTGATGGGAGGCTTGGAAAGGAGAGCTGAGGGGGGCTAGGATTGGACTGGAAATGGCTGATGGGGGGCTGGGACTAGAAATGGTCTGACGGTGGGGCTTGGACTGAAATGGAGGAAAGGGCAAAAGGAGAAAGATCACTATGTTAAAGTAGATGTAGAGAGAGAATGGAAAAAATATAAAAGAAAGGACAAATGGACAGTAGACAATGGAAAACTAGCAGAAACCAGAAGAAAGTGACTGGAGCAATTGAAACTGAAAAATAAAATGCCCAAACAACAAAAGGTAGAAAAATACTTTTTTATTTTGAATTTATTAACTGGAATATGTTAATTCTGGGAAATGTGCATTACTAACATCTTTGAGCTTTGTTTAGTGCAAGAGGAAATTAATTTATAGTTTTATTTCTCCAGTGTTGTTGTACATTCCAAATTTGGCTTTTGGGGTTTTCAGTTTAATTATTGTCTTCCTATTTCTAAATTGTGATCCCTTGTTCTTTGTTTGGTGATGCTCTATGTTCCGCCTGTGTAACCAAGCAGAGCTATTCTGTTCATGTAGGGCCCAATTTTCGAAGCCCTAGGTGCATGCTACATGTGTAAAAGCCGGCCTTACCCGTATAAAACCACCATAACCGTGTAGACCATGTATTCAACAAGGTGGCTTGAATCGTTGAGGCCCAGCTACCTGCACGGTGCCGGCCTATTTCCAGCATACCCTTTTTAGCGAAAATCATTGAAAAGACAGTGCAACTTCAACTCCAAGAACACATTGATATTCATGCGCCTTTAGACGATAACCAACATGGTTTTCGCCCAAACCATGGAGTTGAAACCTTAATGATTTATCTTTTTGATTACGTTCTCCGTACCATTGATGACATTAAAAAGGGTATTATAATGATTTTTTATAGACATTTCGGCTGCATTCGATTCTGTAGATCACAATAGGTTATTACATAGATTAGAGGAGATTGGTCTACATGGGGTCACATTAAAATGGTTTCAATCATATCTGACAGAGAGATTTTTACAAGTAAAGATTGGACAAAAAACGTCTCTGCCCATAAGAGTATTACAAGGTGTGCCACAAGGTTCCGCTCTTTCTTCGCTTCTCTTCAACATTTATTTGCAGCCAATTTGCAATATTCCATTAAAAAGTGGCATAAAGTATACAATTTATGCTGACGATATTATGATTTTCACAACTATCTCCATCGAGAAACCTGATTTTTCCAGCATCACATATTGTCTATCACAAATGTCCACCTGGTGTAAAACCAACAATATGCAAATTAATTTTAGCAAGACAGAGGCATTATTTGTATCTCGTAACCAAAATTTTGCACATCCACCTGTCATCAAGATAGATAATTCAATTATTCCTATTAAATCAGAAGTGAAATATCTTGGAGTTACTCTAGACAAGGAATTAAATCTCAGATCACACATAAACAAGACGATTAGAAGCGCTTATTATAGAATGAAAATCATCAGAAGACTAAGGCCGCTTCTGGAAACTGTTCACTTCCGCAATGTTTGTCATGCTCTAATTACACCATTACTTGACTTCTGCAATCCAATATATCTGGGTCTAGCTAAGCAGTCACTGAAGCCTTTACAGTTAGCGCAAAACACCGCTGCTCGTATAATTTTTGGTCTATCAAGTAAAGAGCATATAACTCCTATCTTAAAGGAGCTTCATTGGTTACCAATATCATCTCGTATTAAATACAAAACAGTAATTTATATTTTCAAGATAAAGCAACAATGTTCTGCAAAAAGTCTGACGTATCTTATCCGGTCAGATATTAGCAACAGACCTAGGAGAAGTGTATCTGAAAATAGAATCAGCTCCTCAAATGACATCAGAAAAACACGCAAGGAGACCTCTGAGAGAGCTTTCTCGTTTGCTGCGACTTCCATCTGGAACTCCCTACCTAATGATCTGAGAGCAGCTCAGGACATCAAAGACTTTAGAAAACAACTGAAAACAGTTTTGTTTACGGAGCACTACGGTCATGCAATCAACTAATTAATTTTTAAGAAAGCAATTATTTATATACATTGTACAATAGCTCACTTTATAGTATAGCTCACAATATATATAGTGCACCTTTTCCCAAGACATTTAATCATATATTTACAAACTATGTATATATTATCACAGATTTTTTCACTATTACTAATTTTCTCTTTTGTTAAACCGCTTTGATTGTATGATAAGGCGGTATAAAAATCCAATTAAATAAAATAAATAAATAAATAAATGAAACCCATGTAAAACGGATTTCCAAAACCCATGTGAGCCTACATAGGATATCACTAACCATGTATCCGTAAGCGATGGCACCCAGCGCATATGACGAATGATAGTGGCGAACCCATGTAGTGGAAGATCAGTGCCCAGTAAAGCGAGGTGTGTGTGAACGGGCCTGTACCCAAACCGTGCAGGCGTAAAGCGTTACCGGACAGGCAGAGATGCCATGTGGGCCATGCACATGGTGTTCCATAGGTGGAGACATGCTCGCCATGGCCAGGCACAGCGGAGGACCTGACAGGCAGTGCATACCCAGCAGCAGGCAGTGGCCCAGCACCCAAGATGCAGGTAGCCTACCCCACATGTAGATAGGCCCAGGGTGCCTGCAACTGACAGAGGAGGAGGTCTACCAGAGATATAGACTAGATGAGGCAATGATAACTGAGTTGTGCAGCATACTCAGTGTGGACCTGGAGCCCTCCACATCCAGGAGCCAGGCCCTGCTGATGGCCATGATGGTGACCACTGCCCTGGGATTCCTTGCAACTGGCAGCTTCCAGCATGTGATAGGGGTAACTGTTGGAATCATGCAGTCCACTGCCAGCCACCGCATAGGAACATTCACCAGGGCCGTGCTGCGGAGGATGTGCCACCTCATAGCCTTCCCCCAGACACAGCAGAAGCGGCAGGAGAACATGCAGGCAATCTATAGTGTTGCTGGTTTCCCATCAGTGCTTGGATGTATAGACTGCACCCACGTTGCACTGCAGGCACCATAACTAGGGCAGAGGGCATACCGGAACAGGCATGGGTATACATCGATGAACATGCAGGTCACTGTGGATGCCAGCATGGAATTCACTGTGCGCCTGCTACCCAGGGTCCTGCCATGATGTATTTGTTCTCACCCAGTCCAGCCTGGGACAGGTAGAAGCTGGAGTCAGCTTGAAGATGCATGGCTGCTAGGTGAGTGTGCACATGTGTGAGCCCCAGGACAGGCCCAGAATGGATGCCTGCTGCAGTCTGATTCTATGGTTACTGCAAACAAGTGGTGAGAGATATGCACCGTATGCATCATAACACATGAGCAACACTGCATGTTGTCCATAGCAGCCCATAGACTATCCCAATGCTCATGCTCACAGCTCACATTTCCCCCACAGGTGACCGTGAATACTCCCTGAGGACCTGGCTGCTGACCCCAGTGCACCACCCCACGAGCCAGCAGGAGGAGCAGTACAATAGTGCCCTTCAGCAGACATGGGCGGGTATGGAGCATGCAATTGGGGTGCTGAAGAGCCACTTCCGGTGCCTCGACAGGAGCAGAGGGCAACTCCTCTACAGCCCAAAGCGGGTATGCCAGATATTTGCTCCATGCTGCATACTCTACAACCTGGCACAGATGTGTGGAGTGCCGGACCCAGAGCCAGCAGTTGTGGAGGAGTGGGAGGCCACAGAGGCAGCATATGGCGATGGTGCAGCGACCAGTAGCCAGCAGCAGGCCAAGGCATTGGCTCACCATGCGCGGGTGATACGTAACAGCTTCTGAGGTGACTGCCCTGGACCAGCACCAGGGTTGGACGCACACAATCACCAATAATGTGCCCATTACCACCCAATGTGTTCAGTGTGTTCTTTACTCTCCCCCCCATGTGATTCCCCTGCACCAGGGCTCCCCATCGGCCATGGGCGCTTGCTTACATGCGCACTGTGACACAGTGGAGCATTGTCGATGGACATGCTGGCAGTGTCACTACCCTTCCCAGCAGGGTGGACTGAAGGACATGGCTCAGGGCTAGCAGGTGGTTGTGCTGTTGCGCTGGCAGCCCCAGCACCCACCCCTGTGCCTGCATGAGGCCACCAAACTATTCAGAGAGCCAGCGATAGATTCCTGGTGCGCTGCCATCTCCCTCATCAGCCACAGATGCCCTTCCATGTGGCACTCCACATGCAATCTGTGGTCCTGCCACTCCTCACACTCAGCCTTCCTGACCTGTTCTGTAGCAAGCAGATCCTGCCAGAACCTTGCAGCTTGGACAGTATACCCTCTGTGCCTGCAACCAGGTGTGCACCCTCCTGTAGTAGCTCCTGGTCTGGGTCATTACTTCCTGCACCCACTGTCTCCTCCAGGAATGCAAACTGTAGCTCGGCAAGTGGTGCATCATCTGTGGCTGGCTCCCCATTGCAGGTGATCACACTGGTCTGCCCCACTGCCCTGGGTGGCAAACCCAACAGCTCCCCTGCACTGGTGATTACAGTGGGCTGCACCACTGCATTTTCAGACATGCTGCAACAGAGACTGTGCTGCACCCTGGCTGGGCACTGTCATCCTCTATGGTGGGAATTGAGGCTCCCCCCGATGCATCGGTCCCAGGCTTGGAAGGCGGTGTTCCTGGCAGTCTGTGGGAGAGAAAAGATGGCAGTAACATGAAATGCTGGCTTGGCCTATTGGGTGGCATTTGGTCCACTACAGAACCAGCAGGTTGTGCATGGCCCACACTGTACCCACCCCATGCAGCACCCAGGGTCTGACAGACAGGCATGGGCTGGGAGATGGAGGCACAGTGGGGACACATATATGACTGTCATGGTCACACCCGGGCTTTTGGGATTTCCTACTTGTCACCCTGTGTGCCTGTGGTAGATCTGTAGAAGCCTACAACCCATGAGACAGTGACCTCCTCCACATACTGCAGCACCTGCTCCTCAAATGGGGTGAGGCTGCGGTGCTGCACAGGCAGCAGCCTGCTGTTGCTGACCCTTTTCTCCTTTGCTACCTGCCAGACCATGCGCCACTTCTTCTTGAGATCCTCCACGTCCCAGTTGTGGTGGTGTACCACATTGACCCTGTTCATAATGTCACGCCACGCTGCCTACTGGGTGCTGACATCTTCAGGCATAAAGAGAGCATTGTGCTGCTGCAGGATGAGCCCCAGGGCCATGACCATCTCAGATGGTGTGAAGTTCACCTTCCTGGTTCGCTTTGCCATTGCCGGTGTCTTGTCAGCCATCATAAAGCAGCAACGTGCTAAGGTGGCATTCGCCTACCCACATAGGTCCTCTTATGCATACATGGATAAACCATACAGTATGGCCACACCCCATCCAAAGGCATATCAGGTACCCATATTGGCCCCTGGGTGCCGACATTTAGAATATCTGCGTGTCAGCTCACCGCTATAGGATGCTATAAGCGTACAGCACTGAGCGATGGCAACAAAAGCATGCAGGGATGCTCAGACTGTGATACCTGGGTAGGTCGCAGTAAACAGTAAGTGGACATGTCAACCATGGCATGAGCCGCCCCGACAGTGTGCCATCGCAGGGCAGGGCACTTCCTGCACATGCAGTGATTCTGGGCTGCACCCATGGTGCTGCAGCTATGTTGCATCCATGGGCATGGTGTGTGGGTACACCCATCCTACATGGGTATGGCAGAGGGCCACTACCCGAGCAGACAGTCACAGGCAGAGCCCTGCATGGACAGAACCTCTGGGTGTGACCATCTGTGTGGGTGGCACACTTCTGCCGTACCTTCCATTTTTACCACCTCCAGCCAGCTCTGTTCTCCCTCTCACTTGCAGTGCCATGCCCTGCCGGCCCCCACAGGTGATGGGCACATACAGGAGGCACCATGGGCAAGTGCCCACCTGAGGCTTCCGCTGGGGATTTGTGCCCCTGTACTGCCCTTCTGTGCCATGCTCTAGCTAGGTATGTGCACACCTGCAAGTCTTTGGTGCCTGTTGGTACACACACGGATGGTGGCACCGGGTAGTAGCACAGATGCCCATAGCACATTCCCATCATGGCATACAGGGAATGTCCACCACTAAATGGTCTGCCTGCACCAATGGGGGCCAGAAGGGCATGCCACTGCATGTGAAGGGGAGAACAGAGCTGGCTGGAGGTGGGCAAAGGGGAGGTGTGCACTGTGCACTGTGAGGGAGGCAGGCCCCTGTGCGCTGCAAATGGGCAAGCAATGCATGTGCCAGTCCCATTCCAGGGCCATGCCTGTGCAGACTAGTAAACGCCCATCCTCATTCCGCACAGCTGGCTCCAGGGGTGATCAGGACACTGCTGACCCACCACAATGACCTCCCAGGGGTGGCAGAGTTGCATCACCTGAGCAGACCAGTAACCCCCCCTCCTCCTCCTCAGGTGGTCTGCCTGCACCAGTATGGCAGCCATGGCTGCCGCCCCTTGCATCTGCTGGGTGCCATTGTGTAACCCACTGACCTTCCTCGGCCGCCAGCTGTACCCTAATCTGCTGGAGCTGGTTGGGTCTCCTCCAGCACAGTATGCAGAAGTGGCACTTGAGAGCCTCCAGGGTGTGACACACACTGTATTCCCTGTGGGAGAGAGGGGGGACACACATGAGCTCAGTTGGCCACTATCATATTGCCTGTTGTGCATACTTGTATCCTGCAATGGTCTGGCGACATGCCCTTCCAGGGAGCAGGGGTATACCCATGGGTGGCAGGCTGTGGTGGCAGTGCTACCTGCAGGAACACATAAGCAACACATGTGTAGTTTCTGCCACTGGTTCCCCCAGATGCCTGCACCAGGGCACAGGGGCTAGGGGCTAGGGGCAGATGTCTGGGGTATCCAAACTGGTTGCCAGTGTCCCCTGCAGTGCCCAGCCCAGCCACGGCTCTCCCTATACCAGACTTTTCCATTGCTGTGCATGCCCTGTGGCATTGTTACCACCCACCATCAGGGGGTGCAGCTGTGTGTGGTTATGCCCCCTGCTGCAGGCAATCGGGGCTGACACCTGTGCCAATGCATGGCCCGTCCCCCACTGCCACTTGATAGGCACATATTGGGGCAGCCACCAGCATGTAGCTGTGCCTGTCAGGGTGTGTCTGCCTAGCATTTATTTATTTTATTTATTTAGCAATGCTTATATACCGCTTTTACCTGGTCAAAGCAGTGTACATTCAGGTATGGTAAATATTTCCCTTGTCCCCGAAGGGCTCACAATCTATATTTTGTACCTGAGGCAATGGAGGGTTAAGTCGCTTGCCCAAGGCCACAAGGAGCGCTTGTGGAACTAGAAACCCAGTCCCTCCGGCCCGAGGTTGCTGTCCTCCAGTGGGATTTGAACCCCTCAGCCTGAAGTAACTTGCCCCAACCACTAGGCCACTCCTCCCTCTGCCCCCCCCCCCCCGCCTGTTGTGGCCTCCTTACCTGCGCAACTGGAGTTGGATTTCCCTCCATATGGCTGGGCGACGGCTCCCCCGGGCTAGAGGTCTTCCTCATGCTGCAGCACAGAGCGTATGAGGCACTCGCTTTAATCAGGGCTGAAGTTTGCACGTCTCCTCACTGCCATTCCCCTGGTAGTTGTCCGCCCAGTCACAGGGGGCTCCTGAACAGGCAGCCCGCAGGGCCTGCGTGATGGTGTTGTCTATGCACAGGTATGCCAGATGGGCAATGCATGGGTATGCCAGATGGGCAATAGATGGTTCCTGACCCCATACCGTCCTGCGTCTCTGGCTGATGTTGTGGTGGTCACATACACAAGTATCACCTGTGCCATGAGCACAGTGCCCGGGTTACGTTTCCTGCACTTATCCTTATATACCACGGTGGGTGCCTGCCTCAATGCTTGGTTTGTGCTGCATATTCATTGCTTGCCCGTTCTGCACTTTTCCTGAACAGGTACCTTTCTGCGGGTATGGCCAGCCTCGGCACCTTGTTGAATATCGGGCCCATAGTTTCTATTTGACAATACCACTTGTTTTCTTTCCCCAGTAGAAGATGTATCGGTATTCTCTGAGATGTATCGGTTTAATATTTGCAGTGTTGCCTTTTGATAGGTAGGATTTGGTTCTTTGTGGGTCCTGGTAATGCTGTTATGATTCTGTAGGTTTTCTATGGGTTCTAAATGGGCAGTGCTTACAGTACCTTCTAATGTGCCTGGCGGTTGGCACTGGAGTATAGTAATGTAGAAATCTGCTAGTCTTTCTTTATCCAGACACTCATTAAGAGGCATGTTTACTAAAGGTTAGCCCACGTTAACATAAGAACATAAGAACATATGATATGCCAAAATGAGTCAGACCAAGGTCCATCAAGCCCAGTATCCTGTTTCCAACAGTGGCCAATCTAGGTCATACGTACCTAGCAGTTTCCCCAAAAGGCACAGGTTCCACAATGCTTGTACTGGGTCAAGCATTGATATCCTGGGTCCCTTCTTAATAATGGTTTATGGACTTTTCCTCCAGGAACTTGTCCAAACCTTTTTTAAACCCAGCTACACTAACAGCCTTTAATACATCCTCCGGTAACAAATTCCAGAGTTTGATTACACGTTGAGTGAAAAAATATTTTCTTTTATTAGTCTTAAAAGGTTTACCCTGTAGCTTCATTGCATTCCTAGAGGACCTAATCACCACATGGAACAGCAAGCTCAGCGCAATCGCAATCCGTACACCAACAACTAAAGCCCCAAATAAAAGATCAACTGCACCATGGTTCACAGCTGACTTAAGGACATCTCTAATCCAATTACGGATATTGGAAAAGCGCTGGAGGAAGTCACGCACCACCAATGACCAAGTAGCATACACCCAGCACTTACACACACATCGCAGGGCTGTCATAGACAGGATGAAACAATACCATACAGACACCCTGAAACGGTCATTAAACAAGCCGCACGACCTCTTCAACCTGGTCAAATCTCTTGCCAAAGAACCCACCCCGGAACACCCTGGAACCATACACCCTCAGGACTACGCCAGCTTTATGCAATCTAAACTGTGCAAGACTGATAAAGTGATGTCACCGGACCTCTCCAACGAACAAGAGTTCTCAGTATCCCTAACCACCTTTGTCACACCATCAAAAAAATCTATTGAAGATACCATCGCAACCTTAAATACCTCCACTGCATACTCAGACCCCTGTCCAGCATTCTGGATAAAAGATCTGCGTTGTGACCTTGCCCCGATCTTAGCAAAGATGATAGACCTTTCATTCAGCACTGGGTCGTTCCCTTCCACGCTCAAGCAGACCTCCGTTAGACCGCTCCTGAAGAACGCCAAATTAGACCCTCAAAAGTGGAGTCATACAGACCCATTTCCAGCATCCCGATGCTTGCTAAAATCATCGAAAAGACAGTCTACAAACAGTTACAAGATCACATTGATACCAATGCCCCCCTAGACTCATCTCAACACGGATTCAGAGAGTCACACGGAGTCGAAACTCTACTCACAACGCTTTTTGACACCATAATCTCAGGCATTGACAACCTACGCCAAGGTTATGCACTCGTATTTTTGGATATAGCGGCGGCGTTCGACTCTGTCTGCCACGAAATTCTCCTAGGTCGGCTAAGAGAGAAAGGCATTGGTGGAAGAGCTCTTGAATGGTGTAGATCCTACCTGTCAGGCAGATGGCAATACGTACGTGCAAATGGGTCTACTTCCGAGCCATTCTTACAAAGCCAAGGAGTTCCTCAAGGATCTTCCCTATCATCACTTATGTTTAACATCTATATCCAACCCATCTGTAATATTATCAGATCATTCAATGTGAGTTGTATGATATACGCAGACGATGTCTTACTGTACCTTCCAATATCCCTGGATTGCCCAGACCTTACCCCCTTGACTGAGTGCTTCAACACCATATCCGAATTGCTCCTCTCTCAGAATCTGCGCATCCAACACAAGAAGACGGAGGTCTTATTCATCTCCAGAAATCCTGAGTTTACACCACCCAGCTACCTAGAAGTGGACAACGCTGAATTACAAGTAAAATCAGCTATTCGTTACCTCGGAGTAACATTGGATCAGAACCTCAACATGAAGCAACACATAACCAACACTGTAAGAGCGATTTACTTCAAGATTAAATCTCTTAGACACTTACGCCCCCTACTTGAACCAAGCGACTTCCGCACCATTTATCAAGCCCTCATCATCCCCCATTTGGACTACTCAAACGCCATCCTGCAAGGACTCCCTCAGGCCACCTTACAGCCCCTGCAACTTGCCATGAACAGTGCAGCGCGGATTCTCCTCGGCACACCAAGAAGAGAGCATATCACACCCCTCCTGACACAGCTTCACTGGCTCCCCATTCAAGCCAGGCTAAGTTTCAAAACCCTAGTGATGACATTCAAGGCCATCAAGGGACTCTCCTCCTCCTCACTATGTGACCTCATCCAACCACCCATACCCAACAGGCTAAGAAGAACCTCAGTAGCTAACATGCTAGTGATACCGAGAGACACTACAAAATGCTCCAAAGCAACATCGAACAGAGCCTTTAGACTATACGCCCCAAGTCTCTGGAACTCCCTACCACCATACATCAGAGCAATCCCTAACCTGAGCCAGTTCAGAAAGGCCTTAAAACATTTCCTCTTTATCAAGCATCTCACTTACTGCCCGAACCCCAGCCACTAAGCATGTCCAATACCCAATAACTCCCTCTGACATGTATATAGTTACCCATTCATGGTTATGCATATGTATATAGTTTACCCTGTTTTCCAAGTTACTTGTTCCTGTTCAATGTAATGACCTGACTTTTGTTCATTGTCGGTTACCTTTTTGTTTTATGTAAACCGCGCTGATCGCAAATAGTGCGGTATATAAGAAATGTAAATAAATAAATAAATAAATGTCCCCTAGTCTTTTTATATTCTGATAACGTTAACAATGGATCTACGTTTACCCGTTCCACTCCGTTCATTAATTTATAGACTTCTATCATATCTCCCCTCAGCCGTCTCTTTTCCAGGTTAAAGAGCCCTAACCTTTTTAGCCTTTCTTCATAGGAGTATCCTTCCATCCCTGTTACCATTTTGGTGGCTCTTCTCTGAACCTTTTCTAATAACGCTATATCTTTTTTAAGATACGGTGACCAGAATTGCACACAATATTCAAGGTGCGGTCTCACCATGGAATGATATAGAGGCATTATAATATCTTTTGCTTTATTTTCTATTCCTTTCCTTATGATACCTAGCATTCTATTTGCTCTCTTGGCTGCCGCTGCACACTGGGCCGAGGGTTTTAACATGTTATCCACGATGACGTCTAAATCCTTTTCCTGGGTGGTGTTTCCTAATGCAGAACCTTGCATCGTGTAACCATAGTTTGGGTTGTTCTTCCCTAGGTGCATAACTTTGCACTTGTCCACATTAAATTTCATCTGACATTTTGATGCCCAGTCTTCCAATTTATCAAGATCCTCTTGCAATTTTCCACAATCCTCTTGGGTTTTAACAACTTTAAATAGTTTTGTGTCATCTGCAAATTTGATAACCTCACTGTTATTCCATTTTTCAGGTCATTTATGAATATGTCAAAAAGCAGCGGACCCAGCACAGATCCCTGGGGTACACCACTATTCACCTTTCTCCATTGGGAAAATTGGCTATTTAGCCCTACCCTCTGCTTTCTATCTTTTAACCAGTTCCTGATCCACAATAGTACACTGCCTCCGATCCCATGACTCTTTAGTTTGGTCAAAAGTCTCTGATGAGGAACCTTGTCAAAGGCTTTCTGAAAGTCCAGATACACTATATCAACCGACTCACCTTTGTCCACCTGTTTATTCACACCTTCAAAAAAACATAACAGATTAGTAAGACAAGATCTTCCTTGTCTAAAGCCATGTTGGCTGTCTTCCATTAGGCCATGACTATGTACATGCTGAGTAATTTTATTCTTTATGTTGGTTTCTACCATTTTTCCCGGTACTGACGCCAGGCTCACCGGTCTGTAGTATCCCAGATCACCCCTGGAACCCTTTTTAAAAATTGGTGTTACATTGGCGATCCTCCATTCTTCAGGTATTAGAGATGATTTTAATGATAGTTTACAGATCACTATAGCAGGTCTGCAATCTCATATTTCAGTTCTTTCAACAATCTTGGATGTATACCATACGGCCCAGGTGATTTGCTACTCTTCAGTTTATCTAATAGTTGTAATACATCTTCCTGATGTATCGATATTTCCTTCAATTCTTCCACACCTTTAAATACCACTTCAGTCATGGGTAACATACCTACATTTTCCTCAGTAAAGACCGAAGCAAAGAATTCATTCAGTCTCTCCACTATCGCCTTGTCGCCTCTTAGTGCCCCTTTAACCCCTCTATCATCTAATGGACCAACTGACTCTCTCACAGTTTTTTTGCTACAAATGTACTTGAAAAGGTCTTTATTTCACATTTTTTCTTCCACAGCAAGCTTCTTCTCAAATTCTCCCTTTGCCTGCCTTATCAATGCCTTGCATTTGATTTCCCAGTGCTTGTGCTGTTTCCAGGTTTCGTCACTCGGCTCTTTTTTCCATTTCCTGAAAGATGCTTTTTTGGCAACAATAGCCTCTCTGACCTCACCTTTAAACCATGCTGGCAGTTTTTTGGACTTCCTTCCACTTTTCTTAAAGCATGGAATACAGCTGGTCTGGGCGTCTAAGATAGTATTTTTCAACAACACCCAAGCTTGATGTAAGTCTTTAACCTTTGCAACTGCTCCTTTTAGTTTTTTCTTAACTATTTTCCTCATTTTATCATAGTCTCCCTTTTGAAAGTTAAAAGGTAGTACTGTGGATTTCCTTACTATCCCTCCTCCAGTAATTAAATCAAAGGCGATCATGCTATGATCACTATTGCCAAGTGGCCCCAACACCCTTATCTCTTGCACTAGATCTGGTGTTCCACTAAGGACTTGGTCTAATATGGCTTCCCCTCTGGTCAGTTCATGAACCAGCTGCTCCAAGAATCAGTCATTTATTTCATCTAGGAACTTTATCTCCCTAGCATGTCCTGCCGTGACACTGACCCGGTCGATACCAGGGTAATTGAAATCACCCTTTATTATTACTGCGCTGTAAGGTTTGTTAGCTTCCTTGATTTCTTTGAGCATTTCATCATCCATTTGTTCACTCTGGCCAGGCGGGCGATAGTACACCCCCACTGCCATCGCCTTCCCCTTTTTACATGGCATTTCAATCCATAGAGATTCTACAGCAAATTTTGTTCACTGCAAAACTTTAGTCCTTTCTGACTCAACCCCTCCACCAATTTGATCAGCTCTATTTTTATTTTTATTTATTTTACATTTCTTATATACCGCACTATTTACGATCAGCGCGGTTTACATAAAACAAAACAGAATCCGACAATGAACAAGAGTCAGGTCATTACAATGAACAGGAGCAATCAACTTGGATAACGGGGGAAACTATGTACATAAATGGAATACTGAAATTGAAATTGGTAAACTATGTACACAAATGGGATACTGAAATTGGTAACTGTCTATATGTGAGATGAGTTCATTGTGTGTTGTTCGTACCTGGTGGCTGGGGTTCGAGGGAGGCTGTGAGGTATTTAATAAAGAGGAGGTGTTTTAAGGCCTTCCTGAACTGGCTCAAATTGGGGATAGCTCTGATGTGTGGTGGTAAGGAGTTCCAGAGGCTTGGGGCGCTCAGGTTGTAGGCTCTATTTGAAGTTGATATGGCGCATCTTGTCATAGCTTTTGGTATTGCTAGCATGTTGGTTGCAGCCGTTCTTCTTATCCTGTTGGGCATGGGTTGTTGTATGAGGTCACATATTGAAGAAGAGGATAACCCATTGATGGCCTTGAATGTCATCACTAAGATCTTGAAGTTAATCCTGGCTTGGATGGGGAGCCAGTGCAGCTGCATCAGGAGGGGTGTGATGTGCTCTTTCCTTGGTGCTCCTAAAAGGATTCGCGCAGCGCTGTTCATGGCGAGTTGTAAGGGATGTAAGGTTGCTTTAGGGAGACCTTGTAGGATGGCGTTTGCATAATCAAAGTGAGGGATGATGAGGGCTTGGTATCATTTCAATATAGTTTGTACCCAGGTATCACAGTGTCCCACTGGTTGTCCTTCTTCCACCATGTCTCTGATATTCCAATCATATCTAGTTTATTATGTTCGCTGTTAAGAAACCTGTTTAATGTAAACCTGTTTAATGTATTGCCCTGTCTACATAGTTTATTATGTTCGCCGTTTAAGAAACCTGTTTAATGTAAACCTGTTTAATGTATTGCCCTGTTCATTGTAAGCACTGATCAATGTTGTGAAGTGTAATTTCTGTTCACTGTAAACCGCGCTGATGTCGAATAGCGCGGTATAAAAGAAACTTTAAATAAATAAATAAATAAATAAATATCTAACCTCTCATTTAGTGCTATATATTCTAACTATCCCATCTTATTTTTTAGACTTCTAGGATTTGCATACAAGCATTTTAGAGACTGTATTTTATTCATATTAATTTGGCTATTGGTAGACATGGGTAATTTGGGATCTTTAAGCTCTGTCTACTCCATACTCGAGGGCATTTGGGCTACTTTACTCTTTTTTGGAACCTCTCTGCTTTTGGTAGTATCCTTCAAGGATACATTCTTCCGAACCATCTACTCTTGGGCGACTGTCGGCTTTCCCCTATTATCTAGTTTAAAAGCTGCTCTATCTCCTTTTTAAAGGTTAATGCCAGCAGCCTGGTTCCATCCCGGTTAAGGTGAAGCCCATCCCTTCGGAAGAGCCCCTTCTTTCCCCAGAATGTTCCCCAGTTCCTAACTAATCCAAAACCCTTATCTCTGCACCATTGTCTTATCCATACATTGAGACTTCGGAGCTCTGCCTGCCTTTTGGGTCCTGCACGTGGAACAGGAAGCATTTCGGAGAACGCTACCCTGGAAGTTCTGGATTTCAACTTCCTACCTAAAAGCCTATATTTAGCCTCCAGAACCTCCCTACCACATTTTCCTATGTCACTGGTACCGACATGTACCAAGACTCCTCCCCAGCAGACTCCTCCCCAGCACTATCTAAGACCTTATCTAGGTGGTACGTGAGGTCTGCTACCTTTGCACCAGACAGGCATGTTACCAGGCGATCCTCACGTCCACCTGCCACCTAGCTATCTACATGCCTAATGATCGAATCACCAACTATGATGGTTGTCCTAACCCTTCCCTCATGGGCACATGGCCCTGGAGAAACTTCCTCGGTGCGAGAGGGTTTTACATCACCTGGAGGACAGTTCCTAATTACTCTCTTGTCACGTGACCTCTCTCCTCCATGGCAACAGGGATGCTGCCAGACTGAAGGTGGGACTTCAGGACCATATCCCTGTAGGTCTTGTCTATGCACCTCTCTGTCTTTCTTATGTTTTCCAAGTCTGCTACTCTAGCCTCTAGAGAACGGACTCGTTCCCTGAGCGCAAAGAGCTCCTTGCACCTAGTGCACATGTAAGACCTCTCAGCAACTGGAAGAAAATCATACATGTGACACTCAATGCAAAAGACTGGAAAGCCCCCATCTCGCTGCTGGACTGCTGTCTGCATCTTAGTTTTAAGCTTGTGTTTAGATCTTTAAGTTCTTTAGTTACTAAGGTTTGCTATGGATATTTGTACTAATAAAACTGTACCTAATATGTTTAATATACCTTGTTCACCTGAAGCTTAATTAATCTCAGTTCCTTAGTGTATGACTGATTTGGGTAATGAGCTTCACCTGAGAGTACCTCCTTTCTTTTAAGTACCTATAAAGCTACGATTATCCCAGGGGTGGGTGGGTGTAGGGGAGGGAGGGAGGGAAATAAGACTTATTAAAAGAGGGCTGCTACATAGTACCCTGTCCTGTGCTGCTGAGGTAAGCTATATTCTGATTTTATTTAAATTATAGCTCTTTGCTGCTGCTAGGCTCTAACCTTTTATGAAATTTAAACTACAAGCTCTCTGCTGGGTTCTAAATTTAGCCAGAAAGCTCTTTTCTGTTTTTTAAATTTAAACTAAAAGTACTCTGCTGATGCTAGGCCCTGAGTGATTATGAAATTTAAACTACAAGCTCTCTGCTGGGTTCCAAATTTAACCAGAAAACTCTCTTCTGTGTTTTAAATTTAAACTAAAAGTACTTTGCTGATACTAGGCCCTGAGTGACTGTTAAATTTAAACTACAAGCTCTCTGCTGGGTATGGAATGTAACCAGAAAGTTCTCTTCTGTGTTTTAAATTTTAAACTTAAACTGCTGCTACTAGGCCCTGACTAATTTAACAAAAAACATTGGGTTCACAGATTAATTAGCTTTAATACAAAGAATTCCTTTCAGAAAATTCCCAGAAGTATATACTCACAATTGTAGATCTCTCTCCAGAAGTAACAGTCCCTCTCTCCAGAAGTAACAGTCCCCTTTTCTAGTCTTTATCTTTATCTTTATTTAAAACTTGATAGACCGCCAAAACCAAAAAAGGCATGCGGCGGTTTACATTAAAATTGGAAACTGCTGAAAAGAAAAAGGAAACAGAAAGGAACGCCAATTTTTGATAGGAAAGAACAGCAGCAAGGGAGGAGGCCAGAATAAGGCAGTGAGAGAAGAAAGAAATACCATTAAGTATCGGCAGGGGGAGGGGGAGGAAGATCGAAAGCTGTGCAAAAGAGATCGGTCTTTAGCTTAGCCTTGAAAGAGGGGTAAGAGAGTTCCAGGCGAAGAGCTGACAGTAGGGAGTTCCAAAGGTGGGGACCAATGAAGAAGAAGGCAGAGGAGCGTGTAGTTTCAAGATGTGCTTGGGAAGGGGATGGTAGGAATAGCCGGTTGGCATGGACTGACCTAAGGGCTTTTGAGGGACAATGAAAATGGACTAAATCAGAGAGATAAAGTGGAACACCGGTATGTAGAGATCTGTGCACAAAGGTAAGGATCTTGTATTGGATTCGAAAAGGAATGGGCAGCCAGTGTAAGCGAATAAGAAGAGGGGTGACATGAGCGAAGCGGGAGGAGTGTGTCAGAAGACGGGCAGCAGTGTGGTGAACCAGTTGAAGCCTACAGAGTTGGGTGAGAGGAAGCCCAGCTAAAGATGCATTACAGTAATCTAAACGAGAGACGACAAGAGAAAGAAGCAGTGTGGTCAGAGATGAGGGGGAGAGAAAAGAACGAACAGCGTGGAGTTGCCGCAGTGTGTAGAAGGAACGTTGAACAACAGAAGAAATGTGGTCCTTGAAGGTTAATGCCGAGTCCAAGGTGACACCGAGATAGCGCAGTGAGGAAACAAGGGGAATGGGGTCAGCAGTGAACCATATAGCTGAAGTCTTCGACAAATTGACGTGAAGGAAGTTTTCTGAGAACCAGGAAGAGACAGAAGAGAGACAGACGTTGAGGGGACCAATATCAGGTGAAAACGAGCTAGTGTGAAAGAGAAGAATAATATCATCGGCGTAATAATACGCCGAGATACCATGCTGCTGGATAAGCAGAGCGAGGGGGGCCAGGAAAATGTTAAACAGAAGGGGAGCTAGCACGGAACCCTGAGGGACACCACAGTGCAGAGGGGTTGAGGGAGAGGAATCCGAGCCAGAGAGTACTGAGAAGGACCGATCGAAAAGAAAGGAGTGGAACCAGTGAAGAACTGAGCCTGAGAGACCAATAGAGACAAGCCATGATAAGAGCGTGCGGTGATCGACAACATCGAAAGCAGCAGAAAGATCGAGAGAGACAGCTATAAATATGGAACCACAGTTGTGAGCAACATGCAATTCATTAAGAAAAGAAATAAGAATAGATTCAGTGCTATGACCAGGACGGAAACCAGATTGACGGGGGTGAAGAACCAGAGAAGCTTCAAGATGAGTGGAGAGCTGAGAGAAAACCAACCGTTCTAGAAGTTTGGACAGAAAGAGAAGGTTAGAAATAGGGTGCCAGTTCGAGGGTATAGAGGGGTCCAAGGAAGCTTTCTTCAGAAGGGGACAAATCAAGGCGTGTTTCCAACGTGAAGGGAAGGACCCAGACATCAAGCTAGTGTTGAAGATAGAAAGAATAAGTCCTTCAATTATGCAAATATTTATGTAAATGAGGTCCCTTATGCAAATGAGGCCCCACAATGAGTCTCTGCACATGGCCCAGCACCTCCCCTTGGGCCGCCCCTGCCAGGGAGCAGTGTCTCAGAGCTATTAGACTATAGTGCGGTGAGATTGTGTTGCATAATATTTGTTAAGAGAGCTAAGAATCAGGACTATATGTGGAGTGGAGGAGTAGCCTAGTGGTTGGGGCAAGGTACTTCAGGCCGGAAGGTCAGGGGTTCAAATCCCACTAGAGGACAGCAACCTTGGGCCGGAAGGACTGGGGTTTCTAGTCCCACAGGTGCTCCTTGTGGTCTTGGGCAAGCCACTTAACCCTCCATTGCCCATGTTCCCTGTATAATAGTTATCTCCAAGTTATAATACCCTGTTCAATGTAATTTCAGTTTGTTCAATGTAAACCATACTGATGCAGAATAGCACAGTATATAAGAGAATGTAAATAAATAAATAAAATAAAAATAATAAGATCCACCAGCTGTGTCATTGTCTTTGTGAATTAAGTAAGTAAAATTTGTTGGACCTTTCCTGCATGAATTCCATTGTTATACTGCTATGGAACACACACCATAAGGAGCAGAAAGGACAGAGTAATAACAAATGTGTAACAAACATTTTCATTATTCTGTATTCCTCTTGTACTTAATTTGCTTTATTGGGCTAGATTTTATTTGCAACGTTTCTGGTATATGGTTAGGAAAGGTACTTTAACACTACTTAACAGTAGTGGTACTGCTGTCTTCTTTGTTTAATGTGTCAATCTTCCAACAATAGGAGCAGTGGAGCACCATGTCTAATTTGCTGTGTAGAACAACGAAAATGAAGCTGTACTTTGTATCTTGAAATGTTTCAGTAACTCACAAAAACCCTGCAGCATAGGTGTCAGAAAGATTGTTGCTGCCTCTAGCCCAGGCTGTTCCAACTCCTCCAAGCCAAATCTTCTTCCCCGGTGTGTATGTATTCACTACCTATCAGAGGGCAATGCAAACAAAAAATGTATTAATACCCATGGGTTAATAATGCTACGACAATGCACATAAGTTGAGTTGTAAGCTGGTTACAAATGGGGAGCATGACATGCTTACTCAAACATGACTAGTTTACTGCATACCATAACCACAAGATAAGGCAAAAGGATGCATTTTTTCCAATAGGACATAGGGCTTGTGCATACACAGAGTTACCAACTGGCTCCAGATCAATGTTCCCTCTAATTTTCTGTAGGCTATGTACGCATAAAATATCAGCTGTGTGCAGCTTTTGAAGGAAGGTTAAATTTTTGTGTGCCACATAACGACACTCGGAGTTATATACTTTAAAATGTGACTACACGTCAGAATACAGTATGTACACCACATTGATTTTAATCAAATTAAATGAAAATAGACAATTACTAAATGAAGCGGGACATTTCTAGTAATTAACTTTTAAATTTTAAGACGTCTGTGTTGTTTTCTATCAGAATCAGAGCCGTAATTTTTGTGCGCTCTGTTTTAAAGTATGTGCGCTCGCTCGGCGAGGTGTGTGCGCGCGCACACGCGCACAGCTTAGAGGGAACAGTGCTCCAGATGTGCCTGACATCTTCATCCAGTCATGGTTTTATTCCATTGCAAGCAGGGACATATAGTTCTGATTTCTCCATTGCACGCCATAAGAAAAGCAAGAATACAAGTCCCTGCATGAAATGGGGTAACGCTGGATGAAGCCTGGATGAATTGGATGACATCGGCTGGGCACAGCTGGAGCCATTTGGCAATGCTCTGCATACATTAAGTTCCTGAGCTAATCAGGGAGGCTTTATAGTACATGTTAAAGGGGTCCTAGAAAATGTTAGCATGAACATGCTAAAATTTGTGAGCTGACACAATCAAATGAAGGATTTTCATTATTATAAATTATAACACAGAAAGACATTAGTACAATACAAAGATTTTCTCTAACAACTGTTGTTACAACTGTCTAAGTTGTAAATATTAGACAATCCTGTATATAGTTATTCGAGCACACCACGTCGCTACAACAACTCAGTGACACATTGCTCATCTTGTATATAGTTACCCCGGTTCTACTCCAAGTTTCTTATTGTTTCTCTGTATTTCACATTGTTCTCTGTATTTTGACTTATGTTCAATGTAAACCACCACTGATCTTAGGAAATGGCGGTATATAAAAACTTTGCAAATAAAAAAATAAAAAAAAAAAGTTTCAATGCCCGTTCAATGTAAGTACAATGCAGTATACCCCCTGCATTGTACATATAAATGCTACTTGTAAACCGCACAGATTTTAAAGAGTGTGGTATAGAAAAGCTTTAAATAAATAAAATAAAGAAATACATAAAAATAACAAAACAGCGATGCATCAAAGAGACTCTAGAAGCATTGATCATACATCACAAAGTACACGACACAGGGGATTCATAGTGGTGTGGAGATAGGCTCCAAGGCATTGGCATGACTCAGGATTATTAACATGGAGGGGCGGCTCAAGACAATCTGCTGCCTGAGGCGACAGATGAGATGGTGCCCCGCCCCCCATCCCGGCAGTCAAAATGGAGGAGTCTCCTCGGAGCTTTAGTCAGGTGGTTGTCTCATGAATAAAGAAAGCAGCATTTTCCCAGTCTATATAATTTTCTTTTTAAACTGTGTGATGTTGTTTATGTTCAGCAAAAATTGTAGAAGTTTAATTTTGTAGCCTAGGAATCTAATATGAAACATAGACTCCTGGCACTGCAGACAGGACTGGCATGGTATTTACAGTAATGTAAAGATGTACTCTGTAAAAGGCAAAGGAGATACAAGGTGATAACACATCAAGGAGCACAAAGGAAAAAGTGAGAACCATAGCACCGATTATAACTAATGGTTAGAGCAGTGGGTTAGGAACAGGGCAGCCAGGGTGCAAATCCCACTGCTGCTATTGTTGACATTGTACTGACTACTGGGGAAGGAGTGCTTTCTTCACATGTACCTGTGACCTGGATTGGCTGTTGTTGGAAACAGGATACAGGGCTTGATGGACCAGTATGGTATATCTTATGTTCTAATTTTATTTTGTGCTTTAAACAGTGCTGTGGTTCTTTCTTTTTCTTTTTGAACATATATTCTGCATCCCAAGAAATCCCTCTCCCAACAATGGGTGCAGAGCCGAACTAGAACATTTTAAACAGCACTCAACATACCAAAAAATAATTTCTGATTCTGGTGTCATCTCAGTGGTAGTAATATAATGTAAATCCTCATCAGTACTAGGCATATTACAAAGTAATAAAAACCTTACAAAAATTACTCAAGACCTATAAAGAAAATATACTATATTGTAACAGCATCGACTTCCAAAACTCACACAAGGAGTCTACCTAGCAATAGCAACATAGTAAATATTGCACTGGGCCCTGGAACATCTATACATTTATTCAGAAAAATGAGCAAGACTGATTATACCTATCCCGACATAAAAACTCCATGCTAACATAGTACTTGAATTGGTTACGCACTCAGAATACAGATATATGTTCACCAAATAGGTAATAACTTACCACAAACTAAAAATAGACACACAAAGAGAAAAATTAAACTGAAACCCAAAGAAGCCAGACTCTGCATCGGTGACTTATCCGATTTTTTGATGGGGCCTGGGGTTAATACAGATGGATACAAAGCAGTGTGAATGCTAACACAGCCTCAAGTTATCCTCTCATTTGACTGTTCTGCTTCCTTATGGCAAAATGTAGGGTCCACAGCCCATGGTTGCCAACTGGCTCCAGATGCACCTGACAGACTAGAAAGAGTCCTGAGTTTACCCCATTGCATGCAGAGACTTGTAGTCTGGCTTTTCTTATAGAGTGCAATAGAGAAATCAGAACTACATATCCCTGCATGCAATGGGATAAACCCAGGACTGGATCAAGCTTGTCGGGCACATCGGGAGCCAGTTGGCAACCCTAGGACCACTCTTCCTGCATGCATTACAACATCAGGGAAATAGAAAGAGATGTATGTGCCCATGTACTATGCAAAATATAAAGACAGAACATGTAAATTCCAAAGACTGACATATCCCAATCATTAAATTTGAAATAAAATTAACTTTTCTACCTTTATTGACTGGCCATGTTATTTTCTAATCATGTTGATCTCAGTTTCTGGTTTCTGCTTTTGTCTATCTTCTCTTAACATGCTTTCTTTTTCACTTCCTTACCTCTATGGCATTTATCTTTTCCTTTCATCTTTCTTCCATTTCTTTCTTTCTCTCTATAAACTCAGAGTTTACTCCTCCTTCTTACCATCCAGTCCTCAAAATCCCTTTTGTCATTGCATCTACCAGTTTTCGACCCTTAAAATTACCCTCTCATTCCCCATCCTCTTATTCTCCAGTCTTTATCTATCCTCTTTTTCTCTTCCTCCTCCCGTGTCCAGCATCTGTCCAGGGCTGGCTCCGGAGATGGCTCAATATGTTGGTACTTTAGGCATACTTTATGTCTTATTGTTTAGCTTTGAGTGCCCTGCCCCACTCCCCTGAAACTGCTACCCTAGGCGACTGCCTGGTTTGTCTGATGGTTGCCCCAATCCTCTCCTTCTTTTTTACCCTGTCCAGTGTCTCTCCCCTCTCTCTCTTGCCACCATCCAGTGCCTCATTCACTTTTTCTCATTCCACCATTCCTCCTCTCTCCCTATTCCTCCCCTGTATCCAATATATCTTTTTTCCCATGTTCAGCAGCTGCCCTATGCTTCTCCCCACATCCCATGTCCAGCATGTCACATCTTCTTCTCCTTATCCTTCCCCACCTTACATTTCCTCCTTTCTCTACACTCCATGCCAAGCATTTTCACTCCCCCTCTCCCTGCATCCAGAATCTATCCTCTCTCTCTCTTTCTCTCTCTCCCCTCCCAATGTTCAGCATCTCTTCTCTCTCTGTTCATCACCCCCATTCCCCTCCATGCCCAGCATCTGATCTCTACCCCCTATGTCTAGCACCTTTCCTTCTCATCACCTCCCATTCCCAGCATCTGCCCTTTCTCCTCTATCTATGCCCTGTGCCCAGCATCTGCTCTTCATCCCCCCTATGTCCCCCCATGTCCAGTGTCTGCTTTCTACCCCATCACATGTCCACCATCTGTCCTCTCCTCTCCTCACCCTATGGCCAGCATCAGTCCCCCACCCCCATCTCACCCATCTTCTACTGTCTACCCCATCCCATATCTTGCATCTGCCTCCACCTCCCCCACCTTCAGTCCTACCCTATAGCCACCATCTGCCCTTTTCCCCTTCAGCCCATGTCCAACATTTGGCTTTTCTCCCCTATCTTGGCCCTATGTTCAGCATCTGCTGTCTACCCACGTCTCTTGTCCACTATCTGTCCTCCACCTTCCTTACTCTGTGCCACCGCTCTATGCCCACATGACCAGCATATATCTGCACCCCCATTTTATGTCCAGCATCTACCCTCTGCCTCTGTGCTTCCCTGCCACTGTCCAGAATCTGCTGTCTATCTCCATCCCACTGTCACCTCCCCATACCCATTGTGTGGCCAGTATCTATCCCCAATTCCACCCTGTGTCCCTCCATGTTCTCCCCATGCCCAACATCTGCTTCTCCCCTGTATCGCCATCCACAGTGGGTCTGCAGCAGTGGCAACATCACCTCACTTCCCATTGTCACCACTGACTCAGACCTAATAAGAAGCAACAGCAGCAGGAGTGGCAGGCTACAAGTTCCAAAAAGAAAAAGTGCGGGGCTTTCGAATTTAGCATGCTTGAAAGTCCTGCAGGTCCCATTCCCTTCTGACGTATCCTATGCGTCAAAAAGGGGCGGGATAGGCAAGGCCTTCAAAGCGCCTGTAGTCAGGAAGACCCTTTGCTGTTGTTAGTGTATTTGCTGCTGCTGCTGCTGCTCTCATTCTGAACCTCTACTGCAGCAGAAGTTTCAATCCCCTTCTGCACCCCCAGCTCCCTTCTCTCACCCCCAACAATCTACCGCCATCTGCTGCTATAGGCTGTTCCTTCCTTCAAGCGATCAGATTGATTCATCGGACTCTGATGAATCGGGCTGATCGCTTGCAGGAACCAATAGCGGCTGTGTTTATTTTTTATTTTGCTGCCTCTTGCCTGCCTCTGCCTTCCCGCCACTTTTTTTTTCTCACTCAGTCAAAAATGAATCAGCCGCTATTGGTTCAGCCACTATAGGTTCCTGTAAGCGATTAGGATGATTTGTCCAGCAGTGGCATTCCGGCTCTGTTTTGATTTTTGATTTTGCCACCTCTGGCCTGCCTCTGCCTTCCCACCACTTTTTTTTCTCGTTCAAGAATGCTTGCCACCATCATTGGAGTGCCGCCCCCGCAAAACTGCCACCTGAGGCAACCGTCTCAGGTGGCCTAATGGTAGAGCCATCCCTGTTAATAGGATTAGTCTTGCCAGTGAGCACTGCAGACATTCAGAGACTTCAACCTGAACATCCAGTGATTGTTGGGGCCACAGCCCTACCTGGCTAGTCATAAGCAGGAAACTCTCCCCTGCAGTCCTTCTCTCACTCCCTCCCTCCAAATTTACAAGGAAAGATTTCAGAGGGCAATGAAAGAAAAAGAATGACAGAGAAGACACAGTGACATACAGTTCTGGTCAAAATTATTGGCACCCTTGCATTTTAGGTATGATGTGTACAATATCTTGAGAAACAATTGGAAATATTCCAACTGTATGTCATCATAATATTTTACTAGTATGTTCAAAGGTATACAACAAAAAAAGATGTATGTGCAATGTAGACATAGTAATTTCCGAGAACAAAAAAAACAACAAAATATGACCTGGACAGGATTAATGGTTGCACAGCCCTTGGCAGTGATGACAGCCTCTAAATTTTCTTGTAGCCATTTATAAGCTTCATAAGAACATAAGTGCCACACTGAGTCAGACCAATATCCTTCAAGTCGAGTATCCTATTTCCAACAATGGCCAATCCAGGCCATAAGTATCTGACAGGTTCCCAAAAAGCCCCCAGGTTCCACAATGCTTTTCCTGGGAAAAGCAGTGGATTTCTTCGGTCCTCTTTAATAATGGTTTATGGACCTTTCCTTTAGGAACTTTTCCAAATCATTTTTAAACCCAGCTACACTAACAACTTTTACTATATCTTCCAGTAACGAATTCCAGAGTTGGATTATGCATTGAGTAAAAAAATATTTTTTCTTATTAGTCTTAAATGGTTTCACTGTAGCTTCGATGATGTAAACAACTGATCTACATTTACCCATTCCATTCCATTCATTAATTTATAGACCTCTATCATATTTCCCCTCAGCCGTCTCTTTTCCAAGTTGAAAAGCCTTAACCTTTCAAGCCTTTCCTCATAGGGGGTATCTTTCCAACCCCTTTACCATTTGGTGGCTCTTCTCTGTATCTTTTATAATTCTGATATATCCTTTTTAAGATATGGCAACCAAAATTGCACACAATATTTAAGGTATAGTCACACCATGTAATGATACAGAGGCATTATAATATCCTTTCTTTTATTCTCCATTCCTTTCCTTATGATTCCTAGCATTCTATTTACTTTCTTGGCCACCACTGCACACTGGGTGGAGGGTTTCAACATATCCATGATGACACCTAAATCTTTTTCCTAGGTGGAACATCTGTCTCCTGGGAGCTTCTCCCACTCTTCAACTGCAGTTTGTTCCAGCTCATGAACATTTCCAGGATTCCTTTTACCAATGGCAGATTTCAGCTCTTTCCATAGGTTCTCGATTGGATTGAGATCAGGACTCCTTACTGGCCAATTTAAAAGTCCATTTGATGCTTCTTAACCATTCTTTTGTACATTTGGATGTATGTTTTGGGTCATAGTAACATAGTATATGACGGAAGATAAAGTTCAGCATGGTCCATCTAGTCTGCCCAGCAAGGAGGAAAGAGTAGGTGCGCCCGCTGATCTGTGCATGTCACCCCTCCCCATGCCTTTGTTTAGGAGTGTACCCACCGCTCCATGCAGGTCACCTCGTCTTGTTAAGATATCACAGAGAGTTACGTTTATTTTATTCTGATTTTGTCTTGTTTCTATAAAGGGATCCACTGTGTCTGTCCCATGCCCTTTTGAATTGTCACTGTATTTGCCCCCAACACTTCCATTGAGAGGGCATTCCAAGCATCCACCACCCTTTCAGTGAAAAAATATTTTGTGACGTTGCCTTTCAGTTTATCCCCTTGCAGTTTCATGTTATACCCTCTAGTATTACAGCTTCTCTATCTTTGAAAAAGGTTTGTTTGTTTGTTCATTAATACTCCTTAAGTATTTAAAGGTCTGCATCATATCTCCCCTGTCCCTCCTCTTCTCTAGAATATACATATTTAGGTCTTGGAATCTCTTTTCATAAGTCTTCTGGTGCAGGCTCCAAATCATTTTGGTTGCCTTTCTCTGAACCGTTTCCAGTCTTTTTGTCCTGCTGGAAGACCCATGACTTTTGACCCAGACCTAGCTTTCTGACACAAGGTAGTACATTTCACTCTAAAATATCTTGGTAGTCCTCTGACTTCATGATTCCTTTAATACGTTCCAGGTCTCCAGTTCCTGAGGCAGCAAAACAGCCCCAGAACATTATGGAACCGCCACCATATTTAACTGTAGGAAGGGTGTTTTTTCCTTATAAGCTTCATTTTTTCACCTGTAAATGTATTGCTGGTCTGCATTGTCAAAGAGCTCAAGTATGGTTTCATATGTCCACCAAACAATTTCCCAGAAGGATTGTGGTTTCTCAAGGTGGGTTTGGGAGATCAGGCATGCCTTTTTATGTCTGTCTTTGAGCAGCGGGGTCCTCCTTGGCCTTCACCCATGAAGTCCTTCTTTGTTTAATGCATGGTGGGTGCGGGTTAAAACCATCACTCCAAATTGCTCCATGTCAGCCTTAAGCTCTTTGGATGTTGTATGTAGTGGTTTTTCAACAGTTTGCGCTGATCTTTGAAGACTTCTTGGATTAATTTTCTTCTTTCTTTCCACCATGTCCTGGGAGATTCTTGATAGTTCCATGAGCAGAAAACATTATAATAACATTGCAAACTATAGACACAGGAATCCCAAAGTCTTTGGAGATGGCCTTATATCCTTTGAAGTTTGATGCTTGGTGATAATGGCTTTTCTGACAGTCGCAGGCAGCTTTGTCTGCACCATTGTGAAAATGGAACATGTATTGAATGTGGCCATTTTAAACATTAGAGCCATCATTCATTGGTTGATTCAAGTCATGTAAGTACTGACAACTGATCACAGGTGTGTTTAGTTTTACCGTAATGGGAATGTGGTTCATCTCCAGGAACAAGCAGGAATGAGTCTTCACATAAGGATACGTTGGTACTGACGGAGCCTGCGCGGGAACGCTCCCCAGCTTCCCAAAAAGGAAAGCTTTTGGGAGCATCCCACTGCACCTGCGCGCTGCCTTCTCACCTTTCCTGACCAGAATTGCTTGGCTCCAGGCTTCTGATTTAGAACCCTGGGTTCAAGATGGCCTAGGAAATCTGCCCTGTACAGGTGAAAATCTATTTGACAAGGAGTGGCAGATTAAAGCCACTCAAACGGATGCAGAGAACTCTGCTCTGGATAGACTTTCAAAGTCAACCTCCATTCCTGCCAAGAAAAAGACTTTTAAGAAGTCTTTTTTTCAAGAAGGGCAGATTCCCTTCTGCTTCTGGCCAACAATCTTCTACAGGTCGCTTTACCACTAAGTGTCAGCAACCTAAGCAGGCCAGGACTAAGTCTGCAGGGCCTGCTGCAACTCAGCAGTCCCAACCCCCTCAGGGATTTTGACTTGATGCTAGAGAACTTAGCCTTTCTGGCTTTGAAACAGCCAGAACCTCTCACCATTCCAGGAAGGTTAGCTCATTTTGCTCCCAGGTGGGAGCAAATCACATCAGAGCAGTGGACCCTCTCTATCATCAGAGAGGGTTACAAACTTCATTTCTCAGACCTTCCTCCCCACACCATGGTGAGGCACTTTAATTCTCCCACATCTCTTCTCGACCTTCTAGGTCAGGAGCTAACTACCTTTCTTGCCCAAGGGGCAATAGAAGAAGTACCTCTTCTTCAACAAGGGTCAGGGTTCTACTCCCCCTATTTTCTCATTCCAAAGAAGACAGGGGGATACAGACCCATTCTAGATCTCAGAGAATTGAACAAATTTCTATGCAAGGAGAAGTTCAAGATGCTTTCTCTGGGCACTCTCCTTCCATACCTTCAAAGTCAGGATTGGCTTTGTTCTCTAGATCTCAAGGATGCGTACACCCATGTCCTCATCCATCCATCTCACAGAAGATTCCTACGTTTTCTTTACCAAGGAAAACATTATCAATACAGAGTGCTTCCTTTCGGCCTGGCCTCTGCCCCAAGAGTGTTCATCAAATGCATGGCAGTAGTTGCTGCATTTCTACGCACTCTGGGAATATTTGTCTTCCCATACCTGGACGACTGGCTCATCCGAGCTCCATCTCAGTCAGAGGCACAGATTTCCCTGGACCGCACAAGGCGCATTCTGCAGTATCTGGGACTTGTGGTAAACCTTCCCAAGTCTCAGCTTACCCCTACTCAGTTCCTAGAATTCATAGGGGCCTGGTTGGATACCACCACTGCAAGGGCCTACCTTCCTCAGGCCCGTTGCCAACGTCTAGTGCAGTTAGCCTCCCAGATTCAGTCAAGGAGCCACTTAACTGCCCATGAGATGCTACAACTGCTAGGCCACATGGCTTCCACAGTGCATGTGGTACCCTATGCTCGCCTACACATGAGAGCAGCTCAATGGACTTTGTCCACCCAGTGGACTCAAGCTTCAGGAGCTCTCTCAGACCAAATAGCAACCTCCAAGCGTCTCTTTTGGTCTCTCCAATGGTGGATGCCCACTCAAAATCTGTTGCTGGGTTCCCCCTTCCAACAGTTGTTGCCCCAAGCAACCCTCACAACAGATGCCTCCCAAACAGGTTGGGGAGCTCATCTTCAGGAACTCTCCACTCAAGGCACTTGGTCCCCTCAGGAGACCTCTCTTCATATCAACCACTTGGAGCTTCGAGCAGTTTTTCTAGCTCTCAAGGTCTTCTATACCCTCCTCAGCTACAAGACAGTCCTCATTTATACGGACAATCAAGTAGCCATGTTTTACATAAACAAGCAAGGAGGAACTGGCTCTCTGTCGCTTTGCGACGAAGCTCTAAGATTGTGGGCCTTCGCCAGAGAGCATCAAATCCATCTCCTGGCAGTATACCTCCCAGGAGTCCAAAACTCTTGGGCAGACAGACTCAGTCGAGTTCTGCTTCCACACGAATGGTCCCTGCACATGGATCAGGTACTCAGAATCTTCCAAGAATGGGGAACCCCAGACATAGACCTCTTTGCAAGTCCGTGGAATGCCAAACTTCCCCGGTTCTGTTCCAGAATTCCGTGTCAGGGAGTTCAGGCCAAGGATGCCTTCCTCCTTCATTGGGGTCAGGGTTTCCTTTATGCCTTTCCACCCATTCCTTTGATTCCCAAGACTCTGTTCAAACTCCAGAGGGATCAAGGATCTATGATCCTCATAGCTCCACGCTGGCCACGCCAAATGTTGTACCCTCTACTTCTGCATCTCTCTCAAGCCCCTTCTCTGGACTTGGGAGCTGCTCCAGACCTTCTGTCTCAGGAGGAGGGGACTTTGTGGCACCCAAACCCCAAGTCCCTTCACCTCAGAGCTTGGTTACTGAAGGCCTAGACCTTCAAGGCTTGAATCTTTCTCAGCAAGTGAAGGATATTCTCCATGCTTCCAGAAAACCTTCCACCAGGCGTTCCTATGCTTTTAAATGGAAAAGATTTTCCATTTGGTGTGCTGGAAAGGGTCTTGACCCTCTAGCACTACCTTTAAATTCTCTCTTAGACTATCTCCTGCATCTCTTCAATGCAGGACTTAAGACCAATTCAGTAAGAGTCCATTTGAGTGCTATTGCAGCATCCCTTAAGCCCATCAATGGACAACCTATTTCCTCTCATTGCAAGATTCATGAGAGGCCTAACTTTAACTAAACCTCCCATTAGGCCTCCTCTGGTGGCATGGGACTTAAATTTGGTTCTTGGTCAGCTTATGAAGCCTCCCTTTGAACCCCTAGCCACTACCTCCTTGAAATTTCTTTCCTGGAAGGTTATTTTCCTCATTGCAGTCACTTCAGCTCGCCGCATCAGTGAACTGCAGGACTTAGTGGCTAATCCACCTTATACAAGGTTCCATCATGACAAGGTGGTCCTTAGGACAAATCCACACTTTATGCCTAAAGTGGTCTCACCTTTCCATCTTAATCAGGAGGTATATTTACCTGTCTTTTTTCCAGCTCCTCAAGCATCTAGTGCAGAGAAGAGCCTTCATACTCTGGATTGTAAAAGAGCTCTTGCTTTTTACTTGCAAAGGACACAGCAACATAGAAAGTCTTCCCAGCTTTTTGTTGCTTTTGATCCTTCTCATTTAGGACTTCCAGTCTCTAAGAGAACACTGTCCAATTGGATTGCTCAGTGTATTTCTTTTGCCTACCAGAGTAAGAACCTTACTCTGGAGAGCCATGTCACAGCTCATAATGTGAGGGCCATGGCCACTTCTATGGCTCATCTAAACTCTGTGTCCATCGACCAGATCTGTCGAGCAGCCACCTGGGCCTCGGTTCATACCTTCACAGCCCATTAATGCTTGGACAAGGACTCCCGCCGGGATGCCTTGTTTGGTCAGGCTGTCCTCAAACACCTGTTCCATTCTTAAACAACTCCTACCCTCCTTCCCTGGATGGATGCCTGAGATCCATAGGAGGACGTAGGACCCTTCCCAGGGTCTCATATCCTTGGGGATCTCCCAGGCATCTTAGCTAGGGAGTCCCCATATGTGAAGACTCATTCCTGCTTGTTCCTGGAGATAGCACAGTTACTTACCTGTAACAGGTGATCTCTGGGAACAGCAGGAATAAGTCTTCACAACCCTCCCACCTCCCCTAGGAGTTGTACCTCTTTTCTGTCTTTCCTTTCCTCTCTCTCTCTATTGTCTCAGCTTTAAACTCGAACTGAGGAGAGCTGGTCAGGAAAGGCGGGAAGGCAGCGCGCAGGCGCAGTGGGATGCTCCCAAAAGCTTTCCTTTTTGGGAAGCGTTCCCGCGCAGGCTCCATCGGTACCGACGTACCCATATGTGAAGACTTATTCCTGCTGTTCCCAGAGATCACCTGTTACAGGTAAGTAACTGTGCTTTCTCTTCAAACTGATCTGAATTCTTTATAAGGGTGCCAATAATCATGCCCTCAATAGAAGGAGAGATAAACCTCATGCCCTCTGTGTGTCCCAATAATACTATATTAATTTTTTGTTGGATTATTTGTCTTGAAAGGGATAACCCTCTCTCGTGGCAAATCCTCCTTTTTATTCTATTTTAAAAGGGGAACAACCCCTCTCACAATCACACCAAAGGATAATATCACAATTATCCTTAGACGTACTTAACTGAAGTAAGTGTTCCGCGCCTGCCAACTGGCAACAAAGATGCTGTAACTATGCCCCATCCACCGGTTGCAAATGCAATCTCTACTGTATCTTTTAATCTTCGGTGTATTTTTCAATTGGAACCATCACATATGTCGAACAGATTCTCCAGTCTTCTGCAAATAACGCTAATAGTCTTGATCTAATGATTTCAATAAATATGTACACAACCGGTGGATGGGGCATCGTTACAGCATCTTTGTTGCCAGTTATGATTATGAGAATTTATTTTATTTATTTATTTATCATATTTCTATACCATGCTCTTTAAAATCAGCGCGGTTTACATTTAACAACCAATTGCACAAAGCAGCGGAGCATGCGGTGTACATTACATATAACGTATACATCTTTTTTGCCAGTTATGATTATGAGAAATATCAAGTTTACATGTGGCATAATCAATGTAAAGAAAACAAAAGTGAATTAAAACAAGTCACTTTTGAGGATACAGAGGAGAAAGTTAGTAGCGATTCTACCGACACTTCCTGATCAGGGCTATCGGACCCTATAGGGGGTCCGGCCCCGGCGCAGGTTTTTTTGAGGGGCCGCCCTCGATCCTGCCGGCCACATTATCAATATCAAGGGGAGGGTCGGAGGGGACCTCTAACCTGTTCCTACCTGAAGCAGCAGTGATCAACCTATCGTCATCACCCCTGCCAAAATCACAGTTGGAGGTTTTGAGTTTGGGTTTATCTTTTGTCCCATCACTGAGGTATGATGCTTTTAAGATGCAGATTGCTTTATACTGATTTTTTCGCAAGTTACATGTGATGCAATTTTTTGCAGCAGTTCCATATCCAATGACCCAGGACGATTCAGTTTGTCGGATTCGTTCAAAGTGGATTCCACCTGGACAATTGGATTCAGTGATCACTACTTTTCAGAATTTAGTTTTACAGGATTTGCCTTCACTACAGAGTAATTTACCAGCTACATTTTCTAATTTGAATGCAGCTCAATCACAAGCTTTACAATTATTGAGAACACAGCCTGATTTATGTATCGTCGGGCAGATAAAGGTGGGGCCATCGTGATTCAGGACAGAATGCAGTACAATCAGACAGTGCTTGATCACTTATCTGATGAGAAATATTATAGGTTGTTAGACACCAACCCATCAATCACTTTAAGTACTCAAATTAAATCTTAAACCGCTCATGCATATGCTTCTAATTGGATTACATGGCATGAACATGAATTTTTGAACAGGAAGAATTCGGTTACATCAATTATATACATGTTTCCAAAAATTCATAAAAGTTTGACCTGTCCTCCGGGCCGCCCCATAGTCTCTTGTCGGGGCTCTCTTCTAGAACCCCTATCATAGTTTTGTGACATTTTTTTGCATCCCCTTATCATAAAGATACCATCTTATGTGAAAGATTCATTTCATTTTCTCTCTTTGTTACGCCAGCATACTTTGGATAGTTCCTCTGTGCTGTTGGTGATGATGGATGTAACAGCGTTGTACACCAACATATATCAGGATGCAGCCTTGGCTATGGTCGAAAATCTACCTCTTTAGTTGCCTACATGGTTACCAAAGGAATTTATTATACATTTATTAACGTTAGCGTTGAAAAATAATTTTTTCCTATTCAATGATCGTTATTATCTACAGATTCATGGGGTAGCCATGGGTGCTTCAGTGGCACCCTTGGTAGCCACTTTGTACATGGCTCAGTTTGAAAACTAATTTATTTATACATCTGTCTGGTTTGGATACATCAAGATGTGGACACGGTTTCTAGATGACATCATTTTTCTGTGGACAGGTACTGAGACTCAATTGCTTGATATTTGCTTGGATTGCTTGGATTAATACATTAAACACAAATTTACAATTTGTACCCAAGTATCATTTACATTCCATAGAATTTTTGGATTTATTCATTTACAAATAGGGTACTACTTTGCAGTCCACGTTATATAGAAAGCAGGTACAGAGAAATACTTTTTTGCATTATTACAGTTACCATCCTGGACCCCTACGTAGGGGCTTGCCAGTAGGACAATTTATTCATTTACGATGGCTTTGTTCCACATTGGAACAATTTCAACAACACGCCAAGGATTTAAAGATGCGGCTGGCTGAAAGAGGTTATCCTTCTCATATTATTAAGACAGCATACAGAAGAGCTTGTTATAATCATTCTGAGTGGTGGGATGATAGAAATGAAATTTCTTCTAATCGTCGTAATGAGTCTACATCTTATGTTGGGGTTTTACCATATTTGCCGAATGCTTCGTTGGTGATGGGTATTTTGAAGAAACTTTGGCCAGTCTTGGCTTTACATCCCTGGTTTAGTAAATCTTTAATGGCATTCCAGAGAAGCCAGACTATAGCAGATTCGGTAATACATACTGTTCAAGATGCTGAAGTGCCCATTGATCAGGGACATTATCATTGTAGATCGTGTGACTTTTGTAATACTACTTTGGAAGGTCCTGATTGGGAAGATTCAAGGACTGGGATTAGATGTACCAGTAGATATCATACTACCTGTCTGAGCACTTTTGTTATTTATGTTTTGATTTGTCTTTGTCAAAAAAATTACATAGGAAGAACATCACGTCCCATAAAGAAACGACTACAGGAACATGGTCCCGTATCAACACCGGAGTGCTCTCAGCACCAGTAGCACTTCATTGTCAGGAATTTCAGCATTCATTTCAGGATTTGAAATGGTGCATTATTGATTTTATTCCTGAGCACTCTCGAGGGGGGGATCATTTGTCCCGTCTGCAATTTAAAGAACAATCATGGATCTATCGCTTATGGTCAACAGCTCCGGAGGGTTTAAACCTTGCCTTGGATTGGTGGAGTTTGGTCAATTGTTAGAAAATAGTTCATTTTGGTTTTTCAGACCATAGCCAATAGTAGCTCAGATCAGTTGTCACGTGATCAGGATTTGACCATAAAAAGAAGAGGAAAAGGAAGTAATGGTATGACATACTATGTGGGAAGAAGGGTCGGGAGGTTGAAGGCCTGAAACACGATGTTGTGTACATATTTACTGAAGTCATTGGATCAAGACCAATAGCGTTATTTGCAGAAGACTGGAGAATCTGTTCGATGTATGTGATGGTTCCAATTGAAAAATACACCGAAGATTAAAAGATGCAGTAGAGATTGCATTTGCAACCGGTGGATGAGGCATCATTACAGCATCTTCATTGCCAGTTGGCAGGCATGGAACACTTACTTCAATTAAGTACTTCTAAGGATAATTGTGGTATTATCCCTTGGTGTGGTTGTGAAAGAGGTTGTTCCCCTTTTAAAATAGAATAAAAAGGAGGATTTGCCACGAGAGAGGGTTATCCCTTTCAAGGCAAATAAACCAGCGAGGTATCTGTAAACAACATAGTACAATGTTTCTCTGGCAGGCTATGGCCTAGAATGGTCTGCTAATATGAAAGGCCTGTAAGTTAGGCCTGGATTCCAACCCCCATCATAGCTAGAAAAGAACCAAAAATCTGTGAAAATGAGAAAACTATTTTAAACTGCTTAATAAGAAGTTTTACATGAATTCATAAGTCTTTCATTATTCTCTTGTGTGCAAAAGAAAGAAATGTTTCAATACATGCATTCTTGGAGCTAGGGATGACCTTGCAGTAGAGAAGTATCAAACCTAGAAACTCACCATTATTAGAACAGTCCTGGGGGGCGGAGCCTGATGTCCAGCGGGATGGTCGCATAACGCTGAGGCTCCCGAGAGGCCTACTCAGAATCCCGAATTAACACCGTACATACTTGGAATTCTACTCTGATCTTGCCGGGGCACATTGGTGAGATGGCGGGGACCAAACCCACGCGCCTGGAATTCGGATCTCCAGCGGCTTCTCACGGCAAACGTTCCAAAACTGAACCCCCGTCCCCGCAGAAGGGGCTGGCCTTGCGCGAGGGCCCCGAAATGCAGCAGGAAATCCTAGCAGAGATTAGAGGGGTCAAAGACCTCATGCAGTCAAACGGTGAAGCACTCCGAGCGCTGCGGGAAGATCTTGGTGTGCTGCAAGGCAAGCTAGAAGGGCTTTCTTCGCGTCAGGACAAAATGGAGAGCATATTGGACTCCCATGCGGCCCGGTTGTCCAAACTCGACAAAGTTGAACGTCAGGTACGGGCCTTGCAGAAAGAAGTGGAAGATGGCAATAATAGAGCGCGCCGCAATAACATACGACTCGTGGGCATACCGGAGGGAGCGGAATCGGGAGACATGAAAGAGTTTTTATGCAAAATCCTCCCTTCCCTGCTCCAGATCACCTTTACCAAAGATTTGGAGATTGATCGCGCTCATCGTGTACCCACAAGCATAACGCTCAACAGGAAGACCCCGCGGCCTATCATTTTTCGACTTTTGAGATATCAACACGTGGAGCAAATTCTAAGTGCCTCTCGGGCAAAGGGCCCCATGGAGTTTGAGAGCCACAAGATCTCCTTCTTTCCTGACTTGGCTAAACCCACGGTCGACCGCCGAAAGCGCTTTCTGGAATTCCGGCCGCGGCTTCAACAACTACAAGCACGCTATGGCCTGATGTACCCGGCCAAGCTCCGAGTCACGCTTCACAATCAGACAAGAACATTTGAGGACCCTGATCTACTAGCGGAGTTTTTGGATTCCAAAGAAGCCGACTTGATGCGCTGACTTCCAGAATATTCCTGCAAGTACTCTCATATCTGCTGTACCTGCCATATTGGATCTGCCGCAGCCCAGCAAAGAGTCTGGCGAGGGCAGTTTGTCTGCCTAACTTTTGGTAATATCTGTGACCCGACTCCATCTACCCGCAGTAGCCTCGATGAGTATCAGAGACAGTATTAACTATGGACTTTGGTGTTTCTTTTCCTTTTTTTCATGTCTTTCTATCTCCTCTCTAGGGCCTCCTCCCGCAGACATATGGTCGCCATATTCTTTAGGGGTTTTGCTTCTTCTCTAAGATACAATGGTTCATACTTTTCAATATGGGGTGTATTAGCCAGCATACTCGGTGATTATGTCCTTGTTGCACAGATTCTGATTATGTTGTATGTTTTCAAGCGCCCTTACCTAAAATGTCTATTACCGATTGATGGCACCATGTAAGATTTTCTCATTGAACGTAAAAGGCATCAATAATCCGATAAAACGGAAGAAAATCCTAAGCTACCTAAGTCAGGAAGCTGCGGATCTGATTTTCTCCAAGAAACGCATTTAAATTCGAAGGAAACTCTTAAACTCAATATTAAACCTTACATGGTGGCCGCCTACTCCTCAACCGTTTCTAAGAAATGTGGGGTTGCCATACTGGTTAGGAAATCTTTGCATGCTACTATTATTGCGACTAGCTCAGATACAGAAGGTAGATGGTCCAGAGTTCACCTCAAGATAGGTAGCCTTGAAGTTACATGTATATGCCTTTACGCTCCTAATGTGGATGACCCTGCCTTTTTTGCTACCATTGCTCAGGTTGCGCAGGCCTCTGCTAATACTTCATTGATAATTGGGGGGGATTTCAATCTAGTCTTTGATCCCCTGATTGACAAACAGCCGCCTAGGACAAGTGGTCCCCCCAAGAGTCATGCCACGCTTACCTCCCTGATCAAGGGTCGCTTTCTCCTTGATTTCATGCTGGGTATAGCCATATGCTTAATCACGAGGAATTGGAAGGATAGCTCTCGACTTACTGTCAATGAATGGTGGAACCTCGTCTGCTTATATAGTAACTATGAGCAGATACCTCGGAGAGCTTTTCCCCATGTCCAAACTCACTCTTGCTTGTCTAAATGGCAGATGCTTAATGATTATGTACAATCTGCTCTTTGTTTCAACATGCCTGTATAATGTGCACTCATCATGTTTTAAATCACCGTTAGGTTTTGTAACACAATAATGTAAGTACACGCCCGCTTCGGGAATGACTAGTTTCTAGAGAAGAAGCAGGGGGGAGGGGGGTGGCAGGGGTTTACTTTGATGTATGTATTACACTTTATGTATCTGTCTTTTGCTGTATGTCTTCCTTTCCTTAGTTGTTATAAAACGAAAATAAAGCATTTAAAAAAAAGAACAGTCCTAAGGCAGGGAGCTGGGTGCTAGGCCCAGGGGGGATTTCTGAATGGACAGGTGCAGGGGGCGTTGGAGCCAATGGGAAGTTTGCATGTATCAAGCTGGAACCAATAGAAAGTTCTCATGTATCAAACTGAAAAAGAGGTATAAATGAGTATGTCTCTGTAAAAACTTTGCTCAGTTCCTTTTGAAGCTTTGACTGACTGGGCCTTGTGAACAATAAACTGGCTTGGACCCTGTCAATTGACTCCTGGATTTATTCATCGATTACACTTCGCTGCAGAATATTCTTGGTGCGTTGGCCGGGAAGTGCAAGTAGTGAATGGTATTCAAGTGAATAATCTACGCAATTCGCCTCGAGGTTTGGCCCGGTTGGAACTGTGTCTGTCCGACTGTGGGGGAGACCTCAGGCGCCGCCGGCCCTTTTGTGCCGGAGAGGGTTCCGCCTGCCTCGGCGGGCCACTGGGTCCAGCTGGCCAACACCTCCGACCCGGGGGGAGTCCAGGATCCAACCCAAGAACTGGTGTGGTATCGGGAACCGGATCCAGTGAGTATACATTTTTTGTGATTTGACAGTCAGTAAGTACAGCCTGGGAATAAGTCTTGCATGCGCGAGACTGATTTGGTATAGACTAACTGGGAAAATCTCGCATGAGTATGTGCATGACAAGGGAGCTTGATCACCTCTCATAAGGGCGGTCCTGGTACGCTCCGCATAAGAGAAAGCGGAAGCCAAAGCCATCGACCCTTCTTGTTTGGAATAGTCAGTTAGTCAGAAAACCTGGGCACTTGAAAAATTATTTTTGTGAAAATATGATTGTTTGTGTGGTTGAGAGGTCTTGAAATACAGACCGAGCGAAAGTGGACTCCTGAGTAGCGCAGTTCCTGGCCGGGCGACCGCGCCCAGGTCGCGAAAAGGAGGAAACGAGTGGTGTTTGTTCCCCTCAGTGTTTTGTGGGCTGTACGGACCCCTTACCTACAGCCATACTACCTACCCTCATTATTTGTCGTCTTGTACGTCATTACGTGTGCGTAATTACGTTTAGATTATGGGAGGGGCGGAGTCCACGCAAACTCCGTTGGAATGTATGATCAAGAATTTCCGTAAAGGATTTTCAGGAGACTACGGTATAAAAATGTCTCCGTCTAGATTAAAAATGCTATGTGAAAGGGAGTGGACTGTGTTAGCTACTTCATGGCACCGCGGGGGCACCTTTGATGTAGAAATAGTTTTCCGTGTTCATCAGCTTGTACAAAAAGCACATCCTGACCAGTTCCCCTATATAGATTCCTGGTTAGATGCTTGCAAAAGGCAGCCCTCATGGATGAAGCACTGTTATGAGGAGCATTGTAGAATATTTGTAGCCACCACTAGGGGGACCCGGAAAGATGAGGAGGAGAAGCCACCTGTGTATTCCACCCCAGAATCCCCAGAAATCCTGGCTAGGTTACCCCAGTACCCACATAGGTTAGTACCCCCAGCCCCGCTGCCTGAAGCGGAGCCTGATGAGGAACAACAGCAAGAACCGCAGCAGCAGCCCAAGAATCTCCCTCCACCCGAGTGATAGTCCCGAGTCAGACCCAAGCATGTCAGGGGGGCCCGAGTCCTCCGACGAGACTGAGAGCGGAGGCTCTCCTGCCAGTTCAGGGTCATCCGCCAAGGAAGTTTGTGCCCGAGAGCCTTATGATTTAAGGAGTATAACTCCAAAGAAGAAGGAGAAAGCAGGGCACCTAATGCCATTATGCCAAGTGCCTGGTGTACCTGTTTTAAATGACCAGGGCCAGATGGCACCAGGGCCAACCAGTCTAGTCTATGTACCTTTTTCCACTACTGATTTATTAAACTGGAAAACGCATTATGCATCCTATACAGCAAAGCCCCAGGAATTAACAGAATTAATGTCCAGCATTATGCAAACCCACCAGCCTACCTGGGCCGATTGTCGTCAACTCCTGTCCATCCTCTTTACTACTGAGGAGCAAGGGTGAATTGGGCAAGCAGCTCTCCATTGGTTAGAAGAGAACCCCGTAGAAGGAGGAGGAATAAATCTCCCACAAGCTGCCGCCGCGGCTTATCCAAATGAAGATCCTGGGTGGGACCCAAATGATGAAAGGGGGGCGGCGGCCCTAACGAGATTCCGCCAGGCCTTACTGCAGGGCCTGAGGAAGGGAGGCCAGAGGGCCATGAATATCGTGAAGATATCGGAAGTCCTCCAGGGTCCAGATGAGAGCCCAGCGGCCTTTTATGAGCGGTTGTCTGAAGCCTATAGATTATATACCCCATATGATCCTGCCGCTCAGGAGAATTTACGCATGGTAAATGCGGCCTTTGTCAGTCAGTCCCAAAGAGACATAAAACAAAAATTGCAGAAACTGGATGGATTTGCGGGCATGAATACAGCACAGTTAATGGAAGTCGCTCAGAAAGTATTTGTGAATCGTGAAAATGAATGTGACAGAGAAAGTGAACAAAAGATGAAGAAGAAGGCAGATCTTCTTGCTGCCGCTTTAGTTGAACGACGTTTTCCTAATCAAAGGACCAGAGAACGTGGAAGAGGTCGCGGAAATGAAAGGCCTCAATTGGGTGCGAATCAGTGCGCCTACTGCAAAGAAGGACATTGGAGAAATGAATGCCCGCATCTGGACTCCGCCCGCATGAGGGGAGGAGGGAGTCCCTGGATAACAGGAGGTCGATTTCGAAGGAGGGGAGGAATGAACCGAGCACAGTTCCAGCAAGAGAGAGAGGAAGCCATTGAAGGAGTGGCAGTTGCAACAGGCTATGACATGGATGACGTGGATGAAGACTAGGCCAGACCAGGCTCCAAGTTCATCCTGGGTCCCCAGGAGCCTATGGTCAGTTTGAAGATAGGGGACCAATATATGGACTTCATGGTAGATACAGGAGCAGAACATTCAGTAGTGGCTAAGCCAGTGGTTCCTCTTTCCTCTCGATCTGTCACCATCTTTGGGGCCACCAGGAACAAGGCCACAAAGTCATTCCTGCAGAACCGCATGTGTGAACTAGGGGGACAGAAAATAACGTACCAGTTCCTGTATATGCCTGAGTGCCCTATTCCACTTCTGGGCCGAGACATGCTTGCTAAGCTCCAGGCACAGATATCCTTTGCTGAAGGGGGAGAAATGAAAATGACTGTGAACCCAAAGCCTGCTGGATTGATGGTGCTAACTGTTCCCCGAGAAGAAGAGTGGCGGTTCTATAGTGCACCTCCAATCAAGTCAACTAGTTCCTGTATACCTACCAACCTCATAGCCCCACCTGAAGTATGGGCAGAAGATAATCCACCTGGCCTAGCGAAGAACATAGCCCCTGTCATTGTCACCCTCAAGCCAGGAGCGGAACCAGTGCATGTGAAGCAGTATCCTATTCCCCGACCAGCTATTGAAGGTATCCACTGCCATTTAATGAAACTGCTGAAGTATGGACTTCTCAAGGAATGCCAGTCACCTTGGAACAGCCCCCTTCTCCCAGTTAAGAAACCTGGGACAGGGGACTACCGCCCAGTACAAGATCTAAGGCGGGTAAATGATGCAGTTGAAACTATACACCCTGTAGTACCAAATCCCTATACTCTCTTGGGACTGTTCCCCGCTGAGGCTACTCATTTTACCGTCCTGGACCTGAAAGATGCCTTTTTCTGTGTACGCCTAGCCCCCACTGGTCAAATTTTGTTTGCTTTTGAATGGCAAGACCCCATAACAGGAAGGCGGGGCCAACTCACCTGGACCAGATTACCCCAAGGATTCAAGAATTCACCTACTCTCTTCAGTGCTGCCCTGAATCAAGATCTTTCAAGTTACCCAGTGAACCCAGGACAAAGGGTTCTCCTCCAGTATGTGGATGACTTGCTCATAGCCACCAACTCAGAAAGTGAATGTCTACAAGCTACTAGTGAACTTTTATACCTTCTAAAAGAGGCTGGATACAAAGTCTCAAGAGCCAAAGCACAATTATGCCAAACTCAAGTCAAATATCTAGGATTCCAGTTGTCCAGCGGAATCCGACGCTTGGGACCAGAACGCAAAGAAGCTGTATGCAGTATCCCTACTCCAACCACTAGGAGGCAAGTAAGAGCCTTCCTGGGGGCCGCGGGATACTGTCGTATATGGATCCCCAATTTTGCACTGATAGCGAAACCATCGTACCAAGTCACCAAAGGAATGGAAAAGTCTCCACTAGAGTGGGGACCTGAACAGGATGCAGCATTCCAGTCTCTGAAAAGTGCTCTGATGTCATCACCAGCTTTAGGTCTTCCAAATGTCCAGAAACCTTTCCATCTCTTCGTCCATGAGTCACAAGGAAATGCGTTGGGGGTACTGACTCAATCTCTTGGATCTTGGCAATGGCCAGTACCCTACCTGTCAAAACAATTGGATGTAGTTGAAAAAGGCTGGCCCCCTTGTTTGAGAGCTGTTGCAGCAACAGCCCTCCTGGTGGGCGAAGCAGATAAGCTCACCCTGGGACAAAATCTTCAAGTTACTGTGCCACACTCTGTCCTGACTCTCATGGAACACAAAGGAAACTTCTGGCTAACAAATTCACGAATGTTGAAATATCAGAGCATGCTGTGTGAAAACCCCCAGATACAGTTAAAGGTCAGTCAAGCTCTGAATCCTGCTACGTTGTTCCCAATTGGTCCTGGGCCCCCTGATCATGACTGTTTAGAAACCATGGACACTGTATTTTCAAGCCGCCCTGATTTGACTGATGTCCCTCTAGAGAACCCTGAACGGACTTTCTTTGTAGATGGAAGCAGTTTGGTCATCAATGGACATCGTTGTGCTGGATATGCAGTGGTGACCCTTGATCTGGTAGTTGAGTCCTCAGCCCTGGCCCCAGGAACTTCAGCTCAGAAAGCTGAACTAATAGCCCTCACTAGAGCATTGACATTAGGAGAAGGACTCCGCTTAAATGTGTACACAGATTCCAAGTATGCCTTCACAACTTTGCACGCACATGGAGCCTTGTATAAAGAACGGGGGTTGATCACCTCAGGGGGCAAGTCCATTAGGTATGGGGATGAGATACTGATGTTATTAGATGCTGTATGGGCCCCCAAACAAGTGGCAGTCATGCACTGCCGAGGTCATCAGGCAGGAGCAGGAGAAGTCACCCGAGGGAACAGGTTTGCTGATGCCACAGCCCGAAAAGCAGCCACAACAGGACGAGTTAGGACCCAGGATACCCCGATACAAGCAGCCCTATTTCCTGTGCCCCTTAGTTCCTGGGCATCCCGATACACTGCAAGAGAGTTAGATTATTTTTGTGAAAAGGAGGGAGGAGTCCTGACAGAGAAAGGTTGGATAGTGCTGCCCCCTCCAGAAGGTAGTTCACCTCCTGGTCCCACAATCATCCCTGAAGCATTAGGGCCAGCCTTTGTTCATGCTTTTCATCAGGCCACACATTATGGGAAAACAGCCATGGAAAAAGCCCTTAGGCCCCATTTCTGTATCTCACTACTAGGACCCCTGACCACCTCAGTGGCACAGCAATGTTTGACATGTGCCAAGAATAATGCTAAGCAAGGTCCCATTCCACCCCCAAGAGTCCAGTCAGTAGGGGTGGCCCCGATGAGTGATATTCAGGTGGATTTTGATGAAATGCCCCGTGCAAACGGATATCACTACTTGTTAGTTCTAGTTTGCACATTTTCTGGGTGGGTAGAAGCCTATCCCACCCGAACTGAGAAAGCCCGAGAAGTCACTAGGGTGCTTCTCCATGAGATTATTCCTCGATTTGGAATACCATTGACTATAGCATCAGATAATGGTCCCTTATTTGTATCCCAAGTGACTCAACAGTTAGCTCGAGCTCTGAAAATACAATGGAAGTTGCATACTGCTTATAGACCTCAGAGTTCAGGGAAAGTAGAACGTATGAATAGAACCCTGAAATCTCAGTTATCCAAGCTTTGTCAAGAAACACACCTAAAATGGCTTCAGGTTCTCCCTATAGCCCTTCTTAGGATACGTTCGGCTCCCACCAAGTCCCTAGGAGTTTCCCCTTTTGAGATTTTGTATGGGCGACCTCCACCCATTGTACAGGGGATAAAAGGAGATATGAGACAAATAGGATCTGAAATAACTAGACAAGAACTATTGGCTTTAGGTTCTGTTTTGCAGAGTCTCCATACCTGAGTGCAAGATCGACTACCCATCAACCTAACAGAGCCTCTGCATCCATTCAAGTCAGGAGCGTCCGTGTGGATTAAAGAGTGGAGAAAGACCCCACTGGCACCGCATTGGAAAGGACCTTATGTTGTCATCCTGTCAACCCCCACTGCAGTGAAAGTTGCGGAATTTGAACCCTGGATCCACCACAGTCGAGTGAAGCCGGCAGCTGCTCCTGACCCTGGCCAATGGACTTCAGTGAATGATCCTGAGACTCCATTGTGACTTACATTGCGGAGACAACCGGCGTTGTAAAGAATTTTCAGCTTCTACAGTTCTATTTCTGTCACATAAGGGTGATCATCGAAGCAGGAGAAGGAGGAGAAGAAGACTCTACAAGTTCATCGCACCCAGCATTCCAGTTGACCTCCAAAGACTGTAATCATAATGTTTTTCCATTATTGCTTTGTGGGAGTGGTGGTCCTGGGACTTCTGGAGAAGACTTTTGCTTTACCTCCTTGTGCAGCTTGCATAACTACCACCCGAATGGGACAGAAGGTCACTCAGACTTTATCATTCCTACTATACTTGCACTGGTACAGTCAGCCGGTGTATTTATAATGGCACAGAACTAAATATCTGTATGAAGGGGAAGAGTAAGACTTGTTATAATCCCCAGCAGAACCCTTCATATTATGTACTTGAGATACGCTGGAATGATGAGGATGGAGCCCTCATAAATGCCACAAGCCCCCTCGCAGATCCCACAAAAGATGTTGTCTTGACCTTTGATGCCTGTGATGCAATAAATAGAAATGCTTACCACAAGTGTGGGTCATGGGAATGAGCTTACTATCATGATGATAAATATATGTGTCTGGAAGGAGCCTACGGATGGAGACGGTGTACTGGAAAGCAATGTTCCCTCTAATTTTCTGTAGGCTGTGTGCGCATAAAATATCAGCTGTGCAGCTTTTGAAGGAAGGTTAAATTTTTGTGCTCCACATAATGACACTCGGAGTTATATACTTTAAAATTTGACTACATGTCAGAATACAGTATGTACATCACATTGATTTTAAATCAAATTAAATGAAAATAGACGATGACTAAATGAAGCGGAAAATTTCTAGTAATTACAATCACAACTTTTAAATTTTAAGACGTCTATGTTGTTTTCTATCAGAATCAGAACCGTAATTTTTGTGCGCTCTGTTGTAAAGTATGTGCGCTCACTCAGCAAGGTGTGTGCGCGCGCACACGCGCACAGCTTAGAGGGAACAGTGCTGGAAAGAATTCCCCAACCACCGTCTACACACTGCATCTAAAGATGCCAGTTCTGTCCAAAATGGGACTGCGTATATTTTGCTACCTGGACTAATGCACCTTTAGGACGAGATGGTGATAGTCGCAAAGGCAGTCTGACAAGAATCAGATTACCTGAGCCCAAGAAATGCCATAAAGGTGCCTGTAATCCCCTGCAACTTCTCATACTCAACCCCAGCCAGTGGAAGCAAGGATACAGATTTGGATTGTGTATAGCAGGAGGAGGCATAGATCCTGGAACAATCCTACACATACAGTTGAATACTAAGGGGCTTGTTTACAAAGCCGCGGTAGTGGTTCGCGATCGCGATCGCAGCCGCGGCCCCATTGAAATCAATGGGGCCGCGGCTCCGATTACGATCGCAAACCGCTACCGCGGCTTTGTAAACAAGCCCCTAAGGCTCATATATCCTCACCCTATCGAATACATCACTCTTTTTATGAGGCCATGAAAGCAGAGTTTGAGGTTCCTCCTGCCTCCCAGAACTTGTTCCTTGAGCTTGCGGGAGCAGTAGCATCTAGTCTCCACTTTTCAGACTGTTTATTCTGTGGAGGAACTAAGATGGGAGACAAATGGCCTTGGGAGGCGCAAGAATTGAACTATTCTGTTCCTTATAATCAGACTGACATACATAATACTACAAATGAGTGGGTACTGGCCCACCCCATTGTGGGTAACTTGTGTTTTGCTCGCTCTGGAACACAGTTTAATATGGAGGTTGGACAGCTGGTCTGTCTCAATCAAAAGTTCTATAACAGTACTACTAAGAAGACGTCTTGGTGGTCCGGAGTCAACACCACAGAGCCCTTCAATCCTCTAGTTCATTTCCCCAAACTTGCCAGTATCTGGACTAATTTAGCAGCTTATAATGCTTGGCAAGCACTACCTGGACTGTACTGGATTTGCGGAACCCAATATGCTAGGCTCCCTCACCATTGGGGAGGCGCATGTGTATTGGGAACCATTCGACCTTCCTTTTTCCTCTTGCCTACATCCCATGGAGAACAACTGGGTTATCCAGTGTACAGAAATCGGCAGAAGCGAGAGGCCTTGCAGATAGGCCAATGGGACAAATGGGGAGAAGAAGAATGGCCTGAGAGAATCATTTCATACTATGGACCTGCTACTTGGGAGCAAGATGGGACATGGGGATATCGTACCCCTGTTTATATGATAAATCGTATAATACACCTAGAAGCTGTTGTTGAAATAATAACCAATGAAACTAGTAAAGCAGTAACCCTTTTGGCAAAGCAAAGTACACAAATGCGCACAGCTATATACCAGAATCGTTTAGCTCTAGATTATTTGTTAGCAGCTGAAGGTGGGGTATGTGGGAAATTGAATTTAAGCAATTGTTGTTTGCAAATTGATAATAATGGGCATGTTGTTGAGGATATAGCTATTCAGATGAGAAAGCAAACATTTGTGCCTGTTCAGACCTGGCATAGTTTGAAGCTGGATGGATGGTTTGGTTCCGTATTTTCATGGTTGGGTGGTCTAAAGACCCTTGTGTTTATTGTGTTATTCATATTAGCTATGTGCTTATTGCTCCCATGTCTCCTACCCCTTTGCTTACGCATGGTAACTTCAGTAATTGATAGTACTGTAGAACGGAAGGCAGCTACAAAGGTATTAGCTATGTGGCAATATTACCCTATACCCCAAGGTGATGCTGTTAAACCAGTATAATGTGTGATTTAATTAATGAGTGATTTAATTCTGACCCTTTCTCACTAGCGGGTGAGAATAATCAAAGGGGGGAATGTGGCAGGCTATGGCCTAGAATGGTCTGCTAATATGAAAGGCCTGTAAGTTAGGCCTGGATTCCAACCCCCATCATAGCTAGAAAAGAACCAAAAATCTGTGAAAATGAGAAAACTGTTTTAAACTGCTTAATAAGAAGTTTTACATGAATTCATAAGTCTTTCATTATTCTCTTGTGTGCAAAAAAAAAAGAAATATTTCAATACATGCATTCTTGGAGCTAGGGATGACCTTGCAGTAGAGAAGTATCAAACCTAGAAACTGCACCATTGTTAGAACAGGGAGGGAGCTGGGTGCTAGGCCCAGGAGGGATTTCTGATTGGACAGGTGCAGGGGGCGTTGGAGCCAATGGGAAGTTTGCATGTATCAAGCTGGAACCAATAGAAAGTTCTCATGTATCAAACTGAAAAAGAGGTATAAATGAGTATGTCTCTGTAAAAACTTTGCTCAGTTCCTTTTGAAGCTTTGACTGACTGGGCCTTGTGCACAATAAACTGGCTTGGACCCTGTCAATTGACTCCTGGATTTATTCATTGATTACACTTCGCTGCAGTATTTCAAGCTCACAAATCTTTTTAAATAGAGCTCTACATCAGGTACAGAAAAACTGCTCACCCTGCCAGTGGACATATACAGTCTATTTATTTCTGGTCCAACCTTGGTTGTATGATATTAAGTGGCTGGAGCACTTTTGGGTTTTCTTTAATGTGGATTTATAAGACAGGCAACAAATAGGCACTTTCCCTCCCAATGAACCTAGATGACCTGTGATAAAATTTATTTTATTTATTTAGCTGCATTTATATCCCGCTTTTCACCGGGTCAAAGTGGTTGGGGGATACATTTAACACGAGAGAATATGAGACATATACACTAATACTTACAGGGAACATGGGCAATGGAGGGTTAAGTGGCTTGCCCAAGACCACAAGGAGCACCTGTTGGACTAGAAACCCCAGTCCTTCTGGCCCAAGGTTGCTGTCCTCTAGTGGGATTTGAACCACCGACCTTCTGGCCTGTAGTACCTTGCCCCAACTACTAGGCCACTCCTCCCTCCATGTATACTTTTTTGTACATAAGATGAGATGAAATGAATGCACACGTCTAAGTTCCAATCAATAGGTTCTCAGTGCCTACTGTACCTGAATGTAACTCACCTTGAACTATTTGTCTAGCTAAAAATTACTGCCGGCACTCAGGGGCTCGAGGAATCAAGAGCATTCATAGTAACATAGTAAATGATGGAAAAAAATACCATATGACCTAGTTACCTATCATATGACCTATTTAGTCTGTCCAGTCATCCTGTCCACACTGTTAAGGTTATACCCCATCTGCCAGTCACAGAGTGTGAGCACCTGCAAGATTTCTCCTTACCCAGGACAGTATTTTTCTTCTGTATATCACACTCTTGTGTAGAAGAGCATATAAACGATCCCTGCTTAGCTCCCTCCATCATATGCCATTCCCAAACCTAAACACATGGCTCTATAATTAGCTCAATAGCCAGTAATACAAACATAACCATGGTCCAAACCTTGAGTCTCCAGATACACTATATCCACCGACTTACCTTTGTCCACCTGTTTATTCACACTTTCAAAAAAACATAACAGATTAGTAAGACAAGATCTTCCTTGTCTAAAGCCATGTTGGCTGTCTCCCATTAGGCCATGACTATCTACATGCTGAGTAATTTTATTGTTTATGATGGTTTCTACCATTTTTCCCGGTACTGACGTGAGGCTCACTGGTCTGTAGTTTCCCGGATCACCCCTGGAACTCTTTTTAAAAACTGGTGTTACATTGGCGATCCTGCAATCTTCAGGTATTAGAGATGATTTATTGATAGTTCACAGATTACTAATAGCAGGTCTGCAATCTCATATTTCAGTTCTTTCAACACCCTTGGATGTATACCATCCGGCCCAGCTGATTTGCTACTCTTCAGTTTATCTAATAGTTGTAATACATCTTCCCAATGTATCGATATTTCCTTCAATTCTTCCACACCTTTAAATACCACTTCAGTCATGGGTAACATCCCTACATCTTCCTCAGTAAAGACCGAAGCAAAGAATTTATTCAGTCTCTCCGCTATCACCTTGTCGCCTCTTAGTGCCCCTTTAACTCCTCTATCATCTAATGGACCAACTGCCTCTCTCACAAGTTTTTTGCTATGAATGCACTTGAAAAAAATCTTTATTTCGCGTTTTTGCTTCCGCAGCAAGCTTCTTCTCAAATTCTCCCTTTGCCTGCTTTATCAATGCCTTGCATTTGACCTGCCAGTGCTTGTGCTGTTTCCAGGTTTCGTCGTAACCTGCGTAACCTGTCAGAGAGAACCAACTAGATAAACTCCTGCATTTTTGCTAGGACATCTAGTTAAAGAACTTGCAGCCTGCTAGCCAGACACAGCTGCTAGGTTGATCTACCATGACAGGATAATCTAAATACTATTACTAGTGGACCTCCCAGATCTCTTTTCCATCCTGCCAGACAGATTTTGCTATAAATGTTTGCTTTAAATGTCCTCGGGCTTCATTTCATAAGGCTGATGAAGAGTCAACATCAGTCCAAGCCACAATTTTTTTAATCAGACTAATTGTTGGGTTTGAGTACAGAGCTCATGTCTGTGTGCTTTGACGCAGTATCAGACTGTGCTGTGAGGCTATTGTAGTCTCTGTCATAAAGGAGAGAATGATCAGATGCTGGTGTTCTTCTGAGTCAGTGTAGTGAGATTTCTCTTGAAGTCCCTTGTTCCAGTTCAATTACTTCTGCACACACAAGCCTAATGGCTTAAAAGAGAGCTTTCATCAGGTGGGTTAATACCATGCTGAATTCTCAAAACATGGTAAACTTGATGGGACACTCAAACTTGATGGGAAGCATAAAGTCAACAACTCAAGGCCATACAGAGGTGGATCTATCTTCTACATGGTGGTGATAAGCACCAATTGCACTGAAGTGAACCCTAGCTGAGTTAGCTTTTAAATCTGCCTCTTAGAGTGTAGAATGTTATTCAAGCAGGTTTTGCCTGAGAGAGTTAAAAAAAGGGTCTCGGTCCTTTCCCATACATCAGACAGCAAACCTTTTTCAATAACAACCATAAGGAGTTCAAATGAAATTTTTTCTAGAAGCCAGAAGAATATGAGAGACATTGTTAGGCAGATTTGAGGTGGTATAAAAAATCATTTAATAAAACAAATAATAAATAAATGTAATAGCGCTCCCAGGACTATGTGATTAGAACTGAGAACATTCCCAACTGAATTGGTTCCTTGAATGATTATTCCTGCAGAAATAAAAAACAAAATAGCCTGACAAATATTGGTCTTTAGTGAGATTTAACAAAGTCTTTCCTACTAAACAGACTGGAAGACATACATACAGAAGGCCCTCTCTCCAGACACAAATAGATCTACTACAGATACAAACAGAAACATGACAGCAGAAAAAGACCACATGGTCTATATAGTCTGTGCTTCCATATCAACTACTATAGTCCCTTTTTTTCCTTTAGAGATCTTCTGTGTTTGTCCCATGCTTTCTTGAATTCAGATACTGTCCTCGTCTCTACTACCTCCACTAGGAGGCTATTCCACACATCTACCACTCCTTCCGAAAGAAATATTACTGAATATTACTTCTGAGTCTATCCCCTTTCACTCTCATCCAATGTCCTCTCATTGCAGAGCTTACTTTCAATTGAAAGAGTCTCTTCTGTGCATTTATGCCACAGAGGTATTTAAACATCTCTATCATATCTCTCCTATCCCGCCTTTCCTGTAACATATACATAAGAACATAAGAACATAAGATATGCCATACTGGGTCAGACCAAGGTCCATCAAGCCCAGTATCCTGTTTCCAACAGTGGCCAATCCAGGTCACAAGTACCTAGCAGTTTCTCCAAAAGACACAGGTTCCACAATGCTTGTACTGGGTCAAGCATTGATATCCTGGGTCCCTTCTTAATAATGGTTTATGGACCTTTCCTCCAGTAACTTGTCCAAACCTTTTTTAAACCCAGCTACACTAACAGCCTTTACTACATCCTCCGGTAACAAATTCCAGAGTTTGATTACACGTTGAGTGAAAAAATATTTTCTTTTATTAGTCTTAAATAGTTTACCCTGTAGCTTCATTGCATGTCCCCTAGGTCTTTCTATATTCTGATAAGGTAAACAATCGATCTACGTTTACCCGTTCCACTCCGTTCATTAATTTATAGACTTTTATCATATCTCCCCTCAGCCGTCTCTTTTCCAGGTTAAAGAGCCCTAACCTTTTTAGCCTTTCTTCATAGGAGTATCCTTCCATCCCCTTTACCATTTTGGTGGCTCTTCTCTGAACCTTTTCTAAAATCGCTATATCCTTTTTAAGATATGGCGACCAGAATTGCACACAATATGCAAGGTGCGGTCTCACCATGGAACGATATAGAGGCATTATAATATCTTTTGTTTTATTTTCCATTCCTTTCCTTATCATACCTAGCATTCTATTTGCTCTCTTGGCCGCCGCTGCACACTGGGCCGAGGGATGCCCAGTCTTCCAATTTATCAAGATCCTCTTGCAATTTTCCACAATCCTCTTGGGTTTTAACAACTTTAAATAGTTTTGAGTCATCTGCAAATTTGATAACCTCACTCGTTATTCCACTTTCCAGGTCATTTATGAATATGTCAAAAAGCAGCGGACCCAGCACAGATCCCTGGGGCACACCACTATTCACCTTTCTCCATTGGGAAAATTGGCCATTTAGCCCTACCCTCTGCTTTCTATCTTTTAACCAGTTCCTGATCCACAATAGTACACTGCCTCCTATCCCATGACTCTTTAGTTTTGCCAAAAGTCTCTGATGAGGGACCTTGTCAAAGGCTTTCTGAAAGTCTGGATACACAATATCAACCGACTCACCTTTGTCCACCTGTTTATTTACTCTTTCAAAAAAACATAACAGATTAGTAAGACAAGATCTTCCTTGTCTAAAGCCATGTTGGCTGTCTCCCATTAGGTCATGACTATCTACATGCTGAGTAATTTTATTCTTTATGATGGTTTCTACCATTTTTCCTGGTACTGATGTCAAGCTCACCGGTCTGTAGTTTCCCGGATCACCCCTGGAACCCTTTTTAAAAATTGGTGTTACATTGGCGATCCTCCAATCTTCAGGTATTAGAGATGATTTTAATGATAGTTCACAGATTACTAATAGCAGGTCTGCAATCTCATATTTCAGTTCTTTCAACACCCTTGGATGTATACCATCCAGCCCAGGTGATTTGCTACTGTTCAGTTTATCTAATAGTTGTAATACATCTTCCCGATGTATCGATATTTCCTTCAATTCTTCCGCACCTTTAAATACCACTTCAGTCATGGGTAACATCCCTACATCTTCCTCAATAAAGACCGAAGCATAGAATTCATTCAGTTTCTCCGCTATCGCCTTGTCGCCTCTCAGTGCTCCTTTAACCCCTTTATCATCTAATGGACCAACTGACTCTCTCACAGGTTTTTTGCTACGAATGTACTTGAAAAGGTCTTTATTTCGTGTTTTTGCTTCCGCAGCAAGCTTCCTCTCAAATTCTCCCTTTGCCTGCCTTATCAATGCCTTGCATTTGACTTGCCAAGATCTTTAAGTCTGTTCCCATATGGTTTATAATGAAAACCACTGATCATTTTGGTAACCACCTTCTGCACCAACTCCATCCTGTTTATATCCTTTTGAAGGTGTGGTCTCCAGAACTGCACACAATACTCCCAATAAGGTCTCACCAAAGACTTAACACAGAGGCCCTCTCACCTCCTTTTTTGTGCTGGCCATTCCTCTCCCTTTGTATCCAAGCTCTATCTGGTTTTCGCTGTCTCCATTTCGACCTGTTAGCCACTTTAAGATCGTCAAAAATGATCACACCCAGGTCCTGCTCTTCTTTCGTGGACAGACATATTTCACCCCTTATACTTTACCACTCCCTTGGATTTTGCATCCTAAATGTATTACCCTGCATTTTTTAACGTTAAATCTCAGCTGCCAAATTCTCAACCATTCCTTAAGCCTTGCTAGGTCCCTCCTCATGTTATGTACTCCTTGCTGAGTGTCTACTCTATTGCAGATTTTAGTATCATCCACAAAGAAGCAAACCTTACCCAACAGCCCTTCTGCAATATCACTAACAAAAATGTTAAAAAGAATCGGACCAAGGACAGCACTGGTAGCATCCTTTTTCTCAGAGTGAGCTCCATTTACCTGTACACTTTGTCGCCTCCCAATCAACCAATTTCTAACCCAGTCAGTCACTTTATGGTCCATCCCTAGGGTGCTCAATTTATTTATAAGTCGCTTGCACAGTATGGTATCAAATGCTTTACTGAAATCTAAATACACCACATCTAGAAATCTCTCTCAGCCCAACTCTCATTACCCAGTCAAAGAAATCAGATTTGTCTGACAAGACCTGCATCTAGTAAACCCATGCTGCCTTGGATCCTGCAAACCACTGGACTCCAGAAACCTCATTATCCTCTGATTTAGCAGCATTTTCATTCATTTACTGATCACAGAGGTCAGACTAACCAGCCTGTAGTTCTCAACCCCATTCTTACTTCCAAATTTGTGTAAAGGGACCACATGTGCCTTTCCCCAGTCCTCTGGGGCCACTCATGACTCTAAAGAAGCATTGAAAAGGTCAGATAGTGGAGCAGCTAGAACTTCCCCAAGTTCCTTCAATACTCTTGAATGTATCCCATCTGGCCTCACTGATTTGTCTACTTTTAGTTTAGCTCGTTCCTTATGAACACAGTCTTCTAAAAACTGTTCAAGATCACCTTCACTACTGTTCCTATTTGTGGGTGTTTTCTGAAGTCTTGCTCTAGGCCCTTCATCTGTAATCACAGAACAAAAATATTTATTAAGCAATTCTGCTTTATTCTCATCAGCTTCTATATAGTCCTCCCCTTCATTCTTGGGTCTGACAATACCACTTCTGCACTTTCTCCTCTCGCTCACATAAGTAACTGAAACATATCTTGGCCCCTCATTTTATTGCACTGGCTATTTCTTCTTTTTTCTGTATCTTTGTTTTCCTGACTACTTTCCTAGCTTCTCTAAGTTTTTCCAAATATTGATGCTTGTCTTCTTCTTTCTGTGATCTCTTGTATTTTATGAAGGCTACCCTCTTTTTCTTTATCTTTTCAGCTGCTTCTTTTGAGAACCATAGTAGCCTCCTTTTCCTTTTATATTTATTTACCTAATAAAAGGTTTGTTGCCCTTAAAATATCCCCTTTCAGGTTTTCTCATTGCTTTTCTACATCCCCCATCTGTTCCCATCTTGCTAACGACTCCTTGAGGTATTGTCCTATCTTGGCAAAGTTAGTTTTCTTAAAATCTAAGACCTTTGCTTTTGAATGGACTTTATAAGCCCTAGTCCTAATATTGAATCACACCATCAGGTGTTCATTGGATGTGAGATGATCTCCCACTATAACATCAGACACACAGTATGGCCCCTTCATGTATGGGTTCTGTTACTAGTTGCCAGAATAGTTCTTCCTGTAGATAATCCAGGATCTTCTTACTTCTAGATGACACCGCAGCAGGGATGTGCCAATCAACATCTGGCATATTGAAATCACCTACCAGTAGCACTTCTCCTTTCATGTCAATACTGTACATGTCTTCTCTTAAATCTCTGTTCACTTCTTCTCCCTGTGAAGGAAATCTGTATATCACATGAATGCAAATGGATTTCCTGGTCCCTTTTTCTAGTTTAACCAACAGTGCTTCCTTGCTCCCTTTTCAGCACTGTGATTCTATAGTTTTAATATTTTTTACAAATAGCGCCAACCCCTCCTCCCCCTTTTCCTACCCTGTCCTTCCTGAATAAAGTATAGCCTGGTATAATTACATCCCAGTCATGGTTGTCCATAAACCATGTCTCCGTAACCGCCACTAAATCCAAGTCAGCCTCTTCTATTAAAATCTCAATGTCTGGGATCTTATTTCCTATACTATGGACATTTATGCACACCACTTTTCCAGATGTTGCCCCTTTTATCCATTTCTATAGAGGTATTTAATGTTTTACTTAACTGAGGGCTTTTATTTAACTGGGAGCTTTCTTCATCCATCTCCAAGGAATCTAGTTTAAAGCCCTCTTCAATAGGGTAGCGCCAGTTTGCTGCAGAAGACACTTTGATCTTTATTGGATAGGTGGATGGCATCTCTGCTCTGCATCCCTTGGAAAATCATCCCATGGTCCAGGAATCCAAAACGCTCTCAATGATACCATCCATGCAGCTATGCATTCATCTCCAGGATATGAACTTCTCTGCCTCGGCTTTTATCCTCAACAGGGAGGATTGAAGAGACCACCTACAAATCTATATGCTTTACCCGCTGTCCCAGAGCAGTGAAGTCACTCTTGATATGCATTATCATTTATGCCAACATGGATAAGCAAAATTGGATAATAGTCATTAGGCTTGATGAGTCTCGGCAAACTCTCCATAACATCTTGGATTTTGGCACCTAGCAGACAGCACACCTCCCTGGACATCAAGTCTGGCCGGCAGATGGATGCCTCAGTACCCCTCCGAAGAGACTCACCAACCACCACTATTTTTTGCTTCCTTGTGGTCACTGATTCTGCAACTTTGGGGTTCTTGAGCTCTGGTTTTTCCCTTTCCTGAGATGCTTTTATCTCCTCCACTTCCAGAGTTGCATACTGGTTCTTCAATGCAAGGGCCAGAGGAGTTGGATTGTTGATTCTGCAGGCTCTGGTGACTCGTGTCCAGCTCCCTTCATTCTGTAGCATACCATCTTCACCTCTGTCAGAGAGCTTGGATGTTTCAGGAAGTATCTCATCGATGTACTTCATGCTGTCTCAGATGCTCCTCAGCCTCGCCACCTCTTCTCTGAACTCCTCCACTTGTTTCATGAGGGCTTCAGCTTGCATGCATCTTGCACATAGAACTGGTCCTTCAACTGGCATCGGACTGTCTGTCTGGAGAGAGGCAGAAGCTGTAACAGGGCAACAGCTTTGGCAATACAATTCTTTCCATCCATCGTTCAGTTGGTGGAGCTTTGGTACTTAATGAAATAAATGAGAGAGACTGGAAGGATATGCAGATGTATCTTATGGTCCTCTGCTGCTGGAAAGAGTGTGGGATCTGTGGCAGCTCTTGTCTGGTTGACTTCTGGGACTTCTGGGATGGATATGCAAATGAGTCTTCCAGTCCTGTGCCATTGGGACGAGTGAGGGGGCTGTAGCAACTCTTTCTTGGATGACTTACGGTGACCTCTGGAGTCTTCAGCTGGGGCTGCTGGAATGGATATGCAAATGAGTCTTCCCCCACAATATTAACATGACCATGACCATGACACTGAATCTCCGAGGTATGCTGTATAGCATTTCACAAAGACCTAGCTATATAAGCTTCTGCATTTCTGCTATGTGTTGTTGTTAAGTGCCGTCGAGTCGGAGTCGACTCATGGCAAACCTCTGGATAGCTATCCTAAATTGTGTTCGGTCTTCAGTCAGGCGGCTTATTGTTGACAGACTGGTACCCGTAGCTGCTGTTATTGTATCGATCCATCTCATTGCTGGCCTTCCTCTTTTGCGTTGACCTTCTATCTTGCCAAGCATGATGTCTTGCTCTAATGATCTCTCTCTCCGCATGATGTGTCCAAAGTATGAAAGTCGAAGTCTTGTCATCTGAACTTCTACAGAAAGCTTAGGTTTGATCTCCTCTAGTACAGACTGGTTTGTTCTTCGGGCAGTCCATGGTATACACAGTATTCGCCGCCAGCACCATAATTCAAAGGCATCAATTTTCTTCCTGTCTATCTTTTTCACTGTCCAGCTTTCACATCCATATGATGTTATTGAAAATACCATGGCTTGAACAAGTCGAATCTTTGTATGGAGAGAGACATCTCTGCTCTTGAGAATCTTATCTAGGTCTTTCATAGCCATTCTGCCAAGAGCAATGCATCGTCTGATTTCTTGACTGCTTGTTGCTTCTTTATTGATAGTTGATCCAAGTAGGTTAAAGTTATTCACAATTTCAATTTCTTCTCCTTCGACGATGAACCTGTTGATTATGCCAGTTGTCATGATCTTTGTCTTCTTTACATTAAGGTGAAGGCCCATTTTGAGACTATGTTCTTTGATTGTGAGAAGCAAATGTTTCAGATCATCTTCACTTTCCGCCAGTAATATGGTATCATCAGCATAGCGAAGGTTGTTGATGAGTCTTCCACCAATCTTCACACCTCTGTTGTCTTCATACAATCCTGCTTCTCTGATGATTTGTTCTGCATATAAATTAAACAGGTAGGGGGAAAGTATGCAGCCTTGTCTTACACCTTTGCTTATTTTAAACCATTTCTGTTCGAACTGTTGCTTCTTGATCAATGTACAGATTGTGCAAGAGAACAATCAGGTGTTCTTGTATAACCATGCTTCTTAATGTGGCCCAGAGTTTCTCATGGTTTACACAGTCAAAAGCTTTGCTATAGTCGATAAAGCACAAATAGGTATCCTTTTGGTATTCTTTAGTCTTTTCAAGGATCCATCTCACATCCGCAATGATGTTTCTCGTTCCTCGCCCTTTTCTGAACCCTGCTTGCACTTCAGGTAGTTCTTGTTCCAGGTATGATTGTAGTCTCTTTTGAATAATCTTCAGTAGAATCTTGCTGGCATGTGGGATCAGAGCGATTGTGCGATAATTTCCACAGTCAGTTGGATCACCTTTCTTTAGTATTGGTATAAACACAGATCTTTTCCAGTCAGTTGGCCATGATGCTGTCTTCCATATTTCTTGGCAGAGCCTTGTAAGTATGGTAACAGCTGCATCAGATTGCTGTAATACTTCTATGGGAATGCAATCAATGACTGGTGCTTTGTTCTTTGATAAGGCTTTCAATGCTGCTTCAACTTCTTCTTTCATCACCAATGGTTCCAGATCATAAGGTACAGGTTGAAACGGCTGTTGGTCCACTTGATCTTTATCATATAAAAACTCTGTATATTCCTTCCATCTTTTCTTGATCTTCTCAGCATCATTCAACATAGAACCTTGAACATCTTGTAACATTCCAATTCGAGGCTGGATCTTTTTCTTTAACTCTCGTAGCTTTAGGAAAGCTGATCTTGTTCTTCCTCTAATAGTTTCTGCTTCTATTTCCTTGCATGCGTCATTGTAGTACTTTTCCTTGTCCTGTCTTGCTGCACGTTGGAAATCTCTGTTGAGTTCTGTGATTGTCTTTCTTTCTCCTCTGGCTTTAGCTTCTCTGCTATGACTTCTTGTTAATTAAAGAAGTTAAAGCCTGCCAGACAGAAGCAACTGCTGGATTGATTCTGTTATCACAGTATAATCTAAATACTTGCCATTACTATTGCAATTTGTAGAATATCTTATTTAACATAAGAACAGATGATATGCCATATTGGGTCATACAAAGCTCCATCAAGCACAGTATACTGTTTCCAACATGGCCAATCTAGGTCACAAGTACCTAGCAGTTTCCCCAAAGGAGACAGGTTCCATAATGGTTTATGGACCTTTCCTCCAAACCTAGGATAGGACTGGAAATGGGCTGATGGAGGGGCTGGGATTGGAAAATGGGCTGATGGGGGTGCTGGGACTGGAAATGGGCTAATGTGGAGGGATGGGAGAATGGGACTAGAAGGAAGCGAATGCTGGGTGGGACTGGAACTAGAAGGGAGCTGATGTTGGGGGAGGACTAGAAGAGGATGGGGCTGGGGGAGTGAAGATGGAGTGGGGAAAGACATTTTTTGTGGGAAGTAAGAAAAATCTATGATTGGCCAGGTATTGGGAGAGTAAGTGGGGATTCAGGATGGAGGGGTGAAATTTAAGTGGATGACAAAGGAATAAAGAAAGAAATGGAGGAAAGAGCAAAAGGGGAAAGTTGGAGCAGATGTAGAGAGAGAATGGAAAAAAAACTAGAAGAGAAAAGAAAGGAGTTGCAAAAGAAAAATAAAAAACCCAAACAAAAAAAGGTAGAAAAATATTAATTTATTTTGAAGTTATTAACTGGAATGTCAGCTGTGGGAAATGTACATCACTAATGTCTTTGTGTTTTATTTAGTACAAGAGGAAATTAATTTATAGTTTTATTTCTCCAGTGTTGCTGTACATTCCAAGTTTGGCTTTTGGGGTTCCCAGTTTAATAACTGTGTTCATATTTTTAAAATGTGATCTCTTGTTCTATGTTTGTTAATGGTCTATGTTTTGCATGTGTAACCGAGCTGCAGTATTCTGTTCATGTAGTTTCTATGTGACAGTCCTAATTTTTGTCTTTCCCCAATAGGAGATGTATATTGGTATTCTCTGAGATGTATTGACTTAAATATTTGCAGTGTTACCTTTTGATAGTGTTGGGGTATTTTGGCTTAGGGATAGTTAGGTAGGGTTTGGTGCTTTGTGAGTCCTGGTATATAAGAACATAAGAAATACCATACTGAGTCAGACCAAGGTCCATCAAGCACAGTATTCTGTTTCCAACTGTGGCCGATCCAGGTCACAAGTACTTAGCAGTTTCCCAGAAAGTCATACAGGCTCCATAATGCTTGTAGTGTGGCAAGAAGTGGATTACCTGGGTCCTCTTTAATAATGGTTTATGGACCTTTCCTTCAGGAACTTGTCCACAACTTTTTTAAAACCAGTTACACTAACAGTTTTGACTACATCCTCCAGTAACAAATTCCAGAGTTTGATTATACATTGAGTGAAAAAACATTTTCTCTTATTAGTCTTAAAGGGGTTACACTGTAGCTTCATTGCATGTCTCCTAGTCTTTTTATATTTTAATGGCGTAAACAATCAATCTACGTTTTTCCGTTCCATTCATTAATTTATAGACTTCTATTATATCTCCCCTCAGCCGTCTCTTTTCCAGGTTGAAGAGCCCTAATCCTTTTAGCCTCTCCTCATAGGAGTGTCCTTTTATCCCCTTTACCATTTTGGTGGCTCTTCTCTGTACATTTTCTAATTCTGCTATATCCTTTTTAAGATACGGCGACCAGAATTGCACACAATATTCATGGTGTGTTTGAACCATGGTATGATACAGAAGCATTATAATATCCTTTGTCTTATTCTCCATTTCTTTCCTTATGATTCCTAGCATTTTATTTGCCTTCTTGGCCGCCGCTGCTCACTAGGCAGAGGGTTTCAACGTGTTAACTATGATGACACCTAAATCTTTTTCCTGGGTGGTGATTCCTAATCTGGAGCCTTGCATTGTTTGACTACATAACTTTGCACTTGTCCACATTAAATTTAATTTGCCATTTCAACATCCAGTCTTCCAATTTGTCAAGGTCCTCTTGCAAATTTTTCAAAATCCTCTTGGGTTTTAACAACATTAAATAATTTTGTGTCATCTGCAAATTCCCATTTCCAGGTCATTTACAAATATGTTAAAAAGCAGAGGACCCAGCACAGATCCCTAGTGTACTCCACTACTCATCTTCATCTTTCTTCAATGGGAAAATTGGCCATTCAGCCCTACCCTCTGCTTTCTATCTTTTAACCAGTTCCTGATCCACAATAATATACTGCCTCCTATCCCATGACTTTTTAACTTCGCCAAAATTCTCTCATGAGGGACCTTGTGAAAAGCTTTCTGAAAAACCAGATGCACTATATCGACCAGCTCACCATTGTCTTCCTGTTTATTCACATCTTCAAAAAAAAATATAACAGATTAGTAAGACAAGACCTTCCTTGGCTAAAGCAATGTTGACTTTTCCCCATTAAACCATAACTATATACATATTCAGTAATTTTGTTCTTTATAATGGTTTCTACCATTTTGCCCAGTAATGATGTCAGGGTCACTGGCCTGTAGTTTCCCAAATCACCCCTGCAGCCCTTTTTAAAAATTGGCATTACATTGGCCTTTCGCCAATCTTCAGGTATTACTGACAATTTTATTGATAGTTCACATATTAGTAATAGTAGGTCTTCAATCTCATATTTCAGTTCTTTCAACACCCTCGAATATATACCATCTGGTCCAGGTGATTTGCTACTCTTTAGTTTATCAAATAGTTGTAATATATCTTCCCGGTTTATCTCCATTTCTTTCAATTCTTCTGATGCATCACCTTTAAATACCATTTCAGTCATGGGAAACTTCCCTACATCTTCTTCAGTAAAGACTAAGCAAAGAATTCATTCAGCCTCTCCGCTAGGGCCTTGTCCCCTCTTAGTGCCCCTTTTATCCCTCTATCATCTAATGGTCCACCTGACTCACAGGTTTTTTTGCTATGAATATACTTGAAAAAGTCTTTATTAAGCATTTTTGCTTCCATAGCAAGCTTCTTCTCAAATTCTCTCTTTGCCTACCTTACCAATGCCTTGCATCTAACTTGTCAGTGCTTATGTTGTTTCCAGTTTTCGTCATTTGGCTCCATTTTCCATTTTCTGAAAGATGCTTTTTTTGCTATAACAGCCTCTCTGATCTCACCTTTAAACCATGCTGGCAGATTTTTGGACTTCCTTCCACCTTTCTTAAAGCGTAGAATATAGCTGATCTGGGCTTCCTAGATAGTATTTTAAACAACATCCATGCTTGATGTATATCTTTAACCTTTGCAGCTGCTCCTTTTGTTTTTTTCTTAAATGTTTTCCTCATTTTATCATAGTCTCCCTTTTGAAAGTTAAAAGGCAATACTGTGTATTTCCTTGCCATCCTTCCTCCATTTATGAAATCAAATGTGATCTTGCTATGATCACTATTGCCAAGTCTGCTCTTTACTTAAGGGCATTTGGGTTACTTTTTTATCGGAACCTCTCTGTCAAAATGCCCTAATTTCAATCTTTTGCTAGTATCCTTTATGGATACAATGTTCTGAACCATGCGTTCTTGGATGACTGTCGGCGTTCCCCTATTATCTAGTTTAAAAGCTTCTCTATCTCCTTTTTAAAAATTATTGCCAGCAGCCTGGTTCCATCCCCATTAAAGTGGCGTCTATCCCTTCAGAAAAGCCCTTCCTTTCCCCAGAATGTTGCCCAGTTCCCAACAAATCCAAAACTCTCTTCCTTGCACAATCGTCTCATCCACACACTGAGATTCCAGAGCTCTGCCTGTCTTTTGGGTCCTGCGCATGGAACCAGAAGCAATTCTGAGAATGCTACCTTGGATGTTCTGGATTTCAACTTCCTACCTAAAAGACTAAATTTGGTCTCCAGAACCTCCCTACTACACTTTCCTATGTCATTGGTACCAACATGTACCAAGACAGCAGACTCCTCCCCAGCGCTATCTACTACCTGGTCTAGGTGGCGCGTGAGGTCTGCTACCTTCGCACCAGGCAGGCTATTATGATACGGTGGGTTTGCTATGGGTTCTAAATGAGCAGGTTTATAGTACTTCCTGGTAGTTGGCACTGGAGTATAGTAATGTAAAAATCTGGTATCCTCACTGCCCATGCAAATGGTATTCAGACACTCATTAAGAAGCATGTTTAAAAGTTAATGCGCATTCACAAATGTTAATGTGCGCTAAGTGCAGGAACACCCATTTATTTCTATTGGCACTGTGGCAATTAACGTACATTAATATTTAGTAAACATGCTATTTAGTAGCCATGACAAGAGAAGCTTGTGAAGGGCTCCTTTGAAAGCTGCCTAAAATTTTAGTTGGCAACATATACATTTTAAAATAAAATAATTTAAATTTATGTATATGAGGTCCAGTGGATATGCAAATGAGGGTCCGCAATGAGTCTGCACATATGGCCCTGCACTACCTTTGGGCCACCTGTGCTAGAATTTCATACTTTCTACTGGTTTTATGTTGAATTTGTTTTTAATTTAAAAAATGGCACTGCTTTACCTTTGCTTAATCTATATTTTGCACTTATTATAAGCACCTATTAAAATACACAAAGAATGTAGTTGTCATTGGTAAGCGTCAACAAACAAGCTGTAGGTGATTCCTTTTTATAGTACTAACTTAACATTGCTTTGAGAAGTTTTTAAGAATTATTTTTTCCTCATCAGGTAAAACCAGAGAGTGATGACTTGGTTATATTTCTGGGAGGTGAAGAAGGAGAAGGGAACAATTTTCTACTATTCTTCTCTGCTAGGAATTCCTAGAAACTTAGGCATTTTATAAAAGCTATTGCAGACAAGAAGTCTGGCAATAGTTTAATTTCACTCAAATGTTTGCAGCAGTAAAGTGGTCTAAATGATACTATGAACATCAGAGCAAGTCTTATTGTTTTAATATCTATTGAAAAGCATGAGACATCTTTTTTTTGATTTGAGCTAATAAAGAAAAATTTTTTGGAGTAAAGATAATTTGGGGATAGTTACTAATATGTGTTAAGGGAATAATGCATGATTTTTGCCTCTTAATGCATGCTAAAAAACAAAACCATGTGTTCTTTTACCTTAATGCATGTTAATTAGCTGCAATGCCTATCACACAATAACAAGATGCAAAGTATGCAAATCCATGCAAAATGGATTGCAATCTATTGTAAATCGAATAACACAGCTTGCACTGAACTTCGCATGCTGCATTATTTTAGAGAAAAATAATACCAGTTCTAAGATGGCATTATTTTTTCTTGTTGGGAACACTGGGCCTCCGACATGTGACCCAATGCTCCCGGCCGCCATCTTAAAGGGATAGATATCAGCAGAAAACTTTCTGATCTCCCCCCCCCCCCCCAGTTCTCTTCTTCTCCAGTCAAGACCCACCCAGACCCCCAGTCCAGAACCCTGTCAAGCAATCCTCCCAATCTCCCCAAAGAAGCATCCCTCCGAAGACCCCTATCCCACCCTTAGGCTCCCTCCAGGCCTAACTCAAAGCTGCACTGGTGGTCTAATGTTAGCTGGTGGAAGTGATCCTCACTCACTCCTGCCCCTCTGGTGCTGAGTTCAAAATGGTGCTGGGTGACCCCCTAGTGGTAGTCTTGCAGTACTTTAATAAGTACTGCATGTGTGTGATAGGTATGTGTGTATGTCTGTGCACTCTTTCTTTTCTATAAGGGATATTATTTGAATTCTGTTTTGTGGGCAAGTTTTTTTAATTGTTCTATATGAAGGTATTATGGGTACTCTTATATGTAAATATTACATGAGGATACCTTGTTTTGGGGTCATTCAAAACATTTTTTCATAATAAATTTTTTAAGAATGCTTACACAATTTTTGTTTTATGACTTGGATTGAAGGGTTGGGGGCTACATTTTTGTGCTATACTGTAAACTACCATTAGAACACCCAGCACCATTATGAAGGGACTGGAACAACTGCGTATCGCTCCTACCCATTAACAGTAGACAATCAGTGAAGCTCTATGGTACTGTAGGCCTGGAGTGGGGGGGGGAGGGGGATGAGGAATCTTTTGGGGGAATGGGAGATGCCTCTTCAGGGGTGGCAAAGTTGGGTGACTTTTCAGATGGTGTGCAGATTGGGGGTCTGGAGGGATCTTGACTGAGGGGAGGGAAGAGGAAAGGGGATCCATAGGTTTTCAGTTGATACCGGCCCACTTAAGATGGTAGTCAGGAGCATCAGGCTTATGTTAGAGACCTGATGCTCCCTGCCAGCAAAAATAATGCCAGCTCTGAGCCAGCATTATATTTCCCTAGGATAATGTAGCTTGTGAGTTTAATCGCAAGCTACCTTATTCCTTTACCGTGGTAGCTATTAATCCAGGATTATACCGCAATTTAGTTACTAGACCCTAGATCTGAAATTCAGTCAAGTACACATGAAGAGTCTCCTACAGGGTTTCTTTTTGGTCTCTTTTTACTTCACCCAGGTTACTTGTCACTCACTTTCTGGATCTTGCCAATCTGGTCAGAAAGCGTGTCTAACAAGCGAGTTTTCATGAAGTCCATTACTTTGGCTACACGGCCATCAATGTAGTAACTGAAATGGAAACAAAAAGGAGATCAGTTGGGATCTACAGTGAATCTCTGAAATTAAAATTAACTTCCACCACTTCAAGTTGACCTTATTTTACTATAGTCACTGCAGTGAAGACAGTGTAAACATTAAAAATGCAAGTTACAAATAAAAATAAAGGAACCAGTTTTCAACACTGTCGATAGTCAAATGTCAAAGGGATCAACCATGGCACTTATCAGCAGGATATTCAGTTGCAGTTTCCAGACAGGAGATGCTGCTGAATATATGGGGTGAGTGGCATTTACCCAGTTAGCATGGTTTTCAGCCAGCACTTACCCAGACTATAACTTAGGCCTGCTTTTCATATGGCTTACAGCATCATTTCTCAAATTGTGAGTCGCGACCTCAAATGGGGTTGCAAAATCTTCATTTGGGGGTTGTGAACGCATATTGGTTTTGGGACAGGGCAAATCGCGCTTTCGGGAGGCCACCTCCTGTCAAATCCAGCCCACCATCCACCACTGGTAACAAAAGAAAGTACAGGCACAGGGCTTTTCTGATAGACGTGCACATGTGCCTCCCTGCCTGCCCTTCCTGTCCCGCCTTCTTTTATGCATATTTGTCATGGAAGCATATTGGGTTCGGGACGAGGCAAATCACGCTTTTGGGAGGCCACCTCCTGTCAAATCCAGCCCACCGTCCACCACTGGTAACAAAAGAAAGTACAGGCACAGGGCTTTTCTGATTGAAGTGCACATGTCCCTCTCTGCCGGCCCTCCCTGTCCCGCCTTCTTTGATGCATATTTGTCATGGAAGTATGTTGGGTTCGGGACGGGGCAGATCACGCTTTTGGGAGGCCACTTCCTGTTAAATCCAGCCTGTCATCCACCACCAGTAACAAAAGTAGTATAGGCATGGGGCCTGATACAAGTGCACGACGGCCTCTAAGACCTTGCCAGCCCTCCCTATCCCTCCTCTCTGATGCGCATCACAGAAGGCAGGGCAAGGAAGTCCAGGAGGGTCTTAGAGGCACATGTATGCCTCTAAGACCCTGCCAACCCTCCCTGTCCCACCCTCTCTGATGCATATTTGTCGGTCAAAGGAGGCTGGACAAGGAGAGCCGGCAGGGACTTAGAGGCAGGCGCGCACTTGTATCAGAAAGGCCCCCCGCCTATGCTACTTTTATTACCAGCGGTAGATGACAGGCTGGATTTGACAGGAGGTGTCCTCCCGAAAGTGCGATTTGCCCCATCCCAAACCCAACATTCGGCCGTGACAAATATGCATCAAAGAATACGGGACAGGGAGGGCTGGCAAAGAGGCACATGTGCGATTCTATCAGAAAGGGCTGAAAGGGGGGAGGCATAAGAATACAAAGGCGTGTTGCTGGACATGGGGGGAGACATAGGGAGACAGAGGTCAAGCTGGTCATAGGGGGGCATAAGAAGACAGGAGTGATGCTGGACATGGTGGAGAGACATTGGGTGACAGGTGATGCTGAACATATGAGGGCATAAGGAGACAAAAGGGTGATACTGGACATGGGGAAGGGAGACAGAGGTGATGCTGGACAGTGAAAGGAGGGTGATATTTGACATGGGTGGGGGGAGCGATACTGGGCAGGAAGACAGAAGATGCTAGATATGGGTAGGAAGATGACTGATGAGACAGAGGAAATGATAGCCTTTGTAGAGAAACTTGGGAAACAGATGAGATACTGGATATGGAAGGGATGACTAGAGAATTAAAGGAGATAACGGTCATGGGCAAAACTATGGAGAAAGAGGAGATGCTTGAATGGGAAAGAGGGAGACAGGCAGATGATGTATGACATGGGGGGTTACAGGTGATGTGAGAGAGAAGAGTTGCTAGACATGGAGAGTGTGACAACTGGTGACACTGAACATTAAGGGTAGGGCTAGGGAGACAAAATATACTGGTAAGGAGTAGTGGGAACTAGGGAAACAGAGGAGATGCTGGACAGGTGTTGGGGGTCTAGGGAGTCAGAAAGGAGCTAATGAACATGGGAGAGAAAGAGAGAGAGAGACCTTGGATTGGGAAGGATGAGAGAGGAAAGAGGTAATGATGGTGAAGACATGAGAAAGAAGAAATGGCAGTTAGACAGGTGACCCTAGAAATAAGAGCTAAGAGACAAAAGAGAAAAGCAGAAACCAGAGCCAAATGATAATGAAAATAAAATGGCCAGAAAACAAGGTAGAAAAAAATAATTTTATTTTCTATTTAGTGATTGGAATATTTGAACTTTTCGAATGTACATCTGCCAGGACTGGTAACAGATATGACTAGGGACCAACGCAGGGTAAAACCTTGGGAGGAGAAATCAAAGCCCACTAGGAAGCTGTGCTTTCTTCAGCTTCAGACATATACACACTGTCACTGGTCATTTATCCCTCACATCTGTACACACATACACATAAACTGCTCCCAGACACTCATCTCCTGCACATAAACACACACACCGCTCCCCCCCCCCCAGATGCTCATCCCCCATACTTAGGGCCAGTGTTAAGGGGTGGCAAACAGGGCAGTTGCCCTGGGCCCCCATGCCAAAGGGGGCCCCAAGTCTGCCTTGGGCTGAAGGAGGCATAGAGCTCGATTCCGAGAGGGGAATGTCCAGGCCATCTGGATATATCTGAGGAAGACGGGCCTGATAGGACTGATTCTAGACCATAGGAACTAAATGTTACTGTGGTACACAGAATTGGGCCCGTGGATGGCCTGGCATCCCCCTGCCACCTGCGGAGACATCCTCCCCTCAGGCTCCCCCGACTCCCATGGCTTAGGCCTCCCACTGTCTGACCCACAGCTGACCAGCTGGGGCCTGGATTGGGCAACGGGGACTCACCTGCACCCAGCCCTGGCCCCGGGGGGATCCCCGTGCCTGATCACCAGATCAGTGCTGATTATTTCACCTTGAAGATGGAATATTCAGCACGTCCCCTCTGACCTGGCAGGACATACAGGGCCATGACTTGAATCGGCCCTGCATGTCCTGCCAGGCTTGCCCACCCCTGCTCTGCCTAGACCCCGCCTCCTCCCACTTCCCACCAATTCTCTCCGTCTTGCTGCTCTGGACATATGGGGAAAGTAGGAGGGGGAATCGGGCCAGGACGACTTGTAAGGCTGCACGCCCCAGCAGGACGTGTTGCCCTGCAACCCGTGCCTCTGCATCGGGCCCTTAGCCTGCAGGTGGGCTTTGGGCCTCCTCATCAGTTTCTGTCTTGGTCTCCTGCATGCCAGCCCTGCCCACATTGCAAATATTCAAGAAGCTGTGTTATAACTTCGAAGCCCTTATGTGTCAGGCATGTTGAGTACATTGAATAATTGCTTTAAAAAGCATCAATTTACATATTTATATGTTTATATTTTTGTTATTTGAGTAATAATTTTATTTGATTAGTATCCGGGGTCACATGAGTTTTCCTGTGGTAGAATAGGGTCACACCAGAAAAAAGTTTGAGAAGCACTGGTTTACATGGCTGGACAAGGCTGCTGAAAATTGCATTAACCAGATAAGTGCCAGTACTTACATTGTTAGTAACAGTATCACCCCACTCCACCTTTGGATAGTGCCAGGGCAATCTGTGGAGATAATCAGCAGCACTATACCAATAGAGTCACTGAATATTGCGGTCTACCTTCTTAGCCATTAACTAAGGGTTTTAAATACTTTTTCAGCAAAAATTTATCCATGCAAAAATAAGTGCAAATGCCTGTGTGTACTTTCTGAACACAGCAATTTTAAAACTGAAAGTCCTTGAATACTTATTCCTTGAAGAATGCTACAAAGATCATAACTGTTCTCCCTAGCTGTGTTATCCCAGCCTTCAGCTCTTTCCTATAACTCATTCTTCCTTACTCTTCGGAGAATGCTGTTGGCAGAGAGAAGGCAGTCAAGGGAAGGCTTCAGAGACATATATGTGCATGCCTTTGCATCCGTCTAACTTGGTCTCATTTAGATCTCCTTCTATTACCATAGTTGATGGTGGAAACTGCACAAGGGACTTCACTGTTGATGGAACGTAGTCTGCTCAACAGAACCTCAAATCACTGACATTTGGAGATGCACCTACCCCCACCTCTGCCTATGCCAACGTTCCCTCTTTACTCTTCACAATGTAGGAACAATACATCTTCATACCCCTTCCACTTCCTGTTGCCATGATCTCCTGCTAATACACCAACTCAAAAAAGAAGCCTAGTGGGGACTCCATGTGTACTGTACTACTATCCAATATAAATACCCACATTTGCCTATGCCATAATTCCTGTCCTTATATTCCATCTGAAGTCCAGACTCAAAGCATATGTGCATGTGTATTAACATACCCACATGCACACCACCCTCAAACAACAGACAGCCTGCATCTCCCTATATATAGCCGTCTCTGTCATAACTCAATAATTACATTCTCAGAAAACCTCCTGATATAGAAAATCATGCAATAAGAATAACGACTTATGGAAAAAATGGGATTAGGGAGAAAATACAGAAAAATTACTAATAATCAAAACATTTTTATTGGCATAAAACAAAGGACAGCAGTGTTTAAGTGCATGTTACATTCATATAAAATAATACAATACATTCAATAGTCTACCTTGAAAAATTTTAAGGTAAAGTATTAAATTTACTATGTTAAATTTTGAGGTTGCTGAGGGGCAGGGGGTCACGATCATCACCATCATCATTGTCTGTTTCGGGTGCAGTTGTGGTTGCAGTTAATCCAGAAGGGGATGGCTGCAGTTTATTGTCTTTTGACTGTACATTTGAAGCTGGCTTAAAAAAGGCATTTAACTTTTGCTGCTTTCTCATTTTTCTTCTTTCATAAAGCTGTTCTTAGGAGGCCAAATAAGACTTTATTCCACGAATAGCTTTTCTGCTGTGTTCTGAATTGTAATTATTATCTTACAATAGCTGCAACTGCTTCCCGATTTCCCTCAAGACAGAAGTCAAAAGAGCAGTGGTGCTGCATTCTGGACTTCTCTTCTCCAGCTTCTGCTTCCCTCCTTAGAAACAAGTTGTTGTAGATCAGCTGTAGAGAGGCGGTCACAATGGGACTTCAAATCCAACTTGCTTTGCAAGACCAACATAATGTTCTTTGATTCTTGGGAGCTCCTGTGATGATTCAAGCCTTTAAAATTATGAATAAAATCTGGGAGAAGCTTTCACCAAACTGCATGCAAGTATATCTTATTGCAGGGGTTCTCAACCCAATCCTCGGGTCACACCTAGCTAATCAGGTTTCAGTATAACCTCAATGAATATGCATGAGAAAGATTTGCATTCAATGGAAACAATGCAAGCAAATCTTTCTCATGCATATTCATTGTGGTTATCCTGAAAACCTGACTGGCTAGATATGTTCCGAGGACTGGGTTGAGAACCACTGCCTTATTGACACCACCACAGGCATCCACAATGATGTCAACATCATTCTTACATAAGAAAATAAGATATACCATACTGGGTCAGACCAAAGGTCTATTGAGCCCAGTATCTTGTTTCAAACAGTGGCCTATCCAGGACACAAGTACTGTCAGGGTCCCATAAGGTAGACATTCCATGCTGCTCATCCCAGAGGTAACAGTGCCTAGTGGTTAGGGTAGCAACCTAGAGCTGGAAAGACCAGGGTTCATATCACACTGACATTCCTTGTGGCCTTAGGCAAGTCACTTAATCTTCCATTGTCTCCAGTACAAACTTAGGGGTATGTCTACTAAACTGCATTAGTTTTGGCTGCTAATGTAGTGTATTAGCAGCCAAAACCATGTGGTAAGCAGCAGACTTCTGCGGTATCTGCAGGGGGCGCTCCTAGCAGGGGCAACCCAAGGGTGATACGGGTCCAAGTGCCCAAACTCATTGCAGGGCCTCATTTGCATAAGTATTTGCATAAGCACATTACTTAATGTGCATAAATATTTGCATATCAATAACATCTGTACTTATTAGGTCAGTGCTATGACCTTATTAGTATTGAAGAAAGCTATAAAATGAGGAAAAAATCCTGGTAGCTATGAGAGGGGCCTCCTGGGCCTCTTGCCTGTTCATCTAAAGGTGACAGACTGGTGAATGCTACAAAACCACCTCTTGCCCTGGCTCAGAGTCAGTTGGTAGCAACACATGCCAATGAAACCACAGGAGCACCAGGTGAGGGAAGTCGCTTCTCTAATCTCTCTCCTGTAACTGTGACTCTGTTGATGTCGACATCATAGGAGCAGTGATAGCATGAACAGCTGGAACACTTAAAAACTAACAAGCAGTAAGTCGATTCGGCAGTGGGGATGGGCAAAGGCTGGATGTGCAGCATGAGGTTGATGCGGGGCCTTCTGTATAGCGGGGCCCTGTGCCAACAGCATGCTCGCACATGCCTAGAGCTGGCTCTGGTTCCCAGAGGGGGTCCTGGAGATACTGCAGAGATATGGATGTCCCACAGGGACCTTGCGTTTCCTGCCTTGGCAGATAATGTAGGAAATGTCCTGCAGTGATTGCTGAAGCAAGTATCGTGGGTCCCCGTGATAAATATGGGGAGGAATGGTAGTGATTGGGTGCACAGAGCTGTCAGCAGTTCTGTGCCCCAGTCAATGCCATTTCCCCCCAACTGCTGTCATCAGGCCTGCCACCCCCCCCCCCCCCCCAATATTGTCAGTGCTGTGGTACTGTGATTCGCGGCACCAACACTATTAAAAATAAAAATGTGTGCCCCCTTCAGCATCAATCTCTCCTGGACTGCTCCCAATCCCCATTGGGAGCTGCCTAGGTGGGATCGGTGCACCACCTGACTGGCAAAGAGTCCTGGCTAGACACTTGGGCTATGTCCCCTCTTTTTTCCCCCCTGGTACGGCATTGCAAGGGTGGGGAGGTAATTTTATAAAGACATTCCTGTGCAGCTGTGGCCACATCTGCATATAAATGACCTCTAATAAAATACTGACCAGTGTAAAATTTCATGTTGCATCAAGGTGTGTAATTTGTCAGGGGCAGAATTTGGGTACAGCATGGGTAGAGCATGCAAATAAGCACATAAAGGCACATTTTACAATGGGACATCTAAGTGCAATCTGGACCATTAAAGCCAGAATGTCTGAAAAACAAGCAGGCACTTGCAAGTTCAGGCACAATTTCAGAAACGTGGATGTGCCTGATATGGACGTTTATAGGCATCTACATAGATGTCCCCAGAATAACATCTCAGCAAATGGATGTCTACTAGCATAATGGCTAAAGTAGTAGGTTGGGAGCAGGATGGCCAGGGTTCAAATCCTAGTGTGGGTCTTTGTGATCTGTGATTAATGATTTTCCATCTTCTCTACACTCTCTGGATGTTTTAAGGCCAAAACAAGCACTTTCCTGATGCCTATTTGTGTTTGTAGCAGGTCTAAATGTGGACGTGATGTTCCTGAAATTGAACAGGAACTTGTAAGTCCATTGTGCCTCCACCACACCCCCTTGCCTACCTGGACGTCCCTGTACTGGAGACGCCTGTAAATGTAATTTGTGGAATGGCTTCAGAGATGTCTCTGTGATTTCAATGTCCACGTGCATGTCTTTGGATGTCGAAATCACAATTAAGCCTTTTAAAATGATCCTCATAGATTATAAAAGTCCTTGCTGGTGTTCCTCTGAATCATCTCTCTCCCTTTCAATCTGTTCAACACTCTGCTGTGTGGCGTATCTTCTGTCAGTCTCATCATGCTCATATTACCTCTCTTCTCAAGTCACTTCATTGGCTTCCTATCCATTTCTGCATTCACTCTGTAGCTCTTCACTACCTTTCCTCTTGTATCTCTCCCAACACCCCTTCTTGGGGACTCTGTTCTTCTGGAAAATTGCTTCTATCTGTGCCCTTCTCTTCTATTGCTAACTCCAGACATTGCTCCTTTCAGCTTACTGTTCCTTATGCCTGGAATAAACTACCTGAGTCTGTATGTCAGGCATCTTCTCTAACCCTTTTCAAATCTAGGCTGAAAACTCACCTCTTCGCAGCCGCTTTCGGATATTGACTCACCCAGGGGCGGCCCAAGGGGGGTGCGGGGCCATGTGCGGAGACTCGGTGCGGGGCCTCATTTGCATAAGGGTCCTCATTTGCATAAATATTTGCATAATGTTACCATACACGAACTTTTAGTAAACATGCCTCTTAATGAGTGTATGAATAAAGAAAGACTAAAAGACTTCTACATTACTATAATCCAGTGCCAACCGCCAGACACATTAGGAACTACTACAAACACTGCCCATTTAGAACCCATAGCAAACCCGCCGTATCCTAACAGCACTACCAGGACTCATAAAGCACCATACCCTAACTATCAAAAGGAAACGATGCAAATATTAAACCAATACATTTCAGAGAACAACAATACATGACCTACTGGGGAAAGAGAACAAGTGGCAATGTCAAATAGGAATTACATAAACAGAATACCTCAGCTCAGTTACACATGAACAGAACATAAACCATCACCAAACAAGGAATCACAATTTAGAAACAGGAAGACAATAATTAAACTGGGAATCCCAAAAGCCAAACTTGGAATGTACAACACTGTAGAAATAAAACTATACATTAATTTGCTCTTGTACTAAACAAAGCGCAGACGTTAATGATGCACATTTCCCAGAGCTGACATATTCCAATTAATAAATTCAAAATAAAGAGATATTTTTCTACCTTTTGTGCATTTTTTTTCAGCTGCAATTGCTCCAGCCACTTTCTTCTGGTTTCTTCGTGTCTTCCGCTAATTCTTCATCGTCTGCTGTCCATTTGTCTTTTCTTCTCTCTTCTAGTTTTTTTCCATTCTCTCTCTACATCTGCTTTAACATACTAATCTTTCTCCTTTTCCTCTTTCCTCATTCCTATTTCATCCACTCAAATTTTACCCCTCCATCCTCAATCCCCACTTACTCTCCCAATATCCGGACAATTGTAGATTTGTCTTCCCTCCCACACAAAATATTTTTTCCCTCTCCATTTCACTCTCCCAGCTCCATCCCATTCTAATCCTCCCCCAACATCAGCTCCATTCTAGTTCCAGTCCCACCCAGCATCCGCTCCCTTCTAGTCCCCGCATCAGCCCATTTCCAGTCCTAGCCCCCCATAAGCCCATTTCCAGTCCTAGCTCCCCCATCTATTTGCAGTCCCATCCAAGTCCCTCCATCAGCTCATTTCCAATCCCAGCCCCCCATGAGCCCATTTCTAGTCCTTTCCTAGCCCCACCATCAGCCCATGTCAAATCCTAGCTCCCCTCCACTCAGCCCATTTCCAATCCAAGCCCCCCATGAGCCTACTTCCAGTTCTAGCCCCTTCATGAGTCCATTTCAATCCAAACCCCCACCACAGCCCATTTCCAATCTTAGCACCCCCCAACAGCCAATTTCCAGTCCTATTCTAGCCCCTCCATCAGCCCATTTCCTGTCCTAGCCCCCCCCTCACCCATTTCCAGTCCTAGCTCCCTCCCCCTCACAACCCATTTCCATTCCAAGCCCCCGTCCCCATCAGCTATTTGCAGTTCAAGCTCTCCTTCCACTCAGCCCATTTCCAGTCCTAGCCTCCTCATAGCCCATTACTAGTCCTAACCCCCCATCAGCCCATTACGTCCTAACCCCCCATCACCCTATTTCCAGTCCTAGCCCCCCATCAGCCTATTTCCAGTCTTAGCCCCCCTCCCATAGCCAATTACCAGTCCTAACCCCCATCAGCCCATTTCCAGTCTTAGCCCCCCATAGCCCATTACCAGTCCTAACCCCCCCCATCACCCTATTTCCAGTCCTAGCCCCCCCATCAGCCTATTTCCAGTCTTAGCCCCCCCATAGCCAATTACCAGTCCTACCCCCCCCATCAGCCCACTTCCAGTCTTAGCCTCCCCCCCCATGGCCCATTACCAGTCCTAACCCCCCCCATGGCCCATTACCAGTCTTAACCCTCCCCCCCATCAGCCCATTACCAGTCCTAACCCCCCCCCCCGGCCCATTACCCGTCCTAACCCCCCCCAGGCCCATTACGATTCCTCACCACCCCCCCCCCCATCATCCCAATTCCAGTCTTATCCCCCCCATTGCCCATTACCAGTCCTAACCCCCCCATCAGCCCATTTCCAGTCCTACCCCCCCCCCATGGCCCATTACCAGTCCTAACCACCCCCCCATCAGCCCATTACCAGTCCTAACCACCCCCCCCCATCAGCCCACTTCGAGTCTTCGGCCCCGCATAGCCCATTACCAGTCCTAACCCCCCCCATCTGCCCATTTCCAGTCCTACCCCCCACTTACAGCCTTATCCCCCTCCCCATAGTCAATTACCAGTCCTACCCCCCCATCAGCCCATTTCCAGTCTTAGCCCCCTATCAGCCCATTTCCAGTACTAACCCACCAAATTCCAGCCTTAGCCCCCTCCCCATAGCCCATTAACAGTCCTAACCCCCCCCATCAGCCCACTTAGCCCCCCCCTCGGCCAGTACCAGTCCTAACACCCCCCCATCAGCCCATTACCAGTCCTTGCCTCCCCCCCCATGGCCCATTACCAGTCCTAACCCCCCCCCCAGCCCACTTAGCCCCCCCCAGCCCACTTAGCCCCCCCCCGCCCACATCGCCCCCCCCATGGCCCATTACCAGTCCTAGCCTACACCCCCCATGGCCCATTACCTGTACTATAGCCCCCCATCTGCCCACATAGCCGCCCCCCATAGCACATTACCAGTCATAACCCCCCCCATCAGCCCACTTCCAGTCTTAGCCTCCCCCCCATGGCCCATTACCAGTCCTAACCACCACCCCCCCCCCTGGCCCATTACCAGTCCTAACCAGCCCCCCCCCGACCCATTACCAGTCCTCACCACCCCCCCCATCAGCCCACTTCCTGTTTCGCCTCCCCCCCCCTCGCCCATTACCCGTCCTAACCCCCCCCCCCCCCCCATCATTCCAAATTAAAATAAAAAAAAAACCAAACTGGCTGCTTCTGCCGCGGCAGCATCAAGAGCTCTGCCGCGGCAGCATCAAGAGCTCTGCCGCGGGGCCCCCCCCTGCCCGGCAGAGCCTCCGTGCATCCTCAGCAGCTTTCTTCATGTCCAAAACGCGGGCTTCTTTCAGAGCCGCGAGAGTTTCTTTTCTCGCGGCTCTCTTAATCCCGCGGGGCTGATGGGAAATCCCATCACCCTCGGCGGGATTAACAGAGCCGCGAGAAAGGAAACTCTCGCGGCTCTGAAAGAAGCCCGCGTTTTGGACATGAAGAAAGCTGCTGAGGATGCACGGAGGCTCTGCCGGGCAGGGGGGGGCCCCGCGGCAGAGCTCTTGCTGCTGCCGCGGCAGAAGCAGCCGGTTTGGTTTTTTTTTTTTTAAACTTGGGATGCTGAAGAATGTTTTTTGCGCGGGGCCCCCTGAAACGCGGGGCCCTGTGCAAAAAACATTCTTGCTCAATGGACGGGCCGGCCCTGGGCTCACCTGATCTCCTTTGTGTTTCCTTACCATTCCCCCTAGATGTATCCCATGTCTAGAGCTACTGTGTTGTCTGTCTTGACTAGATTGTAAGCTATGATGAGCAGGGACCATATTTTATATGTGTCTGTGCAGCGCTGCATATGTCTTGTAGTGCTATACAAATGTTCAGTAGTAGTAGTAGTAATAAAAGGCTATAATTTATATGCAGACCTGAAAAATCTAGGTGCAGATATTTACATCAGCTGGTGTAAATGTCCACACCTACAATGTAAAGGAAGAAGACAAAAGAAAGCAACAAAGTATCTGTAAAATGCAATAAGACAAAAGGAACAGATACCAGACTGACAGATTTTTTCAGGTTTGATAAAGAAAGGGGTTTTATCTGGGGCAATAAAGAAAGAGGTTTTATCAAACCTGAAAAACTCTTGTCAGTCTGGTATCTGTTCCTTTTGTCTTATCACACCTATAATGTAGACATGCGTTATGTCACTTAAATTAATATTTTACAAAGACAATAGGCACCTACTTATCTTTATAAAATAGGCTTAACATAGGCACTTTAAAGCTCACTTTAACTAAATGCTCTCTTATAAAATTACCCTTTGAAGTATGTTAAAGCTTAGGCATGAAGCAAAACTGCAGAAAGAAAATTATTATACAGAAGAGTCACCCAAGTCCTCCCAGAAACATGGCCATCGGTGATAAAAGGCATCCATTTTGTTCCATTTCAGTCATTACCCATTTAAATTTAGTACCATATACTCATCAGTCCTGCCTAAATGGATAGGGCTGCTGAATATTGTGCATAAAGATAGGCAGATAAATCACTGGCTTATAATAACGTGTTGGCTGCAGTTTTGAATACTGACCCTACAACTATATTTATAAAAATGATGAAAATACACACACATTTGTACAAGAAAACACGGGGACGGATATTCAAAGGGGTTTATAAGTTTAGCATAGGCACTAACAGCCCGATTCCATCCCGGACGTAGAACCCTCTGTATGTCCGGTCTGAACCGGACATACAGAGGGCATCGTGATTCTGATCTTGCGGGGCACGTCTAGCCCTGCGGGATCAGAATTGCAATCAGTTGTTTTTTTAGGGGGGTCCTTAGCCTTGTTTTCCTTTAGTTTTTATTTCCTTTTCTTGTGATCTGTCTCCCCGAGATGTGGGCTAGAACTTAGTTTAACTATCATGTCTCTTGTTTTCTTGCTATTTTTATGTTTCCTTTGATTGTAACTGTTTCATTATTTTATGTAAACTGTTAAATTTTCATAAATATAAATAATAAAAAAATAAAAAAAAAAGAATTGCAATCAGTCCTGTACGTGCAGACTGGGAATGCGATTTAGCCCGGTGTGCACGTACAGGAAAAGCCTGATTAACTCACTCAGGGCTTTTAAATGGAGCTATGGTTTCATTTAAAAGACACGATCCTGGCTGCTGGAACAAACAACTTATTCCCCGCAGCCCGACCCCCGATTTGTCCTCCCAGGGTCTGGGTCAGACTGCGGGGAATGATCTCTGCCCCCGGCTGCCCTTTCCCGGCTTTGGGCCTGCCAATTCCTGATGTCCAGGGAAATTATTCCACCTCCAAGGTGGAATAACTTCCCCGCTCAAGTCACTGGCCCTGGATGTGCAGGGCCAACATTATAATCGGCCCTGTATGTCCAGGGCCAGCAGCCGCCCACTGCCCACCCTAATACCGCCATGATCCTCCCCATCTAGCTTTCCCGTACAACCGGCAGGGAAGCTAGACACCAGCGGGAGGGGGCACGAATAGCGGGGATGGATGTCCCGTTGGGATGTCCATCCCCACTATTCACGGCTCGGAATGAGCCTGTAAATGTATAAGCCCTTATCTATGAATTTTCAACAGCACTATTTAGACAGTGCCACCAAAAACTTTATCCTGACTTTCTGACTGCCCCAGCAGGGCTGGGACAACCATCACACAATCTAGGTGGTCGCCTAGGACAGCAGCTTATGGGGAGTAGGGAACTCAGAGATCAGGGCATTCAAAGCTAAACAATAGATTCTGACAGCCGGGGCGTGGGGTAAGGCTTAAGGTTTACCTAGGGCACCAACACCTTGAACAAACTCTAGGGACAACCCTGTGCCCCAGCACTATCTGTATAGTGCCGAGATAACAGTGGCATTCAGTTACTATCCATGTACTGTAGCAAAGTGGTTTAAGTTAGGATAGCAGAAAAGCTGTTCTAATTTATACTATTCAGCTACATGGATATCAGCTGAATATCACTGCTATCCGTACAGTAAGTCAGAATGCCCTTGTTGTACTCTGGCACCATACTGATCCACCAAGCTATAAAACGGTGGCAAGTAGTGCTGTCTACATATATTCGATGATATACAAAAAAATACAGGTTCCATAAATCAGTAGACCTCCCCAAATGAAATATTTTTTGTCAGACAATTGAACCCCAGGCAAGGAATACTTAACTGGAGGTTCGCGTCCTTTTTAATCAAAGTGCAGAAACCTTTTAACTGCTATATAAGAGTTTTTTAGTAAGAAGTACTTAGCTGGGTCCCAAGCACTATGACATAAATCCTCAGAAGTGGTGGATAACGACACAGTCCTACGTTTCGGGTCATCTAAATTTTTCAGACCCTGCTTCAGATTAAAGTCCACCGTAGTCATGAAACGTGCGCATAAGGAACCAAAACAATGAGGCCTTTTAAAAGACATGGTGTCTGACGTCACTACTGAACACATGGTTACTGCCTAGCCAGTAAGGAGGCGAAAGCAATGAACGTGCAAGCACCTCCCAACAGGCCACAAAAAGGTTCAACAAAAGGTGCGCCAATCTTGCTCTAAGTTTAAACCATGTGGCACTACAGTGTCAAGTCAAAAAATTCACTGTTGCTCATTCTTCAATAGAAGGGATAAAGGATCTCCCCCATAGATCAAAGTAGGCACTTGGTCTATGGCCCGCCAAGTGAAGTGATTAAACACATGGGCACACTGAAAAGCATGTTGAACCAGAGGAACAGAAAGAGTTTGAGTGTGGATCCTAGAGGCATGCTCAGCCAGGTTTTTCTTCAAGGGTTGTAAGGTACAGCCCACATACTTCAAACCACATTGGGCAGACCAACATATACATGACAAACGATGAATCGCATGTTGTAGAATGCCGAAATGTACACAATTTTTTATTCATAGGGTCTTCCCAAGTTGTACCCGTCAAAGATCCTGAACAATAAGTGCAATGACTACAATGAGAATGGTCCTACTGTTCCAATGATCATGAAATATGTGGAGAGGGGTGCATCAATTTGTCTAAAACATCCCAATGTCTATGTAAAATTCCTTGTACCATATGTGTTCTATTAGTGAAGGGTAAAACCCCCACAATACACTCCTCTGTAAAAGAGGGGTCCATAGAACTTGAATCGGGAGATAACAACCATTCCCTATGATTATATAGGCCCGCTTATAAGCTTTGGTTATCACAGATTTAGGGTAACCCCGAGCATACAGGCAGTAACCATGTGTTCAGTAGTGACGTCAGACGCCATGTCTTTTAAAAGGCCTCATTGTTTTGGTTCCTTATGCGCACATTTCATGACTACGGTGGACTTTAACCTGAAGCAGGGTCTGAAAAATTTAGATGACCCGAAACGCAGGACTGTATCGTTATACACCACTTCTGAGGATTTATGTCATAGCGCTTGGGACCCAGCTAAGTACTTCTTACTAAAAAACTCTTATATAGCAGTTAAAAGATTTCTACACATTGATTAAAAAGGACGCGAACCATCAGTTAAGTATTCCTTCCCTGGGGTTCAATTGTCCGACAAAAAATATTTAATTTGGGGAGGTCTATTGATTTATGGAACCTGTATTTTTTGTATATCATTCGCTATTTGGGCTGATAGGTTTTCCGTTGCCCTAAGGATTTTTTTGGATTGGTCTACATATATTCAGCACCACCGCTTCCATGGATAGCAATACTAAATATACATTGACTAAATGCTCGGCCAGTGATTTAAACAAATGCTAACTACAGGGTTTAAATAGTGGCCCAACAATTTTCAAATGATATTCTATAGTCTTTCAAAATGCATGATATAAAACAAAATGATTCAAATTTTGTTAGTCAGTGGAAATATTTGAACCTCCAGATATCTCTCTATTTGTTTATATCATTGTATAATGCCTTTTCCTTCATAGATCTCCCATTAGCCATTAAAGGGTTTAATGAACAAAGTTTATCAGTTCCCAGATCCAGCTGGCTTTGTTTATCCCACCTTTTATTTTAAGGAGCAACCTTTGCCCCTTATTATCTAATCCCTTCTTTTATTTCAGCTAATTATATTAAAGTTGACTTTACAACACTCAGGAATTTCCGGTTCTACTTTGTCCCCTGCTGATACTGGGACAGTCTGCTTAGAATTACCACACCCAGAAAAGACAGGCACTGAACAAAATAAGCACATGAAAAGGAAAGAAAAAAAATCTTCAGCAGGAAGAAAAGTGGAACAGTATTTTTAAACCTATAAAATCCTCTGAGTCATCTAAATCAGTGCCGAGTGGAAAAGGAAAACTTAGAACAAACCTGACTTCATTACTGCTAGACAAAGGGTCTGTATACTGTATTAAGGGCTGTAACATTAAAAGCACTAACATGGTTTAATAAATACAATCTTGGTATTAATAGGCCTTAATTGCCGCTTCTCATGCAAAAATACAAATTAGTACATTATTGTGTAAAATCATGTTATTTGACTTCATTAAGACAGCTTGCATAAACTCCTGAATGTTGTTGATGAGTGAAGGTTACCAACAGCACAAACACTTTCTCTAGCCGAGCACTGGCCTAAGCACATGATCAGTAAGGGAGTTATTTTAGAAGCTTAATTTATGATATACATGTATTGAGCTAAGCTTGGAGAATGGTCGAGCATTTGGTAGCTGAGATTTAATGCTAAAAAATACAGGGTCATGCATTTGGGCTGCAAAAATCCAAGGGAGCGGTACAGTGTAGGGGGTGAAGTACTTCTGTCCAGGAAAGAAGAGCAGGACCTAGGCGTGATTGTTTCTAATGATCTGAAAGTGGCTAAACAGGTAGAAAAGATGATGGCAATAGCCAGAAGGATGCTTGGGTGCATAGGGAGAGGAATGGCCAGCAGAAAAAAGGAAGTGATAGTGCCTCTGTATAAGTCTGTGGTGCGACTGCATTTGGAGTATTGTGTGCAGTTCTGGAGACCACATCTTCAAAAGAATATAAGCTGTATGGAGTTGGTGCAGAGAGTGGCTACTAAAATGGTTAGTGACCTTTGTTATAAAGCATATGAGAAAAGATCTTAATATGTATACGCTAGAGGAAAGGTGGGAGAGAGGAGATATGATAGAGGCGTTTAAATAGCTCTGTGGCATAAATGCCCAAGAGGAGAGTCTCTTTTGGCTGAAAGTAAGCTCTGCTACAAGGGGACATAGGATGAGAGTGAAAGGGGATAAACTTAGGAGTAATATGTGGAAATATTTTGTTACAGAAAGAATGGTAGATGCATAGAATAGTCTCCCAGTGGAGATAGTGGAGACGAGGGCAGTATCTGAATTCAAGAAAGCATGGGACGAGCACAGAAGATCTCTAAAGGATAAAAGGGGACTATTGTAGTGAATATGGAAGGGCAGACTAGATAGGCCATGTGGTATTTTTCTGCCATCATTTTCTCTGTTTCTATGTTTCTATATAATCAGGCATATACAGTACATATGTAAATGGCATCCCACGTAAATGACCATTTTAGAAAGGGCTCAATTTACACATGTCCACACCACTTGGAAGCTTCAAGGGATGTGTTGTGGGCATGGTTAGGGTGTGGCTAGAGCAGGTCAAAAATCTACATGTGTATTATTCATTTCATATGGGGACTACCTGTGTATGATAAAAAATGTCCATGTTGGAATGTTCCTTGGCAAGTTTAGGCTTTTCAAAAGTGCTCATTTTGGCCAGCCCTTTACAGGGGGGATTAAGGGGATATTCTCCTTTATCTCTCATTGTTTATTTACCCCTCCAAATTAGATTAATATAGAGACATCTGAAATTAAATGGTGGTATTTACATATGCAGGCTTACAAAATGGCTCACATACATCTATGTTCCGGCACCTACACATGGAAGTTGTAAAAAAGCAGCCTAAGTATAAGTGCCTGCACTTTCACATGTATGTAGCTGTGTGTCTCCATTGTTTATCACAGTGTACATCTGTAAAATGGCCCCTCCTGTTTTATTTTATTTATTTTTTATTTTTGAACATTTTTATACCACATTTTCCAGTAGATCAAATGCAGTTTACAATGAACACATTTTTGAATAGCACATTAAATAGTACATATTCAAATTATATGGAACAATAAGAAATATGTGCATTTGTATACCATTTGCACTCAACTAAAAATAACAGAAGAACTATTTGCATGTTAGGATATGAGACAGTATTCGGTCCGTTCATTATGGAGGGGACTTTGAAGGAATGTAGTTTGTAAAAGCATGTACTAATTCAAGTTTGTGTTGGGGGAGGAGAAATTAGTTCAGTCAAGGTCATTTGGATTTCCAAAATGTAGTATGAAGAGATGAATTTTGAGATTTTTGTGGAAGGTAGTTAGGTCATTTACATCTCTTAAGCTGTCGGGAAGATTGTTCCAGAGAGTAGGGGAGAAATGTGAAAAGGCTCTGTTGTTTGTTTCTTTTCTAGATGTTCTGAAGTCTGGTGGGGTTGTGAGTTTGTTTTTGTTATGGTCGTATTGTATGCGGATATGGACTTCTTTAGTAATAGGGTGGAGAGATATGAAGGGGCAATGTCTTTTAAAAATTTGAGTTATCCCATCCAGTCCCATGGCCTTGTCCACTTTCAGTTTTGCAAGTTGTTCTAACACATCATAAGTTGTTCTAACACATATATGTGATATAATAGATGGAAGTTTCTGAAAATTGCACAGATGGGCTGGAGATAAATATTGAATAAGAGGGTGGATAGTGCGGATCCTTGAGGCAAGCCTTGTTCTTGGTTATAAGGGTCTGATGTTTGTTGTCCCATTCTTACCTGTTGGGTTCTATCTGATAGATATGAGCTGAACCATTGAAATACAGTGTCTTTAATGCCTATTTGTTGTAGCCTAGAGAGCATGATGTGGTGGTTTATGCTGTCAAAAGCTGCCGTAATGTCTACGAATATAAGAAGGACCGCCTGTGAAGCGTTATTTATACCACGTATGAAGCATTTGAAAAGAACAGTGAGGAGGGTCTCAACTCTGATATGGGCGAAAGCCATATTGATGTTCATCTAGGGGTGCAAATGTGTCAATATGATCTTGGAGCTGAATTTGAACTGTCTTTTCAATCAGCTTGGCCATGAAAGGGAGGCTGGAGATCAATGTTCCCTCTAATTTTCTGTAGGCTGTGTGCGCATAAAATATCAGCTGTGCAGCTTTCGAAGGAAGGTTAAATTTTTGTGCGCCACATAATGACACTCGGAGTTATATACTTTAAAATTTGACTACACGTCAGAATATAGTATGTACACCACATTGATTTTAATCAAATTAAATTAAAATAGACAATTACTAAATGAAGTGTAAAATTTCTAGTAATTACAATCACAACTTTTAAATTTTAAGATGTCTGTGTTGTTTTCTATCAGAATCGGAACCGTAATTTTTGTGCGCTCTGTTGTAAAGTATGTGCACGCACACAGCTTAGAGGGAACAGTGCTGGAGATGGGTCTATATGATGTAGGGGTGTTTTTATCCATGGTGTTAATTTTTAGAATAGGGTGGATTAAAGCATGTTTCAGTAGGTGGGGTATATAGCCATGTTGTAGGGAGAGGTTGACCATTGGGTAGATGAATTGAATGTGGATGCATATCCATGTGCACTCCTGCATTTCATTCTACTTAGAAACAGCTCCATGTTTAGCAGATCCAGAATTGTAAGTATGGCATCTCATTCTAATCTCCATGTCTTTTCGAAAGGTGCCTTCATAAGTGCCTATAAACTGAAAGTAGATATAACCCTCCAACCTTACCAAGAGACATTACAAATTCATGACTTCCTGCTATTGCATGCTAAGCTCAATGGCAAGGTAATAAGCTCAAAAATAAACCGGGGTCTCAGACAATTGCAACAACAATCCAAACAGTATTTTCAGAATTGTCTAGGACGTATGTTGCATTTTTGCATCAATGACCTCTCCGGTTGGTGCTTAATTATTGTAGCAATTGAACATGCAGGATAGTTTAAAATATCTCTTGGACTCTAATCAATGCCGATTTTATTGCAACTTATTTTTTGCTGAGATTTTTTGAGAAATTTTTCATATTGTTTCACACTGAGGTTTTAACTCATTCTTTTATGAGATTTTCAAAAATTCAACTTGTCTTTGAAACAAATAGTAATGCTTATCTTTTGAGTAGAACAGTAATGCTTATCTTTTGAGTAGAACAGCGAACTACCCCGACGCCACCGTCAGGTACCGATTTGCGTTTCAAATTTTCCTCAGGGGGAGCTGTTAGTTCAAGCCGTGCTGTCTGAAAGTATAAGCAGAAGAGTTTTAAAACCTAAAACAGAACAGCTTCAGAAAAAGAAAAATCTCCGTCTAATTCTTATTACCAAAAAATGAGTTGAGGCTAGATAATCTTTATCCACACTCTTACCCTCAGTTCTTTTTACCCGATATCAGCATATAGAATTTCTTTCCCATCTAGTTAAATTCACAATTTTTCACAATTACTTTGATTTTGAAGGCACTCTGTATCAACAGCGATCCGGGGTGGCCATGGGAGCCACCTGTGCTCCATCAGTTGCCAATTTCTACATGGACACCTATGAGTGCCGATGGCTTACAACATCCCCATATAAAGATCGTCTGCTTTTATGGAAACACTATATTGATGACATGTTTCTTTTATGGAAGGGTGATGCATGACAACTACCAGATTTTGTATGATGGTTGAATAGTGTGAATTCCAATATACAATTCACCTGTACTTTTCATGAACGAGAAGTCACTTTTCTAGATGTAGTGGTTCAAAGCGGGAATCAGGGTTGGGTGACCCGAGTTCACAAAAAACCAACAGATAGAAACACGATTCTTCATTATTATAGCAAGCATCCTAAACAACTTCGTGACAGCCTCCCTCTATCACAGTTTATGCGATATTGTCGAAACTGTTCCAGTTTACATGAATACAAAAAACAGGCTAAGGAATTGGTGCAAACTTTTGCTGACCGTCAATATCCAGACCCGGTAATTCAAAAAGCATATAAACGAGCCCTGTATAACAACAGGGATTTATTATTGCAGCCCCAACACAAATCAGAGCAAACTGATGTAGAACATATCAATCTCATCACCAAGTTTTCTCCGCTCAGTGGTAACATCAAACGTATCATTAAGCGCCATCAAAATGTATTGAGTACTTTACCTGGGCTACAAAATAAATCTATTCGTTGTGTTTGGACCCGTCATCAGAAGTTGAAGGAGAAACTCAGTCCAGCTCAGTTACGTTCCATTCTGCCAACAGTACGGAGGGGCGAATCTGGTCATTTGAAGTGCGGTAGCTGTAATATCTGCAGCGTATCTGAGCAAACTACCAGCTTTGAATATCGTGGAAGAACTTATCAGTTGTGAGATTCCACTTTGTGTGGTTCGGACCATATAGTTTATGGAATTAGGTGTCCCTGCGGTTTGCTATACATGGGTAAGACCATTAGACCACTTCGTGTCCGCCCGAATGAACACCGGAGCAGATTAAAATGCCGTGTTTTGGAGGCTCCCCTAGTTTTACATTGTTTACAACATGATCACATTTTTGAGGATTTACGATGTTTTGGCATCGAACTAGTGACAGCTGGGAGAGGAAACAAATCCAAAGCAAAAACCCTACTCATTCTGGAACAAATATGGATCCACAGACTTCAATCTGTTGCTCCACATGGTTTAAACGCCATGATTGAATGGGGAGCATGCATTTAAATCTGAATTGAAGTGTTGTGTAATTCAGGCAGTGATCAGCTTTGTCTCCCACACCTGTGCATAGCTATTTAAATTTCTAAATTCAGTCATGATCCGCATGCGCGGCGTCTGAAGGGAAGCCAGTAGGCCAGCAGGCAGCCATGACAGCACATATCGATTTTTGATATCGGGTGAAAAGAACTGAGGGTAAGAGTGTGGATAAAGATTATCTAGCCTCAACTCATTTTTTGGTAATAAGAATTAGACGGAGATTTTTCTTTTTCTGAAGCTGTTCTGTTTTAGGTTTTAAAACTCTTCTGCTTATACTTTCAGACAGCACGGCTTGAACTAACAGCTCCCCCTGAGGAAAATTTGAAACGCAAATCGGTACCTGATGGTGGCGTCGGGGTAGTTCGCTGTTCTACTCAAAAGATAAGCATTACTGTTCTACTCAAAAGATAAGCATTACTATTTAAGTTTCAAAGACAAGTTGAATTTTTGAAAATCTCATAAAAGAATGAGTTAAAACCTCAGTGTGAAACAATATGAAAAATTTCTCAAAAAATCTCAGCAAAAAATAAGTTGCAATAAAATCGGCATTGATTAGAGTCCAAGAGATATTTTAAACTATCCTGCATGTTCAATTGCTACAATAATTAAGCACCAACCGGAGAGGTCATTGATGCAAAAATGCAACATACGTCCTAGACAATATGAAATTAGGTCTTACCTGCTAATTATCTTTCCTTGAGCTTTCTCCGGGCCAGTCCAGGGACAGGTAGGGTTGTCAATCCTCTATAGCAGCTGAGGACTGATGACTTCAAGTTTTCTTGAGAGGTGAAGCCACTCCCCCTGAGGGTAATCCAGCAGTCTTCTCCTGACAAAGCAACTAAAAGAAATAACTGAAAAAAAAAACCAGATTAACCCTGTACCACTGATAATGTTCCAAAGTCCTTGAAAAAATGCAGAAACCATCAACCGGGCTTCTAAACTTCTTTTTTTTTTTTTTTTTTTTTAATTATTTTTTTTTTCCGTTTTTATTAAACTAGTAGAACATAACCTTAGTCTGCACTGAATGCAATCTGAAAGTCCCAGTCACGACCTTTCTCACGGATGAAGGCCTGAAAACGGTGGAGCTCTACATGATAGGAACAAAAAAGAGCTACAAACCGCAAGAGGTGGGACCCTGGACTGGCCCGGAGAAAGCTCAAGGAAAGATAATTAGCAGGTAAGACCTAATTTCATATTCCTTATCGCTTCTCCGGGCCAGTCCAGGGACAGGTAGGGCAGTACCAAAGCAGTACCTAAATATGGGAGGGACCCACGAGCCCTGCGATAAGAGCCGAGGCCCCCACTTTCGCATCATCCCGGGCTTGAACATCCAATCTGTAATGCTTGGTGAAAGAATGTAATGAAGACCACGTTGCTGCTCTGCAGATATCTACTGGCGGTACAAAAGCAAACTCCGCCCAGGAAGTGGCTAGAGCTCGAGTAGAATGAGCCCGTAAACCCACCGGTGGTGAAAGTCCCTTAACAGTGTAAGCCTCTACAATAGCACAGCGAACCCAACGAGCTATAGTAGCCTTGGAGGCTGGCAAACCTTTCTGAGGCTCAGCGTACTGGACAAAGAGTCTATCCGTTTTCCGAAAGGACTTGGAAACGCGCACACCTTGCCAAGATCCAAATGCCGGAGAGCCCGATCCATGGGAGCACTGGAACTATTCGGAAATACCGGCAAGGCTACTGCTTGATTAACATGGAAAACTGACAGCACTTTAGGCAAATAGGAAGGGACGGTTCGTAGCAACACTCGCTCCGGCAGAAATTGAAGATAAGGCTCTCAGCAAGACAACGCCTGCAAGTCGGAAATCCGGCGAGCCGAACACAAAGCGACCAAAAAGGCCGTCTTCCAGGAACATTCACACACCTCACGAGAGCTGAGAGAAGCTAAGGTGGACTGGGAAAAAGCCTCCAAAACCACGTTTAAATCCCAAGGGGGAACGATGGAGCGCACCGGAGGTCGGAGTATCTTTGCAGCTTGTAGAAATCGTTGAACATCCGGAAGCGCCGAAAGACGGCGACGCTGCACGGCACCTCGAAAACAAGCAAGCGCCGCTATATGAACCTTAAGGGTACTGAGAGCTAGACCTTTGTCTAAGCCATGCTGAAGGAAAAGGAGGAGCTGAGGTAAGGTAGACGACATAGGAAGAATATGGCGCTGAGCACACCAGACTTCAAACAGACGCCAGACGCGCACATATGCTAGTGAGGTCGTCGGTCGTTTAGACTGAAGTAAAGTGTCCACCACGGAATCTGCATAACCCTTGCACTTTAAGTGAGCCCTTTCAAGAGCCAAGCCGTAAGTAAGAATCGATCCACCCTGGGCATGAGAATCGGACCCTGATGTAACAGATTGACGCGAACCGGAAGAGGCCAAGGCGGAGCTATGAGAAGCCGTACGAGATCGGCATACCAGGGACGATGAGGCCAATCCAGAGCAATGAGAATCACCCGCCCGTGGTGGTGTGCAATCCGCTGAATGACCCGACTCAACATTGGCCAAGGAGGGAAAACGTACAATAGGGAGTCCCGCGGCCACTGCTGTACCAGAGCATCGAGCACCTCGGACATGCGCTCCCTGCGTCTGCTGAAGAAGCGATTGGCCTTGGCATTGGCAAACGTCGCCATCAGATCCATTACCGGAGACCCCCAACGCAAAGTCAGCTCGTGATAAACGGCCGTGTTCAGCTCCCATTCTCCGGGATCGAGGATATTGCGGCTGAGATAATCGGCTTGCACATTTTCCTTGCCAGCGACATGTGCCGCTGAAAGCGCTGTGAGATGGGACTCCGCCCAATCCATTAATTCTTGACTTTCGGACAGGAGAGCGAGAGACTTGGTGCCGCCTTGACAATTGATATAAGCGACTGTCACTGCATTGTCGGAGAAAATCTTGACTGCAGTCCCCTTGAGCAAGTCTGCGAAGTGCAATAGGGCGAGGTGAGCTGCTCGCAGCTCCAGACGATTGATCGACCACGAACTCTCCTCGGGAGACCAGGAACCCTGAGCGACTCGCGTCTGACAATGAGCTCCCCAGCCCGAGAGACTGGCATCGGTGGTAACCAATACCCACGAGGACTCCTGCAAAGGAACTCCCGCCGTAAGATGCTCCGGAACCAACCACCACTGCAGACCGTGTCGCACTTGTTCCGGACAGGACAGACGCTGCGAAAGAGGGTGAAGTTGCGGCGACCATCGGGATAGGAGCGCCTGCTGCAAAGGTCGCATGTGGGCTCTGGCCCACGGAACCAAATCCAGAGCCGCCGCCATGGACCCCAAAAGCTGCAAATAGGTCCATGCCGACGGAGCTGGAAGACACAGAAAAACTTGCACCTGTCGCAAGAGCTTCTGCACCCGCTGATCGGGCAAAAATACCGCTCCTCGCGCCGTGTCGAAGCAGGCTCCGAGATAAGTTAGCTGTTGCTCTGGTAGCAAATGGCTTTTGGCACGATTGATCACCCAACCGAGTTGTTCGAGCAGCTGAACTACACGAGCCGTCGCCGTCACCGACGCAGCCCGAGAATCGGCCCGGATCAACCAATCATCGAGATATGGATGCACCCGGACACCTTCTTTGCGAAGCGCCGCTGCTACCACCACCATCAGTTTCGTGAAAGTACGTGGAGCCGTCGCTAGACCGAACGGCAGAGCGCGAAATTGGAAATGCCCCATCGGAAGGGCAAAACGTAAATAGCGCTGATGAGCTGGTCTGATCGGTATATGCAGATAAGCCTCTGTGAGATCTATGGAGGAGAGAAATTCTCCCGGCTGCACCGCCCGAATCACTGTGCGCAAGGTTTCCATACGAAAGTGTGGCACCCGCAAAGTACGGTTTACCCCTTTTAGATCTAGTACTGGACGAAAAGAACCTTCCTTTTTGGGAACCACAAAATAGATCGAGTATCGACCGCAGCCGTATTGGTCCAATGGCACCGGAACGATCGCTTGCAGCTGAAAAAGACGGACGAGCGTGTCCGAAATAGCTTGCATCTTCAGACCATGCGCACACGGGGACATTACAAAGGCGGGTGGTAAAGGGCATGCGAAGTCCAGAGCATAGCCCTTTTGAATTACTTCCAAAACCCATTTGTCTGAAGTGATTGCGGCCCAGGCTGCTAGAAACTTCTGCAGGCGACCTCCTACCGGAACTAACGCCTGGACCAGCTGACCTTCATTGCGGCTTTTTAATGGAAGGTTGAGAGACCGTCCCATAAGAGCGGCCAAAACCTCTGGCTCCTCGAAAGGACTGACCACGAAAACTGGACCGTCCCCTGGAATGGGGCGCAAAGCGCGCTCCCCGAAATCTGCGGGAATCCCGAGAGGAGCCCCGAAGAGGTCCTGAACTTCGCAGCGGCTTAGGCCTATCCTCAGGCAACCGACCGCCTTTCGAGTCACCTAAATCTTTGACAATTTTTTCCAAGGCTTCCCCAAAAAGTAACTTCCCCTTAAAAGGCAGTTTACTAAGTCGGAAATGCCTGGCCGCTACCATAGAGGCCATGGTTTTTGCTGCAATCCGCAACAAATCATAAAAGGCATCCGCCATATAAGCAGCGGCCGATTCTAACTTGGCATTGTCTGGAACCTCCGAAACGGACTCCCCAGCCGCGTCCCCTTGCAGCCAGCGAATGGATGCACGAGAAACATAAGCTCCACAAACAGCCACTTGCAGCGCTAAGGCGCTAGAATCAAAGGCCTACTTGAGGAGAACTTCCAGTTTTCTATCCTGGAGATCCTTAAGCGCCGCTGCCCCTTCCACAGGGATGGTAGTCTTCTTAGTCACCGCAGAGACCAAGGCATCCACCTTAGGCATGCGCAATAAATCTCTTTCCTCCTGCGGAAGAGGGTACATTCGAGCCAATGTGCGACCTCCTCGCAGAGTAGCTTCAGGGCATTCCCATTCCGAATCTATCATCTGCTTAATAACCCGATGCATGGGAAAACAGCGTTGCTGAGTCTTAAACCCCTGCAACAAGGGATCTTCCAAGGGCTCCTGAGAGGAAGAAGGAGGAAGCAGGTGGAGAGCCACCAGAGATTGTGCAATAAGAGCAGCCAGCTCTTCCTTACGGAAGATCCGGAAAACATTAGGATCCTCTCCAGGGGCAATCTCTCCCTCCTCCAATTCCTCTGTATCCGGATCTAATATAACTTCTGCTAACTCCTCTATGTCCCCTTGACCGAGGAATACGGAATCATGGGATGGACCAGGACCCAACGGATCCCCAAGAACTTCCTTAGGCTTAGAAGTCCCCTCTCCAGGATCTTCTGCACTCTGCCCCTTAGGAGAGAGTATGTCAAGAGAGGAAAACGCTGCAGACTGCTCATGCTGTGCCGATTTAAGCAAAAAAGCCTTATGCATCGCCAATATAAATTCTGGCGAGAAAAAGGAAGTGATGTCCCCCGGAGCCTGCAAAGTGGAATGTGCATGCTGCTCTACAGAAACAGGTTCTTTAGATGACTTAACCTTCCGTTTGTGCGGCCGCGGCTGCTCCGCCGGAGCGCTGACCGGCGCCGACAAGATGGCCGACTTTCCCGCCTTTTCAGCGTGTAAAGAAGGCTCCTCAGACTTATTTACTGGCTTGTCCGCCATGAAGAAAAAAACACGGGGGCAAAAGAAAAACACAGAAGAATCCTACTCCGCCGCCGAATAAGGAACAGTGAAGCAAAAATAAAACCACCCGCTGACAGAAGGACTCGGGGAAGCGTGACGGCATTAAACAAAAATAAATGAAAAACTCACCGATAGCATCTAGCACACTCTGAGCATACCCGGTAGTCCCGCAGCCAGCGGGAAATAGTCTACAGAGGTAGCATTCACGGCAGAGGCATCACTGGGGCTCCCAGACAACACTCTGCCGACGGAGCCGGAGCCGGTGAATAGAGACAGGCTCTGCCTCACACCGGAGCCTGACTCACTCATCGTCTCCGATTACATTAAAGCTGCAGCACCCCAAAAAATTTAGAAGAAGGACTTAAGAAGAATATCAGCCCTGCTAGAGCCAATATATATTATAGAAAATAACAAAGAGAGTTAAAGTGAGGGAGAACCAGAGATTTGATCCTCTATAGCTGCTGAGGACTGAAAGACTGCTGGATTACCCTCAGGGGGAGTGGCTTCACCTCTCAAGAAAACTTGAAGTCATCAGTCCTCAGCTGCTATAGAGGATTGACAACCCTACCTGTCCCTGGACTGGCCCGGAGAAGCGATAAGGAATTCTGAAAATACTGTTTGGATTGTTGTTGCAATTGTTTGAGACCCCGGTTTATTTTTGAGCTTATTACGTTGCCATTGAGCTTAGCATGCAATAGTAGGACGTCATGAATTTGTAATGTCTCTTGGTAAGGTTGGAGGGTTATATCTACTTTCAGTTTATAGTTGATTAAATTCCCTCTGTTAAGTGCAACCAAGTTTATTGTGTTCATAAGTGCATTAGCAACATGCAATGCAAGCCATCAAATCAATGCTGACTCCTGGCAACCTAGACCCTGCATTTTCTTGGTAAGGTGCAACCAGAAGTAGATTGCCTTTCTTCCACAAAGTGAGTTTACAATGTTGCTATTTTAGAGTGATCATCCATCCAAGTCCTAACCAAGCCCAACCCTGCTTAGCTTCAGATATCAGCCAAGCGCAGATTCATTCAGGACAGCTGAAGACTCAAAACAATAGTATACCAAAGACACATTACTAGAAACCTTTATCACTTCATCATTTAGGGAATGACTTTCTGAACTATCTAAGCATATAAACCACTGTGCTTAAATAACCTGTTATAAAATTGTGCAGTTTATGCAGGTAGAATAATACGCATGCCATTTCAAGCGTACTTTTATCTGCAGTGTTTAGAGGTTTTCTTGGAAGCAGAGCTAGGGTGGCATTCTGCAGGTTTCTATATTGTCCCTGCATTACTTAATGTATTTATAGCTCTCCTTTTGACATTAATTCAAGGTTTGAGGGTTGCTGTCTTTGCCTATGCTGATGATATTAAAGTATTATTCAGCTGCAACTTCAAGCATCCTGATTTAACACAGTTGAATCTTTGTTTAGAAGCATCTTCTAATTAGTTAGAAGCTAACAAACTTAAGGTGAATAGGGACATATCAGAAACCATCAAGTTTTCAAACCATGAGAGTCCGCCAACAATTGCCTCCATCAATAGTGTAAATTCTGTCCAAGTGCCCCTGCGGTGCAGGGAGCCCCAAGGAAGAAGGGGGCTCACTTGCAACTACTCCCATATCTTCTGAAGTGGACTTCCCCCACTCTGGGGGCCCTTTAAAAATTGTTGCTTGGAGGCTCATAATTTGAATTTCTTGCACTGGTCCCCATAATTCATAATTGGCCTCTGGTTGTATGAGAAGATGTGATAGTGATCGGTATTATGCTCGACTCTCACCTTACATTTCATGAGTATGTTTCTTCCTTAGTATGAACTTCCTTTTTCTCCCTGCACCAAATTAGGTCAACTAAATCTTTCATTGGGAAAAAAAAGATCTACAATGTTTAATTCATGCTCTCATATTTAATCAAATTGATTATTGTAATTCCCAGTTGGAAGGCACTGGAAGTACCATGTTGAAAAGAATTCAACAATTCAAAATACCGCAGTTAGGCCATCTTATGGTGCTAGCTGGCACTCCCATATTCCACCTTTTCTGTACAAACAACACTGGCTCCTGGTAGTCTTTAGAATTCAATTCAAAATCTTACTGTATAGGGCATTCTACACCAGTTATCTTCTATATCTAGCATCACTTTTGACAGGGCCGCAGCAAGGATTGTGCAAGCAGTGCAGCCGCACAGAGCGCAAGTACAGAAAGGGCGCTGATATCACCTCTGGGCTTCCAGGAAGCTCAAAAAGAGCGAGTTACAGCATGTGGTTGGGGCAGAGGTGGGGGGTGGGGGGGGGGAGCAGATTTGTTAGTCACAAAAAGGTGCATTTCTAGCTTGGTACAGTCCTGATGCTTGATACCTCGTTCTTCTTCTCGCCCAACCAGAACCCTTTAATTGTGCACTCTTTATTTACCTTTTCCATTAGTGATTAGAAGTCATACTGCTTGTATATCATCCTTTTTATTTATGGCCTCTCTATTACAGAACAGACTTCCCCCTGATGTTAGGTTGAAAAGTAATTATAGCAGATTCAAAGAGTCTTACATACTTGTCTCTTTACATGAGCATTTGGTGACCTGTACTGAGTAATCTGTTTGAGCTCCAAGACCCAGCCACTTTTGTATAGTCTATGTTATTATTTCCCTACCTTTTGTTGAAGGGTTGTAGGATTAGGGTATGTAAGTGATATACTATACTACCTTCCCTAAAGTGTTAGTATTACCATTTTTATTGTGAATCACTTTAATGCCTCATTTAGATAAGAGGAGTGGCCTAGTGGTTAAGACAAAGTACCTCAGGCTGGAGAGCTGGGGGTTCAATTCCCACTGGGGACAGTAATCTCAGGCTGGAGGAACTGTGGTTTCTAGTCCTATAGGCACTCCTTGTGGCTTTGGGCAAGTCACTTAACCCTCTGTTGCCTCAGATACACATAGATTGTGAGCCCTTTGGGGAGGAGGGAATGTATCCAGTACCTGCTTATTGTGATTGAAAACCACTCTAATACCATTCAGCCTGGGTGATAAATCAATAAATTACATAAACATAAACATGTGAGTAGAGTAAGGGAATAGTAGCGGGCATGTACTACCATACACTTAGCCAGAATGAACAGCCAGATGATGCTAACAGAAATTAGGGAAGCCAACAGAATTGGCAACCCAGTAATAATGTGTGTTTTCAATTATCCCAGTATAAATTCAGTCAATGTCACATTGAGATATGTTAGGGAAATAAAGATTCTAGATGAAATAAATGACTGCTTCATGAAGCAGCTGGTTCAGCAACAGACTTAGTCCTTAGTGGATTTAATATGAGAGGTAACGGTGTTGGGGTGACTTGGCAATAGTGATCAGCAAGGAAATTTTCTGCACTAGCTTTAACTTTCAAAAGAGAGACAATGAGAAAATGAGGAAATGAATAGGAAAAAACTAAAATGAACAGTTGAAAAGGTAAGGGTGGGGGGATATTAAGTGGTAGTGGTTAGCCATTGCTGCTGAATTTAAACCTGATTGCCAAGAAGCTAACCGAGCAGCAGTGATATTTAGCCACTGCCCCATTAGCTTCCAATGCAAAAGTTAGGCCATCCTAAAATCTATAGTACCTGAAGATTGGAAAGTGGCTACCATAACAGCATTTTTCAAAAAAGGTTCTAGGAGTGATCCAGGAAACTAAAGACCGATGACCTAACATCAGTGCCAGACAAAATGTTAGAAGCCATTATAAAAAACAAAATTACATGGGGGGCCAATCTGCACCACGTTTAGTGGGGAAATATGTCTGGGTTGGACGTATATCCCCTGCTAAATGCTAGGGACAGATTCCCAACCCAAAGCTCCGCACACATAGAAAGGAGATGTGCGGAGAGCTCTGGACAGGTTCAGGAGGGGTAAGGCCGGAGGAGGAGACTGGGTGGCACAGAGACGGGACCATGGCCCTGGACATACAGGGCGAATTCCAGATGCAGCCCTGTATGTCTGGGGGAGCAGAGATGGCTGGAGAACTTATTCCTCCTCGGAGGTGGAATAAGTCCCCCGGTCAGGGCAAGGTGACATTGTGCCCCACACAGCTGGTGAGGAGCAGCAGGAGGTTCCTCACAGCCCGATCCTGGCTTCAGCAAGCTCATTTGGGGTTTGGGCAGCGGGGAAATCATCATTTAACAATCTGTGGGGTTCAGGGCTTCTGTATGGCATCACAGTGCCATGGAGATGAGGGAGGGTTAGGTGGGGGGTATTCTGGACATGCAGCGGGCCTGAATCAGGGCATGTCCTGCCCATCCAGGCCACTTGCACTCGATTCTGCTCCCATGGGGACCTCTAGTTCCCGTGGGTTCAGAATCGGGTGGAAATCCGGTCTGCCAGATTTTGGATGTCCGGACATGCCCCGTTTGGAATTGGCCTCTAAGCATATAGACAGGGGGTACACTAAGGGAAGACAAGGTCATAGGACAGGAGGCAGTTTCCTATTGCAGACTGGGAACTGGGTCAAAACCAGAATGAGTTTAGCCAAGAGAAGTATTCCTTCACCAATTTGCCACATTTTTCTGAAGGTGTCAATAAGTAGATTAAGGTGAGCCAGTTGATTAAAAGCAGCATTTTAGAAAAGCCATCTAGGAACAAGTTGAGACATCCAGGGCAAAATGTCCAAAATACCGGGATAATGGTGGCAGTAAATGGGGCATGTGTCAGAGCCTTCTGAAATAACATCATCTCTGTCCCAAAAGATGCATGTCCCCACAACAGTTGCAAGAGGCCGGCCCGTGCATAAGGCAAAGCAATCTATGTACATGGTTTCAGCCTATTTTAGAAAGGTACATAGACATGACAACAGAGGTATTTCAGGATGGCGGCATCTATTCTATGCTATATACACTTTCCGGCCTGCCATTTTAGAAGTGCAGATGTACGGTGCGGGGCAGCAAATGAAAGATCTGTTTATTTACATACATGTTCCTTTCACCCAACAAAAATTACTGTTGAAGTGAGAGCACATTTACCTTTTCTCCCTACAAGTGGTGCTCCCAGGAAATAAGCACTTTCTGCTACCTGGACCATGAGCAGGTATATGAATGGAAATGTTAGTAGCCAAGTCCAGATGTATGCAGGCCTTTCAAAATCATGCGGTAACATGCATTTTCATAAGACTACCCAGACCAAGCCTCTACCATGCCCCTGTGCAACATGTGCATGATCACATAAGGCAGGGCTGGTGCTAGGGTTTCTTGTGCTCCCCGTCAATCTATAAATCGGTGCCCTCCTTCCTCATTAGCCAATGACCTGTGGCTGCACCCACAATGTTATTTTTTATAACACCTTAATTTTTAATACTTCTTTCACTTTGTCATTTTATGTTTCTCATTTTTTTAAGCACTTTGGTGCCCCCCAAAACAAATTGGCACCCTCTGCCATGCTTACCTTGCTTACTGTGTTGACCCAACCCTGGTGCTGGGAACGTGTATATCCTGACTTTCTAAAATGGCTCCGGGGACATCTTTGTGTTTTGCACATCTGAATGGGCATTTTCAGACATGCAAATCACATTTGGGCTTCTAAAATGACCCCCGGAGTATATCTGGATTTTCAGAAAGCCTTTGACAAGGTCCCTCAGAAACTCCTGAAGAATTTAAAAAGTCATAGAATAGGAGGCAGCATTATATTGTGGACTGGCAACTGGTTAAAAGATTGAAAAAAGAGAGTATTATTTATTTATTTATTTATTTATTAACAATTCTTATATACCGCACTATTAGGCATCAGCGCGGTTTACATTGAACAAAAAACATCCGACAATTTACATATGTCTGGTCATTACATTTAACAGGAAGTATAACTTGGCGAAATAGGGGAAAGAGTAGAGCTAAATGGTCAATTTTTTTAATGGAGGAAGAGGACCTTGAGAAACTGGGGGACTGGACATCCAAATAGCATATGAAATTTAAAGTAAACAAGTGCAAAGTTACGCACTTTGGAAGAACAATAAAAAATTATAGCTACATGATGCAAGGTTCTAAATTAGGAATCACCACCCAGGAAAAGGATCTAAGCATCATCGTTGATAATATATTGAAAACCTCCGCTCAGTGTGCAGTGGCAACCAAGACAGCAAATAGAATGCTAAGATTTATAAGGAAACACATGGGGAATAAAACAAAGAATATCATATTGCCTCTGTACTGCACCATGGTGCAACAGCATTTTGAGTATTGTGCAGTTCTGGTCGCCACATCTAAAAAATATATGGCAGAATTAGAAAAGGTTCAAATAAGGGCAAGCAAAAACCATAAAGTGTATGGAAGGATACCTATATGAGTATAGGCTCAAAAGGTTGGGTACTTCAGCTTGGAGAAGATATGGGAGGGGAGATATGATAGAGGTCTATAAAATAATGAGTGGAACGAGTAAACATGAATTTGTTGTTTGCTCCTTCAAAACGTACAAAGGCTAGGAGACACACAATGAATCTACAAAATAGTACATTTAAGACTAATCAGAGAAAATATTTTTTCACTCAATGTTCAATTAAACTCTGGAATTCATTGTCAGAGGATATCACTTTGGCAGTTTCTTTGGGTCTTTCCGCAGCCTTTGATTTAGTTGATCAACCCACTCTTCTTTCTAGGCTTCATGACTTTGGAATTAGGGGCACTGTTCTCTCCTGGTTTCGATCTTTTCTCTCTGCATGCTCCTTCTCTGTCCAAGTCGGCTCCACGACCTCCCCACCCACCCCTCTCTCCTGTGGTGTTTCTCAGGGTTCAGTCCTTGCCCCCCTTTTGTTTAATATCTTTCTGGCTCCCCTTGCGCTCATCATCCAGCAATCTGGCTTATCTGCTTACTTTTACACCAACAATATTATTCTACTTCACCACACCAACCTCACTACGCCTGACCTCGCCCTGATAAACTCCTGTCTACTCCAAGTATCCTTCTGGCTATTGCCAAACTTCCTCCACCTCAATACTGCTAAATCCACAGCCATCTGGTTCACTTTCAAGTCTACTCCCCCAATCCTGACCCCCTCCCTCGCTAATCTTACCATTCCTCTCACCACTTCAATTCGCTATCTTGGTGTAACCCTGGATTCCTCCCTCTCCTTTCATGAGCACATCTCTACCACTGTCTGCCATTCCTTTTTCTCCCTTCAACAGATTCATGCAGTATGCCCCTTTCTTTCCTTACCTTCACTTACAACCCTCACACTGTCCCTTGTTACCTCTCATTTGGATTACTACAATTTTGCACAGGCTGGCCGCCCCCTTTCTCAGCTTCAATACCTCCAACTTCTTCAGGACACGACAGCTCAAATTCTCACACACTCACCATTCAGACCACATTACCCCCTTCTTATATGACTACACTGGTTGCTGCTCAGATACTGCACTGATAACAAAATACTTATCCTCATTCATTGAGCACTCCACATTGTCACTCCCCAATACCTCGCAGACCTTCTATAATATCACATCCCACCTTGTCTCCTCAGGTCTATCAGTTCCAACTGATTGGTTCTTCCTTCTCCCTCCTGTGCTCACCTTGAATTTACCTGCCACTCCACTTTCTTTTTCCTGGGTCCCACCCTTTGGAAATCCTTATCTGCACCCCTCCGTTCAGAACCATTTTTTGTAAAGTTCAAATCCCTGCTCAAGACTCAACTCTTTCACAAAGCTTTTGATCTCTCGCCTACTACCTCCTAGTGTCCCTCTCAACCCCTGCCCCTTGTCTTACTTTGTACTGTCCTCTTCCTATCTTCCCTCTTTTGCTATTTGCTAGTTTCTTGTGCTTTCCTGTCGATAATGGTGTTCTTTTCCTTTTCTCTCATGTAGCTGTTTTATTTTATGTACACCACCCTAATGTTCCACCTGAGCAGTATATCAAAAACTCAATAAAGATAAAGATAAAGACAAAGATAAAATATAATAAAAGCTATTAGTGTAGCTGGGTTTAAAAGAAGTTTGGACAAGTTCCTGAAGGAAAAGTCCATGAATCATTCTTAAAGTGGACTGGGGGAAATCTACTGCTTAGTCCTTGGATAAACAGCATAGAATCTGCCTGCCTTTTGGGATCATGGCAGTACTTTTGACTTGGATTAGACACTGTTGGAAACAGGATACTGGGCTTGATGGATCTTTGGTCTGACCCAGTATGGTATTTCTTATAGAAACATAGAAACATGACGACAGAAAAGGACCACATGATCTATCTAGTCTGTCCTTCCATATCAACCACATAGAAACATAGAAACCTGTTCTTATACATCAGTCCACTCAAATTTTATATACTTCAAGGCCAATTTTCAAACAGTCCAGTATTCAATGGACTATCCGGATCTTCAGCAGCAGTATTTGAATAGTGACTGCTGCTGGATATCCAGACTGTACACAGCTATCTGGATAAGTGCTGACTTATATGTATAAGTGGCAATTTTCAGTTGGCACTTATCCAAATAGAAACTTAGGACTGTTTTGCATGCAGCCTAAGTTATCTGGATAAGTGGCAATTGAAAATTGCCACTATCCAGATATGGTTTATTCTTGTTTCTTAATACACCGTCTTTCGAGTGAACAGCAGAGCGGTTTACAACAAAATTCTCTAAATGGGAAGAATTGGAAAAGAACTACAAATCATATAGGAAAGAGACAGGGAGAGAAACAGAGAGTATACTAGTGATAGACATATAACACAGGCTGCATTGACATATTGACAGTTGACGATGGCAAGTCACAGGTGCCGCCCCACAGTCACACCATGTATGACCCATCATGGAAAGCCTTATTGAAGAGATACACTTTTAAGTCAGTCTTGAAAGCTTTAAATGAGGGTTCTGTCTGCAAAGCAAGTGGAAGAGCATTCCAGCGGGTAGGGGTTAGAAAGAAGAAAGCTGTACATCTAGTGCTTTCCAATTTAGAATGGGTGACAGGAGGAAGATCTAGTCGATTATTGTGGATTAAAAGGAGAGTCCTAGATGGGGCATGAAAAAAGATCTTGGAGGATAGACAGGATGGAGTATCTGTGTATACGGCTTTGTGGGTCATGGTAAGGATCTTGTATTTGATGCAATAGCGTATGGGAAGCCAGTATTGTTGAAAGAGGAGTTAAGTAATGTAGTCGAATTTACTTGCATGACAGAGAACATGGACCATGGTGTTTTGAATGGACTGTAGTATTTATAGTTTGGATTGAGATACATGTGCATAGGTGGAATTACAGTAATCTATATGGAAGATGACATAACTGAGTGCAAGTGCATGTTGTGCCGCTGAGTCAAGGAAAGGGCAGAGGGCACAAAACTGGCGAAGGGCAAAAAAGGAGAACTGAAGGACAGACGTGTTTTGAGGGATAGTTCTGATTCTAGAAAAACATCAAGCTATTTGAAATGCAAAGAAAGCTGAATAGGCTGATCATCGAGGGATAGAGAAAGGTAGGGGGGGGGGGTGTCATGCTGCTGCCAATAAGCCAGGTGGCAGATGTTTTGTCAATATTGAGTTTCAGATGATTCTCATTTAGCCAGCCAGTCACTTTTTGCAAATAGCTGTTTAGCATTGAAAGATCAAGGGATCGAGAGTCAATGTAGGCCACCAGGAGTAAGTCGTCTGCATAGCAGTAGGCTGTAATAGCTGCCTATTGAATAAGAAGTGTGAGAGGACTCAGGAATATATTGACTAGAATGGGAGCCAACACAGAGCCTTGAAGGACCCCACAAGTGAGTGGCTATGAACCCGATGCGCGTACCGAACTGATACTGAGTAGGTATGGTGTGAAAAGAAAGAAGTGAAGCAGGCAAGGACAGTATCATGGATGCCAATGGAGGCTAAACATGAGAGAAGAATGAAATGATTCACTAGATTGAAAGTTGTGGATAGATCGAGAGATACGGTCAAAGCAATTATGCCATTGTCAAGAACACCATGAACCTCACTTAGGAGAGATGTAAAGATAGTCTCTGTGTGGTGTCCTGGTTGGAACCCAGACTGACAAGGATGGAGGGTGTTATGTTTTCCCACATGATTCCACAGTTGGGTAAAGACAAACTTCTCTATTATTTTTGATATGAAGGGGTGATTGGATACTGGGTGGTAACTGGCAAGATCAGAATATCCATTGATTTATGTTTGAGAAGCGGATGGACGATGATCTGTTTCCAAGAAAGTGGATAGACTGTTATTGATAATTGTTAGGAGGATTGGTAAAAGGTCTAGTGATGCTTCCCCTATCCAGTGAGAGGGAATGGGATCTAGTGGGCAGAAGGTCTTCAGAGCAGTGGATATAATTTTAGATAAAGACGTAGGAGTAACTGGGTTAAAGGCAGACCATGTGTGTGTGAGTCTCAGTCATAGGGGTATATTTATTAAGCAGCGTAGTGGCTGCCGTGCAGTATCAGAGCCATGGCCCCATTGATACCGCATGACAGCCACTACCTCTGCTCAGTAAACATACCCCATGGAGTCATCTGTGGCAGTCAAAATGGATAAGCTTGCAGGAGTAAAATCTTGCTGTAGATTAGAAATTTTGGTATTATAGTACTGGGCCAAGGATTCTGGGGATGGGCATTTTATTTTTATTTTTCAAAATTGATGGCCCTAGTCTCCTCTTCTGTTTTTCTCATTTGCTAAAACTGTTTCCATATCTGCTGTTCATTCGTCCTTTTCCTCTCTCTTCCTGTCTTTTTCCATTTCCTCCTTATAATCTGACTGACATATTGATCTTTCCCTGTTTGTTCTTTCCTCCATTTCTTTCTTTATTAACTTTGGAGGTCATTCTGTCCCACGAATAGCGCGGATAGATGTCCTATTTGGATGTCCATATCCGCTATTTGTCCCCCTGCTGGCCCTGGCAAAAGCCTCTCTGTACGAATAGTGCATTTGTATGGGGAGGCCTAGACGGGGTGGAGGGGGCGTTCCAGAGGCAGAATGAGGATGGGACATGTATGTCCAGGGACCTGATCTTAAATGGGGGACTTATTCCACGGCAGAGGTGGAATAAGTCCCTCTGAACGTCGGGGGATGATGCTGTCAGGCCTGCAAAAACAGGTAGGGGGTGCAGTAAGTTCCCTGCAGCAGGACCCTGGCTATCGGAGGCCAGATCGAGGGTCTGGCTGTGGGAAAGGAGGATTTCTATGGTGGCCGGCATTCATGGCTCCTAAATAGAGCTGCGGTGCCATGGCTATGGGACACCATGATACTGCGGCTCCATTTAGGAGCCTGGTTGAGGTAGCCGGGCATGTGACTGGTGTCACACTTCAGCACCCTCTGGTATATATAGGCGGTTGCCTAGGAGGGGTTGGCATGTGATGCATAGGGGAATACATATTTATAAACCTTCTAAGTGCTGCAGCCTGGTATCCGTTGTAGTTGTGGTCCAAGTAAATACAGCAAAGGCTTCCGTGGGTTTAACAATAACTTTATTGCCGTACAGGAGTTTGGTGAACTACTTCCCCAAACACAGACAAAAGATGGTGCTACGCAATTGTGTCAAATAAAAGTCCAAGAATCCCCTGATGCTTCTCAGGTACAAACTCAAAGCAAAACATTCAGCTTTCAAACTTCCTTCAGCTTCAAATACAACAGCTGTTTCTCTCCACTGGCATTGCTTTCATATATATGCTTTAAACACAGGAAAACTTTCACAGCCTTGTACTTCTCTTCACAGCTGAATTAATTAGGCTTGAGTTTCCCACAGGCAGAACGCTGCCTTTCTCCGTGGAAACTCAGGTTATAGCAAATAGGCTTTCTCAGCACTTCTATAGGATATCTTTGTACAGCTTTCACTCCTTTTTCAGGATACACTTATGTGGCTTTCACTCCTTATAACAAACCCCACAGTCCATAGCTGATCCACTGCTATCACTTAAGGATGCATCAATTTGCATATCCTCCAGCTCTGGGTCTGATATGTCCTTAAGACCTGGGTTAAGGGAGTCTACAGACTGCCACTGCTTAATTAGTGCTTTAAGCTGCTTCCGTTTGTTATCTCTAACATACCTAGGCACTTGCAAGGATTCCTAATCACCAGCACCTTTTAAAACATCACAAAAGGGCTCACCTTCCTTCTGGTCTGCCTAGTATATGCTTTCTGGTTGAGAGGCAAATATTTCCCTTGATACTGCTTCACTAGTTCTTTTAACACAGCGTGCTCTTCAGAGTCTAACTCTTGCCCGTGTCTGTGCTGCCTGCAATTAGTAACATGCTGAAAGGCACCTGGGCCATACTCAGAGCTAGAGCTCCTGTCACGTTCTCTGTAGTATGCAAACTTTTGCAGTCTTTTGAATGGGACTTTCTCTCTTCCCAATCTCTCCTTTATAATTCTGGCTTTGAGAGAAGATTCCAGAGAACTACTCCTATCCCTTCCAGGCAAGGTATCTGACCTTTTCCCCTGAGGTTTAAAATAGTCTCTGACCTGTTTTTGTTTGCTGTGCAGCTCACGGTAGTTCCTTCCTGGAAGCTTTTTCAGACGGCACTCCTGAGACCTGGCTGTCTCTCTGCAGTCTGGCCAGCAACTCCCCAAGGACCTTGTGCCAACCGGGTATCAGTTGCTCTTGGCTTTGCTTCTCCTGGTCCCCAGATCTCTCCCTGGATCTGACTCTCCTGGACCTTCCTGGAACTGCTCTCTTTCTCCTTGCTGCTCATGGAACTCCACGTAGTGTTCTCTCTCTCCTTCCCCCTCTCGCTCTTGTTCTAGTGCTCGTGCTTCATGACTAACAGTTGCTTCCTGGTTATGTGAACAGGGCTGCCCTATCAGGTGTGACTCCGCCCCTTTTTCTCCCACGTCAGCTCCCTGGGTTTGCCTGAAGCTAGGGTGTGGCTCTCTTTCTGCTTTCCTGTGCAGAACAGCTTTCAGGGCTGAATCCTTAACCCTTTCCTGACCTGTTTTACTGACAGCTTCTGAGGACAAAAAGTGTTTTAAACCCCTATTTTTAGATTCTGCAACCTCTGCCTTGTCACATAACCCCCCATTTAAGATATTCCGGGCTGACTGGACCTGTCCAGAACAGCACGGAATCTTACTCTGGTGACTGTAGCTAGCAAAACTATCATCTATTATGGCTAACCGAGCTAAAGCTACTCGCTCGTGCCACGGCCGTAGAACATTTACATGGAAATTTTGTTGTTTCCCCTTCCTAGTCTCTACGGTGTATGTGGCTGGCCCTACCTGTTTGATGACCCGACAGGGTACTTTCCAGGCACTCTCAAACTTTGGGCTATGACCGGGCACCATTACAGTGACCTTTTCTCCAATGTCTAAGTGACGCGGTCGGGTCATAATATTTTTTTTGACGCCCCTGACTGGTGCTCATATTTTTCTCCACTACCTGAGACATGCGCTGCAACCGCCCTCTTAAGTCCTTTAAGAACTGGGGTATCTCTACCTCATCCGTAGTGGGTTCTACCCATTGGTCCCGCAAGATATCTAATACGCCTCTGGGTGCTCGCCCATACAGAAGCTCGTATGGGGAGACGCCTAAGGAAGCCTGTTTCCTTTCGCGACAGGCGTACAAAATGAATGGGAGCATCCTATCCCACTCAGCCATTTCTCCCTCTAGACTTTTCTTCAACATTCTTTTGATGGTCTGGTTTTGGCGTTCAACCAGACCATTGGTCTGGGGATGGTAGGCTGCCGTTTTGATATGCTTAATGCCAAAGGCATCCCAGACCTGTGCCAAATAGTGAGACAGAAAATTAGTACCCCGGTCCGTTAAAATCTCCCGTGGGAACCCTATCTCACAAAAAAGCTTCAACAACTCTGTGGCAATAGTGCGTGCCGATGTATTCCTTAGGGGAACTGCCCAGGGGAATTGCGTGGCATGATCCACTATAACTAAAATATACTGAAATCCCCTGGGAGTCCGAATTAAGGGTCCGACCATATCCATTGCTAATCGCTCTATTGGACAAGAAATACGGGGTATAGGCATCAGAGGCACTTTCCCTGGTAAAGAGGGAGTAACCTTCTGACATGAGGGGCACGCTTCACAAAATGTTGTGGTTTCCCTGAAAACCACGGGCCAAAAAAAACGATTCAAAATTTGGTCTAACGTGCCTTGGGCTCCTTTGTGTCCCCCTAGCGGGTGGTCGTGGGCCAACCTCAAGACCAAATTTTTAAACGTATTGGGCACCACTAATTGCCTCCGGGTATTACCGGAACGGGGGTCTAAGCTTACTCTATATAACACCTCCCCTTCCAAACAAAAATGGGGCAATGATCCCGTTCCCTTATTTACATTATTAAAGGCATGGGTCAAGGCTGGGTCCTGCCTTTGTTCCCTGGGAAACGAAGGGAATTTGGCCACCAACTCGGCAGAAGCCCATGGTAATTCCTGTCCTGCCGTTAGCTCTCTTCTGTTTTGGGCCCTGCGATGCTTCCCCTCGCGTGTTTCCCCCTTCTGAGGTTTCCTACGCTCTCTAGGAGGAGTCACCAACCCGCTGTGTGAGGGTAACCCTTCCATGGGGTCATTAGCGAGATCCGGGTCTGCCTGACCGGCCTTACTTTGAGCTCGCGTGGACACTAGGCCCAGCCTAGATCCTTCCCTTCTTACAGGTTTCTTTCTTATCTTATTAGGGTCAGGGACTTTGGCTTCTGCAGTGGCGGCTAGTCCTTTAACTAGGCCGTTTTTAAATTGAGGCCAATCCCTACCTAAAACCATGGGATGTGGTAACCTAGGTACCACTGCTACTAAGATATTCTTTCTCAAACCTAGCCCTTCCACAGTTACCGTGTGCAAAGGATATGACGATGACGCGCCATGTACACAACGAATTCTTATTTTATCCTCAGGGTACCTTACAGAATCTCCTCCCTGAGCCTCTATCTCCTGCCATAGGGTTTTAGAGACCATTGACTGGTCGGTGCCCGAATCTAAAAGGGCTTCGACCTGGATATTGTTGACCCGCACCGTTCGTAAAAATCCCTCCCCAACCTCCTTGGACTGGGTGGTTACTAACACCAGCTTATCCCTGCAATTCTTCTTCAAGTGACCCTTCCGTCCACATGCAAAGCATTTTCGCTCCTCACAACCAGGTTTTGGCAAGGGTTTCTTAGATATAAACTCATCCACCCTTAACCTCTCCTTCATTCCTGGCATTCCCAAGACTGCTGTTTCCGGAACACCCATCCTCTTCTGACTGATGGCATTTGCCTCTAAGAAGCGGTCAGCAAGCAAGATGGTGTCTTTCGTGTTCCTACAGTCTTGTAGAATAAGGAAGGACTGTATTTCACCTGGTAATGCTTCTACAAATTGCTCTAGCACAATGTCATCCAATATCGTGTCAATGCTCTTTCCCTCTGGAGATAGCCATTTGTAAACCAAGGTTCTCACTCTATGGCATAAGGCCTGTGGTGTTTCGCCCGGGGTTAACTTGCACCCTCGCAAACGGCGGCGATATACCACTGGAGTTAGGCCTAATCTTTCCTTAATGGTTTTGACCACTGCGTCATAGTTGTTGGCCTGGTCATTAGGCATAGCCCAGTAGGCTGCGAGAGCCTCGCCTGTTAATGATGCAGCTAGCCTGATGACCCACTGTTTTTTCGGCCAACCGCTCATGAGCGCAATGCGTTCAAAAACCTCTAGGTAATCGTCAACATTTTCATCTTTAGACATTTGGCCTAGTGAAAATATACCCTGGCCCACAGTTCCCAGTCCGGTTACAGCTCCTAGTGAACTGGACACAGTCTTTAACACTTGCACTGTTTGCTTTTGTTCTCCCATGTATGATCCCAGCAGATCCAACAGCGGCTTTTGTTGCGCACGCAGCATCTCTGCCGTCCTCTCCTGGGCTTGCGCTGACATCGCCTGCTGCTGCTGAAACCTTTCTGCGACCCAGCTCATTAGCTGTGCTGGCTCCATCCTGATGTATTACTGCAAGGAAACAAAAAAGCAACACCAAGTGCGATACACACACAATTGCACCCCCTCAGCTTCCAGTCCAACCCTGCAATCTTACCACCCCCTTGCAGCAGTATCCCAGTTAACCCGCTTAGCTACTGGTTACCTGCCACAAGTGGAGTGTCTCGCTCATCAGCACTGCGGTATCCCTGGTACAGGTACTCCGTTCCGCCTCCGCCGATACTCCACTCCGATAGGTAGTCTTGCAGACCTGGTAAGCTCTTCCTGGGTACTTTCTTTGTGTTGACAAATTTCTTCTTTTTTTTTTTTTCAAAAACTTTCAAGAATGTTCCTTCTTCAGGACTTTATTGGCAACGTTGGTAAGCGACTCTTCTTCTGTGGGAGGCCGTAGTTTAAAAATCCGAAAAACTACGCCAGTTTCCCGATGATGTCACACTTCAGCACCCTCTGGTATATATAGGCGGTTGCCTAGGAGGGGTTGGCATGTGATGCATAGGGGAATACATATTTATAAACCTTCTAAGTGCTGCAGCCTGGTATCCGTTGTAGTTGTGGTCCAAGTAAATACAGCAAAGGCTTCCGTGGGTTTAACAATAACTTTATTGCCGCACAGGAGTTTGGTGAACTACTTCCCCAAACACAGACAAAAGATGGTGCTACGCAATTGTGTCAAATAAAAGTCCAAGAATCCCCTGATGCTTCTCAGGTACAAACTCAAAGCAAAACATTCAGCTTTCAAACTTCCTTCAGCTTCAAATACAACAGCTGTTTCTCTCCACTGGCATTGCTTTCATATATATGCTTTAAACACAGGAAAACTTTCACAGCCTTGTACTTCTCTTCACAGCTGAATTAATTAGGCTTGAGTTTCCCACAGGCAGAATGCTGCCTTTCTCCGTGGAAACTCAGGTTATAGCAAATAGGCTTTCTCAGCACTTCTATAGGATATCTTTGTACAGCTTTCACTCCTTTTTCAGGATACACTTATGTGGCTTTCACTCCTTATAACAAACCCCACAGTCCATAGCTGATCCACTGCTATCATTTAAGGATGCATCCTCCAGCTCTGGGTCTGATATGTCCTTAAGACCTGGGTTAAGGGAGTCTACAGACTGCCACTGCTTAATTAGTGCTTTAAGCTGCTTCCGTTTGTTATCTCTAACATACCTAGGCACTTGCAAGGATTCCAAATCACCAGCACCTTTTAAAACATCACAAAAAGGGCTCACCTTCCTTCTGGTCTGCCTAGTATATGCTTTCTGGTTGAGAGGCAAATATTTCCCTTGATACTGCTTCACTAGTTCTTTTAACACAGCGTGCTCTTCAGAGTCTAACTCTTGCCCGTGTCTGTGCTGCCTGCAATTAGTAACATGCTGAAAGGCATCTGGGCTATACTCAGAGCTAGAGCTCCTGTCACGTTCTCTGTAGTATGCAAACTTTTGCAGTCTTTTGAATGGGACTTTCTCTCTTCCCAATCTCTCCTTTATAATTCTGGCTTTGAGAGAAGATTCCAGAGAACTACTCCTATCCCTTCCAGGCAAGGTTTCTGACCTTTTCCCCTGAGGTTTAAAATAGTCTCTGACCTGTTTTTGTTTGCTGTGCAGCTCACGGTAGTTCCTTCCTGGAAGCTTTTTCAGACGGCACTCCTGAGACCTGGCTGTCTCTCTGCAGTCTGGCCAGCAACTCCCCAAGGACCTTGTGCCAACCGGGTATCGGTTGCTCTTGGCTTTGCTTCTCCTGGTCCCCAGATCTCTCCCTGGATCTGACTCTCCTGGACCTTCCTGGAACTGCTCTCTTTCTCCTTGCTGCTCATGGAACTCCACGTAGTGTTCTCTCTCTCCTTCCCCCTCTCGCTCTTGTTCTAGTGCTCGTGCTTCATGACTAACAGTTGCTTCCTGGTTATGTGAACAGGGCTGCCCTATCAGGTGTGACTCCGCCCCTTTTTCTCCCACGTCAGCTCCCTGGGTTTGCCTGAAGCTAGGGTGTGGCTCTCTTTCTGCTTTCCTGTGCAGAACAGCTTTCAGGGCTGAATCCTTAACCCTTTCCTGACCTGTTTTACTGACAGCTTCTGAGGACAAAAAGTGTTTTAAACCCCTATTTTTAGGTTTTGCAACCTCTGCCTTGTCACACTGGGCATGCAGGCTGATCAGAATCGGGGCCCAGCCTGCATGTCCAGGCCATAGATCCGATTCTGATCCTGCAGGCACATCTAGCCCCCACGGGATCAGAATTGGGTCTACCTCTGTGCATCCCACTTCTGATCGGCCGCATAGGGGGCTGGACAGCCTGATTGGAATGTGCTTCTCTCTATCCACTCAAATTTTACTCACCACTTAGTTCTCAAAATCTTTTTGACTTGTCACATATCTATCAACTTTATATCCTCCCCTTAGCTCCAGCCCAGCCCATCTCCCCTAGCTCTCCAATTTCCTTGTCTTGCTCCTTCCCTGGCCTCTTATTCTATCTTTTCATCCACACTTGGAATGAATTTCTACCTTCTGTACTCACCATTTTCCCCTGACTCATATTCTTGCCAACCTCCCAGGGCTTCTCCCCCATAGTTTCATTATGCCCATAGCCTCCCCTCTCCCTCCCCCACTCTTTCTCTTTCACTCTCTACCCTTTTTCTTTCACACACCCCCAAAGCCCAGTAGATTCCTATCACCTCTCCTTAATCCACTCCCCAAATGGTCCAGCATGTCCCATTCTCTCCACCCCTTCCTTAGTCCAGCATTCTCTCCACCCCTTCCTTAGTCCCCCTCCAAAAGCCCAGCATCCCAGAAGTTCTAGTGGCTACACTGTCTGACCTTTTCAATGCTTCTTTAGAGTAAGGACTTTCTGGTCTTGAAGGACTAGAAAGGGGGACTGTTACTTCTGGAGAGAAATCTGCAACTGTGAGTATATACTTCTGGTAATTTTCTAAAAATAATTCTTTATATTAAAACTACTTAATCTGTGAACCCACTGTTTTTTGTTGGATCAGTTAGGGCCTAGTAGAAGCAATTAAAGTTTGAATTTAAAACACAGAGGAGAACTTTCTGGTTACATTTCATACCCAGCAGAGAGCTTGTAGCTTAAATTTAATAGTCACTCAGGGCCAAGTAACAGCAAAGTACTTTTAGTTTAAATTTAACACACAGAAGAGAGCTCTCTGGTTAAATTTAGAATCCAGCAGAGAGCTTGTAGTTTAAATTTCATAAGAAGTTAGAGCCTAGCAGCAGCTAAGAGCTATAATTTAAATCAAATCAGAATTTAGCTTACCTCAGCAGCACAAGACAGGGTACTGTGTAGCAGCCCTCTTTTAATAAGTGTTATTTCCCTCCCCACACCTACCCACCCCTGGGATAATCATAGCTTTATAGGTACTTACACATCTCAAAAGACAGGAGGTACTTTCAGGTGAAGCTCATTACCCAAATCAGTCATACACTAAGGACCTGAGATTAATTAAGCTTCAGATGAACAAGGTATATTAAACGTATTAGGTACAGTTTTATTGTTATAAATACCCATAGCAACCCCTAGTAAGTAAAAACTTAAAGATCTAGACACAAACTTAAAACTAAGATGCAGACAGCAGTCCAGCAGCGGGATGGGGGCTTTCCAGTCTTTTGCATTGAGTGTCACATGTATGATTTTCTCCCAGTTGGTGAGAGGTCTTACGTGTGCACTAGGTGCAAGGAGCTCTTTACTCTCAGGGAACAAGTCCGTTCTCTAGAGGCTAAAGTAGCAGACTTGGAAAACATAAGACAGACAGAGAGGTACATAGACGAGACCTACAGGGATATAGTCCTGAAGTGCCACCTCCAGTCTGGCAGCATCCCTTTTGCCATGGAGGAGAGAGGTCACGTGACAGAAGAGCATCACCCTGGTGTGGCAGGAAGTGATCCTGTAACTAGGACCTGTCCTCCAGGTGATGTAAAACCCTCTCGCACCGAGGACGTTTCTCCAGGGCCATGTGCCCATGCGGGAAGGGTTAGGACAGCCGTTATAGTTGGTGATTTGATCATTAGGCATGTAGATAGCTGGGTGGCTGGTGGACATGAGGATCGCCTGATAACATGCCTGCCGGGTGTGAAGGTAGCGGACCTCACGCGACACCTAGATAAGGTCTTAGAGAGTGCTGGGGAGGAGTCTGCTGTTTTGGTACATGTCGGTACCAATGACATAGGAAAATGTGGTAGGGAGGTTCTGGAGGCAAAATTTAGACTTTTAGGTAGGAAGTTGAAATCCAGAACTTCCATGGTAGCATTCTCCGAAATGCTTCCTGTTCCATGCGCAGGACCCAAAAGGCAGGAAGAGCTCCGGAGTCTAATTGCGTGGATGAGACAATGGTGCAGAGATGAGGGTTTTGGATTTGTTAGGAACTGGGGAACATTCTGGGGAAAGGAGGGGCTCTTCCGAAGGGATGGGCTTCACCTTAACCAGGATGGAACCAGGCTGCTGGCATTAACCTTTAAAAAGGAGATAGAGCAGCTTTTAAACTAGATATTAGGGGAAAGCCGACAGTCGCCCAAGAGCGGATGGTCCGGAAGAATGTATCCTTGAAGGATACTACCAAAAGCAGAGAGGTTCCACAAAAGAGTAAAGTAGCCCAAATGCCCTCAAGTATGGAGCAGACAGAGCTTAAAGATCCCAATTTACCCATGTCTAACAATAGCCAAATTAACATGAATAAAATACATTCTCTAAAATGCTTGTATGCAAATGCTAGAAGTCTAAAGAATAAGATGGGAGAATATATAGCACTAAATGAAAGGTTAGATATGATTGGAATATCAGAGACATGGTGGAAGGAGGACAACCAGTTGGACACTGTGATACCTGGGTACAAACTATATCGTAATGATAGAGCTGATCAAATTGGTGGAGGGGTTGCGGTCTATGTTAGAGAGGGCATTGACTCAGAAAGGATTAAATTTTTGCAGGAAACAAAATCTGCTGTAGAATCTATATGGATTGAAATTCCATATAAAAGGGGGAAGGCAATGGCAGTGGGGGTGTACTATCGAGCGCCTGGCCAGAATGACCAAATGGATGATGAAATGCTCAAAGAAATCAAGGAAACTAACAAAAGTTACAGCGCAGTAATAATAATGGGTGATTTCAATTACCCCGGTATCGACTGGGTCAGTGTCACATCAGGACATGCTAGGGAGATAAAGTTCCTAGATAAAATAAATGACTGCTTCTTGGAGCAGCTGGTTCATGAACCGACCAGAGGGGAAGCCATATTAGACCTAGTCCTTAGTGGAACACCAGATCTAGTGCAAGAGATAAGGGTGTTGGGGCCAATTGGCAATAGTGATCATAGCATGATCGCCTTTGATTTAATTAGTGAAGGAGGGATAGTAAGGAAATCCACAGTACTACCTTTTAACTTTCGAAAGGGAGACTATGATAAAATGAGGAAAACAGATAAGAAAAAACTAAAAGGAGCAGTTGCAAAGGTTAAAGACATACATCAAGCTTGGATGTTGTTGAAAAATACTATCTTGGAAGCCCAGACCAGCTGTATTCCACGCTTTAAGAAAAGTGGAAGGAAGTCCAAAAAACTGCCAGCATGGTTTAAAGGTGAGGTCAGAGAGGCTGTTGTTGCCAAAAAAGCATCTTTCAGGAAATGGAAAAAAAAGCCAAACAACAAAACCTGGAAACAGCACAAGCACTGGCAAGTCAAATGCAAGGCATTGATAAGGCAGGCAAAGAGAGAATTTGAGAAGAAGCCTGCTGCAGAAGCAAAAAAGACCTTTTCAAGTACATTCGTAGCAAAAACCTGTGAGAGAGTCAGTTGGTCCATTAGATGATAAAGGGGTTAAAGGAGCACTAAGAGGCGACAAGGCGATAGCGGAGAGACTGAATGAATTCTTTGCTTCGGTCTTTACTGAGGAAGATGTAGGGATGTTACCCATGACTGAAGTGGTATTTAAAGGTGCGGAAGAATTGAAGAAAATATCGATACATCGGGAAGATGTCTTACAACTATTAGATAAACTGAAAAGTAGGAAATCACCTGGGCCGGATGGTATACATCCAAGGGTGTTGAAAGAACTGAAATATGAGATTGCAGACCTGCTATCAGTAATCTGTGAACTATCATTAAAATCATCTCTAATACCTGAAGATTGGAGGATCGCCAATGTAACACCAATTTTTAAAAAGGGTTCCAGGGGTGATCCGGGAAACTACAGACCGGTGAGCCTGACGTCAGTACCAGGAAAAATGGTAGAAACCATCATAAAGAATAAAATTACTCAGCATGTAGATAGTCACGACCTAACGGAAGACAGCCAACATGGCTTTAGACAAGGAAGATCTTGTCTTACTAATCTGTTATGTTTTTTTGAAGGAGTGAATAAACAGGTGGACAAAGGTGAGTCAGTTGATATTGTGTATCTGGACTTTCAGAAAGCCTTTGACAAGGTCCCTCATCAGAGACATTTGGCAAAACTAAAGAGTCATGGGATGGGAGGCAGTGTACTATTGTGGATCAGGAACTGGTTAAAAGATAGAAAGCAGAGGTTAGGGCTAAATGGCCAATTTTCCCAATGGAGAAAGGTGAATAGTGGTGTACCCCAGGGATCTGTGCTGGGTCCGCTGCTTTTTGAAATATTCATAAATGACCTGGAAAGTGGAATAACGAGTGAGGTTATCAAATTTGCAGATGACACAAAACTATTTAAAGTTGTTAAAACCCAAGAGGATTGTGAAAAATTGCAAGAGGATCTTGATAAATTGGAAGACTGGGCATCAAAATGGCAGATGAAATTTAATGTGGACAAGTGCAAGGTTATGCACCTAGGGAAGAACAACCCAAGCTATGGTTACACGATGCAAGGTTCCACATTAGGAACCACCACCCAGGAAAAAGATTTAGGCGTCATTGTGGATACCATGTTAAAACCCTCGGCCCAGTGTGCAGCGGCGGCCAAGAGAGCAAATAGAATGCTAGGTATGATAAGGAAAGGAATGGAAAATAAAACAAAAGATATTATAATGCCTCTGTATTGTTCCATGGTGAGACTGCACCTTGAATATTGTGTGCAATTCTGGTCGCCGTATCTTAAAAAGGTTATAACGATTTTAGAAAAGGTTCAGAGAAGAGCCACCAAAATGGTAAAGGGGATGGAAGGATACTCCTATGAAGAAAGGCTAAAAAGGTTAGGGCTCTTTAACCTGGAAAAGAGACGGCTTAGGGGAGATATGATAGAAGTCTATAAATTAATGAACGGAGTGGAACGGGTAAACGTAGATCGATTGTTTACGTTATCAGAATATAGAAAGACTAGGGGACATGCAATGAAGCTACAGGGTAAACTATTTAAGACTAATAAAAGAAAATATTTTTTCACTCAACGTGTAATCAAACTCTGGAATTTGTTACCGGAGGATGTAGTAAAGGCTGTTAGTGTAGCTGGGTTTAAAAAAGGTTTGGACAAGTTCCTGGAGGAAAGGTCCATAAACCATTATTAAGAAGTGACCAAAGATATCAATGTTTGACCCAGTACAAGCATTGTGGAACTTGTGTCTCTTGGGAAAACTGCTAGGTACATATGACCTAGATTGGCCACTGTTGGAAACAGAATACTGGGCTTGATGGACCTTGGTCTGACCCAGTATGGCATATCTTATGTTCTTATGTTCTTAAGGAGTGGTCCCAGAGAAATGGAAAAGGATGCATGTGGCCTCTCTCACAAAAGCTGAAGTAAGGATGAGGTTTGGAACTACAGGCTGATTAGTCTGACTTCTATGGTAAGTAAATTAATGGAAACACTGCAAGAACAGGGAATAGTGAGGTTTCTGGAATGAAATGGATTGCAGGATTCAAGGTGGCATGGCTTTACTAGAGGCAGGCCTTGTCAAACAAATCTAATTAATTTCTTTGAATAGTTGACTAGAGAGTTGGACCGAGGGAGATCACTAGATGTGGTAGACTTAGATTTCAGTAAAACCTTTGAGACTGCTCCGCACAGGTGACTTATAATATAATGAGTACCTAAAATGACCAACTGGATTAAAAATTGGTTGAGTAGGAGATGACTAAGGGTAAATGGAGTTCTCTCTGAGAAGGGTAAATGGAGTTCACTCTGAGAAGGATGTTACCAGTGGCATGCCGTAGGGATTTGTCCTTGGTCCGATACTTTTTAACATTTCTGTAAGTGATATTGCAGAAGGATTATTGGGTAAGGTTTGCTGTTTTGCAGATGATATCAAAATCTGTAATAGGGTCAACACCCAGGAAAGTATAAATAACATAAGGAGTGAGTGACATTTGAAGAATTTGGCAGCTGAGATTTAATGTTAAAAAATTAAGGGTCATGAATTTGGGCTGCAAAAATCCAAGCAAGCAATACAGTATAGGGGGTGAAGTACTTTTGTCTATGAAAGAAGAGTGAGATCTGGGGGTGATTGTTTTTGCTGATCTTAAGGTGGCTAAACAGTTAGAAAAGGCAGCAGCGAAAGTCAGAAACTATAGGGCATAACATGTAAAACTAGAGGGCATAACATGAAGCTGCAAGGGGGTAAACTGAAAGGCAATGTCAGGAAATACTTTTTCACCGAAAGGGTAGTGGATACTTGGAATGCTCTCCCGATGGAATTGATGGGGGAAAATACAGCGAAAGAATTCAAAATGGCATGGGACAGACATAGTGGATCCCTTTATAGCAACAGGATAAAATCAAAATAAATATTACTATCTCTTATATCTCAACAAATAGGGGTGACCTACACGAAGCGGTGGGTACACACCTAAACAAAGGCATGGGGAGGAGCGACCTGCATGGAGTGGCAAGTGCACCTACTCTTGCCACCTTGCTGGGCAGACTAGATGGACCATACTGGTCTTTATCTGCCGTCATACACTATGTTAGTATGTTACTATGTTGCTTGGGTGCATAGGGAGAGGAATGGCCAGCAGGAAGAAGAAGGTGATGGTGCCTCTGTATAAGCCTTTGGTGAGACCTCATTTGGAGTATTGTGTGCAACTGTGGAGATCACACCTTCAAAAGGATATAAACAGGATTGAGTTGGTGTAGAAGATAGCTACCAAAATGGGCATATGGGGACAAACTAAGATCTTTCCATATCTCGATATGTATATTTTGGAGAAAGTGAGAGAGGAGAGATATGATAGAGACATTTCAATACCTCTATGGCATAAATGCACAGGAGGAGAGCCTCTTTCAATTGAAAGAAAGTTCTGCAATGAGGGGGCATAGGATGAAGGTGGAAGGGGATCGATTCAGGAGTAATTTGCGGAAATATTTAGTTACAAAATGAATTATAGATGCATGGAATAGTCTCTTAGTGGAGGTAGTAGAAACAACGACTGTATCTGAATTCAAGAAATCATGGGACAGACACAGAGTATCTCTAAAGGGATTTTAAAGATTAGTAGTTGATATGGAAGGGCAGACTGGATAGGCTGTATGACTTTTATCTGTCATTATTTTCCTACATGTATGCTTCTATCCCAGACCTCAGATGCAGCTGAGGGCTTCAGATCAGACAGTTGGGATACAATCTTGAACAGCTTGTGTGGCAGATTTTGTGTTTTTTGGATGATAAGAGGATAGTGGATCTTCTTTGCCAGAATAATGCTAGATCTATAGTGGTTATAGCAAGATTTGAATTTAGCTAAGTCAGGAGTCTTGTGCTTTTGCCAGACTCTTTTGAAGTGGCATACCTATTTTCAAAGAGACTGATGTACATTGTCTATGTCCTTAATATATGTTCAGATCATTAATGTTGCCCCCCCCCCCCCCCCCGGTGATAGCCCAAACCCTAGAATTGCTTATTGTCCCCCACCCTTTAATGTTAAACCGCCTTGATCCGGTGAAAAGTGGGATATAAATACAGTTAAATAAATAAACTAAATACCTGTTAGTGAAGAGTATGAAGGCCAGAATGGAACCAGGGATGGTGGGAACAGGAGACCCAGTCCTGGAGGACAGAGGAACAACTCAGTCTAACACCCCCGCCAGGTTCTGATTCCATGCTGCGGCCTGTTCACAGAGAGTCGGTGAATCAAAGGACTCTGGGAAGATAGTTTGGGACTTTCCAGATGGCAGTAGCACCACCCTCGCTCTGCTCACAAACTGCCCCTGCACTATCTGGATAGTGCAGGAACAGTCTGTGGAGATATTCAACCGCACTATCTGAATAGTACAGTTGAATATAGCAGCCAGCACCCTTGTCTGGACAGCCTCCCATTGGCCATCTGGCTAAGGATTCTAAATATAACGCCCTTTGATCCTAATAAATGAGAAACCTCTATAGCTAAAAGAACTATGCTATATTCTAAACAATGACAATATATTAATTCAGCACCATGACAACATCTTTTGCCCATTTGCCCATCTTGCTACTGTTTGGGCAATATGTCTCAAAGAGACAGTGCATTTTGGCAGACCGTTCTAAAAGGCCTTTTAAATTAATAGTTCCCCATTGTTGTCTCTTCCACTTGCCCTACAGAGACTATGATCTGAGCACAATTTGTTGTGTTTTAAATTTTTATCTGTTTGTGGTTATGCATTGTTTATTTTTGTATTTTAATATGTCAGATGTTGAACTGTATTCCACTTCAATCTGCAGGTTATAAATATTTTTAAATAAATATATATCGTTCATGTCAGTGCTCACTTTGGCCCTGCATCCCTTATGAGGCAACGAGAATACTTGGGTCTCAGGTCAGCCAATGTCATCTTGGATGATGGCATTGGCTGGGAAAGACCAACTGCGAATGTTTCTTGCCTTATTAAAGATTCAGTGATTCCTATTGGTAAGGGGGTATTTTGCGTTGGGGAGACCAGTAAAGCAAAGGTTTGCAGTTTTTGGGGGGGAAGGATCTTTATGGTGGAGAGAAGAATTTGCACTTTGCTGAAGGAGACAATCTTGGGGCTTCATATTCTTAAATATCTACTATGGGCAGGGCCGGCCCGTCCATTGAGCAAGAATGTTTTTTGCACAGGGCCCCGCGTTTCAGGGGGCCCCGCGCAAAGAACATTCTGCTTTTTTTCAACATTGAATAAAAAAAAAAAGCTGGCTGCTGCCGCCGCGGCAGCGGCAGAATGGAGTGTCCCGCGGGGCCTCCTCTGCCCGGCTGAGTCCTTCCCTTCCTCCCTCTGTGCCGGCTTTAGAACATAAGAACATAAGATATGCCATACTGGGTCAGACCAAGGTCCATCAAGCCCAGTATTCTGTTTCCAACAGTGGCCAATCTAGGTCATACGTACCTAGCAGTTACCCCAAGGGACACAGGTTCCACAATGCTTGTATTGGTTCAAGCATTGATATCCTGGGTCCCTTCTTAATAATGGTTTATGGACCTTTCCTCCAGGAACTTGTCCAAACCTTTTTTAAACCCAGCTACACTAACAGCCTTTACTACATCCTCCGGTAACAAATTCCAGAGTTTGATTACACGTTGAGTGAAAAAATATTTTCTTTTATTAGTCTTAAATAGTTTACCCTGTAGCTTCATTGCATGTCCCCTAGTCTTTCTATATTCTGATAAGGTAAACAATCGATCTACGTTTACCCGTTCCACTCCGTTCATTAATTTATAGACTTCTATCATATCTCCCCTCAGCCGTCTCTTTTCCAGGTTAAAGAGCCCCAACCTTTTTAGTTTCTTCATAGGAGTAGCCTTCCATCCCCTTTACCATTTTGGTGGCTCTTCTCTGAACCTTTTCTAAAATTGCTATATCCTTTTTAAGATATGGCGACCAGAATTGCACACAATATTCAAGGTGCGGTCTCACCATGGAACGATATAGAGGCATTATAATATCTTTTGTTTTATTTTCCATTCCTTTCCTTATCATACCTAGCATTCTATTTGCTCTCTTGGCCGCCGCTGCACACTGGGCCGAGGGTTTTAACATGGTATCCACAAGGACGCCTAAATCTTTTTCTTGGGTGGTGGTTCCTAATGTGGAACCTTGCATCGTGTAACCATAGTTTGGGTTGTTCTTCCCTAGGTGCATAACCTTGCACTTCTCCACATTAAATTTCATCTGCCATTTTGATGCCCAGTCTTCCAATTTATCAAGATCCTCTTGCAATTTTCCACAATCCTCCTGGGTTTTAACAACTTTAAATAGTTTTGTGTCATCAGCAAATTTGATAACCTCACTCGTTATTCCACTTTCCAGGTCATTTATGAATATGTCAAAAAGCAGCGGACCCAGCACAGATCCCTGGGGTACACCACTATTCACCTTTCTCCATTGGGAAAATTGGCCATTTAGCCCTACCCTCTGCTTTCTATCTTTTAACCAGTTCCTGATCCACAGTAGTACACTGCCTCCTATCCCATGACTCTTTAGTTTTGCCAAAAGTCTCTCATGAGGGACCTTGTCAAAGGCTTTCGGAAAGTCCAGATACACAATATCAACCGACTCACCTTTGTCCACCTGTTTATTCACTCCTTCAAAAAAACATAACAGATTAGTAAGACAAGATCTTCCTTGTCTAAAGCCATGTTGGCTGTCTCCCATTAGGTCATGACTATCTATATGCTGAGTAATTTTATTCTTTATGATGGTTTCTACCATTTTTCCCGGTACTGATGTCAGGCTCACCGGTCTGTAGTTTCCCGGATCACCCCTCGAACCCTTTTTAAAAATTGGTGTTACATTGGCGATCCTCCAATCCTCAGGTATTAGAGATGATTTTAATGATAGTTCACAGATTACTGATAGCAGGTCTGCAATCTCAAATTTCAGTTCTTTCAACACCCTTGGATGTATATCATCCGGCCCAGGTGATTTGCTACTCTTCAGTTTATCTAATAGTTGTAGGACATCTTCCCGATGTATCGATATTTCCTTCAATTCTTCCACACCTTTAAATACCACTTCAGTCGTGGGTAACATCCCTACATCTTCCTCAGTAAAGACCGAAGCAAAGAATTCATTCAGTCTCTCCGCTATCGCCTTGTCGCCTCTTAGTGCTCCTTTAACCCCTTTATCATCTAATGGACCAACTGACTCTCTCACGGGTTTTTTGCTACGAATGTACTTGAAAAGGTCTTTATTTCGCGATTTTGCTTCCGCAGCAAGCTTCTTCTCAAATTCTCTCTTTGCCTGCCTTATCAATGCCTTGCATTTGACTTGCCAGTGCTTGTGCTGTTTCCAGGTTTCATCATTTGGCTCTTTTTTCCATTTCTTGAAAGATGCTTTTTTGGCAACAACAGCCTCACTGACCTCAGCTTTAAACCATGCTGGCAATTTTTTGGACTTCCTTCCACTTTTCTTAAAGCGTGGAATACAGCTGGTCTGGGCTTCCAAGATAGTATTTTTCAACAACACCCAAGCTTGATGTACGTCTTTAACCTTTGCAACTGCTCCTTTTAGTTTTTTCTTAACTGTTTTCCTCATTCTATCATAGTCTCCCTTTCGAAAGTTAAAGGGTAGTACTGTGGATTTCCTTACTATCCCTCCTCCACTAATTAAATCAAAGGCGATCATGCTATGATCACTATTGCCAAGTGGCCCCAACACCCTTATCTCTTGCACTACATCTGGTGTTCCACTAAGGACTAGGTCTAATATTGCTTCCCCTCTGGTCGGTTCATGAACCAGCTGCTCCAAGAAGCAGTCATTTATTTCATCTAGGAACTTTATCTCCCTAGCATGTCCTGTTGTGACACTGACCCAGTCGATGCCGGGGTAATTGAAATCACCCATTATTATTACTGCACTGTAACTTTTGCTAGCTTCCTTGATTTCTTTGAGCATTTCATCATCCATTTGTTCATTCTGGCCAGGCGGACGATAGTACACCCCCACTGCCATCGCCTTCCCCTTTTTACATGGAATTTCAATCCATAGAGATTCTACAGCAAATTTTGTTTCTTGCAAAACTTTAATCCTTTCTGACTCAATGCCCTCTCTAACATAGAGCGCAACCCCTCCACCAATTTGATCAGCTCTATCATTTCGATATAGTTTGTACCCAGGTATCACAGTGTCCCACTGGTTGTCCTCCTTCCACCATGTCTCTGATATTCCAATCATATCTAACCTCTCGTTTAGTGCTACATATTCTAACTCTCCCATCTTGTTTTGTAGACTTCTAGCATTTGCATACAAGCATTTTAGAGACTGTATTTTATTCATATTAATTTGGCTATTGGTAGACATGGGTAATTTGGGATCTTTAAGTTCTGTCTGCTCCATACTTGAGGGCATTTGGGCTACTTTACTCTTTTTTGGAACCTCTCTGCTTTTTGTAGTATCCTTCAAGGATACATTCTTCCGAACCATGCGCTCTTGGGCGACTGTCGGCTTTCCCCTATTATCTAGTTTAAAAGCTGCTCTATCTCCTTTTTAAAGGTTAATGCCAGCAGCCTGGTTCCATCCCAGTTAAGGTGAAGCCCATCCCTTCGGAAGAGCCCCTCCTTTCCCCAGAATGTTCCCCAGTTCCTAACAAATCCGAACCCCTCATCTCTGCACCATTGTCTCATCCACGCATTGAGACTCCGGAGCTCTGCCTGCCTATTGGGTCCTGCGCGTGGAACGGGAAGCATTTCGGAGAACGCTACCCTGGAAGTTCTGGATTTCAACTTCCTACCTAAAAGCCTAAATTTAGCTTCCAGAACCTCCCTACCACATTTTCCTATGTCATTGGTACCAACATGTACCAAGACAGCAGACTCCTCCCCAGCACTATCTAAGACCTTATCTAGGTGGCGTGTGAGGTCCGCTACCTTCGCACCAGGCAGGCATGTTACCAGGCGATCCTCACGTCCACCAGCCACCCAGCTATCTACATGCCTAATGATCGAATCACCAACTATAACTGCTGTCCTAACCCTTCCCGCATGGGCACTTGGCCCTGGAGAAACCTCCTCGGTGCGAGAGGGGTTTACATCACCTGGAGGACAGGTCCTAGTTACAGGATCACTTCCTGCCACACCAGGGTGATGCTCTCCTGTCACGTGACCTCTCTCCTCCATGGCAACAGGGATGCTGCCAGACTGGAGGTGGGACTTCAGGACTATATCCCTGTAGGTCTCATCTATGTACCTCTCTGTCTGTCTTATGTTTTCCAAGTCTGCTACTCTAGCCTCTAGAGAACGGACTCGTTTCCTGAGAGCAGAGAGCTCCTTGCACCTAGTGCACACGTAAGACCTCTCACCAGCTGGGAGAAAATCATACATGTGACACTCAATGCAAAAGACTGGAAAGCCCACATCCCGCTGCTGGACTGCTGTCTGCATCTTAGTTTTAAGTTTGTGTTTAGATCTTTAAGTTCTATATGTACTAAAGGGTGCAATGGATATTTATACCACTAAAACTGTACCTAAGAAGTTTAATATACCTTGTTCACCTGGAGCTTAATTAATCTCAGGTCCTAGGTGTATGACTGATTTGGGTAATGAGCTTCACCTGAGAGCACCTCCTGTCTTTTAAGTTGTGCAAGTACCTATAAAGCTGTGATTTTCCCAGGGGAGGGTGGGTGTGGGGAGGGAGGGAGGGATATAATACTTATTAAAAAAGGGCTGCTACACAGTACCTTGTCCTGTGCTGCTGAGGAAAACTATATTCTGATTTGATTTAAATTATAGCTCTTTGCTGCTACTAGGCTCTAACCTATTATGAAATTTAAACTACAAGCTCTCTGCTGGATTCTAAATTTAACCAGAAAGCTCTCTTCTGTGTTTTAATTTGAAACTAAAAGTACTTTGCTGATGCTAGGCCCTGAGTGACTATGAAATTTAAACTACAGCTGTCTACTGGGTATGAAAGGTAACCAGAAAGTTCTCTTCTGTGTTTTTAAATTGAATCTTAAACTGTTGCTACTAGGCCCTGACTGATTTAACAAAAAAAATAGTGGGTTCAAAGATTAATTAGCTTTAAAAGAAAAAAAAATTCCTTTCAGAAAAATTCCCAGAAGTATATACTCACAATTTCAGATTTCTCTCCAGAAGTAACAGCCCCCCTTTCCAGTCCTTCAAGACAGGGTCACAGAGCTCTGGTTGAGCTATTTATGCTTGTGCTGATGATGTAAGCAGTGACCTACTTCCTGGGTAATTAACAGTCCTTGCTTGGATAGAAGGAGTCTTTCAAAATGGCCTTTTGAACTGCCTGCTGGTGTTAACACCTATTGAAAAAGCTTCACAGGTTGCTTGCCCACTAGGTAGAAGGCCTCTTTGTAAAGGTCTCTAGAAGACTTTATATGCTGCTCAAGGAGAATTGACCTTGTTTTGCCTCTTGTGCTAAGCTATATTCTGATTTGATTTAAATTATAGCTCTTTGCTGCTACTAGGCTCTAACCTATTATGAAATTTAAACTACAAGCTCTCTGCTGGATTCTAAATTTAACCAGAAAGCTCTCTTCTGTGTTTTAATTTGAAACTAAAAGTACTTTGTTGATGCTAGGCCCTGAGTGACTATGAAATTTAAACTACAGCTGTCTACTGGGTATGAAAGGTAACCAGAAAGTTCTCTTCTGTGTTTTTAAATTGAATCTTAAACTGTTGCTACTAGGCCCTGACTGATTTAACAAAAAAAATAGTGGGTTCACAGATTAATTAGCTTTAAAAGAAAAAAAAATTCCTTTCAGAAAAATTCCCAGAAGTATATACTCACAATTTCAGATTTCTCTCCAGAAGTAACAGCCCCCCTTTCCAGTCCTTCAAGGCTTTGAGATTCGCGAAGGGAGAGTGTCTCCCTCGCGTCTCTGTTAAGCCCGCAGGGGCTGATGGGAAATTTCCCATCTGTCCCTGCAGGCTTAACAGAGACATGAATCTCAAAGCCGGCACGGAGGGGCTTGCCGAGCCCCGCGGCAGCCATGCGCCTCTCCATGGTGCTGTCCTTCGTGCGCCCTGTGGGGCCGGTGGTGGTCGGCATCTCCCTGGGCTTCACTCTCAGCCTGCTGAGCGTCACCTGGGTGAAGAGCCGTACGGGGTGCGGAGCCCAGGAGGTGTCGCGGCAGCAGGGCCCCCTCAACGCGGCCCGAAAACCCAACTCGGTCCCAGTGGGTTTGGGGACGGACAGCGCGCAGAGCTGGGAGCCGAGGATCGTGCCATATAAAGCGTCCGGCCCCCAGGCAGCGCCGCAGAAGACAGTCAGGTAGAGGTAGAGGGGGAGGTCCAGGCCAAAGGCTTTTAAAAAATTAGCAGTGCGCGAGATGGGAAGGAAGAAGATGAATTTGAACAAGACTGGCAGGAGTAGAAGGAGAAAGGCACATTCCTCAAACTCCCGATTGCTTGTCTGATCCAGTTCTGCAGTTCTGGATTTGCCCCATTGCATCTATGAAATTGTACTTGCTGCTGTTTTAGTATCCAGTGGGGAAAGGGTAATATTGCCGGGGTTGAGGATTGCAAACCTCAGTGATGGCATTCCTACCTTCCAAACTTATTATTAATGAAACTGGGACTAGAAGCCTATAGATGCACAGTCACAAAAGCCAAAATGGATCAGCTTCTCAGAGTCAACATCAATCAGGACACAGCACTACTAGCGGTGGAGACGAGATGTGGTGACATAACTATGGCATCCATAGAGGGGCAAATTTAAAAGCTCTTTAGGTGCACAGAAATGTCTTCTTTAAAAGCTATCTGGCTTACATGTGGATAAAAGTGAGTGCATGATGCCATTTCAGTCATACTTTTAACCACAATGAGCAGTGCATTCCTAGAGGTAGAGCTAGCAGGGGATTTGGACACGCACATACACCTCAGTTTTCCAAAGTATGCCCATAAAGATTTGAGCATCATTTGTGTGTATTAAATAGCAGGAGTAAAGGTGCTTGCATTTTCCATGGGATAATTCTTGGAAGTTAAGGATGTGCGTACATTCCTATAGAAAAATAATGTAACATACATACGTATTAGCTTCCGGAGCCGGCTTAACAGATGAGCCTGTGAGGCCCTGGAAAAGGGAATAACGAGTGAAGTTATCAAATTTTCAGATGACACAAAACTATTTAAAGTTGTTAAAACCCAAGAGGATTGTGGAAAATTGCAAGAGGATCTTGATAAATTGGAAGACTGGGCATCAAAATGGCAGATGAAATTTAATGTGGACAAGTGCAAGGTTATGCACCTAGGGAAGAACAACCCAAACTATGGTTACACGATGCAAGGTTCCACATTAGGAACCACCACCCAGGAAAAAGGTTTAGGCGTCATTGTGGATAACATGTTAAAACCCTCAGCCCAGTGTGCAGCGGCGGCCAAGAGAGCAAATAGAATGCTAGGTATCATAAGGAAAGGAATGGAAAATAGAACAAGAGATATTATAATGCCTCTATCTGTTCCATGGTGAGACCACACCTTGAATATTGTGTGCAATTCTGGTCACCGTATCTTAAAAAGGATATAGCGATTTTAAAAAAGGTTCAGAGAAGAGCCACCAAAATGGTAAAGGGGATGGAAGGATACTCCTATGAAGAAAGGCTGAAAAGGTTAGGGCTCTTTAACCTGGAAAAGAGACGGCTGAGGGGAGATATGATAGAAGTCTATAAATTAATGAACGGAGTGGAACAGGTAAACGTAGATTGATTGTTTACCTTATCAGAATATAGAAAGACTAGGGGACATGCAATGAAGCTACAGGGTAAACTATTTAAGACTAATAAAAGAAAATATTTTTTCACTCAACGTGTAATCAAACTCTGGAATTTGTTACCGGAGGATGTAGTAAAGGCTGTTAGTGTAGCTGGGTTTAAAAAGGGTTTGGACAAGTTCCTGGAGGAAAGGTCCATAAACCATTATTAAGAAGGGGCCCAGGATATCCATGCTTGACCCAGTACAAGCATTGTGGAACCTGCATCTCTTGGGGAAACTGCTAGGTACATATGACCTAGATTGGCCACTGTTGGAAACAGAATACTGGGCTTGATGGACCTTGGTCTTACCCAGTATGGCATATCTTATGTTCTTATGTAGGACTGGTAATGGGTTATGATGGGGGGGGGGGCTAGGACTGGAAATGGGCTGATGGGGGGATTAACACTGGAGGTGGGCTGATGGGGTTAGGACTGGTAATGGGCTATGGGGGGGGTTAGGACTGATAATGGGCTATGGGGGGGCTAGGACAGGAAATGGGCTGATGGGGAGGGGTTAGGACTTGAGGTGGGCTGATGGGCTTAGGACTGGTAATGGGCTGTGGGCTGATGGGGGGGGGTAAGGACTGGCAATGGGCTATGGGGGGCTGACTGGAAATGGGTTGATGGGGTTAGGACTGGAAGTGGGCTGATGGGGGGTTAGGACTGGTAATGGGTTATAGGGGGGGCTTAAACTGAAAATGGGGTGATGGGGGTTAGGACTGGAAGTGGGTTGATGGGGGGCTAGGACTGGTATTGGGTTGGGGGTTGCTAGGACTGGAAATGGGCTGATGGGGGGGCTAGGACTGGAAATGGGCTGATGCAGGGACTAGAAGGGAATGGATGCTGGGTGAGGCTGGTACTATTAGCGCTCTGATGATTGGGGAGGATTATAATGGGATGGGTCTGGGTTAGTAAAATTGAGTGGGTAAAAATTTTGTGGGATGGATAAAAAATCTACAATTGGCCGGGTATTGGGAGAGTAAGTGGGGATTAAGGATGGAGGGGTAAAATTTGAGTGGATGAAATAGGAATGAGGAAAGAGCAAAAGGAGAAAGATTAGTATGTTAAAGCAGATGTAGAGAGAGAATGGAAAAAAACTAGAAGAGAGAAGAAAGGACAAATGGACAGCAGACGATGGAGAGTTAGAAGAAGACACGGAGAAACCAGACGAAAGTGGCTGGAGCAATTGCAGCTGAAAAAAAAATGCACAAAAGGTAGAAAAATATCTCTTTATTTTGAATTTATTAATTGGAATATGTCAGCTCTGGTAAATGTGCATCATTAACGTCTGCACTTTGTTTAGTACAAGAGCAAATTAATGTATAGTTTTATTTCTACAATGTTGTACATTCCAAGTTTGGCTTTTGGGATTCCCAGTTTAATTATTGTCTTCCTGTTTCTAAATTGTGATTCCTTGTTTGGTGATGGTCTATGTTCTGCATGTGTAACTGAGCTGAGGTGTTCTGTTTATATAATTCCTATTTGACATTGCCACTTGTTCTCTTTCCCCAGTAGGTCATGTATTGTTGTTCTCTGAAATGTATTTTTTTAATATTTGCATGTTTCCTTTTGATAGGTAGGGTATGGTGCTTTGTGAGTCCTGGTAATGCTGTCAGGATATGGCGGGTTTGCTATGGGTTCTAAATGGGCAGTGTTTGTAGTAGTTCCAAATGTGTCTGGCGGTTGGCACTGGATTATAGTAATGTAGAAATCTTTTAGTCTTTCTTTATCCATACACTCATTAAGAGGCATGTTTACTAAAAGTTAGTATATGGTAACATTATGCAAATGAGGCCCCGCACCGAGTCTCCGCACATGGCCCCGCACCCCCTTGGGCCGCCCCTGACTATGGGGGAGGGTATACAGCAAATATCAGATTCCCATGAGTGATAATATTCTGCATATTACCACCTGTAGGTGACGACCTACTACCAGTGAAGTCAGGTTCAAACCCACTGACACATCTTGTGATCAAGGGTATGTCACTTAATCCTCCATTGCTTCAGGGGCAAATCTGTAAGCCCTCTAAGGACAGGGAAATACCTACTATACTTTCATGTAACTCGTTTTGAGCTATTGCTGAAAAGGCATGTGCTAAATCAAAATCACCTTCCCTTTCCTACTATGGTAGTCACTAAACTGCTGCTCCTTATGCCTGGAACAAACTACCTGAGTCAGTATGTCAGGATCCATCTCTGGCCCCTTCAAATCCAGACTAAAAATTCACCTCTTCAAGGCTGTTTTTTATCCTGATCCGCTTATTCTCCTGCTCTCCAACTATGTGCTTCCTTTTCATTCCCCTAGACATATCCTAGTCCTCAGTTATTGTGTTGTCTGACTTGACTAGATTGTAAGCTCTGATAAGCAGGGACTGCTTCTTACATGTCCCTGCATATGCCTTGTAGCACTATACAAATGATTAGTAGTAGTAGTAGTAAACAGTGATACTCACATATCGTAGTTTAGTGAAAGCCATGGGAACTAAACTGAGTTAATACTGGACATAAGAGGTGTGATCAAAAGGTATTGAGACTTGTATAGCTATGTAACAAGACATCACACCGCAATGCTAATAAGCATGCAGTGACCTAGTTATGTGCTCTGCATGTGCAGAGTGTAGCATGGCTGCAGCACACCTGTACTTTTTTTTAATCACGTGATGTTTGGTATCGTGTAAAAGCAGTTCTTCGTATTTACAATGAGTGAAAAAAATTGAACAGCGAATTTGCATTAAATTCTGTCAGAAACTTGGAGACTCGTGCAAAGAGACTTATGACACATTACAGCAAGTGTAAGGCTATGAATGCATGAGTCGTGCTTGAGTTTATGACTGGTACAAACATTTCCAAGAGGGCCGCCAAAGTGTTAACTATGACAAATGTTCTGGAAGGCCATCCACGAGCAGGAATGAAGATAAAGTTGAAGCAGTGCATGCTGCAATACACTCAAATCATTGACTATCAGGGAGCTTCTGAGGACATGGACATCAGTTTCAGGTCAGTACAGTCCATTCTTACTGTTGATCTGGGGATGAGACGTGTGTCTGCAAAATTCATGCCAAAACTCCTGTCCTATGCCCAAAAAGATGATCGACTGTCTGCAGCCAGGGAGTTGTTGGAATGCGTTGAAAATGACTCAGATGTCATCAAAAAGATTACTGATGATGAATCATGGTTTTATGGTTATGATACAGAAACTAAGGCTCAATCCTCACAATGGAAGACTCCAGACTCTCCCAGACCCAAGAAAGCCCGTCAGGTGAGGAACAATGTCAAGGTCATGCTCACAGTTTTCTTTGATTACCAGGGTATTGTTCATCATGAATATGCTCCAAAAGGCTAAATCATCAATAAGAAGTACTATGTCCAAGTTCTGACTAATTTGGGAGATGCAGTTTGTCGTAAAAGGCCAGAGTTGCACAGGAATGGTGAATGGTTGCGTCATCATGATAATGCCCCAGCTCACGCATCATATTTTGTCCAGCAGTTCTTGTCCAAACACCAAATCAATCGAGTCTGTCAGTCTCTGTACTCAACGGACCTCATACCCCGTGACTTTTTCTTGTTTCCAAAATAGAAATTACCCCTGAAAAGATGGAGATTCGATGACTTGGAGACCATTAAGCAAAATTTGACACAGCAGCTTCAAAGCATAATGAAAAAGGCATTTCAAAATTGTTTCCAGAAGTGGCAGGAACCTGGAAGAAGTGTGTTTTATCAGAAAGGGACTTCTTTGAAGAAGACTGAGTGCAATAACTGTCAGTGTTATATTTCTTGTGTTATTGTACAAGTCTTGATACTTTTTGATCGCACCTCGTATGTGGCTTAGTAAAGAGACCCTACACTCATGCTAATTATAATCATTAATTATTTATAATGTTGATCTAGAATTAAATGTAAAAGGACATACAGTATGCCCTTCTATAAGCTAACAATGTTTCTCCAGAAATCTGAGTAGCTTTTCATTATTGCCTAACATCATTAGAATGTTCTTCACAATTCTGACTTTTTAAAGACTCAAACCACAGCATAGACTTGAGAAGCAGCCTAGTGATTAGCGCAAAAATGTTATACCCATGCGATTAGGGTTTAATTCTGACTTGCACTCCTTATGACTTGGGCAAATCACTTTACTCTCCATTGTCTTAAAAGAAAAAGTCTGGCAATTTACTTTCTGTTATACCTTGCCAAGAAAACCCAGGGGCTGCTAGGTTGTCAGGCATCAGTATTGACTTGATTGCAGCCGGAAAAGAAAACACAATAGTACATTGAAGTAGAATATGGCTGCAGTAATTTTACTCTCACAGTTTTGGTTTTTGAATGATCAAGCTGAGGATCTTACTGGACTGTCAAGGAAGAGTGGATATGCTTAATTATCAAAATGTAATATTCTGCAAGTATCTTTTCTAATTTGTTTTGATTTGCTTTTCATCTTAATTTGTTGAACTGGTTTGCTATATCATTTGTCGTTTCTGACAGAATCTAAACATACACAAATGTACAATTCTTAGTATAGTGAAACGGAAACAATCCTAATTGTGGTGCTAGTTCTGCTCTGTGCAATATCAAAATAAAGATTTGATCAACACTGGCAAGACATAGTTCAACAATTACCCTTTTCTTCCACTATTTACACACCTGATATCTGATCTCATCACACTTCCCTTTATAGCAAACAAAACCAGAAATGGCCCTAATTATTGTAAAAATAAAATGATAACTTAAAGGATTATGCATTTTCAAATTATCCCCAAGTATCAATATTCTCAAACATCTGAGCAAGTCCATTAAATCCTAATTTAGACAAAAATAATGTCAAATCACACAAATCTACAAAAACAGAAAATCAAGATAACATCTTTAACATCCTGTGAGATTTTCAGGAATGAAACATAAAGCTGTTTATTTTCTTGTAGGGTGTCTGGACTATGTAGCCAGGCAATGCCAATAACCCTAAGGAATATAGCAATTATCTCACTCTTGTTTTTACTTACAGATTATGTTTCTCATTTATAGAAATTCAAAAGGGCAGGAAAACTAAATCAGACCATTTTCCTTATTATTGTTTATTATAGTCTGTGATTTCTGTTCTTGGCTACTTCAAAGGGGATGAACAATTAGATGAATGTCTAACAAAAAAATTGTTGGATTTATATACTTAAAATCTATAATGTTACTCTAATAACCTGATGGTGGTATAATCAAAATCTAAGATAGCTTGATAAAAAAAATTGTTTTCAAATGTTATTTTAAATGTTGTGGTAACTGAAAGAAATAAAGCACTCACACCTGTTTTCCCTCTACATCTTAAAAGAAGATTAGTTTTATTATTCATCACTGTCCAATAATTTTTATTTTTAAAAAACATACATACTGCTTCCTAATAAACATTCAAGGGGGCTTAAAATATACACACATAACAAAATACATTCAAAACAAATCACTCATAACATAAAATTAAGCATCAATTAACAGGACATAAAAATAATATCTCATTTTCTTAAAATGAGACATTGTGTGAGCCATTATGTTGGTTTTTCTATTTTAGGAATTGTCTCTGGAAGCACAATAGGATCTGATCAACTTTAGTTTGACGTAGTTGTAAACTTAAGCTTTTTCGTGGTTTGCTTCTCTATGAACTCGAAGGATACAGGATACAGTGAGGACACTTTCATTTTAATTCATAGAAACTAAAGTTGATGGGCCTGATATTCAGTGGAAACGGCAAGCACGAGTACAGCGCCTAGCCATCGCCACTGAAGAGTTAACACGGATATCACAAGTACACTACCAAAAAACTGCCTCCAGTTTTGCAACTGATTCCTATAGATTTTGGGGTGCTGAATCCAGGAAAAATAGCCAAAATGTTCCATCACATCACTTTTTCTTGCAAAATTAGATTTCTTACCCATATAAGGAATGTTCACATAATTTCTTTTTAGCCGACTGCAGTTTATTTTCTTGGCCCAAAATAGAGGTTGTAATGGTTAACTAACTAGAAACACTCCCTCATGATATTTTAGAGTGTTTTGTATTCATTTTATACATTAACAGGACAATTGGGAGGCGGGGGGCTAAATCCAGTACTCGCGCTGGCGCATGTTCTTTCCTGTTCGCCTCGCCTCGTTCGCTCGCTCAAACACGGTGGTTGCGACATGAACGTTCCTGTCAAATTTCAGTTTCTTGCAAGTTCATTATTACCTTTTGTTTGCTCAGTTGTAATCCAGCTTTATTCCGAAGTGGTTCACTACAGTTGTAGTTTGCAGTGCTGTGTATTTGTGATGGCTCACAGAGCCAGAGGTTGCGTCAACTCTCCGGACAGTTTTTGTTTTATTTGTGGGGAATATACCGTGAAAAAAGAGGCAGAGGAACATTTCTGCATTTATTTAAAAAGTATATTTCACCTATTTCGGTTTGAAGTTAGGCGATCAAGACAAACCGTGGGCTCCTCACAAAGTGTGCAAGACATGTGAGGAAGATCTACGCTTATGGATGAAAGGTAAAAAACAAGCATTTCGTTTCGGAATACCTATGATGTGGCGTTAACAAAGAGACCACAGCAGTGACTGCTATTTTTGCTCTTGCATTGTGAAGGGATACAACTTAAAAAATAAGAACGTAATAAGTTACCCCAACCTTCCCTCAGCAATTAGGCCTATGCCTCATAGCAACGAAGTACCTGTGCCTGAACCACCAAAATCTTTGGATCATATTTGTGTGGACGGTTCTGATCATGATGAGACTCATCAGATGGCTTTTCCCGATGAGTCCAGTACTTCCGAATTTGAAACTGAACCAGATCCGAAACCTGAACTTTTCTCTCAAGCTGAATTGAATGATTTAGTCCGGGATTTAGGACTCCCAAAAGATGCTGCCCAACTGCTAGGTTCTCGGCTTAAACAGAAAAATCTATTGTCACCAGGAACAACTTTTTATTGGTACCGCAACCGCGAGACACAATTTTTGAAGTATTTCAGCAAAGAGGAAGATTTGGTATTTTGCAACGATATATACGGAGTGATGGAAAAGTTTAAACTCAAGTATGATCCTGCTGAATGGCGGCTGTTCATTGATTCGTCAAAAGACAGCATAAAAGGTGTTCTTCTTCATAATGGCAACACATTCGCTTCAGTTCCTATTGCTCACTCTGTTATTCTCCAAGAAAAATACGAGAATTTGGCCCTGATTCTTCAGAAGATTCGTTATGATGAGCATAAGTGGATGATTTGTGGAGACTTTAAAATTCTATCCATGCTATTAGGGCAGCAATCCGGTTTCACCAAATATCCCTGCTTCCTTTGCTTGTGGGATAGCCGGGCCCGCGACCTACACTGGGGGAAAAAAGACTGGCCAATTCGGGAGTATTTGAGACCCGGTGAGAAAAATGTTCTTCATGAGAGCTTGGTACCTCGTGATAAAATTCTATTACCACCTCTCCACATTAAGTTGGGTCTCATTAAGCAATTCATCAAGTCCCTTCCAAAAGATGGTGAGTGCTTTCGGTACCTTTGCTCAAAGTTCCCCCGACTTTCTGAAGCAAAGCTAAAGGAAGGAGTGTTTAGGAAACTCATTTCAGATGGAGCATTCGCTGAAACGATGTCTGAGAAGGAAAAAGAAGCCTGGGATTCCTTCAAGGATGTTGTTCTCAAATTCTTGGGGAACAGGCGGGATGAGAACTATAAGGATATTGTTGCCAGGATGCTCAATGCCTTCAAAGAACAAGGCTGTAACATGAGCCTGAAAGTCCATTTCTTGCACTCCCATGTGAACTACTTTCCCGAAAACTTGGGGGCGTACAGTGAAGAACAAGGTGAAAGGTTTCACCAGGACATCAAGGACGCAAAGAGAAGGTACCAAGGAAGATGGAACACCAGTATGATGGCTGATTTCTGCTGGTTGCTGCTGCGGGAAACCCCAGATGAAAAATACGCCAAGCAGCGCACCAAGAGAAGCATTCGGGGGAAGAAGAAACGGGCCCACCAGGAGATTGATTGACCCAAGAATGACTTTAAAATCTAAACTGTGTTGACAAATATCGTGTTTTTACTAAACTTTGAAATAAAAATTTGCTAGTTATTACCACAGTGTCGGATCTCATTTATTAGAATTTTATTTTCACACCATCGGGTGTTTGTCTTCATGTATTGCAATGGTGCGGTTTGCGTTTTCTATTCTTACATACATACCTGTACAACATTTTTTGCACATTTCTTTGCTTTGCTTTGTGTCTAACCTCGCTCTTATATGCTCAATGTTTGTGCACATGTATGTTGCTGTTTTAAGTGCAGACAATTTTGCTACCATCACAGTGTGTTTTGTTGACATTACTCTATTCTTATGTGCTGCCTTGTTACAATTTTCTTTATTCTTATTTGAATAACTACTAAACAATTAGTATAAAGAATTCATCCAAGAAACTTTTATCTCGATCACACTCAATCTGAAACGTTCACCTCAAACTGCTAACCCAATGTAGCAAAAAATCTGTACGTGATGGAGCAAATTGGTTACCAGATTTGGATTCAGCACACCAAAAAACGTAAAAATCAATCGAAACATTAGAGGCAGTTTAAAAAAAAAATTTTTTAGTGTACCTGTGTAATTGTTAAACAGCTGCATAATAGTTTTAGCCAGAAGGTATTTGAGGAAGACATTTTAGATGTAACTGTCCTGTGTATAGTAGTAAGAGTGGCAGTGGAAGGGTATGCACAGTGTGTTGGGTTTGTTAACTGAGTATCAGAATGTATGCACAGTGTGTTGGGTTTGTTAACTGAGTATCAGAATGTAAGCAAATGACTATAGATACTGTGCGAGTAATTTGCTGTCAAGGCAGTAAAATACAGATCGGTTATTATCAGACAGTCCTGTGTAAGGCAGTTGGTTATCCAGACAGAAATAAGCAATTAATTGGATAGGTAGACAAAGGATAATGAAATGCTGAAAGAAACCAGGGAAGCTAACAAAAGTTTCAACACAGTAATAATGGGTGATTTCAATTACCTGGGTATCGACTGGGTGAATGACACAGCAGGATATGCGAGGGAGATAAAGTTTCTAGATGAAATAAATGACTTCTTCTTGGAGCAGCTGGTTCATGAACTAACAAGAGGGGAAGCTATTTTGGACCTAGTCCTTAGTGGCATGCAGTATCTAGTGCAAGAGATAAGGGTGTTGGGGCCACTTGGCAATAGTGATCATAGCATGATTGCATTTGATTTAATAAATCAAAGAAGGATGGAAAGGAAATCCACAATACTCCCATTTAACTTTCAAAAGGGAGACTATGATAAAATGAGGAAAATAGTTAACAAAAGACTAAAAGGAGCAGCTGCAAAGGCTAAAGTATAGGCATTGTTTAAAAATACTACCTTAGAAGCCTAGAACTGACTCAAGACTCTGACGCTTACCTTTAAAGCCATCAACGGCATAACCGCTTCACAACTAGTGGATCTAATTCAGCCCACCCCACCTAACAGATCCAGAAGATCCACATCAGCAAACACTCTAATTATCCCAAGTGCATCAACAAAATGCACACTAACAACGTCAAACAGGGCCTTCAGTTTTTATGCTCCCAAGTGTTGGAACATATTACCACCAGCAATCCGAGCCATCACCGATCTCACACAATTCAGGAAAGCACTAAAACATTACTTATTTATTCAACATTACCAGATCAACCATACTCCACCATAGCCACACCTTTCCTTCCAGAAACCTCTATATATTAGTCCCTATACTTAATATCTTTCTGTAGGTTCATAAGCCACTATGCAAAGCTTACTGCTACATATGTAAATAGTTGATGTGCATGTTTCCCTAAGTTATCCAAGTTGTATTTCCTTGTTCTCTGTAAAACTAACGTTTGTTCATTATGTTTCACTGTTCCATGTAAACCGCGCTGATACTAAATAGTGCGGTATATAAGAAACTAAAATAAAAATATAAAAATAGAACAGATATATTCCATACTTAAAGAAAAGTGGAAGGAAAGCCAAAAAACTGCCAGCATGGTTTAAAGGCGAGATCAGAGAGGCTGTTGTGGCCAAAAGAGCATCTTTCAGGAAATGGAAAAAGGAGCCAAATGATGAAAATGGGAAATAACATAAACATTGCCAAGTTAGATTCAAGGCATTGATTGATAAGGCAGGCAGAGAGAATTTGAAAAAAAGCTTGCCATGGAATAAAAAAGCATTATAAAAACTTTTTCAAGTACATTTGTAGCAGAAAACCTATGAGATAGTCAGTTGGACCATTAGATGATAGAGGAGTAAAAGGGGTGCTAAGTGAAGACAAGGTCATAGCGGAGAGACTGAATGAATTCTTTGTTTGCTCTTTACTGAAGAAGATGTAGGGAATTTACCCATGCCTGAAATGGTATATAAAGATGATATATCAGAAGAATTGAAAGAAATATCAATAAACTGGGAAGATGTATTACAACTATTTGATAAACTGAAGAGTACCAAATCACCTGGACCGGATGGTATACATCTAAGGGGTATGTTTACTAAGATCCCGCAATTGTGCGGGCCCCGTTAGTGTGCCCGTGCCATATAAGGAGTGGGCGGTTCAGGCAGAAAAACGAAAAAAACCGGGAGCCAGCGACCGTACGTGTGCGCGGAGCGCTAATGTGCGGGGTCCACATTAGCGCGTGGGAAGGCTAAGCGGCGTGCTGCTGGGCACACAAAGGAACAGAGCCATAGTACAATGGAGAAGACACTGACCAATGGTGCAGGGGCCATGGGTTCAATCCCCATTGTGCGCATCGAAAAAGGCTGGCTGAAGCATGAACTTCAATGGGTAAATGTGCTGTAGGAGGCATATTACTTTAAGGCGGCGCACTGTTAATTTTGGGGGGCATAAGGCGGTGCGCTGTTAGGTTTGGGCAGCATAAGGCGGCGCACTGTTAATTGTGGGGGGCATAAGGCGGCACGCTGTTAGGTTTGGGCGGCATAGGGCGTTGCGCTGGTAATTTGGGGCGGCAGAAGGCATTGGGCTGCTAATTTTGGAAGGCCTAAGGCGGTGCGCCAATGTCCAAGCACAGGAACAGAGCCACAGCACAATGGTGAAGACACTGGCCAATGGTGCAGGGATCAGGGTTCAATCCCCCACAGTGCCCAATGAACAAGGCTGGCTGAGGCATTACATATTATGGGGATGAGTGCTGTAGGAGGCATATTAGTTTTATTTTATTTATCAGTACTAGCAAACGCACTCTCAAAGCGTGTTAACATAAGGCGGCCCAGAAGGCACATGTTAAAGTTCACTGCCCGCCAAGGCACCCTAGAATGTCCCCTATAGCCTTTCCTGATAGGAGAGTCTTTCCATCCCTTTTATTGTTTTCTTGCCCTTCTCTGTACTTTTTTTAATGCCACTATATCTTTTCTGAGATACGGAAACCAGAACTGTACATAATACACACGGTGCGACCACACCATGGAGCAGTACAGAGGCATTATGATATCCTTTATTTTATTTTCTGTTCCTTTCCTAATGATTCCTAACATTTTGCTTGCTTTTTTGGCTACCACCACACACTGAAAAGAACATTTTAATGTATTGTCTACAGTCACACACAGATCCTTTTCTTGGATGGTGACTCCTAATGTGGAACCTAGCATTGTGTATCTAAAGTTTCTTCCCTACATGCATCACTTTGGACTTGTCCACACTAAATATCATCTGCTATATGGATGCCCAGTTAACTCAGTGTGGTAGTGGATTATACCACTGACCATGGTGAATGGGAGTTGGTGAATGAAGCATTCTGTCTCATCACAAGAAGCTAGAGGTTCCAAGGATGGGATTTAATGGCAAATCGGGGCAACACCAAAGCCAGAACGTTTTACAGCCGCAGAGAAAAGAGTCAATTCTAGGGCATGAATTCCCTGATGCAGTCCTAGCCATCAGGAGAATTGTTTTATGTATTCCCTCCTTAGCCATTGATAGGCAGTGTGATCTGGAACATCATTGATCATCTAGGCCCATTAATACTGATAGCACCAAATTGAGCCAGGAAGCCACGGTATATGGACCTGGTCAGATCTTATCTCAGAGATCCTCTTCTGCTAGGGGGAGGGGCACAAGAAACTTGTTAAGACAAGGCCTGTGTTCATGGAGGATCTGACTCTCTTTCATCTTAAATGATTACACAGGTACACTACCAAAAAACTGCCTCCAGTTTTGCAACTGATTCCTATAGATTTTGGGGTGCTGAATCCAGGAAAAATAGCCAAAATGTTCCATCACGTCACGTTTTCTTGCAAAATTAGATTTCTTACCCATATAAGGAATGTTCACATAATTTCTTTTTAGCCGACTGCAGTTTATTTTCTTGGCCCAAAATAGAGGTTGTAATGGTTAACTAACTAAAAACACTCCCTCATGATATTTTAGAGTGTTTTGTATTCATTTTATACATTAACAGGACAATTGGGAGGCGGGGGGCTAAATCCAGTACTCGCGCTGGCGCATGTTCTTTCCTGTTCGCCTCGCCTCGTTCGCTCGCTCAAACACGGTGGTTTTGACATGAACATTCCTGTCAAATTTCAGTTTCTTGCAAGTTCATTATTACCTTTTGTTTGCTCAGTCGTAATCCAGCTTTATTCCGAAGTGGTTCACTACAGTTGTAGTTTGCAGTGCTGTGTATTTGTGATGGCTCACAGAGCCAGAGGTTGCGTCAACTCTCCGGACAGTTTTTGTTTTATTTGTGGGGAATATACCGTGAAAAAGCGGCAGAGGAACATTTCTGCATTTATTAAAAAAGTATATTTCGCCTATTTCGGTTTGAAGTTAGGCGATCAAGACAAACCGTGGGCTCCTCACAAAGTGTGCAAGACATGTGAGGAAGATCTACGCTTATGGATGAAAGGTAAAAAACAAGCATTTCGTTTTGGAATACCTATGATGTGGCGTGAACAAAGAGACCACAGCAGTGACTGCTATTTTTGCTCTTGCATTAACTTAAAAACAACTTAAAAAATAAGAACGTAATAAGTTACCCCAACCTTCCCTCAGCAATTAGGCCTATGCCTCATAGCAACGAAGTACCTGTGCCTGAACCACCAAAATCTTTGGATCATATTTGTGTGGACGGTTCTGATCATGATGAGACTCATCAGATGGCTTTTCCCGATGAGTCCAGTACTTCCGAGTTTGAAACTGAACCAGATCCGAAACCTGAACTTTTCTCTCGAATTGAATGATTTAGTCCGGGATTTAGGACTCCCAAAAGATGCTGCCCAACTGCTAGGTTCTCGGCTTAAACAGAAAAATCTATTGTCACCAGGAACAACTTTTTATTGGTAGCGCAACTGCGAGACACAATTTTTGAAGTATTTCAGCAAAGAGGAAGATTTGGTATTTTGCAACGATATATACGGAGTGATGGAAAAGTTTAAACTCAAGTATGATCCTGCTGAATGGCGGCTGTTCATTGATTCGTCAAAAGACAGCATAAAAGGTGTTCTTCTTCATAATGGCAACACATTCACTTCAGTTCCTATTGCTCACTCTGTTATTCTCCAAGAAAAATACGAGAATTTGGCCCTGATTCTTCAGAAGATTCATTATGATGAGCATAAGTGGATGATTTGTGGAGACTTTAAAATTCTATCCATGCTATTAGGGCAGCAATCCGGTTTCACCAAATATCCCTGCTTCCTTTGCTTGTGGGATAGCCGGGCCCGCGACCTACACTGGGGGAAAAAAGACTGGCCAATTCAGGAGTATTTGAGACCCGGTGAGAAAAATGTTCTTCATGAGAGCTTGGTACCTCGTGATAAAATTCTATTAGCACCTCTCCACATTAAGTTGGGTCTCATTAAGCAATTCATCAAGTCCCTTCCAAAAGATGGTGAGTGCTTTCGGTACCTTTGCTCAAAGTTCCCCCGACTTTCTGAAGCAAAGCTAAAGGAAGGAGTGTTTGTTGGCCCTGATATAAGGAAACTCATTTCAGATGGAGCATTCGCTGAAACGATGTCTGAGAAGGAAAAAGAAGCCTGGGATTCCTTCAAGGATGTTGTTCTCAAATTCTTGGGGAACAGGCGGGATGAGAACTATAAGGATATTGTTGCCAGGATGCTCAATGCCTTCAAAGAACAAGGCTGTAACATGAGCCTGAAAGTCCATTTCTTGCACTCCCATGTGAACTACTTTCCCGAAAACTTGGGGGCGTACAGTGAAGAACAAGGTGAAAGGTTTCACCAGGACATCAAGGACGCAAAGAGAAGGTACCAAGGAAGATGGAACACCAGTATGATGGCTGATTTCTGCTGGTTGCTGCTGCGGGAAACCCCAGATGAAAAATACGCCAAGCAGCGCACCAAGAGAAGCATTCGGGGGAAGAAGAAACGGGCCCACCAGGAGATTGATTGACCCAAGAATGACTTTAAAATCTAAACTGTGTTGACAAATATCGTGTTTTTACTAAACTTTGAAATAAAAATTTGCTAGTTATTACCACAGTGTCGGATCTCATTTATTAGAATTTTATTTTCACACCATCGGGTGTTTGTCTTCATGTATTGCAATGGTGCGGTTTGCGTTTTCTATTCTTACATAAATACCTGTACAACATTTTTTGCACATTTCTTTGCTTTGCTTTGTGTCTAACCTCGCTCTTATATGCTCAATGTTTGTGCACATGTATGTGGCTGTTTTAAGTGCAGACAATTTTGCTACCATCACAGTGTGTTTTGTTGACATTACTCTATTCTTATGTGCTGCCTTGTTACAATTTTCTTTATTCTTATTTGAATAGCTACTAAACAATTAGTATAAAGAATTCATCCAAGAAACTTTTATCTCGATCGCACTCAATCTGAAACGTTCACCTCAAACTGCAAACCCAATGTAGCAAAAAATCTGTACGTGATGGAGCAAATTGGTTACCAGATTTGGATTCAGCGCACCAAAAAACGTAAAAATCAATCGAAACATTAGAGGCAGTTTAAAAAAATTTTTTTTAGTGTACCTGTGTTATTACACTAATCACACTGACCAACAGTCTAAACAACAAAAACTACAAACCAATCCCAATAATACAAAGAATCTCCCGTCCAGATCCCCCATCATCTCATATGCCCACTGGCATCAACACAAAAATAAATCATCACAGACTAATACATATAAAACCTACTACTCTCACCCATCCACATACGCAACCGACAACCATACACACCTTGTCCTGTATATTAATAAATGCAAGATCTATGAAAAATAAATTACCTATTTTCATAGATTTACTAAATGACCAAAAGCCAGATATACTATGTGTTACTGAAACCTGGCTAACTGACTCTGATGTTGTTTACCTAAACCAACTCAACACGAACAACTATGACATAACTCATACACACAGAAACTCTAAAAAAGGAGGTGGAGTCCTTATAATGTCAAAAAAAGAACTAAAGGCTAAACCACATCGATCTGTCCTCCCAAATAATATTGACACCCTCATCTTAAAAATTGCCCATTTCAAAATTTGTTTATTATACAGACCACCGGATCAAAAATCTGAAAACTTAGATGCCCTAATAGAACTCCTCAGCTCATCCACAGTCACTAACCCTATAATATTACTAGGAGATTTTAACCTCCCATCCCTACCCCCCTCACACTCAGCTCTTTTCCTGGAATCATTAGCTGATATGGGCTTCCTCCAAATAATTAACTCAAAGACCCATAATAAAGGAGGAACCCTTGACCTAGTCCTTCTACCAGAAGCATTCCAAAAATATTTTAACCGGTCATCGCTCATGTGTACACCTATTCCTTGGTCTGACCATCACCTGATCAAATTCACCTTAGCCTACACTGAAAGAAACAACAAAAATAACTTACAGATAACCCCCCCACCTAGATTCACAAAATTTAACGCTGAAGAATTCATTGATCTAACTATTCCCTATCTCCCCCTTGTACCAACTGACCTAGATGAAGCCGTCGCAACATGGCACAATACAATTAACAATGCAGCTACATATAAGCAACCCACCAAGAAGAAAAGCAACTCTAGAATAGGAGATGCCCCCTGGTTCAACAGCACCTTAAGACGAATGAAGAGAGAATTGAGAAATATTGAATCCAAATGGCGCAAAACCAAATCTATCCCTTCTTATGACGCTTATCACAGCTACCTTAAAAAGTACAAAGAAGCTTCAGACGGTGCAAAGAAAAACTACCACACATCTATACTAACCAAATCCATTAATAGACCAAGAGAACTTTTCAGCATCGTCCAAAACCTAACTAATAACTCATACGACACCAGCAATGATACTATTGATATCTCTGCCCAGACTCTAGCAAACCACTACATAAATAAATCAAAAACATTTGCATTCACACCAAATCCTCTATCCCTTTCCCACCATCATCAAATAAAAAAATGGTCCGACTTCCACCCTATAACCAAAGACACTCTCAAGATTACTATTTCAAACTTGAACACTACGACTTCTCAACTTGATCCATGTCCGGTAAACTGGATCAAGCATACCCTCCCTACACTATCCCCCTTTATCCTTCCTATAGTCAATCTGTCGCTGCGCCAAGGATACTTACCACCTCCCCTCAAACATGCACAAATCCGACCGATAATAAAAAATAACACCCTCGACAAAACATCACCTAATTCCTACAGACCTATCTCTAGCATTCCATTCATGGCAAAACTAATTGAAAAGGTCGTTCAAACTCAAACACAGGATCACATAGAAACCTCAGCCCCCCTTGATGACCAACAATATGGCTTTCGTCCCTATCATGGCGTAGACACTCTATTAACAGTACTCCTTGATACCTTAATACGAGGTATTGATAACCCTAAACAAGCCTTCATTCTCCTCTTTCTAGACATCTCTGCAGCGTTTGACAGTGTACACCATGCTGTAATGCTTAATAGATTAAAACAAATAGGAATCCACTCAACTGTACATAATTGGTTCACCTCATACCTAACTGATCGAACCCAAACCGTCCGAACTAACACAGAGACTTATAAAACATACAAACAGGAAATTGGTCTCCCCCAAGGCTCCGCCCTCTCCGCCCTCTTATTTAATATATATATTCAACCAGTCTGTGACATTTTCAAGAAATTCAAAGTACACTATCACATATACGCAGATGATATGATGATGTACATACCATTCACAATCCCAACACTCCCACTACAACTGTTATCAGAATGCTTCTCTGAATTAACAATCTGGCTAAAAGACCACAATCTCCACATCAATCATGCTAAAACTGATATATTAATAGTAACTAAAAATCAATCATACATACCTCCAACACACATCACTCTCCAAAATCACAACATTACAATCAAAAACGAAGTAAAATACCTAGGTGTCACCATTGACTCTCACCTTAGTATGGACACACATATTAGAAACATCACTAAGAAAATCTACTTTAAACTCAAAATTTTAAAACAATTACGTCCCCTTGTACTTCTACACGATTTTCTGAGCATTATTCAGGCTATCATCACTCCACACTTTGATTTCGCAAATCTCACCCTACTAGGAACAACAAAACAGAACATAAAGAGACTCCAACTTGCCCAAAATGCAGCAGCAAGAATCGTAATGAAGGTTCCACCATTTGAGCACATTACACCTATATTAGCAAACCTTCACTGGCTCCCAATTCAATCCAGAATAAATTACAAATTGATTATCACTACATTTAAGACACTAAATACAATGGCCCCAGTCTCTTTAACAAAAATTATCACTAAAGACACATCCCAAACTGCGCTACGGAGAGGCCACGCGAATAAAATTAGGATCCCAAAGGATTTCACAACTACCAAAAAAACAACTAATAAAAAAGCGTTTTCACATGCGGCTCCCACCCTATGGAACTCCCTCCCCGAAGAAATAAGAGCATTAAAAGATGCAAAGGAACTTCGCAAGAAATTAAAAACATATCTATTCACCTCCCACTTCGGCACACTAGAAAATACCCCACCACTAACAGGAAATGGTTAATAGTGAACCCAAAGTATACCAATTTAAATTTTCTCTATCTAACTACAATTAAAGCCGATTAAATAACTATTTGTAAATCCTGTAAATAGATATATGTAAATAGTTTGAATTATGTAAATAGTTTGACTGTTACCTAACAAATTATTTACCATATTTAATCCAATCAAGTTTAATGTACTTAGCAACATTGTACCTAGTTAATTAATGTTCCATGTAAAACAGACCTGTTATTCTGTTCATTCTTTGTTCATTGTAAACCGCACCTGATCTGTGGAAGGTAGCGGTATATAAGCAACTGTTAAATAAATAAATAAATAAATAAATAAATAAATTATCCATCTGTTCATTCTGGCCAGGCGGTCGGTAGTACACCCCCATTGCCATTGCCTTCTCCTTTTTACATGGAATTTCTATCCATAGAGATTCTATAGCATATTTTGTTTCCTACAAAACTTTAATCCTATATGATTCAATGCCCTCTCTAACATACAGCGCAACCCCTCCACCAACTTTATCTATTCTATCATTGCAATATAGTTTGTACCCAGGTATCACAGTGTCCCATTGGTTGTCCTCCTTCAGTCAGGTCTCTGAGATGCCAATCATATCTAACCACTCATTTAGAACTATATATTCTAACTCTCCCATCTTATCTTTTAGGCTTCTAGTATTTGCATACAGGCATTTTAGAGGTTGTATTTCAATCATAATAATCTAATTATCAGTTGATAGGGGTAATTTGTTATCAGCTGTGTACTTAAGGGTAACTTTTTTAAATTTCATATTTATTAAATTTTAAATATAATACTTCAAACCAGAAAGTGAAAGGAAACAGGAAAAAAAATCAAAGGAAAATTATACACAACTAATGTTGATGTAAGTACACACCATTTCAGTCCACCATATAAGGCAAAAAAAAAGAGGGATCTAAGAAAAGAAAAAATCTTAAAGCAGAAATAAAAAAAAGAAAACCCCTGAGCACACGCCTCACATCTAACCTTTCCCAGCGGGCCTTACAGTGATACCTGAGGGTCACGAAGCTGGACCTTTAGCTCCTCTCTCGCCAGCATGAAATAATTTAAGTGTCTAGTTTTGTAATACACATAATTCTTTGCTTCACATACAATCAATCATGGAAATCGTAACATGAAGTTAAGACCCAAAGCCAATGCTCTGGATCTTAGGGCCAAGAACTCCTGACGCTGCTTCTGGATAAATCTAGATAAATCAGGAAATATATGAACTTTAGAATCTAGGAACATCTTATTCATAGAGCAGAAATACAATTTGAAAACAGCATTGCTATCAAACTCTAAAGCAAAGGTAAGCATCAAAGTGGTCCTTTGCGTGACCACCTCCAGAGAGGACTCCAAAAATTCCATGAGATTCAGCCCCCCGGTGTTCCCCTGGTCAGCTGGTGCACTTGCACCTCCCTGAACCAGGTATTGAACCCTAACAAGAGGGGGAAGAGAGCCAGAGTCCATTCTTAAGATATCAGTCAAATACCTCTTAACCATATCTACAGCAGATATGAGGGGTGATCTGGGAAAGTTCAACAGATGCAAGTTGTTACGATGCACCTGGTTTTCCAAGTACACCATCCATCTACTGTCATAGAGTGGATGCTAATGAAAGTGAAGACTTAGAAAAAAATGCTGTCTTTCACAAAACAAATGATGAGCAGAAGATGCAATTGCCCTGCAGCGCATCTAGAGGGAGCAGGCGAAAACTTACAGAGGCTGAGTTAACACACCCGGCTGATGATTCTGCAGAAGTTAATCAGCTGCACCTGAAAGGTAGCCCAGGGAACTCAAACATGGAATGCCTTTATAAGCAGAAAGCTAGTGCAGGAGAGGGGAGAAGGAGGAGAAGGGGAGCTGAGACAGCCAGGAACAACAGCCCAGCCAGGTCAAGCAGTGCAGCCAAGACAAGCAGCACGACAAGGACAGCAGGAGCTGGAAGAGGAGCAGAAAGAGCCAGAGAGAAAGACGGGCTGTGGAGAGTCAGTCTGGAGAAACACTTGGTAGCAGGAGACCTCAGAGGTAAAGAGCTCAGAAGGAGAGAGACATACCTGGATAGAGGCCTACGTTCACCAGAAGACTCTGAAATAGGATTGAAAGGCTCCAAAAGGAAAGGTACTGATAGCAGAGTTACCTATACCAGGAAGCAAGGAAGTCTGGATTCCTCACCAGGTTTTCCTAGGCTACAGAAAGGTCAAGCAGTGCCTAGAAGCTTCCAAGAGAAAGTCTGCCAAAGAGACTGTGTCCTGAGAGAAGCGCTTGAGAAGGAAAACTCCAGTTATACCGGCTACAGGAAGCCAAGGTATGGTGACACTTTATTCATAAAGTGAAGCTCGGCTCCTAGAAGCTCTTGTAAAGCAGATATCCAGTTTGAAAGGAAAAGAAGCAGGCCAGAGTTTTACAAGCCAGGACGTAAGGGCATAGGAACAAGCCATGCTTATTTGAGAGCCCTAGAACAGCCTTACTGGAAACAAGGGAACAGAAACAGTGACCGGCAAACTATAGCGGCCAGGGAAAGCTCCAATTCAGAGGGAGATAACAATGTCCCAGAGCCCATGCAGATAGCGCTTGAGGACTCTATTCCCTTATCTCAAGATGAATTAATGGATTGCTCCATTTGTATTTATTTATTTATTTATTTAGCTGTATTTATATCCCGCTTTTCACTGGGTCAAAGCGGTCAATTGGGGGATACATTTAACACGAGGGGATATGACACACATATGCTAATACTTACAATTGCGGGCAGTTTTGTATTGCGGGCAGTTTTGAATCATTCCCTGAATTGTGAGTTATACAGACATTGCTTTGAGAATACTCATGTTTGTGCTGAATGAAAGAGGAATGTTCACTCCTTTGTTTTGTTCTAAAGTTTGAAAGAATCCTGGGTTAAATCCTACAAGCAACTGTGAAGTTTGTAACAGTTTACCTCTTTACTTATGTTGTGGTGGAAGCCTGAAATGAAGGACTTTCTATATTTCTGTATCTCAGCGAACCTTTTGCGTTAAAAGGGAAATAAAAGCCTTATTTACCCTCTACTTGGCATACACAATTTATTCACATAAGGAGCAGGACTACAAAGACCAAGATACCCTTGGCCTTAAAAGAGCCCTCTACTCCCAGAAAATAATAATATGCTCAACCTACCCTTACAGCCACTGGCCACCAGGGGGGGTTGATGACACTACATAAGACCTTTTTATCTCTAATCAGAGCATCTCTCAAAGTCTGCACATTATTCACTTTGGACTCAAGAGTATCATTCTTAATAGCATACTGTCCCAATGCTTGCAAGTACTCAACCACCGACTGTGAAACAGTTGATAAATCTCCCAGCAGCTTTAAAGAAAAACTCTGCATAGAGGAATTTAACCCCTGGAGTGCATCCTACAGTGACTTCAAAATCACAGACACAGATTTCTTCCCCTCCCGAAAAGCCAATCTAGCAGCTGCCTCCAACTTCCCCTGATCAATAGTTTCCAGAGCTCTCTGCAGTTCCACTAATGAAACGTCCACAGGTTCGTTGGCAGGGAAGGATGACTCTGCCACGGGAACACTCCTGGCAAAGAAACACCCAGAGCCACATCAGAATGCAGGTCTTCCTGTGATCCTGTAGCTCCAAAACTGCTGGGCCTCGGGGGCGGCATCCACATTATAGGGCTCAACGAAGCCCCTCCCTTACTACTGCCAACAGTTTGCATAATTGGGTGATCCAAAGGAGAGGGCGAAGAGGGGACTGAGGAAACTTCAAAAGCTTCCAGTGTGGTCTGGAACAAAGACTGGGAACCAGAGCCCTAAAGGAACAGAGCCTTTCCTTTCCCCTGCCTCTTGCCCATTACACCGGCAATGAGGCACATCCAACGCCAAGACTCAAGCCTCTGCAAGGAGCGTCCTCAGATACGACTGCTCACAACACCATCTTGGATCTCCCTGATGTCCTGGGTAGCTTTTATCTTTATTGGAACCTCTCTGTTTGGATATCCTAACTTCTCTGTTTTGTTAGTATCATTCAAGAATACATTCTTCCGAACATGTACTCTTGGGCAAATGTCGGCTTTCCCCTATTATCTAGTTTAAAAGCTGTTCTATCTCCTTTTTAAATGTTAATGCCAGCAGCCTGGCTCCATCCTGGTTAAGGTGAAGCCTGTCCCTTCAGAAGAACCCCTCCCCTCCCCAGAAAGTTGCCCAGTTCCTAACAAATCCAAAACCCTCTTCTTTGCACCATCGTCTCATCCACGTATTGAGACTCTAGAGCTCCGCCTGCCTTTTGGGCCCTGCACGTGGCACGTGAAGCATTTCAGAGAATGCTACCCTGGAAGTTCTGGATTTCAACTTCCTACCTAAAAGTCTAAATTTGGCCTCCAGAACCTCCCTACCACATTTTCCTATGCCATTGGTACCAACATGTACCAAGACAGCAGACTCCTCTCCAGAGCTATATAAAACCTTGTCTATGTGGAGCGTGAGGTCAGCTACATTTGCACCAGGCAGGATTGTTATCATATGATCCTCACATCCACCAGACACCCAGATATTTACATGCCTAATGATTGAATCACCCACTATAATGACCATCCTAACCTTTCCCTCATGGGCACATGGCCCTGGAGAAACCTCCTCGGTGCAAGAGGGTGTTACATCTCTTGGACAGGTCCTAGCTACAGGATCACTTCCTGCCTCACCAAGGTGATGTTCTTCTTTCACAAGACCTCTCTTTTCCATGGCAGCTGAGAGGCTGCCAGACTGGAGGAAGGACTTCAATACTACATCTCTGTAGGTCTCGTCTATGTATCTCTCTGACTTCCTTATGTCTTCCAAGTCTGCTACTCTAGCCTCCAGAGATCACACTCGTTCCCTGAGAAACAAAGAGCTCTTTGCATCTAGTGCACATGTAAGACCTCTCACCAACTGGGAGAAAATTGTACATGTGACATTCAGTACAAAAGACTGGATAACCCCCATCTCACTGCTGGTCTGCTGTCTGCATCTTAGTTTTAAAGTTTTGTTCTGAATTTAAACTGAAAGCTCTATGCTGGATTTTAAACTTAAACTGAAAGCTATCTGCTAAGTTTTTAATTTAAACTAAAAGCTCTTTGCTGATATTAGGCCCTGACTGAGTATTCAATTTAAACTAGGCACTCTCTCTTGGATTTTAAATTTATCTGAAAGCTCTCTGCTGGTTTTAAATTTAACTAGAAAGCTCTTTGCTGGGTTCTGAATTAAAACTGAAAGCTCTCTGCTGGGTTTTAATCTTAAGCTGAAAACTACCTGATGAATTTTTAATTTAAACTAAAATCTCTTTGCTGATACTAGGCCCTGACTGATTTAACAAATACACTGGATTCTAATTTACATAGATGAATCAGCTTTAATCTAAAGAATTCCTTTTCCCCCAAGATTTAGATAGATTCCCAGAAGTAAATACTTACAATTGCAGATCTCTCTCCAGAAGTAGCAGTCCCTTTTGTAGTCCTTCAAGACGTGCAATCCTGCTATCCGCCCTTGCTGTATGTTGCCTCATGTCCCCTCTGCATGCACAGAGCCACTGTGCATGCTGTGGGAGATGGAGGTGGCATGGGGATGAGAGTGGGCAGGGTGTGGGTAAGACCCACCCCCGGACATATAGGGCCGATTCCAGTGACAACACTGTATGTCCGGGGATCACCGAGAAGACGCCCTGCTCATTTCACCTCTGAAGTAGAATAAGCACGGGATGCCCCATCGATCCTGCCCAGAAGACCCCTGGAGTTGGAACCCCCCCATTAGGTCAGCTGGCAGCACAAGGTAGGTCCCCGCTGCCCGATCATGTGGCAGGATTGCAGAGGTCGGCACACTGATGGGTGGGTAAGCAGGCAGTGAGGACACCCCCGTAATGCAGCAGGGGCACACCAGGCCATCTCTAGGCCCGATGCTGCACCCACGGGAGTGTCTTGCTTCTGCGGTGCAGAATCACATCCAAATGGGCTTGTCCTGCCAGGGGTCATGATATGCCCCTGATAGAATCAGGTTCCATGTCAATATACAGTACGGTAACTCGATGACAGATTATATAGAGCAAAAGGGATCAATTTAGAAATATTTTTCTAGCCACAATGGTCATGGGTATGACTGGCAAAGAAAAAGATTATTGTAAGCTTTTTAAAATAATTTCTTTCTGCATTATCTAGCCTGCCAATAAAAACCACTGTAACTAACTTAGAAATTCTTGTTTTGTATCTTGTATCGCCAGCAAGTAGGGAAGACAAAATGTTTATAAAAGGCCACAGTAGTCATATTTAAAGAACCATTTTCCGATGTTACATAAAATAGACAGTTGCCATGACAATGGCAACCAACAGAGAAACTTCCAAACAGCATATTAAAAAACAGCACATCTCTTTTAAAAACTGCAGTCATCGACCTGATGAAGAGGTGATAACTCTAAAAAGCTTGTCAAAGATGTATTAAGGGGTTAGTTACTAAGCTGCAGTAAAATATGAGATTTTACTACTGCTTAATTTACCGTGGGAATCACCAACCTGTGGTAACTCAGGTTAGAAACTCCCGCAGTAAAGAAATAATTCAGTTTGTACTGAATTTCACAAGCTGCATTATTCTGAGGGAAAAATTATTATTTTTCCTGGCCAGCAACATCAGGCTGTGAACATGCAGCCTGATGCTCCTAGCTGCATTCTTAAAGGGGCTGGCACTTTGTATATAAAGGGAGGTCCCCTCCCTATGTCCCCTGAAAAGATATCATTAAAGATACCCCTCCCCCACAGAGATCCTATCCCCCAATCCACATTTTAAGATCTCTCTTTAAGACCCCCACTCCTTCTCAACCCCCCTCTGATAAAACATACCCACCCCCAAAAGCTACCCTGGACCTCCCTTAAAGTCTCCTTGGTGATCTAGGGGGACCCAGCTAGGAGTGATCCACTCGCTCCTGTTCTGGCTGACACAAGGTTCAAAATGGTGTCCGTGACCCTAGCAGTAATGACTCAATACTACTGCTAGGGATCAAGCTGAATGTTTAGCTGCATTATCCAATTTGTATTACTTTGAGCTGCTTTGTATCCCATGTTAACTAAAACTAACATGCATTTTGATAAAAATAACGCCCATATTGGTTTTAATATAGCCAAGAGGCAAAAATCATGCATTATTCCCTTAATGCACATTAGCAACCACCCCTTAAGTTGGCCCAAGAAAAAGGTATAACCTACAACTTGTCTGTTGACCCTTATTTCCACATATCTGAGTGAACTAGCATGGCAACTACAATTCTGCTCATATACACATATAATCATAAATAAATAAATAAATCGATAAATCAACATGGGAAGATAAGGTATAAAAAGGTAGAATACATAGGCGAGGGAAAGGGGAGCAGATGACAACTTACTTCAAAGTATAACTGAGAAAATTACTCCAACAGACCGATTAAAATATATAAAGAAAATGCATGGTGATGTTTACTCAAATAAGTTGTTCGCTTACCATTCATGTAGCAAGCTGTTCACTAACCATTCGTTAAGTGCAAAAATTAATGTGCAGGAGGTATAAAGTCTGTGTGCTAGCAATTTGCAGCGGAGTCAGCAAACACTTTACAGTTTACGCACAGGACACTAGCCTATCACACAGGCCTACATAATTGCATTGGCAGATAATGCCATTACATGTGCACTATCTGCCAATGCAATTAATGTGAGCCTTAGCCTGCTGAAACAAACAAAAAAAAATCCTGATTGCAAATGCATACATGATCCCCCTGATGATGTTCTTTCCTTCTGCTATCCCCCCGATTACATCTTCCCTAATCAAATCCCCCCTCAATGACAACCCTCCTCTATTGATCACATACCCACCTTGATGACAAACCCCCTTACCGAACACATACCCACCTTAATGGCATCTCCCCTGCTGATATACCCTATATCAGTTCAACACTCAACCTCCCTCTACCCCTGACCTCCCTGGCACTCACCCAGAGGTAGCTCTGGTAGTTTCGTGTCTGCGGCAGAAGCAATCCCCCTCCACTCTCACCCTCTTGCTACCTATGGTCAAAATGGCTGCTATGCCCCTAGTGGTAATTTTGCAGAAGTCAATTTGCCAAATAAAGCACTTCTTGCATATGCAAGTTAGATTAAAAATATTGATAATATAGGCAAAAACTAAATTTGTAAAGATACTTGCTATTCTTTTCAAATTCACTTTTTGCTTGTCTTTCCAATGCTTTGCAACTAACTTGCTTATACTGTTTCTATTTTCTTCATTGGGATCCACTGTCATTTTAGCTAGAGAAATCCAGGATCAAGAGGATTAATAGTCTTGCTATGTCCACACAACCCCTCTTCTCAAATCATTTCACTAGCATCCTATCCATTTCCACATCCAGTTCTAACTTTTCCTTCTCACCTACAAATGCATTCATTCTGCAGCTTCTCTCTACCTCTCCTCTCTAATCTCTCCACAAACCCCACCCCAGCAACTCCGCTCATCAAGCAAATCACTTTTACCTATGTCTTTCTCTTCAATTGCCAACTTCAGACTCTGTTCCTTCCACCTTGTGCACCGTATACCTAGAACAGACTACGAGAGTTAGTACCACAGGCTCCATCCCTAGTCCTATTCAAATCCAGGCTAAAAGCTTTTCTTTTCAAAGTTGCCTTAGATCCTGACCCCCTTATTCTCCTGTCTTCACCCATATGTATTTTTAATCATTTCCCTAAGAATTCCCTAGTTCCCTCTTGTTCTGATTGTCTGCCTTAGCAGATTTTAAGCTCCGTGGAGCAGAGCCTGTCTTTTATGCATATCTGTACAGCTCTGTGAATGCCAAGTAGGGTTATGTAAATGAGAAGTAGTAGTAGTTGTAGTGGTCCAACAACAGAAAACAATATGATCTCACATTTTGAATAGACAAACTTGGACCGCAGCACTCCAGCAGCTCCCCCGATCGGGGTAGAGCGCCTGAGTGGGAAACCCTCCCGCTCAGAAGCTCCTGCCCAATTGGGGCAGTGGGAGCACCTCAGCAGAGAACCGGCACAGCATTTAAGCGGCGCCCCTACAGGGCGTGCCCGCGCCTGAGGGCCTCGTCAGAGGGCCCTTTGGCATGGCCCTTAGGCGCGGCACAGAGGCGCACACAAGCATCAGCAAAATAATAAGAACAGACCCGCTGACAAAACCCACTGGAACACAGAACAACGGAAATTACAATCACCAACCACGGGACAACGTGGAACTACAACAGCGACCACCTGAACACAACCCAACACAGAGAAAAAAAGCTCCAATACAAAAAGGAACAAGGTACGCCTACAAACAGCACCATAAAATGCCTACAAATCATGCCACCCCTCCTAGCCCCCATTTACCTCCTAACACCCATCCTGAAACTATACCCCTCCACACAAACACACTCACCAACCAGCCCAGACCAGTCATCACAGCCACCCAACCCACAAACATCTACAACCCCCCACTCATGCAAAACAACACCCAGACACCACACACACCAACCTACATCCCCAGCCCTCCAAACGGCACCCCCCTCTCCATTTCATTAATAAATGCCCGATCAATCAGAAACAAATACCACATGCTACATGACCTGATCAAAACCCAAAGAATCGACATCCTATGCATAACAGAAACTTGGCTAACAGACATGGACACAGTGCTCATGAACCAACTATCACCGAAAGGATACGACCTTCAACACTGCCCCCGAACACACACCAGAGGAGGAGGAGTAGCCATCATAGCAAAATCCAACCTTCACCTCAGGAACCAAGCATCACAAACCACCAACAAAGCGGACATACTCACCCTCACCAATAAAGACCTCTCACTCTGCCTAATCTACCGAGCACCCACCCAAAACACCGACCTAACAAAGATACTACAACATATATCTGAAAGCACCATCTCCACGAAAGAACAAATAATCCTAGGAGACTTTAACCTCCCATCACTCCAAGACAAACAAGCAGAAACCTTCCTCAACGCTATGGAAGCAATGAACCTAACACAGATCATACACGAACCAACGCACGAAAAAGGAAATACATTAGACCTCATATTCCTAAACAGGCAAACCACCACCTCAAACAAGAATCCAAAAATCACACATGTACCCTGGTCTGATCACTACCTCATCACCATATCCCACAACTACCAACACATGAACAACAAGGAAACCAAACATCACATAAGAAGATTTAAAACATTCAACAAAGAAGATTTCCTAGCTCAAACCCTACCAAAGCTCCAAACAAGCTCCAACAATATCAACGACCTGATCAACAACTGGAACTCCACAATCTCCTCAGCATCCAGCGCAACAACGAACAACAACCAGACCAGACACACCTCCACAAAAGCCCAATGGTTCACCCCCCACCTACGGAAGCTAAAGACCAAACTCAGAAGAACAGAAAGAAAATGGAGAAAAACCAAAAAAGAGGATGACAAAATGAACTACCGGTATATGCATGAACTAAGTACATACCACACAGAAACAGACAAAGCAAAAAAAGCCTTCCATTTGAAGATCTTAAACACATCTATAAACAAACCACGAGAACTATTCAACATTGTCAAAAAACTGACAAAAGTACCAAACCACTCCAACCAGTTACCAAACATCCCACCCGAATTACTTGCAAGACAATACAAACAGCTTCATCAACCACAAAATCCACAAATAGACGCTAAGACAACAACAACAAGCCACCCCAACACCGTAGCCAGTGACTGGAGCACATTTGAAGCAACCACAGAAGAGGAAATAGCATCCATCATCTCTCGCCTGAATACCACCACCTCTTCTCTAGACCCCTGCCCTACAGAATGGATAAAGAAAACCAAAGACAACCTGAACACACCATTAACCCACATTGTCAATGAATCCCTCAGCCAAGGACACATGCCAGACCTTCTAAAAACCTCAGTCATTCGACCAACCCTAAAGAGACACAACCTGGATCCCCTCGATCCCGCCTCCTACAGACCTATAGCAAGCCTCCCGTTCACCGCCAAACTTATTGAAAAAGTAGTTCAGAGACAGCTCCAAGAGCACTTGGACACCAACAACATACTGGACCCACAACAACATGGCTTCCGCCCACTCCATGGAGTCGAGACCCTCATGGCGTCACTAATGAACACTCTCATCATAGGAACCCAAGCCAAACACTCTGGATATGCCATGATCTTCCTAGACATATCAGCCGCTTTTGACACCATCTCCCACAACATCCTCATACACAGATTACAAGCAACTGGCATCAAAGATACCGTACTCCAATGGTTCTGTTCATACCTAACCAATAGACATCAACTGATCCGCACAAATGCATCAACCTCCCCCCTTCCAGCAACACCAAGGAGTACCCCAAGGATCCACACTATCAGCCATACTCTTCAACATCTATCTGCAACCACTCTGCTCAATCATACGGGCACACAACATTCACTACCAAATCTATGCAGATGACATAATGCTCTATGCCCCAATTACAACCTCCAACCCATCAAACAAACACTTAACAGAATGCTTCACAGCAGTATCCAGCTGGCTACAAAAAACAACTTATCCATCAACTTAAAGAAAACAGAAGCCCTCATAGTAACAAAAGACCCGGACTTCATGCCACCCTCATACCTCAACATCAGGACCACTCAAATAAAAATACAACCGCAGATAAGATACCTGGGAATCATCATAGACCAAGCACTCACACTTGAGCAACAAATAAAAAAAAACACCGCTACAATATTTCACAAGGCTAAAACAGTGCAACGCCTTAAACCTCTCCTCGAACCACAAGACTTCAGAACAGTGATGCAGGCCCTGACACTCCCCCACCTGGACTACTGCAATATAATCTACCATGGACTCCCGGCCACCCATATCAGCCCACTCCGGACTGCCTTAAACACCACAGCAAGAATCATCCAATCAGCAAAAAGACAAGACCACATCACCCCAATCCTGAGAGAGCTACACATACTCCCTCTAGAAGCATGAATCAAGTACAAATCTGCCCTACTCACCCACAAAGCTCTTAACCAAACCCAAACCTCCCAACTCCGCACACTACTGACCCGACCAGCCCACAACAAAGCAACCAGACAAACCACCAACAACTCCCTCATCATCCCCCACAAAAGGACAAAATGCAATCAACGAACCTGCAACAGAGCCTTCGAACTATACGCACCATCCATCTGGAACTCTCTACCAAATCACATCAGAAACAACAAAGACCCCCTATCGTTCAGGAAACAACTAAAAACCACAATATTCAAGGAATACCTCGGACCAGAAACAGACACCCACTAATGAGACTACAGCTAAACGTCTATGTTTATGTCCCAAATATTTGTTCAAATCATGAATGTTGGCCGCCTGGTGACAACCCATACCCTTAAAATTAATTATTGTCTCCCCCCCCCCCTCGTTCAATGTTCCACCGCTTTGACCCGGTGAAAAGCGGGATATAAATACAGCTAAATAAATAAAATAAAATAAATAAAGGTATAGCCAATACATAAGAAATCTGAGAGCCCAGTATTCAAGGAGGCCAAGATAATTTCAAAGCTGAACAGATCCTATTAGGGGCTTCATGATTTAAAGCCTTCTAAACAAGGTCAAAATCTTAAGCTGAATTCATCACTTAATGGGAAGCCAATGCAAATTACAGAGTATTGGCATGGGTGGTGATTGTCAGCCCCCTAATGATCTAGCACTGTCACACTGCTCTGCCGCTCTGTGGGCTTAAGCTAAATTTAAATTGCTAGCTCTTAATTTTCAGGTACTAAGGAGTAAGACGTCCTCCGCTTATCCAATCGGCTGGAGTGGCATACACCTATATATGAGTTCGGTTTGTCTCTGGAGTGCCTGTTGCGAGTCTCTGCCTTCTGGGAAATGAACCTAGTTGGCTATAGATCAAAAGCATTTGCTAGTAGTTCAAAAATTATGGAATATTCTGCCAATGCAGGACAACAAGAGTTAAATAATTCAGTGTTCCAAACAAAGGTAAAAGTGTTTCTGTTTGTGTCCTAGTCTGTAAGGCTTGCTAGAGATTGAGTTAATGACACTTGGGAGTGGAGACTGGTGACCTATGGCTAGGGCCACAGGAGCCAGTGAGGAATTATCCTCTGGGCAGCAGAGGAAGAGACATGCCCCAAGAGTACCTCAGGACCAGCATAGCATGTGGACTTTTTTAGAGATCAAATGTATACAAGGTCAGGAAAGCACACCCTTGCTAGTTCCACAGTTTTGACAAAAGGATGATCAGCTTTTTTTCTCCCTTTGTGAAATAGTTTTTAGAAAGCTGTTCCTAAGCCTCAGCTTTTTTATTACATCCAAGTACTCAACCTCCATGATTCATTTAATCCAGAGATGCCAAGTTATTCAGTTCTAGGAGTGAGATTTTGAGTCAGTCCTCAATTTCTGACAATCTCAATTATGATGCATTATTATGGGACCTGCAGCACTGATTTAAATGGGTAAATTCAGGGATTGTGGGCCCAATATTCAGTGCTGGCAGCTAGCGCAATTACAGCAGCTAGCCACCGATGCTGAACATTAAACGCGGATATTCAATGCCAGGGTCATATCCGGCCCCAGCATTGAATATCTAGGGTCACTACAGAGCCCGATCGCTAACCAGGCAGTGGCGATTTTGAGCCACTGCCTGTTTAGCAATAAGTGGTGAAAGTTAGGCCAAGGCTTCTTGCATCTGCCTTTCACTGCAAATCGCAAACTGGGTAGCGGCTCAATAACAATGCTGACCTGTTTACAATTGGCTCTGACTCCGTCCTGCCAATCTCCGGAATGCCCCATCACACACCGATGCTAACATATAGTGGCATTAGTCAGGGATATTCAGCGGCACTAACTGTGTTAGTGCTGCTGAATATTCCGCTTAGGGGCATTTACACAGTTTATGGTCAGTAAACTGAGTAAATGCCTTGGAATATCGAGCCCTACAAATATAATGTTACCAGCAGGGGTGGTTCTTCCATTAGGCCATCTGAGGTGATCGCCTCAAGCGGCATTCCGACGGGGGTGGTACTCCCAACGCTGGCAGCACTCCGGATCTGTTTTAATTTTAGATATTGCGGCCTCTGGCCTGCCTGATTTTCCATGTGGGAAGACAGAGGCAGGGCAGAGGCGGCAAAATCGAAAATTAAAACAGAGCTGGAGTGCCGACAGCATCGGACAAATCAGCCTGATCGCTTGCAACTGCAAGTGATCAGGCTGATTTGTGCAGCGGCGGCACTCCGGTTGTTTTAATTTTAGATTTTGCTGCCTCTGCCCTGCCTCTGCTTTTCCGCCGCTTTTTTTTTTTTTTTTTTTTGCTGCAAGCATTTCTTGAGGAAATAAAATGTGGCGAGAAGGCAGAGGCAGCAAAATCTAAAATTGAAACAGCTGGAGTACCCCCGCCACCACCGGATGAGAGGTACAGGCGGAGGGAATGGGGAGGACAATACGGAGAGACAATGGTGAGTGACGGGGGGACAAAGGGGGAGACAGGGGACATGCTGGACAAAGGGGGAGACAGGGGGACAAGTGCTGGACAAAGGGGGAGATGGGGACATGCTGGACAAAGGGGACAGGGGACATGCTGGACAAAGAGGGAGACAGGGGGATAAGTAGTAGACAAAGGGGAGAGACAGGGAGGCAAATGCTGGAGAAAGGGGAGAGACAGGGGGACATACTGGACAGACAGGGGAGAAATGCTAAACAAAATGGAGAGACAGTGGGTTAGGATTATAATGGGCTGATGGGGGGGCTAACACTGGTAATGGGTTGATTAGGGAAGGCTAGGACTGGGAATGGACTGATCGAGGGGGGGCCGGGACTGGTAATGGGCTGATTAGTGGGGCTAGCACTGGTTATGGGCTGAGTGGGGGGGGGACTAGCACTGGAAATGAGCTGATTAGGGGAGGCAAGGACTGGTAATGGGCTGATGGGGTGGGGTAGGACCGGTAATGGTCTGATGGGGGGCTAGCATTGGAAATGAGCTGATCAGGGGGGCTAGGACTGGAAATGGGCTGATTAGGGGAGGCTAGGACTGGTAATGAGCTGATGGGGGGTAGGACTGGTATTGGACTGATTAGGGGAGGCTAGCACTGATAATGGGGTTGAGGGGGGACTGGCACTGGAAGTGAGCTGATTGGGGGGCTTCGACTGTGAATAGGCTGATGGTGGGGAGGGGAGGATAGAGCTGCTGGCCTGGAAGAAAACTGGGGGCTAGGGCTACAAATGGGCTGATGCGAGGGGATGGGAGAATGGAACTGGAAGGGAGTGGATGCTGAGAGGGGCTGCCATGGTATTTGGACTAGAAGGGACTGGACAGTGGGGAAGGAGGGGGACTGGAAGGGAATGGACACCAGTGGCAGTCATGGGAATGCAAGTTGACATTGGAAGGTACTGGGAGGGAGGACTGGAAAGGGGCTGATACTGGGAAGGGTTACTTGGACTGGAAATAGGTTGATGGAAAGAAGCGAAGAAAACAAAAAAAAGATAAGAAATGGCAGATGGACCAAAGACCACAGAAAGAGAGCTAAGAGAAGACAGGAAAGCAGAAGCCTCAGATCAGGACCAGCATGATCAGACAACAAAGGTAGAAAAATAATTTTATTTCATTTTAGTGATTGGACTTTGTGTTATCTTTATATTTTATACTGCATGGGGGAACAACATATCTTATTTATCTGATGTTGCACTGCTTGAAGAGTCTGGCTTCTTGGGGTTTCAGTTTGAATTTTGTCTACATATTTTTATTTTTACTTTAGATTGTAAGCCAATTATTCTACTACTACTACTACTACTACTACTACTACTGAGCATTTGTATAGTGCTACAAGTCATATGCAGCGCTGCACAGACATATATGAGAAAGTCCCTGCTCATCAGAGTTTACAATCTAGTCAAGACAGACAACACAGAAGGTGTTCTGTACTTGGTGAGGTTCTGTTTTCTGAGTGTGTGACTGTGCCCAGGTGTTCTGTTAACATAGAGTTTGTACATAAAGATCTGTACTGTACTGTAGTAATTTGACATGTTCAGCTTTTCAAATAGGTATATGGATGTTCCAGGGCCCACTGTAATATTTACAGTGATGCCTTTTTTGGTGGGCTCCTTATGTGAGTTTTGGAATTTGGTGCTGATATGGTATGGTATGGTAGATTTGCTCTATAGATACTCAGTGACTTTGTTGTAGGGTTTTGTATTAGCTCACAATATGCCTGGTACTGGAGAATGTTTGTTATTGCTGTTAATGAGATTAATAGAATCAGATTTGTTTTTTGTTTTTTAAGATATTGAGTTCTGTGAGTGAATGTCCTGGTTCTGCTCTGCAACCACTGTTGAAGGGGATTCTGTGGATGCAAAATATATTTTGAAAAAGAAAAAGCAGTAACCATAATGCAGTTTATAACAACAAAATAAAAATGAGTTGTAATTTACTTTTATAAACTGCTGTGGTTCTCGCTCTTTTAGTTCCTTGGTGTGCAAGCATCTTGCATTTCCTCCATATAATCTAATAAGCTTTTTGGTTTGGTTCAGTCCCTGATTGGAGTTTTGAAAAAGAGCTGCCCCTGGTTACGAGATGCCCACGGTTTTCTGGGATTGTCCCCGATTTTCGATTGTGACCACGACTCCCATCTGTTTGGAAGCCTCCTGTCCCTGATTCCAGAAATGGGGACAGAAGGGCTAGGAAAAAATGTATTTTCAATTTAGTGATTTGAATAAGTCAGTCTTTAGAATTTACATCCATTATCTTTATATTTTGCAGAGTGTGGGGGAAATGCATCATTATTTCTATTTCACCGTCATTTTATCTATTTGGAAGTGTTGATGTCATGGGATGGATGGGGGGAACATAAGAACATAAGATATGCCATACTGGGTCAGACCAAGGTCCATCAAGCCCAGTATCCTGTTTCCAACAGTGGCCAATCTAGGTCATACGTACCTAGCAGTTTCCCCAAAAGACACGGGGGGGGGGGGGGAGCAAGGTAATAACTCCTTTTCTTCCTTCATATTGTATTGCTCAAACCTGGACGTAAGGTGTCCTAGATTTGCCTGCAAAAAATCTAGTAGCCTTATACAAATACCGTTCTGCATTGCAATGCAAATCTAAACCAGAACTGGCAAAAAATCTCACTCCTGGAACAGGGAAATTTAGCAACTCTGCTAATCTTGTCCAGAGGCCTGACAACAGGGATTCACCTACTTTATGCTCCCTTTTTTAAGTTCCCTATCTCTTCTTTACTCACTGTTCGTTCTCCTTGTATGTATGTTTTTCCCCTAGACATATTCATTCCCTCATCTCTCCTTTTTATATTAAAGCCATCCATCTCCTTCTCCTTCAACCTTCCCGGCAAGCCATCTCAGATAAGGATGTAAGGAGCCTGGCTGTGTTGTAGAGGGGAAAGTTGGATTGTTTTTTTTTTTTTTAAACTTTTATTTTCATTTTGCAACAAACAAAAGAAACAACACACCAAAGGAGACAAAACAAGTATACAATAAAGAAAAGTAAACCCAATTACCCCCCACCCCCACGCTTCTTCTCTAGCTGATTATGTCAGCATGTGAACGCTTCCAAACAACAGTGATTATACATCAAAACAATCAAAAGAGTATCTGCGATACAGAATAATCATGGGACAAAGATATATACAAATTTAGACAGTCAGATGAGAGCATTGAGCAGAATGTACATAGTCATTGAGCATCTTCCATTTAGACCGATGATGAGGAGTCTGAATGGGGGAAGCAAACATACGAGGTATTTGTTCATATTTACTGTAGAGACAGACATGATTCCACCATTCATTGGGGCTCAGATGAGAGCTATTTTTCCAGTATTTCGTAATTAGGGAAATAGCAATGCCAAGCATAAAGTCCAAAAGGAAGTAAGCCGTTTTTGGAAGAGAGGGGATCCCCGCAGCTGAGCGAAGTCCCACTATCCTCCAAGAAAGGGGCTCTTGAAAGTGCAAAATAGACTGGATACGACCCCAGACCCGACGCCAGTAATACTGTAGTGCGGGACATTCATACATAACATGAGGTAGTGAACCAATGGCCGCATGACATGTCCAACAACTATTGCCCTGAGTAGTGTTCCATTTGGCTAATCTGTCAGGAGTGTAAAAACACCGGTGGGCTAGAAAGAAGAGTGTCTGAGTGAGTGAGGCGGATCGGGAGACCCGTGTCACTCTACTCCAGACAAGGCTCCATTGCTCCGGGGTCAAAGTCACATGCAATTCTCTCTCCCATGTTTTCTGCGCTATAGGGGTATCTCTAGTTATAGCATTACATAAGGTTTTGTAAAAATTGGATGCTACACCCGGTGAACTACCGATAGATCGGATAGTCTCCAACCAACCTTGTGTAGGGGAGGCCGATGGCGGGAGCACCTTAGCACTCCGAAGGCAATGCTGAAGTTGCACCAACTGAAAGTAGTGCTTCGCTGGGAGACCAAATTCAATTTGCAATTCACTAAAAGTTTTCCAGCGACCTTCATGGAACAACTGACTAGGAATCCAAATGCCCCTAGTGTACCAGGGGCTCCACGCCATCGGCCTATTTTGTATTCGAAATCGAGTATTGTACCAAAGTGGGAGCTTGTCTAACGGACAGAGTCGGGAGTCTAAAGATTGCATAAGATTATTAAAGGCACCTAAGGTGTCTAAAAGCATTGGTGGAAAGTGGGAGTCTGATGGGAGAGTCATACCAGGGAGAAAAGTAAGAGGAATCGGTTTGCAAAGGTCCTCTTCTATGTCTAGCCACACAGGTCTACTCGGTACTGGATCTTCCAGCCAACGAGCGCCTTGTTTGAGAAGAAAAGATTGATGATACTTCAGGAAATCAGGGAATCTGACACCCCCATTTTCCTTATCTGCTTGCAGCGTATGTTTCGCTATCCTAGGTGTCTTGTTTTGCCACAAGTATCTAGTCAGAAGGCCCTCTATATCTTTATATATATACGTCGAGGTAAGAGACAGGGCAACATTTCTAAGATATAATTCACTTTCGGAACAATCATCATTTTTATGGTTTCTAATCGACCCCACCAGGTAAGTGTTAAAGGAGTCCAGCGGTGAGTAAGCGCCCGGACTTTAGAGGTTAAGTCTTTGACATTGAAGGAGATAGTGTCTTCCAAAGGAGAACAATAGTGAACCCCAAGGTATTTGACCATGCGAGGTTGCCATAAAAAGGGGAAGGGTTGCATATCTGCCTGATGAAGCAAAGGATTTAATGGAAAGGCTACCGACTTGGTCCAATTTATCTTATAACCGGACAGTTGTGAGTATTGACCAATTTGCTCTAGGACAGCCGGTACTGAGTCTATAGAGACAAAAAGCATAAGGTCATCAGCATACGCTGAAATTTTGATTTCCCTATGGGTGAAGGGGACTCCATGAATCTCCTCCGATTGCCGGATTAGTAAAGCCAAGGGTTCGAGTGCAAGATCGAAGAGAAGTGGAGACAGTGGGCATCCCTGGCGAGTGCCGCGTTGAAGGGGAAAAGGCTGAGACTTTAAAGCATTGGCACATATACTGGCTGTAGGCTGTGCGTACATGGTGCGAAGACAACGGAGAAAACCTTCCCCGAATCCGTACCAGCGGAGGACTGCAAACAGGAAGGGCCACTCTAAGCGATCAAAGGCCTTCTCAGCATCAAGTGAGAGGCCAACAAATGGGCGATCAAGATTAACTGCGGTAGTCAGTACATGGCAGAGAGTCCGAGCATTGTCAGCAGTTGATCTACCAGGAATGAAACCGCATTGATCTGGGTGTATTAAGGTAGGCATCCTATCAGAGAGCCGGGTAGAGAGAATGGTGGCAAATATTTTATAGTCCGCGTTTAGGAGGGAAATTGGACGATAATTAGCTGTTAGTTGCGGGTCTCTCCCCTCTTTCTCAAAAACTACTACATTTGCCATTGAAAAGGACCCAGAAGGAGAACCCTCCTCGGCCAGAGCAGAAAAATAAAGTTTCAAAACTGGAGCTAAGTCAGCGTGAAAGGTTTTGTAGAATTCAGCAGGGAGACCGTCTGGGCCTGCGGCTCGACCTGAGGCACATTTCTTGATAGCAGAATGAATTTCTGAGACAGTAAATGGTGTGTCCAAGGCCACTCTATCTTCGTCAGATAGGGTCGGTCTTTGTACCCCTGAAAGTAAGCGTTCAAATACATCTGGCTCAAAATCACATTCAGATTGATAAAGCCGAGTATAAAAATCACGAAAGAGTTCTAAGATTTCGGTATCTTTAGTGACCAAGCCCCCCCCCGACGGATTACGGAGGGCGGTAACACGTTTGGCTTCTTTTTGACCTTTTAGGGCATTTGCTAATAATTTGCCAGCACGATTATTTCCCGATAATATAGCCCTTGTTGTGATTCGATATTTTTAACAGCAGCAGTGTACAAAAGCTGATTGTATTGAAAACGCAAGCGTTGTAAACGGAGTAAAATACATGGGTCAGTACGGGACGTGAGAAAGACGCTCCCCAGCTTGTATCTGCTGCTCTAGAATCAGTAAATGCTGCTTTCTTTGTTTCCCCTGCCGAATTTGATAGCTAGTTATAGTTGCGCGGATAGATGCTTTAAAACCCTCCCACCAAGCCCAGCTCGCTGTGTCATGGGGTGAGTTAAAATGAAAATAATCTTGGATAGCGGCCTTTATATCAACCTGAAAATCTTTTTGACCCAGTAAGGATCTATCAAAAAACCAAGCTCGGGGAGAATCGTCCCGCGCAGTGACATGTAATGATAAAGATATGGCAGCATGATCTGAAATATGGAGAGGATGAGTCCTAGTCGTGTCTACTTGAGAAATCATTGCTTTGGAAATGAGAAAGAAATCTATTCTAGATTGGGAGTGATGGGGGGCAGAAAAGAAAGTGAACTCTAAGTCGGAGGGGTGAAGCAGCCGCCATATATCTACCAGCGCAAGATCTTGCATCAGAGCTGTAAGGGTAGCAAGACTCTTGGGTGGACTACTCGTTCTAGGCGGCTGTCTATCTATCAGAGGGTCTAACACTTGATTAAAATCACCACCAAGTATTAATGGAGTATTGGCAGAGGCCTGTGCCAACTGCGCAATACTTGCATAGAAAGCAGGGTTGTCCACATTCGGGGCATAAATGCAAATACATGTAAATTCACTATCTCCAACCTTAAGATGTACTCGGGCCCATCTACCCTCCTTGTCAGCGCTAGTATCAATTACAGTAGCTTGCAAAGATTTCTTAACCAGAATGGCTACCCCGCACCGTTTGGAAACGGCGGGAGAATAGGCAGCCACCATGTAAGGCTTAACATTGAGTTTCAGTGTTTCAGCAGAGTTTAAGTGCGTTTCCTGAAGAAACGCTAAATCAGCATGCTCATGGCTAAGATAGCTAAGGATTTTCTTTCTTTTGATTGGACTATTAATGCCCTTTACGTTGAGTGATAAGATTTTACATGAGGCCATTCAGACAAGTTAAAAATTCTGAGCATGATAGCGCACATAATTTCACAATGTCCCTCATATTGACTGTATCTGGCTGTACATATGGCATAAAAGAAAATAAGCTGAGATAATACAATGAAGCGCCCCACATTAAAAAAGAAAAACCGCAGCGCGGTAGAGAAGAAGCAGAACCCCAAAAATTACTGGCGACCATGTGTCTGCGGGGAGAAGCCCCAGAGAAGGCCGAAATTGAAAAAACACATAACCTGTAGGACTGTGCGTGCTCCGAATCCGACCGAGGCACACATCATGGAGGGATAGGAGACCAAAAAACAAAAAAGTCATAGAAAGAAAGAAAGAAAGTCCAGGTAGTCTCTGTGCTTGACTATGACCGCCGCATCGGGCCCTTCAAAATGGCGGACAGAGCCGGCAAATAAAAGTCCAAGTCGTTGGATTAGCGCATCTGCTCTGCTTCTTTGGAGTCTAAAAATGTTGATAGTAGATCAGGATCTTCGAATGTCCTGGTTTGGTTATGGAGAGTCACTCGGAGCTTCGCGGGATACAACAGGCCAAAGCGAGCCTGTAGCTGTTGAAGTCGAGGGCGAAAAGCAAGGAGTTTCTTCCGTCGGTCAACGGTAGGCTTTGCCAAATCAGGGAAGAAGGAGACTTTGTGACCTTCAAATTCCAAATGATGGTTCGCCCCGAGCAGCATTTAAAATTTGTTCCACTTGTTGATATCGTAGCAAGCGAAAGATAATAGGCCGGGGGGTCGTTCGGTTGAGCGCCATGTGGGTAGGAACACGGTGTGCACGATCAATTTCCAGTTCTTTATGAAAGGTGATCTTCAGCAAGGAGGGAAGAGTTTTGAGCAGGAATTCTCTCATATCTCCCGCTTCCACCCCCTCCGGTATTCCAATGAGCCTCACATTGTTGCGACGGGCTCGATTATTGCTATCTTCTAACTCCTTTTGAAGATTCTGTATCTGGCGCTCAGCCTTGTCCAGTGTGCCCAAGCGCACCGCGTGCGAGTCGAGGACCCCCGCCATATTGTCCTGCCGTAATGAGAGACTTTCAAGTCGGTCCTGGAGCACTCCAAAGTCTTCTCGCATGGCTCTAAGCGCTTCTCCATTGGACTGCACCAATTCCTTCACGCCGCGTATTTCCTCTAAAATCTCCAGGTGCATTTCGGGGTTTTCCCGAAATGGAACCATCTTCTGTGGGGAGGCCACCTCTGTTTTGGAGCGTTTTCCGTGAGAAGAAGAAGGAGACCCGAAGTCCAAGCGCGCTGGTTTATGGGCCGCCATCCCCCCCGAGGTACCCCGGTCAGCCCGGAGCGAAATAGTAAGTTTGTATAGGTATTAAGTCAGGATTCTAAGTAGGCCTCTCGGGAGCTTCAGCGCGAAGCGTCTTACCCGCTGGACATCAGGCTCCGCCCCCCAAGTTGGATTGTTTTTAATTGTTTTTCCAGTTACAGCATTTATTTAGTGTGTGTGTTTTTTCCTGTGGCTATTTTCTTTATGTTTGCCTTTCCCTCCCCTCCCCGTTTCTATCAAGTAGACTAAAGGGATGGTTAGTTTATTTGCTTTTATAGTTGTCAGTGTAGGTTTACTCCTGATTTTCCTGCACTAAACTTACTCCAGATACAGTAAGAAATTTTAGGGGCCCTTTTACTAGAGTGCATTAGGTTTTTGCACCTAACACACAATTAACACAAAAACTAATGTGCATTAAGTGCAAAATCCCTGCAGTAACTGTTGGGGGCATGGCCAGCATGTTCCCAGCATTTAATGTGTGGGTGCATACCTCAACACATTACACAAGTACCACAGGTGCATCTAACTCGCCTACTGCGGTGGCATCAGGTGCATCCACGCTAATGGCAACATTGATAGCTTGTGATATATCCTCTCTGCGCTAACTGCAATGTGCTCTCTCTCCATGCCTTCTCTCTGCTCCTGTCCCTCCCATTCAGCATCCCAACACGCAAGTGGCAGTTTGCACATGATTCAGCATGCAGCAACTCTCATGACCCCGCAGTTAACAGTTACCGCAAACTCAAGCACACAGTTACCACACATGAAAGTGCAGATTAACTACTTAGTGCACGTTAGTAAAAGGGCCCCTTAGTGCAGGAAAATCAGCAATGAAACGACTATGCAAAATGATGGTGCAGTGCGGACATATAAACCTCTGTACATAGCTGAATAACATTTTATATCTACTGCATGCTGTATATAGTTCCAGTTTCACTGTAAAAATCGTTAATACCCTTGTTTCATTGTAAACCGCTTTGACCTGGTGAAAAGCGGTGTATAAATGCAGCTAAATAAATAAATAAAATAAACATATTAAAAAAAGGCATGTAAAACACAGAATTTTGAATTGCACCTGATGTAAAAATGCACACTAAATTTCAGCGAGATTTTCACTGTTCTTGTAGTGCTAAATCTTTACTCCATCTCAGGACTGGAGTAAAGACGCCATGCAGGAGCAAAGATGAACCTGTTGCCCATCCCCCCTCCAGAACCCATCCCTGACCTTACTCCCCTCACCATCTATCATACATTATGAATGCATGTGACGCTGTGCTTTTAGCTATTTTCTCTATTAGAATATTTTTTCCTCTATTTTAAGATGTGAGACTTCTCGGTCCCCTTTTAAGTCAAATCAAAGCCTATCTTTTTGCACAAGTTGTTTCGGTGTCGGGATAGCTGACTGTGGGATGCCCAGGGCTTCTGGTTGCACTACAATGCTCTGTTGTCTTTTTTTTTCCTTTTTATCCCTCTTTATTTTTATATTATTTGTATACCGCTTTGCTGTTCTTCTTAATAAAAAGAGTATATCAAGAAAAAGAATAAATTAAACTAAACTAAACCAGATACTTTGATGAGAAATTTAATTCAATGCAAAAAACTTACTGTTGCCAGGTAACAGCATCCACTGTCCTGCCAGCCACTTTCATGAACCTGTAGAAAACCAAAAGAGAAAATCATGTTATCCCAAGGCCAGGCAGAACAAAATCTGTATGAATCCCGAGCTAAATTTCATATACAAAATATAAATTATACTTTATCCATTTATTTATATTCGTTTTTCTTCCCTTCCTGGTTAAATCAAACAGACAACAATCAAAAATGAAAGCAACAATATACAAAGGCCCATTTTAGATAGGATGTGGAGAGGGGAACTGAAACAAAGCCTTAGATAAAATCACCATGGACAAAAGCAAATATCTGCAAGTATTTGCAGCATGTACAATAATCAATAAAGAAATGACAAATAGTCATGAAATCCGATGACGCACTGCTCTTGTTAGAATGGTTATGAAGGGCCCTGACAAGATTTTCAAGAGCAGAGATGTCTCTCTCCATATAAAGATTTGACTTGTACAATCCATGGTATTTTCAATAATGTCATATGGACGCAAAAGTTGGACAGTGAAAAAGATAGGAAGAAAATCGATGCCTTAAAATCATTGTGCTGGCAAAGAATACTGTGTACATCATCGACTGCCCGAAGAACAAACAGTCAGTACTAGAGGAGAACAAACCTAAGCTTTCTTTAGAAGCTCAGATGACAAGAATTCAACTTTAATACTTTGGACACATCATGCAAAGATAGAGATCATGCTTGAAGGTGATGCAAAAGAAGAAGGCCAGTAATGAGATGGCTCGATGCAATAACAGCAGTTATGGGTGCCACTCTATCAACAATGAGCTGCCTGACTGAAGACCAAACACAGTTTAGGACAACTATCCAAAGGGTTGCCATGAGTCGACACTGCCTCAATGGCACTTAACAACAACAGGAGCAACAATAAATTTATAAATAAAGAGTGTGGTCTCATATGGCTTTACACATGTAAGCAGCAACAACTATTCCTGCAGATGTCGATTTTACAATCTACACTGTAGTTGCTGGCATCCCCCCAAAAAGGACATGATCATTCCTACCCTCAACCTCCCAACACACATTTCAACCCCCCACTCCTGAAATAACTCCATCAAGCACCCATCATCCTGACAACATTCCATACAACCGCACCTTCTGAAACCCTCCCAACATCATCCATAAACCTACCTACACCGGAATCCCTCTCTGCACAACCAATAGTCTCACCTCCCAGCCCCACTTCCTGCCACAACCAATACCTTCACCCTACCCTTTGAACTGTCCAGCTCTTACAAGGGACTCTCTCTGGTGGTCTAGCAGGGAGCAGAAGTGCTCCTCAGTCGTTCCTGCTTTTTTAAGCACCCAGGTTCAAAATAGCTCCTCTGACTTCTAGAAGTAGTCTCGCAGTACTACTGCTAGAGGATCAAGCCACCAAATAAGAAGGAGTTGCCAAGGGTGATCGGTTAACATTTGATCATACATTCAAAGTTGAACAGGTGTATTGAACCTGCTTTAAAAGCTTTTGGTTCCAGATACCTGTGCCCTCTAGTGTCCTAATGTTTGCCAAAATTAATACCACTGCACTCATAGAAATAAAAGGGTTGTGTGTACTTAATGAGTATTAAGTTCATTAACATGCATTTAAACCTTTAGTAAACATGCCCCAGAGTGATATGCAGTATATCCAGTGGCATAAATTCTGTCCAAGCAGTCCCCTCAATATGTGGTGACCCCGAGCAGGAAAGGGGGCCCACACAGTGGTGAGGAAAGCAGAATAACAAACTTACTTTAAAATATTTGCAGCACTGTTCCCTGCTCCTTTTTTCTCTTCCTTTAAATTTTCAGGCCTGGCAGCCATCACCTCCTGCTGCCAGGCCAAAGTCTCACGATAAGAGCCGCAGTTCGCGAGACTTTGGCCGACTGTGGGGGAGAAGGTGACAGGGCCTCAAAACATGAAGAGAAAAGAAGAGTTGGAGGCAGCGCAGCAAAAATTTTAAAGTAAGTTTTCCCACAGGAAGGGGGGCCCACTGCTGCCACTGCTACCTCTGCCCTGGGGGGAGAAGCCACCTCTGCCCTGACAAAGTTAAAACATGCCATTGTGTGTTGTTGTTAAGTGCCATCAAGTCAGTGTCGACTCATGGTGACCCTCTAGACAGTTGTCCTAAATTGTGTTCAGGTCTTCAGTCAGGTGGCTCATTGTTGATAGACTGGCAGCCGTAGCTGCTGTTATTGTATTGATCGATCATATTGCTGGCCTTCCTCTTTTAAGTTGACCTTCTACCTTGCCAAGCATGATGTCTTTCTCTAATGATCTCTCTCTTCACATGATGTGTCCAAAGTATGAAAGTCGAAGTCTTGTCATCTGAGCTTCTAAGGAAAGCTTAGGTTTCATCCCCTCTGTTACTGACTGATTTGTTTTTCAGGCAGTCCATGGTATGGAATGGGAGGAGAGGCCTAGTGGTTGGGGCAAGGTACCTCAGGCCAGAAGGTCAGGGGTTCAAATCCCACTAGAGGGCAGCAACCTTGGGCCAGAAGGACTGGGTTTCTAGTCCCACAGGTGCTCCTTGTGGTCTTGGGCAAGCCACTTAACCCTCAATAGCCCATGTTCCCTGTAAGCAGGGCTGGCCCATCCATTGAGCAAGAATATTGTTTGCACAGGGCCCTGCATTTCAGGGGGCCCTGCACATTCTGCATTAAAACTAAAAAAAAAAAAAACAACAACAAAAAACCTAGCTGCTGCCACTGTTGCAGCAGCAGAATCAAGTGTCCCATGGCCCCATGCCCCATGCCCCACCTGCCTGGCAGAGCCCTCCATGCATCAGCTCCATTAGCAGTGGCTTTCAGAGCCGCAAAGAGACTGTTTCCCTCTCACAGCCCTGTTAAGCCCACCAGGGCTGATGGGAAAACAGTCCCTTCATGGCTCAAAAAGCCCACTGCTGATGGAGCTGATGCCAGGAGGACTCGGCCAGGCTGGGGGGGGGGGAGGGGGCACGGGTCATGGGACACTTGATTCTGCTACGGCGGCAGCAGCCAGGGTTTTTTTTAGTTTTAAATTTACCTGGGCTGATGGGGGGAGGGGGGTTAGGACTGGTAATGGGGGGGGGGGGCTAAGACTGAAAATGGGGTGATGGGGAGTTAGGACTGGAAATGGGCTGATGGGGGGGTTAGGACTGGAGGTGGGCTGATGGGGGGGGCTAGGACTGGTAATGTGTTGCGGTGGTTGCTAGGACTTGAAATGGACTGAGTGGAAGGGGGGCTTGAACTGCAAATAGCTGATGGAGAGGGGGGCTTGGAATGGAAATGGGCTGTTAGGGGAGAGAGCTAGGATGGAAATGGGCTTAGTGGGGGGGAGTAAGGACAGAAAATGGGCTGATGGAGGGGCTAGGATAGGACTGGAAATGGGCTGTTGGGAGGTGCTAAGATTGGAAATGGGCTGTGGTGGGTGCTTGGCTTGAAATGGAGTCATGGAGGGGCTAGAACTGGAAGTAGGCTCATGGGGGGCTTGGATTGGAAATGGGCTGAGTGGAGGGGAGCTAGGATTTGACATGGGCTGATGGTGGGGCTAGGAAAGGACTAGAAATGGGCTGATGGGGGACTGGGATTGGAAATGAGCTGATGGAGGGACTCGAATAGGACTGGAAATGGATGGGGGAGCTAGGATTGGAAATGGGCTGATGGTGGGGCTAGGATAGGATTGGAAATGTGCTGATGAGGGGGGGGGGCTAGGACTGGAAATGGGCTGTTGGTGGGGCTAGGATAGGATTGGAAATGGGCTGATGGGGGGCTGGGATTAGAAATGAGCTGATGGAGGGACTCGGATAGGACTGGAAATGGATGGGGGAGCTAGGACTGGAAATGGGCTGATGGTGTGGGGCTAGGATAGGATTGGAATTGGGCTGAATGGGGGGCTAGGACTGGAAATGAACTGATGCAGGGACTAGAAGGGAGCGGATGTTGGGTGGGGCTGGAACTAGAAGGGAGCTGATGTTGGGGGAGGATTAGAATGGGATGAGGCTGGGAGAGTGAAATGGAGAGGGGAAAAATATTTTGTGTGGGAGGGAAGAAAAATCTACAATTGGCTGGGTATTGGGAGAGTAAGTGGGGAAAAGATTAGTATGTTAAAGCAGATGTAGAGAGAGAATGGAAAAAAACTAGAAGAGAGAAGAAAGAACAAATGGACAGCAGACAATGGAGAGTTAGCAGAAGACACAAAGAAACCAGAAGAAAGTGGCTGGAGCAATTGCAGCTGAAAAAGAATGCACAAAAGTTAGAAAATATCTCTTTATTTTGAATTTATTAATTGGAATATGTCCGCTCTGGGAAATGTGCATCATTAACATCTGTGCTTTGTTTAGTACAAGAGGAAATTAATTTAAAGTTTTATTTCTACAGAGTTGTTGTACATTACAAGTTTGGCTTTTGGGGTTCCCAGTTTAATTATTGTCTTCCTGTTTCTAAATTGTGATTCCTTGTTTGGTAATGGTTTATGTTCTGCATGTGTAACTGAGCTGAGGTATTCTGTTTATGTAATTCCTATTTGACATTGTCACTTGTTCTCTTTCCCCAGTAGATCATGTATTGTTATTCTCTGAAATGTATTGTTTTAATATTTGCAGTGTTGCCTTTTGATAGAGTATGGTGCTTTGTGAGTCCTGGTAGTGCTGTTATGATACGGCGGGTTTGCTATGGGTTCTAAATGGGCAGTGTTTGTAGTAGTTCCTAATGTGCCTGCTGGTTGGCACTGGATTATAGTAATGTAGAAATCTTTTAGTCTTTCTTTATCCATACACTCATTAAGAGGCATGTTCACTAAAAGTTAGTGTATGGTAACATTATGCAAATAGTTATGCAAATGAGGGCCATTATGCAAATGAGGCCCACACCGAGTCTCCGCACATGGCCCCGCACCCCCCTTGGGCCGCCCCTGCCTGTAAGTATTAGCGTATGTGTCTTGTATCCCCCAATTGTGTTGTGACCATTTTGATTGAAAGATTTGTATACCACCTTATCCATCTAAATAAATAAATATACACATATTTGTTGCCAGCACTATAATTCAAAGGCATCTATTTTCTTCCTGTCTAAATAATAAATGAAATAAACGTTAACATAAACATAAACATATTGTTCTACATGCAAACATAAGCACTGTGTATCTAAGACTGTTTTAAATGTCCATTCCTGTGATGCAGGCATGTGTTATGTCACTTACGCTAGTATTTTATAAAGACAAGTAGAAACCTACTTGTCTTTATAAAATAGACTTAACATAGACACCTTAAAATGAGCTTTAACTAGGTACCCTCCTTTAAAATTACCCTCAAGATGGATAGGGCTTCTGCTGCTTGCATCTGTTGTTTCATGCTAATGTGGTGCTGGCTGTCCTCAGATTTTCCTTTAGTATTCATGTTTATAAGTATACATTCTGAACTTTATGGAACTGAAGAGCACAAGAGGTTTTATGATCTGTTTGATATGTGAGTATATGAACTTAAGTAGTTTGTTAATTTGCTGGTGTGCATACCATTGAGTCAGTGCTGACTCCTAGGTTTTCTTGGCACAATGCAACTGGAAGTAGATTGACAGGCCTTTCTTCCATACAGGAAGTCTACAACACCTGGTATTCCAAGGTGGTCTTCCATCCAAGTACTAGTCAGGTCCTACTCTGCTTAGCTTCTAAGATCAGCCAAGATTAGTCTCATTCAGGGCAGCAAAATCATAGTATGAATGTGTAAAAATGTAAGATATTGTGTACTGTTTGTGATGTCCACTCCAATATGGCATCCACATATACCTGCCTCTTATAAAAGTTCTCTGAGGAGTATGGATTTCAGGGTGGATTGTTATCCTCTTCCCGAAATTGGTTATGGGACTTTCTTTGATATGCTTGCTATTTCACAGTCAATCATACTTTGAATTTGTTATTCTTCCCTTTAGAGTGTGGTGTTCTACAAGGATCTACTTTGGCCTCTATTATCTTTAACCTGTTTTTGAGCCCTTTAGCGTATATTGTCCAGTTGTATGGCATGAGGGGCTACATTCATCTTAAACTTGACCTACTCCTCTAAACAGCTGCCTGGTTTAACAATAAGTGCACACCAGCAAGGGAGTAGGGTAGAGCAGGATAATGATGATGGCACTATTGGAGCAGAGGAGAGAGAATGGGGTATTTACAGAACTGCCCGAACTGCCCAAAGGAGCTCCCCAAGGAGCAGAACCTGTGCCTCACATGTGCTCCTCTGGCGCACGCCTGCTGCATGAAATGTTGCAATGGTATTTAATTTAATTGGGTTTTCCAGGTCACCTGATCACATTGAATCATGTGATCCTGCCAACACCAGTAGCTGGGTTAGTGGTGTTTTGACAGGGTTGGTTGAAATGAGGCTGGAAGATATGGAGAAGGCCTGTTGGTGTTCAGATGGCCTTAGTCAACATCTGTGCACCTGATTTTAATTTTCAAAGCTTTTTTCTACATTAGCTCATAAATTAGGTAATAATATTATTTTGCCAGTTATCATGAGAGGTGACATCAACTTGCCAGTGGAGGAGTGGCCTAGTGGTTGGGGCAAGGTACTTCAGGCCGGAAGGTCGGGGGTTCAAATCCCAATAGAGGACAGCAACCTTGGGCCGGAAGGATTGGGGTTTCTAGTCCCACAGGTGCTCCTTGTGGTCTTGGGCAAGCCACTTAACCCTCCATAGCCCATGTTCCCTGTAAAATAGTTATCTCCACGTTATAATGCCATGTTCAATGTAATTTCAGTTTGTTCAATGTAAACCGCACTGATGAAGAATAGCACGGTATATAAGAGAATGTAAATAAATAAATAAATATACTATATAAACAGTCCATCTTCAAGTTTAGACCTACCAAATCATAGCATCTTTTACATGCACTCATTAATGACATGGGATTAGTGGATGCATGGTGGCTCCAGCAACTAACAGGTAAAGAATTTACATTTTACTCTTTACTATGGAACATAACTCAAGGACTAATGTCTTTTTGATAGCTAAATCTCTATTGACATCTTTGCTGAAAATGAATATTTACAGTATTGTTGTTTCCATTCATGCAATGTTCTCCATGCTTTTCAGTTCTTTTCCCCCAGAGAGCTCAGCTCATCAATGGAAAATTAATGTAAGTATTCTGACAGAATTCTTTTAAGAAATGGTCAAATTGGCATTTGAATCTTATTTTCAGCATAATTTGAATACTGATAATTCAGTTGCTCAATGGTGGGATGCTTTCAAAGCTGCAATTATAGGAGTTATAATGACCTTTTAAATTGGCCGTTGTAAGAGACAAACTAAGGAGCTCAGTGCAGTAGAGTAGCAAATAAAAATGCTTGAACGTCAGTATATACAGAATAAAGATATTATCTTACTACTTAAACTTCAGAAGTTAAGATATCAATACAACAGCAGATAAATAAGCAGGTTCGTCCCTCACTTGGTTTGCAACTTGTTGTGCTGTGAGAGCTTGTGTGCATCAGTGATGCTAAGCGCTAAGCTATCGGTAGCTTAACTACTGGCAGGGTCTCCCAAGATGGACCGGTCTCAGCTGAGGTGCCAGACCAAGACAACCCACCCATCTGGGCAGCAGCAGCAGAATGGGACGATGTTGGCGGTGGAGGATCACATTTCAGTGACAAAGGCAACAACACTAAAATTAAACTGCACGGCAGAAAGACCTGGCAATCTACTTTCGTATCTTGCCACAAAAGCCCAATGGATAGTCAGACGTCCCAAGGGCTTTGATCCAACCATATCATAAATGCTGTGTTTTGTTGTGACTATCCATTGGGTTTTCATGGCAAGATACAGAAGTAGATTGCCAGGCCTTTCCTCCGCGCAGTTTAAGTTTAGTGTTGTTGCCGTTGTCACAGAAATGTGATCCTCCACCGCCAACAGTGTCCCATTCTGCTGCTGCCCAGATGGGTGGTTTGTCTTGGTTTGGCACTTCAGCTGAGATCTGTCCATCTAGGGAGACACTGCCAGTAGTTAAACTACCAATAGCTTAGCCCTCAGCATCACTGATGCACACAAGCCCTCACAGCATGACAAGCTGCAAACCAAGTGAGGGAATACATCAAGCAAGCTACCATATATGTCTAATGATATTTAGACTGAGGATATCCATGCCTTATAGTGGAAAATGACTTTAAAAGAGGCCTAAATGCTCACCATGAATATCTATTGTTACCCTTGCATAAATCTGAAGATAATATACCTTTTGTATGTGCACTTCCGTTTTCGGTCATAGCTCTGATTACAGCTTCCTTTATTTATAAATATTGGAATATACTGCAATTGCATGCTTGCTTTCAAGATAGTCCCATAGTAGCCTATCGCCGTGAGATGAATATCGCTAATTATTTTAGCAAATCTATTACATGGAAATCAGAAGCAGATGATCTTGATAACGTTATGTTTGTGGTCACTGTGCATTCTGCTTCTCTGTTATGGAAGGAGAAAAATTGATCCTGCCTGCTTGTAAGCAACTTTTTAGTTTAAGAACATAGAACATCTTGTCTAACATCTTTTTTTGTCTATGTTCTTCAATGCCCCTATAAGAAGCTTTATATTGGTCGTACTAAGAGATCAATGACCCATTGACTTCATGAACATAGATCCAGATTGAATACAGCAAATAAAGCTGCTCCAATAGTTGAACATCGTTTGATGTATAATCATATCTTTACTGAAATGAGATGGAGTATTATCGACCATATAGCAAATAATTGGAGAGGGGAGACCGTGAGAAGAAATTAAATTATAGTGAACAATACTGGGTATTTACATTGAATACTGTCAATCCTTATGGTTTTAACTTTCAAATAGATTGCTATACACTATTATGAGCTATAATGATACCGCTAACCAATTAAACTTATTGGGGATGGAGTTTAAGTACTTTAAAAGAATGCCACAGTCATCTTTCCTTGATAAGCCATTATAATTCACTGCCTATGAGGAGATTCAAAAAACATGAATTATGCAAGGACTGAAGATCTGAAGTTTGTATGATGCGACTTATCAATACGTAAGTGCAAGCTACTGTACTACTATTTTTGTTAAAGGAAGTATCTTTGTCCTGAAGCAGAACTGAGTTTATCCTTTCGAAACCCGACAGTTGTGGTTGGGAGAATTGATATTTCCATATCAGTGGGAAACTTTTCCTTGCTTTTTATATAGTATCTTTTTTGATCACATATAAAGAATAAAAGGACTACTATGCTAGAAGCAGCTAATGTATGGCGGCTTGGAATTAATAAGTCCAACAAAAATAAGTTTTTACAACATTTTTATTAGACAGGATTTTTTTTTGTCGCATGTGGTATTTTACAATTGGCATGTATAAATGTCAGTACGTACAAGTGTTTTGCAAATCTATATGTGTAGACGCTGCTATTTAACTACAGAGATCTCTATCTTTCCTTCGTGAATAAGAGAGGGAAATAAACATTAGGGATAAAGGGAAATATCCCCTTAATCCCTTCTGTAAAAGGGAGGACAAAAGGAACAATTTTGTTTCCTATTCATGTTGTTGAGCAGATGTAAATATGGGCATGGACACTTTTAGTCTGATACATGCATCCCCTATATGAAATCAGGGACACACATTTAGATTTTGGTATTGCCATGGCTATGCCCCAACAAGCCCCCATGCAACGCAGATGTGATATGGACATCCACATTTAAAATGAGCCATTTTTAAAATGGCCTTTTACACATGTAAATTGCAAATAAAGCTTCTAAAATAACTCCATAATAGCCATATAAGAGAAAGGGCTATAAGGCTTATGATGTACAGTAAATGATGGGTGATCTGCATGTGATACAGAATGTTGCTGAGGGGAGAATGGAATACCATAATGAAGACCACCTAATAAATAATAGACTTTGATGGACAACAAAACTAGTTCTGGACAGTGAAGAAGTGGAAAAGAAAAGTCAGAGGTGACTGAAGGTAACCTAATGGTAATCTAACAGCGTGGAGTGGTGTGTCATTCTCCATTTTAGATGAAAAAAACTTCATCAGGAGCACATTCATAGCAAAAAATCTGTGAGAGAGTCAGTTGGTCCATTAGATGATAGAGGGGTTAAAGGGGCACTAAGAGGCGATAAGGCGATAGCGGAGAGACTGAATGAATTCTTTGCTTCAGTCTTTACTGAGGAAGATGTAGGGATGTTACCCATGACTGAAGTGGTATTTAAAGGTGCGGAAGAATTGAAGGAAATATCAATACATCAGGAAGATGTATTACAACTATTAGATAAACTGAAGAGTAGCAAATCACCTGGGCTGGTTGGTATACATCCATGGGTGTTGAAAGAACTGAAATATGAGATTGCAGACCTGCTATTAGTAATCTGTGAACTATCATTAAAATCATCTCTAATATCTGAAGATTGGAGGATCGCCAATGTAACACCAATTTTTAAAAAGGGTTCCAGGGGTGATCCGGGAAACTACAGACCGGTGAGCCTCACGTCAGTACCGGGAAAAATGGTAGAAACAATCATAAAGAATAAAATTACTCAGCATGTAGACAGGGCCAGCCCGTCCATTCAGCAAGAATGGTTTTTGTACAGGGCCCCGCATTTCAGGGGGCCCCGCTCAAAGAAAATTCTGCTTTAAAAATAAATTAAATTTAAAAAAAAAGCTGGCTGCAGCCGCTGATGCTGCAGCAACATCAACTGTCCTGCGGGGCCCCCCCGCCCGGCTGAGCCTCTCCGCGATGGCTTTCAGATCCGCAAAGGGAGAGTGTCTCACTGTCTCCCTCGTGGCTCTGTTAAACCCGCAGGGGACATTTCCCATCAGCCCCTGCAGGCTTAACAGAGCTGCGAGGAGACACTCTACCTTCGCGGATCTGAAAGCCATCACGGAGAGGTTCAGCCGGGCAGGGAGAGCTCAGCCGGGCGGGGGGGGGGGGGGCCCGCGGGCCAGTCGATTCTGCTGCTGCCGTGGCGGTAGCGGCAGCGGCAGCAGCCAGCTTTTTTTTTTTTTAATTTTCCCTGGGCCGATGGGGGGGAGGGGGTTAGAACTGGTAATGGGCTGTGGGCTGATGGGGGGGTTAGGACTAGAAATGGACTATGGGGGGCTAGGACTGGAAATGGGCTGATGGGGGGTTAAGACTGGAGGTGGGCTGATGGGGTTAGGACTGGTAATGGGTTGTGCGCTGATGGGGGGTTAGGACTGGTAATGGGCTATGGGGGGGCTAAGTCTGGAAATGGGGTGATGGGGGTTAGGACTGTTAATGGGCTATGGGGGGGCTAAGACTGGAAGTGGGCTGATCGGGGGTTAGGACTGGTAATGGGCTATGGGGGAGGGCTTAAACTGAAACCGGGGTGATGGGGGTTAGGAATGGAAGTGGGTTGATGGGGGGCTAGGACTGGTAATAGGTTGGGGGGTTGCTAGAACTGGAAATGGGCTGAGTGGAAGGGGAGGCTTGAACTGCAAATAGCTGATGGGGACGGGGACTTGGAATGGAAATGGGCTGTGAGGGGAGGGAGCTAGGACAGGAAATGGGCCGATGAAACAGCTAGGATAGGACTGGAAATGGGCTGTTCGGGAGCCTAGATTGGAAATGGGCTGTGGTGGGGGCTTGGATTGAAATGGATTAATGTAGGGGCTAGAACAGGAAGTAGGCTTATGGGGGGGCTTGGATTGGAATTGGGCTGAGTGGAGGGGAGCTGGGATTTGACATGGGCTGATGGGCTAGGAAAGGACTAGAAATGGGCTGATGGGGGGCTGGGATTGGAAATGAGCTGATGGAGGGACTCGGATAGGACTGGAAATGGATGGGGAGCTAGGACTGGAAATGGGCTGATGGGGGGCTAGGACTGGAAATGGGCTGATGCAGGGACTAGAAGGGAGAGGATGCTGGGTGAGGCTGGAACTAGAAGGGAGCTGATGTTGGAGGAGGATTAGAATGGGATGGGACTGGGAGAGTGAAATGGAGAGGGGAAAAATATTTTGTGTGGGAGGGATGACAAATCTACAATTGGCTGGGTAATGGGAGAGTAAGTGGGGATTGAGGATGGAGGGGTAAAATTTGAGTGGATGAAATAGGAATGAGGAAAGAGGAAAAAAGGAGAAAGATTAGTATGTTAAAGCAGATGTAGAGAGAGAGAATGGAAAAAACTAAAAAGAGAGAAAAAAGGACAAATGGACAGCAGACGATGGAGAGTTAGCAGAAGACACGAAGAAACCAGAAGAAAGTAGCTGGAGCAATTGCAACTAAAAAAAATGCACAAAAGGTAGAAAAATATCTCTTTATTTTGAATTTATCAACTGGAATATGTCAGCTCTGGGAAATGTGCATCATTAACGTCTGCGCTTTGCTTAGTACAAGAGGAAATTAATTTATAGTTTTATTTCTACAGTGTTGTTGTACATTCAAAGATTGGCTTTTGGGGTTCCCAGTTTAATTTTGTCTTCCTGTTTCTAAATTGTGATTCCTTCTTTGGTGATGGTCTATGTTCTGCATGTGTAACTGAGCTGAGGTATTCTGTTTATGTAATAACTATTTGACATTGCCACTTGTTCTCTTTCCCCAGTAGGTCATGTATTGTTGTTCTCTAAAATGTATTTGTTTAATATTTGCAGTGTTGCCTTTTGATAGCTAGGGTCTGGTGCTTTGTGAGTCCTGGTAGTGCTGTTACAATACGGCGGGTTTGCTATGGGTTCTAAATGGGCAGTGTTTGTAGTAGTTCCTAATGTGCCTGGCGGTTGGCACTGGATTATAGTAATGTAGAAATCTTTTAGTCTTTCTTTATCCATACATTCATTAAGAGACGTGTTTACTAAAAGTTAGTGTATGGTAACATTATGCAAATATTTATGCAAATAAGGCCACTTATGCAAATGAGGCCCCGCACCGAGTCTACGCACATGGCCCCGCACCTCCCTTGGGCCGCCCCTGCATGTAGATAGTCATGGCCTAATGGGAGACAGCCAACATGGCTTTAGACAAGGAAGATCTTGTCTTACTAATCTGTTATGTTTTTTTGAAGGTGTGAATAAACAGGTGGACAAAGTGATATAGTGTATCTGGACTTTCAGAAAGCCTTTGAGAAGGTTCCTCTTCAGAGACTTTTGGCAAAACTAAAGAGTCATGGGATAGGAAGCAGCGTAATACTGTGGATCAGGAACCGGTTAAAAGATAGAGCTAAATGGCCAATTTTCCCAATGGAGAAAGGTGAATAGTGGTGTACCCCAAGGATCTGTGCTGGGTCCGCTGCTTTTTGACATATTCATAAATGACCTGGAAAGTGGAATAATGAGTGAGGTTATCAAATCTGCAGATGACATAAAACTATTTAAAATTGTTAAAACCCAAGAGGATTGTGGAAAATTGCAAGAAGAGCTTGATAAATTGGAAGACTGGGCATCAAAATGGCAGATGAAATTTAATGTGGACAAGTGCAAAGTTATGCACCTAGGGAAGAACAACCCAAATTATGGTTACACGATGCAAGGTTCCACATTAGGAACCACCACCCAGGAAAAAGATTTAGGCGTCATTGTGGATAACATGTTAAAACCCTTGGCCCAGTGTGCAGCGGCGGCTAAGAGAGCAAATAGAATGATTACAATAAGGAAAGGAATGGAAAATAAAACAAAATATATTATAATGCCTCTATATCGTTCCATGGTGAGACCACACCTTGAATATTGTGTGCAATTCTGGTCGCCGTATCTTATAAAGGATATAGCGTTATTAGAAAAGGTTCAGAGAAGAGCCACCAAAATGGTAAAGGGGATGGAAGGATACTCCTATGAAGAAAGACTAAAAAGGTTAGGGCTCTTTAACCTGGAAATGATACGGCTGAGGGGAGATATGGTAGAAGTCTATAAGTTAATGAATGGAGTGGAACGGGTAAACGTAGATCGATTGTTTACATTATCAGAATATAGAAAGACTAGGGGACATGCAATTTAAGACTAATAAAAGAAAATATTTTTTCACACGTGTAATCAAACTCTGGAATTGGTGCATTCATTTCCTCCCATGGATTTCAGTATCATTTTTATGCTGATGATTCTCAGATCTATCTTTCTACACCTGATATTTCTCCAACACTCCTGGACCATATTTCTGCCTGCCCCTCTGACATCGCCACCTGACGTCTCACCGCTATTTGAAACTAAACATGGACAAACCCGAACTTCTTATTTTTCCCCCTAAACCTTTCTCTCCCCTTCCTTCTTTCTCTATCTCTGTTGATAATACTTCTACTTCCAATTTCTTCAGCCTGTAACTTTGGTATCATTTTTGACCCCTCCCTTTCCTTCTCCTCACATATCCAACAGATAGCTAAAACCTGTTGTTTCTTTCTCTATAATATTAACAAAATTTGCACCTTCCTCTCTGAACACACTACTAAAACACTTGTCCACTCTCTAATTACTTCCTGTCTCGATTGTTGAAACCTCCTTCTTGCTGGTCTCCCTCTGAGTCATCTCTCTCCCCTTCAGTGTATTCAGAACTCTGCTGCATGACTAATCTTTTACCAGCCTCGATATACTCATGTAACCCCTCTTCTCAAGTCACTTCATTGGCTTCTCTTCTATTTCCTTATCCAATTCAAACTCTTCCTTCTGAGCTTTAAATGCGTTCACTCTTCTGCTCCTTACTACCTTTCCTCTCTCCTCTCCCCCTACACTACTCCCTGTGAACTCCGTTCTTCTACTGGCTTGCTTCTCTCTTTGCTCTTTTCTTCTACTGCTAACTCCAGACTTCGGTCCTTTCACCTTGCTGCTCCTTATGCCTGGAACAAACTTCCTAAATCTGTGCGTCAGGCTTAATCTCTGTCCCTTTTCAAATCTATGCTAAAGGCTCACCTCTTTCTGGCTGCTTTTGGATCCTGATCCTATGCTTCCTTGTGTCTCCTTGCCTATCCCTGTTCTCCCCTTATTCTTATCTTTTGTCTTGTCTTTCTTGATTAGATTGCAAGCTCTGACAGCAGGAACTGTCTCTATCTATGTTTGTACAGGGCTGCGTATGCCTTGTAGCGCTTTATAAATGTTTAATAGTAGTAGCAGTAGTAGTAGCTGGGTTTAAGAGAGGTTTGGATAAGTTCCTAGAGGAAAAGTCCATAAATCATTATTAAAGCGGGCTGGGGAAATCCACCGCTTACCCCTGGGATAAGCAACATGGAATCCTATCTCCCTTTTGGGAACCTGACAGGTACTTGTGACCTGGATTTGTCATTGTTTGAGACAGGATACTGGCCTTGATGGATCTTTGGTCTGACCCAGTTTGGCATATTTTACGCTCTTATGTGGCGTGGGCATGCAAAACACTCAGTAACAAATTGCTTCCAATATAGAAAACTGAGCCAAGATCTGTATATTTATTTTTATTGAAGAAACTTATTACTCACATTAATCACTTTTTCTCAAAGCAAATTACAACCAACATCTACAGTTTATAGTGAACATAAGTCATAAGCAATACACAATGATTTGGTCTAAGAACTGTAACTCCTATCATCCTGAAAAATGATGGCAATTAATTATAATAGCACTTGCTTAAATAAACACGTTTTCAGATCTTCCCTAAACCCTTTCAGATCAGATGCTGTATGCAATTCATCTAGTAAGGCATCCCATAGACTTGGGCATAAAGCACGAGTTGATTGATTTCAGCCTGAGCTTAGCAGTGGGATGGCATACATATTCTGAGAACTGTGGGCGTCAACAGCTGAGACAGATAAGAGGCAGAAATATCATGTGCTATTTTAAATGCCATTAAGAGTACCTTATACCTAATCCTAGTTTTCACTGGAAACAATTGTATTTGTTATAGCATAGGGACTAGATGGTCATACTTAGATTGCTTCAATATTAACTGTGCTGCTGTATTTTGGGTCATCTGCAAGGCTTTCATTGTGTAGGTTGACAATCCCCAGTAGATGATATTACAATAGTCAGACAAGACTGTACCAAAGTCTGACAAAACATATAAAAATCATCATCTGTTAGGTAGGGTTTTAACTGGGGCACCACTTTAATTTTTTTAAATTCATTCCTAACTACATTATTAACCTGATTAAGGATTACACCAAGATAGCGGAACTCTGGCTTAGCACATTTTGTTTACTCTTTTCCTAGTGCTCAGGGCTGAAGTAAAGATGTAGCTCAGGAACAAAAGGATGATCTGAGGTGAAGTGCAGCAGAAAACTGGAGATAGAACAATTCTCTTATGAAGAATAGCTTGACAGATTAGGGCTCCTAAACTGGAGAAGAAGTGACTGAGATTAGACATTGTAGAAGTTTATGAAATCACGAGTGGTGTAATTAAGTTGGTAGGGAATGGCTATATACTAGGAGAAAGCATTTGTTTTCAGATGAAAGATAAAACATGATAAATTTATTTATTTATTTATTCATTCATGTTTGCTATACCATTTATTTATTTATTTATTTACATTCTCTTATATACTGTGCTATTCTGCATCAGTGCGGTTTACAATGAACAAACTGAAATTACATTGAACAGGGCATTATAACTTGGAGATAACTATTTTACAGGGAGCATGGGCTATGGAGGGTTAAGTGGCTTGCCCAAGACCACCATCCTTAAAATTAAAAAGATGGCAGGGCAGTTTACAATAAAATAAAAGAAAGGTCAGACAGGAAAAAATAAACAAAGGAGAGGAAAGGGGGGAGAAGCAAATGAGAGGTAAAGAGTAGTTACTCACCTGTAACAGGTGTTCTCCAGGAGCAGCAGGAATCAGTCCTCACATATGGGTGTCATCGGCGCCGATGAAGCCCCAGCAGAGCATTTCCCCAGCTTTCTATGAAAGCCTTTGGGAATGCAGGCACGCATGCGCGGTTCCCTTCCCGCCTAAAGGTGCCATCTTACCTCAGTCAAATGATATAGCTAAGAACAGCACACAAAAATGAAAAATAAACTATGTACAACTGCAACTCCAAAGGGAGGAGGGAGGGTTGTGAGGACTGATTCCTGCTGCTCCTGGAGAACACCTGTTACAGGTGAGTAACTACTCTTTCTCCAGGACCAAGCAGGAAGTCAGTCCTCACATATGGGTGACTCCCAAGCTCAGGGCTACCGAGGAACCCAGGCTGAACAAGAGAACTCCCTCTAGTCTCAGCAGCAAAGAAAGACTTTTCAAGGACACAACCTCCACCGGTAGCCCAATAGAGGGCAGGAGGGCAGGAGTTGCCTAAACCTCAAAGAGAGTCCGGAGTACTGCCTGGCCAAAAGCACTGACCCTACGGGACTCCCTCTCCAGGCAGTAATGGGCTGCAAAAGTCTGGCTTGAAGACCAAGTTGCAGCCCTGCAGATGTCTACCAAAGGCACAGAGCGGAGATGAGCCACTGAGGCAGCCATTGCCCTGACACGATGGGCCGTGACCCTACCCTGCAAAGGAAGGTCAGCCGCCTTGTAAGCCCAGGTGATACAGTCAGCCACCCAGATGGACAAGGTATGCTTGGACACAGCTAACCCCAACTTATTGGGGTCAAAAAAGACGAAGAGCTGAGTAGCCCTTCTATGCCCCTGTGTACGGTCGAGGTAGAAGGATAAGGCCCTCCTACAGTCCAGGGTATGCAGGACTGCTTCAGCCTGGCTAGCATGAGGCCTAGGGAAGAATGTTGGAAGCACCACCTCCTGATTGAGGTGGAAAGAGGAGACAACCTTAGGGAGGAACTTTGGATGAGTTCTGAGGACTACCCTGTTCCTGTAAATCCTGGTGTAAGGCCTGTCACAGACCAGGACTTGAAGCTCACTTACTCGCCTAGCTGAGGTAAGGGCTATGAGGAAGAGTGTCTTCCAGGAGAGGAAGCGTAGTGGACAAGTAGCCATCGGCTCAAAAGGTGGGCGAGTCAGCTGCTGCAAGACCACATTCAGCTCCCACTCAGGGGCAGGAGGACGGATGGGAGGCTTGAGCAAAAGCAAGCCCCTAAGAAAGCGGGACACCAAGGGGTGACCAGAGAGAGACTGCCCCTCTACCAATGAGTGGTGAGCTGCTAGAGCTGAGAGGTGGACCCGAACAGAATTGGATTTAAGACCCTGATTTGACAAGTGCAGTAAGTACTGAAGGACTACTGGCACAGTACAGGAGAAAGGATCCTCTATACGTAGCTGACACCACACAGAAAACCTTTTCCATTTGAGAGCATAGGTTTTCCTAGTGGACTGTTTCCTAGAGGCTAGGACAACTTCCTCAACTTCCTGAGGTAGGCCCCAGGGAGCCAAGACTACCCTTGCAGCCTCCAGGCCATCAAATTGAGAGACTTGAGATTGGGTTGCAGAAGGGAACCCTGGTCCTGTGAGAGAAGGTCGGGTTGCAACCCCAAAGCTAGTGGAGGATCGACCGCCAGTTGAAGTAGAAGAGGAAACCAAGGCTGTCTCGGCCATCTGGGAGCTACCAGCAGGACCGAGGCTTTGTCCTGTAGAATCTTGAACAGGGTTCGGGCCACCAAGGGCGTGGGAGGAAACGCATAGAGGAGGCCCTGAGACCAAGATATCAGAAAAACATCCAGTGCTATCCGCAGAGGATGTGGTTGCCTGGAGCAAAACTTTGGCAGTTGCTTGTTCAGTGGGCTGGCAAAAAGATCCATCAAAGGAAGACCCCATTTGAGAAAGATCTTCTGAATTACCGAGGGATGCAGCTGCCACTCGTGGAGCTGCAGAATCCTGCTTAACCTGTCCGCCAGGTAGTTGTCCTGGCCTGGAAGGTACACAGCCTTGAGGAGTACGTTGTGCTTGAGGGCAAAAGAACAAAGGTCCTGAGCCGCTCGACAAAGGATCCTGGACCAGGTACCACCCTGTTTGTTCACATAAAACATGGCAACCTGGTTGTCTGTCTGAATCAGGACAGACTGGTGAGCCAGAGTAGGTGTGAAAGCTTTGAGTGCTAATCGAATAGCTCTGAGTTCGAGGAGATTGATCTGCTGTGCAGCTTCCCAGGGAGACCAGAGGCCCTGGGTGCACTTGCCCAGACAATGGGCCCCCCAGCCTTGCAGGGAGGCATCTGTTGTCAGCACTACTGTGTACCCTGGAATCTGAAAAGGCACCCCTTTCAGTAGATTGGTTGGGTGCAGCCACCAGTTGAGGGAGTGCAGAAAGTGTCTGGACACCCTTATCCTGTCTCTGAGGCTGCCTGTGGCCTGTGACCACTGAGTCCGAAGGCACCACTGTGCAGGCCTCATATGGAGCCTGGCATTGGGGGGTCACATGTACTGTCGAAGCCATGTGGCCCAGAAGCCTCAGGCAGAGTCTGGTGGAGACCAGGGACCTGCTGAGAAACTGACTCGCCAAGGCCATCAACCTTTGGGCTCTGTTTTCTGGCAAGAATACCTTTGCCAGGAGAGATTCCAACCTTGCCCTATGAACTCCAAGTTCTGGGAAGGGAGCAAAGTGGACTTTGCGAAGTTTATGACAAAACCCAGGCGTTGTAGAAGAGCAATGGTCCTGAGGGTGGCTTGATTGGCCTCCTGACTTGTCTGACCCCTGATGAGCCAGTCATCCAGATAGGGGAAGACAAAGATGCCCTGATTTCTCAGGTAGGCCACCACCACTGCTAGGCACTTTGTGAAGACTCTGGGGGTGGAGGTGAGGCCGAAAGGCAGCACTCTGTACTGATAATGGTTTCCTCCCACGATGAACCTCAAGTACTTTCTGTGGTCTGGATGAATGAGGATGTGAGTGTACGCATCCTTTAGATCTAAGGAGCATAGCCAATCTCCCTGCTGCAGGTAGGGCAGAAGGGTTCCAAGAGTAAGCATCTTGAACTTTTCTTTCACTAGGAACTTTTTGAGGTTCCTGAGGTCCAGAATGGGACGAAGGCCACCGGTCCTTTTGGGCACCAGAAAATACCTGGAGTAGAGTGGGGAGGCACAGGCTCCACCGCCCTGTCTACCAAAAGACCCTGAAGCTCCTGACGGAGAAGGTCTGTGTGCAGAGGAGGCCTCGGAGGCTCCCCTGGAAAGTAGGGGGGGTGCAGTTGGTGGAAATGGAGGGCATAGCCCTTGTGGACTATCTCCACACCCAACTGTCCCCGGTGATAAGGGGCCATTGGTGGGCAAAGAGGGCGAGATGACCTCCTGTGCAGGGTGGGGAGAGCAGTGGATGAGAGGCTATGCTCAAGGAGTCAAAACCCCCCACCCTGCTGAGTGGTAGCAGGGGCCTGAGGCTTGGGAGTCCTCTGCCTACGGGGCCCATTACCCTGGCCCTTGGTTTGCTGACCCTGGGGGGCAGCTTGGGTAGCCTGATATTGTGGGTACTGTTTGTAGGCAGTGCCCTTCCTCGGGTAAAAGGGCTTTTTACCCGAGCCCTTCTTCTTATGAGAAGGGGCAGAGGTCTTCCTCGACAGCCTTGTCTGAGTGAGGTGCTCGGTCTCGAGCTGAGCGGCCTTCTCGGTCATGGGCTTGCCAAAAAGGTTTTCACCTCGGCAGGGGACATCGACCAACTTGTCCTGAACCCATGGCTCAAGGTCCGATGACTGCAGCCATGCCTGGCGTCGAGCCGCGATGCCGGCTGCCGCAAAACGGGCCAAAGCCTCAAAGCCATCGTAGGCGGCGCGGGACATGAACTTCGAGCAGTCCCGAATCCCCGAGGACAAGGACTTAAATCTCTGCAAGGGTTCCCCGGAGAGACCAGCAGAGAACCCGGCCAACTCCTTGGCCAGATCCCGCAAGTACATGCCCATGTACAGCTGGTAAGACTGGACATGGCAAGCAAGCATCGAGCCCTGAAAGCACTTTCTACTGACGCCATAGAGGTTTTGGGCCTCCCTGCCAGGAGGCACCACGGAGTGCATCTTCTGACTCTTCAGACGATGCATGGCCGATTCCACAACCATGGAATGGTGTGGTAGCTGTGCCTTCTGAAAACCAGGGCTCTTCCGGAGCCGATAAATGGAATCGACTCGCTTGCTAAGAACCGGCGCCGAGGCTGGTGCCTCCCACATATGGAAGAGCAGCCGTTCCAGCATCGGAGGAACCGGGACAGTAAAGGCCTCCTTCGGAGGAGAGTCATACTGCAGCGCCTCGAGCTCTTCAGCTCAAGGCTCTTCCTCGGGATCCGCCGGAATAGCCAAGGCAGTGGCCATATCCCGGACGAACTCCAAAAACCGGTTATCCTCCTGGGGGAACCTACTCCGGGGCTCAGACTGCGGTGAGTCCGAAGGGACGCACCGAGTCTTAAAGGTATCAGGAGACTCCTCGTCCTCCGTCTCCAAAGCCGACTCGTCCGAGGAAGAGTCGGGGTCCGACCCCGCGGGGCCCTGGAGCACCCGCCCCGATGCCGGAAGAACCGGCATCGACGCCCTCGGTCCCGAACGGGAGGTCGAGGGAGACCGCGACCGAGGTCGACTCTGAGCCACGATGGTCTCGAGTATCGGCTCGGTCTCCGGGGTCGACTTCGACGTCGATGTCCCGGTGGTCGGGGCAGATGCGCCAGACAGGCTGGCCATCAGTGCCCGCTGCTGCTCCATGAAGGCAGACATTCTGCTCTCCAAGGCTGTCATCCTGAGACTCAGCTCGTGAGATGCAGCAGCCACCGACTCGGGCCCCGGTGGCGCCGGGCCCGACGTCGGCTCCCTGGGAGGAGAGTCCACGAGGACTACGGGGCTTACGTGTCCAGCAGACTCCGGCTCCACACGAGAAACTTTGGCAGGCTTCTCCGGTTCCACAGGCCGGGGGCGACGGTCGGGGGTCTTAGACCTGGCCCTCGAGGAGCCAGGGACCTCTTCCGACGACGCCCTCTTGAGCCGTTTCTTCCTCTTGCATTCCCGGTCGGGGGACTCCCTGTCTGAGGAGCTTCGATGGCGCTCGGGATCGGAATCCCGAGATGTTGAGGCCTCAGACGAGGTCCGGGCCCGGCCGGAGGCTGAGTCTGAGAAAAGCCTTTCCTTTTGCTGCTGGCTACTTCATAGTGCCTTGGAAGACATTTTTCCACAGGCCCCGCACGACTTAGGATCGTGGTCGGGGCCAAGGCACCGAAGACAGCAGTCGTGTGTGTCGGTGAGAGACATTAGTTTCTTACACTGATCACACTTCTTAAAACCACTGGAAGCCATCGGGGAAAAAAGAGTCCCCACGAGGTCAAAGGACCGGCCTTCCAGGGAAAAAGAGAAAAAAGGTCTCGAACGCCAGCCACGAAGGGCAAAAAATGAAAAAGAAGAATCGGGCTCGATACCGGCGTACCGAACCCGGCGGGAGGGGAACCGGCGTCGAACCGGTAGAAAAAGAGCAATAAATCGCTGAAAAATCTAATTTTAACCAGGAAAACTGGACACACGTCCGGTGGGCTTCACAGAAAAAAAGAGACTGAGGTAAGATGGCACCTTTAGGCGGGAAGGGAACCGTGCATGCGTGCCTGCATTCCCAAAGGCTTTCATTGAAAGCTGGGGAAATGCTCCGCTGGGTCTTCATTGGCGCCGATGACACCCATATGTGAGGACTGACTTCCTGCTTGGTCCTGGAGAACAGGCATTAACTCTATACTCCAAAGGCTTGGACAAACGAAAGCTGGAAAAGCCAAGTTTTCACAACTTTCGTAGATCCAGGGAAGGAGGATCCTTGAAAGATAGACACAGAGTAATAATCAAAGGAGTAGAGGAAGGAACAACACTCAAGCAGAAATTACTGAAAGATCAGTAAGGAATACTATAGAAGATTAAAATCATTATTGAAAAGTGCTTTAAACATCACAGAATAAGATATAAGCCATCAATCAATTGGCAATTCCTGTACTCTCATATACCTTTGGGATTGTAGATTGGCTTCTTAAAGATCTTCTAAGACTGGATGTGTGAACAAGATAACTCCTCCATGCCCATAAGGTAATTTACAAGAATTAGTGTATGCTAAGACTGTACATCCCTAGAGCTGAAGGAGGGCTAGGCCTCACAGAGATTGATTACACATACAGAGCTACTATCATAGGCCTCCAGGCCTATATAATAGCATCATCGGATCCAAATATGCAAAAAGTGCTGAAATATGAAAGTAAATGTCCAGAATCTGTCCATCATCAAACATGGACAAGTGTTCCAATGACTAGAAGGAATGAGTGAGAATCCACAAGCATACACAGGAAAGGAAGCAACAGAATTTACAAAACAAGAGAAAAAAAACTCTTCAAAGAATCAGATCAGCAAACGAAGAAAAACAAGTGGCAAACGCACAAATACAATGGGAAATACAAAGTGTTACTCCAGGAACTCTTTGCTGATCAAGAACAGACACATGAATGGTTAAGGAGAGGTGAACTGAAATTGAAGGATGAGAGGTTGATAATTTCAGCCAAGGACAGCAGCTTATTGACGAGATGGTTTACAGTGAGCATTGAAAAACCTGGCAAAATAGAAAGTCGATTCTGTAGGAAAGAGCTGGAAACAGTGACTCACCTCATAGCTGACTGTGAAGTTCTGATGGCAGAAAAATGTCTAGGCACGGGGGGCAGAGTCTGGTTGCTGGTCAAGATGGACGTGTAAGAGCTGAGCTCCGGAGGGCAATTGACAAGAATCCTGACTTCTGCTGTCTTTAATCAAATAGCTCCTACCTGCTTGGTTATTATTCGATGCTGGACATGTCAGGCCCCAAACCGATGCGGCTAGATTACCAAGTAGCTCAAGGCGCCAGCGCAAAGAGAACCAAAATGGAACCTCTCTCTCCTCACAAGATGGCGGTCATCCGAGACTGTCCTGAGACTTTGCAGGAGCTTCTGGCTGAGATTCGGGCAGTCAAAGACTTGGTTAAATCTAACGGAGAGTCGCTATGTGCAATTCAAGAAGATATCAACGCTTTGAGAACTTCTATGGAGGCAATTACGGCTCGTTTGGAGAAGGTAGAGAATGTTGTGGCATCACATGAAGAAAGGCTTGAGGCCGTTGAGAAGCAGGCCAAGCTGATACATGCACTACAAAGAGAGGTGGAAGACGGCAATAACCACTCACGGAGGAACAACATAAGAATACTAGGAGTACCTGAGGAAGCAGAGGGTCCTGATATGGTGTCCTTTTTGCAGGGCATGATTTCGGGTGTGTTAAAGTTGCAGTTTGTAATGCCATTCAAAATCGAGCGTGCCCATCAAGTGCCTATTCAGTCCGTGGTTATGGGCAAGCGTCAACGCCCAATCATCTTGAAAGTTCTACATTTTCAGCAAGTAGCGCAAATAATGGGAGCTGCCAGAGCACTTTCAACTTTGGAATGCCAGGGACACAAACTCCTGCTTTTCCCAGACTTTGTGAAGGTGATGGTGGATCAGAGTTTTCTGGCGCTGCATCCATGCTTGTTACAGCTGCAGGCCCGTTTTGGACTGATCTATCCTGCCTGCATGAGAGTCACGCTGCATAACCAGACCAAGAATTTTGATGATCCAGGAGAGTTATATGCATTCCTGGAAGATAAGGAGGCAGCGGTAATGATATAAAATTCACTTTGCAGCTTTATATGGTGCAGTTTCATGGCACTTGATATCATGGCGTGTGACTGGTCTGAGGTCGTGTAAAGGAGATTTATCTACACAGAAGCGAAATTTAATCATGCAGTATTGCTATATACTTGGACACTCATTTTCTTTTCTTTGAAGGAACTCCAGGGTACTACCCTGGTCAAGATGTTTTCCTGTTCTCTCTCTTTTTCTTCTTTTGTGTTTTGTGTTGTTTGTGCTCTCTATGGTTTGCAGCTTGTTGTGCTGTGAGGGCTTGTGTGCATCAGTGATTCTGAGAGCTAAACTATCGGTAGTTTAACTACTGGCAGGGTCTCCCAAGATGGACAGGTCTCAGCTGAGATGCCAGACCAAGACAAACCACCCATCTGGGCAGCAGCAGAATGGGATAGTGTTGACGGCGGAGGATCACATTTCTGTGACAACGGCAACAACACCAAACTTAAACTGCGCGGAAGAAAGGCCTGGCAATCTACTTCTGTATCTTGCCATGAAAACCCAGTGGATAGTTACAACAAAACAAATTGTGCTGTAGTGCTGGAAGATGAGACCCCCAGGTTGGAAGGCACTCAACTAGCTACTGGGGAAGAGCTGAAGACTTTTCAGAGTAAAGCCAGCATTTATGATGTGGTTGGATCAAAGCCCTCGGGAGGTCTGACTACTGATGTAGCTGCGCATGAAATGAGAGTCAGAAGCTGTAAAGATGTCTTACACATTGGAACATGGAACGTACGAAGCATGAACCAAGGGAAGTTGGAGGTGGTCAAGAATGAAATGGAACGTGTACAACTTGATCTGTTGGGTGTCAGCGAACTGAAATGGACTGGCATCGGGCACTTTGCATCAGATGATCACATGGTCTACTATGCTGGAAATGAAAGACAAAGAAGAAATGGTGTTGCATTTATAATAAAGAAGAAACTTGCAAGAACTGTAATGAAATACAATGCAGTCAGCGAACGCTTAATCTCTATTCGTCTACGAGGAATGCCTATCAACACAACTATAATTCAAGTATATGCCCCAACAACAGCTGCAGAAGAGAATGAAATTGAAGAGTTCTATGAGCAAGTACAAGCTGAAATTGACATAACATGCTAACAGGATATCCTGATAGTCATGGGTGATTGGAACGCAAAGGTTGGCAACAAAGAAGACAAAGTAGTTGGAAAATATGGACTTGGCAACAGAAATGAAGCTGGAGAAAGACTGATAGAATTCTGCAAGACCAACGATCTATTCTTCTCGAACACCTTCTTCCAGCAACACAAGCGGCGACTATACACATGGACTTCACCCAATGGATTGTATAAAAATCAAATTGATTACATCTGTGGAAGTCAACGATGGAAAAGCTCTATAACATCAACAAAGACAAAACCTGGAGCTGACTGTGGTACAGATCATCAACTACTAGTATGCAAACTCAAGCTAAAGCTGAAAAAGAGCAAACCACTCATGAATGCAGCAAAATATGACCTTGAGAATATACCACTAGAATTTAAAGACTGCCTGCAAAATCGATTTGCTGCTTTAGATACAAATGATAGAGTTCCAGAAGAGTTATGGAATGACATCAAGAAGAAAGCAAGAAGTCTCTACAAAAGGTAAAAAAGAAAAAACGGCCAAAATGGATAACGGAAGAAACTCTGAAAATTGACCAGAAACGCAGAGAAGCTAAAGCCAGAGGAGAAAGAAAGACAATCACAGAACTCAACAGAGATTTCCAACGTGTAGCAAGACAGGACAAGGAAAAGTACTACAATGACGCATGCAAGGAAATAGAAGCAGAAACTGTTAGAGGAAGAACAAGATCAGCTTTCCTAAAGTTACGAGAGTTAAAGAAAAAGTTCCAGCCTCGAATTGGAATGTTACAAGATACTCAGGGTTCTATGTTGAATGATGCTGAGAAGATCAAGAAAAGATGGAAGGAATATACAGAGTTTTTATATACAGCCGTTTCAATCTGTACCTTATGATCTGGAACCATTGGTGATGAAAGAAGAAGTTGAAGCAGCATTGAAAGCCTTATCAAAGAACAATAAACAAAAAAACCCCAAAGCTTCAGTGATAAATTATACTGATGAAACAAAATCACCAAATCAAAACCCCTGAAAAATTAAATCAAAATTACCATCTTTTTGTCGGATGTTTACAGGAAAGGAACATTGTATCGAAACTATGTCCACCACACAGTCACATCCATTTTATTATAAAATCATGAAAAAACTTTACTTAGCTGGAAAAATTTTTAGATCGCAGACTTCTCAGGCATGCTCAGGCACAGGCACGACGTGCACGTTTCAGGTCAGGAACCCTGTTTCAAGTCTTATGCCGAGGATTGGGAACCACCATTAACACGGCAGCGGTCTCGTCAACAAGCCAATCAATAGTGGTGAATTTGACATCTACCCCTTTGCCTCCTGCTCATGAACGGATATTGAATTTGGGTCTTTCATATGTGCCCACCGTACGGTATGACCCCTTTAAGATACGGGTACATTTATATAAGTTTTTTCGACAGCTGCGCGTTACACAATTTTTTTCAGACAAACCTACCACGTCGGATGGTTCAGTAGTGCGTCCTAAATCTACTTGGACACCTCCTGAAGTTATGGACCCTGCCCTCTGCACCTTTCAGCAATTGGTTTTACGGGATTTGGGTGATTTTGAAAAACAATTGAGCTCCCAGTGGGTCAATTTGAATAAGGAGGACTGGGACACCTTAAGACAAATACAGCGTGATCCTGCCTTTACGATTCGAAGAGCTGATAAGGGTGGCGCCATTGTGGTTTATTCCACTGAGGATTACAAAAATTTGTTGCATGTACATCTGTCCGATACAGTTACTTATCGGGAATTACCTTGCGATCCTACTCTTGAATTACAGGCGATAATAAAAACGCTAGTGACTGATGCATTGGCCCAAGGATGGATTACTAATAAAGAATACAGATTTTTGATAACAGTATCTCCAAAAATTCCCATCTTATATTTGGTACCTAAAGTACATAAGTCCCTCACTTCTCCACCGAGCCAACCAATAGTCTCCTGTAGAGGCTCAGTGTTGGAACCTCTGTCTCAATTTTGCGATGTTTTCCTTAAGGATGAAGCTATTTTGGTTACTTCATATATACGCGATACTACACAATTCCTTCAACAATTAGAAACCTTGGAGATCCCAGTTTGTAATTTTCAAATGGTGACACTTGATGTCGCCGCATTATATACGAATATAGATCAGACTGAGACTTTAGAACTTCTTCAGACCAAATTTATGACAGCTCCTTCGCGTCTCCCTCGCCAATTTTTGATTGAGTTAATCTCGTTGGTTTTGACTAAAAATTATTTTTTGTCTCAAGGACGTTTTTATATGCAAACTTATGGGATTGCTATGGGGGCCTCAGCAGCACCATCCATTGCCACCTTATATATGGCAGCTTTTGAGGAGCAATACCTCTATTCTTCAGCATATTTTCAACATATTAGATTTTGGAAACGATTCTTGGATGACATTTTTTTCTTATGGTTGGGGACTTTGGAAGATTTACAAAGTTTTTTGACTTGGCTTAATGGCTTAAAGTCTCATCTGACATTCACGGCTCATATTGATGATCGCCAAATTGATTTTCTTGACATTACAATACATTTGGAGGAGGGACAATTCCATACTTCGTTGTATCGGAAACCAACTAAACGTAATAGTTTACTGCAATACCAAAGTTTCCACCCTAGTCCGTTAAAAAGAGGTTTACCGTATGGTCAGTTTTTGAGGTTGCGAAGAATTTGCTCATCAATGTTGGATTTTAAGTTACATGCCAAAGAGTTACGTAATCGCCTTTTGGAGAGGGGTTACCCACCTAAAGTGATTAGATTGGCTTTCTGTCGTGCATTATACACCCATCGGGAATGGCTATTGTCTGAAAATCGATCTGATAGGGGTGTTGAACAAACTTCTTCTACGATGGTGGGCATATTGCCTTATATGTCTTCTAGCACAGGTGTGGTTAATATTCTCCGTAAACACTGGCCTATTTTGCATTTACATCCTTGCTTCCAAAAACCTCTCATGATAGCTTTTACACGGGGTGCAAATTTGGGAGATTTGTTGGCACGCTCTACAGTTGCGGAGGACCGACCCCCTCTACCTGTTGCTCCATATGGAGGTCATACGGAGTGTGGCAAATGCATCTACTGTTCCTTAACGATGACGGGGGTAGAATGGACCTGCCCGGGAACGGATCAGCAATTTAGACGGCGATGGGAAACGAATTGCAATTCGAGTTTCGTTGTTTATATGATCTATTGCCCGTGCCCTTTGGTTTATGTGGGCAGAACCACTTGGAAGATTAAATTGAGATTGAGTGAACATGCTTCCCGCCTCCGGCAGGGGACAGTGACAGCTCCGATAGTTGAACATTGTTTAACAACTGGCCACATTTTTCAGGATTTACGATGGTCGGTCATTGACCACATACCTCCGGATCCACGTGGTGGGAACCGTATAAACAAATTACAGAGTTGTGAACAACGTTGGATTTTTCAATTACGGACGGTATCTCCTGAGGGTCTTAACAAAGAGATTGATTGGCTCAGTGTTTATTGATGCCACCGGTGATCCCAGGGCTTCCCCTGGTTGGTGGGGAGATCCTGGTGTTTCATTGGTGAGCTGAAATAATTGACAGTGAAATACAGCCATTCTGAGAAGTATCAGCCCTTTTTTAAGGAAACAGCTGATTTTGGCGTTTCAAAGATGGTTGAAGTTGATAATGGCAGCACTTGAAACAGGGTTCCTGACCCGAAACGTGCACGTCGTGCCTGTGCCTGAGCGTGCCTGAGAAGTCTGCGATCTAAAAAATTTTTCAGCTAAGTAAAGTTTTTTCATGATTTTATAATAAAATGGATGTGACTGTGTGGTGGACATAGTTTCGATACAATGTTCCTTTCCTGTAAACATCCGACAAAAAGATGGTAATTTTGATTTAATTTTTCAGGGGTTTTGATTTGGTGATTTTGTTTTATCAAAGAACAAAGCACCAGGCATTGATTGCATTCCCATAGAAGTATTAAAGCAATCTGATGCAGCTGTTACCGTACTTACAAGGCTCTGCCAAGAAATATGGAAGACAGCATCATGGCCAACTGACTGGAAAAGATCTGTGTTTATACCAATACTAAAGAAAGGTGATCCAACTGACTGTGGAAATTATCGCACAATCGCTCTGATCGCACATGCCAGCAAGATTCTACTGAAGATTATTCAAAAGAGACTACAATCATACCTGGAACAAGAACTACCTGAAGTGTAAGCAGGGTTCAGGAAAGGGCGAGGAACGAGAGACATCATTGCGGATGTGAGATGGATCCTTGAAAAGACTAAAGAATACCAAAAGGATATCTATTTGTGCTTTATCGACTATAGCAAAGCTTCTGACTGTGTAAACCATGAGAAACTCTGGGCCACATTAAGAAGCATGGGTATACCAGAACACCTGATCGTTCTCTTGCACAATCTGTACATTGATCAAGAAGCAACAGTTCGAATGGAACAAGGAGAAACAGAATGGTTTAAAATAAGCAAAGGTGTAAGACAAGGCTGCATACTTTCCCCCTACCTGTTTAATTTATATGCAGAACAAATCATCAGAGAAGCAGGATTGTATGAAGACAACAGAGGTGTGAAGATTGGTGGAAGACTCATCAACAACCTTCGCTATGCTGATGATACCACATTACTGGCGGAAAGTGAAGATGATCTGAAACATTTGCTTCTCACAATCAAAGAACATAGTCTCAAAATGGGCCTGCACCTTAATGTAAAGAAGGCAAAGATCATGACAACTGGCATAATCAACAGGTTCATCGTCGAAAATTGATGCCTTTGAATTATGGTGCTGGCGGCGAATACTGTGTATACCATGGACTGCCTGAAGAACAAACCAGTCTGTACTAGAGGAGATCAAACCTAAGCTTTCTTTAGAAGCTCAGATGACAAGACTTCGACTTTCATACTTTGGACACATCATGCGGAGAGAGAGATCATTAGAGATAGACATCATGCTTGGCAAGATAGAAGGTCAACGCAAAAGAGGAAGGCCAGCAATGAGATGGATCAATACAATAACAGCAGCTACGGGTACCAGTCTGTCAACAATGAGCCGCCTGACTGAAGACCGAACACAATTTAGGATAGCTATCCAGAGGGTCGCCATGAGTCGACTCCGACTCGACGGCACTTAACAACAACAACGTGGTGGTTGAGAGAGTCATGGGGCTTGGAGGAGCAGGATGGCCCTTAGTCATTAGGCTGGGTCTTTTGGGTAATAAATTGATTCGATGAGGGCTGCCCTGCCATGCAGAGTTGGTGGTAAGGGTTTTGAGTACATTGTCTTTTCTTTTGTTATGGGAAGTGGGCTAAGCACAAAATTTTAAGGGACAAAGAAGTGGAAATGTTCTAGGTCATTTTGCCCTCCGTGTCTGTCTTGTCCTGGTAGGCTCACCTGCTAATTTTTTGGGTTATATAGCCTTCCTGGTTTGGTTTGGTGGTTTGGGGGTTATGTTTTTCAGAATTATGTGTTCTTATTATGAGCGATCATGTATAGGGGCCAGGGCTAAATTGTATCTCCTTTTGCTGGGTTTTCTTTTTTGGGCTATAAGTGCAGCTAACACTCTGAGGGCGCTTAAGATGTTGTTCTACAATGTAAAACTACATGCTACAATTTGGTCTGTTTTTGCAACATTTGACTGTCAATATGATCTATATTATAGGTATGTCTTCCTTTAAGATAGTTTCACTGAATGTTAAGGGCATTAACAATCTGATTAAAAGGAAAAAGATTCTTCTGTATGGCAAGAAAGAAAGTGCTGACATCTTACTGTTGCAGAGACACATTTGTATGTAAAGGAGTTGTTAAAACTAGATGGAAATCCCTTTTCTCAAGTAGCTTTCTTAGCCGCCCAGCATAAGAAAAATGGGGTAGCTATTTTGGTAAGGAAAGCTCTATCCCCCATGATTATTCAAACTAGGTCTGATACCGATGGGCAGTGGACGATGGCTGTCATTAAAATTGGATCCACCGAACTGGCCTTAATTAATGTTTATGCTCCTAACATTGATTGTCCTACTTTTTTTTGCTCTATTGCGGCCTTGGTGCAGGAGGTGTCCAGATATCCGACTATAGTGGGAGGAGACTTCAACCTTGTACTAGACCCATTGGTGGATAGGAGTCTAGTGAGAACCACTCGGGTCCCCAAGGCTCACCCAGTTCTTGTATCTCTAATGCAGGAATTGGGCCTGATAGACATTTGGTGGTTGCAACATCCTACATATAAAGAATTCACCTTTTTCTCCTCATAACTCGTTATCATGTATAGATTTCTTCCTAGTCTCCAAGGGACTTTGTTCTAGAATTAGTGAGTCTACTATTCATGTGGCTCATATCTTTGATCACTCTACAATCTCTTTCACCCTATTTGACTCAACGAGCTATCAACTTCACTCACGATGGCAATTTGATAGGACTCTTCTAGCCAGTCAGGAATTTCAGGAGACCATTGTGGTGGCTATAGAGGAGTATTTTCAATTCAATCTACCACAAGACTCCACGGGATAGGCGTGCTGGGAAGGTTTCAAGGCTAGTATACGAGCCACCATTACTAGCTTTGCTATAAAGCAGGCTAAACAGTGTAAATCAGAACTTAGTGCATTAGACAAACAGATTAAAGTGGGAGAACGTATCTTATGCCAGAAATCTGATCCTAACATTTTGATAAGACTACAACATCTTAGATTTAGATATAATTCGATTTTGATCACTGAGGCCTCACAAAATATTCAAGGGCAGAAAGGATGATATTACTTGGAGGGTAATAGATCTGGACGGCTGCTAGCTAACTCATTAAAGGGTCATAAGGAATCTTCACACATTACAGATTTAAGGGATCCTCAGGAGCAGCAATTGATTGTCAAGGATCCTGATATTGCAGAGACCTTTTGCCAATTCTACGCTCAGTTATACTCTCCAGAAATAGATTTCTCTGTAAAGGAGTTTGATAGTTTGCTAAATAATATCCAAAGGCCGGTGTTAGATCAAGAAACTGCTGTGGGATTAGACAAGCAGATAACAGTCATGGAAATTATCCAGGCTATTGACTCTGCACAAGCTGGCAAGGCTACCGGACCAGACGGTCTACCGGCTGAATTTTATAAAGCCTTTTCCAAAAATCTAGGACCATACCTTCAACAATATTAAAGACTTCTTCTAACAATGTGGCACCGACTGGAGCGTTTGCCTCTGCAAACATTGTTGTTCTAGAAAAACCTGGGAGGGACCCTCAGTTAGTTAATAACTATCGGCCAATTTCGTTGTTAAACGTAGACTATAAAATCTTTGCAACCATTGTAGCTGGTTGTCTCTCCAAACTGATCCCTTCTTTGATCCATCAGGACCAATGTGGCTTTACTGAGGGACGCTCTACAGCTGATAATGCCAGAGTGCTTTGTCATGTTTGGGAAGGCGCAGAGGAAACAGAAGACCCACTTGTGGGACTCTCATTGGAGGCAGAGAAAGCGTTTGATCGGTTGGAGTGACCTTTCCTGTTTGCTGTTCTGAAGTGGTTTGGATTTGGTGAAGGTTTCTGCAATCTAATTAAACTTATGTATGTGAGACTGAGTGCAAAAATTTCTGTGAATGCGACTCAGTCTACAGAGTTTCTTCTAGGGCAGGGTACACGTCAGGGTTGTCCTCTTTCCCCCATTCTCTTCAGTTTGGCTTGGAACCTTTGGCCTTACTGCTAATGCAAAGCCTCGTGGTTAAGGGCATTTCTATTGCTGGCATGGAAATCAAACTATCTGCATATGCAGATGATCTACTGCTTTTCACCGCACCTAGCTCCATACCGACCATTTCAGAATTGATAGATAAATATTCAGGATTATCTGGCTATAAAATTAATTGGTCAAAGTCTTTCACCTTCCCCTTGAACTCAAGTGTATGGAGGAGTTTCCTTTTGTTTGAAAACCTAAGATGGTGAAGTATTTGGGGGTTTACTATTAGAAACATAGAAATATGACGACAGAAAAAGACCACATGACCTATCTAGTCTGTCCTTCCATATCAACAACTACAACAGTCCACTTTTTACCTTTAGAGATCCTCTGTGTTTGTCCCATGCTTTTTTGAATTCAGTTACTGTCCTCATCTCTACCACCTCCACTGGGAGACTATTCCAAGGATCCACTACTCTTTCCGTAAAGAAATATTTCCGCATATCACGCCTGAATCTATCTCCCTTCACCCTCATCCCATGTCCCCTCATAGCAGAACTTGCTTTCAATTGAAAGAGGCTCTCTCCCTGAATATTTATGCCACAGAGGTATTTGAACATCTCAATCATATCATCTCTATCCCGCCTTTCCTCTAAGGTGTACATATTAAGATCCTTAAGTCTGTCCTCATATGCTTTATAATGAAGACCACTAATCATTTTAGTAGCCACCCTCTGCACCGACTCCATCCTGTTCACATCCTTTTGAAGGTGCAGTCTCCAGAATTACATACTATACTCCAAATGAGGTCGTACCAAAGACTTATACAGAGGCATTGTCACCTCCTTTTTTCTGCTAGCCATTCCTCTCCGTATGCACCCAAACATCCTTCTAGCTTTTGCCCTCGCCTTTTCTACCTGTTTAGCTACTTTAAGGTCATCAGACACAACCACGCCTAGTTCCCGCTCTTCTTTAGTGGACAAAGGTACTTCACCCCCTATACTGTATTGCTCTCTTGGATTGCCGCAGCCCAAATGCATGACCTTACATTTTTTAACATTAAATCCCAGCTGCCAAATTCTAGACCATTCTTCAAGCTTAGCTAGATCCCTCCTCATGTTATCTATACCTTTCTGGGTGTCTACTCTATTGCAGATTTTGGTATCATCCACAAAGAGGCAAACCTTACCCGACAGCCCTTCCGCTATATCACTAACAAAGATGTTAAAAAGAATCGGACTAAGGACATATCCCTGGGGCACACCACTGGTAACATCCTTCTCCTCAGAGTGAGCTCCATTTACCTGTACTCTTTGTCGCCTCCCACCCAACCAATTTCTAACCCAAGCAGTAACTTTAGGGTCCATCCCTAGGGTGCTCAGTTTGTTTATAAGTCGCCTGTGAAGAACAGCGTCAAAGGCTTTACTGAAATCTAAATACACCACATCTAGGGCTCTCCCTCGGTCCAACTCCCTGGTCACCCAGTCAAAGAAATCAATCAATCAGATTTGTCTGACAAGACCTGCCTCTGGTGAATCCATGCTGACTCGAATCCTGTAATCCATTGGATTCCAGAAACCTCACTATTTTCTTTTTCAGCAGCATTTCCAATAATTTACTTACCACTGAAGTTAAATTAACCGGCCTGTAGTTTTCAACCACATCCTTACTTCCGCTTTTGTGTAAAGGCACCACATGAGCCTCTCTCCAGTCCTTTGGCACCACTCCCGACTCCAACAAGGCATTGAAAAGGTCAGTCAGTGGAGCTGCTAGAACGTCCCCAAGTTCCCTCAGTATTCTAGGGTGTATCCCATCCGGTCCCATCGCTTTGTCTACTTTACGTTGAGCTAGTTTCTCACAAACACAGTCTTCTGAAAATTGTTCAAGATGTCTCTCACTTCTGTTCCTGTTTGTGGGTGTTTTCTGAGGTCCTGCTTCTGGTTCTTCATCTGTGAACACAGAACAGAAATATTTGTTAAGCAATTCCGCTTTATCCTTATCAGCTTCTACATATTCCTCCCCTTCACCCTTGAGTGTGACAATACCACTTTTGCCCTTCCTCTTCTCACTAACATATCTGAAAAATGTATTATCCCCCCAAGTTATTGCATTGGCTAGTTCCTCTTCCTTTTGAATCTTTGCCTTCCTGACTACTTTGTTAGCTTCTCTAAGTTTTTCCAAATACAGATGCCTGTCTTCCTCTCTCTGTGATCTCTTGTATTTCATGAAGGCCTCCCTCTTTTTCTTCACTTTTTCAGCTACTTCTTTCGAAAGCCATAGCGGTCTCCTTTTCCTTTTAACTTTATTTACCATTTTAGCAAAAAGGTTGGTTGCCCTTAAAATATCCCCTTTCAGTTTTGCCCACTGTTTTTCTACATCCCCCAGCTGTTCCCATCCCACTAAGGACTCCCTAAGTTATTGGCCCATCTTGGAAAAGTTAGTCTTCCTAAAGTCTATGATCCTCACCTTTGAATGGATTCTAACAGCCCTAGTCCTAATACTGAACCACACCATCTGGTGATCACTGGATGCAAAATGATCTCCCACTATAACATCAGAAACACTTTCATCTTTGGTAAGCACCAAGTCCAGTATGGCCCCTTCACGTGTGGGGTCTGTTACCAATTGCCTGAATAGTTCTACCTGTAGAGAATCTAGGATCTCCTTACTTCTAGATGATACTGCAGCAGGAATGTGCCAATCAACATCTTGCATATTGAAATCTCCTATCAGTAGCACTTCACTTTTCCTAGCAATGCTGCGTATGTCTTCAATTAACTCTCTGTCCATCTCTTTCTCTTGTGAGGGAGGTCTGTATATCACACCAATGCAGAAAGATTTCTCTTTCCCTCTTTCTAGCTTAACCCACAATGCCTCCCTTTTAAGCTCTGTAATTCCAAAGCTTTAATAGTAATTTTTACATATAGTGCCACTCCTCCTCCCCTTATTCCTACCCTTTCTGAATAAAGTATAGCCAGGTATAGTTATATCCCAATCATGGTTTTCGGTGAACCATGTTTCTATAACTGCCACTAAATCCAAGTCAGCCACTCCCACCAAAGCTTCAACATCAGGGATCTTATTTCCCATGCTACGGGCATCTATACACACTGCTTTCCATATGTTACTCCTATTACCCATTTCCATAAAGGTATTTAATGTATCACCTACCTGGGGGCTTTCTTCACCCATCCCCAATGAATCTAGTTTAAAGCCCTCTTCAGTAGATTAGCCAGTCTACTACCAAAGATTGCTACCCACTTAGTGTAACCCTACAGTATATTTTATTTTTTATTTTATTTAGTATACATTTTGTATACCGCTACTTCCAGCGATCAGCAGCGGTTTGATTACAGATTGGAAATTGTCAAATCATGACAGGAAATTTTTGAGGTATAAACACATTGATTAGACAGGAAAGCACAGCACACAGAGAACTATTTTTACAGGGAACATGGGCTATGGAGGGTTAAGTGGCTTGCCCAAGACCACAAGGAGCACCTGTGGGACTAGAAACCCCAGTCCTTCCGGCCCAAGGTTGCTGTCCTCTAGTGGGATTTGAACCCCCGACCTTCCGTCCCGAAGTACCTTGCCCCAACCACTAGGCCACAGTATAATGAAGAAGAGATCCTAACTACAGTTCGTAATATAACAGCAAAGTGGTCGCCGCTCTATCTTTCTTGGTGGGGGTCGTCTTGAAGCTATAAAAATGACTATCACTCCTACAGTGAATTATATATTAGAAATGCTACCTGTCTTTCTCACAAGTAAAGTGTATCATCAAATTGAAAGGATTCTGGTTCAATTCCTATGGAAAAATAAACCACCTAGAATTGCTCTTAAGAAACTTAAATCTAAAAAAAGAGGAAGGGGGGGGGGGTGAATTTCCCTGACTTTCGGTCCTATCATTGTGCATTTTTGCTAAAACAAGGATCACAATGGGTGGAAGGGACCGTAGGTATACGCCCAATATGGCTTGAACTAGAAGAGAGATTAAGTACTCCTCTCCCCTTAAATCTTCTTCCTGGCCTGGTGTCTATTAAGAGGTTGAAGTCTGTGATGAGGAGAGCTCTGCTGAGCCCATGGAAATAGAGGAAAATTGTAAATATACCTTTAAGGAGAGAGACAGGCAGGGAATTCACAGCTTTCAGAGTGCAGGTAAAGGAAAAAAGCACGCAGTCACTGAACTCAGGCCACACCCAAGCTCTGCTAACCTAAGTGCAGGCTTGGGGAGTAATGAAAAACACCTGAGTAGGAAGCAGTGTACGCTAGTTAAGAAACAGCCTTATAAACCCAGGGGAGGAAAAGGAAAGCAGCCAGCACCGGGGAGCAGAAAGGAGATCACCGGGAAGGAGAACAGTGAAGATTTCGGTGAGGAGCTCAGCAGTGAAAGTAGCAGCCATAAAGAAAGCCAAGCTTACAGGAGGAGGGCTGTTAGTCCTGAAACCAGCCGAGGTGTGGCTAGGAGAATTGCTGACGAGGGTCAGGCTGCAGTTCAAACGGTACGTGGACCAGCTCAAAGAGTTCAGGCTGCCAAAAGGTGGGTGGACAAACTCACAGCTAGAAGTGACCAGAACCCAGCTTGTTGGAAAGAACCAGGGCTGAACAAGTTAGAAGAACTGAGGCAGTTGATCCAGAGAAGGAATCCTCACATTCCAGGTACAAACGTTCCTTATGGTGGAGAGCACCTGTGGAGAGAAGTCCAGGAGCTCTTACATAGCATTAAGCCAGAAACAGTTCCTGAAAGCTCAGAGTCAGACGTACATGCTGTAGAGCAGGAAAAGATGCAGGTAGACTGTCCTGAGCAGGATTCTATAACTGAGGAATTAGCAATGGACTGTTCATTGTGCCAGAGGGCAGAATGAAAGCTTTCTGATAAAAAGTCTTTAACCAAGAAAGCACTGAAGAAACAGGATGAGTTGCATAATTTGTATTTGAATTACTAAAGAAACAGGAGATAACAAAAAAATGAACATTTTGCTTTGCTTGAAGGAAGAAGCTATGTTTTGTTTGCTGAATGTTTGATGAAAACAGCTACACATGTTAAAAGGCTTATGAAGCAGTTTCAGTTCTAGTTTGTGTATAATTTCCTGATGTTATTGCTTGGAGAAGAATCCTAACGTTGTGTTGACCCTTAGTGCTTTTGGGGAAGATAAATAAATAAGATAAGTTCAATATATATGACCTCTAGGGTGGTTCTCAATATTATAAACTAGTGGTTCAGAACAATAGCTCTCAGGCTCTTGGAGTTCAAAGAATATGGGAGCATGACACTGGGGAAGTCCTCTCTCCGGAAACTTGAACAAAATTATAGGGTAAGATAAATAGTGTTTCTCAGTCTGCCTCTGTCTCACAAGCTTTGTACTTCTTTGCGCACAGAGTGTACTTTACCCTGGTAAAGGTTGCTAAATGGGATAAGGCAGCTGGGAATGAGTGTTGGTCTTGTCGGGGAGATGTCGGCACTTTGAGACATGTTGTGTATGATTGCCCTAACATTCAGTCTTACTGGGTTTTAATATGGAATCGCATTCAAGAGGTGCTAGGATTCCAGGCCACGCTCTCCTGGTCTGTGGTCGTTTTTCGATTAGCAATTGACATCTCATTGTTACAGAGGGATTGTCAGTTTTTACTTGACTTCATGCTAGGAGTGGCCCTACATCTCATTATTTCTAATTGGAAACATACTGCGGAACTTAGTTGGCACGAATGGTGGAATTGCTTGTGCTTATGCTGCAAAAATGAACAAATTCCACGATGTGGCAGAACCCTCACACCCTCCACTTTTCTTAAATGGAAACCCCTACAGAATTACATCTCTAAAGCAAGATATGAGATATAATAAGGGGTTATTAGTCAAATCCTTTTGTTTCTTATGTAATGGAGTGGTGATCTTCTAAAGGCCTTGTAGGCCTGGTAGGCCTTTAGCTGTTTTGTTTCTATAGCCCCTGATGATCGCATGATGGTGGGAGGGATAGGGTTGGGTGGGCTATAAACAGCTTTTCTGTTCTGGTTTCTTATTACAGAGACATGTTTTGTATTTTGATTTATTGTACCGTATTTTCCGGCGTATAAGACGACTTTCTAACCCCTGAAAATATGCTCAAAATTCGGGGGTCGTCTTATACGCCGGTATAACTTTTTTTTTTTTTAACTCTGCGGAAAATTATCAGCTTAGACTGTACGCAACCCAAACCTTAGTAGGGGATCCCCGTTTTCTACCTCGTCTGTTTTTCATGCTATGGAGGCGGATGCCACGGGTTCCGTGAAGGCCGAGAACAACGTGAGCTTGGAAAGCGTCGGTGGATTTAACTGCTGTAGTATCTGCAACAGCACTTGTGATTGTAATTGCTGCTGCAGTTGTTGTGAAGCTGGGGAAGGGCATCCCTGCCCCTGTCGCGACGCCGGTGGTGCCATGGCTAGCCCTGTCTCCGTCCGTGGTGCTGAGTCCTTGTTGCAGCAGCAGCAGTGCAAATTGAAGGTGGAAGACTTTGAGACGGTGGCCTCTGTGGGTGAGTTGAAGTGCCCCTGTATTGGGCAGTGAATGGCGACGTGCATGTGTGTTTTGGCTTCTTTCTTTAAGCTGATGCTTCGAAAAGAGGAAGCTGATCACGTTTTGATGCAATTCTTATATCCTGCTTTTACAAGACGGTTTTGTAGTAGCTCCGAGAGTCGTATGTTATTGTCCACTCTTGGAGGGATGCTACTAAGATACATGGGCACAGATTTTTGAGGACCTGCTGAGGAGCATTTTTGGTGTGCGGTGGAAGAGGGGTAGTCTTATACGGCGAGTATAGGCCAAACCCTATATTTTCACAGGAAAAGTAGGGGGTCGTCTTATACGCCCAGTCGTCTTATACGCTGGAAAATACGGTAATTTGTTTTGTTTTTTTTCTTTTGTATTTTGTTGGAAAATATAAATAAAGAAGTTAAAAAAAAAAGAAAATGTCTAGGCACAACAAAGTAACACTCATACATTGGAAATTCTGTAAATATTACATCACTGTGCCTAAAAAGCACTGGTATCATGATCCTAAGAAAATTACAGAAAATGAAGAGATTATGATCACTGGAGATACTCCCATTCTGACCGTTAAAAAGCCGGATGCAGGGAAGCCAGACATAGTGTTAAAGGAGAGCACCAGAACAGCATTGATTATAGAGGTGCCAGTCCCAAGTGACTATTCTGTGGATCGTGTTGAGAGGGAGATCTTCAAGTAATAAGAAATGCAGTCGCAAATCAAGAAAATGTGGCAGAAAGATACTGAATTATTTCCTATTGTGCTGGGCGTCACAGAAATTCCAAGCACGCTTTGATAAATTACCCATACATGTTAATTCCAGAAAGAGATCTCTTTGGTACAATGTAAGTAATATGCTGAGCATTAGCAGTAAATTTGAGAGACTGAGATCATACTCCACATACCCTGGCTTAGAAGTGAGGTTCATGACTGTCATGGTATATGCAAAAAGCATTGTTACTCACCTGTAACAGGTGTTCTCCTGGGACAGCAGGAATCAGTCCTTATATATGGGTGATGTCGGCACTGATGTTGGCACTATCAGGTTCAAACTTACAGGCCGATTCAGAAAGCTGGTTCTAGAACTGCACTGGGTTGACTTTTTATGTTCCTGACAAACCACACATTTTAACATGTGATGTAGGAAGGATAGGGTATGCAAATGAACGCTGCAGTAACTGTGCGCATGCAAATGAGCCACTGCAGCATTAAACTGAGAGAGCAAGCCAAACACATGCGCACAAGAAGTCTGCGCTTGTTTGGCTTGCTCTCCAGGCACCGCATAGCTAATTTGCATTGCAGCCTTGACAGTATTTTGATGGCATCGGGGATGATCGCGACTGGCAAAAAGCCCCTGATGCCATCAAAACACTGTTGGGGGCTGTTTCCCCAACAGAAAGTAAGTACCTGGTGGTCTAATGACTCCTGTATCCCTCCCACCTGAAAGTAACAAAATAAATAAAATCACTTGGTGGTCTAGCGGCCCCTGTACCCACAACCCCTACTAAAAGAATATAACCAGATGGTCTAGTAGCCTCTGTACCCACCACCCCCACCCCCAAGTAAAATAAAATAAACTAAAAATCAGCTGGTGGTCTAGTGGGCCCCCTAAATGCAACCCCCCCCCCAGTACCTTAAAATAGGTGGGAGCGCTGCCTATGTGCTCCCGCTATGGTCCGCCATCTTGTAAAATTGCGATGCCTAGCCCCACATAGTGCATTCTGGGATGTACCGGGTGAGGACAGACTGCCATATAAGGTAGACTATGCCTTATATGGCAACCTAATCCCACCCAGTGCATCTCAGGATGCACCGCACAGGGCCAAGTTTAAATACCTCCGTGGCATAAATGTTCAGGGAGAGAGCCTCTTTCAATTGAAAGCAAGTTCTGCTAAGAGGGGACATGGGATGAGGATGAAGGGAGATAGATTCAGGAGTGATATGCGGAAATATTTCTTTATGGAAAGAGTAATGGATCCATGGAATAGTTTCCCAGTGGAGGTGGTAGAGATGAGGACAGTAATTGAATTCAAAAAGCATGGGACCAACACAGAGGATCTCTAAAGGTAAAAAGTGGACTGTTGTAGTTGTTGATATGGAAGGACAGACTAGATAGGCCATGTGGTCTTTTTCTGTCATCATGTTTCTATGTTTCTATTTTTCAAGATGGCGGACCAAAGCAGGAGCATGTAGGCAGAGCTCCTGCCTATTTTAAGGTACTCGAGGGGGTAGATTTAGGGGCCACTAGACCACCAGGTGATTTTTATTTTATTTTAGTTTACTTGGGGGTAGGGGGTACAGGGGTCACTAGACCACCAGGTTATATTCTTTTCATGGGGGTGGGGAGTGCAGGTGCCACTAGACCTCCAGGTTATATTCTTTTAGTGAGGGTTGAGGAGTACAGGGGCCGATAGGCCACTAGATGATTTTAGTTTAGTTTATTTTACTTTGGAGTGGAGGTGGGGGATACAGGATCCACTAAACCAGAAGGTACTCACCTTCTCTTGGGGCACTAGCCCCTGACAGTATTTTGATGGCATTGGGGGCTTTTCCTGATGCCGCGATCATCCCCAGTACCATCAAAATACTGTCGGGGGAGGGGGAGGGAACGAAGCCACTGGGCTACTAGGGATTCTCTTTTGTCGTGCACCAGACCCTGACAGTGTTTTGATGGCACTGGGGGCTTTTCCCGATGCCTGATCATCTGAGGAGAAGATGATCTAGGCATCAGGGAAAGCATCCAGTGCCATCAAAAGACTGTTGGGGGCACACATTAGTGGTTTAAGCCACCTCAGACCCTGCAGTAAATATTTTGGTGCTATCGCTGGTGGCAAAATCCTCCATGCCTGTATTTGCATCAGGTGTAGCCATGATTTGTATACCAGACCATTATGTGCAACTGATTAAAATACATTTAAATGCATTTAAATACGCGTAGATTTAATTGGATGCCAGTTTTTCCATTGGTGTTTATGTCTGCTTTCTGCATTTAAAAGGTTAGTAAAGTGTGCTTAAATATGGTGTTATGGGTTCTTAAAGGCTATGCTAACTTTCTGCATCAGCCTGTTAGATTGTAAGCCCTCTGGGAATAGGGAAATACCTACTATACCTGACTGTAACTCAACTTGAACACTAGTGGAAAGGTGTGAGCTAAATACTAAAAATATTAGAAGAGGTGAAAGCGCAGGTATGTCATGTTAGAATGCAAGATGAATGAGAGTGAGGATTTTAAATTTAAGACAAGCCAGCGATGGGTGATCAGAAGGTGTGTGACATTAATCCAAATGGTGTGTACCGCACAGGTAGTGGCTTAAACAAGTTGAAAATGTTTCAAGGAGGAGACAGAAAGATGATTGTTAAGAGTTGCTATAGTGAATCCTAGAGATAACAAGAATAAGAATCAGAATTGTAAGTTGAGTGACTGCAAAGTAAGATTTAGTGGAACGAATTCTATGGAGGGTAAAGAAAGATGATATCATAACAGCATTTAATTAAATAGATGGAAAGTTCTATTGAGCAGGGACTGTCTCCCATGTGTAGAGTTCTGGTCAACATCATTTGCACCCTTGCAGTTCAACCCTTTAATGCCAAATATCTCATAAAAAAGAAGCCAGTGAAATGGCTTTGGACTATATATGCACAGTTATTTTGCACATAAAAGAATCAAATAAAACAAGACCAATTAAAAATTGCCATCCATATAAAACAAATCAAATCAGTTTGAACAGAAGAACCACATTCCCACTGCAGTAAAATTCAATGCACCTGTGATCATTTGACAATATTCACATGACTTGAATCAGCCAATATAAGATAGCTCTAATGTTTAAAATGGCCACATTCACTGTCTATCACCTTTTCACAATGGTAAAGACAAGATAACTGCCTGATACTGTCAGAAAGGCCATTATCACCAAACATCAAACTTCAAAGGGGTAGAAGGCTATCTCCAAAGACCTTGGGATTCCTGTATCTAAGTCTGCAATGTTAGCAAGATGTTTTCTGCTCATGGAATTGTCAAGAACCACCCAGGATGTGGTGCAAAGAGGAAAATTAATCCAAGAAGCCTTCGAAAGTTAGTGCGGACTGTTGGAAAAATACCATGTATAACATCCAAGGAGCTTAAGGCTGACCTGGAGCAATCTGGAGTGATGATTTCAACCCGCACCATAAGCCATGCACTAAACAAAGAAGAACTTCATGGGCAAAGGCCAAGGAGGACCCAACTGCTTAAAGACAGACATAAAAAGGCACGCCTGATCTTTGCCCAAACCCACCTTGAGAAAACACAGTCCTTCTGGGAAAATGTTCTATGGACAATGAAATCAAACAAGATCTTTGGCAATGCAGACCAGCGATACATTTACAGGGGAAGAAATTAATTTTATAAGGAAAAAAACACCATTCCTACAGTTAAATATGGTAGAGGTTCCATAATGTTATAGGGCTGTTTTGCTGCCTCAGGGACTAGAGGCCTCGAATGTATTAAAGAAATCATGAAGTCAGAGGACTACCAAGGTAGTCCTCTGACTTCATGCTAGGTCTGAGTTGAGAGTCATGGGTCCTCCATCAGAACACTAACCCAAAACATACATCCAAAAGAACAAAAGAATGGTTAAAAAAACAAAAAATAGACTGTTTTAAACTGACCAGCAATGAGTCCTGATCTCAATCCAATCAAGAACCTTTGGAAAGAGCTGAAATCTGCCATTGGTAAAAGGAATCCTGGAAACATTCATGAGCTGGAACAAATCACTATTGAAAAGCAGGAGAAACTACCAGCAGACAGATGTACGAAACTTTTGGAGACTGTCATCACTGTCAAGGTTTATGCAACCAAATATTTTTGAAGGGTGCAGTTAATCCTGTCCAGGTCATATTTTTTTTTTCCAGAAATTACTATGTTTATGTCAGACATGCATTTTTTTTTGTTGTATACCTTTGAACATGCTATTAAAATATTATGATGATATGCAGTTGGAATATTTCCAATTATTTCTCAAAATGTTGTACACAACATACCTAAAATGCAAGGGTGCCAATAATGTTGACCATAACTGTATATGCACAGTGGTGTGTATGCTTTGTAACACTGTACAAATGATAAGTAGTAGTAGCAGTAACTCAGATCTAAAGGCAAATGAGACATTGAGAATAATACCAAGTTTGAATAGAGTCACACCAAGTGAGAAGAGAGGAAGGCACATAGGTTCTAGGACATGGAAGCAAACAGATTCACATTTATCCATACTGAGGAAAAGACAATGATTCTTAAGCCATCATTAACAGAATGAAGATAGGATTGCAGAGGAGAAATGTCATGCAGGGAAGGGTCAATTGTGAAAAGTATTTGGATGTCATCTGTGTATATGTACGAACTGCAGCTGAATGAATAAGCAGCAGGTGGGGACAAGAAAAATACTGAAAGGGATGAAGGCTAGAGGTGAGTCTTGGGGAATCCCACAGAGTAGAGCATAAGAAGAGGACCATGCATCAGTAGAGTATATTAGGAAGGGTGAAGGTAAGGGGAACCAATTGAACTCCGAGTTGCAGAATATGATTTCCTTGAGCCAAATGCACAGGAGAGATTCAGAGTTACAAGTAATACAGATTTTCCTTGATCAAGAGCAATGCAGGTTTCATTACATTGGGGATTCTGTGCTATGGCCAACTCGAATGTCAGCCTGCCTAGGATGAAGAACCAGTCTTGTCGAGGAACTGAAAATGCTGTGAAAAACAATTTTTTCCAGAATCTTAGAGAAGAAAGTTAAATTGGAAAACAGGTTGACCAGATTATATGGATCTTTTTTCAGCAGATTAAAGACTAGGGCATATTTCCAGGTGGTTTGGGCATAGTCCCAGGGAAGGCTGCATTACAATAGAGGGAGAATCCTAGAAAGAAGCATTGGAGCCAATTTGATGACCAGGAAAGTGGACCAATGATCTAACAGAGAGAGCATAGTTACTCACCTGTAACAGGTGATCTCTGGGAACAGCAGGAATTTAGTCCTCACATATGGGTATCGTCGGTACCGACGGAGCCTGAGCGGGAACGCTCCCCAGCATCCAATCAGAAAGCTTTTGGGAGCATCCCACAGCGCCTGTGTGCTGCCCTCCCGCCTTTCCCAACTGCCTCTCTCCAGTTGAGTTTTAAAGCTGAGACAAAGAGAGAGAGGGAAAGGAAAGAGATAGATAGAGAGATACAACTCCTAGGGGAGGTGGGTGGGTTGTGAGGACTAAATTCCTGCTGTTCCCGGAGATCACCTGTTACAGGTGAGTAACTATGCTATCTCCAGGAACAAGCAGGAATGTAGTCATCACATATGGGGACTCCTTAGCTTTAGGTGCCAGGGAGAGACCCCAAAAGTTGTGTGTCCCTGAAGAGGGCTCCACTTCCCCCCAGGGATGGTGGGTAGGAGTTGATTAGGTATGGAACAGGTGTTTGAGAACAGCCTGACCAAACAAGGCATCACGGCGGGAGTCCTTGTCCAAGCAGTAATGGGCTGTGAAGGTATGAACCGAGGCCCAAGTGGCTGCTCGACAGATGTCGTCGATAGACACAGAGTGCAGATGAGCCATTGAGGCTGCCATGGCTCTCACATTGTGAGCTGTTACATGGCCCTCCAGAGAAAGGTTCTTACTCTGATAGGCGAAGGAAATACACTGAGCAATCCAGTTAGACAATGGAAGTCCCAAATGAGAAGGATCAAAAGCAACAAAGAGTTGAGAGGACTTTCTATGTTGCTGTGTTCTTTGTAAATAAAAAGCTAGAGCTCTTTTACAGTCCAAAGTATGAAGATTCCTCTCTGCATTTGATGCATGAGGCCCTGGAAAAAACACAGGTAGGTAGACCACTTGGTTCAGATGAAAAGGCGAGACCACCTTAGGCATAAAGTGTGGATGAGTCCTAAGGACTACCTTGTCATGATGGAACCTTGTATAAGGCGGATTAGCTACTAGCGCTTGCAACTCACTAATGCGGCATGCTGATGTGATTGCAATGAGAAAGATAACCTTCCAAGAAGGGAATTTCAAGGAGGTGGTAGCTAAAGGTTCGAAAGGTGGCTTCATGAGCTGCCCGAGAACCAGGTTTAAGTGCCATGCCACCGGTGGTGGCCTAATGGGAGACTTAGTTAGAAAAAGGCCTCTCATAAATCTTGCTATAAGAAGATGAGAGGAAATAGGCTGTCCATTTAGAGGCTTAAGGGAAGCTGCAATAGCACTCAAATGGACTCTTACTGAATTTGTCTTAAGGCCTGCATTAGATAAATGAAGGAGATACTCCAGCAAAGATTCCAGAGGTATCGCAAGAGGGTTAAGACCCTTTTCCGAACACCAAACGGTAAACCTTTTCCACTTGAAAGTATAAGAGTGTCTAGTGGAAGGTTTTCTGGAGGCATAAAGAACATCTTTCACTTGCTGAGAAAGATTAAGAACTTGGAGATCTAGGCCTTCAGCAACCAAGCCCTGAGATGCAGAGACTGGGGATTGGGATGCCATAACATTACGTCCTCCTGAGATAGGAGATCTGGAGCAGACCCTAACTCCAGGGAGGGAGCTTGAGAGAGATGTAGAAGCAGAGGGTACCACACTTGCCATGGCCAATGTGGTGCTATGAGAATCATATGGCCTCTGTCTCTCTGAAGCTTGAACAGGGTTTGGGGAATTAGGGGAATGGGTGGAAAGGCATACAGGAAGTCTTGACCCCAGTAAAGGAGGAAAGCATCCCTGGCCTGAGCCCCCTGAGCCGGAGTTCTGGAACAGAACCAGGGAAGTTTGGCATTCCACAGACTTGCAAAGAGGTCTATGCCCGGGGTTCCCCAAAGTTGAAGTATCCTGGTCAACTGGTCTGCATGCAGAGACCACTCATGTGGAAGCAGAACTCGACTGAGTCTGTCCGCCCAAGAGTTTTGAATGCCTGGAAGATACACTGCCAGAAGATGAATCTGATGCTCTCTGGCGAGGGCCCATAGTCGCAAAGCTTCATTGCAAAGTGACAGAGAGCCCATTCCCCCTTGCTTGTTCACATAGAACATGGCTACTTGATTGTCCGTATGAATGAGGACTGTCTTGTAGCTGAGCAGGGAGTGGAACACTCGCAGAGCAAGAAAGATTGCTCTGAGTTCCAAGAGATTGATATGTAGACAACTCTCTTGCGGAGACCAGGTGCCCTGGGTAGAGAGGTCTTGCAGATGAGCTCCCCAACCCATTGGAGAAGCATCTGTTGTGAGAATTGCTTGGGGTAAGGTTTGCTGAAAGGGGGACCCCAGCAACAGGTTTTGAGTGGACTTCCACCACTGGAGGGACAAAATGAGGCGACTTGTGTTTGCTATTTTGTCTGACAGGCACCCTGATGCCTGGGTCCATTGGGTGGATAAAGTCCACTGAGCTGCCCTCATGTGGAGGTAAGCATATGGAACCACATGCACAGTGGATGCCATGTGGCCTAGTAGTAGCAACATTTCTTGAGCAGTTAGATGAGGCTTTAGCACTGCTTGAGAAGCTAACTGCACCAAGTGAAGGCAATGGGCCTGGGGGAGATAGGCCCTTGCCCTTGTGGTATCCAGGAAAGCTCCTATGAACTCTAAAGACTGAGTGGGAGTTAGACTGGATTTTGGGATGTTTATTACCAGCTCTAAATACTGAAGGATACGCATTGTGCAGGATAGAGAAGTCCTGGCCTCTGACTGTGTGGGAGCTCGAATGAGCCAGTCATCCAAGTAAGGGAAGACAAATATCCCTAGAGTGCGGAGAAATGCTGCTACAACAGCCATGCATTTCGTGAACACCCTTGGTGCCGAGGCCAGACCAAAAGGAAGCATCCTGTCTTGGTAGTGCTTTCTTTGAAACCTTCTGTGGGTTGGATGGATGAGGACATGGGTGTACGCATCCTTGAGATCTAGAGAACAAAGCCAATCCTGACTGAAGGTATGGTAGCAGAGCTCCGAGAGAAACCATCTTGAATTTCTCCTTGACAAGGAATTTGTTCAATTCTCTGAGATCTAAAATAGGCCTGTAACCCCCTGTTTTCTTTGGAATAAGAAAATAAGGGGAATAGAACCCTGTGCCCTGTTGATGAAGAGGTACTTCTTCTATTGCCCCTTGGGCAAGAAGGATAGCCACCTCCTGACCTAACAGGTTGATGAGAAAGGTCGGAAAATTGAACTGCTTTACTATTGTGTGAGGGGGCATGCTTGAAAAATGAAGCTTGTACCCCTCCTTTATGATGGAGAGTGTCCAATGCTCTCCTGTTATTTGCCCCCATCTGGGGGCAAAATGACATAACCTTCCTGGAATGGTGGCAGGTTCTGGTCCCTCCAGAACCAGAAAGGCTAAGTTCTCTAGCTGAAAGTCAAAGGCCCTGAGGAGACTGAGGCTGCTGGGCCGGTGGAGGCCTAGCAGCCTTTGCTTTCTTCTGTTTGGGTGGTTGCTGATGTTTCCTTGAAAGCTGACCTGCAGAAGATGCCTGCTGAACATAAGCAGGATAAAATCTTTTCTTTTTAGAAAAAGATGGTTTCTTGAACAATTTCTTTCTAACAGGATCAGCAGTGGACTTGGATAGTCTATCCAAGGTGGAATTTTCAGCATCCATTTCATTGGCTTTTTCCTGCCAATCTTTACCAAACAGGTTCTCACCAGTACAAGAGATATTTCCCAATTTGTCTTGTACCCAAAGCTCTAGATCAGATGCCTGGAGCCAAGCAATTCTACGTGCACCTATGGCGATAGCCGAGGTTCTGCTTATACACTCAAAGCAGTCAAAGGCTGCACGGTTGGAAAATTTAGAAACATCTTGGGCATGTTTAACCCAAGTGAGAAAGTCCTGTCTTTTATCCTCAGAAATGAAAGGACTTAAAGTCTGTAAATTATCTGTGACCTCCTTTAGGAACATACCCATGTAGAGACTATAGGAACTGATCCTGGCAGAAAGCATGGAAGCTTGGAAGACTCTATGTCCAAAAGCATCCAGGGTTCTGCACTCACGTCCTGGAGGATTAGAGGCATGCCTTTTTGCACTTCTGATCCTTCTCATAGCTGACTCCACCACAAAAGAGTGGTGAGGAAGCTGAGTCTTATGGAATCCAGGACAAGGAGGAACTCGATACATAGTATCCAATCTACGAGAATGAGGAGAGGTGGTAAGAGGTGTTTCCCACATCCTCAACATGAGATCATATAAAATCTCATGAATGGGCAAGGTAGCTGCCTCCTTAGGAGTTTTGGGATATTGTAGAATTTCCAACTCCTTGGCCCTTGGCTCTGTTTCAGGGGCCACAGTAATGGACAGGCCCCGAGCCACCTTCCTGATGAAGTCTTGGAAGGACATATCCTCTGGAGGAGACATCCTGCGTTTAGGGGAGGAGGACTCCTCTGGAAGAAGCATCGCTGCATTGACAGAACTTTCAGAATCCTCAGATTCTTCTGAGGACTCAAAGTATCGTCTTTCCGATACCCGTACCGACCAAGGTCGGTACTGGGAAAGCGTAGTTACTCACCTGTAACAGGTGTTCTCCAGGAGCAGCAGGAATCAGTCCTCACTTATGGGTGACGTCGGCGCCGACGGAGCCCTCGCGGAGCAATTTTCCCCAGCTTTCAAAGAAAGCCTTTGGGAATTGCAGCGCGCATGCGCGGTCCCCTTCCCGCCCAAGGGTGCCATCTTAGCCAGTCAGATGACATAGCTAAAAAAGACAGCATAAAAATTTGCAAAAAAACTAAAGCAGATGATTGCAACTCCACGGGGAGGAGGGAGGGTTGTGAGGACTGATTCCTGCTGCTCCTGGAGAACACCTGTTACAGGTGAGTAACTACGCTTTCTCCAGGACCAAGCAGGAAGTCAGTCCTCACTTATGGGACTCCCAAGCTCAAGGCTACCGGAGACCCTAAGCACAAAAATGAGCTCCCTCTAGCTCAGCAGCACAGAAGGAAAGAATCTTTGCTGAATTATTACCCACCGGTAGCCCACATCCGGGATGGAGGGTAGGAGTTGCTCAGACCTCGAAGAGATTACGGAGGACTGCCTGTCCGAAAGCACTGTCCCTGCGGGACTCCCTCTCGAGACAGTAATGGACCGCAAAAGTCTGGCTCGAAGACCAAGTAGCGGCCCGGCAGATGTCTGCCAGCGGAACAGAGCGGAGGTAAGCCACTGACGTAGCCTTTGCCCGAACGCAATGAGCCGTGACTCGACCTTCCAAGGAGAGTCCGGCTGCCCCATAAGCCCAAGAGATACAGTCCGCAACCCAGATGGACAGAGTACGCTTGGAGACCGGGAGCCCCAATTTATTGGGGTCAAAAGACACAAAAAGCTGAGCAGCTTTACGGTGCTCCCGCGTACGGTCAAGGTAGAAGTTCAAAGCCCTTCTACAGTCCAGGGTATGGAGGACCGTTTCAGCTCGGCTGGAGTGTGGTCTGGGAAAGAAAGTTGGAAGTACCACCTCCTGATTGATGTGAAAGGGGGAGACCACTTTTGGAAGAAATTTCGGGTGAGTCCGTAGGACTACCCTATTTTTGTAGAACCGAGTGTAAGGGGGATCAGACACGAGGGTCTGCAATTCACTTACGCGTCTAGCGGAAGTGAGGGCTATCAAGAACAGTGTTTTCCAAGAAAGAAAACGGAGAGAACAGGTAGCCATAGGTTCAAAAGGCGGACAGGTGATCCGCTGTAAAACCACATTCAGGTCCCAGTCAGGCGCTGGCGGGCGCAGAGGTGGTTTAAGTAGAAGGAGACCTCGGAGAAACCTCGCTACGAGAGGGTCGTTGGAGAGAGGTCTGCCGTCCACCGGCACATGATGTGCTGAAAGAGCACTGAGGTGAACTTTGACGGAGTTGGACTTAAGTCCCAGATTAGAGAGGTAAAGCAAGTACTGCAAGACCACTGACACCGGGCAGGAGAAGGGATCCTGAGACTGTCGGGTACACCAAACGGAAAAACGACGCCATTTAAGGGCGTAGCATTTGCGGGTAGAAGGTCGTCGCGAAGCTAGGACGACCTCCTCCACCTCTGCTGGCAGGAGAAGGGGAGCAAGGACTACCCTCTCAGCAGCCAGGCCATTAGGTTGAGAGACCTGAGGTTGGGGTGTAGCAGAGACCCCTGATCCTGAGTGAGGAGATCCGGTTGTAACCCCAGAGGGAATGGATCCTCCACCGCTAATTGCAGCAGGAGCGGAAACCACGGCTGTCTGGGCCAGCGAGGGGCCACCAGGATCATGAAGGCTTTGTCTCGGAGAACCTTGAAAAGAGTCCGAGAGACTAGCGGGATGGGAGGGAAAGCGTACAGAAGGCTCCCCGACCATGAGAGTAGAAAAGCGTCCGCCGCAACCCGAAGGGGGTGTGGCTGACGAGAGCAGAAGCGAGGAAGTTGCCGGTTGTGAGGACTGGCAAAGAGATCCACCGTGGGGAGGCCCCACTTTAGAAAGAGCTTCTGAACTACCAAGGGATCCAGACGCCACTCGTGCGGCTGGAGGATCCTGCTGAGTTTGTCCGCCAGGCAATTCTCTTGGCCTGGGAGATAAACTGCCTTGAGGAGAACGCCGTGACTGACGGCCCAAGAGCAGAGCTTCTGTGCCTCCCGGCAGAGGAGGAAGGAGCCCGTGTCCCCCTGCTTGTTCACGTAGAACATGGCAACTTGATTGTCCGTCTGGACAAGGACGGACTGGTGAGAAGTCAGGTGGGAGAAGGCCTTGAGAGCCAGGCGGATCGCCCTGAGCTCCAGGAAGTTGATCTGCTGAGCAGACTCCCACGTGGTCCAGAGGCCCTGAGTACGTGCCCCTTGGCAATGCGCTCCCCAGCCCAGGAGGGATGCATCTGTTGTCAGCACCCGGGCCGGCTGAGGTGACTGGAAAGGCATGCTGAATATCAGGTTCGGCCGCTGAAGCCACCACCGGAGAGACGAGATCAGCGGCTCGGAGACGCGCACTAGGTCTGCTAGGCCGCCTGTGGCTTGTCGCCACTGCTGGCGGAGACACCATTGAGCAGGCCGCATATTCAGGCGGGCATTGGGGGTCACATGGACGGTGGAAGCCATATGGCCGAGTAGTCTCAGGAAGCGCCTGGCGGAGACCAGGGGCTGGCTGCGAAAACGGTCGGCTAGGTCCATGAGCCGTTGAGCCCTGTCGAGCGGTAGGTACGCTCATGCCTGAGGAGTGTGCAGCCTTGTGCCGATGAACTCGAGATCCTGTGAGGGGAGCAAAGTGGACTTTGCGAAGTTTATAACAAAGCCCAAGTACTGCAGAAGAGTCACCGTGCGGCGCGTGGCGTTGGTGACCTCCAGAGCGGACGCTGCTCTGATGAGCCAGTCGTCGAGGTACGGAAAGACATAGAGGCCGTGAAGCCTGAGATGGGCCGCCACCACCGCGAGACATTTTGTGAAGACTCGCGGTGCGGAGGACAGGCCAAAGGGCAGTACTCTGTACTGGTAATGATTTCCTGCCACCACAAACCTTAGGTATTGGCGGTGGCTTGGGTGGATGAGGATGTGCATGTAGGCATCCTTTAGATCCAAGGAGCATAGCCAATCTCCCTGCTGGAGGTAGGGCAGAAGGATTCCAAGGGTAAGCATCTTGAACTTCTCCCGCACGAGGAACTTGTTGAGGTTGCGCAAGTCCAGGATGGGTCTGAGGCCTCCTGTCCTTTTTGGTATTAGAAAATACCTGGAATAAAAGCCTTGACCTTTCAGGTGGTGGGGCACCGGTTCCACCGCCTGTTCCTGTAGAAGACCTGCTAACTCCTGAAGGAGTAATTCCCTGTGCAGAGGGGGTCGTGGAGGTTCTCCCGGAAAATAGGAGGGAGGGACCTGGTGGAAGTGGAGAAGATAGCCTTCTCGCACGACTTGAAGCACCCAGGCATCTGAGGTGATGCTGGACCACCTGTGGGCGAAGTGAACCAGCCGGCCTCCGGTGCTGGGAGGAATCAGCGGGGGGGGGAGAGGCTATGCTTAAGGAGTCAAAAACCCCCACCCTGCGGAGCAGGGGCTGGTGGTGCAGGCTTGGGGGCTTGCTGCCTACGGGACCCGTTACCCTGTCCCTTGGCCTGCTGGCCCTGTTGGGGAGCTGCAGGGGCCTGATAGTGGGGGTACTGTTTGTAGGCAGCCGCCTTCCTCGGGTAAAAGGACTTCTTTCCCGAGCCCTTCTTTTTCTGGGAAGGGGCGGAGGTCTTCCTAGAAAGCCTAGTCCTGGTGAGAGTCTCCGTCTCAATTTGTGCAGCCTTATCAGCCATGGGCTTGCCAGAGAGGTTTTCGCCTCGGCAAGGGACATCGACCAACTTGTCCTGCACCCAGGGCTCAAGGTCAGACGACTGAAGCCAAGCCTGTCGGCGGGCACCGATGCCGGCTGCGGCCACTCGAGCCGATGCTTCAAAGCCATCATAGGCTGCTCGGGACATGAATTTTGAGCATTCCCGAATGCCAGTGGACAAGGCCAGGAACCTCCGCAAGGGTTCCTCGGACAAACCAGCGGAGAAGCCGGCTAGCTCTTTAGCCAGGTCTCGGAGATACATGCCCATGTATAGCTGGTAGGTCTGGACACGACATGCGAGCATAGAGCCCTGGAAACACTTCTTACCAAGGCCATCCAGGTTACGGGCCTCCCTGCCAGGAGGCACCGAGGAGTGCATCTTCTGGCTCTTAAGACGATGCATGGCCGATTCCACTACCATGGAATGGTGTGGTAGCTGTGCTTTTTGGAAGCCAGGGCTCTTGCGGACTCGATAGATAGAATCGACCCGCTTGCTCAGGACCGGCGAGGTGGCCGGACTCTCCCACATGCGGAAGAGTAGTCGTTCCAGCATGGGAGGAACTGGTACAGTAAAGTGTTCCCTGGCGGGAGAGTCATACTGGAGGGCGTCAAGCTCTTCGGCTCGAGGCTCCTCCTCGGGGTCCGCAGGGAAGGCCAAAGCCTTGGCCATATCCCTGACGAAGTCCGAGAACCGGGCATCCTCCGGGGGGGACTGCTTCCGAGGTTCGGACTCAGGTGAGTCCGAGGGGACACACCGAGTCCGAAAAGAATCAGGCGACTCTTCCTCTTCAGACTCCCAGACCGACTCCGACGAGGACTCGGTGGGGTCGGCCCGGGCAGGGCGCGGCACCTGCCGCCCCGATGCCGAGGGAGTCGGCGTCGGCGACCTCGGTCCCGAACGGGAGGCCGAGGGTGACCTCGACCGAGGATCGACTCGAGTTCGCATCGACTCGAGGATCGGCTCGGTCTCCGGGGTCGACTTAGACGTCGACGTCCCGGCGGTCGGGGCAGCGGCGCCAGCGAAGCCAGCGAGCAGTGCCCGCTGCTGGTCCATGAAGGCAGACAGTCTGCTCTCCAAGGCCGTCAACCTGAGTCCGAGCTCAGGTGACCCAGCAGCCCCCGACTCGGGCCCCGACGGCGTCGGGCCTGACGTCGGCTGTCGCGGAGGCGAGTCCAGAAGGACCACAGGACTTACCCGAGCAGGCAGCTCCGACTCCAGGCGAGGTAGCTTCGTGAGGTGCTCCTTCTCCAAGGACCCGGGGTGGCTATCGGGGCTATGCGACCTGGCCCTCGCGGAGCCAGGAGCGTCCACCGACGCCGCCCTCGCGGGTTTCACCTTCCGTCGATGGTCCCCGGAGGGAGAACCCCTGTCGGAGGAACTCCGACGACGGTCCGAGCTGGAACCCCTGGACGCGGAGGCCTCCGACGAGGTCCGGGTATGGCTGGGGTCAGCGAAGATTCTATCCCGCTGATGCCGCCGACTTCTCAACGCTTTGGAGGAAAGTTTGCCACAAGGCCCACAGATCATTTCTTCATGATCCGGGCCCAGGCAGCGGAGGCAATTGTCGTGTGTGTCAGTTAGTGACATATTTCGGTCACACTGACCACACCGCTTGAAACCACTGGCAGCCATCGGGGGAAAAAGGGCCCCGGCGAGGTCAAAGGACCGGGCTGCCCGTGAAAAACCGAAACGAAAACTGACTAAGTCAGAAAAACCGAAAAAGAAGAAGAGGACTCGTGACCGGCGTCGCGAGTCCGGGCGGGAAAAAGACCGGCGTCGAACCGAAGGAAAAAAGAGTAATTATGAAGAAAAATCAACTTTTTCGCGGGGACACGACGGGTACGTCTGTAGGGCTCCGCGGAAAAAAGAAGACTGGCTAAGATGGCACCCTTGGGCGGGAAGGGAACCGCGCATGCGCGCTGCAATTCCCAAAGGCTTTCTTTGAAAGCTGGGGAAAATTGCTCCGCGAGGGCTCCGTCGGCGCCGACGTCACCCATAAGTGAGGACTGACTTCCTGCTTGGTCCTGGAGAATAACCAGTACCGGAGAATCGGTACCAGAGGGCATCAGAGGACAGGGTACCGGCAGAGCAGACACCGATGCTGATGTCGATGCTATCGGTACCGGTACCGATACCGATACCGATGCCGGTGCCAGTGCCGGTACCGGTGGAGTTGTCTGTCGCGGTGCCAAGGGCGTCAATGCCACAAGGAGAGCCGCCAGACTGCGTTCCATAGCCAGAACTCTCTGGTCTATTGATGCTGCCAATGCCTGGATGTCGGTACCGGAGGAGACTGACGGTACCCCAGAGCATGGCACCAGGAGATCTGTCGAGGCTGAGCCATCGAGAACATCCTGGAACCCCGATAATGCTTTGGAAGCCGAAGCCTCCCGCCGGGGTAATTTTTCCGGTGCAGAATCCTCGAGGGCAACGCCAGAGGCATCTCGATGCTTAGAAGGAGATCTACCCTTCGAGGACTGGCTGGATGTATGTTTAGTTACCTGAGATCCACGGGAGGAAGAAGCAGCCCTGGAAGACTTCGATGCCACTGAAGCTGCATCAGAGGGAAACAGGGTACTGAGCTTGGCCGCTCGGTTCTGCCGACCTCTTTTAGACATCATGGCACAGGACACACAATCCGTGATGGAGTGGTCAGGACCTAAACATTTTAAACACCATTCATGGGTGTCAGTGAGGGAAATGGTACTGCCACACTTGGTGCACTTTTTAAAACCTGAGGCAGCTTTTTCCATATTAAGGAAAAATTTTTGGGCCTAAGGCCCAAAAAAGCGCGTGCACCTGAAGAGGAGGAAAAAAAGAAGATTTTTTTTTTTTTACAGAAATAAGAAAAACCGGCGGTACTGGTAGAGCATCGAAGAAGGCAGACGCGACCACAAAAAGAAAGAAAGAAAAAAGGAATTCTTCTGCGGTGACAGGAACACGACCTGCTGGCTCCGCGGAAAAAGAAGAACTGGAGAGAGGCAGTTGGGAAAGGCAGGAAGGCAGCACACAGGCCCTGTGGGATGCTCCCAAAAGCTTTCTGATTGGATGCTAGGGAGCGTTCCCGCACAGGCTCCATCGGTACCGACGATACCCATATGTGATGACTACATTCCTGCTTGTTCTTGGAGATTACAAATTGCACAAGGAAGAAAGGGACACTAGAAAGCAAAGGAGGGCATGGAAGGTAAACCAATGAGCAGACAAAGCTGATGGACTGGACAGGGAAAGGAAGAAGAGATTAAGAACAAAGGAGGTGGAAGCAGATAAGCAAGATAAAAATTGCTCTGCAATCTATTTATGTGGATTTTTATTGTATTATATAAATCATCTAGCTCTTCTGCTTACCATTAATCTGTTGCTGTAAAATAAAATGTCCATTTTTCAGCCATTACTAAATAGTAGCTTTAAAATAATTGCATTGGCTGAACTGGGAATAGCAAGGGCTGGCCTCAGGTAGTTAACTATTGCCCATCAGAGGTTTCTGGCTGAGAAATTACAACATATAGCTAATTACCATGTGCATTTCTCTTATAATTTGAGGATCTAAGCAGATTTGATATTTAAAATGCCTCCCATCCTACCTGTCATCCACCCATAATATAGCTCTCTTATCAATGATATTGCAAAGGTGGTAATGAAGGGAGAAGTGATAATACTGGATGACTAATCTACCAGATGTAGATTGGAGTATTCTCAGTTTCTCGACAAGACTGGCATTCGAGCTGGCCATAGCACAGAATCCCCAATGACTGTGTTATGTAATGAAACCTGCATTGCTCTTGATTGTGGATGCTTTACAAGAGGCTTTGTTCAAACAACTGGTGATGGAACCCACAAGGGAAGGGTCGACACTCGATCTAGTACTCACCAATGGAGACAGTGTTTCTAATGTCCACTTAGGTGCCCACTTGAACAGCAGTGATCACCACGTGGTGTGGTTCAAGTCAAACACTAAAACAGAGTCCACAGTAAACTCAGAGTTCTAGATTTCAAAAATGCTGACTTCAGTAAAATGGAAAAGTACCTGAATTAGGAGTTGACAGGGTGGGAGGAGATATAGGAAATGGAAAGGCAGTGGGCTAAACTTCAAGAGCTAAAAAAAGGACAACAGATCTTTATGCAAGGAAAGAAAATAAATGCAAGAGGAAAAGGAAAATGAAAATAATATGACTATCCAAAAAAAAAGTGGCTACAAAAAATGCCAGAATTCACACAATACAGAAGATCACAAAAATAGACAAAAAAGAGAAACAGGATGACAAAAACATATGCAGAAGAAAGCGAGGTGACCAGACTTTTTTTTCACATATATCAAGGTGAGGAGGAAGGCCAGATCAGGGCCAGCCTGTCCACTAGGCAAACTAGGCAGTCATCTAGGGTGGCAGGCCCTGGTAGACGGCATGACTATCCCCTCCCCCATGAAGCGGCAGCTGAACTTCCAATTCAGGACTGTGGAGGGCTTTAAAACACCCACACATGTGGTTACGGCCTGTCACTCCTGCCTCCTTCAACAGAAAGATGCATCAGAGGGGGGTAGAAGTGGCATGCCATAAGCGTGCATGCGAATGGGCACAGTGCTGAAGAGCTGCTACTTCAGTGTAAGCAGGGATCGCCATGCCACCATTCCCCGGATGCTGGGGGGGGGGGGGTTGCAGCAGTGCTGCAGTTGGGTGGAGGGCATAAGGGCGGCACGGAGGGGCTGCCCAGGGTGGCATTAACCCTCAGGGCGGCCCTGGGGCAGAGGTGGAATTGTAATACTCAAAGGTGCTTAGGACCAGTGTATGGGTAGTGACAAGGAAAACACAGAAATGCTAAACAAATACTTTTGCTCCATGTTCACAAAAAAAAATCCTGGCGGAGGATGACACATGATTAACAAAGGTATGAATGAGAATAGAGTAGATACTACATAATTTATGAAAAATCGTTTATAAATAACTTGCAAAACTAATAGTAAAGAAGACCATGGGACCGGATGAGATCATCCCAGGATACTGAGAGAGCTCAGAAGTTCTGGTAGCACCTTTGAGGGATGAATTGATGAAAGGCTGATGTGGACCTTCTTTTCAAAAGTGGTAATAGAGAGGAGGTGTCAACTACAGGCCAATAAGTCATACCTTGGTGGTGGAAAAAGTAATGGAGATGTTACCGAGAGGATAGTTACATTTCTAGAATCCAATGAGTTGCAAGATCCAAAGAAACATGCTTTTACCAAAGGAAGATTATGCCAAATTAATCAGATTGATTTCTTTGGGTGACCAGAGAACTTGATCAAGGACATGCAAATGATGTGATCTACTTAGATTCAGGGCCAGCTCTAGATATGTGCGATCATGTTGCCTGCACATGGCCCCACTTCCCGAGGAGCACTGTGGCACTGGCTGGTATAAGAGGTGCGCCAGTGAGGCCCGAAGACTGCCTTACCGGCTCAGTTCTGCACAGCCGTGGGAGCATTTCTCTTTTGATGCCCGCAGCTGTGCTAACATGCAGCTGCCAACACTGCAGAGCTCATAGAAATGAAACTGGGGCACTTTCTATCTTGCACAAGAGACAGGAAATGCACTCTCTTCCCCCCCCCCCCCATCCCGCTAGCCATGACCCATCCCCCCAAGTATAAATAACCACCTGTAATCTGCTCTGTTGTAAATACAGCATGTAAATAGTTTAAACCTATCTGCCACGATACTTTGGTATCAGTGCCTAACTGATACGTACATAGTTTATTGTATTATAGTTTGAAACATTCTCTGTGGAATGCTGTTCAATGTAAATCACTCCTGATCGATGGAAGGGGCGGTATATAAGAAATGTTCAAATAAATAAAATAAATAAATAAAATGTACCGGTTTCATTTCTATGACATTCATGATATCGGCGGCAGCAAGTCTGAAATGCATGCGGAGAATTTTGGCAGTATGTTGTGTTTGTTTTTAAGTGTGTGCTGCTATAAAATAGCATTCACTAAAAACAAAATAAAATGGGAAATAAAATCTCCAGAAAAAAAAGAAAAATCTAATGAAACAATATGATCGTCTTGTGGAAGGTTTTCTAGAAGCCTGAAGGATATCCTTTACCTATTGGGAAAGGTTGAGATCCTGAAGATTTAAGCTCTCAGCAACCAGGCCGTGAGATGCAGGGACTGGGGATTTGGGTGACATACCATCCCGCTCTCCTGGGAAAGGAGATCTGGAGCACAGCCTAACTCCAGAGGTGCAGCTTGAGAGAGATGTAGAAGCAGGGGATACCACATTTGGCGTGGCCACCGTGGTTCTATGAGGATCATACGACCTCTGTCTCTCTGAAGCTTGAAAAGTGTTTTGGGGATGAGGGGAATGGGTGGGAAGACATAGAGGAAGTCCTCACCCCAGTGAAGGAGGAAGGCATCCCTTGCCTGGCAATTGTGAGCTGAAATCCTGGAACAGAACTGGGGAAGTTTGGCATTCAGTGGACTTGCAAAGAGGTCTATGTCTGGAGTCCCTAGATGTGAAATATCTTTGTCACCTGGTCTGGGTGGAGAGACCATTCGTGAGGCAGCAACACTCAGCTGAGTTTCTATGCCCGAAGGTTTTGAATGCCTGGAAGATATACCACGAGAAGGTGGATTTGATGCTGTCTGGCGAGGGCCCAAAGTCGTAAAGCTTCATTGCATAATGATAGAAAGCCTGTTCCGCCCTGCTTGTTCACATAGAACATGGCTACTTGATTGTCCGTTTGACTAGGACTGTCTTGTAGCTGAGCTGGGCATGGAATACTCGAAGAGCTAAATAGATTGCTCTTTATTCCAGGAGATTTATGTGAAGACAAGCCTCCTGTGGAGTCCAAGTGCCCTGAGTAGAGAGATAATGCAGGTGTGCTCCCCAACCCACCTGTGATGCATCTGTTGTTAGGGTGGCTTGGAATAGGGGTTGCTGGAAAAGAGACCCCACTGAAAGATTCTCCAGTAATTGCCACCATCAGACAAGATGAGGGTTTGCCATCTTGTCTGACAAACATCCTGTGGCCTGTGTCCACTGTGTGGACAGGGTCTACTGGGCTGCTCGCATGTGGAGGCGAGCATAGGGAACTACATGGACTGTGGATGCCATGTGTCCCAGTAACTGTAGCAGTTCTCGAGCAGTTAGGGAGGATTTTCCCACTGCTTGAGAAGCTAGTTGCACTATGCGAAGACACCGGGCCTGTGGAAGGAAAGCCCTTGACTGTCTGGTATCTAGACAGGCTCCTATGAATTCCAGAGACTGGGAAGGAGCAAGTTGGGATTTTGGGACGTTTATTACCAATCCCAAATATTGGAGAATTTGCATTGTGCGAGACAGTGCAGAGCTGGCCTCTGCAACCATGGGGGCTCGAATGAGCCAGTCATCCAAGTAAGGGAAAATGAAAATCCCTAGGGTTCGCAGGAATGCAGCTACTATTGCCATGCATTCCGTGAATACTCTTGGTGCGGAAGCCAGACCAAAGGGAAGAACCCTGTATTGGAAGTGTTTTCCCTTGAAAAGGAATAGTAAGAACTTCCTGTGAGCTGGATGGATCAGAATGTGAGTATATGCATCCTTTAAGTCTAGAGAGCAAAGCCAATCCCGACTTTGAAGGTATGGCAGAAGAGTTCCTAGAGAAATCATTTTTAACTTTTCTCGGAACAGGTATTTGTTTAATTTTCTGAGGTCTAGAATGGGTCTGTGTCCTCCTGTTTTCTTTGGAATAAGAAAATAGGGGGAGTAGAACCCTGTACCCTGCTGGAGAATGGGTACCTCCTCTATTGCCCCTTGGGCAAGAAGTGTTGAGACCTCATGATCCAACAGATTGTCTGCAGATGTCTGGGAATTGAACTGCCCTAAGATTGTAGGAGGGGGCATGCTGTGAAAATGAAGCCTGTATCCCTCTCCTACAATGGACAGAGTCCAATTTTCTGCTGGTATTTGGTGCCATCTGTTGGCAAAATGACACTGCCTGCCTGGAATATTTAGGGGTTCTGGACCCCTCAGAGGCAGGAAGGCTAAGCTCTCTAGGAAGGAGTCAAAGCCCTTGAGAGGGCTGAACCTGCGGAGCTGGTTGAGCTCTCGGGCCTTTTGACTTCTTCTGCTGTTTGAATTGCTGTTGTTATCCCTTTTGGGCAGCTTGACTGTGAGCTTGGCTTTGCTGGGTATAGGATGGATAAAACTTTCTTTCTGGCTGGAGTGGCTGTAGATTTTGACAATCTATCTAAGGTGATATTGTCAGCATCTATCTCATTAGCCTTTTCCTGCCAATTTTTGCCAAAAAAGATTTTCTCCTGTGCAAGGGATGTTGCCTAATTTATCCTGTACCCAAATCTCCAAGTCTGATGCCTGAAGCCAGGCAATCCGTCGTGCCCCAATGGCAATAGCAGAGGTTCTGCTGATGCATTCAAAGCAGTCAAAGGCTGCACGATTGACAAACTTGGAGACATCTTGAGCATGCCTGACAAGCGTAAGGAAGTCTTGTCATCTGTCATCTGGGAGAAGTGGGCTCATAAGCTCCAAATCTCCTGTGACCTCCTTGAGGAACATACCCATATATAAGATATATGAGCTGATCCTAGCTGAAAGCATGGAAGCTTGAAAGGTTTGACGCCCAAAAGCATCAAGAGTCCTGCATTCACGACCTGGAGGATTGTATGCATGTCTCTTTGCACTTTTCATCCTACACATGGCTGACTCCACTATCATGGAATGGTGTGGCAGCTGAGTCTTTGGAAATCCAGGACAAGGTGGAACTCGATACATGGTATCAAGCCTCTTAGAATGAGGAGATGTGGTCAAATGTGTCTCCCACATTCTGAGCATCAAATCATGAAGAATTTCATGAATGGGCAGAGTGGCTGCCTCCTTTGGAGCTTTAGAATATTGGAGAATTTCCAATTCCTTTGCTCTAGGTTCCTTTTCAGGAGCTACTGTGATTGAAAGGCCTTTGGCAACATCACGAATAAAATCCTGAAATGACATGTCCTCTGGAGGCGACATTCTGCGTTGGGGAGAAGAGTCTTCCGGGAGAAAAACTCTGGTACCAGCAGAATTATCAGTCATCGGAATCGGAGGATTCAAAGTATCTCTGATCACGATGTTCATGTAAGGCAAGGTCCCGGTATCGATCGAAGTCGGTACCGAGTTGATCCGGTACCAATCTTTCGATGCCAGGCAAAGATGGCATGGGAAAAATTCCCACCGGGGCCGGTACCGTCGGTGCTGGTACCAGTATCTGTGCTGGTACCGGCATTGGTACTGGTGTCAGTACCAGTGCCGGTGCCTGTTGAACCATCAGTGTCAACGGTACCGCAGCTGTAAGGAGAGGAATAGCGAGGAATCTCTGGTCTATCGACACTGCTGATGCCTGGGTGTTGGTACCGGTGAAGGCGGCCGGGACCCCTGAGCATGGCACCAGTAGTTCTATCGAGGCCGAGGCCTTGAGAACATCCTGGAAACCCGTTGATGCTTTGGAGGCAGAAGCCTCCTGCCGGGGCTGTTTTGCCAGTGTGGTTCCCTCAAGGGCAATGCCAATTGCCTCTCGATGCTTTTCAGGACCGGCTTTTATGTTTAGTTACCTGAGATCCATGGGAGGAAGAAGAGGCTTTTGAAGACGTCGATGCAATGGACCTGGCATCCAAAGAAAAGAGGGTACCGAGCTTTGCAGCCTGGTTCTGTCTTCCTCTTTTAGTCATTCCCATACAAGAGAGACACTCAGATGGAGAATGGTCAGGGCCTAAACATTTAAGACACCAGTCATGTGTGTCGGTGACGGAAATGGTACAGCCACACTTTGTGCATTTTTTAAAACCACTAGCTGGTTTTTCCATCTTTAAGGAAAAAATGGGGCCTAGTGCCCAAAATGGTGCCTAGCACCGAAAAAGAAAGTTTCTGAAGAGAAACAATTCATAATTTTTTTTTTTAAGAAGAAAAGAAAGAAAAGAACCGGAGGTACCGGTAGGGGTCATGCGGAAGCAAACGCGACCACAAGAAAACAAGATTAAAGAAGAAATTTTCTGCGGTGACAGGGTATGAGTCCTGTCGGCTCCGCAGAAAATGAAGAACTTAAGAGGGACAGTTGGAAAGGCAGGAAGGCAGCGCGCATGTGCTGAGGGATGCTCCCAAAAGCGTTCCTATTGGACGCTGGGGAGCGTTCCCGCGCAGGCTCCGTCGGTACCGACGATACCCATATGTGAAGACTACATTCCTGCTTGTTCCTGGAGATATGTAATGACCTTCCCAAGTCTATATGTCTAATAATGCTTTATGGATTGCTCTCCAGGAACCTCTTTAAATACAGCAATGCTAATTGTTTGACCACATCCTCTGGCAATAAATTCCATAGCTTAATTGTATGTTGAATGAAAAAATGTTTTCTTTGATTTATTTTAAATGTGCTACCTTTTAGTTTCATGGACTGACCTTTTGTCTTAGTAGTATTTGAAAGGATAAACAGCTGTACCTATTTATTTATTTATTTATTTACAGCAGTTTAGACCACCTTTCTGATGAAACATCAATCAAAAGGGTTTATAACAAAGAAGTATACATAATATAGCAGAAAGCAAACACAGAACACACACCCTGACAGAACCTCCCCTATCCCCACAAAAAGCTCCCTAAACTGACCTTAACCTGCAGAGAACAGCTAGGTCTTCAAAGCCTTCCGAAGGCTAACAGCCTCATTCATGATTTTATAATCCTGTATCATATTTCCTCTTAGCCCTCTCTTCTCCAAGTTGAAGAGCTCTAATCTACTTTATGTTGGCATATTTTATAAGGACAACATATGCACCTGCAGAGGTGAAGGCATATTTTAAAAAGGTCATTTAAGTGAAATCTGGGACGTCAAGGCTGGCCCAAACGTTAGGCAAACTATGCAAATGCCTAGGAAATGGGATAACTGGTGAGATGGGTTGGACTGGAGGTTAGAGGAGTAGATGGAAAGTTGATAAGTGAAAAGCTAGATAGAGGGGTAAAATTTAAGTGGATGAAAAAGGAGTAAAGAAGGAAATGGAGGAAAGAGCAAAAGGGAGGCAGATGTAGAACGAGAATGGAAAAATAGGAGAAGAGAGCCCAAATGGACAGCAGACAATGGTGAGTTAGCAGAAGACATAAAGAAAGCAGAAGAAAACTCCCAGACTATTTCATTTTGAATTTATTAACTGGAATATGTCAGCTCTGGGAAATGTGCATTGCTAACATCTTTCCGTTTCATTTAGTACAAGAGGAAATTAATTTTATTTCTCCAGTGTTGTTTGACATACCAAATTTTGCTTTTGGGGTTCCCAGTTTAATTATTATCTTCATTTTTTCTAAATTGCGATACCTTGTTCTGTGTTTGGTGATGGTCAGTGTGTTTTACATACGCATGTGATCAAGTTGCGGTGTTCTCCTCATGTAGTTTCTATGTCATAGTCACACTTGTTCTCTTTAACCATAAGGAGATATATTGATATTCTCTGAGATGTATTGGTTTAATATTTGCAGTGTTGTCTTTTGATAGGTAGGGTTGGGTGCTGAGTGAGTCCTGATAGTACTGTTATGGTATGGCAGATTTGCTATGGGTTCTAAATGAGCAGGGTATTGTAGTACTTCATAATGTGCCTGACAGTTGGCTCTGGAACATAGTAATATAGAAATCTGGTAGTCCTCTTTTTATCCTCATTTTCCATGCTAATAGTATTAAGAGGCATTTTTACTAAAAGTTAATGCGCATTCAAAAAAATGTTAACATGTGTTAAGTGTAGCAGCACCCGTTTATTTCCATTGGCACAGTGATACTTAACACACATTAATGTTTAATAAACATGGCCCTCAGACATTGCTGGGACAAAAAAAGAGGCTTGTGAAGGGCTCCTTTGAAAGCTACCTAAAATTTTGGATGGGCGCCATATATATTTTAAAATAAAATAAAATAAATTAAATTGATGCAAATGAGGACCATTGGCTATGCAAATGAGGCCCCGCAATGAGTCTCTGTACATGGCCCCGTAGCACCCTTGGGCTGCCCCTGTTTAGATTTCAGCAAAGCCTTTGATATTGTGTCTCATAGGAGGCTTATGAATAAACTGAGTAGCCTGGGGATGGGTCCCAATGTGGTGAGCTGGCTCAGAAATTAACTGACTGACAGACAGAGGGTAGTAGTAAATGGAATTCGCTCAGAAGAAAGGAAAGGGAGTAATAGAGTGCCTCATGGACCGGTCTTGGGACCAATACCATTTAATGTCTTTGTGAGTGATATTGCAGAAAGGTTAAAAGAAATAGTTTGCTTTTTTGCAGATGAAATGAAGATTTGCAGCAGAGTAGACACCTTGGAAGGAGTAGGCACCATGAGCAAAGATCTAGAAACATTTGAAGAATGATCTAATGCTTGACAGTTGCAATTTATTGTGAATAAGTGCAGTATGATGCACTTGGGATGCAGAAATTCAAAGAAGCAGTATGTGATAAATGGTGAGAGATTGGAGTGCTTGGATCACAACAGAAACCTTGGGGTGATAGTGTCTGAGGATCTCCAGGTGGTAAAACAATGTGACAAGGTGGTGGACAAAGAAGGATTCTAGGCTGCACTCAAAGAAAAGAATCATAACCTGTACAAGTCACTGATGAGTCCTCGATTGGAGTATTGTGTTCAGTTTTGGAAACCGTATCTCACAATGGATATAAGACAACTTGAAACGGTTCAGAGGAAGTCAACCAAAATGATATGGGGCGTGTGTCATAAGACATGTGAGAAGAGATCTGAATATGGAGGAGAGGGGTGACAGTGGAGATATGATACAGATGTTTAAATACTTAAAGGCTATTAATGAACAAACCAAACTTTTTCAAAAACGGGGAAGCTGTAGAACTAGAGGACATGAGATGAAGCTGCAAGGAGATAAACTCAAAAACAATGCTGAGAAATACTTTTTCACAAAAGGGGTGGTGGGTGCCTGAAATGCTCTCCCGCTGGAGGTGGTTGGGGCAAAAACAGTGATAGAATTCAAAAAAGCATGGGATAGATACAGAGGATCCCTTTATAACAAGAAGTTGGAATCAAATCAAATTTAACTTTTACACTTCAAAAATAGAGGAGGATTACCTGCACAGAGCAGCGGGTACAACCATAAACAAAGGCATAGAGGAGGTAATATGCATGGAGCAACAGATCCAACTCTAGTCACCTCACCGGGTAGACTAGATGGACTATGCTGGTCTTTATCTTCCATCATTTACTATGTTACTTTGTTACTATGTTCTTACATAATCTTCCCAATATATGTAATCAATTTTCTTCAATTAAGTGCCAATCAAGTAATCTTGCTATTTGAAATTTAGGGCCCCTTTTACTAATCACATGCTGATCAAATTGGTGGAGGAGTTGCGCTCTATGTTAGAGAGGGTATTGAGTCAGAAAGGATTAAAATTTTGCAGGAAACAAAATTTTCTGTAGAATCTCTATGGATTGAAATTCTATGTAAAAAGGGCAAGGCGATGGCAGTGGGGGTGTACTATCGACCGCCTGGCCAGAATGAACAAATGGATGATGAAATCAGGGCCGGCCCGTCCATTGAGCAAGAATGTTTTTTGCACAGGGCCCCGCGCTTCGGGGGGCCCCGCGCAAAAGACATTCTTGCTGCTGCTGCCCTTGTCTTGCCTGCCTTGCTGCCTGAACCGATGCTTAAAAAAGTGCTCCGTTCTGCTGCCGCTGAATTCTACCAGCCCCGGCAGCCCGGGCGGGAGCCCCGCTTTTGCAATCCAACTTCTTTTTTCAGGTGTTTGCTGGTTTGCTTTGCTGCCCGACGTCGACGTGCCGCTTCCATTAAGGCAGGCATGCATGACGTCAAAACTCCTCCCACTTCTCAGCACACCAGCTGCACGTGGAACTGGAGTTTGCTGAGTACTTGCTGCACAGCAAGCAAGTAACGAACGACGACTCTCCGACGGCGAGTGCTTAACTTTATTATATATTTTTTGTGTGAACTTTAAAAAAAGCCAGCCAGCCAGCCAGCATACGCACAGCAGCACAGAGTAAGTACAATTATTTTTGTTATCGCGTGTTTATTGTCTGGCCCATCATGTTCTCCTGGTCCTCTATCCGGCCGCCGGCACTGCGTGAGGGAGGGCCTCGGTCTCGATGGTCTGCATAACACAGCGATATTGCAGAAATCGTGTTGCGTGATATGGGTGAAGAGTGATGATGCAGCGAAGGTAGAGATAGCACCACCTCAATGCTTTATGTGCATCCATAATGCTGTCGGGGTACACTCTCTGCAACCTCTGTGCATTCTGTGCTGGGGAAATACTGTGCCCAGCTCCAACTGATAATGCACAGCTTTTGCTTTCTTCAATTTTTTGCTGTGTTAGATGCAAAAGCCTTACACGCTTTAATAAACAGACCCCTTAGAATGCTGCTCTTTTCCGGGTAGGTTCCTCGTGTGAATTTTGGAAGTTGGCAGAAGAAAAATACTAAACAGGAGAGGCAATATTTGAGAAGATTTTGTGTCATTGAGTAATATAGATATGGAATGCACTGCTTTGTGAGATGAGAGTTAAGCAAAAATTGTCTTTTGGACTTTTAAAAACATATTTGTGCAATATTTATTGATTCATTGATTTTTTTTTTATGGCCCATCAGTTTGCTTGAAGGTCTTAATTTGCATGAGATTATTATTTATGGTGTATTCGTGTTTTGCATGTGTGGCTGTGGTAAGGAATTCTGTTGCAGTCTTGCTAGTTAATTTCCCAATAGGGGCGGTACTGGTGTTCTAGAGCCTTCTGGAATATTTACAGTGCTGCCTATTCACAGGTAGGAAGGATTGTTGCCGTTTGAGTCCTGAGAGTTAGGATGGTATAGTTTATTATACAGGTTCAATGTCTTTTCCAAGGCTTTTGTATTATTTCTCAGAAGAAAAGAAAGTGAGTAGTGGAGTGCCCCAGGGATCAGTTCTGGGACCAGTATTGTTCACTGTCTTTGTGAGTGATTTTGCTGAAGGGTTAAAAGGTTTGCCTTTTGGTAGATGACACAAAAAATGTGGAACAGTTAACATCTTGGAGGGAGTAGTCAACATGAGCAAAGATCTACAAAAATTTAGAAGAATGGTCTAATGCTTGGCAGTTAAGATTTAATGAAAAGAAGTACAGAGTGTTGCATTTAGGATACAGAAATCCAAAAGACAAGGGGATCTCTAAGCAATAAGGGGGTTATTCTGTGCTATTATGCCAGAGCTGTCTTGGCAGTCCAACCTGGACTGGCTAGGCCCTGAACTTTAAAAGTTCAGATGATGATCCTCTTTGTGCTACAGCAGTCTTTGGCGGTGCACCTTGTTGCTCAGAAGTGAAGCAGTTTTGTCTGCTAGTATGCCTTTGTGGGCCTCTCTGCAGTTGAGGGCATTGAAGGAGCCTCTTTGGATCCATGACATAAGTTCTCCCTTGAGGATGTTCCCTTATTAGGGCTTCCTGGGGGCTCTAGCATCCACCAAGTTGGTGTCTGAGCTGCAAGATTTGTCTTGCAGATAACCTTTCCTTGTCTTCTGCTGATGCTGGCACATGGAAGTTTCCAGATATAGCTGGAACCTGCTACTACGTGATGTATTTCAGTTTACTCTAGAGGTTTGGCTATTTATGATTTTCAATATGGCTGAATGGACATTCTAAAGGCTCACAAGGGTGCAAATGTAGATGAGGAACCAAATTAGGGTCCAGCAGCAAGAGGAATGAGATCACAAAGGCTGGGCTAGTGAGGTACACACTGAGCCCTGTTCTGTCCTCTCTCTTAGGGCACTATACAAATGCTCAGTAGTAGTAGTAGTGATTGTGAATGGTTCAATGTAAGATCGCTGCTTGATGCAAACGCATGTCTCGTTTGAAGTTTTTGCCTGTAACACGCTCCTAACTGTGATTGGTGTTCCTTTGGTGTACAGCCCTGTATACAGGGCCCAGTACAAAAACGTGGATTGCAAAGGAAGATTATGTTTATTTCAAAAACCAACTTGGGCCATGGCTGAAGTTGGTTTTTGAAATAAATTGAAATAAACATAATCTTCCTTTGCAATCCACGTTTTTGTACTGGGCCTGATTATTGCACGTGGATTTGTGCTTTTTCCTGTTGGACTCTGATCAACAGCCCTGTATATTTACATATTTTCGATCCACTCGAGATGACTCTGATTTGTAAAGTTTTAAGCACCTCTGTTTGATATGATGCATTTTTTACCTTCCCCCCTCCCTCCCTCCCCCCCTCCCCCCATCCCCTTCCCTCCCCCCCTCCCTTTCTCCAGTCCCCCTCCCCCTTTTTCTCCCCCTCTGGCATCAAGGAGCCATGGAAAAATTTGCCTGACTTCTTCCCTCCCCTGCCTGGCCACAAGGGCTTAAGAAATGTCTGTCTGCCTCCATGTCTGCCACACCCTAGCCAGGAACCCGGGCAGCCAATGAGTTACAGAGAATCATTTTTTAATATATGCACATACATTTAGTCAGATGTAATTATTATTTACAGTCATCAAAATCACGTTTCTCCTGCTTCCACTGGGGAGACTATTCCATGCATATATCACTCTTTCCATATATTACTCCTGAGTCTATCCCCCTTTCACCCTCATCCTATATCCCCTTGTAGGAGAGCTTGCTTTCAATCAAAAGAGGCTCTCCTCATGTGCATTTATGCTACTGAGGTATTTAAATGTTTCTATCATATCTTCTGTATCCCACCTTTCCTCTGAAGTATACATATTAAGATGTTTGCCTGTCCCCATATTTTAGATGTGAATCTAAACAATATGACAAAGTAATCGATATTTTGATTAAATAGAAAATGAGCTGCTAGGGCCACTAGCAATTCTCAGTGAGGCTCTAGGATGAAGAAATGAGCTTAGAAATGACTCGGAACATTTGCTACTTAAATCCAGAAAATGGGTATTTTTATTAAAAGAAACTTTTAAACTATATTAGGACAAGAATAGGACCAGTCCAGCTGCAGTCCCTTCCAGTCAGAGGCAAGGACTCTGACACTGGTCTGGACGTCAAAGAAGAGATTCTATCAAGCTGAACTCAGGTGATGTTTTCGGTTTCATTTTCTTTCTCACTCTCGGCTCTCATCGTCTCCTTACTAATTTAAATTACAAAATAGTTTTGGGACCAGATAAAATATAAACATAATAATTACTTCATGCTATTTCACAGATGCAATGGGTTAGAGAATGGGTGGGTTGTGGGTTAGGATAGAGAATGGACATGGAACGCACATTGCATTTAGTGTGGGGGAACCTATCCTGCACTAATGCTCAATGCTGCAGTCTCTGCCCTTCCAGATCAACTACTATAGTACCTTTGTTTCTTTAGAGATCTTCTGTGTTGGTACCATGATTTCTTGAATTCAGATACTGTCCTGGTCTCTGCTACCTCACTGGGAGGCTGTTCCATGCATCTACCACTTTTTCTATAAAGAAGTATTTCCACATGTATCTCCTTTCACGTTCATCCTATGCCCCCTTATTGCAGAGTTTTCTTTAATTGAAAGAGACTCATCCTGTGCATTTATGCCATAGAGGTATTTAAATGTCTCTATCATATCTCCCCTCTTCCATATTTCTTCCAAAGTATACATATTGAGATCTTAGTCTGCCCCCATATGCCTTAAAATGAAGCCCACTGACCATTTTGGTAGCCACCCTCTGCACATCCAACCTGTTTATATCCTTTTGATGTTGTGGTCTCCAGAATTGCACACAATACGCTAAATTACTGTAGGTCTCATCAAAGACTTAGCCAGAGGCATTATTCCCTCCTCCTCTCTGCTGGCTGTTCCTCTCCCTAGGCACCCATTTAGCCACCTTACAGTCAGACCTGGGCCCAAGTCCCACTCTTCTTTTGTGGACAACAGCACTTCTCCCCCCTTATACTGTACCAATCCCTTGGATTTTGTACCCCAAATGAATGACCCTTCATTCTTAAGCATTAAATCACAACTGCCAAATTCTCAACCATTCCTAAAGCTTTACTAGAACCCTCCTCATGTTATCTATGGCTTAACGGGTTTTTACTCTTATCTATTGCAGATTTTTGTGTCATCCATAAAGAGGCGAACCTTACCTGATAGCCCTTCTGTAATATCAGTGTGATTTTTCTGGGTTTCTGATTGCCGTCACATTTGTGTACTGTGTTCTTGTGAGACTCAGTAATTTTATAATTACTTATTTGCAGGTAGTTGTACATATCTTATTTTATTTCACGTTATTTTACTGTAGACTTACTCTGCGGAAGAAAGGCTTGACATCTTCTGGTTGCACCCTCCTAAGAACACCCAGGGGCTTGATCACCAGGAGTCAGCATTGACTCAACGGCATACACTTCAAATAATTACTAAATTTAACCCGCGGTAAGGTGAAAACCAATTCACACTTCTGGGCTCACTTCTAGATTTAATAAAAGCTTTGTCGACACTTGAGGTCAGTGCTGGCATGTAGTTTATAGCAGTCCAACTTGTTCTATTTTTCAGGACCGCTAGGAGATGTATTGTTGATATAGAGCCTGGTATAATATTTACATTACAGCTGGGATTATTGCTGTGAGATGTTTAGAATAGCAGGATTCCTACATAGGTGCTGAGCATCTGTGTGATATGCGTGAGACTTAGTTGATTAGTTGATTTGTCCAGCTCTTCCAAATAAAAGGGCATTCCATGCCCTTTGTATAAGGCAGTTTCCTTTATTCCTGAGGCTTGAGATTGCTGTCTAAATGACTATCACATAATACTTCAAGGAGATCATTTTAAAAGCCCTAGTCATGATTGGATGTCCGAAAACTTCCATACAGATGTCCAAATCATGGAGACATTTTACACTGAAAAAAGTGAATTAGGATAACTCTATTCAGTTTACTATATTTGATTAATCTTTATTGGTTGCAGCTTGTTGGGGGCTTACTCTTTGCAAGAGAAAAAGTAAACAAATCACACAATGAGCGACAAAGGCAGAGACAGAGACAGATTTCGAAAATATCGCTCTGGTGCAGAGAAGGCAAGAAAAAGAAAACGTGAGCAAGAGTTCCTAGAAACACAGAAAGGAGCTTTGGAAAAATACATGAAAAAAGATCAAAATGTGGAAGAAAGTGAGACAACAGATATCGTACAGCAGAGTGAATTGGAAGTGCTACCAGAATTGCAAACTGAACAAACCCACAGTGAGAAAAGTACACTGGAGATGACTGAACCAAGCACAAGCTCTACACTTCAGCAACACAAATTGGAAGTGCTACCAGAATTGCAAACTGAACAAACCCACAGTGAGAAAAGTACACTGGAGATGACTGAACCAAGCACAAGCTCTACACTTCAGCAACACTTGAGAAGTGTAATCCATGAAAGCGCTACTCCAGTCACTGATTATGATGATCCGGGATGTTGGCCTCAATTTATTGACTCAAAATTACGTGACTTTCTTGTGGTAAGAGGTCCCACTCAGATCAAGGATTATTCCTTTCCAAAGGACCAGCATTACCGTAGTTTCAAGCCAGCATATTATGTTCGTATGATGTCAAATGGTGAATCTATTAACCGCCGTTGGCTTGTATATTCTAAAAAACTCAACAGCATGTTTTGCTTCTGTTGTGCATTATTCCATTCTGATGATTCTAACCCCACACAACTCATAAAGGGTGGATGTTCAGATTGGATCCATGTAACTTCACGCTTGAAACAACATGAACGTGCTGTGACACATTTTGACTGCCTGCAACAGTGGATTGAACTGGAACAGAAACTAGCAAGTAATACAGCTATTGACAGTGTTAATCAATCTGCCATTAACACTGAAAGACAAAGATGGCGGAATGTTCTTGAGCGTCTGTTTGCTATTACTTATCACCTGGCTTCTCAAAATAATGCTTTTCGTGGCCGTAATGATACACTGTACACTCCAAACAATGGAAATTTTCTGAGCTTGGTAGAGCTGTTGGCACGTTTTGATCCTGTGATGCAGGAACATATTAACAAAGTTAAAGATAAGACTGTCCATAACCATTATTTAGGCCACAGAATTCAGAATGAAATCATAGATGTAATGTCTCAAAAAATTAAAGATGTTATACTTGAAGATGTGAAAGAAGCTAAATACTTTTCAGTGATTTTGGACTGTACTCCTGATATAAGTCATCAAGAACAATTATCGGTTATTCTGAGAATTGTTAAGGCTGCAGCAACTAATCAGGATATTGAGATCAAAGAATATTTTGCTGACTTTATTGTAGTTGATGATACCACTGGAGAAGGATTGGCAGATGTTTTAATAAAAGAGCTTGACTCACTAGGATTGAACTTGCTGGATTGTCGTGGCCAGGGTTATGATAATGGTTCCAATATGAAAGGACATAAACAAGGAGTCCAAGCTCGTATCCTGAAAGTAAACCCAAGAGCATTCTTTTCACCATGTGGTAGTCATAGCTTGAACTTGGTGCTTGGAGATACTGCAAAGTCATCTAATAGAGCAAAAACATTCTTTGGTGTGCTGCAGCGCATTTATACAATATTTAGTGCCTCTCCAAGCAGATGGAAAATTTTGAAGGACAATATCACCTCACTGACTGTCAAACCACTGTCAGAAACCCGGTGGGAGTGCAGAATTGATAGCGTAAAAGCAATTCGGTTTCAAGCATCTAATATCAGAGAAGCCTTGTTGGAGGTCGCAGATGAAACAAATGATTCTGTAGTTCAAAGTGAAGCCCATTCTCTAGCTAACAATGAGCTTAGTTCTTTCGAGTTCTTGGTCAGTTTAGTTCTCTGGTATGATCTGTTAACTGAAGTGAATGTAGTTAGCAAAATTATGCAAGACTCAGAGATTCAGATTGATGTGGTTCTGAAACATATAGAGTATTTATGTATATTTCTTAAGAAATATAGGGAAACTGGTTTCATTTCAGCAATTATTAAAGCCAAAGAAATTGCAGCAGAGATGGATGTAGAACCGATATTCAAACAGAAGCGTGTTATAAGAAGGAAGAGAGCTTTTGACTATGAGGCATGTGACCAGCCTATTGAGGATGCAGAACAATCTTTCAAAACAGAGTATTTCATGGTAGTCATCGATAATGCTCTAATTTCAATTGAGGAAAGATTTGAACTGTATAGACAGCACAGTACAAATTTTGGCTTTCTCTACAATATTGGACGACTAAAGGAAAAAGCCGCAGATGAACTCCTGCAATGCTGCAAAAATGTACAGTCCCTTCTGAGTGATGCTGGAGCTCACAATTCTGATATAGATGGAGATGATCTGTTTTTGGAACTACAGCGATTATCAATCTTTGTTCAGGAAAACAGCTCTGCTCTAGAAGTCCTCAAATATCTTCATAAAAGCCGTCTGTTGGATGCATATCCTAACACATCCATTGTACTGAGGATTTTATTAACTATGCCAGTCACCGTGGCATTAGCAGAGCGCAGCTTTTCAAAGCTAAAACTGATCAAGACCTATCTGAGATCTACAATGAGTCAAGAGCGGCTTGTTGGCCTTGCACGCATTTCAATTGAGAACACTGTTGCTCAGGCACTGGATTATTCTGATCTAATTGATGCTTTTGCAGCAAAAAAGGCTAGGAAGGTTCCACTTTAAGCAAAATCATGAGGCTATAGATATGGTAGTCTCTTTCAAAACAGAGTATTTCTTTATTCTTGGTAGTTGTTGATAGTGCAGGCTGCATATAGTGGTTTGCAGTGTTTTCCAGTTGGAAGATTATTCCTTGTTTCATGTGAAATGTATAATGGACTATAGCATTGAAGGACAGCATCTAAAGAAAAGCATTTAATGTAACCAATTCAACATCTGATTGTTTGTTAGTCTTAAATGTTACCATTCTTATTAAACATGTTTGGGTTGTTATGATTTGTTACAACTATGTATCTGTTCAATAATGAGAAAACCAACTTCTGTTTTGTTTAAAGAATTATGGTGCTATGGCTTCTTAACAAATAAGAAGCATTGTAAATAATAAAAGTGAAACTGATTGCTCTTGGTACTACCCTCTGTGTTTTGTTTTGTTTTTGCATTGCATAATGCTAAGCTCTCTTATTGTTAAATGTTAATTTAAGAGGCACAAACCTCCTGTAGTACTGAATTATTAGGCACATAACTAATACATTTGAGAGAATAGACTGAATAGGAGCATTATTACAAGGTCCCACGGTTATGCAAATATTTATGCAAATTAGGCCCATTATGCAAATTAGGCCCCGCACCGAGTCTCCGCACATGGCCCCGCGCCCCCCTTGGGCCGCCCCTGGATGAAATGCCCAAAGAAATCAAGGAAGCTAACAGACGTTACAGCGCAGTAATAATAAAGCGTAGTTACTCACCTGTAACAGGTGTTCTCCAGGAGCAGCAGGAATCAGTCCTCACTTATGGGTGACGTCGGCGCCGACGGAGCCCTCGCGGAGCAATTTTCCCCAGCTTTCAAAGAAAGCCTTTGGGAATTGCAGCGCGCATGCGCGGTCGTCTTCCCGCCCGAGGGTGCCATCTTAGCCAGTCAGATGACATAGCTAAAAAAGACAGCAGAAAATTTGCAAAAAGAACATAAGCAGACGATTGCAACTCCAAGGGGAGGAGGGAGGGTAGTGAGGACTGATTCCTGCTGCTCCTGGAGAACACCTGTTACAGGTGAGTAACTACGCTTTCTCCAGGACCAAGCAGGAAGTCAGTCCTCACTTATGGGACTCCCAAGCTCAAGGCTACCGGAGACCCTAAGCACAAAATGAGCTCCCTCTAGCTTAGCAGCACAGAAGGATAGAATCTTCGCTGAATTATCACCCACCGGTAGCCCACATCCGGGATGGAGGGTAGGAGTTGCTCAGACCTCAAAGAGATTACGGAGGACTGCCTGTCCGAAAGCACTGTCCCTACGGGACTCCCTCTCGAGACAGTAATGGACCGCAAAAGTCTGGCTCGAAGACCAAGTAGCGGCCCGGCAGATGTCTGCCAGCGGAACAGAGCGGAGGTAAGCCACTGACGTAGCCTTTGCCCGAACGCAATGAGCCGTGACTCGACTTTCTAAGGAGAGTCCGGCTGCCCCATAAGCCCAAGAGATACAGTCCGCAACCCAGATGGACAGAGTACGCTTGGAGACCGGGAGCCCCAATTTATTGGGGTCAAAAGACACAAAAAGCTGAGCAGCTTTACGGTGCTCCCACGTACGGTCAAGGTAGAAGTTCAATGCCCTTCTACAGTCCAGGGTATGGAGGACCGTTTCAGCTCGGCTGGAGTGTGGTCTGGGAAAGAAAGTTGGAAGTACCACCTCCTGATTGATGTGAAAAGGGGAGACCACTTTAGGCAGAAATTTTGGGTGAGTCCGTAGGACTACCCTATTTTTGTAGAACCGAGTGTAAGGGGGATCAGACACGAGGGCCTGCAATTCACTTACGCGTCTAGCGGAAGTGAGGGCTATCAAGAACAGTGTTTTCCAAGACAGAAAACGGAGAGAACAGGTAGCCATAGGTTCAAAAGGCGGACAGGTGATCCGCTGCAAAACCACATTCAGGTCCCAGTCAGGCGCTGGCGGGCGCAGAGGTGGTTTAAGTAGAAGGAGACCTCGGAGAAACCTCGCTACGAGAGGGTCGCTTGAGAGAGGTCTACCGTCCACCGGCACATGATGTGCCGAAAGAGCACTGAGGTGAACTTTGACGGAGTTGGACTTAAGTCCCAGATTAGAGAGGTGTAGTAAGTACTGCAAGATCACCGACACCGGGCAGGAGAAGGGATCCTGAGACTGTTGGGTACACCAGACTGCAAAGCGACGCCATTTAAGGGCGTAGCATTTTCGGGTAGAAGGCCGTCGCGAAGCCAAGACGACCTCCTCCACCTCCGCCGGCAGGAGAAGGGGAGCAAGGACTACCCTCTCAGCAGCCAGGCCATGAGGTTGAGAGACCTGAGGTTGGGGTGCAGTAGGGACCCCTGATCCTGAGTGAGGAGATCCGGTTGTACCCCCAGAGGGATTGGATCCTCCACCGCCAGTTGCAGTAGGAGCGGAAACCACGGCTGCCTGGGCCAGCGAGGGGCCACCAGGATCATGAAGGCTTTGTCTCGGAGAACCTTGAAAAGAGTCCGAGAGACTAGCGGGATGGGAGGGAACGCGTACAGAAGGCTCCCCGACCATGAGATCAGAAAAGCGTCCGCCGCAACCCGAAGGGGGTGTGGCTGACGAGAGCAGAAGCGAGGAAGCTGCCGGTTGTGAGGACTGGCAAAGAGATCCACCGTGGGGAGGCCCCACTTGAGGAAGAGCTCCTGAACTACCAAGGGATCCAGACGCCACTCGTGCGGCTGGAGGACCCTGCTGAGTTTGTCCGCCAGGCAATTTTCTTGGCCCGGGAGATAAACTGCCTTGAGGAGAATGCCATGACTGATGGCCCAAGAGCAGAGCTTCTGTGCCTCCCGGCAGAGGAGGAAGGAGCCCGTGCCCCCCTGCTTGTTCACGTAGAACATGGCAACTTGGTTGTCCGTCTGGACAAGGACGGACTGGTGGGAAGTCAGGTGGGAGAAGGCCTTGAGAGCTAGGCGGATTGCCCTGAGCTCCAGGAAGTTGATCTGCTGAGCAGACTCCCACGTGGTCCAGAGGCCCTGAGTACGTGCCTCTTGGCAATGTGCTCCCCAGCCCAGGAGGGATGCATCGGTGGTCAGCACCCGGGTCGGCTGAGGTGACTGGAAAGGCATTCCGAACATGAGGTTCGGCTGCCGGAGCCACCACCGGAGAGACGAGATCAGCGGCTCGGAGACGCGCACTAGGTCTGCGAGGCCGCCTGTGGCTTGACGCCACTGCTGGCGGAGACACCATTGAGCAGACCGCATATTCAGGCGGGCATTGGGGGTCACATGGACGGTGGAAGCCATATGGCCGAGTAGTCTCAGGAAGCGCCTGGCGGAGACCAGGGGCTGGCTGCGAAAACGGTCGGCTAGGTCCATGAGCCGTTGAGCCCTGTCGAGCGGTAGGTATGCTCGCGCCTGAGGAGTGTGCAGCCTTGCGCCGATGAACTCGAGATCCTGTGAGGGGAGCAAAGTGGACTTTGCGAAGTTTATAACAAAGCCCAAGTGCTGCAGAAGAGTCACCGTGCGGCGCGTGGCGTTGGTGACCTCCCGAGCGGACGCTGCTCTGATGAGCCAGTCGTCGAGGTACGGAAAGACATAGAGGCCGTGAAGCCGGAGATGGGCCGCCACGACCGCGAGACATTTTGTGAAGACTCGCGGTGCGGAGGACAGGCCAAAGGGCAGTACCCTGTACTGGTAATGATTTCCTGCCACCACAAACCTTAGGTATTGGCGGTGGCTTGGGTGGATGAGGATGTGCGTGTAGGCATCCTTTAGATCCAAGGAGCATAGCCAATCTCCCTGCTGGAGGTAGGGCAGAAGGATTCCAAGGGTAAGCATTTTGAACTTCTCCCGCACAAGGAACTTGTTGAGGTTGCGCAAGTCCAGGATGGGTCTGAGGCCCCCTGTTCTCTTTGGTATCAGAAAATACCTTGAATAAAAGCCTTGACCTCTCAGGTGGTGTGGCACCGGTTCCACCGCCTGTTCCTGCAGAAGACCCGCTAACTCCTGAAGGAGCAACTCCCTGTGCAGAGGGGGGCGCGGAGGTTCTCCCGGAAAATAGGAGGGAGGGACCTGATGGAAGTGGAGAAGGTAGCCTTCTCGCACGACCTGAAGCACCCAGGCATCTGCGGTGATGCTGGACCACCTGTGGGCGAAGTGAACCAGCCGGCCTCCGGTGCTGGGAGGAACCAGCGGGGGGGGAGAGGCTATGCTGAGCGAGTCAAAAGCCCCCACCCTGCTGAGCAGGGGCTGGTGGTGCAGGCTTGGGGGCTTGCTGCCTACGGGACCCGTTACCCCGTCCCTTGGCCTGCTGGCCCTGTTGGGGAGCTGCAGGGGCCTGATAATGGGGGTATTGTTTGTAGGCAGCCGCCTTCCTCGGGTAAAAGGACTTTTTCCCCGAGCCCTTCTTTTTCTGGGAAGGGGCGGAGGTCTTCCTAGAAAGCCTGGTCCTGGTGAGAGTCTCAGTCTCAATTTGTGCAGCCTTTTCCGCCATGGGCTTGCCAAAGAGGTTTTCGCCTCGGCAGGGGACATTGACCAACTTGTCCTGTACCCAGGGCTCAAGGTCTGACGACTGAAGCCAAGCCTGTCGGCGGGCACCGATGCCGGCTGCGGCCACTCGAGCCGAGGCTTCAAAGCCATCATAGGCTGCTCGGGACATGAACTTAGAGCATTCCCGAATGCCCGTGGACAAGGCTAGGAACCTCCGCAAGGGCTCCTCGGAGAGACCAGCGGAGAATCCGGCTAGCTCTTTAGCCAGATCCCGGAGATACATGCCCATGTATAGCTGGTAAGTCTGGACACGACATGCGAGCATAGAGCCCTGGAAGCACTTCTTGCCAAGGCCATCCAGGTTACGGGCCTCCCTTCCAGGAGGCACCGAGGAGTGCATCTTCTGGCTCTTAAGACGATGCATGGCCGATTCCACTACCATGGAATGGTGTGGCAGCTGTGCCTTTTGAAAGCCAGGGCTCTTGCGGACCCGATAGATAGAATCGACCCGCTTGCTCAGGACCGGCGAGGAGGCCGGACTCTCCCACATGCGGAAGAGTAGTCGTTCCAGCATAGGAGGAACCGGCAAAGTAAAGTGCTCCCTCGCGGGAGAGTCATACTGGAGGGCGTCGAGCTCTTCGGCTCGAGGCTCCTCCTCGGGATCCGCAGGGAAGGCCAAAGCCTTGGCCATATCCCTAACGAAGTCCGAGAACCGGGCATCCTCCGGGGGGGACTGCTTCCGAGGCTCGGACTCCGGTGAGTCCGATGGGACACACCGAGTCCGGAAAGAATCAGGTGACTCTTCCTCCTCAGACTCCCAGACCGACTCCGACGAGGACTCGGTGGGGTCGGCCCGGGCAGGGTGTGGCGCCAGCCGCCCCGACGCCGAGGGAGTCGGCGTCGGTGACCTCGGTCCCGAACGGGAGGCCGAGGGCGACCTCGACCGAGGATCGACTCGAGTTCTCATCGACTCGAGGATCGGCTCGGTCTCCGGGGTCGACTTGGACGTCGACGTCCCGGCGGTCGGGGCAGCGACGCCAGCGAAGCCAGCGAGCAGTGCCCTCTGCTGGTCCATGAAGGCAGACAGTCTGCTCTCCAAAGCCGTCAACCTGAGTCCGAGCTCAGGTGACCCAGCAGCCCCCGACTCGGGCCCCGACGGCGTCGGGCCCGACGTCGGCTGTCGCGGAGGCGAGTCCAGAAGGACCACAGGACTTACCCGGGCAGGCATCTCCGACTCCAGGCGAGGTCGCTTCGGGACGTGTTCCTTCTCCAAGGACCCGGGGCGGCTGTCGGGGCTATGCGACCTGGCCCTCGCGGAACCAGGAGCGTCCACCGACGCCGCCCTCGCGGGTTTTTCCTTCCGACGATGGTCCCCGGAGGGAGAACCCCGGTCGGAGGAGCTCCGGCGACGGTCCGAGCTGGAGCCTTTCGACACGGAGGCCTCCGACGAGGTCCGGGTACGGCTGGGGTCAGCGAAGATTCTCTCACGCTGATGCCGCCGACTCCTCAACGCCTTTGAGGACAGTTTGCTGCAGGGCCCACAGATCAGTTCCTCATGATCCGGGCCCAGGCAGCGGAGGCAAAAGTCGTGTGTGTCGGTTAGTGACATATTTCGGTCACACCGACCACACCGCTTAAACCCACTGGCAGCCATCGGGGGAAAAAGGGCCCCTGCGAGGTCAAAGGACCGGGCTGCCAGGGAAAACGAAAACGAAAGCTGACTAAGTCAGAAAAACCGAAAAAAGTAAGAGGACTCGAGACCGGCGTCGCGAGTCCGGGCGGGAAAACGATCGGCGTCGAACCGAAAGAAAAAAGGATAAAATAAAGAAGAAAATCAACTTTTTCGCGGGGACAAGACGGGGACGTCTGTAGGGCTCCGCGGAAAAAAAGAAGACTGGCTAAGATGGCACCCTCGGGCGGGAAGACGACCGCGCATGCGCGCTGCAATTCCCAAAGGCTTTCTTTGAAAGCTGGGGAAAATTGCTCCGCGAGGGCTCCGTCGGCGCCGACGTCACCCATAAGTGAGGACTGACTTCCTGCTTGGTCCTGGAGAATGGGTGATTTCTTAGGAAATTTCTTAGGAAATTCTAAGATAAATCACCACAGACTGATTCAGATAAAGACATCTTCTAAAACCGACCACATAAATGCAGGCAATGCTTTCACACACATATCCCTCATCCTCATCAACGCTAGGTCAGCTAGAAATAAAACACCTATCATTACAGATCTAATTAATACAGAAAACCCAGACCTACTATGCATTACTGAGACATGGTTAACAGAATCTGACTCAGTCTTGTTAAATCAATTAAAAGTTCAAGGATACTCCATCTTCGCCTGCAATAGAAAACATACAAGAGGAGGAGGTGTTCTTATATTAGCTAAATCTAATCTCGGGTTATCCTCTACTATATGTGAAAACCCTGATGACACAAATATACTCAAAATTGAAAATAAGGACATAGCAATCTGCTTGATATACAGACCTCCGACCGCAAGTAATCAAAACGTTGACTCCATACTAGAATTGGCTTGCAACTCTACAATAAGGAAACCTCTCATCATGCTAGGTGATTTCAATCTGCCATCTCTCTCTAACAATCAAGAAACAGCTTTCTTAGAAGCGATGGAAGAAATGGGCTTCAAGCAAACAGTTAACCAACCAACTCACACCAAAGGAAACACTCTCGACCTAATATTCATTCCTATCCATTACACAACCTCAGCTCATTATGTCTCACCTTCCACATCTCAAGTCCCATGGTCTGACCACTATCTGATTAGGTTCTCTTTCCACCTCCCACAATACACCAAAGCACCCCTTGTCAATCTACATCAAGGTCAAAGATTTCGACCATTCAATAGAGAAGAGTTTCTTGAATCAGTACTCCCTAGATTGGATCCTCATATCTATAACCTTGATGACGCAATATCCAGCTGGAATACCATTATTGGATCTGCATCAGAACCATATTCAACAAAGATTTGCCATAAAATGAGAAAGAATGAAAAATGGTATACTATTGAACTTGCAATTCTGAAGAAAGGTCTTAGAAAAATGGAATCTACTAGGAGAAGGAAAAAAACTCACGAACTCAGAATACAATATTTCTCACTACTCAAAGATTACAAGGATGCGATTAATAAGGCTAAAAAACAATATCACTCTAAAACTTTATCTAAAGCTATTAATCGCCCTAGAGAACTATTTGAGATTGTCAAATCGTTAACCAAATCCCCATCCAACAATTCTCACAAAATTTGTATTAGCCCGCAATTACTTGCTGATCATTTTGCAAATAAACTCAAACTAAACAGCCATTTCACCCCACCTAGCCTAACTCTTTCAGATAATAACCACCTGGAATGGAAAACCTTCCACCCTATTACCAACAAACTCCTACTTCAGACAATCTCCAACCTAAATACAACAACCTCTCTTCTTGATCCCTGTCCAGTGACTTGGATAAAATCAACAAAAACAGAACTTGCCTCAGACTTACTAAACATAGTCAACCAATCTCTTCAACAAGGACGTATAGCAGATGTCCTCAAAAGGTCAGCAATTCGACCACTGTTAAAAAACAAAACTCTAGACGACCATGACCCAACTTCATATCGTCCCATTGCAAGTATTCCATTTCTTGCTAAGATTATTGAAAAGATTGTGCAAACACAACTGCAAGATTATATAGACTCATCAGCTCCATTAGATGATCATCAATATGGATTTCGCCCTTATCATGGTGTAGAAACACTCCTAACAGCACTATTTGATACAATCATCAGAGGTATCGATAATGCCAAGCGAGCCTTTATTCTCATATTCATTGATATTTCCTCTGCCTTTGACACTGTAAACCATAACACGCTCATTTCAAGACTCTCTCAAATAGGCATCAAAGATAAAACCCTTGAATGGTTCATATCCTATTTTACTAACCGGACCCAATATGTGCAAATAGATCGAAATGCCTCATCCCCATTTCCACAAGAACAGGGCATCCCTCAAGGCTCTGCCCTTTCGGCACTTTTGTTTAATCTCTATCTTCAACCCATCTGTTCCATATTTAAACGCTTCAAAATCAACTACCACATCTACGCGGACGACATCATGTTATACTCGCCATTTGATGTGTCAAACCCGGATTATAGTAACATATGTCGTTGCCTCTCTGAAGCTGAACTGTGGCTGAAATCAAGGAATATGAATATTAATTTAAAAAAAAACAGAAGTTCTATTCATAACAAGAAACACAAGCTTCACTCCCCCACTTGAAATCAAGATTGGAAAAAACTCTCTCCCAGTCAAAGATGAGATCAAATACTTGGGAGTCACTCTGGATAAAACCCTCAGCCTCACCAAACATATAAAACAATCTGTAAGAACAATATATTTCAAACTGAGGACAATCCAACAACTTAGACCATTGATAGATAACACTGATTTCAGAACCATAGTACAAACACTTATTACACCACATTTAGACTACTGTAATGGTATTCTTCAAGGGACCTCTAAGAAAAATATTCACACTCTTCAATTAGCCCAAAATGTCACCGCAAGGATTATCTACAAAGCGAAACTTTCAGATCATATATCTCCGATCCTCTACGCTCTCCATTGGCTACCCGTCTCATGCAGAATCATCTACAAGTCCTTAGTCAATACGTTTAAGATCTTTAATAATATAGCACCATCTTTCTTATCTACGCTGATCACCATCCCACATGATAATAGATCGAGACGAAGAATAAACCTTCACACGATACAAGTCCCTGATTCTATTCGAAAGACAAGTCAGAAGACAAGTAACACAGCTTTCTCATACTTCGCCCCTACGCTATGGAACAACCTCCCGATTGAAATCAGAGAAATCAAAGATCTTCAATTATTTAGAAAAAATCTAAAAACCCATCTGATCGCTGGAAGGAGCGGGCTACAAATGCTTGCTAAATAAAATAAATAAAATAAATATTTACTCTGCACTACAATAACCTCCACATTGAAGATAATCCTAACACAGAAAAAAACACCGTTCATCAATCACTCACTGACCCTACTTAGACAAAGCATAAACCTTTCCCACACATTCACATTGCTCACCTAGATTAAGCTTACCCTTAGAAAGCAATTTGCTTGTCGCTAATGTGAATAAGTGTAATTTAATATAAATATTTGACTTTACTGTTGATATACTGTTGGTACTATGTTTTGAAACATTATCTAATTAATACCCAGTTCAAATGTTCCTACCCCTCCTGTTATCTCATTGTATTTTTAAGTTACACTTAATAGTTGAATGTTCTTTGTTCTAAATCTGTTCTATGTAAAATAGTTCTTTGTTCTAAATCTGTTCTATGTAAAATAATAGTGCTCTATTATTAATGTTTGTTACCTGTAAACCGCCACTGATCTCTGGAAGTGGCGGTATAGAAAAGATGTATAAATAAATAAAATAAATAAAAAATAAATTTCAATTACCCCGGTATCGACTGGGTCAGTGTCACGGCAGGACATGCTAGGGAGATAAAGTTCCTAGATGAAATAAATGACTGCTTCTTGGAGCAGCTGGTTCATGAACCAACCAGAGGGGAAGCCATATTAGACCTAGTCCTTAGTGGAACACCAGATCTAGTGCAAGAGATAAGGGTGTTGGGGCCACTTGGCAATAATGATCATAGCATGATCGCCTTTGATTTAATTAGTGGAGGAGCGATAGCAAGGAAATCCACAGTACTACCTTTTAACTTTTGAAAGGGAGACTATGATAAAATGAGGAAAATAGTTAAGAAAAAACTAAAAGGAGCAGTTTCAAAGGTTAAAGACTTACATCAAGCTTGGGAGTTGTTGAAAAATACTATCTTGGAAGCCCAGACCAGCTGTATTCAACGCTTTAAGAAAAGTGGAAGGAAGTCCAAAAAACTGCCAGCATGGTTTAAAGGTGAGGTCAGAGAGGCTGTTGTTGCCAAAAAAGCATCTTTCAGGAAATGGAAAAAAGAGCCAAACGTCAAAACCTGGAAACAGCACAAGCACTGGCAAGTCAAATGCAAGGCATTGATAAGGCAGGCAAAGGGAGACTTTGAGAAGAAGCTTGCTGCGGAAGCAAAAACATGAAATAAAGACTTTTTCAAGTACATTCGTAGCAAAAAACTTGTGAGTCAGTTGGTCCATTAGATGATAGAGGGGTTAAAGGGTCACTAAGAGGCGACAAGGCAATAGCGGAGAGACTGAATGAATTCTTTGCTTCGGTCTTTACTGAGGAAGATGTAGGGATGTTACACATGATTGAAGTGGTATTTAAAGGTGTGGAAGAATTGAAGGAAATATCGATACATCGGGAAGATGCATTACAACTATTAGATAAACTGAAGTGTAGCAAATCACCTGGGCCGGATGGTATACATCCAAGGGTGCTGATAGAACTGAAATATGAGATTGCAGACCTGCTATTAGTAATCTGTGAACTATCATTAAAATCATCTCTAATACCTGAAGATTGGAGGATCGCCAATGTAACACCAATTTTTAAAAAGGGATCCAGGGGTGATCCGGGAAAATACAGACCAGTGAGCCTGATGTCAGTACCAGAAAAAATGGTAGAAACCATCATAAAGAATAAAATTACTCAGCATGTAGATAGTCATGGCCTAATGGGAGACAGCCAATATGGCTTTAGACAAGGAAGATCATACATAGTTACATAGTAAATGACGGCAGATAAAGACCAGCATGGTCCATCTAGTCTGCCCAGCAAGATGGCAAGAGTAGGTGCACCTGTCACTCTGTGCAGGCCACCCCTCCCCATGTCTTTGTCTAGGGGTAAACCCACCACTCCATGTAGGACACCCCTATTTGTTGAGACGTTATATGGTTCAGAAGTTAGATGGTACTGTTTATTTTGTTTTTATCCTATTGCTGTAAAGGGATCCACTGTGTTTGTCCCATGCTGTTTTGAATTCCGTCACCATGTTTGCCCCCACCACTTCCTTCGGGAGGGCATTCCAAGCATCCACCACCCTTTCAGTGAAAAAATATTTCCTGATATTGCCTTTCAATTTACCACCTTGCAGCTTCATGTTATGCCCTCTAGTTTTACAGCTTCCCCGTCTTTGGAAGAGGTTTGTTTGTTCATCATTTCTCTTTAAGTATTTAAAGGTCTGAATCATATCTCCCCTGTCCCTCCTCTCCTCCAAAGTGTACATATTTAGGTCTTCAAGCCTCTTCTCATAAGGCTTCTGACGCAGGCTCCAAATCATTTTGGTCGCTTTCATCTGAACAGCTTCGTCTTTTTACATCTTTTGCAAGATATGGTCTCCAAAACTGAACACAGTATTCCAAGTGAGGCCTCACCAGTGACTTATACAGTGGAATAAGTACCTCTTCTTTTCTGCTGGTAATCCCTCTCTGTATGCAGCCCAACATCCTCCTGGCTTTTGCCACCGCCTTGTTGCACTGTTTTGCCACCTTGAGATCATCAGAGATAATCACACCAAGGTCTTTCTCCTGAACTGTGCATACCAACCTCGCGCCCCCTATCTTGTACATTTCCCTTGGATTTCTGCTACCCAAGTGCATGACACTGCACTTTTTCGCATTAAATCGTAGTTGCCAAGCATTAGACCAGTCTTCCAGCTTTTGTAGATCTTTCCTCATGTTAACCACTCCCTCGGGGGAGTCCACTCTGTTGCAAATTTTTGTGTCGTCTGCAAAAAGACAGACTTTTCCATTCAGTCCTTCAGCAATATCACTCACATTGAACAGTGCTGGACCCAGGACCGAACCCTGGGGCACCCCGCTAATTACCTTCCTCTCATCCGAGTGAGCTCCATGTACAATCACCTTCTGTCGTCTGTCAGTCAACCAGTTTCTAATCCAGTTTACCATCTTGGGACCCATCCCCAAGCTACTGAGCTTGTTGAGAAGCCTCCTATGAGGAACAGTATCAAAGGCTTTGCTGAAATCCAGGTAGATGACATCCATCGCATGCCCCTGATCTAGTTCCTTGTTCACGCAGTCAAAGAACTCAATCAGATTTGTTTGGCAAGACCGTCCTTCGGTAAAACCATGTTGCCTCGGATCTTGCATCCTGTTGGTTTTGAGAAAGTTCACTATTCGCTGTTTCAGGAGCGCCTCCATTACTTTTCCCGCCACCGAAGTAAGGCTCACGGGCCTGTAGTTTGACACTTCTTCCCTGTCACCACTTTTGTGTAGAGGTACAACATCAGCCATTCTCTAGTCCTGAGGAACCTCTCCTGTTTCCAAGGATCTGTTGAAGACATCCTTTAGTGGTCCTGCAAGAACCTCTCTGAGCTCTTTCAGTATCCTAGGATGTATCCCATCCGGTCCCATGGCTTTGTCAACTTTCAGTTTAGCAAGTTGTTCTAACACCTCGTCTTCTGTGAATGGTGTGGTATCTACTTCATTCCCATTTTTATATTTGGGAGTCACAGCTGGTCCATCTCCAGGATCTTCTTTAGTAAAAACAGAGCAGAAGTATTTATTTAGCAATTCCGCTTTTTCAATGTCACTTTCCACGAGTCCTTTCCCAGAACTTCTGAGTCCTGCAATTCCAACTCTGATCTTCTTCCTTTCCCGAATATACCTGAAGAAAGTTTTGTTGCTACCCTTAACATCTTTAGCCATCCTTTCCTCTGCCTTTGATTTTGCTATCCTTATTACTCTTTTAGACTCTTTTAGTTGGATCCTGTATTCATTTCTGTGCTCTTCTGTTTGCAAGCTTTTGTATTTTGCGAAAGTTGCATTTTTTGCCTTTATTTGAGCAGCCACCTCTTTGGAAAACCAAATAGGTTTCCTTCTCCTCTTGTTTTTATTTACTTTTCCTACATATTTATCTGTTGCCCCATTTATTGCCTTCTTGAGTTTAGCCCATTGCAATTCCACTTCCTTTATCTCCTTCCACCCCGTCATCTCCTCCTTTAAGTACTCTGCCATTTTATTGAAGTCAGTGTATTTGAAGTTTAGGACTTTGAGCTTGCTATGATTGGCCTGTACCATGGCTTTTATCTCAAATCACACCGTGTGATGGTCACTGTTGCTCACAGGGGCACTCACGCAGACATCTGACACACTATCACTGTTGGTGAGCACTACATCCAGCGTTGAGCTTTCCCTGGTTGGTTCCATCACCATTTGTCTAAATAATGCATCTTGGAGAGCATCCACAATCTTTTTGCTTCTTTCCAGATGTGCAGAAGGAGTAATCCAATCCACATCAGGTAGATTAAAGTCACCCAATATGATCGCTTCCCCCTTTGCTGCTATCTTGGCAATATCTTTAATCAATTTGTTATCTCTCTCTTCAATTTGAGTCGGAGGTCTGTAGACTACAGCAATATGGATGAAAGTGCCATCTCCTCTTTCCAACGCAATCCAGAGCGCTTCTTCTTTTCCCCATGTTCCCTGCATTTCAGTAGCTTTAATATTGCTTTTGACATACAAGGCTACTCCACCTCCTTTTCCATTTTCTCTGTCTCTTCTGAATAGATTATAGCCAGCTATGGCTATATCCCAATCGTGCGATTCATTAAACCATGTTTCTGTAATGGCCGCAATGTCCAAATCCGTTTCCACCATTAAGGCTTCCAGGTCTGGAATTTTGTTGGCTAAGCTTCGAGCATTTGTGCTCATTGCTTTCCAGCATTTTCCTGGCTTGTGTGTATTTTGCATTGATTTTGTTCTGCCTACTTCTTCCCACATGCTTTTGATGTGTGGTTTAAAAGTGTGGCTGTTTCTGATGGTGTTCTGGTTTTGCTGGGGGTGGCATGCAGATGTTGACCTTCCACATCTGTCACCCCCTTTCCCTAGTTTAAATGCATATCCACATACTGCCTGAATTTTTCACTTAGGAATCTTTTCCCTGCGACAGAGAGATGTAGTCCATCAGCACAGTATAGTCTCTTGTTGGTCCATCTGTTGTCCCAGTTGCCAATAAATCTGAATCCTTCTTGTTTGCACCAGCTCTGGAGCCATGTATTAAAGCTGTTAATACGATGCAGCCTTTTTGTCCCCTTACCAAGAACAGGTAGAACTTCTGAGAATGCAACAGTGTTAACAACGCGCTTGAGTTTCTTTCCCAGAGATTGGAAGTCCTTTTGGGCTGTGGAGGCACTGTTCCTAGCCAGGTCGTTTGTGCCTAAGTGGATAATAACATCAAGCTTGGAGTGTTCACTTTTTGCGCTAAGTAATTCAACAATTTGGTTTGTATTCCTGCTGGCTGAAGAGCCTGGTAGGCACATGACTATCTTCTCTCCTTTGAACTGTGTTCCCGTTAGTGCCTCTGATGATGGAATCTCCAAGTAATACTAATCTGTAATGTCTTTTTGAAGGTGTGAATAAACAGGTGGACAAAGATGAGTCAGTTGATATAGTGTATCTGGACTTTCAGAAATCCTTTGACAAGGTCCCTCATCAGAGACTTTTGGCAAAACTAAAGAGTCATGGGATAGGAGGCAGTGTACTACTGTGGATCAGGAACTGGTTAAAAGATAGAAAGCAGAGGGTAGGGCTAAATGGCCAATTTTCCCAATGGAGAAAGGTGAATAGTGGTGTACCCCAGGGATCTGTGCTGGGTCCGCTGCTTTTTGACATATTCATAAATGACCTGGAAATTGGAATAACGAGTGAGGTTATCAAATTTGCAGATGATACAAAACTATTTAAAGTTGTTAAAACCCAAGAGGATTGTGGAAAATTGCAAGAGGATCTTGATAAAATGGAAGACTGGGCATCAAAATGGCAGATGAAATTTAATGTGGACAAGTGCAAAGTTATGCACCTAGGGAAGAACAACCCAAACTATGGTTACACGATGCAAGGTTCCACATTAGGAACCACCACCCAGGAAAAAGATTTAGGTGTCATAGGGGATAACATGTTAAAACCCTTGTCCCAGTATGCAGCGGCAGCCAAGAGAGCAAATAGAGTAGTTACTCACCTATAACAGGTGTTCTCCAGGAGCAGCAAGAATCAGTCCTCACATATGGGTGTCATTGGCGCCGATGAAGCCCCAGCAGAGCATTTCCCCAGCTTTCTATGAAAGCCTTTGGGAATGCAGGCACGCATGCGCGGTTCCCTTCCCGCCTAAAGGTGCCATCTTACCTCAGTCAAATGACATAGCTAAGAACAGCACACAAAAATGAAAAAATAATCTATGTACAACTGCAACTCCAAGGGGAGGAGGGAGGGTTGTGAGGACTGATTCCTGCTGCTCCTGGAGAACACCTGTTACAGGTGAGTAACTACTGTTTCTCCAGGACCAAGCAGGAAGTCAGTCCTCACATATGGGTGACTCCCTAGCTCTGGGCTACCGAGGAACCCATGCTGAACAAGAGAACTCCCTCTAGTCTCAGCAGCAAAGAAAGGCTTTTCAAGGACACAACCTCCACCGGTAGCCCAACAGAAGGCAGGAGGGAAGGAGTTGCCTAAACCTCAAAGAGATTCCGGAGTACTGCCTGACCAAAAGCACTGTCCCTATGGGACTCCCTCTCCAGGCAGTAATGGGCTGCAAAAGTCTGGCTTGAAGACCAAGTTGCAGCCCTGCAGATGTCTACCAAGGGCACAGAGAGGAGATGAGCCACTGAGGCAGCCATTGCCCTGACACGATGGGCCGTGACCTTACCCTACAAAGGAAGGTCAGCCGCCTTGTAAGCCCAGGTGATACAGTCAGCACCCAGATGGACAAGGTACGCTTGGACACAGCTGACTCCAACTTATTGGGGTCAAAGGATACGAAGAGCTGAGTAGCCCTTCTATGCCCCTGCGTACGGTCAAGGTAGAAGGATGAGGTCCTCCTACAGTCCAGGGTATGCAGGACTGCTTCACCTGGCTTGCATGAGGCCTAGGGAAGAATGTTGGAAGAACCACCTCCTGATTGAGGTGGAAAGAGGAGACAACCTTAGGGAGAAACTTTGGATGAGTCCTGAGGACTACCCTGTTTCTGTAAATCCTGGTGTAAGGCCTGTCACAGACCAGGGCTTGAAGCTCACTTACTCGCCTAGCCGAGGTAAGGGCTATTAAGAAGAGTGTCTTCCAGGTGAGGAAGCATAGCGGACACGTAGCCATTGGCACAAAAGGTGGGCGAGTCAGTTGCTGCAAGACCACATTCAGCTCCCACTCAGGGGCAGGAGGACGGATGGGAGGCTTGAGCAAAAGCAAGCCCCTGAGAAAGCGGGACACCAAGGGGTGACCAGATAGAGATTGCCCCTCTACCAATGAGTGGTGAGCTTCTAGAGCTGAGAGGTGGACCTGAACAGAATTGGACTTAAGTCCCTGATTGGATAAGTGCAGTAAGTACTGAAGGACTACTGGCACAGTACAGGAGAAAGGATCCTCTTTATGTAGGTGACACCACACAGAAAACCTCTTGCACTTGAGAGCATAGGTTTTCCTAGTGGACTGTTTCCTAGAGGATAGGACAACCTCCTCAACTTCCTGAGGTAGGCCCCAGGGAGCCAAAACTACCCTTGCAGCCTCCAGGCCATCAAATTGAGAGACTTGAGATTGGGGTGCAGAAGGGAACCCTGGTCCTGTGTGAGAAGGTCGGGTTGCAACCTAAGAGGCAGTGGAGAATCCACCGCCAGTTGAAGCAGAAGAGGAAACCAAGGCTGTCGTGGCCACCTGGGAGCAACCAGCAGGACCGATGCCTTGTCCTGGAGAATCTTGAACAGGGTTCTGGCCACCAAGGGCGTGGGAGGAAACACATAGAGGAGGCCCTGAGACCAAGATATCAGAAAAACATCCGCTACTATCCGCAGAGGATGTGGTTGCCTGGAGCAGAACTTTGGCAGCTGCTTGTTCATGGGGCTGGCAAAGAGATCTATCAAAGGGAGACGCCATTTCAGGAAGATCTTCTGAACTACTGAAGGATGCAGCTGCCACTCGTGGGGCTGCAGTATCCTGCTTAATCTGTCTGCCAGGTAGTTGTCCTGGCCTGGAAGGTACACAGCCCTGAGGAGCATGTTGTGCTTGAGGGCAAAAGAACAAAGGTCCTGAGCCTCCCGAAAAAGGATCCTGGACCCAGTTCCGCCCTGTTTCTTCACATAAAACATGGCAACTTGGTTGTCTGTCTGGATCAAGACAGACTGGTGAGTCAGGGTAGGAGCGAAAGCTTTGAGTGCTAAGCGAATAGCTCTGAGTTCGAGGAGATTGATCTGCTGTGCAGCTTCCCAGGGAGACCAGAGGCCCTGGGTGCACTTGCCCAGACAATGCGCTCCCCAGCCTTGCAGGGAGGCATCTGTTGTTAGCATCACTGTGTAACCTGGAATCTGAAAGGGCACCCCTTTCAGCAGATTGGGTGGGTGTAGCCACCAGTTGAGGGAGTGCAGAAATGGTCTGGACACCCTTATCCTGTCTCTGAGGCTGCCTGTGGCCTGTGACCACTGAGTCCAAAGGCACCACTGTGCAGGCCTCATATGGAGCCTGGCATTGGGGGTCATATGTACTGTCGAAGCCATGTGGCCTAGAAGCCGCAGGCAGAGATCAGGGACCTGCTGAGAAACTGACTTGCCAAGGCCATCAACCTTTGGGCTCTGTTTTCTGGCAAGAATGCCTTTGCCAGGAGAGAGTCCAACCTTGCCCCATGAACTCCAAGTTCTGGGAAGGGAGCAAAGTGGACTTTGCGAAATTTATGACAAACCCCAGGCGTTATAGAAGAGCAATGGTCCTGAGGGTGGCTTGATTGGCCTCCTGACCAGTCTGACCCCTGATGAGCCAGTCGTCCAGATAGGGGAAGACAAAGATGCCCTGATTTCTCAGGTAGGCCGCCACCACTGCTAAGCACTTTGCAAAGACTCTGGGGGCGGAGGTGAGGCCGAAAGGCAGCACTCTGTACTGATAATGGTTTCCTCCCAAGATGAACCTTAGGTACTTTCTGTGGTCTGGATGAATGAGGATGTGAGTGTACACATCCTTTAGATCTAAGGAGCATAGCCAATCTCCCTGCTGGAGGTAGTGCAGAAGAGTTCCAAGAGTAAGCATCTTGAACTTTTCTTTCACTAGGAACTTCTTGAGGTTCCTGAGGTCCAGAATGGGATGAAGGCCACCGGTCCTTTTGGGCACCAGGAAATACCTGGAGTAGAATCCGTGACCTTGCAAGTGGGGAGGCACAGGCTCCACCGCCCAGTCCACCAACAGACCCTGAAGCTCCTGACGGAGAAGGTCTGTGTGCAGAGGAGGCCTTGGAGGCTCCCCTGGAAAGTATGGGAGTGGCAGTTGGTGGAAATGGAGGGCATATTCCTTGTGGATTATCTCCAGCACCCAAATGTCCCCGGTGATAAGGGGCCACTGGTGGGCAAAGAGGGCGAGACGACCTCCTGTGCAGGGTTGGGAGAGCAGTGGAGGAGAGGCTATGCTCAAGGAGTCAAAAGCCCCCACCCTGATGAGTGGTAGCAGGGGCCTGAGGCTTTGTTGGTCCTCTGCCTACGGGGCCCATTACCCTGGCCCTTGGCTTGCTGACCCTGGGGGGCAGCTTGGGCAGCCTGATATTGTGGGTACTGTTTGTAGGCAGTGCCCTTCCTTGGGTAAAAGGGCTTTTTACCCGAACCCTTCTTTTTATGAGAAGGGGCAGAGGTCTTCCTCGACAGCCTTGTCCGAGTGAGGTGCTCGGTCTCGAGCTGAGCGGCCTTCTCGGTCATGGGCTTGCCAAAAAGGTTTTCACCTCGGCAAGGGACATCGACCAACTTGTCCTGAACCCATGGCTCGAGGTCCGATGACTGCAGCCATGCCTGGCGTCGAGCCGCGATGCCAGCTGCCGCAACTCGGGCCGAAGCCTCGAAGCCATCGTAGGCGGCACGGGACATGAACTTGGAGCAGTCCCGAATCCCCGAGGACAAGGACTTAAATCTCTGCAAGGGTTCCCCGGAGAGACCAGCAGAGAACCAGGCCAACTCCTTGGCCAGATCCCGCAAGTACATGCCCATGTACAGCTGGTAAGACTGGACATGGCAAGCAAGCATCAAGCCCCGAAAGCACTTTCTACTGACGCCATAGAGGTTTTGGGCCTCCCTGCCAGGAGGCACCGCGGAGTGCATCTTCTGACTCTTCAGACGATGCATGGCCGATTCCACAACCATGGAATGGTGTGGTAGCTGTGCCTTCTGAAAGCCAGGGCTCTTTCGGAGCCGATAGATCGAATCGACTCGCTTGCTAAGAACCGGCGCCGAGGCCGGTGCCTCCCACATATGGAAGAGGAGCCGTTCCAGCATTGGAGGAACCGGGACAGTAAAGGCCTCCTTCGGAGGAGAGTCATACAGCAGCGCCTCGAGCTCTTCAGCTCGAGGCTCTTCCTTGGGATCCGCAGGAATAGCCAAGGCAGTGGCCATATCCCGGACGAACTCCGAGAACCGGGTGTCCTCCGGGAGGGACCTACTCTGGGGCTCAGACTGCAATGAGTCTGAAGGGACGCACCGAGTCTTAAAGATATCAGGAGACTCCTCGTCCTCCGTCTCCCAAGCCGACTCGTCCAAGGAAGAGTCGGGGTCCGACCCCGCAGGGCCCTGGAGCACCCGCCCCGACGCCAGAAGCACCGGTGTCAACGCCCTCGGTCCCGAACGGGAGATCGAGGGAGACCGCAACCGAGGTCGACTCCGAGCCACGATGGACTCGAGTATCGGCTTGGTCTCCTGGGTCGACTTCGACGTCGATGTCCCGGTGGTCGGGGCAGATGCGCCAGACAGGCTGGCCATCAGTGCCCGCTGCTGCTCCATGAAGGCAGACATTCTGCTCTCCAAGGCTGTCATCCTGAGACTCAGCTCAGGAGACGCAGCAGCTACCGACTCGGGCCCCGGCAGCGCCAGGCCCGACGCTGGCTCCCTGGGAGGAGAGTCCACGAGGACTACGGGGCTTACGTGTCCAGCAGACTTTGGCTCCACACTAGGAACTTTGGCAGGCTTCTCCGGTTCCACAGGCCCGGGGCGACGGTCGGGGGTCTTAGACCTGGCCCTCGAGGAGCCAGGGACCTCCTCCGATGACGCCCTCGCGAGCCGTTTCTTCCTCTTGCATTCCTGGTTGGGGGACCCCCTGTCCGAGGAGCTTTGACGGCACTCGGGATCAGAATCCCGAGATGTCGCGGCCTCAGACGAGGTCCGGGCACGGTCGGAGGCTGAGTCCGAGAAAAGCCTTTCCTTTTGCTGCTAGCGACTTCATAGTGCCTTGGAAGACATTTTTCCACAGGTCCCGCACGACTTAGGATTGTGGTGGGGGCCGAGGCACCGAAGGCAGCAGTCGTGTGTGTCGGTGAGAGACATTAGTTTCTTACACCGATCACACTTCTTAAAACCACTGGAAGCCATCGGGGAAAAAAGAGTCCCCTCGAGGTCAAAGGACCGGCCTTCCAGGGAAAAAGAGAAAAAAGGGCGCGAACGCCAGCCACAAAAGGCAAAAACCGAAAAAGAAGAATCGGGCTCGATTCCGGTGTACCGAACCTGGCGGGAGGAGAACCGGCGTTGAACCGGTAGAAAAAAAGCAAAAAATCATTGAAAAATCTAATTTTAACCAGGAAAACTGGACACACGTCCGGTGGGCTTCACGGAAAAAAAGAGACTGAGGTAAGATGGCACTTTTAGGCGGGAAGGGAACCGCGCATGCGTGCCTGCATTCCCAAAGGCTATCATAGAAAGCTGGGGAAATGCTCCGCTGGGGCTTCATCGGCGCCAATGACACCCATATGTGAGGACTGACTTCCTGCTTGGTCCTGGAGAATAAAGAAATCCACAGTACTACCTTTTAACTTTCGGAAGGGAGACTATGATAAAATGAGGAATATAGTAAAGAAAAAACTAAAAGGAGCGGTTGGAAAGGTTAAAGACTTACATCAATCTAGGGTGTTGTTTAAAAATACTATCCTGGAAGCCCAGACCAGCTGTATTCCACGCATTAAGAAAAGTGGAAGAAAGTCCAAAAAACTGCCAGCATGGTTTAAAGGTGAGGTCAGAGAGGTTGTTGCTGCCAAAAAAGCGTCTTTCAGGAAATGGAAAAAAGAGCCAAACGATGAAAACTGGAAACAGCACAAGCACTGGCAAGTTAAATGCAAAGCATTGATAAGGCAGGCAAAACGAGAATTTGAGAAGGAACTTGCTACGGAAGCAAAAACACGAAATAAAGACTTTTTCAAGTACATTCGTAGCAAAAGGCCTGCGAGAGAGTCAATTGGACCATTAGATGATGGAGGGGTAAAAGGGGCAGTAAGAGGAGATAAGGCTATAGCGGAGAGACTGAATGAATTCTTTGCTTCAGTTTTTACTGAGGAAAATGTAGGGATGTTACCCAAGACTGAAGTGGTATTTAAAGGTGATACAGCAGAGGAATTGAGAGAAATATCGCTATACCCGGAAGATGTATTACAACTATTTGATAAACTGAATAGTAGCAAATCACCTGGACCAGATGGTATACATCCAAGAGTATTGAAAGAACTGAAATATGAGATTGCAGACCTGCTATTAGTAATCTGTGAACTTTCATTAAAATCATCTCTAATACCTGAAGATTGGAGGATTGCCAATGTAACGCCAATTTATTTATTTATTTATTTACATTCTCTTATATACCGTGCTATTCTGCATCAGTGCGGTTTACATTGAACAAACTGAAATTACATTGAACAGGGCATTATAACTTGGAGATAACTATTTTACAGGGAACATGGGCTATGGAGGGTTAAGTGGCTTGCCCAAGACCACAAAGAGCACCTGTGGGACTAGAAACCCCAAACTTTTTAAAAAGGGTTTCAGGGGTTATCCGGGAAATTACAGACCGGTGAGCCTGACTTCAATACTGGGGAAAATGGTAGAAACCATCATAAAGAACAAAATTACACAGCATGTAGATAGTCATGGCCTAATGGGAGACAGCCAACATGGCTTTAGACAAGGAAGATCTTGTCTTACTAATCTGATATGTTTTTTTGAAGGTGTGAATAAACAGGTAGACAAAGGTGAGTCAGTCGATATAGTGTATCTGGACTTTCAGAAAGCCTTTGACAAGGTCCCTCATCAGAGACTTTTGGCAAAACTAAAAAGTCATGGGATAGGAGGCAGTGTACCGTTGTGGATCGGGAACTGGTTAAAAGATAGAAAGCAGAGGGTAGGGCTAAATGGCCAATTTTCCCAATGGAAAAGGGTGAATAGTGGAGTACCCCAGGGATCTGTACTGGGTCCGCTACTTTTTGACATATTCATAAATGACCTGGAAAAGGGAATAACTAGTGAGGTTATCAAATTTGCAGACGACACAAAACTGTTTTGGATTTATTAGGAACTCGGGAACATTCTGGGGAAAGGAGGGGCTCTTCCGAAGGGATGGGCTTCACCTTAACCGGGATGGAACCAGGCTGCTGGCATTAACCTTTAAAAAGGAGATAGAGCAGCTTTTAAACTAGATAATAGGGGAAAGCTGACAGTCGCACAAGAGCACATGTTTCGGAAGAATGTATCCTTGAAGGATACTACCAAAAACAGAGAGGTTCCAAAATAGAGTAAAGTAGTCAAAATGCCCTCGAGTATGGAGCAGACAGAGCTTAAAGATACCAAATTACCCATGCCTACCAATAGCCAGATTAATATGAATAAAATAGTGTCTCTAAAATGCTTGTATGCAAATGCTAGAAGTCTAAAAAATAAGATGGGAGAGTTAGAATATATAGCACTAAATGAGAGGTTAGATATGATTGGAATCTCAGAGACATGGTGGAAGGAGGACAACCAGTGGGACACTGTGATACCTGGGTACAAACTATATCTTAATGAGAGAGTTGGTCAAATTGGTGGAGGGGTTGCGCTCTATGTTAGAGAGGACATTGAGTCAGAAAGGATTAAAGTTTTGCAGGTAACACAATTTGCTGTAGAATCTATGGATTGAAATTCCATGTAAAAAGGGCAAGGCGATGGTAGTGGGGGTGTACTATCGACCGCCTGGCCAGAATGAACAAATGGATGATGAAATGCTCAAAGAAATCAAAGAAGCTAACAAAAGTTAAAACACAGTAAGGGTGATTTCAATTACCCCGGTATTGACTGGGTCAGTGTCACAGCAGGACATGCTACGGAAATAAAGTTCCTAGATGAAATAAATGACTGCTTCTTGGAGCAGCTGGTTCATGAACCAACCAGAGGGGAAGTCATATTGGACCTAGTCCTTAGTGGAACACCAGATCTGGTGCAAGAGATAAGGATGTTCGGGCCATTTGCAATAATGATCATAGCATGACTGCGTTTGATTTAATTAGTGGAGGAGGGATAGTAAGGAAATCCACAGTACTACCTTTTAACTTTCGAAAGGGAGACTACTGTATGATAAAATGAGGAAAATAGTTAAGAAAAAACTAAAAGGAGCAATTGCAAAGGTTAAAGACTTACATCAAGCTTGGGTGTTGTTGAAAAATACTATCTTGGAAGTCCAGACCAGCTGTATTCAATGCTTTAAGAAAAGTGGAAGGAAGTCCAAAAAACTGCCAGCATGGTTTAAAGGTGAGGTCAGAGAGGCTGTTGTTGCCAAAAAGGCATCTCTCAGGAAATGGAAAAAAGAGCCAAACGACGAAACCTGGAAACAGCACAAGCACTAGCAAGTTAAATGCAAGGCATTGATAAGGCAGGCAAAGTGAGAATCTGAGAAGAAGTTGCTGCGGAATCAAAAACGCGTAACAAAGACTTTTTCAAGTACATTCGTAGCAAAAAACCTGTGAGAGAGTCAGTTGGTCCATTAGATGATAAAGGGGTTAAAGGTGCACTAAGATGCGACAAGGCGATAGTGGAGAGACTGAATGAATTCTTTGCTTCGGTCTTTACTGAGGAAGATATAGGGATGTTACCCATGACTGAAGTGGTATTTAAAGGTGCGGAAGAATTGAAGGAAATATCGATACATCGGGAAGATGTATTACAACTATTAGATAAACTGAAGAGTAGCAAATCACCTGGGCCGGATGATATACATCCAAGGGTGTTGAAAGAACTGAAATATGAGATTGCAGACCTGCTATTAGTAATCTGTGAACTATCATTAAAATCATCTGTAATACCTGAAGATTGGAGGATGGCGAACGTAACACCAATTTTTAAAAAGGGTTCCAGGGGTGATCTGGCAAACTACAGACTGGTGAACCTGACATCAGTACCAGGAAAAATGGTAAAAACCATCATAAAGGACAAAATAGCTGAACATGTAGATAGTCATGGCTTAATGGGAGACAGCCAACATGGCTTTAGACAAGGAAGATCTTGTCTTACTAATCTGTTATGTTTTTTTGAAGGTGTGAATAAACAGGTAGACAAAGGTGAGTCAGTTGATATAGTGTATTTGGACTTTCAGAAAGTCTTTGACAAGGTCCCTCATCAGAGACATTTGGCAAAACTAAAGAGTCATGGGATAGGAGGCAGTGCACTATTGTGGATCAGGAACTGATTAAAAGATAGAAAACAGAGGGTAGGGCTAAATAGCCAATTTTCCCAATGGAGAAGGGTGAATAGTGGAGCACCCCAGGGATCTGTGCTGGGTCTGCTGCTTTTTGACATATTCATAAATGACCTGGAAAAGGGAATAACTAGTGAGGTTATCAAATTTGCATATGACACAAAACTATTTAAAGTTGTTAAAACCCAATGAGTGGAGGAGTAGCCTAATGGTTAGAGCAACTGCTTAGAACCCAGAAGATCAAGGGTTCAAGTCCCACTGGCACTCCTTGTGACCTTGGGCAAGTCACTTTACCCTCCATTGCCTCGGAAGAAAAGGCTGGCAATCTACTTCTAGTGATACATTGCCAAGAAAATCCAGAGATAGCTGGGTCACTAGGAGTCAACACTGACTTGATGGCACTAAAAAAAACAACACAATAGGATTGTGGAAAATTGCAAGAGGATTTTGAAAAATAGGAAGACTGGGCATCAAAATGGCAGATGAAATTTAATGTGGACAAGTGCAAAGTTATGCACCTAGGAAAGAACAACCCAAACTATGGTTACATGATGCAGGAAAAAAGATTTAGGCGTCACTGTGGATAACATGTTAAAACCCTCGGCCCAGTGTGCAGCAGTGGCCAAGAGAGCAAATAGAATGATAGGTATCATAAGGAAAGGAATGGAAAATAAAACAAAGGATATTATAATGCCTCTATATCGTTCCATGGTGAGACCGCACCTTGAATATTGTGTGCAATTCTGGTCGCCATATCAAAATGGTAAAGGGGATGGAAGGATACCCCTATGAAGAAAGGCTAAAAAGGTTAGGGCTCTTTAGCCTGGAAAAGAGACGGTTGAGGGGAGATATGATAGAAGTCTATAAATTAATGAACGGAGTGGAACAGGTAAACGTAGATTGATTGTTTACGTTATCAGAATATAGAAAGATTAGGGGACATGCAATGAGGCTACAGGGTAAACTATTTAAAACTAATAAAAGAAAATATTTTTTTCAGTCAACGTGCAATGAAACTCTTGAATTTGTTACCGGAGGATGTAGTAAAGGCTGTTAGTGTAGCTGGCTTTAAAAAAGGTTTGGACAAGTTCCTAGAGGAAAGGTCCATAAACCAATATTAAGAAGGGACCCAGGATATCAATGCTTGACCCAATATAAGCATTGTGGAACCTATGTCTTTTGGGTAAACTGCTAGGTACGTATGACCTAGATTGGCCACTGTTGGAAACAGGATACTGGGCTTGATGGACCTTGGTCTGACCCAGTATGGCATATCTTATGTTCGTATGTTCTAAAGCCTGCTAAGGATTTGCAATTAACACACCAAACATATGCCTGTTGGACTGCATGGCCTCCATGGTAGATGCTGAGGGCATGACCAGTATGGTAGTAGAAGCGAATGCATGATGGACAAATCTAACATGTGCTCCACAAAAGCAGATTCACTTAACGACTTCCATAGAGGAGTCATTAGTTGAACTAACGTTAAGAACCACATTGCCACTGAGCATGTGGTAATTGCCCTGGTACTAGCAGTAATGCACTTCATGCCCACAATCTTTCCATCCCCCGGTCTCATCCCACGATTGCTGATTAATGTGCATTTTAGAATATGGTGATGGACATGTTCATTCAATAGTGTTCACAACTGTCAGTTGCTGTGCATTAAAAATCATGCTAACCAGCTAGCTAATAGGCCTTAGAAAAAGGACCCTAAGATTAGTTCATTTAGTTTATACTGATATTCTTGTTATACCGCCCTTTGAAAAGAGCAGAGTGGTTCACAAAAAATTATATATATATATATATATATATATATATATATATATATATATATATATATATATATATATATATATATATATATATAAAAGAGTATAAAACAACTAACAATAGACAAATAATAAGAATGATCTGAAAATGGACAAATAACGCATCAACATAATAAAATATCATGATAAAATAACATAAAGAAAGCCACTGTCTAAAGACCCTTACTCACCATAGAGGCAATAGGAAAAACAAGTATAATAAGAATTATAAAGAATCCGATATGCGGTTTCAAGAAAATACATTTTAATTCTTGCTTGAATTTTGTATATGATGCCTCCATTCTCAATGCATAGAAAGCTGGGGAAATGCTCCACTGGGGCTTCATCGGCGCCGATGACACCCATATGTGCTTGGTCCTGGAGAAAGAATGCTAGGTATGATAAGGAAAGGAATGGAATATAAAACAAAAGATATAATAATGTCTCTATATCATTCCATGGTGAGACCGCACCTTGAATATTGTGTGCAATTCTGGTCGCCGTATCTTAAAAAGGATATAGCGATATTAGAAAAGGTTCAGAGAAGAGCCACCAAAATGGTAAAGGGGATGGAAGGATACTCCTATGAAGAAAGGCTAAAAAGATTAGGGCTCTTTATCCTGGAAAAGAGATGGCTAAGGAGAGATATGATAGAAGTCTATAAATTAATGAATGGAGTGGAAGGGGTAAACGTAGATCGATTGTTTACATTATCAGAATATAGAAAGACTAGGGGACATGCAATGAAGCTACAAGGTAAACTATTTAAGACTAATAAAAGAAAATATTTTTTCACTCAATGTGTAATCAAACTCTGGAATTTGTTACCGGAGGATGTAGTAAATGCTGTTACTGTAGCTGGGTTTAAAAAAGGTTTGGACAAGTTCCTGGAGGAAAGGTCCATAAACCATTATTAAGAAGGGACCCAGGATATCAATGCTTGACCGAGTACAAGCATTGTGGAACCTGTGTCTTTTGGGGAAACTGCTAGGTACGTATGACCTAGATTGGCCACTGTTGGAAACAGGATACTAGGTTTGATGGACCTTGGTCTGACCCAGTATGGCATATCTTATGTTCTTATCTTCTTAAGGTCTGAATCATATCTCCCCTCTCCCTCCTCTCCTCCAGAGTGTACATATTTAGGTCTTCAAGTCTCTTCCCATATGTCTTCTGATGCAAGCTCCAAATCATTTTGATCACCCTCTGAACCATTTCCAGCCTTTTTATGGTCTCCAAAACTGAAAACAATATTCCAAGTGAGGCCTCACTTGTACAGTGGCATTAGTACCTTTTCCTTTCTGCTGGTAATTCCTCTCTGTATGCAAACCAGCATCCTTCTGGCTTTTGCCACCGCCTTGTCACACTGTTTTTACACCTTGAGATCGTCAGAAACAGTTACTCTGAGGTCCTTGTCCTGGTCCGTGCACACCAACCTCTCACCCCCTATCACATTCAATTCCCTTGAGTTTCTGCTTCCCAAGTGCATGATACTGCACTTACTCACATTAAATCTTAATTGCCAAACATTAGACCATTCTTCCAGCTTTTGTAGATCTTTCCTCATGTTATCCACTCTCTCTGGGGAGTCCATTTTGTTGCAAATTTTTTGTCATCTGCAAAAAGACAGACTTTTCCATTCAGTCCTTCAGCAATATCACTCACAAATGCATTGAACAGTACCGGTCCCAGGATCGAACCCTGGGGCACACCGCTAATCACCTTTTTTTCATTTGAGTGAGTTCCGTTTACTATCACTTTCTGTCATCTGGCAGTCAACTGATTTCTGATGCAGTTCACCAACTATCCCCAAGCTGTTGAGTTTATTGATAAGCCTCCTAAAAGGAACATTATCAAAGGCTTTGCTGAAATCTAGATAGATCACATCCATTGCATACCCTTGATCTAATTCTATGAGAAGACTGCTACATGTGTTGCTTCCTAACAACAAGATGACATAAACAAAGTTTAAATATGAATGACGCAGAAACATAGCAACTGACTGGAAAAAGAAACTGTCAAAAAGCAGGCAGCACTGAACTCCCAGTGAATTTAACAGCAGTGGATTTTAAAGGGTTTAACTTTAAACAAGTCTTCTCAAGCCAACTTCTGTCAGACAGTGGTTCATAGATGAAATATCTAGTGCTTTCTATAAGGTCTGCATAATAATATCCAGCTATGCCATAGTCCTGAATCAAAGTAGCTAGTGTACTAAGGAATAGCTAAATCAATAACAAAGGATAACATTGAACCCTGTGAACCACCACAAGATAACTCATATCTCTCAGATATGGAAGAGCTGTAGTATACCGTAAAGGTCCAAGATTCTAGAGGGGAAAGAAAGCATTGGATCACTACTTCTTCTAGTCCAATAGTAATAAGCCAGCAAATAAGAAGTTGATGATCAATAAGATCAAAAGTGCGTGCCAGGTCTTAAGGGAGCACAAGTGCATAGCGGCACACCTCTAGCACGGAATGAATATCATTAACTAGAGTACTAAGAATAGTCTCGGTACTGTATCCATGGTAGAACCCTGCCTTTTTAAGGTGAAGACAATTGGTTCTAGACAGGTGAAGGCACATTTTAGAAAGGCCAATTAGGTGCCCTTGGGACATCCAAGTCAAAACATCCAAAATTCTGTGGGAGGGACATCAGGAAGGTAGAAAAATGTAAGTGCATTCTAAAATTGGCCTGTCAGCAACCCAAAAGATAAGCATTTCCGCAAACATATAAAGAAAATAAGGACATGAAGAGTTAGGACCCAGACACATGTAGGAAGATGGCCAGTTTTAGAAATAAATTATTTTGATGATACGAAGGAATGGCTCAGTTATCCTTATTGTTGAAAGCTGGCCGAAACTAGCATGTTTAAAATTCCTATTCATGCCAAGGAGCAGGTATAGATAAGGATATGTTCAACGGCGATTGGGTCAATAACTTTACTCTTATTTGATTTTTGGTTGATATTATTTTACGTGCCTTTTCTGCTGTACTTTTCAATTGTTTTGATAGTAATGTGTTTTTTTATTGATTGATGTAATATAATTCTAATAAATATAGTCCAGTTTGAATTTGTCTGAATAGTAGCAGAAAACAGTATAAGAACTGATATTAAATTAAATAAAATTGAATTAAATGTGTGGCACCATTATAAAATCAGAGATGTGCATTCATTTTTTCATCGCCACCCCGGACCGCCTCTATCATCCCCTATGCGAAATAGACATTGGACACATGAAATTCGGTAATTTTTATAAAATGGTTCTTCGGACATGGATGTGATTGGCATGTCTATATTGGCATTTTCAGATGTGCAAATCACAAACAGAACTTCTAAAATGGCCCCCATAGTCTAATTGCAGAAGCATTGCTCTCTCTGTAACTTTTGACATAAAGGGAAGGGTTAACATTGGGTGAAAAGAAGAAAGATAAATCAGATTTGTATTGTGGCCTTTAGGCATTGGCTGAACTACAGTTTGCTTCAACTGAATAGGAACTATTTCAGTGGACATGCTATTATACATTATTGCAGACATAAATGGATGTAGTCCTTCAGCTGGAAAACTGATATAATGTCTTTTTGGTGAGGTTGAGTTCGACATACTACTAAGAATTTTATTTGAGAGAAACTCTGAGATTTGGTTAAATCTGGACCAATGAGTAGCATGAGAACTGCTTTTTGAGTTTCAGCTGGATCAATAGATACAAACTTATCAATGCCCTTAAGAAAGGTCAAGATATTTGCTTACTAAATGGAATATATTGATAGAGGGGTTAAAAGTGCACTAAGAGGCGACAAGGCGATAGCGGAGAAATATTGATATATTTCTTGCCACATCATGGAGATTTTATCACTAAAATACTGACTAAAATCATCAGCTGTGTGTGGTGCAGATAGTGTCATTATCATAATACAACCATTCTATCTCATACCAACCAATATTCATGATTATCATTTAATGCAATAACCGTTGCCTTAATTCTAATGCAGAACATCTACAGGTCTGGAGCTGGCCCCATCTATCTCCAAATCTCTGCTATGAAAATAGAGCTCACTCAACTGAATTAATACCAGGCTGCAGATTAAAAGGAACTTCTTGGACTATATAGCAAACAAACAATTTACTCCCACTCTCACAGAGAATAAAATAGCACAGGATTATATGGATTACAGTGGACTCTGATAGATTATAACCTGTGACATTTACTTTCCCAACTGTTGTCCCTACGAAATTCCTTTGCTGCACTGGAACATTATGATGATCATGAAATGATATCTGAGGTGGGGCAAGAGATGGAAAGAGTTATTCAGTGAAAACAAAATCCCCAAAGCATTGACCAAATATCTCAAAACAAAACATTTTTACTTCTAGGAGACTCCGTTATCAGAATCATTAACTTAGGAAAATAGTCCATAGGTTTCCAGGATCCTTAGCTAGCAGAAATACAAACTAAATGCTAAGTATCATCAATGAAGACTGCTGCTACTACTATTTATCATTTGTGTAGTGCTGCAAGGCATACGTGACGCTGTACAGAGACTAGTTAGAGACAGTCCTTTCTCATAAGAGTTTACCGGCTAGTCAAGACAGACAACACAACAATTGGAGACTAGGATATATCTAAGGGAATGGTAAGGAAACACATTGGAGGTGAATAAGAGACTAAGGGGATCAGGATCCATAAGCAGTCTCAATGAGGTGAGAACTCTAAAATAGAGAAAGTGAAGGCTCTAAAATAGATATTATAATACACTTGAGGACAAACGATCTGACCAAAAGCAGCACCCTTTCAGCACAGATATTTCTAGGTTGGGGGAGGTTGGAGGTCGTATCTCACTATTTATTTATTTACATTCTCTTATATACCACGCTATTCTGCATCAGTGCGGTTTACATTGAACAAACTGAAATTACATTGAACAGGGCATTATAACTTGGAGGTAACTATTTTACAGGGAACATGGGCTATGGAGGGTTAAGTGGCTTGCCCAAGACCACAAGGAGCACCTGTGGGACTAGAAACCCCAGTCCTTCCGGCCCAAGGTTGCTGTCCTCTAGTGGGATGTGAACCGCTGACCTTCTGGCCTGAAGTACTTTGCCCCAACCACTAGGCCACTCCTCCACTCCACACTAAGAATATAAAAAGACTGGAGGCAGGGAGAGTCTGCCTGGAGCTGCAGGACCTACCCGGACCATCTGTGCTCGCACATGAGGCTGCTTGTGGACCCTGGTTTGCTGCTCGTTAAACTGCCGTGTCACCCCTGCATCATCAGGAGGGGTTTAAAGTACGGCCTTGTGCTGCAGGACGTGGCCACGGGTGTGTCTGAAGGGGCATGTCTAAAGGGGCAAGTACTGCCCCTTTGGAGCACTGAGGAGCTCTAGATTGGAGTATGCTGTGGCATGGGCAAGCGGAAGAAGAGAGTCGTTGGCGTGAGTACAATGAATCCATCTAAGACTGTGAAAGCAGTGGGTCCTATGGACAGACACGTTGTACTGACTGCTAGTGATCCTGGAAATTTATCTTTGTCTCTCTCTAACAGTGTTTCCTCTTCTACTAGCCCCTCTAAATTAGAAGGGGGTGATATCCCTCCACCACTATCCAACGTGGAGATTACGGGTTTGTTGACCTCCTCACCTAATTTGGTTGGGAGATCTTCCCCCGTTTCCTTATTAGAGCAGGTTTCCTCTCCTGAAGTGAGACCTCGGGCAGGAGATGTTCCTCTTCCCGGGTGGTTCAAGTCGAAGAGGTCCCTAAAGTTTCTGCTAATTTAGTGGGCCCTTCTGCTCAAGGTACTCAGAAGGAGGTTTCTTTAAAGGATATATGGAGCCTGTTAACACTTATTGATGCTTCTTTGTCTTCGATTATGCCCCAGTTTACTGCTTTTACTCAAGAGACTGTTGATAAGCCTGCTCACCATGATACATTTTTGATTTCTGTTGATTCTCACTGTTTGAAAATTGAGGCTCAGGTTTCCACTGTACAGGGAGCAGTCTTTTCCTCTATAAAAGATAGTCTTGTGCTGCATCGGCAGCACAAACAATTGGAAAATAGTCTTAGAGCTAAGAATCTTAGGTGCCTCAAATTTTCCTAAGACGCATTACTTTTCTTCTGATATTCTTTTTCGCAAATATCTGAAGGAGATTTTGGGGTATCACGATTCCGCTACTCTTATTTTTAATAATATTTACTATCTTCCAAGCTCTAAGAAAGTCACTAGTGTTGTAGAGGGGGAAGTGGACGCCCTAGTGTCTTTGGACACCTTGAATATTTCTGAATTTGTTGACTTACCATTAGATGAAATTCCTACTAGAGTGACCTTATTAGTCTCTCTTCATTCTGAGATTGATAAAAATGTAGTATTGAAATTGTTTTTTTCCAAAAAGGATGAATTGTTTTGTGGGCAGAAAATAAATATCTTCCCTGATATGTCCAAACAAACACAGCTCGGGCGTAAGGGTTTTTTGGCCCTGAAGCCACGGGTTCTTGCAATAGGTGCAACTTTTTTCTTGAAATTCTCCTGTAAATGTTTGGTTACCGCAGGGAAGGCTTCATATGTGTTTTATGAGCCCCTTCAATTGGAAGAATATTTGAAGTCTGTTGACTGCCTTAGTTATTGGGGTCCACTTGGGGTTGGTTAGCTAGTAAGATTGGGATTTAATTATTGGGTAGATTCCTGTTAATTGCTGTAATTATTGATTTCTTTTATCTTGGTTTCATTCTCCAGTGATGTGGGCTTGTACTTTTTTTGTCTTTTACATAATGTATTACTTTATTCGGCTTAAAAAAAAAAAGACTGGAGGCAGTCCAGAGGAAAGCAATTAAAATGGTAAGAGGTCTGCATCAAGAGGTATATGAGAAGAAATTGGAGGTCCTAAATATGTATAGCCTAGGAGAAAGGAGGGTCAGTGGAAATATGATGTAGATGTTTAAGTACTTGAAAGGTATTAATACTTGAAAAGCACAGACTACAGCATCCCCAGAGGATCATTTTTCCTCCTGCACATCCCGGTCTCACTGCTCGCGCCCAGCGCTGCCAATCTCCACCAGGCAAGGCCCTGGCTCCAATTCAACATGTGGAGGTAAGCACCTCGCTTGGGCCACATAATCAGCCTATGTCCGACAGCCCTTTAAATTTCAAATCTTCCAGGTGCACCCACAACAGACCGCAGCATCCCCAGAGGGCCATCTTTCCCCCTGCATATCCCAGTCCTGCTGCTTGCGCTTGATGCTGCCGATCTCCGCCAAGCAAGGCCCCAGCTCCAATTCAACACATGGAGGTAAGCCCCTCCCTCGGGCCGCATCATCAGCCTGCATCCGGCAGCCTTTACATTACAAACCTTCCAGTTGTGCCCACGCCTAAGGGTCCGAGCCTCACTAAAGGGCCTTGGAATGGCCCACATCCAGAATAGAAACACAGTAACATCCCAACCTAAATCTACTGTAGGCCAGTGATTCAGTCCCTTCATAGTCTCCAGGCAAGCTCTCCTCCAACATACTTCTCACCTTCTACAACCTACCAACCCAAAAAGCAGTGAAGGGGATTTCAACAGCATACACTGCCATAGCCACTCCTACACAGACAAATAGCAACACTGCACTATTGCCGTCTATACTTCCTTATCCTTCACCATGATCCTAATAGCCCTGTTATTATCTACAACATTAGCTCTAACTACATCTAACTCTATACCTATTATATACAGACTGGAGTATACCAGAACCTGGCCTCACCTACATAAACCATGAGTCAGAGAACTGAGTAACCTAATCATCATTGTACCCACCCTCTCAAAACATCAACCACTGAAACAATCACCACCGCAGCAGCTCTTTAAATGTGCTATGATTAATATAGGATCCGTCCACAATAAGATCCCCACCCTACTGGATTACATCAATTACAATCATTTAGACATCATATTTCACACAAAATCATGGCTGAATGACACCGATAATGTCCTAGTTACCAAACTTCTAATCCCCACCTATAATCTATTCAACTGCCCCAGAACATCAAAAAGAGTAGGCAGAGTTCTTATAATTGCCAAAGAGAATCTACACTTTAAAACTATCAAATCCATATCCTCAGACAACATAGCTACTCACTATCTCCAACAAGCATCTCTCATTCTGCCTTGCAAACTGGTCATCTTCATCGAGCTCCAATGACCTTTTCCCACTCATTGAAGAAGCATGCTCTCACAGCTCAAGTAATAAATAGTTTATATTACTAAGAGACCTCAACTTGCCTTCCAGAACCACCCACCAATATACATCTTTCCTTGATGCTATGGAAGCTTTCCACCTCAAACAAATCATCACCACCCCAACACACTGAAAAGGTGAGATACTAGATCTCATATTCACCCCAACCAACTGGCCTTTTCACCACCTTCTCCCAACCACTCAGGTCACCCCAATCCTATGGTCAGACCTTAGCTTGATCACCTTCTTCCTACCTCACCTCTCTGCCATAGACACCAACAGTACTGCACAGGACACTACACGCAGATTTCATCACTTTGGCAAGAAAACCTTTCTAAGCAAAACCTTAACACTTGCAGATTCTGACCAGACTTGGACACTTTAATGGACAAATGGAATAGCACCATCTCCTCTTATGCCACAACCTCCCACTTAGTGATTGCAAAAAGGAGACTTTGCCATGTTCCTTGGTATTCACCCAACCTCAAAGAGCTCAAATGCAAACTGCAACATTTAGAATGCAAATGGAGGCCCTCTTAAGAATCCATCCTTTCAAGCAGCATACATTGCAGCTCAAGTTGAGTACAGTTCCCAGACCAACAACCGCAAGAGAGAACACCACACAAAGCTTCTCAAATCATCTCTAAATAGACAAAGGGAGCTATTTGAAATTGCACAGTAGCTAATAAAAAAAATCCCAACTCAAAGATATTTCCCTATGCCTACATGCCATGGCCAAGTTCTTCCAAGACAAATTAAACAAAATTTCTACAACAACTTTCCTTCCCACCATTGATTCAGACATTACCAATCTCAACCAAAGTTGGTCTGAGTTTCATATCTTATTCATTGACCAACTGGAAACAATCATCTCTAACATAAACACTACAACTTCTTCCCTAGTTCCATGCCCAGTCTCATGGGTCAAAATTACCAGACAAGAGCTAAGCCCAATATTACATAGAATAGTACAATTCTCCCTCTGCTAGGGATACATGCCCAGAAGTCTCAAGTGTGTCTCAATCAGGCCCCTTCTAAAATACCCTACCCTGACCCAGTGTTGCCAGCCACTAGAAACCTATCTCAAGTATACCTTTTATGGTTAAGATAATTGAAAAAGCAGTAAGAACATAAGATATGCCATACTGGGTCAGGCCAAGATCCATCAAGCCCAGTATCCTGTTTCCAAGAGTGGCCAATCTAGGTAACAAGCAGCTAGTAGCTTCCCTAAAAGACACATGTATCCTTTAAAAATGGTTTATGGACCTTTCCTCCAGGAACTTCTCCAAACCTTTTTTAAACCCAGCTACACTATCTACTTTTACTACATCCTCCGGTAACAAATCCAGAGTTTGATTATACGTTGAGTGAAAAAAATATTTTCTCTTATTAGCCTTAAATATGTTACACTGTACCTTCATTGCATGTCCCCTAGTCTTTCTATATTTTGATGGTGTAAACAATCGATTTACGTTTACCCGTTCTACTCCATTCATCAATTTATAGGCCTCTATCAAATCTCCCCTCAGCCGTCTCTTTTCCAGGTTGAAGAGCCCTAACCTCTTTTAGCTTTAAAATGGTATCCTTCCATCCCCTTTACCATTTTGGTAGCTCTTCGCAGTACTTTTTTAATAACGCTATATCCTTTTAAAGATACGGTGACCAGAATTGCACACAATATTCAAGATGTGGTCGCACCATGGAATGATGTAGAGGCATTATAATATCCTTTGTTTTATTTTCCATTCCTTTCCTTATGATCACAGCATTCTATTTGCTTTCTTAGCCTCCGCTCCACATGAGGGTTTTGATGTGTTACCCATGATGATGCCTAAATCTTTTTCCTGGATGGTAGTTCCTAATGTAGAACCTTGAATCATGTCAACATAGTTTGGGTTATTCTTTTCTAGGTGCATAACTTTGCACTTGTCCACATTAAATTTCATCTGCCATTTGAACATCCAGTCTTCCAATATACCAAGGTCCTCCTGCAATTTTTCAAAATCCTCTCGGGTTTTTTGAATAATTTTGTGTCATTTGAAAATTTGATTGCCTCACTCATTATTCCCATTTCCAGGTCATTTACGAATATGTTAAAAAGCAGCGGATCTAGCACAGATCCCTGGGGTACTCCACTATTCACCTTTCTCCATTGAGAAAGGGGATGGAAGAATATCCCTATGAAGAAAGGCTAAAAACGTTAGGGCTCTTTAACCTGGAAAAGAGACGGCTGAGGGGAGATATGATAGAAGTCTATAAATTAATGAATGGAGTGGAATGGGTAAACGTAGATTTATTGTTTATGCTATCAGAATATAGAAAGACTAGGGGACATGCAATGAAGCTACAGGGTAAACTATTTAAGACTAATGAGAGAAAATATTTTTTCACTCAACGTGTAATCAAACTCTGGAATTTGCTACTGGAGGATGTAGTAAAGGCTGTTATTGTAGCTGGGTTTAAAAAAGGTTTTGACAAGTTCCTGGAGGAAAGGTCCATACACCATTATTAAAAAGGGACCCAGGATATCAATGCTTGACCCAATACAAGCATTGTGGAACCTATGTCTTTTGTGGAAACTGCTAGGTACGCATGACCTAGATTGGCCACTGTTGAAAACAGGATACTGAGCTTGATGGACCTTGGTCTGACCCAGTATGGCATATCTTATCTTCTTATGAGAAAATTGGCCATTTAGCCCTACCCTCTGTTTTCTATCTTTTAACCAGTTCCTGATCCACAATTATACACTGCTTACTATTCCATGACTTTAGTTTTGCCAAGAATCTCTCATGAGTGACCTTGTCAAAGGCTTTCTAAAAGTCCAGATACACTATATCAACCGACTCACCTTTGCCTACCTGTTTAATCACACTTTCAAAAAAACATAACAGCTTAGTAAGACAAGACCTTCCTTGGCTAAAGCCATGTTGGCTGTCTCCCATTAAGCCATATAAACACAGACAACTCCACTACTTTAACCAAATGTAGCAATTGAATAATATTGCACTAAACAAGCTAACAATACTGTGGTGATAGGGGAGCACAGACCTCAGACAAAAGCCCCAGGGTCTCCATAATACTTCAAAACCGGAAATACCGGATATCAGTAAAAACCAAGGGGAAAGATAGCATCAACGGTCTGTGATCTACCCCCACCATCCATCAACAGTACTGAAAAAGCTTATAGACAAATACAATCCTGATGGGGCAACAGCTCTTACAAATTCCAATTATAATAATAACAGAGACATAAGATAAAGTATATCATTAAAGTTGCTACATAGTACATAATAGCTAATAACAGATACTTTAAACCCTCAATAGCAAACAAACAGCATATCATATATCATATATTTCTTAACAGCCACTGCTCAAACAGCACAAAAAGAGCAGAAAACCCATCAGTAAAAATGGCAGTCCTCAACTTCAGTATGACAGAAGATGGCATTAAACATCAACCCCGACGCCACATCAGACGTCCCTCTTAGCGTTTTGAAGTATTACGGAGACCCTGGGGCTTTTGTCTGAGGTCTGTGCTCCCCTATCACCACAGTATTGTTAGCTTGTTTAGTGCAATATTATTCAATTGCTACATTTGGTTAAAGTAGTGGAGTTGTCTGTGTTTATATGTGTATCATATCTAAACTCCGGTAAGGCCGTGCATATTTGTGTGTCCCATTAAGCCATGACTATCTACATGTTCAGTAATTTTGTTCTTTATAATGGTTTCTACCATTTTTCCCAATTCTGACGTCAGGCTCACCGGTCTGTAGTTTCCCGGATCACCCCTGGAACCCTTTTGAAAAACTGCCATTACATTGGCCATCCTCCAAACTTCAGGTATTACAGATGATTTTAATGATAGTCCAACTCCAACTGCAAAACCACATAGAAGCTCCCTCTCCACTTGATCCATAGCAACACAGTTTTGGTCCTTCCCATGGTGTCAAAACCTGCATTACATCACTTTTAGACAACCTCAAAGGAACAGGAAAACCTACCCAAGGATTTGTGCTCGTTTTCCTAGACATCTCCGCAGCATTTGATTCAATAATTATTCCCAGCTCCAATCTCTACTCCAATCAATAGGCTTAATGAACAGTACTGTCAAGTAGTTCCATTCATACTTAGAGGACACAAAACAACAAGTAAAAGTAGGATCTATTAACTCCCATCAATACAAACAGAGCTAAGGTCTCCCTCAAGGATCAGCCCTATCTTCTCTTCTTTTCAATGTCTTCATACAGCCAATATGTGCAATCATATGATAATACAATATCCTATATCACATATGCACTGATGATATCCTTATTTACACAACTTTCTCCACTGATAACTCGGAATACATGAACCCAGGAAGATGTTTTGATGCCATGGTCAATTGGCTCTCAGAACATAATCTAACCATCAATTACCAAAAAACAGATGTCCTCCACATAATGAGAAGCCCAATTTCAACCCCACCATCTATTTACCAAACACAATCCTAAATGTAAAAATGAGGTCAAGTATCTAGGAATCGATCTTGACCAAGGATTAACCTTCCACCCCCATATCAGGAATGTCACCAAAGTAACATATCACAAACTAAGAATACTTCACCGGCTTTGGCTGCTACTCAATCACTCTGATTTCAGAGATATGTGCCAGACCCTCATAACATCACTTCTGGACCACTATAACACCAAGGATCCCCAAAGGCTACCCTTCAACCCCTACAAATGGTGCAAAATACTGCCACAAGTATCATATCAAATTCCCCTGTAGAAATCATATCAACCCCATATTATATCACCTGCACTGGCTCCCAATCCAAACGAGAGTTAAATATAAGACTATACTAACCATTTTCAAGATATACTATCAACAATCAGTCCAAGTTCATCAATACCTCATACTAAAGCCTCTCCTCAATTCTGTCTCTTCCTCTGTTACCCCATTCCGTCTCATATATCATTAATCTTTCATTCTCTACTGCAACCCTTCCCTGCAGTCTTCAATCATGCTGTGATCAGCCCTATCCTCAAAAAACCTTCTTTTGACCCTTCCACTCCTTCCAGTTATTGTCCTTCCTTTCATTTCTAAACTTCTTGAGTGAGCTGTCTTCCGTCATTGCCTTGAATTTCTCACCTCTCATGCACTCCTGGATCCACACCAGTCTGGCATTCATCCTTTTCATTCCACTGAAAGAGCTCTTACCAAGTCTCTAGTGATTTATTTTTAGTAAGATCCAAAGGCATCTATTCTGTCCTTATTCTTCTTGACCTCTCCACAGCTTTTGATACTGTTGAACACTCTCTCCTCCTTGACACATTATCTTCTCTGGATATTAGAGACTCTGTATTGTCTTGGTTTGCTTCTTATCTTTTCAATTGTTCTTTTAGTGTTTGTCCACATGGTTCCTCCTCTTCTGCCATTCCCATCTTAGTTGGTGCACCTCAAGGGTCTGTTCTAGGACCTCTCCTTTTCTCTCTCTATACCCAGCCCTCGGTGCCCTCATCTCTTCCCATGGTTTTCACGATCATTTTTATTCTGATGATTCTGAAATCTATATTTCCTCACCCGATATTTCTCCTGGATTTCAATCCCGTATCCCACTTGTTTGTCTGACGTCGCTGCCTTGATGTCTCTCTGTCATCTGAAATTAAACATTGATAAACTGAGCTTCTTATCTTTTCCTCCTAAGCCCTCTTCCCCCCCTTCCTCCTTTCTCTATCACTGCTGATAATACTATACTACAACCTGTTTCTTCATCCCGAAACCTCAGAGTCATTTTCGATTCCTCACTCTCCTTCTTCTCTCACATTCAACAGATTGCTAAAACCTCACATTTCATTTTGTCTAACATTAGCAAAATTTGACTCTTCCTCTCTGAAGACACTACTTGACCCTTATTCACTCCTTAATTATCTCCTGTCTTGACTATTGCAACCTCCTCCTTGCTGGTCTTCCTCAGTCCTACCTGTTTACTCTTCAACCTGTTCAGAACACAGTGGCATGACTGATTTTCTGACAGCTGCGTTACCCTCATGTGACCCCCTCTATTGAAATCGCTTTACTGGCTTCCCTTTTAGTTCCGTATTCATTTCAAACTACTTATCCTAACCTTTAAATGCATTCACTCTACAGTCCCTCATAATATTTCCTCCTTCCTCTCTCCCTAGTCCCCTCCTTGTGAACTCGGCTCCTCCTCTGGTCTCTTCTCTCTATACTCTTCTAATGCTAACTCCAGATTTCGATCCTGGTTGCATACATTCCCCCCTACTACTTTAATTTATATGCAGAACAAATAATCATAGAAGCAGGACTGTATGAAGACAACTGAGGTGTGAAGATTGGTGGAAGACTCATCAACAACCTTCGTTATGCTGATGATATCACATTACTGGCTGAAAGTGAAGACAATTTGAAACATTTCCTTCTCAAGATCAAGGAATATAGTCTTAAAATGGGTCTGCACCTTAATGTTAAGAAGACAAAGATCCTGACAACTAGCAAGATGAATAAGTTCATCATTGATAGAAAATAAATTGAAATAGTTGACAACTTTTTGAATCAACTATCATTAAACAAGCAGTCAGGAAATCCGATGACGCATTGCTCTTGGCAGAATGGCTATGAAGGACCTAGACAATATTCTCAAGAGCAGAGATGTTTCTCTCCATACAAATATTCAACTTGTTCAAGCCATGACATTTTCAATAACATCATATGGATGTCAAAGCTGAACAGTGAAAAAGAAAGACAAAAAGAAAATTGATGCCTTTGAATTATGGTTCTGGCGATGAATACTGTGTATACCATGGACTTCCCGAAGAACAAACCAGTCAGTACTAGAGGAGATCAAACCTAAGCTTTCTTTAGAAGCTCAGATGACAAGGCAAGTACCAGGAAAAATGGTAGAAACCATCATAAAAAACAAAATTACTGAATATGTAGATAGTCATGGCTTAATGGGAGACAGCCAACATGGCTGTCTTACTAATCTGTTATGTTAGGTTAGGTTCTTATGACTTAGATTGGCCACTGCTGGAAACAGGATACTGGGCTTGATGGACCTTGGTCTGACCCAGTATGGCATATCTTATGTTCTTATGTTCTTCGACTTTCATACTTTGGACACATCATGCGAAGAGACAGATCATTAGAGAAAGACATCTTGCTTGGCAAGGTAGAAGGTCAATGCAAAAGAGGAAGGTCAGCAATGGGATGGATCGAAACAATGACAGCAGCTACGGGTGCCAGTCTGTCAAAAATGAGCCACCTGACTGAAGACCGAACACAATTTAGGACAACTATCCAGACAGTCGCCATGCGTTGACACCAACTTGATGGCACTTAACAACAACAACAACATCATAAGAACATAAGATATGCCATACTGGGTCAGACCAAGGTCCATTAAGCCCAGTATCCTCTTTCCAATAGTGGCCAATCTAGGTCATACGTACCTAGCAGTATCCCCAAGAGATGCAGGTTCCACAATGCTTGTATTGGGTCAAGCATTGATATACTGGGTCCCTTTTTAATAATGGTTTATGGACCTTTCCGCCAGGAACTTGTCCAAACCTTTTTTAAACCCAGCTACACTAACAGCCTTTACTACATCCTCCGGTAACAAATTCCAGAGTTTGATTACACGTTGAGTGAAAAAATATTTTCTCTTATTAGTCTTAAATAGTTTACCCCGTAGCTTCATTATATGTCCCCTAGTCTTTCTATATTCTGATAGCATAAACAATCGATCTAGATTTACCTGTTCCACTCCGTTCATTAATTTATAGACTTCTATCATATCTCCCCTCAGCCGTCTCTTTTCCAGGTTGAAGAGCCCTAACCTTTGTAGCCTCTCTTCATAGGTGTAACCTTTACCATTTTGGTGGCTCTTCTCTGTACCTTTTCTAATAAAGCTATATCCTTTTTAAGATACGGCGACCAGAATTGCACACAATATTCAAGGTGAGGTCATACCATGGAACGATACAGAGGCATTATAATATCCTTTGTTTTATTTTCCATTCCTTTCCTTATGATATCTAGCATTCTCTTTGCTTTCTTGGCCGCTGCTGCACACTGGGCGGAGGGTTTTAACTTGTTATCCACAATGATGCTTAAATCTTTTTCCTGGGTGATGGTTCCCAATGTGGAACCTTGCTTGTGTAACCATAGTGTGGGTTGTTCTTTCCTAGGTGCATAACTTTGCACTTGTCCACATTAAATTTAATCTGCCATTTGGATGCCCAGTCTTCCAATTTATCCAGATCCTCCTGCAGTTTTCCACAATCCCTTTGGGTTTTAACAACTTTAAACCGTTTTGTGTCATCTGCAGATTTGATAACCTCACTAATTATTCCCTTTTCCAGGTCATTTATGAATATGTCAAAAAGCAGCGGACCCAGTATAGATCCCTGGGGTACTATTCACCTTTTTCCATTGGGAAAATTGGCCGTTTAGCCTTACCCACTGCTTTCTATCTTTTAACCAGTTCCCGATCCACAATAGTACACTGCCTCCTATCCCATGACTTTTTAGTTTTACCAAAAGTCTCTGATGAGGGACCTTGTCAAAGGCTTTCTGAAAGTCCAGATGCACTATATCAACATCAAGTCTCTTCTCTCTCCCTTTTCAAATCCTTGCGAAAAAAAAAGTACCTCTTTGAGACTGCTTTCGGATCATGATTTTTGTTTTCCTTGTGTCTCCTCTTCCCTTTGATCTCATACTTCTTGAATTGTCACATCTGTTTGTCTTTTAGATTGTGAGCTCTTTGAGCAGAGACTGTCTTTCTTTGTGTTTGTACAGCGCTGGATACATCTTGTAGCACTTAATAAATGAATAATAATAATAATGATAATAAAACCAGAACAAGATGCAGAGCCATTCAAGAGATGTTTATGGTCCCAACTCTTCAAATCAGATGTAATCAAACCTTCTCCAAAATTAGCCTTCTCTTTAAGTAATTAACCATTCTTACATGCCACTGTTGTATGATTTTAATGTAAATTTGTTAATTTTATTATACCATGTTTACCTGGGTTTGCAGCTTGCTGGGGTCATTCCCTTAGCATCTATAAGCTGGGGAATCCCCATATGTGAAGACTACATTCCTGCTTGCTCCTGGAGATAGCGTAGTTACTCACCTATAATAGGTGATCTCTGGGAACAGCAGGAATTTAGTCTTCACTTATGGGTATCGTCGGTACTGACAGAGCCTGTGCAGGAACGCTTCCCAGAGTCCAATAGGAAAGCTTTTGGGAGCATCCCACAGCACCTGCATGCTGCCTTCCTGCCTTTCTACCTCTCTCACTTCAGTTGAGTTTATAGCTGAGACTAAAGGAGAGGAGTAGAGAAAGAGAGATAGATGGATAGAGACAACTCCTAGGGGAGGTGGGTGGGTTGTGAAGACTAACTTCCTGCTGTTCCCGTAGATCACCTGGCCTAGGGTATGTTGCCTCCCTGCTCAACTGACATGTAGTGGCACTGAAAACATCCCTCTGTGGCTCATTCCTCTTAACCCTTGCCATTAATACTTCTTTAAGCGTTCATTCACGAGACGGCCCGGGTTTTTCTTTATTTGTATGGAAATTAATACTTCTTTGGCAATGCATTCCCACAATGAAAGTGCCTCGCTTTTGTATCCAGATTGTATCCTGTTCTGGGCCTATCTCCCTGCATATTCCTAGTGTCCCCTTCTTTCCCATAGGAACCTCTAGGCCAACTCCCCTTTCCCCATGGACCTTCTTTCCACAGGACCTCTGCCCGCTAAAACCTCTAAATAATAATCTGCCTTCTGAAAGGCTGCTCCCACAGAATTCACTCCCTGTTTTATCAGCCATTCCTACAGATCTGGGGTTGTAGCCTGCAAAAATTGTTCCAGCACAATATCCTCCATTAATTGGGCCACTGTCCTACCCTCAGGTTCTAGCCATTTAGATGCCAGGTCCCTCAATCTCTGAGTGAGAACCCTGGGCCTTTCCTTCTTGGCTAGCTGAGTGTCTCTAAAGGATCTTCTAGAGGAGTCCTTTATTAGTCCAAACCTATTCTTGATGGCCGCTTTAACGTCCGTGTAGTCTATAGCTGTGTATGGGGTAGAGTTCTGTAAGCAGCCAAGGCTTCCCCAGTTAGAGATACGGCCAACCTGATGGCCCATTGTTCTGGAGGCCATCTCACCGCCATGGCTACCTTTTCAAAATTTTCCAAGAAATCATCGATATCATTAATGTCCCCAGTTTCCCAAAAGAAAAGGGTCCATACTGTTGGGATCCTACCCTGATACTGGATGTAACTGAAGACTCCTGCTACATGGGAGACCTGTCGTCCTTTGCTCTGGTCGTGCCTTGAGGTAGCCCTGTAATGTCCAAAAGGAGGCACTGCTGCTCTTGAATGCCAGCCAAGGCTGCTTGCTGGGCCCTCAGGGATTCTGCCTGCTGCTTCTAGAAATGGGCGGCCATCCACTGAAATACTTCCTTGGGATCCATGGGGAACCACCTGTAACAAAAAAAAAAAGGAGGAAAAATCAAGTGCGGTCCCCCTAGGCGCCCGCCTAGTGCCTTGTATTGCTAGCTCTTTCGCCTCTGCTCAGGCGGTATTCCCTCCTCTACCTGTCGCAGCTATCATCAATGCCCACCCTAAGTACCCTTACCTGGCGTGGACACTGAAAATCACCTTGGGTAAGGAGTTGGAGTCTATCTTGCGCCTGCGTTGCCAATGCTGCGACTCAGCCATCAAAATCTTGCCAACTGCACCAATGTGACACGGTGCATGGTGCAGGACTCCTTGGACCCCCTCCTGCACTCTCAAACGCACCAAACAACAGGACAATCCAGGCGCCAATTTCAGTCCAGATTTATAGAAAACACAAAGAGTTGCCTTCCAAATTTTATATCAGTTCAAGGAGCAGTTCTGCTACCCCTGTTTCTCATTAAAGGTGAACCTCAAAACACCGGCTGCTAGCAGCAGCTGTGATGGGCATGGCCTCCCTTTTCCAGAACACAAATACAGTAAAAGTTCCAGAGAATCAGTATTAAACAGTCATAGGCAGTCCTAGGAATACAGTGATCCAAACACCACAGTCTTTTCCTTTACAAGTAACAGTGTTGCTCCGCTGCACAGTTTGATCAGCTGTGCAGCTGCCCTTCCCATCCCCTCTTCAGGTTCTGTATCAGCTTGTTGAATCTGTCCCAGGGCTAAAACATTCACCGTTACAGAAATAGTACCTCTATGGATTCAAGAGAAGTGTCCTCCTCATATTCCTGTGCTTCCATACACTTTAAACATTACATAGCAGGCTTACATTGGCTCTGCTGCTGCCACTAAGGATGAGACACTCCCTCCCTTTGGCCCCTGCCTGGAGGTTTCTCTCCTGTTCACCTTGTGGCTCTGCCCGTCCCAAACCTGACTGGACTTCCACCAAGGCTGAGAGAAACACCTTCCCTTTGGCCTCTGCCTGGAGGTTTCTATCCTGCTCACCTTGTGATTCTGCCTGTTTCCTCTTTTCCTGAGGATCTTGCCTAGGCCCCCAGCCTTCGACTCCCTGCTGCCCACCCCAGCAGATTCCTCTTTCTCCAATTAAGGTGGCCCTTGCTTAACAGGGTTTTTCCACCAGGCTTTCCTTGGCTCTTCTTCTCTGGTTGCTTATTGCTGGAGCTCTCCGCCACCTGTATGTTCTCTTAATTAGATCACCTGATCTTTTCTGTGGTAGGCCTTCTTATCATAACGTATTCTGGGGTTTGTAGTATGACTGACCCTGTCACCATACTTTACATGCATTAGACTGCAAGAACAGTTAATGACATATATAATTTCTACTGTTTGACGTTTTGTAAACAATTTAGCAGAGAAAATTCTTTGATCTGTAGGAAGAACCCATTTTTCACCATCCCAAGTTTGTCCACAAAAATCACAATGGCCATAAGGATAATGGCCCTCAGACCCTCAAGGTCATTGTCCACATTTGATTTCTCCAAAGCAGAATGCATGATAGAATCTCCTATATTTTTGCCTCCAGTATATTTAATTCTAGGAAGGGTGTCAAAAATAGTATAAAGTAAAAGTGTGCGTCAATGCTTCTGAGTGATATTGGCAGTCTGGACTGCTTTCATGGAATAAGGAAGAGCACATGCTATCCTATTGTCTATTTAAAATTAGATTTTAACAATAATTCCCTCTAAGCATAAAATGTCAATTCTGCTCATGACTAGGGAGAGGAGAAGGGTAACCAGGGAGGGAGTGGGAAGGAAGGGACGGATGGCACGGATCTGGTGGAGGGAACAGAAGGAGCAGCGAATTATGGATGATAGATGATCATGGAATGATAGAGTAGGAAAGTGAAGGTGCAAGAACAGGGATGGGGCTACCAAATGTGAACCAGATGGCTTGGGTTTTGTCCAGGTTGAGGTGGAGAAAATAGAGGCTAGCCAGGTGCTCACAGAGGAAAAGCAGTCATTGAGGGGGGGTGATATTAAGGGCAGCAGGGTCAGTATGATGGAGAAGGATGATGTCATCCACATAATAATACGTTGAGATACAGTGCTGTTGAATAAGGAATGTGAGGGGAGCCAGGAAAATATTGAAAATGAGAGGGGCAAGAATAGAACCCTGTGGAACACTGCAAGGGAAGGGGTGCTAGGTGAGGAGGAGGTTCCAGAGAAAATGGAGAAAGACCTGGAGGACAGAAAAGAGTGGAACCAGTGAAGCACAGAACCACTAAGACCGGCGTCAGACAAACGAGAGAGAAGCGTGCGATGATCCACAAGGTCAAAGGCAGAAGACAGATCAAGGGAGACCGCAATAGAGTACAACCCCTGGTCGTGGGAGGAGTGAAGTTCCGTCTTTACATCTAGCTCTACATTTTGGATATGTATCTTTTTGGGTGGGGTGAAGTTTAAGTTCCTTGTGATGAATAGGACTTTGGTTTCATTAAAATTTATATTCAGGTTATGTAGTTTTAGCCATTTTGTCGCTTCGATGATACCTGCTGTTAACTGATGATAATTAGGGTTTATTGTGTCTGTAAGGAGATACAGTATACCATTATATCATCAGCATAGATATGATATCCCAATTTGAAGTTCTTAAAGATGTTACATATAGGTTGTAGGTAAATGTTAAACAATAATGCCTCTCTCCCTTTGTGTGGGTCTCTGCCTGCCTGTGTCTATCTCTATCTCTGTGCTGATACTTGCCTCTCTCTATCTCTGGTTCATCTGTGTTGCTCTCTCCCCGTCTTTATCTCTCTCTGCCTGATGTGGCTCTCTGTGCCTATTTTTTTCGTATTTCTTTTCATCTGTGTGTCTCTCTTTCCTGCCCCCACCCCACCTGTTTTTATCTAGATCTCTCTCCTCTTGTATTTTTATGGGCTTGTCTCTCTTTCCCTCCATCTGTGTGTATGTCTCCCCCTCTGTCTGTGTATATGTGTCTCTATATCTTTCTCTGCTGAATAGAGTTTCTCTTTAAAACTCCTGGCCAGTGAAGTCCACAGGTACATTTGCACTTGCTTTACAGTAAGTGCAAAATATGTGCAACAAGATAAAAGCATATATTTCAGAAGCAAATCCCCATGCATAATTTGCCTTCCCTGAACTCCCTTGTCCTGTCCCTTTTCTGCATCTAAAGATATTTGTGCTGTGAAGCCTATGCCCTTATAGGCACTGAATGGATGGCAGTTTTTAGCCCAGGGTTTTTACTCAGGTAACTGCTTAAGTTACCCATTCAAATCTCTTTGAGAATTATGCTTTTAGAGAATAATACTATGGGCTTGATGTAGCAACACTGTATGAGAGCCCAGATCTAAAGCTCTAGCTCAGAGTTTTCTAATTTTAAGTTTCATGTAGACTTTTTGCTCAGCATGCAAATTAGCTCTGTGAAAAAAGTCTGCGCTAGACAAGAAGAGCAAACTAGACACGTGTGTAGAAACATAAAAACAAAGAAATATGATGACAGAAAAAGGCCACATGGCCTATCTAGTCTGTACTTCCATATCAACCACTACAACAGTCCCCTTTTTTCCTTTAGAGATCCTCTGTTTGTCCCATGCTTCTTTGAAATCAGATTCTGTCCTCATCTCTACCACCTCCACTGGGAGATTATTCCATGCATTCCACCACTCTTTCCATAAAGAAATATTTCCACCACTGGTCAACAAATTTTTACAAAGGTCATGTTACTGAAATAAAAATAGTCATTTCTTATCAATTTTTATATGCTGAACACGAATATGACAGTGAAATTGCAAAGTTGGCTGTAGTTTTTTTTTATAATCTACAAGAATTAATGTTTACATCACGAAATACATGTCAATAGTAAATATAATAGGCCTTCGGTTAATACCTGTAAAAAACCAAGTCATAGACTACTTAGATTTTTTCGCCTGTCTTTTGTGCAGCTGTTCAGGAGCTTCTCTGGGGAGTGTCCAGAAGTAGGCAGCCAGCAATGTAGTGGACTATTCTCCCTGGTATCTTTGCTCCATCATTGTGATATCTTGGTGAAAACATTCGCCCTGTTTATCATTAACCATACCACAGTTGTCAGGAAAGAAATTGAGATGGGAATCAAGGAAATGGATCTTTAGAGACATAGTGCAGCCAAGTTTCTGATACTGCATCAGCATGTCTTCTACTAGTTCCTTGTAGTTTTCTGCCCTAACATTCCCGAGAAAGTTTGTTGACACTAGGCGAAAAGCATTCCATGCTTGTTTCGCATCACCCTGCAGCAAGTTCTTGAACAGGTCATCTTTGAAGAGCTCTTGAATCTGAGGACCCACAAAAACTCCCTCTTTAATCTTTGCTTCGCTGAGTTGAGGGAATTTTTCATGCAGGTATTGGAAAGCTGGTGAAGTGCGGTCCATGGCTTTCACAAAGTTTTTCATCAAACCTAGTTTGGTGTGAAGGGATGGAGCAGGATTTTGTGAGCCTCAACCAGAGCTGGGTGCTGGATATTCTTCTCTCCAACTGTTACATTTTGTCTGCGATTCCATTCCTTCCACAAGTAGTGCCAATCCCTTGCTCGGCTATACCACTCACATAAGAAACACATGTATTTTATATATCCCTGATGCAGTCCCATTAAAAGGGCAACTACCTTCAAGTCACCACAGAGGTGCCAGCTGAACTTGTTATAGTTAATGGAAGTCAGTAGATGCTTTAAGTTATCGTATGTCTCTCTCACGTGGACGGTATGCACTACTGGACTAGATGGAAGACGGTTTCCATTATTCAAAAGCACAGCCTTCAGACTCAGTTTCGAAGAGTCTATAAATAGTCTCCAGTCTTGTGGGTCATGAGTGATTTTTAAGGCATTCATGAGGCTTTCAATATTGGAACAGAATACCAGATTACTTTCCTTTCCAACTGCTTATAGTACACTGCTGACGTCAGATGGCTTCAGCAGCCGTCTGGCAGTAGTATTGCATTGCATCAGAAAATGATGCAATCAACTCTGTGCATGCTGGTATTATGCAATGTAATGCAATATTACATCATTCAAGGCTTATTTGGGATGTTGTTGATGTCCTACTGGATAAATTTACACGGTGAAACGTCAAAAATGAACTACATGCAATATCTTCAAAACGAGAGCCAATAATTTTTTTTTTATGTTATATTCGTGTTCAGCTAACCAAGATACTACAGATTGGGCCTTTTAAAGTCAGTAACGATTTCAATGTTGACCAGTGATATCATTCCTGAATCTATCCTCTTTCACCCTCATCCCATCACCTTGTAGCAGAGCTTGCTTTCAATCAAAAGAGGCCCTCTTCCTATGCATTTATGCCATGAAGGTATTTAAACGTCTCAATCATATCACCTATATCCCACCTTTCCTCTAAGGTGTTTATATTAAGATCCTTAAGTCTGTCCTCATATAATTTATAATGAAGACCACTAACCATTTTAGTAGCCACCCTCTGTACTGACTCCAACCTGTTTATATCCTTTTGAAGGTGCGGTCTCCAGAATTGCACACAATACTCCAAATGAGGTCGCACCAAAGACTTATACAGAGGCACTATCACCTCCTTTCTTCTGCTGGCTATTCCTCTCCCTATACACCCAAGCATCCTTCTAGCTTTTGCTGTCACCTTTTCTACCTGTTTAGCTACTTTAAGATAATCAGACACAATCACGCATAGGTCCTGCTCTTCTTTAGTGGATAAAGGTACTTCACCCCATGCTATATTGCTCCCTTGGATTGCTACAGCCCAAATGCATGACCTTGCATTTTTTAACATTAAATTTCAGCTGTCAAATTCTAGACCATTCTTCAAGCTTGCATTAGAAGCACCTGTACCATGTGCCTGGATTTGGCATGTTGTCCAAAAAAAGAAAGGTCAACTGAAGTGACTTCACCTCAAATGACCAAGGCCTAAACCCCCGATTGTGTGCCAGCTGCCATTGCCCCAAACCTTTTAAAAAATGTCTCTGGTTCCCAGTGGCTCCTACCTCCTACCCACAAACCTGTGTAGAGACCCCTAAGGTTCTGCTTTATTAACTTTTGCAAAGATCTGTAATGGGTCTACATAATATGTGCTTAAGTAGTGAGGAGTAGCCTGGTAATCACAGAGACCAGGGTTCAAATTCCACCAGCACTCCTTGTGATCTTGGGAAAGTTACTTAACATTCCATTGCCTCATGTACAAACTTACAGGCCAATGCAGAAAAGTTTAGTGCAGTATTTTTCTGGCATTTTATCCGCGCTAGGCTTGCTCTCCGATACAGAAAGCAAGCTAGCGCTGGGAAAATGTCAAAAAACAACTGTGTTAAATTGCAGTACACTTGGAATGCAAATTACTGCATAAATAATTGTGCCCAATTAAAGAACTGTTCTGAAACTTAGCACAATTTTTTACATTTTTTTTTTAATGCTGGATCTTTATGCCAGCTTTGGGCAGGTTTAAAGATCCAGCCAGGAGCAAAAATATCATATGAGGTGAAGTTTGACACTTCATCTCAGATGATCCAGGCATCAAGTATAACCCACAATTCCATTGGCACACTGTTGGATGGCTGGTGCCCCCCCTGGACACTGACCCACCCCCTCAACAGAAACAAAATCCCTGGTGGTCCAGCGGCCATGATCCCCTCACCCAATCTCCCAATAAAAAAATCCCCAGTGGCCCAATGGCCCCAATCCCCCATCCAATAAAAAAAATCTCCAGTGGCCCCCAACTCCCCCAAACAAATAAGGTCTCTAGTGATCCAGTGGCCCCCGAACCCCACCACCCCCCTTCTAGTAATCTTTACTCTGGGTGGCGGCATTGCCCACACGCTCCCACCCCTGTGCTGTCATCTTGAAAAATGGTCGCTTCTGGTGCCTGTTGCATCCTAGGACAGCTCGTGCATCCCAGGATGCAACACAGATGTTTCTCTGGGACAGCATGCCAAACCTGAAATGACTTCTGTACAGGTGCATGTGTTTGGCTTGCTCTCCCAGTTTAATCCTGACTTTTTGCAGCTTGGGTAATTTGCATATTGAATTCCAGCACAAAGAGTCAGTGTTAAAGTCATGCTATGAAACCATGCACTAGAGCTTTAAGCACTGGGCTCTAGCACAGGATTTTGGCATCTGCCTGTAAGATGTAAGCCCTCCAGAGATATGGAAATACCTCCAGTACTCTTTCAACTACTACTGGAAAGGCATGAGCAAAAAATACTACTGAAAAAAAAATGTGTGATCTGCCATACTGATCTTATAGCACAGGGTTGAATTCCTTGTGCTCTCTCCTGTTTCTACAACAGGAGAGAATGTTCTTTCCAGTGCTGTGATCTTGGGAGGGTCCTAGGAGATGGTGAGGTCATGAAAGAAGGGTGGTGAAAAAGGAGGGAAATTTGTGAGGAGAATAAAAGCAAAGCCTAAAGGTTAGGACATCCCGATAGAGAAGTTGCAATAAACATAAAAATAGTCCAAGTGCCTTTAAGTAACAAACAGAGAGTTGAAAGATTCTAATTATCCCTGTTAATTATTTTAGATCTAGTCCCCATTGGATGCAAAATATGGTGTGAGAGATGATGATATAGGGGCAACTCGGTAACAGTGATCATAACATGATCAAATTTGATTTAATAAATGGAAGGAGATATACTGAATTAACATTTAACTTTCAAAAGGGAGATTATGATAAAATGAAGAAAATGGCTAGGAAAAAGAGCAGTTACAAAGGTTAAACGTTTACATCAGGGTTGGACATTGTTTAAAAAATACCATCTTGGAAGTCCAAACCAGATGTGTTCCATGCTTTTACAAAGGTGGAAGGAAGGCCAAACTGCCAGCATGGTTGAAAGGAGAGATAAGAGAGGCTGCTAGAACAAAAAATAAAAAACATCTTTCAAAAACTAGAAAAAGGATCCAAATGAATAAAACAAGAGTCAGCATAAGCACTGACTATTTATGTGCAAAGCACTTATCAGGCAAAAAACGATTTTGAAAAGAAGTTTTCTATGGAAGCAATACTCAATAGAAATGAAAACGTTTTGTCCATTTTGTCCATATTGATATCAGGTTTATTGGTCTGTAGTTTCCCAGATCAGACTGGCATTACATTGGCCACTCTCCAATCTTCAGGTATTACAGATGATTTTAATAATAGTTCTCCGGAAGCAAGCAGGAAATCAGTCCTCACATATGAGTGACGTTGGCACCAACAGAGCAAATCCCCAGCTTTCAAAGAAAGCCTTTGGGATTGCTACCACGCATGTGTGGTCCCCTTCCCACCCAAGGGTGCCATCTTGCTCAGTCTCCTTTTTTTATGGGAAAGCCCACCAGACGTCGTCTGTTTTTTCCCCGGAAAAAGTTGATTTTCTTGAGTGTTTCACTCGTCTCCAGTCTTGCACCGGTACCTTTCCCGCCCCGACCTCGTTGCTTCGGTATTGGGGCGATTCTTTTACTTTAAGTTTTCTTTTACTTTTGGTGTCTTCGTGTTATTTTTCTTCACTGGCAGCCTGAAGGGTCTTCAACCTTGCTGGGTTGCTTTTTCCCCCAATGGCTACCAGCGGTTTTAAAAAGTGTGATCGGTGTAGTAAGATTATGTCCCTAACCGACACACATGACTGCTGCCTCCGGTGCCTTGGCCAGGACCATGATCCAGCAGTCTGTGGCCTGTGTAAGAAAATGTCTTCCAAGGCATTGAGGAGCCGCCAGCAGCAGCATGACAAAATTTTTTATGAGTCCCCGGTGCCTCCGAGAGCCAGGACCTCATCTGAGACCTCGACACCTCGGGAACATAAGAACATAAGAAATGCCATACTGGGTCAGACCAAGGTCCATCAAGCCCAGTATCCTGTTTCCAACAGTGGCCAATCTAGGTCTTACATATCTAGCAGTTTCCCAAAAAGACACAGATTCCACAATGCTTGTATTGGGTCAAGAATTGATATCCTGGGTCCCTTTTTAATAATGGTTTATGGACCTTTCCTCCAGGAACTTGTCCAAACCTTTTTTAAACCCAGCTACACTAACAGCCTTTACTACATCCTCTGGTAACAAATTCCAGAGTTTGATTACAAGCTGAGTGTAAAAATATTTTCTCTTGTCTTAAATAGTTTACCCTGTAGCTTCATTGCATGTCCCCTAGTCTTTCTATATTCTGATAACGTAAACAATCGATCTACGTTTACCTGTTCCACTCCGTTCATTAATTTATAGACTTCTATCATATCTCCCCTCAGCCATCTCTTTCCCAGGTTAAAGAGCCCTAAACCTTTTAGTTTTTCTTCATAGGGGTATCCTTCCATCCCCTTTACCATTTTAGTGGCTCTTCTCTGAAACGTTTCTAATAATGCTATATCCTTTTTAAGATACAGCAACCAGAATTGCACACAATATTCAAGGTACGGTCGCACCATGGAATTTATTTTTATTTATTTATTTATTTTACAGTTTTTATATACCGCGCTCTTTGGTATCAGCGCGGTTTACAGATAACAAATTTTCGCATTAGAACAATCCTTTGCTTACATTATAACAGGGTCAGTAACTTGGAGATAACATGGGAAACTATATACAAACTATATACAGAAAGATATATTACCTCTGGAAATTTACAGTTCAAGTTGGGATCATAAATTTGGGTGTGCAGGGAGTCTAGTTCGTGTTCTGTTATGACTATGTTGTTGGAATGTCAGAGGCTGTGTGAGTGATTTGCGAGATGGGGGGAGGAGGTGTAGAGTTAGGGCCTAAAAGGTGATGACAGAATAGGTAGTGTTTAAGGACCTTTCTAAATTGAGCGAGGTCTTTTATTGATCGGATATGAGGAGGGAGATTGTTCCAGCAAGTTGGAGCGAATAAGGTAAAGGCCCTGTCTCTGGTTGCTTGGTTACATTTAGTGTACTCCTTTGGTACTACAAGGGTATTCGCGGCTGCGGATCTTCTCAGTCTGTTCGTGGGGGTGTTGATAATAAGTGAGGAGAGGGAAGGTGGGGCTATTTGATTAATTGCTTTAAAGGACAGCAGAAGTGCTTTGTAAGTTATCCTGGCTTGTAGGGGAAGCCAGTGAAGCTCTGTTAGTATGGGGGTGATGTGGTCTCTACTGGAGGTACCGCAGAGGATGCGGGCTGCTGAGTTCATCGCCAATTGGAGTGGGTTGAGGGTGCTCTTGGGTAAACCATGCAGGATGACGTTAGCGTAGTCAAAATGTGGTGTTACAAGGGCTTGGAAGATTGTTCGGAAGTCATTAGGGGCGAGTAGAGGTCTTAAGGGTTTCAGCGTTCTTAATTTGTAGTAAATGGATTTGACGGTCTGCTTTATGTGATCTTTGAAGGTCAGTTCTTGATCGATGGTGACTCCCAGGTAGCGAATCGATGATTTACATGGTAGTTCCGCATCTCTCACCTTCAATGTTGCGGGGGGGGGGGGGGAATTTCTTATTCCTGGTTACGAATAGGACTTCCGTTTTCTTGAAATTTATTCGCAGGTTCTGGGTTAGGAGCCAGTCTGTAATCGCGTTGAAGCAAGCGATTATTGGGGAGAAGTCAGGGGCATTGATTTTTATTGGAGTGAATATCAGTACGTCATCTGCATAGATCAAGCTGGAGGCGTTAAATGTTTTGATGATTTCACAGATTGGTTGCATATATATGTTAAATAGAAGAGCTGATAATGAGGATCCTTGGGGTACACCCTGTTGTTGCTGGAAAGGATCAGAAGTTGAGGATCCTATCCGCACTTGTTGCCAGCAGTCAGTTAGGTAGGATCTACACCATTCCCAAGCTGATCCCTCGACTCCCTTTTCTTGAAGACGGTGAAGAAGTTGTACATGGTTAACCGAGTCGAAAGCTGCCGAGATGTCGAGGAAGATGAGGATGAACCCATTTTCAATTTTGTCAATCCCTCTTGATAAGGTGTTGATGAGTAATGTGAGAAGGGACTCTATACCGTGGGATTCACGGAATCCGTGTTGGCAGGGATCAAGAGGGGCTGAAATATCTATATGCTGCTGCAATTGGATTTGTACCACCTTCTCCATGATTTTGGCTAGAAGGGGTATACTTGAAATTGGACGATATGAATCAGTTTTCGCTGGGTCGAGTTTATTGGTTTTCAGGAGAGGGCGTATTGAAGTTTGCTTGAGAGATGATGGGAATGATACGGTTGTGAAGGAAAGTTGCATGATAAGGGCAAGTGTGGGGTTCAGTTCAGCACGCATTGTTCTGATCCAGTAGGCAGGGCATGGATCGTTTGGGGCTGTGGTAGTATTCAAGGTAGCAATAAGGTCAGTGATGGATTTCACCGTGGGAGCGACAACATTTTTTAGAGGCTGAGTAATTGAGGCGGGGTTGGGTATACAACTTGGTGTGGAGTTCGTGTTAATGGTTTTAGATTGAAGGTAGTCGGCAAAAGACTGAGGCTGAATTGAAATTGATACAGAGGCATTATAATATCCTTTCTTTTATTTTCCATTCCTTTCCTTATGATACCTAGCGTTCTATTTGCTCTCTTGGCTGCCGCTGCACACTTGGTGGAGGGTTTTAACATGTTATCCACAATGATGCCTAAATCTTTTTCTTGGGTGGTGGTTCCTAATGTGGAACCTTGCATCGTGTAACCATAGTTTGGGTTGTTCTTTCCTAGGTGCATAACTTTGCACTTGTCCACATTAAATTTCATCTGCCATTTGGATGCCCAGTCTTCCAATTTATCAAGATCCTCTTGCAATTTTCCACAATCCTCAAGGGTTCTAACAACTTTACATAGTTTTGTGTCATCTGAAAATTTGATGACCTTATTCGTTATTCCCTTTTACAGGTCATTTATGAATATGTCAAAAAGCAGTGGACCCAGCACAGATCCCAGGGGTACACCACTATTCACCTTTCTCCATTGGGAAAATTGGCCATTTAGCCCTTCCCTCTGCTTTCTATCTTTTAACCAGTTCCTGATCAACAGTAGTACACTGCCTCCTATCCCATGACTCTTTAGTTTTGCCAAATGTCTCTGATGAGGGACCTTGTCAAAGGCTTTCCAAAAGTCCAAATACACTATATCAACCAACTCACCTTTGTCTACCTGTTTTTTCACACCTTCAAAAAAACATAAAAGATTAGTAAGACAAGATCTTCCTTGTCTAAAGCCAAGTTGGCTGTCTCCCATTAAGCCATGACTATCTACATGTTCAGCAATTTTGTTCTTTATGATGCTTTCTACCATTTTTCCCGGTACTGACGCCAGGCTCACCGGTCTGTAGTTTCCTGGATCACCCCTGGAACCCTTTTTAAAAATTGGCATTACGTTGGCCATCCTCCAATCTTCAGGTATTACAGATGATTTTAATGATAGTTCACAGATTACTAATAGCAGGTCTGCAGTCTCATATTTCAGTTCTTTCAACACCCTTGGATGTATATCATCCAGTCCAGGTGATTTGCTACTCTTCAGTTTATCAAATAGTTGTAATGCATCTTCCCGATGTATCGATATTTCCTTCAATTCTTCCGCACCTTTAAATACCACTTCAGTCATGGGTAACATCCCTACATCTTCCTCGGTAAAGACCGAAGCAAAGAATTCATTCAGTCTCTCCGCTATCGCCTTGTCACCTCTTAGTGCCCCTTTAACCACTCTATCATCTAATGGACCTACTAATAGCAGGTCTGCAATCTCATATTTCAGTTCTTTCAACACCCTTGGATGTATATCATCCAGTCCAGGTGATTTGCTACTCTTCAGTTTATCAAATAGTTGTAATGCATCTTCCCGATGTATCGATATTTCCTTCAATTCTTCCGCACCTTTAAATACCACTTCAGTCATGGGTAACATCCCTACATCTTCCTTGGTAAAGAATGAAGCAAAGATTCATTCAGTCTCTCCGCTATCGCCTTGTCGCCTCTTAGTGTCCCTTTAACCTCTCTATCATCTAATGGACCAACCGACTCTCTCACAGGTTTTTTGCTACGAATGTACTTGAAAATGTCTTTATTACACATTTTTTCTTCCACAGCAAGCTTCTTCTCAGATTCTCTCATTGCTTGCCTTATCAATGCCTTGCATTTAATTTGCCAGTGCTTGTGCTGTTTCCAGTTTTTGTCATTTGGCTTCTTTTTCCATTTCCTGAAAGATGCTTTTTTTTGGCAACAACAGCCTCTCTGACCTCACCTTTAAACCATGCTGGCAGTTTTTTGGACTTCCTTCCACTTTTCTTAAAACGTGGAATACAGCTGGTCTGGGCTTCCAAGATAGTATTTTTCAACAACACCCAAGCTTGATGTAAGTCTTTAACCTTTGCAACTGCTCCTTTTAGTTTTTTCTTAACTATTTTCCTCATTTTATCATAGTCTCCCTTTCGAAAATTAAAAGGAACATTCCGAACCCAAGCAACATCGTGGGTCCTTGGAGAGGGGGTCTTCCTCGAGGGAACCAAAAAGGAAGAAGAAGCCCTTAAAGGCAGCATCCTTGGTTGGCTCCAATTGGCCTGGATCCTCCCAGGCCCGGTCACAGAGCCCCAGGCATCCGCTCGAACCGTCGGAGAGGGAGAGGACAGCCAAGATTCCCCACAAGGATCCGGTTGCAGACCGACCTCGGCAGGTAGACACAGTCCTCGTCAGGGATTCCCCTCCTAGGGAGCCAGTGTCGGACCCCAGTTCATCTGTGCCCACGTCAAAGGCTGTGGAGCCACTGGGACTGGTGTCCAGGGTGGCGGCCTTCGAGAGTGAGTGCCTTCTTGGACCAGCAGCGGGCGCTGATCTCCGACATGTCCGGTTCCTCTGTCCTGACCACTGGGTGTTCGACCTTGAAGATGTCCCCGGAGGCCAAGCCAATCCTCGAGGCCATGTGGGTCCGAGTTGATCCTTGGCCAAGGTCGTCACAGACGTGTCTTCCAGGCTCGGGGCATGTGGCGCCGGGGCCCTCGAGGCCCGAGTAACACCACAAGTCCTCCTCGGAGTGTTCAGACTGGGAGACTGAGGACGAGGAGTCCCCGGACACCCGTCGGCACCAAGATGTCTGTTCCGATTCCCCGGTCTCTGAACCTCGGAGAAGGTCCCCACCAGAGGATATAGGCTTCTTGGACTTCATCAAGGGCATGTCCAAGGCCTTGGCTTTTCCTACTGAGGAGGATCCTCAGGCTGATGAGCTCAAGATCCTCCAATATGAGGATCCTCCCCGGGAATCGCTCACGGTGCCCATTCCTCCCATCCTGGAGCGGCTTATGTTCCGCATATGGGAGACAACAGGCATCGATGCCGGTGGTCAGCAAGCGGCTCATCTCAATGTATCGAGTCCGCTGGAGCCCTGGGTTTCAGAAGTCACAGCAGCCGCACAACTCCATGGAGGTGGAGTTAGTCATGCATCAGCTGAAGAGTCAGAAGACGGACTCCTCAGTGCCCTCCGGCAGGGAGGCCCACACCTTGGATGCCCTCTGCAGAAAGTGCTACCAGGGCTTGATACTGAATTGCCGTATCCAGGCCTACCAGTTGTACATGGGAATGTACCTGAGGGACCTGGCGAAGGAACTCACCAGGTACTCAGTTGGTCTCTCCGAGGAACTTTATAGTGCTTCAAGAGCCTGTCCAAAGTCGTCCACGAGTGCTCCAAATTTCTGTTTCAGGCGGCCTATGATGGTTTTGAGACGGTGGCCTGGGTAACTGTGGCGGGCACCGGTGCATGCCGCCAACTTTGGCTCCAGTCGTCCGACCTCAAGCAATGGGTTCAGGACAAGTTGGTTGATGTCCCGTGTCCGGGGGAAAATCTTTTTGGCAAACCCATGACCGACAAGGCCGCAGTGCTGGAGACCGAGTTCATGACGAGGACTAGGCTCTCCAAGAAGACCACTGCCCCTCCCCGAAGGAAGGGCTCGGGTAAAAAGCCCTTTAACCTGAGGAAGTCCACTGCTTACTGAAACTTCCTACCTTACCAGGCCTCCTCGCCTCCCCAGCAAGTGCAGCAGGCTAAGGGACAAGGGCATGGCCCGCATAAGCAGAAGGCTCCCAAGCCCCAGGCCTCGGCTCCGGCCCAGCCTGGAGGGAGCTTTTGACTCCTGCAGCGTAGGCCCTCTCCCAAATGGAGATCAGCAGCCTACAGGAGGCCACCTTACCCTTTATGCCCACAGGTGGGGAGCTATAACCAATGACTCCTGGGCATTAAAGGTGGTCAGGGATGGTTACCTCCTCCATCTGAGCCAAGTATCTCCACACTACTCCCGGGAGAGCCCCTCAGGTCTCCCCTTCACCGGGATCTTCTTCTGAAGGAGTTGTCAGGCCTTCTCGAGGACCAAGCGGTGGAACCGGTGCCCCACCACCTCACGGGCAAGGGGTTCTACTCTAGGTACTTCCTCATGCCAAAGAGGACAGGGGGCCTAAGGCCCATCCTCGACCTGTGCAATCTCAACAAATTCCTGGTGAGGGAGAAGTTCAAGATGCTCTCCCTTGGAACATTGCTACCTTACCTCCGCCAGAGAGACTGGCTATGCTCCTTAGACCTAAAGGATGCCTATACTCACATCCTAATCCACCCAAACCACAGGTAATACCTACACTTTGTGGTGGAAGGCAATCATATCCAGTACACGGTTCTTCCCTTTGGCCTAGCCTCGGCCCCCAGGGTATTCACAAAGTGTCTGGCAGTGGTCGCAGCCTTTCTCAGGCTCCAGGGGATATTTGTCTTCCTCTATCTCGACGACTGGCTCATCAAGGGCACTACAGCCTCCGAGGTGCAGCAGGTCATGACACGCACCTCCCAGGTCCTGCAACAGTTGGGTTGCATTATAAACTACCCCAAGTCGAACCTTTGCCCGTCGCAAGAGCTGGAATTCATTGGGGCAAGAATCAACACCCTTCGGTCAAAGGCTTTCCTGCCCGCAGACAGGGCAGCCAGGCTCATGATGCTAGCCAGAGATATGCAGCACCGCCCCTCGGTGCCAGCCAGGCATCTTCTATGCCATCTCAGGAAGATAGCCTCTACGGTGCATGTCACTCCAGATGCCCCCCTCCACATGCGAACAGCACAGTGGTGACTCAGGGACCAATGATCCCAGATCATGGGACACCTCCAGGACAGAGTGCAAGTGACCTGCCAGCTGGTAAAGTCCCTCATCTGGTGGCTGTCGTCCCAGCACTTGGAGGCGGGCATGCCTTTCCAGACTCCCAACCACTCAAGGGTCCTCACCACAGATGCCTCCCTGCTGGGCTGGGGAGCCCATTGTGAGGGCTACCACATCCAGGGCACTTGGTCCTCAGACGAGAGCATTCAGCAGATCAAGCTCCTGGAGCTGCGGGCCATTCATCTCGCACTGAAGGCCTTTCATTATCGCCTAGGTCACTGGTTAGTCCTAGTTCATATGGACAATCAGGTGGCCAAGTTCTGTGTGAAGAAGCAGGGAGACACAGGGTCCTGTGTCCTCTGCCAGGAAGCCCTGGATCTGTGCTCTTATGCAGTCCAACAGGGAATACTCCTCAGAGCAGTATACCTGCCTGGCCAAGACAACTTGCTGCTGACAGACTCAGCAGGATTCTCCATCTGCACAAGTGGCAGCTGGACCCAGGGGTAGCCAGCACACTTTTCCAGACCTGGGGGGAACCGCTGATGGATCTGTTTGCAAACCTGGACAGTCACCAGTTACCCCGCTTCTGCTCCCGACAGCCTCACCCCGCCAGGGTGGCTGCTGATGCCTTCCTGGTCTCATGGTCAGAGGGACTTCTGTACACTTTCCCTCTGACACTACTGATCGCCAGGACTCTGTTCAAGACTCTCCACGACAGGGCCTCGGTCATCTTGGTAGCTCCAAGGTGGCCCAGGCAACCGTGGTTTCCACTGCTTCAGCAACTGGCGGTGGAGGTCTCCATACCCCTGAGGTCCGCCCTCCGACTCCTTTACCAGGAGGGGGGCTTTCTCCTACATCCCAACCTCGGCTCTCTCTTGCCGACGGCGTGGCTGCTGAGAGGGTGACTTTAGCCCTGCTCCATCTTCCTAGAGAGGTAGAGGATGTTCTGCTAGCCTCACGCAAGGCATCTATGAGACAGGCCTATGCCTTTAAGTGGTGTAGATTCACACTTTGCTGCACTGAGTGGGGGACCGACCCCTTCTCTTGCCCGGTGGTCATGGTGTTGCAATACCTGCTCCACCTCTCTCATGCGGGGCTCTGTTAGGGTACACCTCAGTGCCAAAGCGGTGAACCACCATCAGGTGGATGGGAAGCCACTCTCTGCCCACCCAGTGGTGTCCCACTTCCTAAGGGGCCTACTCCTATCTAAGTCCCCGGTTCACCCCCCGCCGACTGAATGGGATCTCAATGTGGTGTTGGGGCAGCTCATCCTGCCACCATTCGAGCCCCTGGCTATTTGCCACCTTTGCTATCTCTCCTGGAAAGTGGTTTTCCTGGTCACACTCACTTCTGCCCATAGGGTAAGTGAGCTCCAGGCCCTTGTGGCTGAGGCGTCTTACACCAAGTTTTACAAGAATAGGATGGTGCTTCGCACATATCCCAAATTCCTTCTGAAGGTGGTGTCCTCCTTCCACCTCAATCAGGATGTGGTCCTCCCTACATTCTTTCCCAGACCGCAAGCCAGTCGGGCAGAGATGGTCCTCCATACCTTGGACTGTAAGAGGGCTTTGTCCTTCTCTATCCAATGCACTAAAGGCCACCAAAACGTCTTTGAGCTTTTTGTTTCCTACAACCCCAGTAAGCAGGGGAGGCGATGTCCAAGCATACAATGTCCACATGGGTGGCGGACTGTATTGCCCAGGCCTATGAGGAGGCGAGGCTTCCGTTGGAAGGCCGGGTCACGGTGCACTGGGTCAGGGCTATGGTGACCTCAGTAGCCAACCTGCATTCAGTCTCGCTAGCAGACATCTGCTGAGCCGCCACCTGGTCTTCAGTCCATACCTTCGCATCTCTTTACTGCCTGGATAGAGAGTCCCGACAGGACAGTGCCTTCGGCCAGGCCATGCTCTGTAACCTTTTCGGGATCTAGGCAACTCCTACCCTCTGACCTTTCTGTGTTCAGGCTACCGGAGTGCTAGTTCCATCGGACACAGGGTTCTTGTTTGGTCCGTTATACGGACTTCATTGCTGCTGCTTGTGGCTCTCCATGAGGGAGCCCTTTTTTTGGCTATAGGTTCTTGGTAGCCTGTAGCTCAGGATCATATATGTGAGGACTGACTTCCTGCTTGTTCCCGGAGAAAGCATAGTTACTCACCTGTAACAGGTGTTCTCCGGGGACAGCAGGAATCAGTCCTCACAACCCTCACTCCTCCCCTTGGAGTTGCAGTCATACCATCTTTATTTGTTTTTGCCAGCTTTTAGCTATGTCATGTGACTGAGCAAGATGGCACCCTTGGGTGGGAAGAGGACCACACATGCTTGGTAGCAATCCCAAAGGCTTTCTTTGAAAGCTGGGGATTTGCTCCGTGCGGGCTCCGTCGGCACCGCTGTTACCCATATGCGAGGACTGATTCCTGCTGTCCCCGGAGAACACCTATTACAGGTGAGTAACAACGCTTTTTCAAATTACAAGTAGTAGATCTGCAATTTCATTTTTGATGTCTTTCAGCATCCTGAGAAATATACCAGCCGGTCCAGTTTATCAAAATGCCTTAATACATTTTCCAGGTTCATCGAGATTTTTTTGTTTTTCTGATTCATTACCATTAATTATCATTTATGTCATGAGTCTTCTCTATTTTGTCTTCAGTGAAGATCAGAACAAAGAATTAATTTAGTTTCTCCACTATAGCCCTGAACTCCCTTAGTGTCCCTTTAACCTCTCCATCATCTAATGGTCCTTATGACTCCCTTTCAAGATTTTTGCTTCAGATGTACTTGAAAAAAATTGAAACAAAAATCCTGAAAGGGAGTCAATTGGACCATTAGATGACAGAGGGGTTGAAGAGGCACTAAGGGAGGACAAGACTATAATGGAGAAACTAAATGAATTCTTTGCTCTGGTCTTCACTGAAGAAAATATAGGGACTAAGGGGATGCACAATGAAGTTACTGTACAAGTAACACATTTAAGCTCAAGAATTTCTTGCCAGAAGATGTAGTAAAAGCTGTTAATGTAGCTGGATTTAAAAAAAAGTTTGCACAAGTTCCTTGAGGAAAAGTCCATAGACCTTATTAAAGTAGACTGGGGCATATCCACTGCTTAGCCCTGAGATAAGTAGCATGGAATCTGTCTACCTTTTGGGATACTGTTGGAAACAGTATCTGGCTCTGGCATACCTTTGGTCTAACCCAGTACAGCAAATCTTATGTTCTTATGCCTCCCCATCCAATGTATCACAGTGTTGGTGCCTCCAGTTTTGTGGGCAAGCACCAAGGAGGAAAGGAATTATCTAACTATCCTAGTCAGACCCCAATGAAATGGATGAATAGAGCAGCTAAGGCTATGGCACCTGCAGTGACTTCCAGAAGATCCAACACAGAAATAGCCAAGGAGAAACATGTCATGGAGGACAGTGAGCAGCAGAGAACTATAGTATTTCCTGGATCTGAGAAAAAGAACACAGATTGTTTTGTTAGAGAAAGAGACCAAGGACAATGGTTGTGGATAGAACTAAGAGACTGGGAGTGTGTTACTTGAATTTTCTTTTGTTCTCTGCCAACAAAATCTGTGTATCTTTTGAGAACTTGACAGGCACTTGTGACCTGGATTGGCAACTGTTTGAAACAGGATACTGGGCTTGTTGGACCCTTGGTCTGACCAAGTATGGCATCTCTTATGTTCTTATTTGTGAATTTTTTGTGCTCAATCAATGTATTGACTACTTCTGTGTTGGATCTTCTGGAAGTTCCTGCAGGTGCTGTAGCCTTAGCTACTCTATTGGCTTTAAGCAGTTTTCAATAAACCCCCATTAGTTCAGAACAAATATTCTGGGCTTGACTGAGTTATTAGGTGTAGAGTGAGCAAGGTTAAGGTGCCATAGGCTTCCCAGCTATTGCTGTCCCCATCCCAGGATCCCTAGGAATTCTTGATAGGTAAGCCTGCAGGGACAGTATTTCTTCTGGGAAGGTATGCCCCCAGTCTGCCAAACAGCATATCCAGCCACTCTTGGGGATTCCCAGACTGGAAGGGGTACAAGTGTATACCTGGAAGAGAGGTGAAATGGAGGAGATATGATAGAGACATGTAAATATCTTCAAGGCATAAATATCTCCAGGGTATAAATGCACAGGGGTCAGGTCTCTTTCAACAGAAATCAGACTCTGAAACAAGGGGGCCATGGGATAAGGGTAAAAGAGAATAGAGTCCAGACTAATTTAAGGAAATATTTCTTTATAGAAAGGATGGTAGATGCATGATGCATGCAGCCTTCCAATGGAGATAGTGGAGGGATTTCAAGAAAGCATGGGACTAATATAGAGGATCTTTAAGGGAAAGGAAGGAATTATAGAGAATGTGCAATTAGATAAGTCATGTGATCTTTTTTCTGCCCTCATTTTCTATGTTTCAAATCGAAGTTGAAGAACAAGCCACTTCTATCCATTTCTTCTACTGCAGGGTATAGGGTTCTAGCAATTACAGAATAACTTGGTATAAATCAAGTAGGTGGAGAAACAAATATCAAAGTCCACTTGAATAAAGCTAGGCAAATATTTTATAGAAGGCTCAATGAGCAAAGAGCCTTTTATAAAATACATATTGCACAGTTGAAGATCCATGATGCTACATACAAAAGAAAAGGCTATTTTTAAACATAAAAGTACAGAAAAGAATGGAGTTATATTGGGAATATACCCGTATGAGTAGTGCTACATACCCACATATGTTGCCATTTTATAAACAGCCACAATATATATGTTTATTTGGCACCATTTATACCTGTATGTAGTGCATTTTGTAAATTTCACACACAGCAGCTGGCAATTAAGGATCCTTTCTCAAAAAGGCAGTTTAATCTCAGGATGGTAAATCTGGCACTCGGAGAAGTATGAAAATTTCCACTTTCCACTTTCAAGTGCCAAGTTCTAGAAACAAGCTATTCGGTGGTTATGTATGACATCAAGCAGGTATAAATGCTAATAGGTAAAAATGCTGCAGTATATGTGTATTGCAGTTACCAAAATGAATACACATATACTGCAAAGGACCGCCCACAACATGCCTCCAAACAGAGTGACAGAATTCAAAATGGCATGGGACAGACACAGTGGATCCCTTTATAGCAACAGGATAAAATCAAAATAAGCATAACTATCTCTTATATCTGAACAAATAGATGTGACGTACACAGAGTTGTGGGTACACCCCTAAACAAAGGCATGGGGAGGCGTGACCTGCATAGAGCAGCAAGTACACTTACTCTTGCCACCTTGCTGGGCAGACTAGATGGACCATACTGGTCTTTATCTGCCATCATATACTATGTTACTATGCCAGTTCACATGTATGACTTTGCTTCTTATACATGTGGATGGCACTTAAAGATTTTCAATTTAACTCCCTATTGTTTATCTTGGCCATACATTGAAGCACATAAGAGGGGGGAAAATGGGAGACGAACAGCAGAAACTTTAGAATTTCTTATTGATGGATACATTGCTACTATTCAAAAACTTTATATGTTTCCTAAAGATACATTATGTAATTTAATGGTGAACTACTGTATATTTCATGGATCTGTTTTCCAGAGGTGTTTTAAAGAAAGTATGATCAAACGTCTAGCTAGACATCATGCATGTCATATCTGCATTATATTCCAGTTTAATCATGGTAAGGAATGAAGCCCTGAAGCACTGAAACATAGCTAACTGCTTTACATACCCATCAAGCAGTGCTATGACATTCTTCCTGGGTCTCCCAATATTAGGTCCATACAAGCTTGCTCTGGAATAGGTCCGAATAGACTGTAGCATGCTCCTTAGCTGAATGTAGTCCTTTCCTAACTGGCTTCCATTCACTGTACGTCCATTAAGTGCCCGATAGTTGTTGGGCTCTGGAGAAACATTAGACATAGAAGTCAGAGCTATTAGGATCAGTCTTCCACTTGCTATCTCATCCTCAACTCCTTCCTATTCAACTAGCACTACTTTAACTGATTTTCAGATCTCATACCCTTAGGATTGGCTGATGGTACAAATAATATTTAGAACTATAAACAAATAAAAAATGAATGCAAGATCAAAAGTATGCAAAGTAGATATGGCAAATTTGCTTACCTGTAATGGGTAAGCAGTCCGCACATATAGGCAATGTTAACTTGATGGCACCAACTAACAGAATTTCCGAAGCTGTTTAGGAAAAGCCTATATAGCTCTAGTAGCATTGTGGCAGTTCCCATTGAAACCATAAGTATCAGGGATGTGCTGATACTTATGTTTTCAATGAATAAAGTTGTATTTATTTTATTTTCTTTGGTTCCATTTTTAAAGATTCAAGCATTGCCCCATTTTATGAAATACAACCCTAAAGCCCTTTCTATGTCCTCCCACTGCCAAATATCTTACCCCATCTGTAGTAAAGAAGGCAGAACAATTTTCAGCAGGCCCAGCTCCATTCAGTCTATATAGCAAAATGGCTCTGGCAACCTGAAGCCTGTATGATTTTCAGAATGGCACTGGCCTCGGATCAATTAATACCATTTTGCAGTATGCAACCAGCAGGGCAGGAGTGACTGGGATCACTCCTGCCAACTTCACAGACTGCTGATAGGATAAGATGCTTGGATGGAGAGATCTAGGGGCATGGATGGGGACAATAACAAGTGCAAAAGATCCCTTTGGGACCCTCCTTAATCCAGTATGCTCCTAGCAGCAGGGCCATGCCACTTTAGTTTAGTGAGCAGGTGCAAACTATTTTGCTACAGCATGTTCTCCCTAAACTTGTATAAGCCAGAAACCCCTAGGAATTACAAGTAATCAATGGTCTGTTTTCAGAGTGATAAATAATAACCTAAAAATGTTGATCACTCCATTTAAACACTAGTACAACGTGAAATTCTGTTTTACGATCTACTTTCCTCTCCTACTGTGGGAATGTTCCACCTTATTCTTATACCAAAAGCTGTTGAGTTTCAAACTCCTCCCTTATCAAACCTTTACAACTGTTTAATGCACGGGCGGTCTTAGACTTGTCGGCACTGCATTATAGATGTTGGAACTTATCTATTATAGTGCCTAATAGCATCAATGACCTGTCCAGCAAATTGTCACTCCCACAGATTGAACTTTCAAGTTATTCTCAAACTTGTAAATTGTGAATTTGAAACCAATGCTTAATGCTTAGCTTTAAAGTGCTCCCCAACGCCATCCATTGGCACCCTTTCTTGCGTTTCACTCCTTCAGGGTTTCTTCAGGGGGACCCGCAATATTCAAAGCTTGTAGACAGAGAAAGAAAGTATCAAATGAGAGCTTGACTAAATGAGAGAAGAGATAATGTAGGAAATTCCCATGTGGAGAAAGTCTGTGTGTAGAACAGGATCTCATAGAGAAGGGGAAGGTCCTTGTTGATTGAAACTGGAAGCTCAGTTGAAGAGATTAGATTTACCCAGCACCAGAGAACCACTAACCCAAAAAACAGGCAAAATGTGTAAAGAGATCACAGATGAAAAAGCATAATGTTGATCACAAATGAAGAGACAGATGAAGGAGCAGTATGTTGTAGTATTATACTGAAAGTGTTAAATCTATTCTGTATAACCTCTGGAAAGAAAGACTACTTTAAAGTGGTCTCTGTTTTGCATAAGTCTTCAGTAAAGTTTAGCTGGAGCATCTAAGTGCTTGTGGCAAAGTGTAAAGCACTATATTTTATTTTACATATATACCAGGGCCTTAAAGGGAAATGCCTTCCCCCTGGGAGACACTACCCCTAAAAGTGAGAGTGCATATGCTGAAAGTGTGACGACTGGGAAAAATAAATGTTTTTATGTACCATTGGATGTGCCATACCCTTTGGCCCACCTGAACAGGGGTTACATATAGCACCCTGTAACATGGGGCTGACTATAAAAAATGGTGCCCAGTGAAGTGGGGAATAAAGATGTAGTAAACAAAGGTGTAGTAAATGAAATGGAACCTGTAAGTGTAGCACATAAAAGAGAGCCCACCAACATGGAACTTAGTGTACAACAAGAAACTGGAGTGGAAAGAGACATTTTGGGAATTTTGGAGCTGCAGCCAAAATTCATGGAAAACTCATGAATACGAACATATAGTCACAAAAATTGGCTATTTGGAGGTATATGGAGGGCAAACATGTGAAATTCAGGGAGAAGGGGATACTGCACATATGCCTAATGTCAGTGATGATCTCACTGACTGTGAGTGAATCAGAAGAATCCAAGATGCACAAGGGACTAAGACAAAAATGACATGTGTAGGGTGTCCAACAAAGAGCATGAGGAGACCATGGAGAACCAAGCAATGGGAAACTTAGTTCTGAGTCACGGGAGACTGCCAAGTGAGCCTGGTGCCTGTAACGGATGCACCACATTTCATCTTTGAGAACCAGAATAACCATGCAATTGCTGTAGCTTATGGAAGTAATAGAGACTGGAGTTAGTTCACTCACAAGGGGAACAGACATAGTAACCACAACTATCTTTATTTCCACTTCTGCCGGATAGGTGACAAAATTGAAAGAATTTACTGTCACTGAATTAGAGGTCTGAGAGGAGAGTACTGGCAAGTACATTCTAGTGATGAATAATACCCCTAAGGGACTAGAAGAGGAAACACCTCATTCCCCACCCCATCACAAGCATTCTTGGTCCCGCCATTGTCGGAAGATGCTTGAAAAACCCAAACAGAATTTGAGGCTGTAGAGCAAGTGAGGAGTGCATGGCCATGGCAAGCTCTAGACAAGGCATGTGTGACATCTTGGAGCAACATAGATGATCACTCCCCCACCCCCCGCCATTTGGGATTGACTTCTATCATATTCAGGAAGTAACTTTTTAGCTTGAAGTTATTACTCTGACAATGAATGCTGGAGAGGACAAAGACAAGATCAGAGCCTAAAATGAACTACCTGATGTAGTGACAGACCACTCTGCTTACAGTACCCTAATATACCAATAAGGAAAAGGATAAGAAAGTTAAGGAAACAAAGGAGTCAGTGAATCTCCACCTTTTTATTATATGCCTTTCTGTCAGCTGGGTAGAGATCCCAATAAATTTTGGCTAAGAAAGTTGGAAGCAGAGTTAGCAGCCATTGCGCCAGACTGTACAGGAGTGTTTGAGCCTTTGTTTATGAAGGATGTATCACTGGCCACTTGAATCTTAAAAGGCAGAAAATAATACCCCATATCCAGAATACTTTTACCCCTCCAGGACAGGATGTGTGCTGCTAGGAGGTGAAAATGATGAGCAAGTCTTGTGATGATTGGGCAGCAGCCACAGCAACCCTTTTATGAAACCCCATTAACCAGATACGATAACACAGGTACACTAAAAAAAATTTTTTTTAAACTGCCTCTAATGTTTCGATTGATTTTTACGTTTTTTGGTGCACTGAATCCAAATCTGGTAACCAATTTGCTCCATCACGTAGAGATTTTTTGCTACATTGGGTTAGCAGTTTGAGGTGAACGTTTCAGATTGAGTGCGATCGAGATAAAAGTTTCTTGGATGAATTCTTTATACTAATTGTTTAGTAGTTATTCAAATAAGAATAAAGAAAATTGTAACAAGGCAGCACATAAGAATAGAGTAATGTCAACACAACACACTGTGATGATAGCAAAATTGTCTGCAATTAAAACAGCCACATACATGTGCACAAACATTGAGCATATAAGAGCGAGGTTAGACACAAAGCAAAGCAAAGAAATGTGCAAAAAATGTTGTACAGGTATGTATGTAAGAATAGAAAACGCAAACCGCACCATTGCAATACATGAAGACAAACACCCGATGGTGTGAAAATAAAATTCTAATAAATGAGATCCGACACTGTGGTAATAACTAGCAAATTTTTATTTCAAAGTTTAGTAAAAACACGATATTTGTCAACACAGTTTAGATTTTAAAGTCATTCTTGGGTCAATCAATCTCCTGGTGGGCCCGTTTCTTCTTCCCCCGAATGCTTCTCTTGGTGCGCTGCTTGGCGTATTTTTCATCTGGGGTTTCCCGCAGCAGCAACCAGCAGAAATCAGCCATCATAGTGGTGTTCCATCTTCCTTGGTACCTTCTCTCTGCGTCCTTGATGTCCTGGTGAAACCTTTCACCTTGTTCTTCACTGTACGCTCCCAAGTTTTCGGGAAAGTAGTTCACATGGGAGTGCAAGAAATGGACTTTCAGGCTCATGTTACAGCCTTGTTCTTTGAAGGCATTGAGCATCCTGGCAACAATATCCTTATAGTTCTCATCCCGCCTGTTCCCCAAGAATTTGAGAACAACATCCTTGAAGGAATCCCAGGCTTCTTTTTCCTTCTCAGACATCGTTTCAGTGAATGCTCCATCTGAAATGAGTTTCCTTATATCAGGGCCAACAAACACTCCTTCCTTTAGCTTTGCTTCAGAAAGTCGGGGGAACTTTGAGCAAAGGTACCGAAAGCACTCACCATCTTTTGGAAGGGACTTGATGAATTGCTTAATGAGACCCAACTTAATGTGGAGAGGTGGTAATAGAATTTTATCACGAGGTACCAAGCTCTCATGAAGAACATTTTTCTCACCGGGTCTCAAATACTCCCGAATTGGCCAGTCTTTTTTCCCCCAGTGTAGGACGCGGGCCCGGCTATCCCACAAGCAAAGGAAGCAGGGATATTTGGTGAAACCGGATTGCTGCCCTAATAGCATGGATAGAATTTTAAAGTCTCCACAAATCATCCACTTATGCTCATCATAACGAATCTTCTGAAGAATCAGGGCCAAATTCTCGTATTTTTCTTGGAGAATAACAGAGTGAGCAATAGGAACTGAAGCGAATGTGTTGCCATTATGAAGAAGAACACCTTTTATGCTGTCTTTTGACAAATCAATGAACAGCCGCCATTCAGCAGGATCATACTTGAGTTTAAACTTTTCCATCACTCCGTATATATCGTTGCAAAATACCAAATCTTCCTCTTTGCTGAAATACTTCAAAAATTGTGTCTCGCGGTTGCGGTACCAATAAAAAGTGGTTCCTGGTGACAATAGATTTTTCTGTTTAAGCCGAGAACCTAGCAGTTGGGCAGCATCTTTTGGGAGTCCTAAATCCCGGACTAAATCATTCAATTCAGCTTGAGAGAAAAGTTCAGGTTTCGGATCTGGTTCAGTTTCAAACTCGGAAGTACTGGACTCATCGGGAAAAGCCATCTGATGAGTCTCATCATGATCAGAACCGTCCACACAAATATGATCCAAAGATTTTGGTGGTTCAGGCACAGGTACTTCGTTGCTATGAGGCATAGGCCTAATTGCTGAGGGAAGGTTGGGGTAACTTAGTACGTTCTTATTTTTTAAGTTGTATCCCTTCACAATGCAAGAGCAAAAATAGCAGTCACTGCTGTGGTCTCTTTGTTCACGCCACATCATAGGTATTCCGAAATGAAATGCTTGTTTTTTACCTTTCATCCATAAGCGTATGTCTTGCACACTTTGTGAGGAGCCCACGGTTTGTCTTGATCGCCTAACTTCAAACCGAAATAGGCGAAATATACTTTTTTAATAAATGCAGAAATGTTCCTCTGCCGCTTTTTCACGGTATATTCCCCACAAATAAAACAAAAACTGTCCGGAGAGTTGACGCAACCTCTGGCTCTGTGAGCCATCACAAATACACAGCACTGCAAACTACAAGTGTAGTGAACCACTTCGGAATAAAGCTGGATTACGACTGAGCAAACAAAAGGTAATAATGAACTTGCAAGAAACTGAAATTTGACAGGAACATTCATGTCGCAACCACCGTGTTTGAGCGAGCGAACGAGGCGAGGCGAACAGGAAAGAACATGCGCCAGCGCGAGTACTGGATTTAGCCCCCCGCCTCCCAATTGTCCTGTTAATGTATAAAATGAATACAAAACACTCTAAAATATCATGAGGGAGTGTTTCTAGTTAGTTAACCATTACAACCTCTATTTTGGGCCAAGAAAATAAACTGCAATCGGCTAAAAAGAAATTATGTGAACATTCCTTATATGGGTAAGAAATCTAATTTTGCAAGAAAACGTGACGTGATGGAACATTTTGGCTATTTTTCCTGGATTCAGCACCCCAAAATCTATAGGAATCAGTTGCAAAACTGGAGGCAGTTTTTTGGTAGTGTACCTGTGTAATCTATAACAAAAAAGTAAAGAACATTAATATGAAATAGAAAAAAACCAAAGAAAATGAAAATGCATGCAAACAAACAGGGAATGCATAGAAATGAAGTGATCCTGCCTGCACACCTCTACTGGGATGCTACTGGCAATATGGCACCAAAAAATATATGTGGCAATGTCTAATCAGCACATAGAAACATAGAAACATGATGACAGAAAAAGACCACATGGCCTGTCTAGTCTGTCCTTCCATATCAACAACTACAACAGTCCACTTTTTACCTTTAGAGATCCTCTGTGTTGGTCCCATGCTTCTTTGAATTTAGTTACTGTCCTCATCTCTACCACCTCCACTGGGAGACTATTCCACGGATCTACTACTCTTTCCGTAAAGAAATATTTCCGCATATCACTCCTGAATCTATCTCCCTTCACCCTCATCCCATGTCCCCTCGTGCAGAACTTGCTTTCAATTGAAAGAGGCTCTCTCCCTGAACATTTATGCCACGGAGGTATTTAAACATCTCAATCATATCACCTCTGTCCCGCCTTTCCTCTAAGGTGTACATATTAAGATCCTTAAGTCTGTCCTCATATGCTTTATAATGAAGCCCACTAATCATTTTAGTAGCCACCCTCTGCACCGACTCCATCCTGTTCACATCCTTTTGAAGGTGCGGTCTCCAGAATTGCACACTATACTCCAAATGAGGTCGCACCAAAGACTTATACAGAGGCATTATCACCTCCTTTTTTCTGCTAGCCATTCCTCTCCGTATGCACCCAAGCATCCTTCTAGCTTTTGCCGTCGCCTTTTCTACCTGTTTAGCTACTTTAAGATCATCAGACACAACCACGCCTAGGTCCCGCTCTTCTTTAGTGGACAAAAGTACTTCACCTCCTATACTGTTTTGCTCCCTTGGATTGCTGCAGCCCAAATGCATGACCTTACATTTTTTAACATTAAATCCCAGCTGCCAAATTCTAGACCATTCGTCAAGCTTAGCTAGATCCCTCCTCATGTTATCTACACCTTCCCGGGTGTCTACTCTATTGCAGATTTTGGTATCATCTGCAAAGAGGCAAACCTTAGCTGACAGCCCTTCCGCTATATCACTAACAAAGATGTTAAAAAGAATCGGACCAAGGACAGATCCCTGGGGCACACCACTGGTAACATCCTTCTCCTCAGAGTGAGCTCCATTTACTTGTACTCTTTGCCGCCTCCCACCCAACCAATTTCTAACCCAAGCAGTAACTTTAGGGTCCATCCCTAGGGTGCTCAGTTTGTTTATAAGTTGCCTGTGAGGAACAGTGTCAAAGGCTTTACTGAAATCTAAATACACCACATCTAGAGCTCTCCCTCGGTCCAACTCCCTGGTCACCCAGTCAAAGAAATCAATCAGATTTGTCTGACACATATTTCTGTCCCCTGTAGGGCACCAGCAGGGCACAACCCTATATCACCACCACCAAAGGAGAAGCAGCAGCAGGTCCTACCATTGTCCCTAGCACCACAGCAGCACATGCACCTGGAGCCCACTCCAGGGCAGCAGGCAGCAGCACAACAGCCACCAGCACCACCTCAACCGCACCAATTCCAGGAGCAGTCAGTGCTGACAGCCCCTTCCTGGCCCTTTTCTGAATTCTGCTCACATTTTGGGCAGTTCTCTTTCTAGGAATTTATTGTATTCTCCACTGAATAATCTTGAGTAAGTCAGCTAGAGTATAGTTTAATAGGCAAACTTTCAGTTAAATTAAAGTCAGTTAAGGTATAACTTAAAACAAGAACATAGAGCAGGGTAAGTATTCTTTGGGTATACAAATAAACTGTTTGCTAGAGAAAATGTTTTGCAAAAAGGCCTTCCAGTTGGGAGGCAAGAGAACTGGGATATTGTTTAAATAGGTGTCAGCCTGGTGACAGATCAAAGGGGCAAGTTTAAAAGATCCCTCTATCAAACCAAGGGCAGTGTGAATCACCAAGAGAATTGTTAAAAAAGATTGCCTTTGAAGGGCAGATATAATATGTCAACCAGAACTCAGTGATATTCAGTCTTGAAGGATTGCTGAGAGAGGAGCTACTATTACTACTGCATTTACCTGCGGGCAAATTCTCAAAATCTTGTGGAAAGGGAATTCTTTGGGTTAAGCTGATAAAATGTATGTCTATTTAAAATGACATGTTAGTTAAGTCAGGGTATAAATTGACAGGCACATTTTCAGTTAAATTTAAGTCAGTTGAGGTATAGTTTAAAAGGCAAACTTTCAGTTAGTGCAGGGATCTCGAACTCCAGTCCGAGAGGGCACAAAATCATTCAGGTTTTCAAGCTGTCCCTAATGAATATGCATGAGATACATTTGAATACAAATTCATTAGGAACAGCCTATGATTTATAAGCTCTTAAGCTCTTAAACTAGTTAAAGGGAAAGGAGGGAAATTTTTCACTTTCAGGTTTAACTGGTTGTCTTCACCAGCAAATTATTAGACCTTAGGAATAGATTAATTCTAGGTCTTTGCAGTTCATCTTGAGGTGAATATTAAACAAAGTCCCTTAAACTTATTAGGTATACTTGTATTGGTTCAAGTATCCATATTCCCCTTGAACATCTCTAAACAGCTATAGAATCATTATAACTAAGATGCAGAAAGCAGTCAAGCAGTGTAATGGGGGCTATCCACATTTTTAAGAACATTAGATATGCCATACTGGGTCAACCAAGGTCCATCAAGCCCAGTATCCTGTTTCCAACAGTGGCCAATCTAGGTTATAAGGTCCTAGTTTTTGTACTAACTGTAACATGTATGATTATTTTTTTTATGTGTAAACTAGGTGTAAAGAGCATCTTGCTCTCAGGGAATGAGTCTGGAGGCTAGAGTAACAGACTTAGAGGAGATGAGGCAGACAGAGAGGAATATAAAGCAGACCTTCAGGGACATAATAGAGAAGTCTCATCTCCAGTCTGACAGCCTTTCTCCTGCCATGGATGAGAGAGGTCTTTTTTTTGCCTCTCTGTCCTTTGGGAAGAGAAGTGCCCCTCTTACAAGCTGTGCTGGAAAGGTGAATTTTACTTGCTTCTTGTGAGTGAATTTGATGGCTTTCTGTGAGTGCTGTCTGTCTCTTTCTACATATTTATTTATTTGTCATTGTTAGTGTGCTCCCTTACCTCATTGGCCCATTTTCTCTTGCACCTTTGTTCAGTTTTTCTCAGCTGAATAACTTATACCCCACCCCCTCCCCTCTACCCACCCATCCCATGGCTCTCAGTCTCTTATAGCTGTCATCAGCTCATTACTTCACTTACTCACAGGTGCACCTAATCCCTTTGGACTCTCTCCCACCTTCTATTTCTTCTAGCCTCTTCTCTATCCCTCTTCTATGGCTCCTCATCACATTGTCTTACTTTTCTTCATATTCCCTAATTGTCTCTCCTCCTACCAACACCTTCACTCCTCCCCTCCTTATCTCCCTTTTACCATCCTCACTTCCCCCTCCATTCTGTCTTCTACCCTATCATCGGCTCTTGAGCTTCACCACTTTCTCCTTCTCATTCAGCCATCTCCTCTCTCTCTAAGGCAACCTCACCCTCATTTCTCCTGTACTGTCTCCTCTCTGCCCTGTACTCTGCTACTCCTTCTCCTTCTCCTATCCAGAGATATCAACCCCAAACCTGGCCCCACTAGACTTCTGTCACACTCCGAGAAGAGACCTTTATGCAACACCTCTAATCTCATTAATATCCCTCTCCTTTCCCCTTCTATTCTCCCTTTTTCATGTGCCTTGTGGAACACACACTCCATCTCTAATAAACTTGCTTTTACTCATGATCTCTTTATCTCTAATTCTTTCCATCTTCTTGCTCTAACCTGGCTCCTCCCAGAAGACACAGTATCTGTCACTGCTCTCTGTCATGGTGGCTATCAGTTCTCCCACATGCCTCATCCCACTGGCCATGGTGGTGGTGTTGGGCTTCTACTTTCTCCCTCCTGCCAATTCCAACCCCTCCTGCTGCCTCAGCCTCACTCCTTTCCCTCTTTTGAAGTCCACTCCATCTGCCTCTTCACTCCACTACCTCTCCGGGTAGCTGTTATTTATCGACCTCCTGACAAGTCTTCTACCTTTCTCACTGACTTTGACTCGTGGCTTTCCTTTTTTCTGGATTCCTCTTCCCCCACTCTTATTCTCAGGGATTTTAACATTCATGTTGATAACCCCTTGGATCCTTATGCTTTAAAGCTCCTTTCCCTTACCTCCTCATTTGACCTCCAGCTTTATCTTTATCTTTATTCGCAGGATTTGATAAACTGCCCAAGCCGAGGCGTCAGGGCGGTGTACAATACCAAAAGGCAATGGCTACAGAATAAATAAAGTCAGAAAGGAATGCCATGAAATAAAGTCAGAAAGTGACCATGCTCCCACTCACCAGTATGGCGACTGCCTTGACCTGGTATTTTTCTCTAGTTGCTTACCCTCAAACCTCTGTATCTCAGTTCTTCCCTTATCTGACCATCACCTTCTAAGCTTCACTCTTCATCACCTGCCACCTCAACCTCGTCCTGTTTCCTCCAACCTATTTAGAAATCTTCATGCTACTGATCCTTTGCTTCTTTCCTCCACTGTTTCTTCATCTCTTTCCTCCACTATGTTATCTAAGTCTGCTGATGAGGCAGTAGCTTCCTATAATGCTGCATTCTCCTCTGCTCTGGATGTTCTCACTCTGCCCGTGCCACCTCCTGTGAGGCACACTGCACCCCAGCCATGACTTTCATCCACTACCCACTATCTACATGCTTGTGCCTGTTCAGCTAAGCATGCTTGGCTCAAATCCCACTCCCTTGCAAACTTTCTACACTTCAAATTCATGCTTGTCTCTTTCCAGTCAGCCATAGCTCTTGCCAAATAAGACTATTATGTCCATCTGACTAACTGTCTTGCCTCTGACTCTCGCCATCTCTTTACTATTCTCAGCTCTCTCCTCAAAGTGCCTTCACCTCCGACCCCTCCCTCCCTTTCTGCCCAAACTCTGGCTGACTATTTCCATGACAAATTCCACAAGATTACCCTCCAATTCCCCACCAAGTCAGCTACTTCCCCCCCTCCCCCTCTTCACTTCCAACTTTCCCCCTCTACCTCTGCTACCCTCTCTTCCTTTTCTGTGATCTCTGAAGAGGAAACTGCACACCTTCTTTCTTCTTCCAAACTCACCACCTGTTCCTCTGATCCTATCCCCACCCATCTCCTAAGCCCCATCTCCTCTACTGTTGGCCCTTCCATCTCTCATATTCTCAACCTTTCACTCTCCATTGCAACTGTCCCTGCAGCCTTCAAGCATGCTGTAGTTACACCTCTCCTCAAGAAATCTTCACTTGACCCTACCTGTCCTTATTGACCCATCTCCCCCCTTCCCTTTGTTTCTAAACTACTTGAACATGCAGTTCACCACCACTGCCTTGACTTCCTCTCCTCTTATGCCCTCCTCGACCCTTACAGTCTGGCTTTCGTCCTTTACATTCTACTGAAGCATCTCTTGTCAAAGTCTCCAGTGACTTGTTCCTGGCTAAATCCAAGGGCCTGTACTCTGTCCTCATCCTTCTTGACCTCTCTGCTGCTTTCGACACTGTTGACCATAACCTTCTCCTTGATACCCTGTCCTCGCTTGGCTTTAAGGGCTCTGTACTATCCTGGTTCTCCTCCTATCTCTCCCATCGCTCCTTCAGTGTTAGTTCTGTTGGCTCCTCCTCTGCTGCTATCCTGCTTTCAGATGGTGTACCCCAAGGATCTGACTTGGGTCCACTCCTTTTCTCTCTATATATCCAGTCCCTTGGTGTGCTCATCTCTTCCCATGGCTTTCAGTACCATCTTTATGCCAATGACTCCCATATCTACCTCTACACCTGAAATCTCTCCGGCAATCCAGACCCGGATCTCTGCCTGCCTTTCTGACATTGCTGATTGGATGTCTCACCGCCATTTGAAATTTAACATGGCCAAGACTGAGCTTCTTATTTTTCCTCCTAAAACCTTCTCTCCTCTTCCTCCTTTCTCAGTCTCTATAGATAACTCTACTCCTCCCTGTTTCTGATCTCAACCATGAGGCCACTATCTAGAATACACCGAGGTATTTAAGGGAGGAGACCAGGGTGCATGGAGAACCATCCAGTGAGGGTGCCACAGAGCAAGTAAGAGAAGAACCAGTGAGCCAAATTGCGAAAGAAAGTTTCAGCTTAAGGTGATTAGAGTGCAACCATTGAGTCACATGGGAAGACAAGTATTGACAGTGGTGAGATCTGGAGAGGAGGGATGAGCATGAAAGAGAAGTAGAATGTCATCCATGTAAAGATACATTTCACCACTGCGAACAAACGATTCAGAGCACTTAAGCATATTATAATCTGACATAGTATTTCTTTTTACTTTCCAAGATAGCATGCTGATATTGATACAGTGCTCCTAAATATTCATTTTTGGCTTCAACAAGCTGACAAGCCCTCCATTGCCTCTCCAGATGATGTAATTGACACCTAAAAAGAATTATTGCTGAGATAAGTCATAGCAACTGATGTCTATTAGATTGTTTCTGGTTTCCTAGGAGCAATAGTATCTAAAGAGACCTGAAAAGAGTTTATCCTAAGTACAGTGGCAATAGAAATATCCATATTAGCCAATGACACAACCTTATTCAAAGAGGGAGACCAAGTTTCAAATAAAGCTTCAGAAGAATAAGAGGAACGGCTTAAAGTATCTTCAGAGACAGCTTTTAAAGGAACAGATGGTACAACAGCATTATTCTGATGAAAAGAAAACTGTGAAATAGCATGATCTGACCAAAGTATGGACTGAAGTTGTAGAGAAAAATCTGATGTAATATAAGCAAAGGAAATAAATATCAAGTCTAAAGTCTTATCATGAATGTGTGTGGATGTTTTCACAATTTGCACAAAACCGAATGATAACATAGGAGTTACAAAAGACGATGCCATATTATGTGTAAAACTCTTTTGTACATGTATGTTAAAATCAACTAAAACTATATGTGGTAAAAATTGCAAAGAGCCTGTTAAAAAGAAATCTGCCAATAAAGAGGAATCAGGTTCAAGACTTCCAGGAGGGCAATAGAATAGACATAATGAATGTTCGCAAGACTCTGCAAACAAACATTCACCATAAGTAGCAACGAATCATCGATCGTCACTTCGTGAAAGTCAAGATATTGTTTATAAAAGTAATCCACTGCCTGTTTTTCCATTACATGGTTTAGATATTCACATATAATTGACAGGACAAATCTGATTAAGAATAACAGTATCAGTTTCCAACAACCAAGATTCAGTGATGCAGAATATATTGGGTTTTTCCAAATAGAATATATCATGCAGCACAGAAATCTTGTTTCTTACAGATCTCACATTAACTAAATAGAACATATAAGAAGAAGATTTAGTTGAGTTTGTTGTTAACTTTGAGTCTAAACAACAATAACGTAAAATTCTTTCTGATCTAGGAAGATGACGACAATAAGATAAAAGGTCATAACAGCCACAACCCATAAATACTGGGATACTGTGAGACATACACATGATTAGCGAAGAAGAACCACAGCCTACAAACAATGATTTCTCTCAATAGTTTTACCATATACTGTGCTCTGGGTCATGCAAAGGAGCTCCTTGGTCATGCTCCTTCATCGACGCAATGGAGGAGGCACTCCAACCCTGGCACCTGAGCCTCACGCATGCAGCACAAGTGTTTAAGCACTGGCACACCCGATGATGTCACTGGGTGGTGGAGATGGCTCTGTCCCTGCTGTACTCCAGTTGTCAAGATGAAATTCAAATGTGGCCCAACAGCACAGCAAGTTCCATTGTTTGGAGCTTCCCACAGGTGCAGAAGTTGTGTACAACAGCAAGGCATGGTCAATATCGACCCCTGGTTTGTTTTGGCCTTGCTGCATGCCACTGACCATGAATGGTAGAGGGAATCGGGGAGATGGCCATATGCCTGGGGAGCCAGGCAGAGGTGCCAGTTCATGACCATGTCTGTTGGCCAGTATTTCAGCAGGTACCAATTGAATCGGGCAGGAATACATGTGCTGTACCTCATGCTGGGGTCACACCTTGCTGCCCTCACTCACAGAGACCCGCCCTGCCTGTGCATGTCCAGTTCACCACTGCCCTAGCTGTCCTAGAAAATGTTTCCTACCAGTTAGGTGTTGGCTCTGCGCATAGTCTGGATCTGGCTGTATCTTCCCAGTACCTCATGCATTATCTGGGTGCCACTGTGGGGTGCAGTGACCCTGTGTTCTCCGATGGTGAAACCTGGGCCCACATGATGGGGGGATTTGCAGGGCCACTCTAACCACAGGTCAAACTAGGCCCTTGCATAAGGCATCAACCTGTAGGGGGGCAGCAGAGATGGGATATCCAGAACAAGGTAAACCATTTGGACAGGCAGGGAGGGTGTAAGGCAAGAGGGTCACCTAGGGAACCAAACACATCATTGCCCAAGTCTGGGGGCAGCCCTGAGGATATCCAGTGCTGTGTGCGCACAGTATGTATGCATTGTTGGTGTATGTGATCTGTCACTTCTGTTGTGTGTGTGTCCATGTATTCTTGTGTATACAGTTGGATATGTGGCGGCCATGCTAGGGGCCTTGCAGACCATGCCTGGCCTGTGAGGTGTGGAATGGCATCTGTGTCAAACCAATGAATGCCTGGTTGGTGCTGTGATATTCCAGCGGTCCAACTGTTCCCTCACTACAGCATTTGGCACAAGCCTCCTCGGAATGTCCTCCACAGACAGGGCATGCCCCACCAATGGCCATGCTAGGCAGTCGATTAGGGCCTCAATTGCATATGGGTGGCTGATGCAGTGCTGCCTGGCCTTTATATTCAATATGGGCTGCGAGTGGGGATGTATAGTGCGAGGGTCAGCTGGGGCCATAGCACTTAGAGGCAGGTATGGGACCAGCCCTGCTGCCAGCCAGGATTATTAATCTGTTCAAACACATGCCCTGTATCCCACACTGGGGTTCGGTTGTGTGTTCTTCCATGTGTGCACATCAGTGACAGACACAGGATAGATGGGAGGTGACACACGTTCTGTGACAACAATGAACCTTTATATACACTTTGACATGTGTGTACAAGTCATACATATTTACAAATTATTGTATAGGACATTTACAATAGCATTGTACAATGCGATCATAGAGTCTGTCTGCTGTTACGGCTCGGTATCACACGGCGGGACTGCAGGGAATGTGGGATATGTATCAGCAAGCTGAAGATGAGGGCTTCTAGCCCCACTAGATTTGAAGCCTTGGGCCCTTCCCCAGTATGCAACTGGATTACTTTGTCTTCATGTTCAGCTCCCCTTGTCTTCTGTCCATGTACCCAGACACTTGTAAGGGGATGTGTCCACCGGCTTGGCATCCCAATGGCGTGGGCACAGGCTCCTTCTGCATCTGAGCCCCATCAGTATCCCTCTGGCACACACTGCTCTGTCCAGAAAGAGCTGCTCCCTCCACATTGTGATGGCCATGGCAGCCTCCAGTATTGGGCAGGCTGCCGGTACCATAGCACTGCTATAGCAGCGGCTCCCTCTGATAGCAGCTGTGTTTGCTGGTGCAATGCTAGTGGGGCTCCGAGGCATATGCCCATACCATAGGGCTGTTCTGGCTCATACCATAGAGCTGGCAGGTAGGTGGATGCATCCCCTTACAGGTGTCTGGGTACATGGACAGAGGACAAGGGGGGCTGAACGTGATGACATAGTCCCATTGCATACCAGGGAGGTTCCCAGGGCTTCACATATCGTGGGGCTAGTAGCCCTCATCAGCTCACCAATGCACATGTTTACAGTCCCCACAGGCCTGCCTTGCCATACAGTCTTGCACAGCTGTAGGTCAGAGTCCTTGTAGGGTGACTGCCCATCGCCTACTCATCATCATGTCTTCCAGCTGTGGGGTTTGGAGGGGAGGTTTGTGGCTGGGTGAGGCTATGCATTTCCTCCCTCAGTCCATGCACCTCCCCTCACAGGCCCTGTAGGTACAGCAAGACAAGGTCCAGTGGCCTGTGCAAGTCAGCGAGACCCTGCAGTATCGACTGCTCCATGGCAGCTAGACACTGCAGGGTCTCGCGGAGTGCACTGGCCAATGTTGCCTCCTCGTGCTGTACCTCAGCTGGATGGCAGGTGTCCTGCAGCAGCATGGTCCAAGTTTCCCACCCTTACCCTCTCTCATCCCTGGCCCACCTGTGCCTCCTCACCATCCTCACACCCATCCATCAGCACTGTCACACAGTCCTCCACATCCCCACTCCATGCACCCAGACCCAACATAGCCTCCTCCTCCTCACCACGCCCATACCCCACCATCATCCTAGCCTCCTCAACTTCCACACTTCTTTCACTCATTCCCAAAAAAGCCTCTTCCCCCTCTCCACTCCCATCCCCTACCACCATCTCAGCATCCTCCCCCTGCCCCGACAAGGCTTCCTCACTCTCCCTGATCCCATCACCCTGTTCCAGCCAGACCTCCTCCTCCTCTCCAGCCCCATCTCCCTGTCCCAATATGGCATCCTCACCCTCCCCACTCCCATCATCCTGCCCCAACCAGGACTCCTCCTCCCTGGCCCCATCACCCTGCCCTGACCTGGCTTTCTCACTCTCCCTGGCCCACCCAAGCCTCCTCAGTCTCCCCACTCCCATGGCCCTGAAGCACACGAGACTCCCCCATGTCTGCATGGCCATCGCTGGGCCCCACCCTGGATGATGTTATTACAGCGGCATGTGGATCATTTGTAGGCCTCAATTTCATGTACAGTATTTATCTGTTTCTGCCATTCTGAGGTCGTGTGATATACAGTCACCCTCTACCCAAAAATGTGCATGGCTCTGCTAGGTTGCAGGGCATTCACACTACCTTGGGACACTCTCCCTCTCTGGTGCCTCCACACCTCCTTATTCCCACCTTGGTAGTCCCAGGATGGGCTGTCATGGCCATTGTGTCCTCTTCCCTCTCTGATCTGCAAAACCATCTCTCCGCAGCTGCTGGGGTATCCTGCTGCTCCTTTCTATCTGGAGGACTACATATGTATCTCTTGTTATACTTTCTACCCCATTGTGGCTATGGCATCGGTCTTGGGGGGATTGTCACCTCAGCTGGGCATGAACAGGGTCTGACATCTCAGTGTACACAGCAGAATATACTTGTGGCCACATTGGGAACATTGTGATGCCAGTCATTTATTTATTTTTATTTATTTATTTATCTATTTCTTCTATACCGCCCCTTCCAGAGATCAGGGGCGGTTTACATGGAACAATTGCATACATTTGCATAACATTACATAGAACAAGAACTTCTTAACTTTTTTACATATAACAGAACAGTAAATTGTCAGAACTATTTACAGGGTGTATACTTTTGTATACTGCTGAATTTACAGAGGAAATGTCAGCGAGCTGGCATTGCTATTTATAGAAATTATTTACAAGAATACATGATTCGCTATTCAGGTGTGTGTGTGTGTATGTATGTGTGAGTGTGTGTGTGTATAAGTGTGCGTGTGTTTGTGTGTGTATGTGAGTGGGTTTGTGTGTGATGGAATTTATTTCCATTTTTTTCGTGGGTTGTTTGGGGTGTCTTTGGGGGCTGTTAGAAGAGGAGTTGTGTGTTCAGTTAATTGTGTTTCTGCGGGTTTTTTTGTTTGTGTGTCTGTGGACGCTGTGTGTCTGGACTTGGAGGGTAGGGGATTCCGAAGTGCTCAGAGAATAGGTATGTCTTGAGTTCTTTTCTGAATTGGGAGAGGTCCTTTATGATTCGGATGTCTATTGGGAGGTCATTCCAAAGTGTGGGAGCGGTGAATGAGAAGGCTCTGGCACTGGTGGAGTTTTTGGTCCTCGTGAATGTTTTTGGCAGTTCTAGTGAGAGGGTTGCATTTAGTCTGCGGGCTCTTAATTCATTTGGGACGTGAAGGAGTGTGGATAGATGTGAGGGGGCAATATCGTTTAGTAGTTTGAAGGTTGTTAGTAGTATTTTGTATTTGATTCGATAATTTATGGGGAGCCAGTGTAGATCTAGCAGTATAGGGGTTACATGGTCTGTTAGGTGGGCTTTAGTGACTACTTTTGCACAAATGTTCTGTGCTCTTTGTAATAAGTAGATATTCTTTTGTGGGAGGCCGGTTAGGAGACTATTACAATAGTCAAAGTGAGGGGTTATGAGGGCACTAACGACTGATCTAAAGTCATGCGTGTCAAGGAGGAGCCTTAAGTGTTGAATAGTTTTGAGTTTGTAGAATATAGTTTTTACCGTCTGTTTTATGTGAGGTAGCATGGTGAGTGTGTGATCGATTATAACGCCTAGGTATTTTACCTCTTTTTTAACAGGTATCGTTGTGTTATTGATGGAGATTGTTAACACAACGATACCTGTTAAAAAAGAGGTAAAATACCTAGGCGTTATAATCGATCACACACTCACCATGCTACCTCACATAAAACAGTCATGGTAGTCAGACTCTCTCTCAGGTGCATAGCTGGCTCTCAACTGGCCCTGATGTTAGCATGGACACTCACCTTGCTCCCACTGCAGCTGCTGTTGTATGCACCATATGACTTGGGGCCGCTTACTTCTTACGGTGCAGTACTGCACCCTGTAGGCCTCATCATCCCTCAATATACAGAAGCCTTTTTGCAACTGGGGGGGGTGGTGTGTAGGGCTGCAGGTGGGCCTCCAGTAGCAGTTGCAAGACCCTAAGCTCAACCCCCAAGCCCCACACCTCACCCCTGAGGCCCTCCACATGATGTGAGAGCTGGGCGAGGGGCTTGCACAATTGTGCAACACTGTGTTCAAGCTTGTTCTCAAGACATCCCATGGCTGGCGTGTCTCTGGGGGCCCCACCTGCATCTTGGACCCTCTCATAGGGCCCCACATCGGATAGGGGTGGGTATGGCCCACCAACACAGGTGCCCTGCTCCCACATGCAGATGGCCATAGGCACCACTGCCACATTACCACCCTCATCATTACCATGACCTGGCACCACTGCAGCCTCCAGGCAGCCCCAGCTTCCATAACCTGGGCCCCTCACTGCCTCCTCTCCATCCATGTCCCCCTCCAGCCACACTGTCACCTCCCACCCCACACCCGCACTCATAACCCCCTCCACTCTGCACAGCCACCCTCTCCTCCTACATGTCCTCCAGCCCCTCACCCCTGCTCACACCCTCCTGTCACTCACACACTCACAAACCTCACATACTCACCCTGCCTGCCCAGAGACCCCTCACCCTCGCTCCTACCCTCCTGCCACCCACATCCCCCACATGTTCACCTGCCTTCCCACAGACCCACCTTCACTCCCACCCTCCTGCCACTCGCATACTCCCACATGCTTAACCTGCCTGCACACAGACCCCTCACCCTTGCTCCTACCCTCCTGCCACTCACATACCCCCACACGCTCACCCTGCCTGCACACAGAACCCTCACCCTTGCTCCCCACCTCCTGCCACTCACACACCCCCACACACACTCAACCTGCCTGCACACAGATCCCTTATCCTCACTCCCACCCTCCTGCCACTCACACACCCCCACACACTCACACTGCATGTGCTCCATCCCCTCACCCTTGGCACCACCCTCTGGCCACTCACCCTCCCCATGCACTCACACACCACCCTCTTGCCACCCCTGCCTAACCCCTCATCCTATGTTGCTAAAACCTCCCCCACAACACTCCATGGGGCCATCAGAGGTTGCCCCCTGTCTCCATGGTACCTGCACATGGCACTGGTGGGACCTGGCCACTGACCTGCTGCACACCATCCCCCAGCTGTGCTGTGGGACATAGGCCCCCCTATCCACTGCCATCAGCTCCACCCCCTTCAGGGGAGGTGGAGGGGAAGAATGCTGCCTCCCTTGCCGAGCCCTCCTTGTCCTCCTCATCATCCACAGATGGTATTGGGCTGAACAGGAGGATGGGGCATGTCGATGGGCTGATGCTTCCCCCACTGGTGGTCATGCTGCTGCTCCCACTGGGGCTGGGGGACATATCTGCACTAGCAACCTCCACGGTGTCATGGGTAGAGCCATCAGGGGACAGAAGTGGGGACTCCTCCTCCTTCTGTGCTGCCACTATGGGGGACAGAGGTCATGGTTAGCTGCATGGCTGTGGTGGCTGTGATGCGTAACTGGGAAGTCATCCATGGGCAGCTGGGTTCCTGGTCTGCCTGTGGCATGGGGTGCTGTCATTCTGGGCCCACGGGTGGCCCACACTGGGTATGTGTTACCTGTGTCACCCTCCAGACAGTGCTTCTGTTACTGCCAAAATGATGGGGCAGGCAGGCCTCTTGATGTCACCTTACCATGCTCCATACCTATAACTCTCTGTGGGACATTGTGGTGGCTGCGCCACACATGTCTACACCCTGCTCTTCCTCTTGCTGCAGTACTGTGGTTACTGGGGAGATGGACACACACACATGGTGTTCCATCATGTCCCAGCTCTGTATGAGGTGGGGCAGTGTGGGCCAGGACTATGTGTTGTGCGACCCTGGGGTAGGGGCATGCAGTTTCCGTGGTGTGCATGTCACAGTGGTGTGTGCTCTTACATGTGGTGCCTGCCTCTGTGCTGGGGGGGCCTGTTGGCCTGCTGTTCATACTGGGTATCTGCATGCAGGGGTGGCCCAAGGTGGGTGCGGGGCCATGTGCGGAGACTCAGTGCGGGGCCTCTTTTGCATAAGGGACCTCATTTGCATAAATATTTGCATAATGTTACCCTACACTAACTTTTAGAAAACATGCCTCTTAATGAGTGTATGGATAAAGAAAGACTAAAAGATTTCTACATTACTATAATCCAGTGCCAACCGCCAGGCACATGAGAAACTACTACAAACACTGCCCATTTAAACCCATAGCAAACCCACCGTATCATAACAGCACTACCAGGACGCACAAAGCACCATACTCTACCTATCAAAAGGCAACACTGCAAATATTAAACCATTACATTTCAGAGAGTAACAATACATGATATACTGGGGAAAGAGAACAAGTGGCAATGTCAAATAGGAATTACATAAACAGAATACCTCAGCTCAGTTACACATGCAGAACATAGACCATTACCAAACAAGTAATCACAATTTAGAAACAGGAAGACAATAATTAAACTGGGAACCCTAAAAGCCAAACTTGGAATGTACAACAACACTATAGAAATAAAGCTATAAATTAATTTCCTCTTGTACTAAACAAAGTGCAGACGTCAATGATGCACATTTCCCAGAGCTGACATATTCCAGTTAATAAATTCAAACTAAAGAGATATTTTTCTACCTTTTGTGCATTTCTTTTTCAGTTGCAATTGCTCCAGCCACTTTCTTCTGGATTCTTCATGTCTTCTGCTAACTCTCCATTGTCTGCTGTCCATTTGTCCTTTCTTCTCTCTTCTAGTTTTTTCCATTCTCTCTCTACATCTGCTTTAACATACTAATCTTTCTCCTTTTGCTCTTTCCTCATTCCTATTTCATCCACTCAAATTTTACCCCTCCATCCTCAATCCCCACTTACTCTCCCAATACCCGGCCAATTGTAGATTTGTCTTCCCTCCCACACAAAATATTTTTCCCTCTCCATTTCACTCTCCCAGCTCCATCACATTCTAATCCTCCCCCAACATCAGCTCCCTTCTAGTTGCAGCCCCACCCAGCATCCACTCCCTTCTAGTCCCCTCATCAGCCCATTTCCAGTCCTAGTCCCCCCATCAGCCCATTTCCAATCCCAGCCCCCCATCAGCCCATTTCTAGTCCTTTCCTAGCCCCACCATCAGCCCATGTCAAATCCTAGCTCCCCTCCACTCAGCCCATTTCCAATCCAAGCCCCCCATGAGCCTACTTCCAGTTCTAGCCCTTCCATGAGTCCATTTCAATCCAAGCTCCCACCACAGCCCATTTCCAATCTTAGCACCCCCCAACAGCCCATTTCCAGTCCTATCCTAGCCCCTCCATCAGCCCATTTCCAGTCCTAGCTCCCTCCCCTCACAGTCCATTTCCATTCGAAGCCCCCCTCCCCATCAGCTATTTGCAGTTCAAGCCCCCCTTCCACTCAGCCCATTTCCATTCCAAACCCCCCTCCCCATCAGCTATTTGCAGTTCAAGCCCCCCTTCCACTCAGCCTATTTCCATTCCAAGCCCCCGTCCCCATCAGCTATTTGCAGTTCAAGTCCCCCCTTCCACTCAGCCCATTACCAGTACTAGCAACCCCCCAGCCCATTACCAGTCCTAAGCCCCCCATCACCCCATTTTCAGTCTTAGCCCCCCATAGCCCATTACCAGTCCTAACCCCCATCAGCCCATTACCAGTCTTAGCACCCCATAGCCCATTTCCAGTCCTAATCCTCCCATCACCCTATTTCCAGTCCTAACACCCCCATAGCCAATTCACAGGTCTGCAAAAAAGTTTTTTTCGAGAGCTGTTTTGGTTATTCCACGTAATCGTTATGTTTTTTGGTACGCTGAATCCGAAAATGACCTCCATTTTGTTATAGGACATCACGTTTCCTGACAATTTAGGTAACTATATCAAATAAGGCAATACCTCAAAATAAATGGAAATAGACTTATAAAATTAAAGTTTTATTACAATATTTTCATGAAAATCCTTTTTTGAACTGAAATTAGCTCACCTACACACACTAAACTCAATTCTTCTTCCTTGTGAGGCTCCTCTTGGTGCATTTACGCTTGTGAATAGCATCTGGAATGTCTCTCTGAAGCATCCAACAGTAGTCTGCCATCATTATAATGCTCCATTTTCCCTGGTATCTCCTTTCCATCTCTTTAATGTCTTGGTGGAATCGTTCACCTTGTTCCTCACTCACAGCTCCCAAATTTTCAGGAAAGTAGTCAAGGTGGGACTGGAGGAAATGCACTTTCAAACTCATCAGGCAACCTAAAGCTTGAAATGCTTTCAGCATTCGTCCAACGATCTTTTTGTAGTGAGGATCTTTGTTATTGCCTAAAAATTTCTGTACGACTTCTTAAAATGCAATCCACCCTTCTTTTTGAGGACCTGTCATGGTATTGACAAACTCTTGATCAACTATAAGCCTTCTAATGTCTGGTCCGATGAACACACCTTCCTTCAATTTTGCCTCCGACAGGCCTGGAAACTTGGTGACCAAGTATTTGAAGCATTCTCCATCTCTTGGAAGTGATTTTACGAATTGCTTCATCAATCCCAATTTTATGTGGAGAGGTGGTAGAAGAACTTTATGGGAAGGTACCAAAGTTTCTCGGAAGACATTTTTTTCACCGACTGTTAGCACCCTCGGCTGCCAACTCTTCTTGGTCCAGTGATTTTGTCGGTCTCGATTATCCCATAGACACAGAAAACAAGGATATTTGGTATACCCAGCTTGTTGCCCAAGCAGCATGCACAAGACCTTCAAGTCCCCACACACTTGCCAACCATGGTCTTCATATTTAAGTTTACAAAGAACCAATTCCAAGTTCTCGTAGGTTTCCTTCAAGTGTACGGAATGACCTACAGGTATGGAAGCTTAAAAAACGTTGTGGAGTAAAACTGCTTTGAGACTTCTTTTTGAAGAATCTATAAAAAGACGCCATTGCTCTGAATCATATTGGATTTTAAATTGACCCATCAGACCTTCGACATCGATGCAATAAACCAATTTGTCTTCCTGGGCGAAGTAAGGAACGAACTCCTTTTCACGATGTCTGAACCATGAAGATGACACTCCTGGCAACAATAAATTCCTGCTTTTCAGCCTTGATCCGAGTAACTCAGCGGCATCTTTGGGAAGATTCAAGTCTCTTACCAAATCATTCATCTCCTCCTGAGAAAACAATTTTGGTCTTGTATCATCTTCAAAGTCAGAACTTGATTCGTCATCTGGTTCAGGTATGACTTCACCTTCATCGGAGTTAGGTATCTCTTCCAAGGTAGCAGGGGGCTTGGGTACTGGTATATCTGTGCCATGGGGGATGGGACGAATTGCCGAGTGAAGATTGGAGTATGAAATGGAATGCTTCCATTTGGAATTAAACCTTTTCACATCGCACGAACAAAAGTAACAGTCATCACTATGGTTCTTTTGCTCTCGCCATACCATAGGAGTCCCATTACGGAAAGATTTTTTCTTACCCTTGAACCAGTTTTGGAGGTCCTCAACACACCGTTTGCACACTTTATGAGGCACCCAGACTTTATCTTGATCTCCAATTTTTAGTCCAAAGTATGCAAAGTATACTTTTTTCACAAAGTCTGTAATATTCTGCTGTTGCTTCAACACTGTATATTCACCACAGATGAAACAGAAACTGTCTGGCGAATTAATACACTTTCGCGGAGCCATAACATAATGGTTGAAGAATGACGAGCTAACATGAATTGCAATGAAAAAGTGTGAACAGCCTAAAACCAAGAACCTGATGATGATTCGTGCACAAGTGTGGCATGCAGGAGAGAGCAGCTCTGTGTCTGTACACGAGACGTCACAGTGCTGGCCACGCCCCCTGCACTGACCGGAGCTGCTGCTATCTGTCCTGTGTCTCCCTCCCACTGGATTCTTCAGGAAAGATTAACCCCTTCTACCATTAGAAGCACGGACTTAAAACTTGCTTAGCTTATGTATATATTGCTGACCATCAGATTTACAGCGCTATATTTTTTTTTACATAACTCGGACAACCCCTTTAAGGTTTTTTTGCCATTTTATATCTTAAATGCACTCATGTGAATTAATTAATAGTAATTTGAATTAATTAATAGTAATTTGAAAAAAATTGATAAATTTTTAGACAATTTTGCATGTTGTGGCAAATCATGACGTCTAGGAGTTTTTTCAATATTTTATTTGTTTTCAGCACACCAAAATACATGGAAATTAGATGAAAATAATCAAACAGCTTTTTAGTCGCAGACTAAATTATCAATCCTAACCCCCATCATCCTATTTCCAGTCCCAGCCCCCCCATAGCCCATTACCAGTCATAACCCCCATCACCCTATTTCTAGTCCTAGCCCCCCCATAGCCCATTACCCCCCCCCCCCCATAGCCCATTTCCAGTCCTAACCCCCCTCCCCCCATCAGGCCAGGGAAACCTTAAAAGCAAAAAGAAACTTGCTCCTGCCACTGCCGGCCCCGCCGTGGCAGTGGCAGAATGAAGTGTCTCCCACGGTCAAGTGTCTCCCATGGGCCCCCCTCCCCCGGCTGCATGGCAGAGCCCACCTCAATCACTCTTCTTGGCGCGGCTTTCAGAGCCACGAAGGGAGAGTTTCCCATCAGCCCCGGCAAGCTTAACAGAGCCGCGAGGAGAGGGAAACTCTCTTTGCGGCTCTGAAAGCCGTGCCAAGGAGAGTGATTGAGGCGGGTGGGGGCCGCGGGAGACACTTGACCACGGGAGACACTTCATTCTGCCGCTGCCATGGCAGCGGCAGCGGCAGCAGCAGCAAGTTTCTTTTTTCTTTTAAAGTGACTGATGGGCAGAATGTTGTTTGCGCGGGACCCCCTGAAACCCGGGGCCCTGTGCAAACAACATTCTTGCTCAATGGATGGGCCGGCCCTGTCTGCATGGCTACTCACCCTGCTCCTCCGCAACTGCCACTGGATACGACTTATTAGCCATGGGCACTTACAGAGGATTGTGCAGTATCACACACAGTAGGCTTCTGTGTGCACAGGATCTGGAAATGCCTGTGGGGTAGAGACACACCTCATCATTCCCCCATGCCAGGGCACAGGCTTGCCTATGCATTAGTGGGGTGCTGCTGGCGCTTTGTGCATGTGCATCATGTGCCCTGTCCCCATCTGCTATCAGTGGCGTGTCACCCTGCCATGCTATGCAGAGGTGGGGCTGCGTCTCCTCATTGCATTTGGTCTACATGCACAGGGCCCATTTCCCTCACTCCTGGGAACCTGGGAGTAATCACAGCCCTAGCCTGCTGGTTCTGTGTCTGAACTACAGTACTCAGGGTGCCAGGTTCATCTCCTGCCTGGTAACCTGTCATAGTCTATAGTGCAGCTGTACCATTCACACTGTGCCTCCCCTCTGACTTGCTCTGCTCATACTTCCTAGTGCCTGGTAACAGTCACAGCTCTACCCTGCTGGTTCTGTGCCTGACCTACAGTGCTTGGGGTACCAGGTTCACCTCCCACCTGGGGGCATGTAGAGGGGCATTTTTTCTGGCCTCCACAGGGAGCATCTGTGTGACTTGGGGCTGCAGCTGATATTCTGGGACTGCTCTCTGCTATGCATGACCCTTCCATCTGTCTCTGTGTCCCCATGTGCCTTCACTGTAGGCCTGCTTGCATCCTGTTCTTCCTTGTTTCCTGTGTCCCTGCTGTGGGGCTGCTCTGTCTGTGCTGTGCTGTGCTGTCACTGTGCAGCCTGATTGCTTTCTGCCAGGGGAAGATCATGACTTTCCCTTCCCTTCCACTCCACCTTGGTGCCTGCCTGTCTCTGTGCCACATTGTGTGCTGCTCCATCCTGCCCACTTCTCTCAGCTTCCAGGTTTATCTGTCTGTGTTGCAATGTACTTATTGGGTGAGGGTGGTCCTGATGTGTTCCCAGCCCCTGCGTGCCACTGTGTGAGCTGGCTGCCTCTGCCTGGTGGGGAGGAGAATCTCTTCCTGTTCCAGGATCATGGTCACCAGCAGCCTCATCTCCACCTCGCTAAAATTAGGCTGCATTTTAGTCATGTTGATGTGTGCATTATGATGGGGGGGCCTTCTTCCTGGTTCCTCTTTCACGTGGTCTGCAGGACATGGAGTTGGGGTTGTTTTTGGGGTTACAGGTGCACGGGACGGCTGCTACAACATGGGCAGTGTGCGCATGGCCTACACATGTGTGAGGCTCAGCATGGAGCAATAGGCCACCGGTTAGGCATGCTTCCCCGGGCATGACCACACACCAATCCTACATTCCCGTGTGTGTGTATACGAGGGGGTACCCAAAAAAAACAGGAATAACATTGCCGTGGGCGGAGCTTGTGTAGTACGCACTTCTGCCGCTAGGCGTGTATAGTGCAACTCATTGTCAGTTCAGTGCCGCCTGTGTTGTCGACCTGGCTTGTTCTGTTCATCTGCAGTGATTGTTTTTGCTAGCACTGTTTTGTTCTTGTTTCTTTTTTTATGATGACAAGTTTAAGTGAACAACGTGCAACTGTGAAATGGCGACATGTCGACTGATGACAAACCTCATTCTGGGCGTCCATCAACTGCCCGAATCGACGAAAATATTGAAAAAATTAGAGAGCTTGTGCTCACAGACCGTCGACAGACAATTGATCAACTGTCAGAGATTAGTGGGTTATCTTGGAGCTCGGTTCAGCGAATTTTAACGGAAGATTTGGGAATGAAAAGGGTTGCTGCCAAGTTTGTTCCTCGGGTTCTGACTGACAATCAAAAGGAACATCGAGTTGAAACATGTCGTGTTTTGAAACAACAGCTTGAAACTGATCCAGATTTTCTGTCAAAGGTCATTACAGGTGATGAGTCATGGTGCTATGGTTACGACCCAGAAACAAAGCAACAGTCAAGCCAATGGAAGACATCATCATCACCCCGTCCAAAAAAATGTCGTCAAGTCAAATCAAACATCAAAACAATGCTGATTCGTTGTTTTGATGCCAAGGGGGTAGTTCATTCAGAGTTTGTTCCCCCAGGTCAGACTGTCAATCAAACCTTTTATTTGGAAGTTTTAAGAAGATTGTGCAACAGTGTTCGTCAAAAAAGACCCGATTTGTGGCAGACAGGAGATTGTTTCTTCCACCACGACAACGCACCTGCACACACAGCCATCTCTGTTAGACAGTTTTTGGCTAAAAATGGCATGGTTCCGCTGCCCCACGCACCTTACTCGCCTGACCTGGCTCCGTGCAACTTTTTCTTATTTCCACGCATGAAAAGGGGCATGAAAGGACACCGATTTGACAACATTGAAGAAGTCAGAAAAAAAAAGGAGGGAGGAGCTGTCAGCCGTTTCTAAAGATGACTACAAAAAATGTTTCGAGCAGTGGAAGCACCGGTGGGACAAATGTATCAGTTGTAATGGAGAGTATTTTGAAGGGGATAAGGTTGTTTTGTAAAGAATTTGAAATAAATAGCTTTTAAAAAATAATTCCTGGTTTTTTTGGGTACCCCATCGTATGTGGGGTTGAGGAATAGGTGTTGTGCATGCACATCATCTCTGGAGATGTGCCCGAGGCCCCAACATGCCCCTTCCTGAATCTAATACTACTACTACTAAGCATTTATATAGCACTACAAGAACTATGCAGCGCTGCACAGATATGTCAGTCCCTGCTGAGAATCAAGCTCCACATGTTCATTTGTATTCTCATATGCTACACTGTTTTTTACTTTTTGTGCTGGCTCATGCTAATGGTATGGAGAAGGTTTCTGGTATAAAGCTTCTGCTGTACCCTTCTCCAATCTGTGATATTGCTCACTCATGACCTATTCTGATTCTACCAACATTGCCATCAGTTTGCATCCTCTACAATCAAAGTCTTTGTCTTTCTACATAGATGCCAGTTTTCTTCCTTTGCCTTCCTTGCATTTTTTGGTTGCCTTGTATCTTAATTCCACTGTTGCTGTTTATTGCTTTACTCTTTCTGTATTGTCTTGGAATGTTTGTCCCTCCAGGAAGCAGAGAGACAATGAATGCAATGCCTCTCAGGCCCCAGTTAACAAGTAACCACCAAGGTGATGACATTTCCTTCCAAGCTAAGAAATGTCCTCTCAGTTATCTCAGCAGAAGTATAAATATAAGCAGAAGTATAAATAAGCAGAAGTATAAATACAGCAGTTAAAAGCAGAAGTATAAATAAGCAGAAGTATAAATAAGCAGTTATAAGCAGAAGTATAAATACAATCATTGTTTTTAAAAGGATAATTTTATAACAGGGTGCTTAGTTAAGGCATTTTAGGTGCCTCTTTTAAGCCTATTTTATAAAAACAAGTGCCTGTTATCTTCATAAAATACTAGCTTAAGGTGTAGAAATCATGCTTTCAGTTAAGGTGTGGACATTTTTACCAGTCCTATAACTGGTATAAATGCCTTTGCCTAGATTTTGTAAGAATGCGTGTAAATTATAATATTTTATAATCAACATGCATATTTATGTAACCTTCCCATGCTCACTGCCAAAGTACATGCAATCAAGCAATAACATACTTTTTTGCTGGTTGGTATTTTATAGGTGGTCATTTTTGTGTGAATGTGGGCTATATGTGCATAAATAACCTCCAAATGGATACATACTTGGTGCCAAAAAGTACATGCCCTCTTAAAAAATTGCCTACTAAAAGTCTATCCATTATATCCCTTTTAAACTACTTTTTAACTTCTGCAATATTAATAGGAAATCAGTCATGGCATATTTAATAACTTGCATGGCATAAACAAAGAACTCTAGGCTTGATATTCAGTGCCACAGCGCTGAACTTTAAACCTGGATATTCAATGCCAGGGTCATATCCAGGCTCTGGCATTGACTATCCAGGTTGTCCGGATTGCTGCAAAGCTAACCGAACAGCAGTGATATTCAGCTGCTGCCAGTTTAGTTTCTGTGCCAAAAGTAAGGCCAGTGCTTCCTGTGGCTGACTTTTGCCATGTGTTACTAATCGTCCAGTGGCTCAATATCACAACTGTCCAGTTAACGATTGGTGTCGCCCCAGAACGTTTTGGCACACCCTGATGCTAATTGGCATCACCCATGGATATTCAGCAGCACTAACCATGTTAGGGCCACTGAATAACCCACTGAGCAGCATTTATACAGTTTGCAGGTCTGTAAATATCATGTAAATATCTTTGAAAATCCACCCTTCTGTATAGATTTTTTGGGGAATGAGAAGCATGTCCTTTAAAGCTGTGTACAACTGCTCATCTTATTTACCATGTACACTGGGCTGGTGCAAGGGTATTAGCCCTTCAGATGTGCTGCTCCTTTAATTAACTTCCAGATGCTCTTTCCAACTGAGAATTTGAATAATAAAACAGAATAATCTTAAACAGCACCTGTCCCATAATGAACCAAACACCCCAGTGGAAATTAGAGAGCGGCAGGGCAGGTAATCACACTAGGAAGCAGCAGCTAAGTTAGCATGAAAAGATCAAGGCACCAAACATTGGCATACAAAGCACAAGACCCTAACATCAGAGAAGAAAAATGTTTTCTTTGTTTTCTTTTTATTCCTTTTCTGAGGATTTTTCTCTTTCTTTTTTTTCTTTGTGTGCACAAAACACCCTAGTAGAAAACAGCATGGCAGGGGAGAGGCCATCGTACCTGTCATCAGCTAGAATGCTGCCAGCAACAATAATACATCAGGTTAGAGGTACTGAACCAAGAGACCTGAGAAGCAGCACAGATTATAATCGGCTGAGCAGGCAATGCTACAGGCTTCAGCAGCTCCATACGAACATAAGAAATGCCATACTGGGTCAGACCAAAGATCCATCAAGCCCAGTATCCTGTTCCAAACAGTACCTGTCAGGTTGCCAAAAGGTAAACGGATTCCATGTTGCTCATCCCAGCTTGTTCCTCTTTTAAACCCAGATACACTAAAAGCTTTTACTACATCCTCCGGTGATGAATTTCAGAGTTTGATTACACACTGAGTGAAAAAAATATTTTCTCAGATTAGTGTTAAATGGGCTAAATTGTAGTTTCAATGCATGCCCCTTAGTCTTTCTACTCTGTTTACCTGTTCCACTCCATTAATTATTTTATAAACCTTTATCATATCTCCCCTCAACCTTCTCTTTTCCAAGTTGAAGAGAAGTCTTTCCTCATAGGGGTATCCTTTCATCCCCTTTATCATTTTGATCATTCTCCTCTGTACCTTTTCTAATTCTTCTATATCCTTTTTTAAATATGGCAACCAAAATTGCACACAATATTCGAGGTGTGGTCGCATCATGGAGCGATACAGAGGTGTTATAATATCCTTGGTTTTATTCTCAGTTCCTTTCCTTATGATTCCTAGCATTTTACTTGCTTTCTTGGCCACGCCTGCATGCTGGGTAAAGGGTTTCAACGTATTATCCATGATGGCACCTAGATCCTTTTCCCAGGTGGTGATTCCTGATTTGGAACCCTGCATCGTGTAGCTGAAGTTTGGGTTGTTCTTCCTTAAGTACATAACTTTACACTCGTCCACATTAAATTTCATCTGCCATTTGGATGCCCAATCTTCCAATTTATCAAAGTCCTCTTGCAATTTTTCACAATCCTCTTGTGGTTGAACAACTTTGAATAATTTTACGTCATCTGCAAATTGAATCACCTCACATGTTATTGCCATTTCCAGGTCATTTATGAATATGTTAAAAAGCAGTGGGCCCAGCACATATCCCAGGGGTACTCTATTATTCACTGTTCTCCACTAAGAAAATTGGCTATTTAGCCCTACTCTCTATTTTCTGTCTTTTAACCAGTCCCCGATCCACAACAGTATACTGTCTCCCATCCCATGACTCTTTAATTTCCTCAAAAGTCTTTCATGAGAGACCTTGTCCAAGACTTTCTGAAAATCCAGATAACTATATCAACTGACTCTAGTTTGTCTGTCCTCTCACTTCTCTGCATTTTGGGCTGAAAACAAATGGAACAAATGAGATTTTGGCTCAAACCACCCCCTTGTCTATCTGATTCATTTAAAGGTGTGAAGACAAATTTTAGAAAGGCAATTTATTTGTTTATTTGTATCATCATTTGATATATCGCCTAGACCGGAGCATGAGGCAGTTTACAATAGCATAAAACAGCTGCAGAGAAAGAAAATAAAGGAACACCAATAAATACAGGAAAGGTACAGTAAAGGACAGAAGAGAACAAATACAGAAAGAAAACATAAATAAAGATGTGACATAGACACTGCAGACAAAAGGCCACGGACAATGGAAATAACTGGACTAGGCTAACGGGCATGGGAGGATGACCAGGAGGAAGTGTCAAAGGCCACTTGATAGAGGTACATTTTTAGGGCTTCTTTGAATTTAGGAAAGGAGAGCTCTGAACACAGTGAGAGGGGAAGAGAGTTTCAAAGAGCAGGGGCTAGGAAAAAGAAAGCATCATGACTGGTCCATTCTAGATGGGCTTGGGAGACAGAGGGAAGGGCTAGGTGGTGCGTATGGAGGGCACACATGAGCCGGGGGATAGTGAAAGCATATGAGGTCGGCCATATGGCGAGGAGTGGAGGTATGGATTATTTTGTGGATCATGATAAGAATCTTGTATTGAATTCTGTAGTGAACCAGAAGCCAGTGAAGGAGTGCCAGAAGAGGGGTGATATGGTCAAACCTGGAGGAGTACGTGAGGACACGTGCTGCCGTGTTCTGTAAAAACTGCAATCTGTAAAGCTGTGTTTGGGGAAGGCCTGCCAGAACGATATTGCAGTAGTCAATATGTGATATGACTAATGACAACAGGAGAGTAGAGAGGGCTTTAGGGGAAAGAAAAGGACAAACCGAGCTAATCTAACTAAGATGGAAGAAGCAGCACCAGGAGATAGAAGAAATGTGTTCAGAGAAGGACAGAGTGGAGTCCAGAACAACTCCCAAATACTGAAAAGAAGAAAGCAGAGGGATAGGAGTAGAGGCAATGACAGGGGCTAGTGAGGGTAGGGGAGCACCAGAAGAGAGCCAGGTGGCCGAGGATTTCAAGGGGTTGAGTTGGAGGCAACTGGCTGTTAGCCAGGAATGAACCTGGTCTTGACACAAGTTAAGGGTAGAAAGATCCGGAGCAATGGGGGAAGTACAGTGTAGAAGCAGGATATCATTGGCATAATAATATGCCGAGATACCAAATTGCTGGATCAAAAGGCAAAGGGGAGCTAGAAAACATTAAACAGCAGAGGTGACAGGACCGACCCTTGGGGAATGCCACAAGAAAGCGGAACTTGGGGAAACAGATAACTCCGAGTGAACAAAGAAAGTGCGAGTAGTGAGAAAAAAATGAAACCAGTTAAGGGGAGTACCAGTAACACCAAAATCAGACAGGCGGGAAAGAAGAGTCTGATGATCCACAAGATTGAAAGCAGCTGTCAGATCCAAGGGGACTATGATAGAGAAATCACCCTGCTCATGAGCAATGTGAATTTCGTTTAGTAGGGCGAGGAGGATAGATTCAACACTGTGGACTTCTCGAAAGCCAGACTGCCGAGGATGGGGAGCATTAACAGTAATATGGAGAAAATAACTGTGAAAATAACAGATGTTCAAGGACTTTAGACAAAAAAGAAAGATTAGCCACTGGGCGCCAGCTGGCAGGGAGAGAAAGGTCCAAGGTGGGTTTCTTAATGAGGGGGCAAACAAGGACATGCTTCCAGGGTTCAGAAAAGCAGCCAGTAGACAGACTAGCATTAAACATAGACAAAAGGGAGGCAGAAGACAGAGAGAGGGTTCAAGAAGCCAAGTCAAGGGTATGGGGTCAAAAGAGCAGATGGTTTTCCTAGCGGATGAGAGTAGCTCAGGCAGCGAGATGAGGCAGAACGCTGACCACGAGTGCATGGGAGGGGAAGAGGGGTGGGGAGAGGAGATGGAGCTGGGAAGAGGAGAGAGAGGATCAGGACAGGAGGGGAAAGAGGATCGAAGAGTCTGAATTTTATCTGAGAAAAAATGTGTTAATATTGTGGAGTCCAGGGCTCCCAACGCAGGAGGGATGGAAACTGATGGAAGGGAGGAAATATCTTGGAAAACCATGTAAAGACGGCGGGTGGACTGCGAGGCTGAAGAGATGAGATGGGAGTAGTAGTCACATTTAGCCTGTTGTATTGACACACGGTATTCTTGGTGGCGGTGCTTAAAGACAATCTGCATAACAGGGGAGGGGTGGAAGCATCATGTACACTCAGCACAACGTAGCTGGGAACACAGCAGCTGAAGCCCAGGGTGGGATGTCAGAGGGGGGAAGGACCAGTGGGAGTAAGGCGAGGGGGGGGCCAAGAAATCCAGTGTAGTGAAACAGGGTGTCATTCCAGGTGGTGACCTGAGAGCTGGGGGATAGTAACGCAAAGTCTGGGGGAAGCAGATGATCCGCAGCAGGAAAGAGTTGCAAGGCAGATGGAGGGATACGACGCTGCCCATGCTGGGGAGGAGGAGCCAAGGGAGAAGGAGTGGGGTGAAGAGAGGGTTACAGGGAGAAAAGAATACAGGAATGGACAGCCCAGAGAAGAGGAAGGGCAGAAAGTGAGAGCAGCGGGAACTGAATAGTGTGGGGGGAGAAAATAAGATCCAATGTGTGACCTGTCGTATGAGTTGGAAAATGGACATGTTGTACAAGCGAGAGGTCCTCAAGGAGGGAAACGAGAGCCTTATCCCTGAGATGAGAAGGAGTATCAAAGTGGACATTGAAGTCACCCATAAACCAGACATGAGGAAACAGGGAAGATACTTCAGAGATAGTCAAAAGAAGGATGTCCCAAGCCTGAGGAGAGATTGAGGACGGGGCATAGAGAAGAAGAAAGCGGAGAGGAGGTGAGGAATCTAACCAAAGAAATAGAGCCTCCTGGTAATGGATAGACATAGAGGCAACGTCATGAAGGGGGATAGTAGAGTGGTAAAGAACTGCCAAATCCCAGCCCGACCAGCCCCGTCGAGGGGCAGACAGGGCTGCAAATCTGGGGGGGCAGGCAGCAGGTTAGAAGTCCCTCTTCTCCATCACGCAATCAGGTCTCTGATGCAAAGAGAATGTCCACAGCTGGGCCTTGATTAGGTCATGGACAAGTGCAGACTTTGCCCTCAGAGAGCGGCAATTAATGAGTGCGCCGATGGAGCCCTCGTGCGGAGCAATTCCCCAGCTTTCAAAGAAAACCTTTGGGATTGCACCGCACATGCGCGGTCCCCTTCCCACCCAAGGGTGCCATCCTGCTCAGTCAAATGACATAGCTAAAAAGACTGCAAAATGAATAAAAACAATAATAGGACTGCAACTCCAGAGGAGGAGGGAGGGTCGTGAGGACTGATTCCTGCTGTCCCTGGAGAACACCAGTTACAGGTGAGTAACTACACTTTCTCCAGGAACAAGCAGGAAGTCAGTCCTCACATATGGGACTTGTGATAAGGAAGCTTATCATAGCTCAGGAAGGAGCTATAGAAAAGGTGAAGTGACTCTGAACAAGCAACCTGTCAGTTCTGGTAGAAATAAGAAAACAGAATTTTGCCATAAAAGACTACCAGTCCCAGAATGCACCAGGTTTCCAACAGCCATTAGAGGAGCTGAAGTGGGGAAACGTGTGTTCAATCAGGAGGGCTATGAAGTAATCCCTAAGCACTCATCTCAAAGGGCAGGGCCTGATTCAGCACAGCTGCGCTGTGTTAGGGAGGAGCACTCATCAAGGCAGAATAAGAGTAGAGTTTATTCTACAGATGATCTTCTTCATAATCACCTTGGATATCCAGAGAATTGTCCTCAGTATCCTGAGAATCAGCTTGAGTTTGATCATCAGTTTCATCTGAAGGATCATCAGAAGCAGAAGCCAAACCGGACGGACAGAGAGGGAAAGAGACCCTTTGGAAGAAGGAAGAGAAAAGCCTTTGAGAGGTCTAGAAGAGTCCAAAGCAGTACGTATACTGGGAGGTATTCCAAGGGCCAGCATACACCATTGGACTGGGGAAAGCCAGAGGAATGGTGCTGCAGAGCTAGGAATCACCAGAGGCTACCTGTGAGGGAGACGGCTGCACGTGGAAGGGACCCTAAGACCTGTGCCAGAAGGTATGTGAAGAGAGATCCAGTGTCCAGGGATCTGGATTGGAAGGCTGGACATAAGAACTGGACTACATACTGGCCAGGCTATATAGAGAGGAACTCTAGCAGCAATGGAAGCTCAGGTATGAACACTGATCTATGCCCTAGCTATAACCTTGAAAGACAGCAGGGAAATCAGTATTCTCCTGAAAATGCTCCATTGAGAGATTCATCTGTGCCAATCCATGATATTGAACCCATGCTTGTTGAACAAGGGGGAATAATAGCAGATGAGGATCCTGTTTATATGGACTGCTCTCTATCTAAACTCCGTTGGTAACTTTCTGTTATAAAGTACAGCAACCATCATAAAGAAATACAAATTTGTTCTTTAATCTACTCAGAAAAGCTCCTGAAGCAGGATTTGACCCACACAGTGAAGGCAAGCCAGCTAAGAGGTTTCAGCTGGTGACTGTTAGCAATTAAGCCTTACCTAATTGCTTGTGAGCTAGGAGAGAATCACTTCTGTATCTATGTGGGAAGTAATCAGAAGTTAACCTGAAGAGAACAGTTTGTTTCTTGCTTTGTGGCTTTTCATTTGTTGTTTTCCTGATTTTAACTTTGTTTTTCCAAGTTAACACTGAAAGCAAGTAACCTAATTTATGTGCTACCAAGCATATCTGTGTTGGGAGAAATAACCCCATAAATAAATATCTTATTGGCTTTACCCAAGAGCACAACTAAATTATTGTCAGCAGCTGTGTTTGGTGTGAATGAACTACATTGCCCACAATACCTTGCAAATCATATAGAAATATGCACTTGCCAAGAGTGTGAAGATTCTCACCCAGGCAGCCGTCTGACAGACTCCCTAGCTATAGGCTACCGAGAACCCATAGCTGAAAATAGCTCCCTCTAGAAGAGCCACAGCAGCTGCAATAGGAATTCAGCCGAGAAAGCAACACCCCCTGGTAGCCTGACACCAAAGGGTCGGAGGGTTGGAGTTGCCTAAACCTCAAATAGGTTTCGGAGTACTGTCCGAAAGCATTGTCCCATCAGGACTCCCTATCCAGGCAGTAAAGGGCAACAAAAGTCTGGCTTGAAGACCAAGTTGCGGCCTGGCAGATGTCTGCCAGTGGAACAGAGCGGAAGTGAGCCACTGATGTGGCCTTAGCCCTGACACGGTGGGCCGTGACTCGACCCTGCAACGGGAGGTCGTCCGCCCTGTATGCCCAGGCAATGCAGTCTGCCACCCAGATGGAGAGCATATGCTTGGAGACAGGTAACCCCAGCTTACAGGGGTCATACGAGACGAAGAGCTGAGTCGCCCTTCGATGTCCCTTCATACGCTGCAGGTAGAAGGACAATGCCCTCTTACAATCCAGGGTATGCAGGACTGCCTCTGCCCGGCTGGAATGCGGCCTGGGTAAGAAAGTCGGAAGAATCACCTCCTGGTTGAGGTAGAAAGAAGAGACCACCTTTGGAAGGAACTTGGGGTGAGTGCGGAGGACCACCCTGTTCCTATAAAACCTTGTCTAAGGTTTATACGTTACAAGAGCTTGCAGCTCACTCACACGTCTGGCTGATGTGAGTGCCACCAGGAAGAGCAACTTCCAGGAGAGGAAGCACAGATGGCAAGAGGACATCGGCTCAAAAGGTGGGCGAGTAAGCTGCTGTAAGACCACATTCAAATCCAACTCAGTTGCCAGAGGACGAACTGGGGGTTTCAGCAGAAGCAGACCTCTGAGGAATCTGGACACCAGGGGGTGAGCCGAAAGAGGCTGCCCCTCCACTGGCGAGTGGTTTTCTGACAAAGCACTCAGGTGGACCCTGACAGAGTTAGACTTGCAACCTAATTCTGAGAGGTGAAGCAGGTACTGTAGCACCACTGGTACAAGGCAAAATAAAGTTTTCATTGTGCTGGCTACACCACACCTCAAATCTACGCCACTTCAAAGCGGAGGATTTCAGAGTAGACTGCCTCCTTGAGGCCAGTAACACTTCTTCCACATTTCGAGGTAGGAGGAGAGGAGCCAGCACTACCCTTTCAGCAGCCATGCCATCAGGTTGAGGGACCTGAGGTTGGGGTGCAAGAGAGAGCCCTGCTCCTGGGACAGGAGGTTGGGCTGCGTCCCCAGTGGGAGTGGGGTTTCCACTGCCAGCTGGAGGAGAAGTGGAAACCAAGGCTGTCTTGGCCATCTGGGGGCTACCAGAATGACAGAGGCCTTGTCCCGAAGGATTTTGAACAGAGTCTGAGCCACCAGAGGCGTGGGAGGAAATGCATACATGAGGCCCCCTGACCAGGAGATCAGGAAAGCATCTGCAGTCACCCTCCGAGGATGTGGCTGTCTGGAGCAAAATCTGGGCAGCTGGTGATTTTGCGGACTGGCAAATAGATCTATGGATGGATGTCCCAAGCAGTGAAAAATCCGCTGGGCCACCACCGGATCTAGTTGCCATTCGTGAGGTTGGAGAATTCTGCTTAGCTTGTCTGCTAGGTAGTTCTCCTGACCAGGCAGGTACACTGTTTTGATAGACATACACTGCCTGATGGCAAAGGAGCAGAGGTCCAGTGTCTTCTGACATAGGATACGAGACCCCATACCTCTCTGCTTGTTCACGTAGAACATTGCTACCTGGTTGTCCGTATGTATCAATAGAGACTGATGTGAGAGGACATGACCAAAGGCTTGGAGAGCTAGGTGGATCACCCTCAGCTCTAAGAGGTTGATTTGGTGGGCAGACTCCTGAGGAGACCATAACCCCTGAGTGCAGGATCCTTGGCAATGGGCTTCCCAGCCCAGCAAGGAGGCATCTGTCATCAGCACCCTTGCGTGCGAGGAGGTCTGAAAAAGCACTCCCTCGAGCAGGTTGGGTGGCTGACACCACCACTTTAATGACTTTACCAGTCATTTGGATACTGTTATCCTGTCTCTGAGGCTGCCGGAGGCCTGAGTCCACTGATCTCTGAGGCCCCATTGAGCTGTTCTCATGTGGCGATGGGCATTCGGGGTCACATGCACACTGGAGGCCATGTGGTCCAGAAGGCACAAGAAGTGTCTCGTTGAGACATGAAGTCTGCACCTGAACTGTTGTGCCAGGGCCAGCAGCCTCTGTGTCCTGTACTCCAGTAGGTAAGTCTTCGCTTGAATGGTGTCTAGCCGTTTTGAGTGGGGAGTAAAGTGGAATTTGCGTGGTTTATGACAAAACCCAGATGTTGGAACAGATTGATAGTGGGAGAAGTGGCCTGTTGGGCCTCCTGAGGCGACTGGCCCCTGATGAGCCAGTCGTCCAGGTAAGGAAAGACAAAAATTCCTTGACTTCTGAGGTAGGCCGCCACTACAGCCAGGCATTTTGTAAACACTCTGGGAGCAGAGGCTAGGCCAAAGGGTAGAACCTTGTATTGGAAATATTTACCTCCCACTACAAATCTGAGATATTGTCTGTGGTCTGGGTGTATGAGGATGTGTGTATAGTCATCCTTCAGGTCTAAGGAGCATAGTCAATCTCCCTGGTGGGGTAAGGCAGCAACATTCCAAAGAAAAGCATCTTGAACTTTTCCCTCACCAGGAACTTGTTTAAGTTTCTTAGGTCGAGGATGGGTCTGAGGCCTCCTGTTCTCTTTGGTATGAGAAAATACCTGGAGTAGAAGCCCTTGCCCTGCAGGTGTTGGGGCACCGGTTCCACCGCCTGATCCTCTAGAAGACCTGCCAACTCCTGCAAGAGGAGGTCCCTGTGAAGAGGAGGTCTGAGAGGCTCTCCTGGAAAGAAGGAGGGTGGTATCTGGCTGAAGTGAAGCAAATAGCCCCATTGGACTATTTGCAGGACCCAGATATCCGAGGTGATGGCTGGCCATCTGTGGGCGTACAGGGCTAGCCTGCCTCCTGTGCAAGACCGTACCACTGGTGGAAGAGAGACTATGCCATGGGAGTCAACAACCCCCTCACGGTTGGGTAGGAGCCGGAGCCTGGAGCTTGGGGGCCTTCTGCTTATGCGGGCCATGCCCCTGTCCCTTGGCTTGCTGCCCCTGATGGGGAGCTGGGGTGGCCTGGTAAGTGGGGTAGTTGCGGTAAGCAGTACCCTTCCTCGGGAAAAAGGGCTTTTTACCCAAGCCCTTCTTCTTAGAAGGGGCAGAAGTCTTCTTTGAGAGTCTTGTGCGGGTCAAGTACTCGGACTTGAGCTCAGCAGCCTTCTCAGTCATGGATTTTCCAAAGAGGTTGTCACCTCGGCAAGGGACATTGACCAACTTGTCCTGAACCCATGGCTCCAGATCCGATGCAATTAGCCAGGTCTGGCGGCAGGCACCGATGCCGGCCACGGCTACTCGGGCTGAAGCCTCAAAGCCATCATAGGCCGCTCGAGATATGAACTTCGAGCACTCCTGAATCCCGGTGGACAAGGCATTGAAGCACTACAAGGGTGCCTTGGAGAGGCCAGCTGACAACCCGGCAATCTCCTTTGCCAGGTCCATCAAGTACATGCCCATGTACAGCTGATAGGTTTGGACACGGCATGAAAGCATCGAGCCCTGGAAGCATTTTCTGCCGAGGGCATCCAGGTTCTGGGCCTCCCGGCCAGGAGGCACCGAGGAGTGCATTTTCTGGCTCTTGAGCCTATGCATGGCCGATTCCACAACCATGGGGTTGTGCGGCAGCTGTGCCTTTTGGAACCCAGGGCTCTTGCGGACTCGATAGATGGAATCGACCCGCTTGCTTAGAACTGGCATCGAGGCCGGTGACTCCCACATGCGTAGCATCAGCCATTCCAGCATTGGAGGAACCGGCACAGTAAGGGCTTCCCTCGGGGGAAAGTCATACTGGAGGGCATCGAGCTCTTCAGCTCGAGGCTCCTCCTTGGCATCCTCCGGGAATGCCAAAGCTTTGGCCATGTCCCTGACGAAGTCCAAGAACCGGGTATCCTCCGGAGGGGTCCTTCTCCGAGGCTCCGAACCTGGTGAGTCCGATGGGACATACTGGGTCCGATGGGTGTCAGGGGACTCCTCATCTTCCGTCTCCCATGCCGATCCCTCCGAGGAGGAATCGAGGGGCTCCGGCCACGAGGGTTTCGGCCCCGACCACACCAGTGCTGAGAGCACTGGCGTCGATGACCTCTGTCCCGAGCGGGAGGTTGAGGGAGACCTTCGCCAAGGATTGACTCAGCCTCCAGGCTCGACTTGGATGCCGAGGTCTCGGTGGTCGGGGCGGATGGACCAGTGAGACCGGCTATCAGCGCCCGCTGCTGCTCCACCAAGGCAGACATGCTCTGCTCCAGGGCCGTCATCCTGAGACCGAGCTCAGAAGACTCCACAGCCTCCGGCTTGGGCCCCGACATCGTTGGGCCTGATGCCGGCTCCCCCAGAGGGGAGTCCATGAGGACAACAGCACTTACCTGCCTCGGCGTCTCCGGCTCCGTGCGAGGTACCTTCACAGGCCGTTCCGACTCCGAGGACCCAGGGTGGCGGTCAGGACTCCGCGACCTGGCTTTCAAGGGCCCAAGGCAATCGGAGGCATCCAATGATGCCGCCCTCATGGGCTTCTTCTTCCTCCAGTGTTTCCGGGAGGGAGATCCCCGTTCAGAAGACCCCCGGCGCTGCTCGGGTTCAGACAGATCCCGAGACGTCGAGGCTTCTGATGAGGTCCGGATCCAGGGGGATGCGGACTCTGAGAAAATACTTTCACGCTGCTGCTGCCTACTTCGAAGTGCCTTAAAGGACATTTTCCCACATGGGCCACAGACCTTTGGGTCATGGTCGGGCCCAAGGCATCGGAGACAGCAGTCATGTGTGTCGGTGAGGGACATTAACTTCTTATACCGATCACACTTTTTAAACCCGCTGGCAGCCATCAGGGGAAAAAGGGCCCCTGCAAGGTCGAAGGACCGGGCTGCCAGTGAAAATGAAAAAGAGTGTGAACGCTAGTCTCTAAGGACAAAAACACAAAAAATTGACTGGTCTCAATACTGGTGTACCGAGCCGAAGGCAGAAAGGGGAACCGGTGTCAAACCGGTCGAAGATCCAAAATTTCTTCCAAGTTTTGATGCACTTTTTCCACAAGGAATTAGGGACGATGTCCATTGGGCTCCGCGGAAAAAGGGAGACTGAGCAAGATGGCACCCTTGGGTGGGAAAGGGACTGCGCATGCGCGGTGCAATCCCAAAGGCTTTCTTTGAAAGCTGGGGAATTGCTCCGCATGAGGGCTCCGTCGGCGTCGATGTTACGCATATGTGAGGACTGACTTCCTGCTTGTTCATGGAGAACAGTCATTCAATGGTTTACTTTCTATCTAACCAACCGTACACGGCAGTTCCGAATAGGCCAAGACTCATCCTCAATCTTTGATCAGAAACAGGGTATCCCCCAAGGCTCTTCCTTATCCGTCCTATTGTTTAACATTTACCTTCAACCAATATGCAACATAATCAAAAAACACAACATTAACTATCATCTCTATGCTGATGATATCATGGCAATAGATACTGCCAGTCCAGACCACTCTCAATAATTGCATTCATGTCTGAAATAACAGTGTGGCTCAATATCCATAACCTCAAGATCAACATTAAAAAACTGAAGTTCTTTATATCTCCAGAAATCCAAACTTCACCCCCCCCCCCACCAGCAAAATACTCTTATAAGATCTTGAAGTTAAGAATGAGGTGAAATACTAGGGGTAATATTAGATCAATCTCTAAACATGACCTCCCAATTAAAAGCAGTCACAAAAAGCATATACTTTAAACTTCGAACAATCCAATGTCTCAGACCACTATTAGAAAATCATGACTTCAGAACTGTCCTACAATCTCTAATAACTCCACATATTGACTACTGCAATAGTATCCTCCACGGACTTCCAAAGAAAAACATTCACCAGCTCCAACTAGCACAAAATCTAGCTGCACGCATAGTATCAAAGTCAAGACGCACTGATCACATCACCCCAATACTCCCTGACCTCCACTGATTACCAGTTGCCTCAAGAATAAAATACAAATACCTAATGATTATATTTAAACATCATAATAAAATAGCCTCAACCACTCTTTCTGTCCTCCTCATACTTCCCAACACTACTAGGATTAGAAAAAATTGCTCCCAAAACACCTGCATAATACCCTCCCACATCCTGTTGGAAGGGCAGCAACAACAGCAGGAACACTACTACTACGATTACTACTATTCAGCACTTATAAAGCGCCACGCACACAGCGCTGCACAGCTAACCTACAAGAGGTAGCCAATATACAAGAGACAGTCCCTGCCCGTCAGAGTCATGCTCATTGGAGCTTACAATCTAGTTAGAACAGTACAGAGCATTAGTCAGTTCTGCGCAAGGTATAGTGTGGTACAGTTTGGTCTATAGTTTGGTCATAAACGTTGACGGGGATAGGGTAAGATGAGGATGGAAGTCAGGATCTGAATGCAATGGTGAAGAGGTGGGTCTTCAACCTGGATTTGAAGAGGGCCAGGGAGGATGCCTGGCACACATACGCAGGTAGGCTGTTAAAGGCATATGGTGCAGAAAGGTGAAAGAAGCGCAGTCGGGAGTTTGCGGTGCGGGTGAAAGGCATTGATAGAAGTAATTTGTTAGCGGAGCGCAAATTTCAAGAGGGGACGTAGGGAGAGACAAGAGATAAGAGGTATTGAGGGGCCATAGAGTGAATGCATTTATAGGTCAGCAGGAGAAGCTTGAATTGGATGTGGAACTGGACAGGGAGCCAGTGAAGCGACTTGAGAAGAGGAGTAATGTGGGCATGGCGAGGTTGGCAGAATATTAGTCGAGCAGCGTGATTTTGTATAGATTGAAGGGGAAGGAGGTGGCTCATGGGGAGACCAGCGAAGAGTAAGTTGCAGTAATCGATGTGAGAGGAGATGAAGGAGTGGATAAGCGTTTTGGTAGTGTGTTCAGAGAGGAAGGGGCGGATTTTGCTGATGTTGTAGAGAAAGAAGCGGCAGGTCATAGCTACAAGCTGGATATGAGCGGAGAAGGAGAGAGAGGTGTCAAAGATAACCCCTTGATTGCGGGCTGAGGGAACAGGAAGAATAGTAGATCCATCCACATGGACTGAGAGAGGGGGAAGTGGGGGGGAGGAGTTAGGTGGAAAGACAAGGAGTTCAGTCTTGGCCATGTTCAGTTTCAATCGGCAATGAGACATCCAGGCAGTGATGTCTGAAAGACAGGCAGAGATCTTGGACTGGGTTGCCGGAGAAATATTGGGTGCAGAGAGGTAGATTTGGGAGTCATCGGCATAGAGATGGTACTGAAAGCCATGGGAGGAGATCAGCATGCCAAGGCCTTGGGTATAGAGAGAGAAGAGGAGGGGGCCCAAGACAGATCCCTGCAGTACACCTACATGGAGTGGGGTAGGGGAGGAGGAGACGCCACCAGAGCATACACTGAATGAGCGATTTGAGAGGTAGGAGGAGAACCAGGATAGCACGGAGTCCTTGAAGCCAAGCGAGGAGAAGGTGGTGAGGAGAAGGTTGTGATCAACGGTGTCAAAGGCCGCAGAAAGGTCAAGAAGGATGAGGATAGAATAGAGGCCCTTAGATTTAACCAGGAACAGATCGTTGGTGACTTTTTTTTGAGTGCCATTTCAGTGGAGTGTAGGGGACGTAAGCCGGATTATAGTGGGTCCAGGAGGGCTTGGGAGGTGAGGAAGTTGAGGCAGCGACTGTGGACTGCTCGTTCTAATAGTTTGGATATGAAGGGAAGGAGGGGGATGGGTCGATAGTTAGAAGGGCATGTGAGATCAAGTGAGGGTTTCTTGAGGAGACGTGTGACAACAGCATGTTTGAAGTCAACGGGGACAGTTGCAGTGGAGAGTGAAAGGTTGAGGATATGAGTGATGGAGGGGACAATGGTGAGGGAGATGGAATGTAGGAGATGGGTGGGGATAGGGTCTGATGAACAGGTGGTGGATTTGGAGGAGGAAAGAAGGATTGTGGTTTCTTCTTCAGAGATCGGAGGGAAGGAGGAGAGGGTGGTAGGGGGAGGAGAATTGGGGAGGAGGGGAGGTAGATGAGGGGGTAGGGAACTGAAGAGTAATCTTGTGGATTTTGTCGTGAAAGTAGTCGGCTACGGTTTGGGCAGAAAGGGAGGGCGGGATCGAGGGCGGGGGGACCTTGAGGAGAGAATTGAGGGTATTAAAGAGACAGCAAGGATCAGAGGCAAGGGAGTTGGTCAGATGGATGCAGTAATCTTGTTTGGCAAGTGCTAAGGCTGACTGGAAGGAGCCAAGCATGAATTTGAAGTGTAGAAGGTCTTCCGGGGAGTGGGATTTGGACCAAGCTCATTCAGCAGAATGGACGCAGATGCGTAGGTAACAGATTGTGGGTGAAAGCCAGGGTTGGGGAGTAGATCGTTTGACAGGACATGGGGTGGGAGCGGGAAGAGTGTCAAAGGCTGAGGATAGTGTAGCATTGTATGACGATAATGCCTCGTTGACGACTTGGAGGATAAAATGGAGGAAAGAGATGGAGAAATGGTAGAGGAGAGAGTCAGGGATCAATATTATGAAGGTTTCTAAATAGGTTGGAGGAGACAGGATGAGGTTGGAACGGCAGAAGCTGAAGAGTAAATGATAAGAGGTGATGGTCAGATGAGGGAAGGATTGATTTGTGGAAGTTAGAGGGAGAGGAATTGGAGAAGAATATTAGGTCAAGGCAGTGGCCGTGTAGATGTATGGGGGCAGTGGAGCAAAGTTGGAGGTCGAACGAGGAGGTAAGAGCGAGGAACTTTGAGGCATGGTGGTCGGAGGGGTTATCGATGTGAATGTTGAAATTGCCAAGAATAAGAGTGGGGGAGGAGGGATCCATAAAGGCAGAAAGCCAGGAGTCAAAATCGGTGAGGAAGGTTGATTGGGATTTGTCGGGTGGGCGATAAATAACAGCTATTCGGAGGGGAAGTTGTGTGAGAAGGCGAATGGAGTGGACTTCGAAGGAGAGGGGAGAGTGTGATTGGGGTGGCAGGAGGGGTTGGAATTGGCAGGAGGGAGAGAGAAGGAGGCCAACGCCACCACCGCGACCAGTAGATCGAGGTGTATGGGAGAACTGGTAGCCCCCATAGCAGAGAGAGGCAATTGATGCGGTGTCATCGGGGGGGAGCCAGGTCTCGGTCAAGGCAAGAAGGTGTAGGGCATTAGAGATAAAAAGATCGTGAATAAAAGGGCTTTTTTTAATGACTGAGCATGCGTTCCATAGGGCGCAAGAAAACGGGAGAGTGGAGGGGGGGAGGAGAGGGATGTGGATAAGGTTGGATAAGTTACGTGTGGATTTCTTGTCAGAGTAGCGTGGGGGTCTAGTTCTAGGGTAATACCGAGATTTAGAGGGAGCAGGGTGTGGGTGGGTATGTCTGGTGTGTGTGCTTTCCAAGAGGGACATGAGGGAGGGGAGATGAGGGGAAATTGATGGTATCAGGTAGGTTATGTGAGGGATTATTTTTGGGGGTAGGGTTGGAGTTGATATCTATGGATGAGTGATTGTGGGATGAATGAGGGAGGGTGGAAGGAGGGAGGTGTGGGATGTGGATGAGATTAGATAGGGTAAGTGAGGAACTTTTTTTAATGTGAGAAAGAAATTCGGGGAGGGGGAGGGCAGGGTTGGGGTTGATATTACCTGATGAGAGAAGGAGAATCAGTATTAGAGAACGAGGTAAAGTGGAGATAGTACGGCGGAAGCGAGGGTGGGGTTGCCTTAAAGAGAGGGGGGCTGGTTGAATGCGGGGGATGGTGTGAAGAAGCTTGAGAGGAGATGCTAGGCTAGGGGGCAGAATGGAGGAAGAAGTGAGGAAGGTAGGGGGAGGGTAGGGGGAAGAGAAGGGAGGGTGTTGGTAGGAGGGGAGGCAGTTGGGGAGGATGAGGAAGAGAAGGACAATGAGATGTGGGGCCATGGTAGTGGGCAGCAAGGTCTGAGCAAGCAATGGGTAGCAAGTTCTAGGCAAACAATGGGTAGCAAGTTCTATGCAGGCAATGAGTAGCAAGTAATAGGCAAAGAATGGGTAGCAAGTAATAGGCAAACAAGCAGGCAGTGGGTAGCAGATCTATGCAAACAATGGGTAGAAATTCTATGCAGGCGGAGGGTAGCAGTTCTATGCCAACAATGGGTAACAGTTCTATGCAAACAATGGGTAGCAGTTTGATGCAAACAATGGGTAATAGGCTCTATGCAAGTAAGTTCTAAGCAGGTTCTATGCAAGCAAGCGCTGTGCCAGTTCTATGTAAGTAAGTTCTATGCAGCGGTGGGAAGCAGGTTCAAAGCAGAGTTACTTGCAGGTTGCGAGGTCATGGGAGGGCGGTGTAGCAGTGGAGACACTAGGCTGTGGAGGGGGCGGTAGGTGCTTACTTCATGTGGGATCTGATTGGCTAGGTGTGTAGGAGTGTTCGTTCTTGCTCGGCTCATTGGTGTTTCTCCTATGATCAGCTTGTGTTGGGGTGACGGCTTGCGCGAGGATGCCTTTGGTCCCTGCCTAAGGGCCATGCCAAAGGGCCCTCTGGCGAGGCCCTCAGGCGCGGGCCCACCAGCGCAGGTGTGCCGAGAGTGCTCCTTGGCTTTTGCCACTGCCGGTGATGGCCCAATTGGCCTCGGTGTGTGGAGGGGGAGGAGCCGCTTCTCCTGCTCCACTCCCTGACGCCGATCAGGTGGAGGTGCTGGCAGGGGGCTTTCTTTTCATGCCGAGAGCGCTCCTTGGCTTTTGCCGCTGCCGGTGCTGGCTCAATTGGCCTCGGCATGTGGAGAGGGAGGATCCGCTTCTCCTGCTCCACTCCCCGACACCGATCAGGTGGAGGTGCTGGCAGGGGGCTTTCTTTTCATGCCGAGAGCGCTCCTTGGCTTTTGCCGCTGCCGGTGCTGGCTCGATTGGCCCCGGCATGTGGAGAGGGAGGATCCGCTTCTCCTGCTCCACTCCCCGACACCGATCAGGTGGAGGTGCTGGCAGGGGGCTTCCTTTTTTGTGCCGGGAGCACTCCTTGGCTTTTCTGCTGCCGGTGCTGGCCCAATTGGCCTCGGTGTGTGGAGGGAGAGGAGCCACTTCTCCTGCTCCACTCCCCGATGCCGATCAGGTGGAGGTTCTGGCAGGGGGCTTCCTTTTCATGCCGAGAGCGCTCCTTGGCAACAGATACAGGATCTTATTTGAGGACAGGGGGAGCTATAGAAGGGTTCCCTAGCTCAGTTGACCCAGACCCTGCAGAGAGCACAACTCCACCTTCCAGCGCAAGTACTTCTTAAAATGATGTCAGAAGATGAAGTGGACCATTTTTGGGTGAAATTTGAATGAACTGCTGCATGGCCAAGTGGCCATAGGTGATATGGACTACCTATTTGGGGAATCTGCTGACAGCCAACCCAGATGGGCAAGTTACATATGCAGCTGTTGCCATACTGAAATGGGCTGGCTGTACCCCAGAGGCCTACTGCCAGAGATTCAGAAAGGGGAGACTCCAGATAAAAGAAACTCTGCAGAGGTTCCTCTGTCAGTTGAAGGATCTCACATGAAGTGGCTGCAACCAGAGGGAGAGACCGGGTCTAAGATAGCCAAGATTGTGCTATTGGAGTAGTTTTTTGAAGGCTTGACTGCCCCAATGAAACAGTGGGTATGTCAGCACCCCAAGCTTACACTGGAGAGTGCACTGGAAACAGCCAAAGAGTATCATGAAGCCCAGCCGGCGATGGAAGGGGACCGTGAGAAGGGGAAACGTCACCCATCAGCCCAGGAGGACAGAAGGAGAAGCCGGAACAGATGTTGGCTCCCATGTTCTGACCCTCAAAGTCACCTCATAGGCAATGGCATGGCCCCAGTCACAACCTGTTCACCTGTTTTAGATGTGGAGCCTGGGGGCACTTTGCTCGGGAATGCCCTCTAGGTACGGAAGAACCCATGGATGTCAGCCTAACCACCCCTCACACCTGCACTTTTGTGGACACTCCCCACCCTGGGGTACAGAACTTTATGAATTCAGTGGAGCTCGAGGGAACCCACCTCCAGGCCCTGATAGACTCTGGGAGTGTGCAGACCCTCATTTGCCCGAAAACTGTAACCCGATTTCAAATTGACTATGCAAAGACAGTAACTCTGGCCTGTACACATTGAGACCAGAGGCAGTATCCAACGGCACAGGTTTCATTTAAGACTCTAACAGGGCAAACCATGTTCAAGGTTGTGGTGCTGCCTTGGCTCCGAATCCAGTGGTGATCGGCCGAGATTATGCAAACTTCGAGCAATATGGGCCCAGCTGATGGCTCCACTGGAAAGATTTTCCAGAGATTTTTCCCCTCGAAAACCTGGATCTATATGTTGAGAATCCCAAGCTTGCTAAGTTCCGCTACCAAAAGAATCTGGGGGCAGCTATAAGGGACAGATATGGGGAGGGGAACCTAAGGAAGAAACCCCTGGGGATAGCTCAGGGCTCAGCAGTAGTGACCAAAATAAAATAACCAAAATAAAATTGTCCCCTTCCCAGAGTGAGGGCTGGGGAAAGACTCAGGGAGCTTTAGGAGGGCCCAGCAAGAAGACAAGTCCCTTAAACATGCCTGAGAGCGGGATCTGGAGGCAGATGGGGTTCCAGTAGGTAAAGTAGAGTCCCCTACAATAATCTTTCCCAATTTTGTGCTAAAGGGAGATTTATTAGACAGAGTGGCTAAGGGTGCCCTTTCCCTTTCATCAAAAGGTGGTATCATTGGCCCATAGCCATTTATTAGGGGGACACCTGGGGGTGGAGAAAACACTAGAGTGTGTTTTGGCCCAATTTCTTTGGCCCAGGGTCCATAAACAGATGCAGTTATATTGTCAGTCATGGCCCACCTGCCAATTTCATAACCCCATCAGAGTCCCCATTTGAAAGAGTGGCTATGGATCTGTTAGGAGGCTTGGATTGAACCATCCAAGACAACAAGTATATTTTAGTCATACTGGACTATGCTACTTGATAATTGAAGGCCACCGCTCTAAAGAATATGAAGACTACTACTATTGCAAATGCCTCTGGGAAGTATTCCCACGAGTGGGAATACCCAATGAGATTCTCACAGATGAAGTAACACCCTTTGTATCCAAGGTGATGAAGCAAGTGTGTGCCTTAGTGAAGGTCAAGATGCTGCGAACATCAGTATATCGCCCACAGATGGATGGCCGTGTTGAACGATTCAATAAAATTCTTAAACAGATGTTAAAAAAGTTTGTGCAGGAGGACAGGAAGAATTGGGACATTCTCCTACCCTATTTGATGTTTGCCATCTGCAAGATACGTCAGAGTTCCATGGGGTTTTCACCTTTTGAGTTGTTCTTTGGAAGACAGCCAAGAGGCATACTCGTATCAGATGTTGTAAGGGAAACCTGGAGAATCCCATGCTGGGTGTAATTTGGTGGACTATGCTATACAAATGCAAGACCGACTGAGGAAAGCCGAAAAGGTGGCCAACCTCAGTCTGGAAAAAGTCCATACCAAGAAGGCCAGTGGCTACAATCTGGCAGCTGTGCACCACATCTTCCAACTAGGAGCCATTCTTAGTCTTGCTGCCCTCATCCGAGAGCAAATTACTCTGTAAATGGCAGGGGAGGTGGAAGAGAAAATGAGGCCTGTTAACTACAAGATTGCCCAGCCAGATAAATGGAAAAAGCCAGAATTTACCATATTAATCTATTGAAAAAGTAGACTCCAGTGACAGTTATGATGGTACAGGGAGATGATTTTGGGTCAGAAATTTCAGCCCTATCAGATCCAGCTCATGTCCCAATTAGAGACCAGCTCTCTGCTGCCCAGAGAAGAGATTTAGAAGGTTTGATCCACCAGAACCTAAAGATGTTCTCCACCCACACAGGACAAACCCAGCTCATATGTCATGATATCATTACTGACCATGAGGTTGTTATCTGGCAATGATCCTACCAGATTCTGGAGGCCCAGCAATAAGCCATTGCCAAGGAGCTGAAAGAGATGCTTAACCTGGGAGTTCTAGAAGAGTCTGAGTGACTGGTCGTCACTCATTGTCTTGGTTCCTAGACCTAACAGAAGCATCAGATTCTGCATTGACTTCTGGAGGGTCAATGAAGCTTCTAAACTGGAAGCATATCCCATGTCAAGAGTAGATGAGCTAGTCAAGTGACTCAGTGGAGCCCGCTTTATATCAACCTTGGATATGACCAAGGGATACTGGCAGGTGCCCTTGACTCCAGCTGCCAAGGAAAAGACGGCTTTTTTGACACCACAAGGTCTGTTCCAGTTTACAGTACTGGCTTTTGGATTACATGGGGTTCCTGCCATGTTTCAACGTCTATTTGACTGCCTATTTAGACAGCACAAGGAGTATGTGGCTGCATACCTTGACAACATTCATCTACAGCAGAGACTGGACCACCCATCTAACCTAAGTACAAGCCATGTTGACCGGCCTTCAGAAGGCCGGGTTAATGGCCAACTCCAAGAAATGTTTTCTGGGAGGTTGGGATGTTCAATACCTGGGATTTAATTGGAAAAAGGCAGGTATGACCTCCACTACTGAAGGTGGATGCTATTTCCCAGGTCCCCACCCAGGTCGAAGAAAGAGATTTGTGCCTTCCTTGGATTGATTGGCTATTACCGCCATTCATCCCTAATTTTGCAGAAGTGGCAGAGCCATTAACCAATCTCCTCTAGAAGAGAGCTCTTGAATGGATTCAGTGGCCTTCCATCACCTCAAGAAGGCTGTGTGCTCTGAACCTGCCCTGATTAGCCCTGATTTCTCTCTACCATTTATTGTGCAAACTGATTCCTCACAGGTAGGCCTAGGAGCCATTCTGGCCAAGGAAGTCAGGGGTGAAGAACATCCCATAGCATTCCTCAGCAGGAAGCTGCTTCCTCTGGAACAGCATTATGCGGTGATCAAGAAGGAAGCCTTGGCTGTCAAGTGGGCGCTTGAAATCTTCAAATAATACATGCTCATCTGTCCGTTTATGCTAGTAACAGACCACTAGAGCCAATAAACAAGCCCACATCACCCCCATACTTGAATCCCTCCATTGGCTCCCCATCAGCTCACAAATAAAATACAAGGTACTAACGATAGCATTCAAGATACTTCACAATCAATCTGCTGACTGCTTAAAAAGCTTGATTAAAATAGTCCCTGACAATAGATCAAGAAGGACACTGCACCAAAACTCCTTGGCAACCCCCAAGACATCCACAGGCACCTCCCAGAACACACTACATAGAGTGCTCGAGCTCTACATCCCAACACTATGGAACACCCTCCTACACCACCTGAGAGCCACCATGGATATTACCAACTTCAGAAAATCCTTGAAGACCCATCTATTTGCCGAACATTTCAAGACCTTACAAGTCAACTAATTGCAAGGCATATGACAACTTTTAGACAACTGCCAAATCCCCAAGCACCTGTAAGAGTCCATACATTTATGTAAATAGTTAAAATGTGAATGTAAACACTATTGTTAACTGTTATTGTAAATAGTTCCAAAAAGTTCCATGTATACAAAGTTATGTTCTCTGTAAACCGCTTTGAGAATTTGAAAGGCGGTATATAAAAAAATGTTACGTAAATTAATAAATAAAGGCACTGAGTCAGATCCAAAAAGACTCTCGTGTTGCTTTTCCTGTTTTTTAATCCTTTCTTTGTCATTTGTTGACACGTTAGAAGAGATTGCGTTGTGGTCAGAGCCCAAGCACTGTAAGCACCAATTGTGCTTGTCTGTAATCAAAATGGTGCGGTTGCAGGACGTACACTTCTTGAAACCGCTGGCTGGCTTCTCCATGTCAGGAAAAACAGCCTTTGCCAAGTCAAAAGACTCAATGGTGGCTGGAACCAACAAAAAAATCCATGGGAATTGAAAGGTAAAAAAGAAAGAAAAGAAAAGTAAGTTAGAGTGCCAAAAAGGGCACCAACATTGATGAGTGACTGTCTCAAAGATAGATGGGAAGGCAAAAAGAAGAATAAGCACCCCGAAGGGCACAGAAGAAAAAAGTTCTACTTGTTCATGAGAAGGGGGAAGGGAGGATGCATAACATAACCAAATTTTAATATGTGGCTTCGAACTTGGTGTAAATGAGAAGGATTTCGCTGAACCATTTCCAAACATGTTATCATCACTACCGTACTCTCCTCCACGCTGCAAAGCGAGACTACTTTTCTACTCTTATCTCAACGTCTGCCAACTCCTCTCGCCAGCTCTATTCTGTCCTTCATTCCTTGTCTGCCCCCCGTTCCTTCTCCTCACCTTCCCCCTCTCCTGTTTCCCCTGACCCAGCTGTTTTGGCTGCTTTCTTCTCTTCCAAGATACTTTCCCTCCGCCTTTCCTTCCCTTCCTGTCCCCCTCCCCTCTCTCCTCCTCCACTCAATCCCCTGCCCACTCCCCCTCCTTCTCCCCCTATGCTCCCCCCTCTCTCTCACAGATGGTCCTCCTTCGAGCTCATTTCTGCCTCCATCCTCTCCAAGGTCTTTCACTCCGTTCGCAAAACCTCATATCTTCTCTCCATTATCAACAATAGCTTATCCACTGGTATCTTCCCCACCTCTTGGAAGCACGCTGTCATCCGTCCTGTCTTGAAAAAGAGTTCCCTTGACCCATCCTCCCCCTCTAACTGGCGTCCCATCTCTAACCTTCCTTTTCCCTCTAAGCTCCTTGAAAAACTTGTCTTTTCACAGCTGTCCTCACATCTTGAAGCTTCACTTACTCTGCACCCTCTCCAATCTGGTTTTCGCCCCGGCTATAGCACCGAAACTGTTCTTCTTTCCCTCCTTAATGAGCTTCACTCTGCCCACGACCGCGGTCTCTTCACTATTGCTGTCTCACTTGATCTCTCTGCTGCATTTGACCTTGTTGATCACCGCACCCTCCTTTCACGCCTACTCGATGCAGGTCTTTCTGGCACCGTCCTCCGTTGGTTCCAGTCCTTTCTCTCAGGTCGTTCCTTCTGTGTGTCCACTGGTTCCCTCTCCTCACCCCCCACTCCCCTTCCCTGTGGTGTCCCACAAGGGTCTGTTCTTGCCCCCCTCTTGTTTAATGTCTTTCTTGCTCCTTTTGCTCTCTTAGTACAACAACAGGGTATATCTGCTCACTACTACGCTGACGACATTTTCCTGCTCTATCACACAAACTCTGCTTCCCCTGACATTACACCTCTCAACGACTGTCTCTCCACTGTGGCTTCTTGGCTCTCTTCCAACTTTTTGCATGTTAACCTCACCAAGACTTCTGCAATATGGTTCACCGCTGGTAGTCCTACTCCATCTATTCTTCCTGTGCTTTTCTCCTCTCCTGTCCCTCTTGTCTCTTCTCTACGATACTTAGGCGTTACCCTCGACTCTTCCTTATCCTTTAAACCCCATATTTCCTCTGTTGTTCAACGCTGTTTTTCTACCCTGCGTCAACTTCGCTCTGTTCGTCCTTTCCTCTCTTTCTCGTCCATGACCACTCTTCTCCTTTCACTTATTGTCACTCGCCTTGATTACTGTAATGCTTCTCTGGCCGGTCTTCCCCAGTCCCAATTACAACGCCTCCAGAGGGTCCATCATACTGCAGCTCGTATTCTCACCTGCTCTTCCCGATTTGATCACGTCACTCCTCTTCTCATACGATTGCACTGGCTCCCAGTCCCCTTCCGTATTCAATATAAGGTCCTCACTTTCGTTCACAAATCTATCCACTTAGGTACCCCTCTTTATCTCGCAGATCAGATCCATCTCCACACTCCCCACCGCTCACTTCGCTCCATACATGCCAACCGTTTGCTCCTACCATCCCCCTCACAGGCTCACCTTGAATCCACCCGCTCCTCTGCCTTTTATTTCCTTGGACCTCGTCTCTGGAATTCGCTTCCCCCGGACCTCCGCCTGGAACCTACCCTGAAAACCTTTAAGGCCCACTTAAAAACCTACCTTTTCTGTCTCGCCTTTGACCTCTCCCCACCTCCTTCCCCCCTCCCTTCCCTTCACTGACTTCTCTGTAGCCATTTTTCCTGTTACTTCTCCTTCCCTTTAGCTTTTTCTCCTTTCTCCTAAATCTTTTCTGTCACATATTTGGCGTTCTTTTCCTTCCTTCCTGCAGCTATTTTGAATATTGTACACCGCTCTGACGCATTTTTGCCTGAGCGGTATATTAAGTTACCAATAAAGATAAAGATAAAGATAAAGATATATAGGCAACTGGGGCAATAGATGGAAAACCAATAGGATGCACTGTGTTGATGGACATAGATCTCCAAAAACACCCACTAAGGGAACCGGAAATCACTTTGCAATGCTCAAAATAATTTGGACCCTTTCAAACAGCCTTTTCTGTGAGACATAATTCAACAAAAACTCCTAAAAAATATATTAAATTAAAAACTCTTAGCTTTACAGGAGCTCAACATATGAACCTACTGTCACCAAAAAATGTGCCGACCACTAATTTATAGTCATCATCGCTCCTTTTATAACAACCAAAACCTTATAAATTGCATTCACATGTACTATCCAATTAGAAGATAGCATTCCATGGTGACATCCATATATCAGGGAGGCTTGTTAAACTCATAACAGGTAACTGTACTTAGCTTGCAGATTGTTTAGCAATCTTCCCCATCAACAACACGTATGCCCTGGAGTGCTCAATCCACAGATACAGCTCAGGCAAACTGCAACCAGGACTGGCCAACCATGGCCATTGGTTTCGCCACCTTCCGTGGCTTTCTCAAAGCTGTGTTTTTAAGCTTCCAAGTGCCTTAGAATTTCTTATAACAGCGTCTCGCTAAAGAAGCTGGATGCTTAAAACACTGCTTTGGGAAAGCTGTGGAAGGTGGTGAAACCAATGGCCATGGTCGACCAGTCCTGGTTAGTTTGTCTGAGTTGGATCAGGGCATATATGTTGTTGATGGGGAAGATTGTTAAACAATCTGCAAACTAAGCAAAGTGGGCATTTGAGCAGCAGTGATCATCACACAGTGTGGTTTGAGCTAAAAGCCAAGTCAGAGTCCAATCACAACAAGCTCAAAGTCCTGGACTTCAAAAACGCTGACTTCAGTAAAATGGGAAAGTACCTGAAGGAGAAGTTGGCAGGGTGGGAGGAGGTAAGGGAAGTGCAATTGCAGTGGGCTAAACTAAAAAGAGCTAATAAAAGGGGCAATGGATACATATGTAAGGAAAGTAAATAAAAACAAAAGGAAAAAGAAACCTATATGGTTCTCCAAAGAAGTGGCTGCCTAAATAAAGGCAAAAAACCACAGCTTTCACAAACTTCAAAAGATCTCAAAAAGAGGAACACAGAACAGAATACAGGATAAAGCTAAAGAGCAAAAAGAGAAATAAGGATAACAAAAGCAAAGGTGGAAGAAAAAATGACTACAGATGAGAAGCACGGAAAGACAACTTTTTTAGGTACTATATATATGGGAGAAGAGGAAGATTGGAAGTGGAATTGCAAGACTCAAAAGTGCTGGGGACAGATTTGTGGAAAGTGACATTGAAAAAGCGAACATGCTAAACAAATGCTAATGTATTCATGAAAGAAAATCCTGAAGAAGGACCGCATATGAGTGCCAAATATACAAATGGGAATGGAGTAGATACCACACCATTTACAGAAGATGATTTGTGTGAACAGATTGCAAAACTGAATGTGGACAAGGCCACAGGACTGGAGGAGGACTGATGTGGTACCTCTTCACAAGTAATAATAGGGAAGAGGTGACAAACTATAGGCCAGTGAGCTTTACCTCTGTGATGGGAAAAGTAATGGAGGCACTCATGAAAGAAAGAATAGTGGACTTTTTGGAAACCAATGGATTGCATTATCTGTGGCAACATGGTTTTACCAAGGGAAGATCATTCCAAACAAATTTGATTGAGCTCTTTGACTGGATGACCAGAGAACGAGATCAAGGGCATGCAATGGATGTGATATACCTAGATTTCAGCAAAGCCTCTGATACTGTTTCTCATAGGAGGCTTATCAATAAACTGAGCAGCCTGGGGATAGGTCCAAAGTGGTGAACTGGATCAGAAATTGGTTGACTGACAGACAACAGAAGGTGGTGGTAAATGGAACTCACGCCAAAGAAAGGAAAGTGCATAGTAGCATGGCTCGGGGATCGGTCCTGGAACTGATATTTTTCAATGTTTTTGTGAGTGATAATGCAGAAGGACTGAATGGAAAAGTCTGCCTTTTTGCAGATCACACAAAAAGTTGCAGCAGAGTGGATACTTCTGAGGGAGTGGACAACACGAGGAAAGATCTAAAAACATTGGAAGAATGGTCTAATGCTTGGCAGTTATGATTTAATGTAAAGATATGCAGAGTCATGCACTTGGGATACAGGAATCCAGAGGAATTGTATACAATAGGGAGAGAGAGGTTGATGTGCACGGACTAGGAGAGGGATCACAAAGTGCTAGTGTTTGAGGATCTCAAGATGGCAAAACAATGCGATAAGGCAGTAGCCAAAACCAGAAGGATGCTGGGCTGCATACAGAGAGGAATAACCAGCAGAAAGGAAGAGGTATTAATGCCTCTGTACAACTCATTGATGAGGCCTCACTTGGAATATTGTGCTCAGCTTTGGAGACCATATCTCACAAAGGACAAAAAAGACTTGAAATATTTCAGAGGAAGGCAACCAAAATTATTCGGAGCCTGTGCCAAAAGATGTATGAGAAGAAACTTGACCTAAATATGTATACCCTAGAGGAGAGGACAGACAGGGGCGATATGATACAGACTTTTCAATACTTAAAGGGTATCAATGAACAAGCAAACCTTTTTCAAAGAAGGGGAAGAGGGCATACAATAAAGCTGCAAGGCGGTAAATTTAAAAGCAACATCAGGAAATACTTTGTCACTGAAAGGGTGGTGGATACATGGAATGCCCTCCTGATGGAGGTGGTGGGGCAAATACAGTGACGGAATTCAAAATGGCATGTGACAGACACAGTGGATCCCTTTATAGCAAGAGGATGAAATCAAAGCAAACAAATATTTTTTTAATAGAGGGGCTGACCTGCACGGAGCAGCAGGCATAACACTAAACACTGGCATAGAGGGGTGGTGACCTGCACAGAGCTGCACTTACACCCACTCTAGCCAGCTTCTGGGCAACTAGATGAACCATTTTGGTCTTCATCTGCTATCATGTGCTATGTTACAGAGTAGCCTAATGGTTAGAGCACTGGCTTGAGAAACCCAGTGACCAGGGTTTGACTCCCACTGGCACTCCTTATGGCCTTGGGCAAATCACTTAACCCTCCATTACCTCAGAAAAATCCAAGTTATCAATGTCCCTGTTTAATGTACATTACCAAGTTTAAGTTTCAATGTAAACGGCTTTGATTGAAATGATAAAGCGGTATATAAAACCTGTTAAATAAATACTTTCGTATCTAAGGCGATAAGACATTTTCTAGATTCACCTTTTTGAGTTTAAGAAAAAAAGATAAACTAATATGAGGAATACTAAGATTTCTGTGTTGTACAAATAAACTACAGCAGTGAAAATAAATGATGTTTCGTAAGTAGAGAGCATATCCCCCAGAACAGGTGTCACCAGCTAGCTGTTCGACACATTGTTTATTTTGCTGTGTCAGAAAGTATAAGATTTCTTTCAGAAAGAAAAGAAAAAAAAACACTGTAGCATGTTCTACTTTTAACCTCTCTTGCCCCACTAGTGTGAAGACAAACAAGCTAGGCAAAAACAGAAGAAATGACCCAAGGCGTTAGAAATTCTTTTGCCCTGTCAAATGTCAGGGAATAATATTACGTTGTAGTCTCTCTTCTGGATACTCATCATGAATGAAGGCCTTATTTTCAAGTCTTCTAACTTGGAACATGGCATAGATTTTCTGATGGGGGGAATGAGATTATTCACTTCAGGGCCCAAAGTGCACTACTTCTAGTTTGAAGAAGACGCTCAAGACATAGATGCAGTGTCCCAAATTAAAAGTCTTTATATAATAAATGCATTTTGAACAAAGGATATTACAGCATACATGTACATCAAAATGCAACATGGATTATTATACCCCTTTTTTGGTCACTTCTATGGGGGTGTACCACATAAATGGTTTAGTTCTTCCTATACTAATTCCTGTCTGTCCATATGCTTCCCTTGAAGGACTACCAAGAGGGGCTACTACTGCTGGGAAATAATCTACACTTATGAGTATTTACTTACTGGGAAATTCTCTAAATCTTGAGGAAGAGGGAATTCTTTGTGCTAAAGCTAATACAATTTGTGTATTTTAAAATTCTGTATTTTATTAAGTCAGTTATGGCTACTGTTTTTCCCTTCCACCCCTCACCCCCCCCCCCCCCCCAACATAATCCTTGATTTATAGCCTCCTAAACCAGTTAAGGAGAATGGAGTGATCTTATTTTCAAGTTTAACTTGTTGATGAAGAATCAGTTATTAGGCCTTAGGGATAGATTAATTAAGTCCCTGCAGTTCACTCTGAGGTAAACACTAAGGGGATCATTTAAGAAGCCCTATTCGTGCTTTGCATGTCTGAAAATGGGCATACAGACCATCAAGGCTCAGGCCTGTCTGGGCATAAACAAAAGAGATGCAGTCTGCTAACCAAATTGACAGAGTGTTTGGAAACGGCATCCCCTAACTTGCTGGGGTTAAAGGAAACAAAAAGTTGTATGGAATTCCTATGGGCTTTTGTCTGCTCCAAGTAGAAGGCCAAGGCTCACTTGCAGTCCAACATGTGCAATGCAGCTTCTCCTCTGTGGACGTGATGCCTTGGAAAAAAGATTGGTAGAGCAATTGACTGATTAAGGTGGAAATCTGAAACCACTTTTGGAAGGAATTTAGGATGAGTATGGTGGAATCTGGTATATGGCAGATGTACTACTAGTGCCTGAAGAACACTCATCCTGTGGGCTGAAGTGACTGCTACCAGAAACAAGATCTTCCCGGTCATAAATTTCAGTGGGCAAGAATCGAGTGGCTCAAAAAAACCCTTCATGAGCTGTGCAAGAACCACATTGAGGTCCCATACCACAGCGGGGGGCTTGTCAGGGAACTTCAAAAGAAGCAGCCCCCAGATAAAGCGAACAACCAATGGCTGTACCGAAATGGACTTCCCTTCTATGCCACGATGATATGCTTCAATCACACTGAGTTGGACCCTAACTGAGTTGGACTTCAGCCCAGATTTGGAGAGGTGCAGAAGATACTCAAGCAGCTTGTGTGAGGGGCAGAGGAAGGGATACAGCACTTGGCCGGCACACCAGACAGCAAATCCCCTCCACTTGCAGGCATAAAACTTCCTCATTTAGATCCTACTGGAAGCTAGAAGGACCTCAGGCAAGCTGAGCTCTGACAGGACTAGCCTCTCAACATCCATGCCGTGAGAATCAAAGACTAGATGTTGGGATGCAGCATTTTCCTGTTGTCCTGTGATATTAGATCTTGAGCATAGCCCAGACAGAAAGGTTCCAGACTGGAAAGTTATAGCAGAAGAGGAAACCACGGCTGCCTGGGCCTATATGGCATGATGAGGATCATCGAACTTCCATCTGCTCTGAGCTTCATGAGGGTCTTTGCTATGAAAGGATTTGGAGGATAAGCATACCGAAAGCCCTCCCTCCCCACTAATGTAGGAGGAAAGCATCCAATGCTAGTCAGCTATATGACTCCACTCTGGAGCAAAACTGCACTACCTGGGCATTCTGTGGTGTGGCAAACAAGTCCAGTGAAGGGGTGTACCACTCCCGAAAGATACAGGCTGCCACCTCCCTGTTCAGCATCCATTCATGTGGGTGTAGGACCCAACTCAATCTGTCCACAAAAATGTTCTGCTCTCCAAGAAGATATGTGGTCCTCAGCTTCATCCTATGAGTGATGGTGAACTTCCACAACCTGACAGTCTCCCAATACAGGAGATACGAGCTGGTGCCTCCTTGCTTGTCAGTCTGAAGTAGGACAATTTGATTGGATAGCCTGTCTCAGAAAGCCTTTAGAGTGTTTGATATGGCTCTCAATTCCAGGAAGTCGATCTGGTAAAGTCTTTCTTGAATGGGCCAGTCACCCTGAGTATGAAACCCATCCAGATGAGCTCCTCATCCCAGTTTGGATGTCTGTCATCAAAATCTTTTAGGGTGAGGCTTTCTGAAAAGGTAGACCCTTGAGCAAGTTCTGATGAACCATCTACCAGTGCAATGACTGGACCAGAGGATTAGTGACATAAAGATGATCCCGGAGATGACCAATGGCCTGGAACCACTATATCTGCAGAGTCCATTGAGCCTGTCTTATCTGGAGGTATGACAAGGGTATGACATGTACTGTAGAGGCCAGATGGCCTAGAACGGTCAGCATCTTGTGAGCGGTGATTTGTTGACTCAGTTGAATTTCCCACACTAAAGCTGTTAGTCTCTTGAGAGAGTTGTGTGGAAGGAAAGCACTTGCTAGAGTCGTGTCAAGCACGGCTTTTATGAATTCCAGCTGTTGGGTGGGTTGAAGGTGAGGTAATTGTTTACAAACCCCAGGAACTCCAACTCCTGGATCGTCACCAGCATTGATTCTTAAACTCCTTCTGGAGTGGTACTTTGTATCAGCCAATCGTCCAGATAAGGGAAGACAAATACCCCCAGAGTCCTAAGGTAGGCTGCTACCACCACAAGGCATTTTGTGAAGATGTGGGACGCCAAGGCCAGGCCAAAAGGCAGCACTTGGTACTGAAAGTGTTGTCCTCCCAGGTCAAACCTGAGATATTTTCTGTGAGCAGGATGTATTGGCATGTAAGTATGTACATCCTTTATATCTAGAGAGCATAGCCAATCTCCCCTTTGAAGGTACAGGAGCAGGGTGTCTAGAGAAATCATCTTGAACTTTTCTGTTATGAGGTAAGAGGTCATGTCTCTGAGGTCTGGGATGAGATGGAATCCCCCCATTTTTTTGGGAACCAGAAAGTACTTGCGGTAAAACCTTCATCCTACTTTCTCCAGTGGCATAAGTTTAATGGCGAGATCGGACAGGAGGGTGACAACCCCTCCGACCCCCATGCCTCAAAGTTCCTCGCTGTTACCTCTTCGTTCGACCTCCAACTTTGCTCCACTGCCCCCACACATCTACACGGCCAATGCCTTGACCTAATACTCTTCTCCAACTCCTCTCCTTCAAACTTCCGCAAATCAATCCATCCCTCACCTGACCATCACCTCTTAACATTTACTCTTCAACTGCTGCCATCCCAACCTCGTCCTGTCTCCTCCAACCTATTTAGAAACCTTCAGAATATTGATCCCCTGACTCTCTCCTCTACCATCTCTCAATCTCTTTCTGCCATTTTATCCTCCAAGCCTGTCGACGAGGCATTATCTTCGTACAATGCTACATTATCCTCAGCCCTTGACACTCTCGCCCCTCCCACCCCACGTCCTGTCAAATGATCTACTCCCCAACCCTGGCTTTCACCCACAATCCGTTACCTATCCATCTGCGCCCATTCTGCCGAATGAGCTTGGTCCAAATCCCGCTCCCCAGAAGACCTACTACACTTCAAATTCATGGTTGGCTCCTTCCAGTCAGCCTTAGCACTTGCAAAAAAAGATTACTACATCCATCTGACCAACACCCTTGCCTCTGATCCTCACCGTCTCTTTAATTCCCTCAATTCTCTCCTCAAGGTCCCCCCGCCCCCGATCCTGCCCTCCCTCTCTGCCCAAACACTAGCCGACTAATTCCACAACAAAATCCACAAGATTACCCTCCAATTCCCTACCCCCCATCTACCTCCCCTCCTCCCCAATTCTCCCCCCACCCATACTCCCTCTGCCACCCTCTCCTCCTTCCCTCCGAAGAAACTGCACTCCTCCTGTCCTCCTCCAAAGCCACCACCAGTTCATCAGACCCTATCCCCACCCATCTCCTACATTCCATCCCCCTCACCATTGCCCCCTCCATCACTCATATCCTCAACCTCTCATTCTCCACTGCAACTGTCCCCGTTGACATCAAACATGCTGTTGTCACACCCCTCCTCAAGAAACCCTCACTTGATCCAACAAGCCATTCTAACTATCGACCCATCTCCCTCCTTCCCTTCATATCCAAACTATTAGAATGAGGAGTCCACCATTGCTGCCTCAACTTCCTCACCTCCTCGACCCACTTCAATCCGGCTTCCGTCCCCTACACTCCACTGAAACGGCACTCACAAAAGTCACAAATGATCTGTTCCTGGCTAAATCCAAGGGCCTCTATTCTATCCTCATCCTTCTTGACCTTTCTGCTGCCTTTGACACCGTTGACCACAACCTTCTCCTCATCACCCTCTCCTCGCTTGGCTTCAAAGACTCCATACTATCCTGGTTCTCCTCCTACCTCTCCCATCGCTCATTCAGTGTATGCTCTGGTGGCTCATCCTCCTCCCCTACACCGCTCCATGTAGATGTTCCCCAGGGATCTGTCTTGGGCCTCCTCTTCTTCTCTCTCTATACCCAAGTACCATCTTTATGCCGATGACTCACAAATCTACCTCTCTACACCTAATATTTCTCCGGCAACCCAGTCCAAGATCTCTGCCTGTCTTTTGGACATTGCTGCCTGGATGTCTCATAGACGATTGAAATTGAACATGGCCAAGACTGAACTCCTTGTCTTTCCACCTAACTCCTCCCCCCCCCACTTCCCCCTCTCTCAATCCATGTGGATGGATCTACTTTCCTTCCTGTTCCCTCAGCCCGTAATCTAGGGGTTATCTTTGACACCTCTTCTTCTCCGCTCATATCCAGCTTGTAGCTGAGACCTGCCACTTCTTTCTCTACAACATAAGCAAAATCCGCCCCTTCCTCTCTGAACACACTACCAAAATGCTTATCCACCCCTTAATCTCCTCTCGCCTCAATTACTGCAACCTACTCCTCGCTGGTCTTCCCATGAGCCACCTCCTTCCCCTTCAATCTATACAAAATCACGCTGCTCAACTAATCTTCTGCCAGCCCCGCCATGCCCATATTACTCCTCTTCTCAAATTGCTTCACTGGCTCCCTGTCCAGTTCCGCATCCAATTCAAGCTTCTCCTGCTGACCTATAAATGCATTCACTCTATGGCCCCTCAATACCTCCTATATCTTATCTCTCCCTACATCCCCTCTCAAAATTTGCGCTCCGCTAACAAATTACTTCTATCAATGCCTTTCACCCGCACCGCAAACTCCTGACTGCGCTGCTTTCACCTTGCTGTGCCTTACGCCTGGAACAGCCTACCTGCATCTGTGTGCCAGGCATCCTCCCTGACCCTCTTCAAATCCAGGTTGAAGACCCACCTCTTCACTGTTGCATTCAGATCCTGACTCTTTCCTCATCTTTGGCGTGGTCCTTAGGCGTTGGACCGTGCGGGGCCGTTTAAAATGCTGCTACGTTGGTTCTGCTTGCTGTGGAGATTGGAGGGGTTGAGGGGTGAAGTCGACAGCGGAGGTTGTGAGTGGGAGCTTAAACACCTGGTGGTATGATATCTACCTCTTCAGATGCTATGTGGAGCATTTCTTCTTGTCTCCTCTATTCCTTTAACTATCACTGTATCTCTTATTCTGTCCTTTCAAATTAATGGCGTTCTTTTCATATTTTCTGTAACTTTTATGTAATTTTGTAAACCGCTCTGATGCTTTGGCTTGAGCGGTATATCAAATGTAATAAACATAAACATAAACCCCCATCAATGTCTATGACCAAACTACAGACCAAACTGTACCACACCGTACCTTGCGTAGAACTGACTAATGCTCTGTACTGTTCTAACTAATGTACTGTTCTAACTAGATATACTGTTTTAACTAGATTGTAAGCTCCGATGAGCATGATTCTGACGGGCAGGGACTGTCTCTTGTATGTTGGCTACCTCTTGTAGGTTAGCTATGCAGCGCTGCGTGCGTGGTGCTTTATAAGTGCTGAATAGTAGTAGTAGTAGGTGAGTCTCTGGGCACCAATACCCACAGCTGCTGTTCTCGCCACTGTCTCGAAGGAGTCGTAGTCACCCAGACCATGAATTTTGAGCAGTCTTTACCATGGCCACCAGAATATGATGCTGTTCCAACTTTTCAGGAGGAAGGTACTGGGACAGATCAGCGAGGTCACACATGATGACCTTTAGGACCATGCTCATGTAGAGCTGGTAAGAGGGCATGTGGGCTACGAGCACGGATCTATGAAAACAACGTATCCCGAAGGAGTCCAATACCCAAGCCTCCCTTCCAGGGGACACCAAGGAATGAGTCTTGGAACTCTTGATCATCTTAAGGGTGGACCCTACCACAAAGGAGTGGTGCAGGAGCTGAGGCTTCTTGAAACCAGGGGCTTTCTGAACCCTATACATAGGGTCAAACCTGCTCACTGGGGGTATGTTGCGGGGTCTTTCCCACATTCTCATCTGTACCCTCTGTAGGATGCACTATAAAGGTACTGTTATCACTTTTTTTAGGGGCTGAAGAGTACTGAAGGAACTCAAATTCTTCCACCCTGGGCTCTTCTTTAGTCTCCGATGAGAATGGTATGGCCTTGGCCATATCTCTCACAAAATCCTGGAGGGTCATGTCCTCAGGAGGAGACTTACACCATTGATGAGGTGGAGAAAGGTCTGATCTGCTCTCCAACAAGCCTTCTGATTCCACATCCGTTACCCATTTGGTCAGACTCCAAGAGATAGTCAAAATAGCTCTGAATTTCTAACTGGATCTCCCTCCTGCTTTGAGTGAAATGGGAGCTCCTTTTGGAGCAATGATGCCTTGATGCTTTTCTCGAGTTTGAGGGTGCATCAGACCCTAAAATACTAGAAAGAGAAATCTGCTAGTTTAGAATCGGGGTTGGGGTCCTTCAGTGTCCCGAAGTCAATGCCTCTCTCACCAACAGTATGAAACAAGATACCGTTGAGACCCTCAGTAATATATTTTACATTATTTTTTGTCGGACATAAATCGAGAAGGGAAGGCACTGTGAACCATCCCCCAATCACAATACATATCCCTTTTATTCAACCCAAAGGTTTTAAAACTAACTCAAAAACAAGAAAGTTTCATCAACAATAAAGAAACCACACTTATCTGAAAACACGCGCGACGTGCATGTTTCGGGGGAAGAACCCCTGTTTCAAGCGTTCTCAACTCCGCTTACACAGAACTCAATCCACCATGTAACTGGCAAAAAACGCCAAAATGTTGGCTGCTAAAAACGAGGATACTGACTTAAGATTGGCCAGTCTGAATCTGCCTATCATGTCGAATCACCAATCACAAGAAGGGAATCCCCACACATTAGGGAACCCCCTGCCGTGAGAGGTTGAACAATTGGATTTACTATGTCGTCGCCCCACGTTACTTGATGAACTAGACACCACAGATGATTTAACTGGACCTTCATGGACAGAATTTAAATCTCTTCAAAAATGATTACTTCGGGCTCAATATCATGGGGCTTCTATGTCCCGTTATTTGAAGACCCGATTGATTCCACGGGGGCTACGTATGACCCGTGCCCAGAAGATGTTTTTGACAGATGATGATTTCATATCTAAATGGAATCGCATTTGCAATAAATGCAGTTTTGATCTTATTGCTTTGATCTTGGAGTGGACATTAATTGAAGAAAAATCATTAGAAGAACAGATATCTCAAGCCAAGGAGGCGTTACAAAAGCCTGTGGAGTCTTCACGATTTATGTCCAACAAAAAATAATGTAAAATATATTACTGAGGGTCTCAACGGTATCTTGTTTCATAGTGTTACACACTACTTTTGTTTACCGTTTTTGGGGTTGTTTGTGGACTTGATAGTCTCTCACCAACAGGGCATGCATCTCAAGAATAGTGATATTGCTGAAGGACTGAATGGAAAAGGCTGTCTTTTTGCAGATGACACGAAAATTTTCAACAGAGTGGACTCCCCCAAGGGAGTACTGAACATGTGGGGGGATCTGCAAAAGCTGGAAGAATGGTCTGATGCTTGGCAATTGAGATTTAATGCGAAGCAGAAATCCAAAGGAAATGTACATGATAGGGGGCAAGAGGTTGGTGTGCACGGAGCAGGAGAAAGACCTCGGTGTGATTATTTCTGTAGATCTCAAGGTGGCAAAACAGTGCGACAAGGCGGTGGCAAAAGCCAGGAGGATGTTGGGCTGCATTCGAAGAGGAATTACCAGCAGAAAGGAAGGGGTATTAGTGCCACTGTATAAGTCTCTGGTGAGGCCTCACTTGGAATACTGTGTTCAGTTTTGGAGACCGTATCTTGCAAAGGATGTAAAAAGAATAGAAGCTGTTCAGAGGAAGACGACTAAAATGATTTGGAGCCTGCATCAGAAGCCTTATGAGGAGAGACCTGAAGACCTAAATATGTACACTTTGGAGGAGAGGAGGGATAGGGGAGATATGATTCAGACCTTTAAATACTTAAAGAGAAATAATGAACAAACAAACCTCTTCCAGAGACGGGGAAGCTGTAAAACTAGAGGGCATGACATGAAGCTGAAAGATGGTAAATTGAAAGCAATGTCAGGAAATACTTTTTTACTGAAAGGGTGGTGGATGCTTGGAATGCCCTCCCGATGGAGGTGGTGGGGGCAAACACAGTGATGGAATTCAAAGTGGCCTGGGACAGACACAATGGATCACTTAACAGCACCAAGATTAAATCAAAATAAACTGAACCATCTAATTTCTCAACAAATAAGGGTGTCCTACATCAAAATAAATGGAACCATCTAATTTCTCAACAAATAGGGGTGTGCTACATGGAGCAATGGGGGGAGGAGCGGTGGGTTCACCCCTAAACAAACAAAGAAACAAAGATATGGGGAGGGGTGCACCGGCTCCTTGTGGGTGCACCACTAAGCAAAGACATGGGTAGGGGTGCACCTACGCCCTAAAAGACATGGGAAGGGGTGCACCTACTTCTGCCATATTGCTGGGCAGACTAGATGGACCACGCTGGTCTTTATCTGCCGTAATTTACATGTTACTATGCTACGGTTATAGTCTTTCTACTTTTTGAAGGAGTAAACAACTGATCTAATTTACCTGTTCCACTCCATTATTTTATAGACCTCTAATATATCTCCTCTCAGCCATTTCTTTTCCAAGTTGAAGATCCTTAAGCTTCAAAACCTTTCCTCGGAGGTGTATCATTCCATTTCCTTTATCATTTCGATTGCTCTTCTCTGTACCTTTTCTGATTCCACTATATCCTTTTTTTTAGATATGGCAACCAGGGATCAGACCAGGGATGCTGAAAGTTGGAACTTTGTTATGAAGCTTTATATCTGCTAGATTCAAGTCTCAGAAAAGGTTTAGAGGTTGTGGAATAGTTTCTTTTGTCTGCATGGAAATAATGTAGCTGTGCGAGTAGTAGTGGAAAGAACAGTTGACAGCTGACATCTATTAGGCTCTTAGGATAAAGTTGCCTGTGTATAGATCTCATTCACCACAGCTTGGCATGTTGTCTTTATAAAATAGCACCAAAGTAGCCACCTACTTGCCTTTCCTACCTCTGAAACCTGTTATAAAATTACCCTCTTAAAGTTAAATGGCAGTCTAGTGCGTGATATCCCTCTGCAACAACACGTATCCGGCCCTACCCACATAGCTGGTCACACATTAGATCTAATTCTTTCTCCCAATACATTGGTACCTGTAATTTCCCCCCCTACGACGGTCGGTGTCCCCTGGTCGGACCATCTTTGTATCCTTTTTTCTATTACTACCCCTCTCTTAGCTTCTACTGATCCTACCCCGTCCTCGACTTCAGTTTCTTCTCGGCGTCGTATCACTGCTGATACCCTTAGGGCCTTTCCTCCTGCTTCTTCTTTCTTCCCATCTGACTTTGCTGCACTTTCCTCTGACGAACAGGTTTCCCTTTGGAATTCTCTTCTTTCAGACACTTTGGATAACCTGGCCCCGCCCCAGCCAGTCCCTCGCCAGCCTGGACCTTCTCGCTCCCCTTGGTATACTCCTGCTCTATGTCTTCAGAGAGCCCAGCTCCATCATGTCCAACGTCAGTGGACCCATCATCCCTCTCCGGAACTGTGCCTTCACTTTAAACAACTTTTCTCTGCATATCGCCTAGCAATTCATTCTGCTAAAATGAACTTCCATGCAACTGAGATCTCTTCCGCTGCAAGCTCCTCTAAACAACTTTTTTCCATTTTACGTAGACTTTCCTCTGTTAGTCCTAACCAACATAACACCACTACAGTCCCTAATCCTCAATCTCTTGCTACCTTTTTTTCTGAGAAAATTTCTCATCTGCGTGCCTCTTTTTCCCATCCTTCCCCCCCACCACCCCTGTCCCTACCCTGTCCTGTCGTGTCATCCTCTCCTCCTAATCTTGCCTTAGCTCATTCCTGGTCTTCTTTCCACTCTGTTACCTCTGCAGAAGTTCTACAAGCTCTAACCAAATCTAACAAGACCACCTGTAAATTAGACCCAATCCCCTCTCATTGGCTGTCAGAACCCTCCCTACAGCTCATACCTATCATTACTAATATTATTAACACTAGCCTTTCTACTGGTTATTTTCCCTCACCCTGGAAATCAGCTATCGTCCGTCCCATCCTTAAACAACCTTCTCTTGATCCTTCTATCCTTTCTCACTGGCGGCCTGTCTCAAATCTTCCTTTCTTAGCTAAACTTCTAGAACGTCTTGTCTTTGATCAGCTAAATTCTCACACCGAAGCTACTAATGCTCTACAACACCCTCGCCAAGCCGGTTTTCGTCACGGACACAGCACGGAAACGGTTCTTCTGGCACTTCTCAATGACTTGCATGTTGCTCACGATCGTGGTGATGTCTCCCTCTTAGTTTCTCTTGATCTTTCTGCGGCTTTTGACTTAATTGATCACCATACTCTACTCTCTCGCCTATCGGATGTGGGTCTGCAGGGCACAGTCTGGCAATGGTTCTGTTCTTTTCTCACAGCCCGCTCTTTTTCAGTTCACTCTGGTGATCAGTCCTCCACACTGTTCCCTCTCTCCTGTGGTGTACCGCAAGGTTCTGTCCTTTCTCCACTTCTATTTAATATCTTTCTGGCTCCCTTATCACTGGTAATCCAACAATTCCCCGTTTCATTTTACATGTACGCCGATGATATTATTCTACTTTTTCATACTTCTCCCTTAACCTTAGACATTACTCATTTGAATCTCTGTCTTTCTCGGATCTCTTCTTGGCTATCTCATAACTTCCTACATCTGAACCCATCCAAATCCACTGCCATGTGGATTTCCCTAACCGGCTCCTGTCCTTCTTTGGCTCCTATGATTGACTCTGTTTCCCTTCCTCTTGTCTCATCTTTTCGTTACTTGGGTGTCATTCTAGATTCTACGCTTTCCTTTCATCAGCACCTTTCCTCACTCATACGTCGTTCCTTTGTTACCCTAAGACAGATTAGAGCTGTCCGTTCCCTTCTCCCCTTCTCTTCCCTAGTTACTCTCGTCCTGGCCCTAGTAATAAGTCGTCTGGACTATTGTAATGTCTTCCTTGCTAACCTTCCTAAATATCAACTTTCTCGTCTTCAGCGCATTCAAAATGCTGCCGCCCGTCTCATCACATTTGCACACCGTTTTGACCATATCACACCTATTCTTCTCCGTTTACACTGGTTGCCACTTTCCTCTCGCTTTCATTATAAGTTTCTTATTCTGATTCACCGCGCTCTTTATACTAATACTCCTTTATACCTTGCAGATCGGATTTCCCTTCATACTCCCTACCATCAGCTTCGTTCTCTACATGCTAACCGTCTGTCCCTTCCTTCCCCGTCACAAGCACACCTTGAGCAGACCCGCCACGCAGCTTTCTTCTTTCTAGGTCCAATGTTGTGGAATGCACTACCCACATCCCTCCGTTTAGAACCCTCCTACCCTCATTTTAAGTCATTACTCAAAACCCATCTGTTTCAGCAAGCTTTTCATCTCCCCCCTGATGGTCCTTCCTAACACCCCCTCAGTTTCTTGTGTCTAGTACTGTTTGCTTGTATATTAGTTTTGTTGTGTAACTTGTCTACCCATAGTCTATCTTGTCTTCCTTGTTTTGGGCCTTTTATTATCATTTGTATTCTTTTTAGACAACCTTTGTTTTAATTATTTAAGTTAATCTATGTTATATTTTACTGGCCCTTTGTCTTTGTCTGGTTTTGTTTAACTTTGTCCTACATTTATATTGGCTTTTATTCTTTTCTTTCCTATCTTATTTTTTGGCGTTCCTTTCCTTGTCTTACACTGCCAACCTTTTATTGTACACCGCTTTATGTTCTCCACGAAAAGCGGTTTATCAAGTTTTTAATAAAGATAAAAGATAAAGATAAAGATAAATGGCAGTCATGTGACTGAAACTGACCTCAGTAAGTTTACATGCAAAAATGCTGTAAACTGACTAGTCAAAAATATCCCAACAATAGGTGATAAAATAGATCAAAACCCAGAAAGCTGTCGTGCTTCATGCTGTGTTGCTGCCTTTCATTCATGGACTGAGATCCTACGTTTATAATCAAGTTAAGTTATTTCATTGGGTTTTACCCGTATGTTTAATAAAATGGAGTTTGCTATCTGGAGTGGGTCGGTTCAGGTTCTATCCTCCACTGGCACGCTCCGACAAAAATTAATCTATCTAGGTCTTTTGGGATAATTCACGGTGGTTTTTCTGGGTTTTGTAAACTGACTAGGACAGCTGACTCCAAAGTCAAGATTGACTTTTACCATGGCCCCACTAGAAAATCCATGAATGCACCTAATAGAGACCATTGCCCTCTCCTCATCCCAGTTTGGATGTCTGTCATCAAAATCTTTTGGGGTGAGGCTTTCTGAAAAGGTAGACCCTTGAGCAAGTTCTGATGAACCATCAACCAGTGCAATGACTGGACCAGAGGATTAGTGACATACAGATGATCCCAGAGATGACCAATGGCCTGGAACCACCATGTCTGCAGAACCTGTCTTATCTGGAAGTATGCCAAGGGTCTGACATGTACTGTAGAGGCCAGATGGCCTAGAACGGTCAGCATCTTGTGAGCGGTGATTTGTTGACTCAGTTGAGTTTCCCACACTAAAGCTGTTAGTCTCTTCAGAGAGTTGTGTGGGAGGAAAACACTTGCTTGAGTCGTGTCAAGCACGGCTTTTCTGAATTCCAGCTGTTGGGTGGGTTGAAAGTGAGGTAATTGTTTACAAACCCTAGGAACTCCAACTCCTGGATCGTCACCAGCATTGATTCTTAAACTCCTTCTGGAGTGGTACTTTCTATCAGCCAATCGTCCAGATAAGGGAAGACAAATACCCCCAGAGTCCTAAGTTAGGCTGCTACCACCACAAGGCATTTTGTGAAGATGTGGGACGCCAAGGCCAGGCCAAAAGGCAGCACTTGGTACTGAAAGTGTTGTCCTCCCAGGTCAAACCTGAGATATTTTCTGTGAGCAGGATGTATTGGCATGTAAGTATGTGCATCCTTTATATCTAGAGAGCATAGCCAATCTCCCTTTTGAAGGTACAGGAGCAGGGTGTCTAGAGAAATCATCTTGAACTTTTCTGTTATGAGGTAAGAGGTCATACTCCCTCTGCCACCCTCTCCTCCTTCCCTCCGAAGAAACTGCACTCTTTCTGTCCTCCTCCAAAGCCACCTCCTGTTCATCAGACCCTATCCCCACCCATCTCCTACATTCCATCCCCCTCACCATTGCCCCCTCCATCACTCATATCCTCAACCTCTCATTCTTCACTGCAACTGTCCCCGTTGACTTCAAACATGCTGTTGTCACACCCCTCCTCAAGAAACCCTCACTTGATCCCACAAGCCCTTCTAACTATCGACCCATCTCCCTCCTTCCCTTCATATCCAAACTATTAGAATGAGGAGTCCACCATTGCTGCCTCGACTTCCTCACCTCCTCGACCCACTTCAATCCGGCTTCCGTCCCCTACACTCCACTGAAACGGCACTCACAAAAGTCACAAATGACCTGTTCCTGTCTAAATCCAAGGGCCTCTATTCTATCCTCATCCTTCTTTACCTTTCTGCTGCCTTTGACACCGCTGAACACAACCTTCTCCTCATCACCCTCTCCTCGCTTGGCTTCAAAGACTCCATACTATCCTGGTTCTCCTCCTACCTCTCCCATCGCTCATTCAGTGTATGCTCTGGTGGCTCATCCTCCTCCCCTACACCGCTCCATGTAGATGTTCCCCAGGGATCTGTCTTGGGCCTCCTCTTCTTCTCTCTCTATACCCAAGGCCTTGGCACGCTTATCTCCTCCCATGGCTTTCAGTACCATCTTTATGCCGATGACTCCCAAATCTACCTCTCTACACCTAATATTTCTCCGGCAACCCAGTCCAAGATCTCTGCCTGTCTTTTGGACATTGCTGCCTGGATGTCTCATCGACGATTGAAATTGAACATGGCCAAGACTGAACTCCTTGTCTTTCCACCTATCTCCTCCCCCCCCCACACTTCCCCCTCTCTCAATCCATGTGGATGGATCTACTTTCCTTCCTGTTCCCTCAGCCCGTAATCTAGGGGTTATCTTTGACACCTCTTCTTCTCCGCTCATATCCAGCTTGTAGCTAAGACCTGCCACTTCTTTCTCTACAACATAAGCAAAATCCGCCCCTTCCTCTCTGAACACACTACCAAAATGCTTATCCACCCCTTAATCTCCTCTCGCCTCAATTACTGCAACCTACTCCTCGCTGGTCTTCCCGTGAGCCACCTCCTTCCCCTTCAATCTATACAAAATCACGCTGCTCGACTAATCTTCTGCCAGCCCCGCCATGCCCATATTACTCCTCTTCTCAAATTGCTTCACTGGCTCCCTGTCCAGTTCCGCATCCAATTCAAGCTTCTCCTGCTGACCTATAAATGCATTCACTCTATGGCCCCTCAATACCTCCTATCTCTTATCTCTCCCTACATCCCCTCTCAAAATTTGCGCTCCGCTAACAAATTACTTCTATCAATGCCTTTCACCCACACCGCAAACTCCTGACTGCGCTGCTTTCACCTTGCTGCGCCTTACGCCTGGAACAGCCTACCTGCATCTGTGTGCCAGGCATCCTCCCTGACCCTCTTCAAATCCAGGTTGAAGACCCACCTCTTCACTGTTGCATTCAGATCCTGACTCTTTCCTCATCTTTGGCGTGGCCCTTAGGCGTAGGACCGTGCGGGGCCGTTTAAAATGCTGCTACATTGGTTCTGCTTGCTGTGGAGATTGGAGCGGTGGAGGGGTGAAGTCGACAGTGGAGGTTGTGAGTGGGAGTTAAACACCTGGTGGTATGATATGTACCTCTTCAGATGCTATGTGGAGCATTTCTTCTTGTCTCCTCTATTCCTTTAACTATCACTGTATCTCTTATTCTGTTCTATCAAATTAATGGCGTTCTTTTCATATTTTCTGTAACTTTTATGTAATTTTGTAAACCGCTCTGATGCTTTGGCTTGAGCGGTATATCAAATGTAATAAACATAAACATAAACCCCCGTCAATGTCTATGACCAAACTACAGACCAAACTGTACCACACCGTACTTTGCGTAGAACTGACTAATGCTCTGTACTGTTCTAACTAATGTACTGTTCTAACTAGATATACTGTTTTAACTAGGTTGTAAGCTCGGATGAGCATGACTCTGACGGGCAGGGACTGTCTCTTGTATGTTGGCTACCTCTTGTAGGTTAGCTATGCAGCGCTGCGTGCGTGGTGCTTTATAAGTGCTGAATAGTACTAGTAGTAGGTGAGTTTCTGGGCACCAATACCCACAGCTGCTGTTCTCGCCACTGTCTTGAAGGAGTCATAGTCACCCAGACCATGAATTTTGAGCAGTCTTTACCATGGCCACCAGAATATGATGCTGTTCCAACTTTTCAGGAGGAAGGTACTGGGACAGATCAGCAAGGTCACACATGATGACCTTTAGGTCCATGCTCATGTAGAGCTGGTAAGAGGACATGTGGGCTATGAGCACGGAACTCTGAAAACAACGTATCCCGAAGGAGTCCAATACCCAAGCCTCCCTTCCAGGGGACACCAAGGAATGAGTCTTGGAACTCTTGATCATCTTAAGGGTGGACCCGACCACAAAGGAGTGGTGCAGGAGCTGAGGCTTCTTGAAACCAGGGGCTTTCTGAACCCTATACATAGGGTCAAACCTGCTCACTGGGGGTATGGTGAGGGGTCTTTCCCACATTCTCATCTGTACCCTCTGTAGGATGCAGTATAAAGGTACTGTTATCACTTTTTTAGGGGCTGAAGAGTACTGAAGGAACTCAAATTCTTCCACCCTGGGCTCTTCTTTAGTCTCCGATGAGAATGGTATGGCCTTGGCCATATCTCTCACAAAATCCTGGAGGGTCATGTCCTCAGGAGGAGACGTACACCATTGATGAGGTGGAGAAGGGTCTGATCTGCTCTCCAACAAGCCTTCTGATTCCACATCCGTTACCCATATGGTCAGACTCTGAGAGATAGTCAAAATAGCTCTGAATTTCTAACTGGATCTCCCTTCTGCTTTGAGGGAAATGGGAGCTCCTTTCGGAGCAATAATGCCTTGATGCTCTTTTCAAGTTTGAGGGTGCATCAGACCCTAAAATACTAGAAAGAGAAATCTGCTAGTTTAGATTCGGGGTCGGGGTCCTTCTGTGTCCCGAAGTCAATGCCTCTCTCACCAACAGTATGAAGCAAGATACCGTTGAGACCCTCAGTAATATATTTTACATTATTTTTTGTCGGACATAAATCGTGAAGGGAAGGCACTGTGAACCATCCCCCTATCACAATACATATCCCTTTTATTCAATCCAAAGGTTTTAAAACTAACTCAAAAACAAGAAAGTTCCATCAACAATAAAGAAACCACACTTATCTGAAAACATGCGCGACGTGCACGTTTCGGGGGAAGAACCCCTGTCTCAAGCGTTCTCAACTCCGCTTACACAGAACTCAATCCACCATGTAACTGGCAAAAAAACGCCAAAATGTTGGCTGCTAAAAACGAGGATACTGACTTAAGATTGGCCAGTCTGAATCTGCCTATCATGTCGAATCGCCAATCACAAGAAGGGAATCCCCACACATTAGGGAACCCCCTGCCGTGAGAGGTTGAACAATTGGATTTAATATGTCGTCGCCCCACGTTACTTGATGAAGTAGACACCACAGATGATTTAACTGGACCTTCATGGACAGAATTTAAGGGGCTTGTTTACAAAGCTGCGGTAGCGGTTCGCGATCGTTATCGGAGCCGCGGCCCCATTGATTTCAATGGGGCCGCGGCTCCGATAACGACCGCGAACCGGTACCGCGGCTTTGTAAACAAGCCCCTAAATCTCTTCAAAAACGATTACTTCGGGCTCAATATCATTGGGCTTCTATGTCCCGTTATTTGAAGACCCGATTGATTCCACGGGTGTTACGTATGACCCGTGCCCCGAAGATGTTTTTGACAGATGATGATTTCATATCTAAATGGAATCGCATTTGCAATAAATGCAGTTTTGATCTTATTGTTTTGATCTTGGAGCGGACATTAATTGAAGAAAAATTGTTAGAAGAACAGATATCTCAAGCCAAGGAGGCGTTACAAAAGTCTGTGGAGTCTTCAGTTTTTCAGTCCAAGGAGGTAGAAATCAATCGTCAATTAAAGGGCTTTTCGGACTATCTTAAAGCATTCAAGCTTTGTAAATTTACACGAGACAAGACGGATTATGATTCGGGACGTGTCTATTATTGGATGCACGAGTCTGAAGTTGAAGGTGGTGATTAATCGTAGGAGGGACACTTTTGATGTGTCATCTGATGATATGGAGGATGAACAACCTCCCTAATCAAAATCAAAGGGACAGCAGGTTTTTCGGTCGGCTGGGACTTGCCGCTACAGAACGCGGCAGAACGAGGATCACTTGTCAGAGGTGGAACCCCCAGTCACTCGACAACGTGCCAGACAGACTCGGACTCCTTAATAGTGAATTTGACTACGCGCCCCCTAGACCCTGCCAGTGAACGACTCCTTAATTTAGGCCTTTCCTTTGTCCCGCCTGTTGTTTATGATCCTTTTGTTATGAGAGTTGCTTTACATAAGTTTTTCAGAAAGTTGCAGGTTCTGCACTATTTTGAAAATAACTCACTTGATACCATTGATTTGTCCGTGGTTAAACCATATTCCCGGTGGTTGCCACCAGGTTCACCAGATTCGGTGATAGCCACATTTCAATCTTTAGTGTTAAGGGATCTGCAGTCACAGGAGCGGCTCTTTACAAGATGGAAGTCTAATCTAGCGCGCTCTGATTGGTCGAGTTTACAACAATTGTCCCACGATCCCACTTTAATGATCCGTAGAGCTGATAAGGGTGGCGCTATTGTGTTATGGGACATGGGGGATTATTTGACCAAATTAAGATCTCATGTGCTAGATCCGCAAGTTTATGTTAAATTGGACATAGATCCCACGTTGACCCTAAAGGAAGAAATCCGAGTTTTAACTATGGATGCTTTTTCTAAAGGCTGGACAACCTCGAGGGAATTAAGGTTTCTTTCAACTTCAAACCCTAAGATACCAGTAATTTATTTGGTGCCTAAGGTACATAAATCTTTGACAGACCCTCCGGGTCAACCCATAGTTTCTTGTCGGGGATCAATCCTCGAACCTTTGTCCAAATTTTGTGATGTCTTTTTAAGTAAGGAAGCTGCGATGGTACGGTCCTTTATTAGAGATTCTACACATTTTCTACAAACATTACAACGAGTGGTATTACCATCTGCTCCAATTTTTTTAGTCACATTGGACGTCACAGCATTGTATACAAATGTGGATCAAGAGGAATCACTTCATTTGTTACATTCTTCATTTGTACATGCCCCTCCCCGTCTGCCTACAACTTTTCTATTGGCTTTGATAACTTTGGTCCTCACTCGTAATTATTTTTTGTTTGAGGGGGCCTTTTTTCAGCCAACTTTTGGCATCGCCATGGGGGCCACTGTTGCCCCTTTGGTTGCTACCTTATATATGGCGGATGTGGAGGAACGATTCATTTATGGATCATCACACTTCACACATATATTGATATGGAAGAGATTTCTTGATGATATCTTTTTTATTTGGACCTCAGATTTATCTTCCTTACACGATTTCATTACTTAGCTGAATGGGTTAAAAACCCATATAAAATATACTGCTCATATTGACCTGGAGCGGGTGGAAATTTTGGACATGGTTGTCTTTCGCGAGGGGATCTCTTTGGCTACCACCCTGTACCGAAAACCGGTTCAACGCAATAGTTTGCTAAACTATCATAGCTTTCATCCGGAACCCTTGCGAAAGGGCTTGCCTTATGGTCAATTTTTGAGGCTTCGAAGATTGTGCACTTTAGTTGATCAATTTAAACATCATGCTTCAGATTTGAATGCTCGACTTCTAAATAAAGGTTATCCTAAGTCGGTGATCTCTCGGGCCTATCGTAGGGCTTTATACTCTCATCAGGAGTGGTTTTTGGATTGGCAACCAGTTAAAACAGCAAGTGCGGATACCGTGACAGGGGTTTTACCATACATGTCTAATTCATCTAGAGTAGTGGCCATACTAAAAAAAAGTATTGGCCACTTTTGTCTTTACATACGAGTCTTAACAAACCCTTGCGGATAGCATACTCTAGGGGGTTCAATCTTAGGGACAAATTAGTCTCTTCTACAGCACCATTGGACCGTCCAGTACAACCTCAACGACGGACTGGGATACATGTGTCTTGTACTAAATGCAAATTTTGCGATACCACTATATCTGGTTCTTCCTGGACTGACTTACATACGGGCCGCATTTTTTATCGTCGGTGGAAAACCTCATGTAATTCTACATATGTAGTCTATTTTATTGAATGCAGCTGCCCCCTGAGATATGTGGGCAGCACTACACGGAAGATCAGGGTTCATTTAGTTGAACATGCTTGTCGTCTTCGACAATCGTTATTGACAGCCCCGATGGTCCAACATTGTCTACAATTTAATCATGATTTTCAACAATTGAGATGGACAGTGATTGACCATGTCCCGGAGGATCCTCGAGGGGGGGACCGGACTTCTAAATTACGTAAGCTTGAACAGCATTGGATATTTCTTCTACAAGCTGTTTCTCCTACTGGAATGAACTGTGAAATTGATTGGCTGGGTGCTGTTTGACATCAACCTCTCACGGCAGGGGGTTCCCTAATGTGTGGGGATTCCCTTCTTGTAATTGGTGATTCGACATGATAGGCAGATTCAGACTGGCCAATCTTAAGTCAGTATCCTCGTTTTTAGCAGCCAACATTTCGGCGTTTTTTGCCAATTACATGGTGGATTGAGTTCTGTGTAAGCGGAGTAGAGAGCGCTTGATACAGGGGTTCTTCCCCCCAAAACATGCACGTCACGCGTGTTTTCAGATAAGTGTGGTTTCTTTATTGTTGATGAATCTTTCTTGTTTTTTAGTTAGTTTTAAAACCTTTGGGTTGAATAAAAGGGATATGTATTGTGATTGGGGGATGGTTCACAGTGCCTTCCCTTCACGATTTATGTCCGACAAAAAATAATGTAAAATATATTACTGAGGGTCTCAACGGTATCTTGTTTCATAGTGTTACACACTACTTTTGATTACCGTTTTTGGGGTTGTTTGTGGACTTGATAGTCTCTCACCAACAGGGCATGCATCTCAAGAATCGGCTGCATGATGTTCAATGACAGTGCAAATGTCGAGGCTTCTGTCTGCTGCATCACTAACAGTGCTGCGAAGCAATCCTCGAGTGCTTGCAGTAGGCATATTTCTAAGGCTGCTGATTCTGAAGGCTACGGAACCTGAGTAACTTTGATTGATGTATCTGGCATCTGTGTGGGGTATTGATGGCTTGGTCTCGGCTGTTGGAAGGCTGTCGGTGCACTGAAGTATGAGCAGTCCTCCCTTCAGGGCACCTTCAGGGGGCTCTCATGCTGGCTCCCATTCCTCTCAATGTCATGTTTCGATTGGCTTCAATGCCAACGCACCAGGGCCTTCACCTGGTGCTCTGTGCAATCATCCCCCAACATCGATGGAGCTGAGGTCAAGTCTCTCCTCGATCCCGGACAGGGAATGATCAATGTCTGATGGTCTGGGGCACTATGGGTGCTTGGCTCCAAATGAGCTAAAGAGCTCCTCAATGTCGATGCAATGTTTGATGCAGTCCTGGACATCATAGAGGCTGATGTCATCGGTGCCGAAGGGGATGTATTGGACCTCTGAGTGCTGAACAGGGACTATCGCTGCTTCCTCTTGACCCTTGAGGCTTCTGTCATATGCAGACATAAAGCACAAGAAGAGGGCTGATGACTGGGTCACAGACTGGGTCTTCAGTTGGCCCGTCCGTGACAGATATGGTCCTAGCGCATTTGGAGCATTTTTTTTAACCCCGCTTGCCGGTTTTTGGAACACAGTGGGAAAAAACAGCCATGGCTAAGTTGAATGATTGCCTTATCTTAAAAAGGATATAGCATTATTAGAAATGGTACAGAGAAAAGCCACCAAAATGGCAAAGGGGATGAAAGGATACCCCTATGAAGAGAGGCTTAAAAGGTTAGGGCTCTTCAACCTAGAAAAGGGATGGCTCAGGGGAGATATGATAGAGGTCTATAAATTAATGAATGGAGTGGAACGTGTAAATGTAGATCAATTGTTTATGTCATCAAAATATAGGAAGACTAGGGGATAAGCAATGAAGCTACAGGGTAACAACCTATTTAAGACTAATAAGAGAAAATATTTTTTTCACTCAACGTGTAATCAAACTCTGAAATTTTTTACCGGAGGATGTAGTAAAAGCTGTTAGTGTAGCCGGGATAAAAAAAGGTTTGGACAAGTTCCTGGAGGAAAGGTCCATAAAGGGGACCTGGGATATCCACTGCTTGCCCAATACAAGCATTGTGGAACCTGTGTCTTTTGAGGAAACTGCTAGGTACTTGTGACCTAGATTGACCACTATGGGAAACAGGATACTGGGCTTGATGGATCTTGGTCTGACCAAGTATGGCATATCTTATGTTCTTATGATGATGAAAGTGGGCCCAAACAGAACACTTGCCAGAGGCAGAGCTGGCAACAAAAGTCACGGAAAGACCAAAAAACTAATTTTAAAAGAAAAAGGTAGAGAATCGCAACGGCAGACATACGAGGTTGTGAAAATCGATTTTAGGCAAGGATCTCATAGGAGAAAAGAAGTTTATCAGCAAAGGACTGTGGAATGTGTCTGTGAGGCTCCACAGCAAACTAAAGACTGAAGAAGATAGCGCCATGGCAGCAGGCAGAAAAGAAGGCACGCAGGTACGGTTGAGCCTCCCAAAAGCTTATAATAGAAGCTGGGGAGCATTCCTGCACGAGGCTACATCAGGGGCATTGCCCATATGTGAGGACTTTCTTCCTGCCTATCCAAGGAGAACCAATGGAACACTAATACCAGGCAGCAAACAATAGCACAATGATAGGGTAGATCATATTGATTGAGGGATGGTTCTATATGTTAAAGAGGACATTGGGTTAAACAGGATAAAGGTTTTGCAGGAAACAAAATACTCTGTAGAATCTCTATGGATAGAAATTCCATGTTCAAAAGGGAAAGGAATGGCAATGTGGTGTATGTCGACCTGGCTAGAATTAACAAACAAATGATGAAATGCTAACATAAATTAGGGAAGATAGTAACGTTTACAACACAGTAATAAAGTGAGATTTCAATTACCCCAGTATTGACTGGGTCAGTGTCATATCAGGATATGCTAGGGAGATAAAGTTTCTAGATGAAATAAATGACCGCTTTATGGAACAGCTGGTACAGAAACTGACTTAAGGGGAAGCTATTTTAAACCTAATCCTTAGTGGAATGCAGGATCTAGTTAGTAGAAGAGGTAACAGTTTTGGGACCTCTTTACAATAGTGATCACAACATGATCACATTTGATTTAATAAATGGAGGGAGGATAGCAAATAAATTCACCTTGCTACCTTTTAATTTTCAGAAAGGAGACTAATAAAATGAAGAAAACAATTAAGAAAAAACTAAAAGGAGCAAGTGCAAATGTTAAGAGTTTACATCAGGCATGGGCCTTATTTAAAAATACTATCTTGGAAGCCCAGACCAGATATATTCCATGCGTTAAGGTGAAAGAAAGGCCAAATGACAGCCATCATGGCTTAAATTTTAGGGCAGAGAGGCTGTTACAGCTAAAAGGATCTTTCAGAAAATGGAAAAATGAGTCATATTATTAAAACAGGAAACATTATAAATACTGGCAAGTTAAATGCAAGGCGAAAATCAGTTGCGGAATCCAAGATGGCGACAGGCAGCCTCTAGGCTCCGGTGCTTTGTTCTTGATGGGACAGAAGAGAAAAGGTGAAGCTCGGTGTGTTACCCCAGGCCGCTTTTCTGACCTTGACTCCAGTTTCTGGTCCTTTGGATGTCTTTGTTCAATGCCAAGAGTCGCAGCCAGCATCAGGGGATGGAAGCTCAGCTGAAGGATGCTCGGGGCTGGATAGCTCGGCGTCTCTCTCGAGCAATGACCTCATGCCCCTGGAAGCACAGCGTTCTCAGAAATAGTTGTGCCCGGATTTGGCTTGTGGAGGTGTGGAGATGTGGGACTCTCTGGAGTTGGGAGTTCCTGTTTCTTTGCTGGGGTCGCCTTCACGAAGCATGGCAGATGGTGGTGTTCGACTGCAGGGTCAACAGTTTGGGTCAACTCCCGAGAAAGGAGGCTCTGCCGCGGTGTCTGGAGATCGCATCAGGAAGTCCCCCTCGGACCTTCAGACCAGTGCAGTGAAGCAAATCATGCAGCATGGGGTTGGCGTATCTTTTCCTTTACAGTGTCCTGACCAATTCACCCTGGAGGCTATCTGGTTAACCATTAATCAACTTGGAGATGTTCTCACGAATCGGATAGTTGGGATTCAAGGACAGGTTGCTTCTAAGCTTCTAACACTGAAGGTTTGGTACAATCAGTGCAGGATTTGGTTTTGATAAAGAATAGGGTGGAAGATGTAACTGTAAGGACTTAGCATTTGGAGACTTTGTCTGATATGTTTGTTAAAGACTCTAATCATTTGAAAACTAGGTTGGAGCAGTTAGATGACTATACTAAGCTTGCCAATCTTCATTTGGTTAACTTTCCTTGCTCCCCTGCTATTTCAGCTAGAGAAATGTTTAAACAATATTTGGTGGAAATTCTGGGAGTTCCAGTGGACTCATGTCCCCCTATAGCAACAATTTATTAGCTTCCAATGGAACAGAAGTCCTTGGCTAATGCTGAGGCTACTGGGCTTGGGCAATTTGATGTGTTAAATGTCTCTGAATTGTTAAAAACATCAGATACCTCTAGTGTTAGGCCTGCAACCTGTTTGGTAACTTTTGCTTTAGTTTCTGATTGAGAATGGCTTTTAAGATTGTTCTTTAGGAAAAGAAACTTGATGTTTAAGGGGTGCCTTGTTCAGATTTTCCAGACCTGGCTAAGGAAACCAGCCATTGCAGGAAATAGTTTCTGGTACTGCGCCCACGGGTACTTCACCCATGGTACTGTCCTTTAAGAAAAGAAACTTGATGTTTAAGGGGCGCCTTGTTCAGATTTTTCCGGACCTGGCTAAGGAAACCAGTCGTCGCAGGAAATAGTTTCTGGTACTGTGCCCACGGGTACTTTACCTTTCAACTATTTTCATTTTTGAATTCTAAGGGCACATGGGGGAGGGGGAATGAGCGGGTCTGCTAGGCTGTTTATCGCTGTATCTGGCTGTTGATGTCTGTATGTTTCCTTTGGATAGTTTGGTTTATTTTCCTCTCTTGGATCCCTATATTGCGGACTAGTGGAGGGGGTTTGCTTTTTTGAATTATATCCATTTATTACATTTCTGTACTATGTTGTTAGAAGCAAGTTGGTTGCAAGTGATTTAACTTATAATGTTATTTTGAAAATTCAATAAAAAAAATGCAAGGCATTGATAAGGCAGGCAAAGAAAGAATTTCAAAAGAAGCTTGCCATGGAAGCAAAAGCACATAATAAAAATTTTCTCAATTACATTTGTAGCAAAACACCTGTGAGAGACTGAGTGGGACCATTAGATGATAGAGGGGTAAAAGGTGCACTGCGATGACAAGGCCAAATCAGAAAGACTGAATGTATTCATTGGTTCCGTCTTTACTGAAGAAGATGTAAGAAACTTTCCCATATCAGAAATGATAGTTAACACTAGAAGCCCCAAAAGGAATTTTACCTAGAAATCCCAAAGTACGCCAATTGATGCATTATCATGACGACTGCATTTAGCATGAAATGCAAATGTGAATTAATGTGAAGTTACTTATTTGTTAAATATGTACAGTATGTGACGTCATTTCATGATGTCATCGTGTGTTTATTGTTTGTAATGTCAGAGTAAAACTGTAAACAGTAATTGAGATGCTCCACCTAGTGGAAACATGAATTTATACCTAGAAGCCCCAAAGTACGTTAATTGACGCATCCAAGGCAATTGAGTGCGTCAATTGACGTACTTTGGGGCTTCTAGGTATAAATTCATTTTCCCGCTAGGTGGTGCATCTGTCATTAATTTTTGATGCACATATTTGAACATCTTGACCTTGCTAACAAATTCATAGAACATGACTGACATGGTTCTAGCAGTGGCGCTAGTATACAACTTCAAAGATGCATTTGCATCAATTGACGCACTTTGGGGCTTCTAATGTTAAATGTGTTATATCAGAGTACTCCAGGGATCTGTGCTGGACCCACTGCTTTTTAACATTTATAAATGACCTGGAAATGGGAATAAGAGTGAGGTGATCAAATTTGCAGGTGACACAAAATTATATAAGAAGATTGCGAAAAATTGCAAGAGGACCTTGAAAAATTGGAAAAACAGGCATCCAAATCACAGATGAAATTTAATATGGACAAGTGCAAAGTTATGCACTTAGGGAAGAACAACCCAAAGAAGTGCTGGGAACGGACTCGTGGAAAATGACATTGATAAAGCGAAATTGCTAAACAAATACTTCTGCTCTGTTTTTACTAAAGAAAATTCTGGAGAAGGACCACCTGTGACTCCCAAATATAAAAATGGGAATGAGATAGATACCACACCATTCGGAGAGGATGAGGTGCTAGAACAACTTGCAAAACTGAAAGTGGACAAGGCTATGGGACCGGATGGGATACATCCCAGGATACTGAAAGAGCTCAGAGAGGTTCTTGCAGGGCCGTTAAAGGATGTTTTCAACAGATCCTTGGAAACAGGGAAGAACTGTCGAATTATAGGCCTGTAAGCCTTACCTCGGCTTACATAAGTTAAAACTTTCTACTTAATTATTTAAATAAAAGGAGAGGTCACAGCGGTGCTATGGACATTCTGTAGGCAATGAGCTGACCAGCTCCAACAAAAATATTACTGAAATCTTTTAGGGATTCCAAGGTGATCGGGATTTTTTATATGTTGGTGATATTTTGTGATTCTGATCGGGTTCAAGTATTTGTCTTCATTTGGTTGTATCAAGTAGGTTGTGTCAGAAGAAAGTGAGAAGTCTCTACAAAAGGTGAAAAAGCAAAAACGGCAAAATGGATGACTGATGAAACTCTGAAAATTGCCCAGAAAAGCAGATAAGCTAAAGCCAGAGGAGAAAGAGGCAATCGCAGAACTCAACAGAGATTTCCAATGTGCAGCAAGACAAGACAAGGAGAAGCACTATAATTACATGCAAGGAAATAGAAGCAGAAACTATTAGAGGAAGAACAAGATCGGCTTTCCTAAAGCTACGAGAGTTAAAGAAAAAATTACAGCCACGAATTGGAATGTTACAAGATGTCCAAGGATCCATGTTGAATGATGCTGAGAAGATCAAGAAAAGGTGGAAAGAATGTACAGTCATACGATAAAGATCAAGCTGTTTCAACCTGTACTTTATGATCAGGAACATTGATGATGAAAGAAGAAGTCGAAGCAGCATTGAACGCCCTATCAAAGAACAAAGCATTGATTGCATTCCTACTGAAGCATTACAGCAATCGGATGCAGCTGTTACCATACTTACAAGGCTCTGTCAGGAAATTTGGAAGACAGCATCATGACCAACTGACTGTAAAAGATCTCTGTTTATACCAATACTAAAGAAAGGTGATTCAACTGACTGTGGAAATTATTGCACAATTGCTCTGATCCCATATGCCAGCAACATTCTACTCAAGATTATTCAGCAGAGACTACAACCATACCTGGAACGAGAACTACCTGAAGTGCAAGCAGGATTCAGGAAAGGGCAAGGAATGAGAGACATCATCGCAGATGTGAGATGGATCCTTAAAAAGACTAAAGAATACCAAAAGGATATCCATATGTGTTTTTGACTGTGTAAACTATGAGAAACTCTGGACCACATTAAGAAGCATGGGTATGCCAGAACACCTGATAGCTCTCTTGCAAAACCTTTACCTTGATCAAGAAGCAACAGTTCGAATGGAACAAGGAGAAAAAGAATGGTTTAAAATCAGCAAAGGTGTATGGTAAGGCTGCATACTTTCCCCCTAGCGTTTAATTTATATGCAGAACAAATCATTAGAGAAGCAGTACTGTGTGAAGATAACAGAGGTGTGAAGACTGGTGGAAGACTCATCAACAACCTTCTCTATGCTGATAATACCACTTTACTGGCTGAAAGTGAAGATGATCTGAAACATTTGCTTCTCAAGATCAAGGAACATGGTCTTAAAATGGGCCTGTATCTAAATGTAAAGAAGACAAAGATCCTGACAACTGGCAAAATCAACAGGTTCATCATTGATGGAGAAGAAATCAAAATAGTGGACAACTTCAACCTATTTGGATCAACTATCAATAAAGAAACAACAATCAATCAAGAAATCAGACGAAAGAATGGCTTGGCAGAATGGCTATGAAGGACCTAGGCAAGATTCTCAAGAGCAGAGATGTCTCTCCATACAAAGATTCAACTTGTTCACGCCATGGTATGTTCAATAATGTCATATGGATACAAAAGTTGGGCAGTGAAAAAGATAGAAGGAAGAAAATTGATGTCTTTGAATTATGCTGCTGGCGACGAATACTGTGTATATCATGGACTGCCCAAAGAACAAACCATTCGGTACTAGAGGAGATCATACCTAAGCTTTCTTTAGAAGCTCAGATGACAAGACTTTGATTTTCATACTTTGGACACATCATGCGAAGAGAGAGATCATTAGAGAAAGACATCATGCTTGGCAAGGTAGAAGGTCAACGCAAAAGAGGAAGGGCAGAAATGAGATTGATCGTTACAATAACAATAGCTATGGGTGCCACTCTGTCAACCATGAGCCGCTTGACTGAAGACCAAACACAGTTTAGGACAACTATCCAGAGTGTCGCCATGAGTCGGCACTGACTCGATGGCATTAACAACAACAATGTAGCAGTACTGAGTACTTGCACCTTTTTCTTTGCCTGTTAAAATTGACTCATGGTCCTCATGTATTAATGAAAGAACCTTGCATTTGAGTACTAGCACCTTTTTTGCTAGGAAAAATACACTGGGCATACATGTTTGTGTGCTGCACAAAGCAGTCTATGTGCAGGAGAGCTCAGTTTTCTGATGGCCAGGATTCCCAGGTCAATTAAGTTGGAAGCAATGTTACAATGATTACAGATTTGTGATAACCACTCATATTTATTCCATGAAAGGTAGCAATGCAATATCTATAGTGGAACGCAGGGGGATATGGCAAATCATACTTTATTCAGGAAGGACAGGGTAGGAAGAAGGGGAGGAGGAGTGGCACTATATGTACAAAATAATATTAAAGCTATAGAATCGCAGGGCTTAAAAGGAAGAGAGAAGGCACTGTGGATGAAACTAGAAAAAGGAAAGGGAAATCCATTTGCATTGGAGTGATATACAGATCTCCCTCATAGATAGAAGAAGTGGATGGAGATTTAATAGGAGACATACACAGCATTGCCATGAGAAGTGCTACTGATAGGTGATTTCAATATGCCGGATGTTGATTGGCACATCCTTGCTGCGGTATCATGTAGAAGTAAGGAAATCCTGGATTCTCTACAGGGAGAACTATTCTTGGTAACAGAACCCATACATGAAGAGGCCATACTGGACTTGGTGTTTACCAACGGGGAAAGTGTTTCTGATGTCATAGTGGGAGATCATCTTGCATACAATGATCAATAGATGCTGTAGTTCAGTATTAGAACTATAGCTGATGAAATCCATTCAAAAGTGAGGGTATTAGACATTAGAAAAACTAACTTTGCCAAGATGGGACAATACTCAAGGAGTCGTTAGCAGGATGGGAAACAGCTGGGGGAAGTAGAAAAGAACTAGGCAAAACTGAAAGAGGATATTTTAAGGGCAACAATCATTTTTGTTAAAAAGGTAAATAAACATAAAAGAAAAAGGAGGCCACTACGGTTCTCAAAAGAAGTAGCTGAAAAGGTGAAGAAAAAGAGGGAGGCCTTCAGGAAATACAAGAGATAACAGAGAGTGGAAGACAGGCATCTATATTTGGAAAAACTTAAGTTAGCAAAGTAGTCAGGAAAGCAAAGATACAAAAAAAGAAAAAGAAATAGCCAATGCAATAAAATGTATGTGTGTGTGTGGTGGGGGGGGGGGGGGGAAGACATTTTTCAGCCACTTAACCCTCTGTTGTCTCAGGTGTGCATGTAGATTGTGAGCCCTTCGGGAACAAGGGAATATATCCTGTACCTCCTTGTAGCGTTTGTAAACCGCTCTAATGCCTTTCAGCCTGGGTGGTATATCAAGAAATTAAATAAAGATAAAAGAAAAGTTAAAAGATGTTATTGATAGGAGGAAGGGCAAAAGTGGTATTGTCAGCCTCAAGGGTGAAGGGGAGGAATATGTAGAAGCTGATGAGAATAAAGTGGAATTGCTTAACAAATATTTATGTTCTGTGTTCACAGATGAAAGGCTAACAGCAGGACCTCAGAAAACACCCACAAATAGGAATAGAAGTGAGGGGGATCTTGAACGATTTTCATAAGACTGTGTTCGGGAGGAACTAGCTAAACTAAAAGTAGATAAAGCGATGGGAGCGAATGGTATACATCCGAGAATACTGAAGGAACTTGTGAGCGTTCTATTGGCTTCACTGACTGACCTTTTCAATGCTTCTTTGGAGTCGGGAGTGGTTCCAGAGGACTGGAGAAAGGCACGTGTGTTCCCTTTACACAAAAGCAGAAGTAAGGATAAGGTTGGAAACTACAGGCTGGTTAGTCTAACCTCTGTGGTGAGTAAGTTATTGGAAACGCTGCTGAAAGACAGAATAGTGAGTCAGATCATGGAGTGTTCTTCAGTGAGGTTTCGGGAATCCTAGGGATTGCATGGATTTACCAGAGGCAGGTCTTGTCAGAAATCTGATTGATTTCTTTGACTGGGTGACCAGGGAGTTGGACCGAGGGAGAGCCCTAGATGTGGTATACTTAGATTTCAGCAAAGTCTTTGACACTGTTCCACACAGATGACTTATAAACAAACTGAGCACCCTAGGAATGAACTCTAAAGTTACTGATTGGGTTAGAAATTGGTTGAGTGGGAGGCGACAAAGGGTACAGGTTAATGGAGCTCACTCTGAGGAGAAGGAAGTTACCAGTGATGTGCTGCAGTGATCTGTCCTTGGTCTAATTCTTTTTAACATCTTTGTTAGTGATATTGCAGAAGGGCTGTCAGGTAAGGTTTACCTGTTTGTGGATGATACCAAAATCAGATCAAGATCGTCAGACACCCCCTACACTGTACCGCTCCCTTGGATTTTTGTAGCCCAAATGCATGACCTTACATTTTTTTAACATTAAATCCCAGCTGCTAAATTCTAGACCATTCTTCAAGCTTAGCTAGATCCCTCCTCATGCTATCTACCCCTTCCTGGGTGTCTACTCTATTGCAGATTTTGGTATCATCCACAAAGAGGCAAACCTTACCTGGAAGCCCTTCCTCTATATCACTAACAAAGATGTTAAAAAGACTCGGAACCAGGACAGATCCCTGGGGCACACCACTGATAACATCCTTCTCCTCAGAGTGAGCTCCATTTACTTGTACTCTTTGTCGCCTCCCAGGTAGCGCGGTTTTTGCACTAAATTCAGGGAGATGTCTGTTTCCATCCCCTACAACTAGTACTGTGCCCTGTGCTAATAATGCAGCCCAAACCCATGTTGCTAGTGTTGAGCTTAGTAAACATGCCCCTTACACTCTTAGGGAGGATCTGTCTAAGGTACCTGACAATAGCCATAGCAGGCTCATGTAATCCTTCCTCTCAAGTCACTTCACTGTCTCCCTATCAGTTTCTGCATCCAGTTCAAATTCTACTGACCTACACATGCATTCATTCTGTGGATCCTCACTACTTTTCCTCTCTTTTCTCACTCTACCCCCCCCCCCCCCTTGGGAACTCCGTTCCTCTGACAGATCCCTTTTGTCTGTGCCCTTACTCACCTGGTCATACTCTTCGCTCATTAAACACTCATCTATTAGTGATCCCCACCAAATGCAAAGCCAGACTACTGATTTTCTCCTGGGTCTTTATTTTCATCCCCAAACAGAAACTTTTTTGGTTATTCTGTTAGGATGTTCCCAAATATTTCCAAACCCACACAGCAAAAAAAGACCTAGATTTCTATTAATGCATCTGGGAGTATTTATTTAACAGGTTTCTTTATACCACTTATCATTTTAGTCAAAGTGGTTTACATTGTAACTTAAACTTGGCAATGTATATTAAACAGGGACACTGATAACTTGGATTCTTCTGAGGCAATGGAGGGTTAAGTGATTTGCCCAAGGCCACAAGGAGTGCTAGTGGGAAATTAACCCTGGTCTCTTGGTTCTCAAGGCAGTGCTCTAACCATTAGGCTACTCCTCCACTTGTACTTAACTGAGGTCATTATTTTGATTAAATTTTCATTGTACCTTTTCCTCATAGGAATACCATCATTTTCATGTTTAGACTGCATAAACGTGCAAATGCAAATTTCAGAAAACTGCTATGTACTCATGGATATCTTCACCATGTAGAAATTTCAAAGGGGCCTGATGGGTGTATGGTTTGGGCATGGCCTAGGCAGACCAAAAATTGAAGCGCCCGATATTCGATTACGATGGCTATGCACTACTATGGTGCATAGCTGTCGCCACTGAACTTTAATCCCAGATATTCAGTGCCGGGGTCATATGCGGCCCTGGCATTGAATATCTGTGGTTGCTACACAGCCTCCGCAGCCGCAATCACTAACTGGACAGCGGCAATATTGAGCCACTGCCAATTTAACTCCTACAGGTAAAAGACTGATGCAGCAAAAGATGGCCTATCTTTTACCCTTATGTTATAAACCATGCAGCAGTGCAATATCACCGCTGCTGAATATCCCACTACAAGGCATTTACATGGTTTACACATCTGTAAACCATGTAAATGCCTTTGAATATCAGGCCTTACATGTGTATTTCCCATTTTACAATGAAAATCCACTTATACCTTGTATGGCAAACAATTCCCCTTGGGTTTTAACCAGGTCAGAAGCATGCATAGTATTTTTTTAAATTGCTTGTTGCTGTCAGGGCTTTACATGAGGGATTAATTCTATTAAATTCCTCGTTGTTGTAATTCCTTCTGTAAAACTTACAAAATAAAACATTTTGGGTTTTCTGCTTAATTGAGGGTACTTTTCCAAATGTATTTATTTATTTATTTAACATTTCTTCTATACTGCTTTTCGTGGTATCAAAGTAGTTTATACAGAACTCAACTATAATGTACATAGAATGAGCGTATGTAATAACATGTAAACATATTTACAATGAGGTTATAGGATTAATGGGCAGTTGTACAGATTAGATCGCGATAGTGTAGGGGGCATAACTTATATACATGCAGAGGTATAACGATATGAAATGTTGGTGGCAGTGTTGAGGTGAGAGTCTACATGACAGTTCCGAAGACTTCTTTGAAGAGGTGCAAATGACACAGATAAACAAGGATGTGTCAACACTTACACCTGGAAGTGCAAAATTTCCACTTCCACATGGCAATGTTAGCTGCCAGTTGGTGCTGCACAGTTTTCCCATGTGTAGATCTGTAAAATAGCTTTTCCCAATTTGTGTGGAGGCAAATCCATGTAATCCATGTGCATTCCTACATGATCTTATACATATTTTACAAAAGCTCCATGTTCAGCAGAGCCTTTTCTAAAATACTGCTGGAAATGAGTATGCCCCGGCCTGGACATCTCAATTCCAATCTCCATGTGCTATTTAAAATGGACCTTTATATGTTTAGTTTTGACTATACATATAGAGCCCAGTTCCAGAACATGCACGTCTGGCCCATGGGCACTTCCAAATCAGAAACCAGCCCCATTTAAAGGTGATTCCGCAACTGCGAGGATAAATGCACCCATGGATTCAGAATAGGGGACATAAACATTTTCAGCACGGCACAAACAAAGCTCTATGGAGCACAAGACATGGTTATATGCAGCAAATGGCTTTGTACGTCCCCGTGCTCAAGTTTTCAATCCTGCCTGTCTCCGCTATATACCCACAAACAGCCATACCCCCCCTGTAAAATGTAAAATAAAAGAGCATCTCCTAAGCTGCTCCTCTCACTGACAGTTCTGTACTGATGCAAACTACACATGATTATTGATGCTAAATAAATGTTGATGCAAACTAGACTATATATACCAGTCTGTTGCATGCCCAGAACACTGCAAAGCAATCTCAGTGCATTCTAAGATAGTATAAAAGCAGGTAGAAAGTGATATGTTTGTCATGACATACCTTGCACCACAACATACATGGCAGTAGACGACATACTTAGTTATGCTTGTATTGGTCATCTCTGAAAACCATCTGTACAATGCTAAGCATGGACCAGAAAAAAGAAGAGGTTCTCCATAGCGAATGTCAGAACATATCCCTGTCACTAATAAGGGATTGCCAGAATGGGAGCATTCAACAGTGCAAACAGGACTAATACATGCCCAAAGGCACCATCATTGCTGTCTACAAATGTGCACATTTTTAGATATCAATGATGGTGCTTTGGGGCATGTCTTAGTGCTGTTTGCACTGTTGAATGATCTCATTCTGAGGGTCCCTTATTAGTGGCAGGGATATTTTTTGACATTTCTCTATAGAGAACCTGTTCTGTTTTATTTTGCCTGATCACACTGGCACCTGGTGACGCTGTGGTCATCCCTCTGGTCCAGGTACTGGCCAGGCATTCATGTCCCCCCAGATTTGCAGATGAGCACACCAGATCCTCATATGCAGTACTAAAACCATACACACACACTCTCACTTGCAGTCACAAATAACATACCTCTGCCAAAACCATGCCTTGCACCTATAAACAACTGCTGTGAAGACATAATGGCATGGTGTCTCAGGACACCATATCTAATCTGAATTTCTCAGCCAAACATGATTCTGCTCCATACTACATCAGATACCATCCCTGCATCTACTTTCCCATTTTTTCCGAACAGTGCAATTGTTAGGGAAACTGAGAATAGCCCCTTTAGCACAAACAGCAAATGTCAGCATAGCCAGAATAAAGACTATTGCAGTGCTTTATATTTTTGTAGGGGGTCTTTTTTATTGTTCCTTTACCTTACAAATGTCTCTCACTTGTGCATTCTATTCTTTACAATTGCATCTTGTGCCCTCCCAGACAGCAGACATACCAGTTCAATATAGACATGTCATAGCCATTCATCTCTATGGGACACATTGAAGATCAGAACAGAAATTTTTCTAAGTCCAAGCCTTATTCCACATTGCCACTGGTATAAGGTAGGCATCCATGGGAAACACTCAGGATGTACATGGGCTTTTCCTTTGCCATGCCTCCTTTCTGCCCCCTCCCACCCACATTCTGAGATCCCTGTGCTAGTGCCATGTACGTGTAGGGCCACGTGATTTCATAATACAGTTCTAGATGTTTTAGGAGAAAAACGTCTATCCTGCATGTCTACCTGGCTTATTCGTGTTTTGGAATGACCTCCAAAATGGCAGCATAGTGACTGCATTGCACATATATTCAGAACCATTGAATATACATATAGCAGCATTAAATACACAGAAAAAGTTAAACACCTCAGCTTTCATTTAACTTTTTCTGGTTGCTGTCACCATTGAATATTGACGCCCAAACTTTAGCTGGCCATTGAGATCCCCAGCCAAAAGTTATGTTAGCCTTCTCCATAATTTAAAAATAAGGGATTTATACAGTTAACTCTGAAGTAACTGTGTACATTCTTTTGAATATTTATTTCTATATCTATGCCTAAACATATGGAGTGGCGGACCTCCTGAGAAACTTGGTTTTGCATTGGCTCTGTCACAATATCTTATTCAGGGCATCCCACATCCGAGGAATTCCTAACAAAATTATTAACTCTCTCTTTCTCTTTAAGTGAACTCCTTTCAGGTCACTCTTCCGGAAACAGACTAAAGAATAAGACCAGCACTGAGAACATCTAGAAGTTTCTACCCATGAGATCTGGAACTTTATCATACAATCCCTCTCTGACAGCACCATGCTATTGGATGCTGACTGACATCAATATCTTTTATGGGATAAGGACTCCATATTCCACTTAGCACTACCCCAGCAGAATCTCATCCACTTCATACTTGAGTGAAAGGAATCAAGGACATCCCTCAACACTCTAACATTGTTACTGGCAGGACCATAATTTTATGACAGTATCCCAGGGTGCAATGACTCCATCCAGGCCTTTGACAATAGGAAGCTTGTCAAAGAATGGATGAAGGGCCCCCAAGACAGTAGAAGGCCTATAACTCATAACAGGGATATTCTTGAGGCACTAACTTCTACTTTAATTGCTATGGAGTTATATTATTTTCATGAAATTTCTTCCTTGCCTTTTTTGGGGTCTTCAGAGTCATTATGTCTGTGGCAAACATGCTTTGGTTGCCTTCAGCCTGCTGATGTATGATATGGTTGTGTTTTGAGGGACATTCTACATCAGACTGTACAGTCCAAGACTGACAATTGCTAACCTTAACAATGGAAAAGGTTTGCAATTTTTCCCGCTATGGGATCTTGTTAGGTTTCCAGCAATCAGAACGCCTTTTCCCTTAAATCCTAGTTCATGAGAGCTGGAATCCACTGCCCAATCCATATTTCAGTTTCGTGGAATGCTAAAAATGGCCTTAGTGGAGCTAGGTCTGGAAGTAGGTCTACTAAACACATAATCTTGAATTGAAGCGGCCACATTCACATCAATATTAGGTATATCAATAAAGGAGTCCATGGTCTTAAACCAGTAGTAGGCAACTTTGACTGTCAAGCGCCACAAATGAGTCAGATTTTCAGGCTATTCATTTTATATGTATAGAGACTACTAAAGTCCTGTATTTTATTAGTACCTCTAGTTGTTTTACTAGAGAAGATTTACTTAGCAATGCTTTTCACCAGGTCAAAGCTGTGCACATTCAGGTATGGTATATATTTCCCTTGTCCCTGAAGGGCTCAAATCTATGTTTTTGTACCTGAGGTAGCAGAGGGTTAAGTGGTTTGCCCAAGGCCACAAGGAGCAACTGTTGGACTAGAAAACCCCATTCTCTCCAGCCTGAGGTTGCTGTCCTACAGCAGGATTCAAACTCCTTGCCTGCCAGCTTGAAGTGACCTGCCCCATCCACTAGCTAAACTTTCTGTAACTTTCCTATTTTAAAATAGAAGGGACGTTTCTGGCCTCTGTCTCATCCATCAGATCTCAGTGAGATAATGGTGGGAGGGTCCTTGACCTGATGATTTCAGTGGGAAGCAGGAGAGTAAATTTGGAGGGAAAGTGTAGGGGGTCTAAAACCCTAGTGCTGATTCAAATCTGGGTCTTTGCCTCCACAGCCATTGCACCAAAACATGGTGCTTCTGGTTAAGAACCTAGGAGAAGAAGGTGCAATCCTGAACTTATTCAAAGAGATTTTGAAGGAGAGGTGTCTGATGCTGCTTAAACCAAAGCAATGAAGAGACTAATGGACAAGAAGCCAGGATCAGCACTAGGGAACTGCTCTGTGACTAGTAAAGGATTTCTGAGATGGAGAGGAGTCAAGGCCACTTAAGCCAACACTACAGGAGCCTCAGCAGGAGCACTGGACAAAACTGCCAGTGGCGGTATCCATGGAGGAGGAAAGGAAAATTCAGGGAGATGCAGAGACTTTGGGACTGAGTTACAAAAAGGCTATACAGAAAGTACCTGCATTTTTTTTCTTAAACCAGAAGGATGCTATTAAGTTATTTTCTGATCTGGGGAGGTTGGACTCTGTTCACCGAGAGCCAAGGGACTCAGGCTGAAGTACAGTTAGGAGGCTGTAAGTGATTTGCTGGCCTTTCTATTCTGTCGTATGTTAAGAGGTAACATTTATTGTTGTAACTGAAGAGCTCTGGGAGTGACTCAAAGTATCTTAAGTAAATACACCAGGTTCAAAACCAATCCCTAGACTGGACTTAGTATTTAGAAGTGGAGAGAGTGGAAAGGGTGACTATGAGTGCAACAGGCCTCACAAAAATATTCTGATTTCACTTCGAGAACCCTTGCAAACCCAAGAAATCAGACTTTGCAGGGTTGGTCTGGTCAGTGGAATCTGTGCCCCCAGACTATACTGCAGCATTGCACATCACTAAAAGGGACATACCGTCTGGCAGGAGTTACAAAATTGGTACACAACAAATATGGGGCTTGGGAATGGGACTCTAAAATTGTTCTTTTTGGATTTTCACTGAAAGCAGAGAATTAAAAGTGTTTGAAATTGTTCTGACCTCTTTCACAGTGTGGCTGCTCAAACTGTGTCCAGGACTGAGTGTGGACATTGGCAGGGAGTGAATTTGTAGTATTTTGGCATCGGGGACTATTATTATTCTGAAAGGACTGTTTGCAAACATCCTTCCCATGCCTGGAAATTCAAATCAGAGGCATTTCCCGCCAGCGGGCATTTGCGAAAATATGCACATGCAGGAACGGGTGTGCCAAAAGGAGGAGTCACATTGATTATTTATTATTTTTTAGCTGTATTTATATCCCACTTTTCACTGGGTCAAAGCGGTCAATTGGGAGATACATTTAACATGAGGGGATATGACACACATACGCTAATACTTACAGGGAACATGAGCAATGGAGGGTTAAGTGGCTTGCCCAAGACCACAAGGAGTGTCTATAGGACTAGAAATCCCAGTCCCTCCGGCCTGAGATTGCTGTCCCCAGGTGGGACTTGAACCCCCGGCCCTCTGGCCTGAAGTACATTGATGGAGCAACATCAGAAGAGTGACGTCAGTGACATGTGCTATGCTCATCCAACCAGAGAACAGTGGCACACATTCAGAGAGCTTTTGCATATAAACTGCACCTTAGAGGATCAATGCCATTGTGAAGAGGATCCCAGATATACTTTCAGGGTCTTTTGAGCATTGAGCAGAAGGAATAGGCCCTGGCCGAGCAGCAGCCTACTACTCGTGACCCATGCATCAGAGTGGAAAGGAAATCGGTCTTACCTGATTCCTACATACGAAAAAGAGGGAAACAGCAATCAGCTATGAAGAGTGAAAAGACCTTAATCCTGATCAAAGGCCTCTCAACCAAATACAGATGCAGAAATATGACAGATTTATCCAGTCAGCCATGTCACACCAGCTGAGACCTCAAGTCTTCATACCTATTGAACGAGGAATCCCCATTGGGAAGGCTCTGTATCAGAGATATCAGTTGGAGTAAGAGCCACTACTGTTATCTTATATTGCTGATACTGCAACAAATTTTTCTTTAAGTCAGAAGAATCCTCTGATTCACAGCAGGGGGCTGAGCTTTCACCATCTTTAGCGAGATGAAACAACAGAGCAAGGATATCATAATTGACTGGAAGCCAATCAAGCTGTAATGATGGACCCAGTAGCTTCAGGAGACATGGTGGGGTGAGTACTGGGAAGGGGTCCTCCCCTTCCCCAGACAAAATTATCGAACCTCAGAAAGGAGCCAGTCTAGTCAAGGCTTATGCAGTTGAGTGCAAGGGAGCCAGTACCTTGCAGCCATGTGGTACTGGAGAGCCATATTTAGGCCTACAGATGTTGAGGCCTACCTTTCACCCTGCCAGAGCAGCGCCTAGAACTCCAAAGACCTGTATGAGGGAGGACTGTCCTTCAGTGCTTATATGAAGAGACACTTGAAAAGATGAAAGTGCCATCTATATCTGCACCTGAGCTCCCTGTTGCCCCAGCATCCTGGTCAAAGAAGGTAGAGACCTAGGAGGTAGACAGGTTCGCCAGTTCCAGTGCAGTGTCTTTGGCTGGTAGCACCATTCATCATGTGCAGAAAGATTTCAAGACAGGGCTACCTGTCGTTAATAACATGTAGGGCTTTGTGTGCTTGGCATTAGACACCCTAGAGGAGAACGCATCCACATCTAAGGTTTCCTTGAACAATCAGTCCCTAGCCCAGAGACTGAGTGGATGTCAACTTGAGGCAGTATCAGCATAAGTCATAACAGAAGTATGGAGCTATAAAGGAGTTTTCTGTCACAGATGATCTGGATGACTTTTATTCTGATCCTACCCAAGTTGTTCAAGGATCCCAGGATTAAGCCTGGAGGTGAAGGATGCAAAGGCAAATGGAGAAGAACTGAGAGATATATCTAGGGTTGCCAATTGGCTCCAGATGCGCCCAACAAGCCTGATCCAGTCCTGGGTTTATCCCAGTTACAGTTAGCTTTATTTGATATACCGCCTATTATAAATAATATCTAGGTGGTTAACAATTAAAAATTTAAAAGAGACAAAATTAAAAAGACAAGACAACAAATAAGGGAGGACTAGATTACAAAATTAGTTGCATATTCGTAAACACAGATCACAAAAGGAAGGAAGGAACGATAGAAAAGAATACAGGACAGATGTGAATAAATTTGTTTGCTGAGTCATGGGTGTACCAGTCCAGAGCAGAGATTTCAAGAGGTTTGAGCTGTGATAGAAGAAAAGAGTAGTTAACCAAATCTAAGGTGGCAATAAGATCAAGGGACACAAGATGAACTTCATGGTTAGAGTCGAGGGCAGAGTGAACAAACTCAGTAAGAGCCAAAACAGTGGACAAAGTGGGGTGAAAACCAATTTCAGCTGGTTGAAGTGCATTAATTTTAGAAAGGTAATCCTGAAGCTGCTGAGCTACCAATCTCTCCACCACCTTAGAAAGAAAAGGTAGCAAGGAGATGGGTCTGTAGTTGAGGGGCTTAAGTGGATCAAAAATTCCAGGCTTAAGAATGGGAAGAATAGTAGCCTGTTTCCAAAATGAAGGGAACATGCCAGATGGAAAGGATGTCAATACAACTGAGGCAGAAAAGAGTTACAACTTTGATTTTCACCTCTTTATCCTACAGATGCAATACTACTTAGACACAGTGAGTGGCAGTAGAGAGATGTCTGGTTATTGAAAGAGTATACTACTGTACTGTGATTTTAATAGTGCAAAAGAAAAATTGTTGGTCTGTTGGAACAGAGTGGAAGCAGAAGAAACTACAAAACATTTCATAAATATTAACAAAAGGGGGGATATTCAAAGGTATTTACAGACCTGCAAACCATGTAAATGCTGGTTAGAGGGATATTCAATAGTGCCGTTGGATATCCATGGGTGCCGCTGCTACACATCCCGATGCTATGTGGTTAGCATTGGGGCATTCCGGAGTGGAGCAGAGGTGGCACCCATTGCTAAATGGGCAGCAGCAATATTGAGCTGCTGCCCAGTTAGCAACCTGTGGGTAAAGATAGGCACAGTAAAATTTAGCCTATCTTTACCCACAGGTTACTAACCGGACTGCGGCTCAATATCGCCATTGCCTGGTTAGCTTCCACGCTAGGTGGTGCCCCGGATATTCAATGTCGGTGGCCAATATGGCCCCAGCATTGAATGCCTGGGGTTAGTATTCAGCTATAACAGCTACGCGGTTTAGAAGCGATAGCCATTGCCGCTGAATATCCCTCCCAAAATGTTTAAAACCCATACATAAAAAGTATAAAATAATAAAATCCTTTTATAAAAATTGGAAAAAATATGAAAAAGGTCCTGAATACATTTTCTTTTGACTCTTGTGCTTTATGTGTTTGCTTATGTTTCGTCATAATCTAATATTCGATCCCTAATGCTCTAATTGTCTAAGATATATGAAACATAATTTCTACTAATTGCCTCTTCCTTTCTAGATTGATTTTGAAAGGATTAATGATTTAAAGATGTGTGTCTTGCAGTGCTGCATACCACTGAAAGGGACATACAGCCTGGCAGGGATTACACATGCACTGCCTCCATTGTTTGCAAATGCATCTAATGAGTATTTTTGGCAGATAACTTGAAAACATAACTAGCTTGCAGCACTTAAGGACCAGAGTCTATTCCTGCCTATGCAGATAGTGTCACTCCTGTTTTAGGTAGAATGTGCATCTCTGGAGGAATCAATTTATGAACAACTGTTGTTCTCCAAACCTTTTTTCCGTCTCTCTTATTGAAAACCAGTGTCCTTGGACCGATAAAGACTCAGAGTTTGCGTATATGATGACTCCTATGACTTTGGGACAAAGGAACTAGCTATTGATTACACAGGTACACTACCAAAAAACTGCCTCCAGTTTTGCAACTGATTCCTATAGATTTTGGGGTGCTGAATCCAGGAAAAATAGCCAAAATGTTCCATCACGTCACGTTTTCTTGCAAAATTAGATTTCTTACCCATATAAGGAATGTTCACATAATTTCTTTTTAGCCGACTGCAGTTTATTTCTTGGCCCAAAATAGAGGTTGTAATGGTTAACTAACTAGAAACACTCCCTCATGATATTTTGGAGTGTTTTGTATTCATTTTATACATTAACAGGACAATTGGGAGGCGGGGGGCTAAATCCAGTACTCGTGCTGGCGCATGTTCTTTCCTGTTCGCCTCGCCTCGTTCGCTCGCTCGCTCGCTCAAACACGGTGGTTGCGACATGAACGTTCCTGTCAAATTTCAGTTTCTTGCAAGTTCATTATTACCTTTTGTTTGCTCAGTCGTAATCCAGCTTTATTCCGAAGTGGTTCACTACAGTTGTAGTTTGCAGTGCTGTGTATTTGTGATGGCTCACAGAGCCAGAGGTTGCATCAACTCTCCGGACAGTTTTTGTTTTATTTGTGGGGAATATACCGTGAAAAAGCGGCAGAGGAACATTTCTGCATTTATTAAAAAAGTATATTTCGCCTATTTCGGTTTGAAGTTAGGCGATCAAGACAAACCGTGGGCTCCTCACAAAGTGTGCAAGACATGTGAGGAAGATCTACGCTTATGGATGAAAGGTAAAAAACAAGCATTTCATTTCGGAATACCTATGATGTGGCGTGAACAAAGAGACCACAGCAGTGACTGCTATTTTTGCTCTTGCATTGTGAAGGGATACAACTTAAAAAATAAGAACGTAATAAGTTACCCCAACCTTCCCTCAGCAATTAGGCCTATGCCTCATAGCAACGAAGTACCTGTGCCTGAACCACCAAAATCTTTGGATCATATTTGTGTGGACGGTTCTGATCATGATGAGACTCATCAGATGGCTTTTCCCGATGAGTCCAGTACTTCCGAGTTTGAAACTGAACCAGATCCGAAACCTGAACTTTTCTCTCAAGCTGAATTGAATGATTTAGTCCGGGATTTAGGACTCCCAAAAGATGCTGCCCAACTGCTAGGTTCTCGGCTTAAACAGAAAAATCTATTGTGACCAGGAACAACTTTTTATTGGTACCGCAACCGCGAGACACAATTTTTGAAGTATTTCAGCAAAGAGGAAGATTTGGTATTTTGCAACGATATATACGGAGTGATGGAAAAGTTTAAACTCAAGTATGATCCTGCTGAATGGCGGCTGTTCATTGATTCGTAAAAAGACAGCATAAAAGGTGTTCTTCTTCATAATGGCAACACATTCGCTTCAGTTCCTATTGCTCACTCTATTATTCTCCAAGAAAAATACGAGAATTTGGCACTGATTCTTCAGAAGATTCGTTATGATGAGCATAAGTGGATGATTTGTGGAGACTTTAAAATTCTATCCATGCTATTAGGGCAGCAATCCGGTTTCACCAAATATCCCTGCTTCCTTTGCTTGTGGGATAGCCGGGCCCGCGACCTACACTGGGGGAAAAAAAGACTGGCCAATTCGGGAGTATTTGAGACCCGGTGAGAAAAATGTTCTTCATGAGAGCTTGGTACCTCGTGATAAAATTCTATTACCACCTCTCCACATTAAGTTGGGTCTCATTAAGCAATTCATCAAGTCCCTTGCAAAAGATGGTGAGTGCTTTCAGTACCTTTGCTCAAAGTTCCCCCGACTTTCTGAAGCAAAGCTAAAGGAAGGAGTGTTTGTTGGCCCTGATATAAGGAAACTCATTTCAGATGGAGCATTCGCTGAAACGATGTCTGAGAAGGAAAAAGAAGCCTGGGATTCCTTCAAGGATGTTGTTCTCAAATTCTTGGGGAACAGGCGGGATGAGAACTATAAGGATATTGTTGCCAGGATGCTCAATGCCTTCAAAGAACAAGGCTGTAACATGAGCCTGAAAGTCCATTTCTTGCACTCCCATGTGAATTACTTTCCCGAAAACTTGGGGGCGTACAGTGAAGAACAAGGTGAAAGGTTTCACCAGGACATCAAGGACGCAGAGAGAAGGTACCAAGGAAGATGGAACACCACTATGATGGCTGATTTCTGCTGGTTGCTGCTGCGGGAAACCCCAGATGAAAAATACGCCAAGCAGCGCACCAAGAGAAGCATTCGGGGGAAGAAGAAACGGGCCCACCAGGAGATTGATTGACCCAAGAATGACTTTAAAATCTAAACTGTGTTGACAAATATCGTGTTTTTACTAAACTTTGAAATAAAAATTTGCTAGTTATTACCACAGTGTCGGATCTCATTTATTAGAATTTTATTTTCACACCATCGGGTGTTTGTCTTCATGTATTGCAATGGTGCGGTTTGCGTTTTCTATTCTTACATACATACCTGTACAACATTTTTTGCACATTTCTTTGCTTTGCTTTGTGTCTAACCTCGCTCTTATATGCTCAATGTTTGTGCACATGTATGTGGCTGTTTTAAGTGCAGACAATTTTGCTACCATCACAGTGTGTTTTGTTGACATTACTCTATTCTTATGTGCTGCCTTGTTACAATTTTCTTTATTCTTATTTGAATAACTACTAAACAATTAGTATAAAGAATTCATCCAAGAAACTTTTATCTCGATCGCACTCAATCTGAAACGTTCACCTCAAACTGCTAACCCAATGTAGCAAAAAATCTGTACGTGATGGAGCAAATTGGTTACCAGATTTGGATTCAGCGCACCAAAAAACATAAAAATCAATCGAAACATTAGAGGCAGTTTAAAAAAAATTTTTTTAGTGTACCTGTGTTACCAATATGACTGGGCGTGAGGCCTTTATATCTAGTAAATAAATTTGAATGGGTGGATGCCAGGTCAATTACAGTTCGCACAGTTGGTGAATGAAGAAGTATGGTGAGTAGTTGGAAGTCTGCTCACAAACAGACATGAAAGGCAGAGGCTATAGAAAAACTCCCCTCCTTAGCCAGGAAAGCTAACTGAGGAGTTCAGTACCACCTTAAATATAGGGGGATGCTAGACAGAGTTTTTATCTAATATAGCCTATATAGCCTATGTACAAGTTGTAACTACAGTATTATGTTGAGTTCTATGTAAACCGTCTTGAATTGTAGAAAGGTGGTATATAAAAACTTTAAATAAATAAATAAAATAAATAGCCTCCCAGAGAGACTAAATCACCCACAAATCCATGGGGGAGCCAAGAATGGAGAGCTTGTGCTTCAAATTAAAAGGGAGGCTTTTCCCCTGAGGTACAAACTAGCATTTGGCAGCACAGCAAACTTACTGCTATGAGACATAGCACTGGGTCTGCAGCCAAAAAGGGAGTTTTTCCCCACCTAATGATGAGGACTTGTCTTACCTTGAGGAGGTAAGCATAAAGACTGAAAGACTTAAGGAGGTCACTGTTTGGGAAGAGCAAGATTGCTCAGGTCTGTAACATTTTTTTTCCCTGCTCCTGGAATAGGAAATAGGAAATGTGTGTTTTTTCTCATTTTTATGCCAGTGTGAGGTTGGCAGCATTTGCATCTGTTGCACTGATGAGGGCAGTTGATATAATTAGTCTTTTTTTCAATATCTAAAGGAGAAAGTCATTAAATGAAGTAAAAATGCTGTGCACAAGTTTGGGTTAAACAGAACCTGGACTGCATTACTGGAGCAGGAGATGTTTGCATCTCTTTTGCCCTTGAACTGAGCCTTTGGACTGGCTAGCTAAGACCAGGCTAGAGCCTGGCTGAATTGAAGGGTATAGAAATGTGCAGGAGTTTAGTCTGGATTAAAAGGAAACCTGGACTGAGTTATTTGGGACTATACATGGCTATATTGCTAATCAGGGGCGGCCCAAGGGGGGTGCGGGGCCATGTGCGGAGACTCGGTGCGGGGCCTCATTTGCATAAGGGGCCTCATTTGCATAAATATTTGCATAATGTTACCATACACGAACTTTTAGTAAACATGCCTCTTAATGAGTGTATGAATAAAGAAAGACTAAAAGACTTCTACATTACTATAATCCAGTGACAACCGCCAGACACATTAGGAACTACTACAAACACTGCACATTTGGAACCCATAGCAAACCCGCCGTATCCTAACAGCACTACCAGGACTCATAAAGCACCATACCCTAACTATCAAAAGGAAACGCTGCAAATATTAAACCAATACATTTCAGAGAACAACAATACATGACCTACTGGGGAAAGAGAACAAGTGGCAATGTCAAATAGGAATTACATAAACAGAATACCTCAGCTCAGTTACACATGCAGAACATAGACCATCACCAAACAAGGAATCACAATTTAAAAACAGGAAGACAATAATTAAACTGGGAATCCCAAAAGCCAAACTTGGAATGTACAACACTGTAGAAATAAAACTATACATTAATTTGCTCTTGTACTAAACAAAGCGCAGACGTTAATGATGCACATTTCCCAGAGCTGACATATTCCAATTAATAAATTCAAAATAAAGAGATATTTTCTACCTTTTGTGCATTTTTTTTCAGTTGCAATTGCTCCAGCCACTTTCTTCTGGTTTCTTCGTGTCTTCCGCTAACTCTTCATCGTCTGCTGTCCATTTGTCTTTTCTTCTCTCTTCTAGTTTTTTTCCATTCTCTCTCTACATCTGCTTTAACATACTAATCTTTCTCCTTTTGCTCTTTCCTCATTCCTATTTCATCCACTCAAATTTTACCCCTCCATCCTCAATCCCCACTTACTCTCCCAATATCCGGACAATTGTAGATTTGTCTTCCCTCCCACACAAAATATTTTTTCCCTCTCCATTTCACTCTCCAGCTCCATCCCATTCTAATCCTCCCCCAACATCAGCTCCATTCTAGTTCCAGTCCCACCCAGCATCCGCTCCCTTCTAGTCCCCGCATCAGCCCATTTCCAGTCCTAGCCCCCCATAAGCCCATTTCCAGTCCTAGCTCCCCCATCTATTTGCAGTCCCATCCGAGTCCCTCCATCAGCTCATTTCCAATCCCAGCCCCCCATGAGCCCATTTCTAGTCCTTTCCTAGCCCCACCATCAGCCCATGTCAAATCCTAGCTCCCCTCCACTCAGCCCATTTCCAATCCAAGCCCCCCATGAGCCTACTTCCAGTTCTAGCCCCTTCATGAGTCCATTTCAATCCAAACCCCCACCACAGCCCATTTCCAATCTTAGCACCCCCCCAACAGCCAATTTCCAGTCCTATTCTAGCCCCTCCATCAGCCCATTTCCTGTCCTAGCCCCCCCCACTCACCCATTTCCAGTCCTAGCTCTCTCCCCCTCACAACCCATTTCCATTACAAGCCCCCGTCCCCATCAGCTATTTGCAGTTCAAGCCCTCCTTCCACTCAGCCCATTTCCAGTCCTAGCCTCCTCATAGCCCATTACTAGTCCTAACCCCCCATCAGCCCATTACGTCCTTACCCCCCATCACCCTATTTCCAGTCCTAGCCCCCCATCAGCCTATTTCCAGTCTTAGCCCCCCCCATAGCCAATTACCAGTCCTACCCCCCCCCATCAGCCCATTTCCAGTCTTAGCCCCCCCTAGCCCATTACCAGTCCTAACCCCCCCATCACCCTATTTCCAGTCCTAGCCCCCCCATCAGCCTATTTCCAGTCTTAGCCCCCCCATAGCCAATTACCAGTCCTACCCCCCCATCAGCCCATTTCCAGTCTTAGCCCCCCCATAGCCCATTACCAGTCCTAACCCCCCCCCAATCAGCCTATTTCCAGTCTTAGCCCCCCCCATAGCCAATTACCAGTCCTACCCCCCCATCAGCCCATTTCCAGTCTTAGCCCCCCCATAGCCCATTACCAGTCCTAACCCCCCCATCAGCCCATTTCCAGTCCTAACCACCACCACCACCACCAGCCCACTTCCAGCCTTAGCCCCCTCCCCATAGCCCATTACCAGTCCTAACCCCCCATCAGCCCACTTAGCCCCCCCCATAGCCCATTACCAGTCCTAACCCCCCATCAGCCCACTTCCAGTCTTAGCCTCACCCCCATGGCCCATTACCAGTCCTACCCCCCCATCAGCCCATTTCCTTTCTTAGCCCCCCATTGCCCTTTACCAGTCCTAACCCCCCCATCAGCCCACTTCCAGTCTTTGCCTCCCCCCCCATGGCCCTTTACCAGTCCTAACCCCCCCCCCATGGCCCATTACCAGTCCTAATCACCCCCCCCATCAGCCCTCTTCCAGTTTAGCCTCCCCCCTCCCATAGCCCATTACCAGTCCTAAACCCCCTTCCCCCTATCATCCCAAATTAAAACAAAAAAAACCAAACAAACCGGCTGCTTCTGCCGCGGCAGCATCACGAGCTCTGCCGCGGGCCCCCCCCCCCCCTGCCTGGCAGAGCCTCCCTGCATCATCAGCTTTCTTCAAGTCCCAAAATGTGGGCTTCTTTCAGAGCCGCGAGAGTTTCCTTTCTCGCGGCTCTGTTAATCCCGCCGAGGGTGATGGGAAATCCCATCAGCCCCGGCGGGATTAACAGATCCGCGAGAAAAGAAACTCTCGCGGCTCTGAAAGAAGCCCGCATTTTGGGACTTGAAGAAAGCTGATGATGCAGGGAGGCTCTGCCGGGCAGGGGGGGGGCCCCGCGGCAGAGCTCTTGATGCTGCCGCGGCAGAGCTCTTGATGCTGCCGCGGCAGAAGCAGCCGGTTTGTTTGTTTTTTTTAAACTTGGGATGCTGAAGAATGTTTTTTGTGCGGGGCCCCTTGAAATGCGGGGCCCTGTGCAAAAAACATTCTTGCTCAATGGACGGGCCGGCCCTGTTGCTAATGTGTTTAAACAGAACCTGGGAACTGTCAAGCAGGAAATTTGGATGTTGAGACCCCATTAGATGTTACTGCTCTGAGCAGCAAAGACCTCTAATGGTCCTACTAAAGTACTACAATATAACCTGGAGATGAACTAGTAATTTTCCAGAAAAGGGGAAGTTACTTCTAACCAGCGACATAATACTGGAAGGAAACTACTCTAGAATGGAAAATCCAACTCATATATAAAACACTCCCAAAGACAGAACTCTGTCTTTTGTTCCACCAGCCACTGCACCATGACGAGGTAGAAGGATTCTGCCCCATCAAGGAAAAGGATCTTTGCTATCCCATCTTGTCAGCCCATCTAGAGGAAGCCATAGGGCAAGATACTACAGGTAGCTGAGGGGTTGGAAGGTTGTTTTGGGCTCAAGCCTATACCCAAATTCCTTTGTGACTGTGCAAAACCTGCCAGTACCCCTATCGGCTCAGAAGAACAGTCTTGCCTGTGATGAAGGTAGCATTTTACTTACCAGATGATGTCCTTTCCTTGAGTCCTGCTAGACCAGTCCAGACAAGTAGGTTGTATTCCCCTACCAGCAGATTGGTTGAGACAAAGAACCAGTGAAATGCCCAGGTTTCAATGACATCACTCCCATGCCTCTATCTACTTCAGACACCAGGGGTCTCTTCAGTATCTGTCCCAAAGCATATGGGAAAACATGGCAAGCCTCACACAACCTCAACGTGAGCAACAATGAGTAATGACACTGTATTTATTTATTTAACATTTTTTATATACCACATTTCCTAGGATCAATGCAGTTTACATGTAACAACTTAATATGAAGTTACAGTTAACAGTTGTTGTACAAACTAAGCAACAATATGGGAGGGTATAATATGATGCTATAAACATTAAGGAATTAACATTTAGATATTAATAATTAATTTATTTACATGATAATAATTTAGAGTGGAATTAATAGACTGGGAAACTTATAGACAGCAAAATGGTTTAAATAATGAGGTTGGGGTTCCATACAACTTCTTCGAGATTGAGCTGTTATGAATAAGAGGGGCATAAGAAGAATAACAGAGAAGGTGACTGTAGAGTTAGAGTATTAGAGTAATGGAATACAGTCATAGTGGAGTACAGGATTATCATTGATGCTATGTCTTTTTGTCAAAATGGTCTCTAAATAGTAGAGTCTTTATTTTTTTACGGAAGTGTGTGAGGTCGTCTATGCATCTCAGTTCTGTAGAGAGGTTGTTCCATAGGCCTGAGGCGTACAAAGATAAAGCGCATGCACAAGTTACCTGGTTTAATTTCAGCTTGTCAAGTGATATGACTAGTCTGTTCTGGGAAAGCGTAGTTACTCACATGTAACAGGTGATCTCCGGGAACCGCAGGAGTTTAGTCTACACATATGGATATCATCGGTACCAACGGAGCCTACGCGGGAACGCTCCCCAGCGCCCAATAGGAGAGCTTTTGGGAGCATCCCACAGTGCCTGCGTGCTGCCTTCCCACCATTCCAACTCTCCCTCTTCAGTTGAGTTTATAGCTGAGACAAAGGATAGAAGGAGAGAGAGAAAGAGAGAAAGAGAAAGAGAGAGATAGAGAGACAACTCCTAGGGGAGATAGGTGGGTAGTGAAGACTAAATTCCTGCTGTTCCCAGAGATCACTTGTTACAGGTGAGTAACTACGCTATCTCCAGGAACAAGAAGGAATGTAGTCTTCACATAGGGGGGGGGATCTCCCCAGCTGAAAGATGCCAGGGAGATGGCCCCAGGAAACTGCAAACCGACGGTGAATTGGGTCATGCTTCCTCCCATGTATCTCTGGCATCCAAACCCGGACGGTGGGTAGGAGTTGCATTAAGTCTGAAAGAGATGCTGAAGAACAGCTTGGCCAAACAAGGCATCCTGACGGGGGTCCTTGTCTAAACAGTAATGGGCTGTAAAAGTGTGCACTGAAGCCCAAGTAGCTGCTCTGCAGATGTCGTCTATAGACACAGAATGAAGGTTAGCCATAGAGGCTGCCATGGCTCTCACATTGTGAGCTGTGACATGGCCCTCGAGAGAAAGCTCCTTACTCTCATAAGCAAAGGATATGCACTGTGCAATCCAATTAGAGAGAGTTCTTTTGGAAACTGGAAGTCCCAAATAACAAGAATCAAAAGCAAGAAAAAGTTGAGAAGATTTTCTATGTTGCTGCGTTCTTTGCAGGTAAAAGGCTAAGGCTCTTTTGCAGTCTAATTTATGAAGGTTCTTTTCTGCATTGGAGGCATGAGGCCTCAGAAAGAATACAGGAAGGTAAACTGCTTGGTTTAAGTGGAAAGGCGAGACCACCTTTGGCATAAAGTGAGGATGAGTCCTAAGAACAACCTTATCATGGTGAAATCTTGTATAAGGAGGATCAGTCACTAAAGCTTGTAACTCACTAATGCATCGTGCAGACGTGATTGCAATTAGGAAGATGACCTTCCATGAAAGGAATTTTAGAGCTGTAGTGGCTAAAGGCTCAAAGGGCAGTTTCATGAGCTGCCCAAGAACAAGCTTCAAATCCCATGCCACCAGTGGTGGTCTAATGGGAGGTTTTGTTAGTAGAAGAACTCTCATAAATCTTGCTATGAGTAGATGAGAGGAAATAGGTTGTCCATTTAGAGACTTGTAAGAGGCTGCAATAGCACTAAGATGGACTCTTACTGAATTGGTCTTTAGACCAGAATTTGATAAATGAAGGAGATACTCCAGTAACGATTCCAAAGGTATCACAAGAGGGTTAAGTCTCTTTTGAGAACACCATATGGTAAACCGTTTCCACTTGAAGGTGTATGATTGCCTTGTGGAGGGTTTTCTGGAAGCCTGAAGGATATCCTTTACCTGTTGAGAAAGGTTGAGATCCTGAAGTTCTAGGCTTTCAGCAACCAGGTCCTGAGATGCAGGGACTGGGGATTAGGGTGCCATAGCATCCCATTCTCCTGGGAGAGAAGATATGGAGCACATCCCAACTCCAGAGGTGAAGCCCGAGAGAGATGTAGAAGCAGGCTCCACTATCCACAGCTGGATGGAGAGTCAGGTTGATAGCACCAGCACACTGAGCGGGCATTAACATCAGAGCATGCTACTAGCTCCTGCACAATGAGCACACATTAGCAATGCTTGAGCTGCTATGGAAATCAAAGTGGTAGGCAGGAATGCCAACTATCCCCAGTTTTGCACAGCATGGTGATATATCTTTCCATTGTTTCGTGGTCTTCTACACCTCACTGAGCCTTGCATTAGTCTGTAAATGTGCATGATGAGAAACAAAGTATTGTGGGTATGGCCTGAAACATGGTGGATTGTCCAGGATGTGTCTGGACAATCCACCCTGTTTCAGGGTAGAAGTAGAGGTAGAGGCAGAGGTAGAGTCGAAGGCTGAGATGTCATAGTGTCCGTCTGCCATGTGCATGGCCTGGGTGGCCACAGCATGTCAAAGTTTTCAACTGCAGTCCTCCAAGAGTACTACACACGCAGACATTATCACCATAGCAAATAAATTCATCACCTTAAACCTCATATACAGATCCCCCTCCTCACCTTCCGATGACATTTCCACCTTTATTGATCTAGCCTGCAACCCAGCCAACCCACGCATTCCTAACTGGTTACTGGGTGACTTCAACCTTCCCTCCTTACAACCTGATCAAGCCACAGCCTTCCTTGACGCAATGCAAGACTTACAATTCAAACAATTGGTGAATGCTTCAACACACCAAAAAGGAAACCTATTAGACCTAATCTTTGCTCCTAGTACTGCTGGCGGCTGCAATTCTGATTTTAACATCTCAATCAATCCAGTCCCGTGGTCTGACCACAAGCTGATTACTCTCCAAATACCCTCACAAAATACCCCTACACCTCTTAGTGTTTCCACTAAACCCTCAGCCACACCGCGCACTAGACCGCTTAACACAGAAGAGTTCTCCAAAGAAGTTCTACCATCCCTACACCAAAGTTTCACCAATCTTGATGACGCTATTGCCAACTGGAACAAATCATTGAATGAATTTGCCCAACCAAATTCCTCCAAGAACACAGAAACTCACAACAGAGTTAAAAAGAGAAGACAACATGCGCCTTGGTTCTCAACAGATCTCAGAGCATCTCTCATCAATCTCAGGAAATATGAGAAGAAGTGGAGACGTTCCCATTCCCATACACACAAACTACTCTATCTCGAACTTCTGAAGTCTCACCGTGAGATGATCTACCTCAAGATGAGTGAATACCACTCCCAACTACTTCAACGCTCAATCAACAAGCCGAGAGACTTATTCAACTTAGTAAAATCTCTAACCAAGGAACCCTCCCCTTCCCAACTTGTCCCAATTCCCCCTCAGTCATATGCTGACTTCCTACAATCCAAATCCCTTTTAGCTAATACTCAACCAGCTCTAACAGTTTCCCCCTCCCCCCAAACTCTCTCCTTACAAGTATCACTCACTCATTTTACCCCCCCCCCCCTCCGGTGAAGAATATCCAAGACCTCATTGCCTGCATCAACACCTCAACAGCCCCAAACGACCCATGCCCAGCACACTGGATCAGGACCCTTCGAGCTGAACTCAGCCCAATTCTGCAAAACATCATACATCTATCATTTGCATCTGGATCATTCTCCTCTCTACTCAAACAAACCTCAATAAGACCCCTCCTAAAGAACAGCAGACTCGACCCATCAAAGACCGAATCCTACCGACCTATTTCGAGTATTCCTCTACTCGTAAAAATAATTGAAAAGGTCGTCTACAGACAAATCCAACAACATATAGATTCAGCCTCTCCCCTTGACTCCTGCCAGCATGGTTTTAGAGAATCACATGGAATAGAAACACTTCTCACCACCCTTACCAACACCCTGATCAGAGGAATCGACAACGCGGAAGATGGATTCGCCCTCATCTTCCTCGATATCTCAGCTGCCTTTGACTCTGTCAATCATAACCAACTACTTGCACGCCTTCTAGAAAAGGGCATACACGGCCTTGCCTGGGAGTGGTGTAAATCTTACCTATCTGATCGCTGGCAACAAGTCCGTGTGGGTTCTACTACCTCTACACCATTCCGACAACAACAAGGTGTCCCACAAGGTTCTTCACTGTCGGCTCTGCTTTTTAATATCTACATGCAGCCGATATGCAACCTAATCCGATCCTTCAACATCTCTACCCTAATCTATGCCGACGATGTTCTGCTATTTACCCCGTTCAAAGTCAACTATCCGGATTTCTCCAACCTTGTCAACTGTTTCAACGCAATTACTGACTGGCTAAGTACCCAAAATCTCCACATCAATTTCAAAAAAACAGAGGTACTCTTCATAACAAGAAACAAGAGCTTCTCCCCCTCCTCCCTGCCTAAGAGTAAGAGATGCGGAGCTTCCAAGCCGTAAAGCCGTACGTTATCTCGGCATCACGCTGGACCAGCACCTTGACTTCAAGGAACATATAAAAAAACACTACTAGATCCATTTACTACAAAATTAGAACTCTAAGACATCTCAAACCTATGCTACCTGCTGACGACTTCCGGACCATCTTTCAGGCCCTCATACTACCTCACCTAGATTACGCAAACTTAATTTTGTATGGCTTACCAAAAAACACCCTCAATCCTCTACAGCAAGCCATGAACACCGCAGCCCGTGTCCTCTGCGGTCTATCCAGATCTGACCATATCACACCAGTACTTAAAGATCTACACTGGTTACCGATATGCTCCAGGCTAACATATAAGATTCTGCTAATAACTTTCAAGATTATTAACAACATCGCTCCCGACTCTCTCAAGGATCTTATCACTCCTACCCCAAAAACCAGATCTAGAAGAACGACATCAGATAAGACACTAGCGATCCCCAAAGACTCCATAAGGTGTTCACTATCAACCAGTAGAAGGACATTCGCCCACTATGCTCCAAAATGTTGGAACGACCTGCCTCCTGACATCAGAGCAATCCAAGACCTGCTACAATTCCGGAAAGCAATAAAGCACCATCTCTTTCTTCTCCACTTCTCTTAAGTTACCCCCCTGCCACCAAGAAATATCCCCGATCCCCCACTAAATCCCTCCACACAACATAACGCTCAAATCCTAAGGTTCCGCCCCTCCTGGAAATGTCTCACATTCTCCCATACCAACAATTAGCGAATATGACACACCAGCATGTATATAGTTTATTTTATTTCAACTTGTTTGGACTTATGATGTTCTGAAAATTCCCATGTTCCCCAAGTTCTATTACCTGTTTTAATGTAAACCCAATCAGTCTCCGCTGATCTGAGTATTCTTTGTTATTTGTAAACCGCGCTGATAAAAATAGTGCGGTATATAAGAGCTGTTAAATAAATAAATAATAAATAAATAATAAATGCTGGGAGGGCACTCTCACTCTGACCGAGCAGTGACCATGGCTTGGCTATGTATCCACATAGTGCTATATACTGTAGTGTCTGGTTCCAGTAATATGGGTGCACTTCCTGTCCTGGGGGCCCGATCACTGAACCAATTGTTGGGTCTCCTTCCTGTTTATCCCATGCCTGGGTGCACATGGCCGCTCTGTGTACATTCAATGTGTGATGGCCAGCGGACTGTCTGCATTGATAAGTGCATGGCTGGAAAACCCAGTGGTGGGCAGCAGGTGCAGTCTGACTGTGCTTACTGTAGGTGATTTTTAGACCTAGGTGGCTGGGAGAGATGGTGCTCCATGCCTATTCCCTGTGGTAATGGTAGGGCCAACAGGACTCTAGTAATTGCCCCATGCAAGCCTAGACGCCCCCACAGTAGTTGGCTTCCTTGGCATCAGACGTTTAACAATGGGTATTGACATGCACTGTTCTAGTTGGGTCCCTGTCCAACAAGGGGCAGGACACAGTGCCAGATGTGACTGGCACAGACAGCATGTTACAATTGTGCAGGAAACAAGGTGACTAGCATAGCACACTGCTGGCAATACCTGACACACATTGGTAGTGATGTGGATCTGCAGCTCAGCCAGCAGAGACCATCTCTAACAGTGCAGGTTCTGGGGACCAGGTGCTGGTAATCCATTCTTACCCTCAGGGTGACCACAGGAACTGCTCGGTAGCATGGTTTGTAGCTGCTCTGTGCTTGTATCACATATGGTCAGTACATCTTTCGGAGCTGAGATGATGGATCAGTACATTTGCCATTTGGTCTTCTGCGTGTGCACTGCATCATAGATCTATCTATCATAGATAGATAGATCACCTCCATTCAACACCTCTACAGCCCCCAAGCGACCACTGCCAGCATACTGGGTCAGAACTTTGCGTGCCGAACTGAGTCCAGTCCTAATCAACATCATTGGGCTATCCTTTGCAACAGGCTCGTTCCCCTCATTCCTCAAACAAACCTCTATAAGACCACTCCTGAAGAATTCTAGACTCGACCCGCTAAAGTCTGACTCCTACCGCCCAATCTTGAGCATACCTCTAGTAGCCAAAATAATAGAGAAGGTTGTTCAGAGACAGATACAACATCACATCGATGTAGCTTCACCGCTCGATCCCTGTCAACATGGCTTCAGGGAATCACACGGTGTAGAAACCCTCCTTACCACCCTAACCAATGCTTTGAACAGAGGTCTGGATAAGGCTGAAAACGGCTTCGCCCTAATATTCCTAGATATTTCCACTGCCTTCGACTCCATTAATCACAATCAACTCCTCACTCGCCTCCTGGAGAAGGGAATCCGCGGCCTCGCCTGGGAATGGTGCAGGTCTTACCTATCAGAGCGCTGGCAGCACGTCAGAGTTGGTTCCACCACATCTGCACCTTTCCACCAACATCAAGGTGTCCCGCAAGGCTCCTCTTTATCTGCGCTGCTGTTCAATGTATACATGCAGCCTATATGTGACATCATACGCACCTTCGCTATCTCCACGCTAATCTATGCTGATGACGTCCTGCTGTTTACACCATTTAAAGTCAAACAACCAGACTTCACCAACCTTATCCACTGCTTCAACGCCATCACGGACTGGTTATTATCTCAAAACCTCCGCATAAACTTCAAGAAGACTGAAGTTCTGTTCATATCAAGAAACAAAGAATTCTCCCCCCCATCCTCCCTAAGAGTAAGAGATGCGGAACTCCCTAGTAAACCCTCTATTCGCTACCTAGGGATTACACTGGATCAGCATTTTGACTTTAAGGAACACATACGGAACACCACCAGATCCGTCTACAATAAAATCATTACGCTAAGGCATCTCAGGCCCATGTTACCGCATAATAACTTCCGGACCATCTTCCAGGCCCTCACACTATCTCACTTTGATTACGCAAATGTCGTCTTATATGGGCTCCCCAAGAACATCCTTAATCCGCTGCAACTCGCTATGAATGCGGCTGCACGGGTGCTCTGTGGTCTAGCAAGATCAGACCATATCACCCCAATTCTCATGGAACTCCACTGGCTACCAATTCATTGCAGGTTAACCTATAAAATCCTTCTCATCACCTTCAAGATCATTAACAGCCTTGCCCCCACGTCTCTCAGTGAGCTCATCTCCCTCACTCCGAAAAACAGAATGAGAAGATCAACAACTGACAACACCCTGATCATCCCCAAAGAGTCCATCAAGTTTACCCAGACAACCAAGAAAAGGACCTTCGCCTTCTATGCACCAAAATGCTGGAATGACCTCCCACCTGAAATAAGAGCAATTAAAGACCTCACTCAATTCCGCAAGGCAATCAAGCACCACATTTTCCTTCTCCACTTTGCACAAACATCCAATCCGCTTCCGATCATCCGCACTCCAAAACTCACAAACTCTCAATCTCCACTCTCAATTTCCACATAAGCAATTTTGCCACAAGTTCTCCACTGTTTTGCCTTAGCCCTTCTTAAGAATACTAAATAATCTAAAATGTTTGTACAGTTGTATATAGTTTACCCTGTTGTTCCAAGTTCAAATCTCCTGTTATAATGTAAGCACACAATTGTCCTCTGAATGTGCAACCTTTGTTATATGTAAACCGCACTGAAAACAAATAGCGCGGTATATAAAAGATGTTAAATAAAATAAATACTGGCACATACAGCAGACATTTTAGGCAATGACCTGAAGTCTCTTTGTATCCAACCATTGCTATGCAGAGCAGTATGGAGGTGTAGCTTACTGGTTAGTGCATAAGCAGGGAACAGGGATTTGATTCCTACTTGTTCTTTTTGTGACTGTGTGCTGCTCAGAGCATTTCCATGCCTGTAACAGTCAGGGATCTGCACATTGGTGCTGCCTGCCAATACCATCCTCTCCTCAGCCGCCACCCTTCCTTCAGCCCATCTATCTGCCTCTGTCAGCTGTGTATAGTCATGTCTTCTTGTGCAAGCTGCTACAACATGACTTACACTGGTACTTTTATTTCGCATTTCTGCTCTTCGCGCTCGCCTCTCCTGTGCCTGATCTGCACTACTACTCTGTTCTCCTGTCGTTGCAACCATTCTGCCACTTCTGGCTCCACTGGGGGACATGTCTTCCCCATCCTATGCCACATACTGACACTGCAGCACTTTACATTGGCATCACCCTGTGCATTGGTACAGCTGTCTCCCACATGCTCGTCTACTTTACTGGCTGCCACATAGGGTGCCCAATGATATGGCAGGTCCATCAGCTCCCAACTGTCCTTCCTTCCATCACTTTACATTAACTTTCCTTGATGCTCTATCCAGCGTTTGAGTTACAGCTGCTTTTGTGCCTTAAGGTGCATGCTTTCCACCTTAAAGCACGTTTGTCACCTTAACGTGCCTTAAGGTGCATGCTTGTCACCTTAACGTGTGATGTCCTGTTAAACTGCATTAAATGGCCAAGGCACCCTGTTAATGTGCATTGAACGGCCTGTATGGTGCTTTACGCCGGAATGGCACCTACCCACTCAACACCTTTTAAGGATTAACGCCGTTTATCACTGCCGTTAACACATGTTACCTTAACGTGCTATAGTAAACATTCCCCTAGGTAGCACATTTTACTCCAGAATACCTTGGTAGACCTCTGACTTCATGATTCCTTTAATTAGTTCCAGGCCTCCAGTTCCTGAAAAAGCAAAACAGCCTCACAACAATATGGAACCTCCACCATATTTAACTGTAGGAAGGGTGTTGTTTTCTTTATAAGCTTCATTTCTTTGCTTGTAAATGGTCTGCATTGCCAGAGATCGCAAGTTTAGTTTCATCTGTCCACAGAACATTTTCCCAGGATTGTGGTTTCTCAAGGTAGGCTTGGACAAAGATCAGATGTGCCTTTTTATGTCTGTTTTTGAGAAGTGGGGTCCTCTATGGCCTTGGCCATGGTCCTTCTTTGTTTAGTGTGCGGCATATGGTGCAGGTTGAAACCACCACTCCAGATTGCTCCAGGTCAGTCTTAAGCTCTTTGGATGTTGTACATGGTGTTTTTCCAACAGTTCACACTAACCTTTGAAGACTTCTTGGATTAATTTTCCTCTTCCCATGAATGTTCTGGGAGATTCTTGACAGTTCCATGAACATAAAACTTCTTAATAACATTGTGAACTGTATACACAGGAATCCCAAGGTCTTTGGAGATGGCCTTGTACCTCTTTGAAATTTTAAGTTTGGTGACAACAGCTTTTCTGATGGTCTCAAGCAGCTCTCTTGTCTTCACCATTGTAAAAATGGAACAGGGAGTGAATGTGCCATTTTAAACATTAGAGCCATCATTCATTGGTTAATTCAAGTCATGTGAGTAATGGCAGTTGATAACAGGTGCATTTAATTTTATTGCAATGAGAATGTGGTTCTTCTTTTCAAACAGATTTGAATTGTTTATAAGAGTGCCAATAATCATGTCCTGGCAGTGTCCCAGTTTTTATACTAGTTCCTTTTTTAATTAGTCTTATTTGATTCTTTTACGTGTCAAATATGTGTGCATATATAGTTCAAAGCCATCTCACTGGCCACTTTTTTTAGGAGATATTAGACATTAAGGAGTTGAATTTCAAGGGAGCCAATAATGTTGACCACAACTGTAGAGAGCAGGTAGTCAAAGACAGACAGGGCTGAGGTACAGTACGCCTCACAGGACATGGCATGGGCAGAGCCAGAGCATCCAAAGCAGAGGAATGTGCAGTGTTATAGGAAGCTACTACCTCATCAACAGACTCAGATGACATAGTGGAGGAAAGAGGTGATGAGGCAGTAGTGGAGAGAGCAGATGGGTCAATAGCATGAAGATTTCTAAAGAGGTTGGAGGAGACTGGGTGAGGCTGAGGTGGGGGTGATGAAGAGTGAAGCTTAGCAGATGATGGTAAGATAAGGGAGGAACTGAGGAACAGATGTTTGAAGGTAAGCAATTAGGGAAGAAGACAAGTTCAAGGTAGTGGCCATGTTGGTGAGCAGGGGCAGTATGGCAAAGCTAGAGGTAGAATGAGGAGGTAAGAGAAAGGAGATTTAAAGCATAAGGATAAGAGGGGTTATCAACATGAATGTTAAAATCCCCAAGAATAAGAGAGGGGAAAGATGAATCCAGAAAGAAGAAAAACCATGAGCCAAAGTCAGAGAGAAAAGTAGAGGTGGACTTGTTAGGGGGTTGATAAATAACGGCTATCCTGAGAGGCAGTGGAGTAAAAAAGCAGACGGAGTGGACTTCAAAGGAGGGAAAGGAGTGAGACTGAGGCAGAAGGAGGGGTTGAAATTGGCAGGAATGAAACCAAAAAACACCACCATGGCCAATAGGACGAGGCGTGTGGAAGAATTGGTAGCTGCCATGACAGAGGGTAGCGACTGAAGTTGAGTCTTCTGGGAGGAGCCAGGTCTCAGTTAGAGCAAGAAGATGGAGAGCATTAGAGATAAGGAGATCATAAATAAAGGATAGCTTATTTGAGATGGAGTATGCACTCCACAAGGCGCATGAGAAAGGAAGGGAGGAGGAGGAAAGGAGAGGGTTATGAATAAGATTTGAGTAATTTATTTTATTTATTTATTTATCTATTTAACATTTCTTTGATGCTGTTTTTCAAATTATCAATCAGTTGCATGAGGATCTGTCCTGGAAGTGTGGCAAAAGTCTAGGGGGTCCAGGGTTGGGATTGATATCGCCAGATGATAGAAGAAGAAGGAGCAGAAGAGTGTGGGTCAGAGAGGAGACAGGATGGTGGTAATGAGGGTGAGATTCTTTCAGAGAGAGAGGAGATGGATAAATAAGAGGAACAAAATGGTAAAGCTCAAGAGCTGATGATAGGATAGATGACAAGATGGTGGGAGGATGGTAAAGAAGAGATAAGGGGGGGGGGCTTGAAGTTGTTGGCATGAGAGGAGAAGATTACGAAGTATCAACAATAGGAAAAGAAAGTGATGTGAAGCCATAAGAAAGAGATGGAGAGGAGAGCAGACGTCAGAAGAAATATATGAAGGATAGGCAGAAGAAAAATCTCAGGGACTCAGGGTACACCTCTGAATAATAGCAGTAATCAGCACAGAGCAGCTATAAGAGGCTATTAGCCAGGAGGTTGATGGGCCGTGGGGTGGGAGGGAGGGATAATAAGGAAGAGGAGGAGCGAGACAGCTGAAAATAGGAGGGAGCTGAACAATATTACAAAACAAATTACAGATAAGTTAAAAAGCACACTAATAATGATATACAGACAGGACTCACTAGTAAGCAGTTAAATGTTTGACCCAAGCCAGGAGCTAGAAACAAATGCTTGTAATCAGGGCCGGCCCGTCCATTGAGCGAGAATGTTTTTTGCACAGGGCCCCGCGTTTCAGGGGGCCCCGCGCAAAAAACATTCTGATCCAAAAGTAAAATGAAAAAAAAAATAAAAAAAGCTGTCTGCTGCCGCTTCCGGGGCCGCCGCGGCAGAATCGAGTGTGCCGCGGGGCCCCCCCTGCCCAGCAGAGCCTGCCCTCCCCTGTATCCGCTCTCTCGTTGTAGCTGCAGTCAGACGCGCCGGCTTTCAGAGCGCGAGGGGAGAGTTCCCATCAGCCCCCGCGGGCTTAACAGAGCCGTGAAAGGGAAACTAGTTCCTTCGCGCTCTGAAAGCCGGCGCATGTGACTGCAGCAGGAGAGAGGTGATACGGGGGAGGGCAGGCTCTGCTGGGCAGGGGGGGCCCCGCGGCACACTTGATTCTGCCGCGGCGGCCCCGGAAGTGGCAGCAGACAGCTTTTTTTATTTTAAAAATTTCCTGGGCTGGGCTGGGCTGGGCGGGGGGGGGGGGTTAGGAGTGGTGATGGGCACTGGGCTGGGGGGGGTTAGTAGTGGTGTTGGGCACTGGGCTGGCTGGGGGGGGGGGGTTAGGAGTGGTGATCGGCACTGGGCTGGCTGGGGGGGTTAGGAGAGGTGATGGGCACTGGGCTGGCTGGGGGGGGGTTAGGAGTGGTGATGGGCACTGGGCTGGGGGGGTTAGGAGTGGTGATGGGCTATGGGGGGCTTAAACTAAAAATTAGGTGATGGGGGATTAGGACTGGAAATGGGCTGGTGGGATTAGGACTGGAAGTGGGTTGATGGGGGGTTAGGACTGGTAATGGGCTATGGGGGACTTAAACTAAAAATTGGGTGATGGGGGATTAGGACTGGGAGTGGGCTGATGGGGAGGTTAGGACTGGTAATGGGCTATGGGGGGGCTTAAACTGAAAATTGGGTGATGGGGGATTAGGACTGGAAATGGGCTGGTGGGATTAGGCCTGGGAGTGGGCTATGGGGGGCTAGGACTGGTAATGGGTTGGGGGGTTGCTAGGACTGGAAATGGGCTGAGTGGAAGGGGGCTTGAACTGCAAATAGCTGTTGGGGCTTGGAATGGAAATGGGCTGAGGGGAAGTGGGGGCTTGAACTGCAAATAGCTGATGGGGATGGGGCTTGGAATGGAAATGGGCTGAGGGTAAGTGGGGGGCTTGAACTGCAAATAGCTGATGGGGAGGGGACTTGGAATGGAAATGGGCTGAGTGGAAGGGGGCTTGAACTGCAAATAGCTGATGGGAAGGGGGCTTGGAATGGGCTCTTAGGGGAGGGAGCTAGGACAGGAAATGGGCTGATGGAGGGGCTAGGATAGGACTGGGAATTGGGTGTTGGGGGAGCTAAGATTGGAAATGGGCTGTGGTGGGGGCTTGGATTGAAATGGACTCATGGAGGGGCTAGAACTGGAAGTAGGCTCATGGGGGGCTTGGATTAGAAATGGGCTGAGTGGAGGGGAGCTAGGATTTAACATGGGCTGATGGTGGGGCTAGGAAAGGACTAGAAATGGGCTGATGGGAGGCTGGTATTGGAAATGAGCTGATGAAGGGACTCGGATAGGACTGGAAATGGATGGGGGAGCTAGGACTGGAAATGGACTGATGGGGGGCCAGGACTGGAAATGGGCTGATGTGGGGACTAGAAGGGAGCGGATACTGTGTGGGGCTGGAACTAAAAGGGAGCTGATATTGGGGGAGATTAGAAGGGGATGGGGCTGGGAGAATGAAATGGAGAGGGGAAAAATATTTTGTGTGGGAGGGAAGAAAAATGTACAATTGGCCGGGTATTGGGAGACTAAGTGGGGATTGAGGATGGAGGGGTAAAATTTGAGTGGATGAAATAGGAATGAGGAAAGAGCAAAAGGAGAAAGATTATTATGTTAAAGCAGATGTAGAGAGAGAATGGAAAAAAACTAGAAGAGAAGAAAGGACAAATAGACAGCAGACGATGGAGAGATAGCAGAAGACACAAATAAACCAGAAGAAAGTGGCTGGAACAATTGCAACTGAAAAAAAAATGCACAAAAGGTACAAAGATATCTCTTTATTTTGAATTTATTAACTGGAATATGTCAGCTCTGGGAAATGTGCATCATTAATGTCTGTGTTTTGTTTAGTACAAGAGGAAATTAATTTATAGTTTTATTTCTGCATTGTTGTTGTACATTCCAAGTTTGGCTTTTAGGGTTCCCAGTTTAATTATTGTCTTCCTGTTTTTAAATTGTGATTCCTTGTTTGGGGATGGTCTATGTTCTGCATGTGTAACTGAGCTGAGGTATTCTGTTTATGTAATTCCTATTTGACATTGTCACTTGTTCTCTTTCCCCAGTTGGTCAAGTATTGTTATTCTCTGAAATGTATTGGTTTAATATTTGCAGTGTTGCCTTTTGATAGGTAGTGTATGGTGCTTTATGAGTCCTGGTAGTGCTGTTAGGATACGGTGGGTTTGCTATGGGTTCTAAATGGGCAGTGTTTGTAGTAGTTCCTAATGTGCCTGGCGGTTGGCACTGGATTTTAGTAATGTAGAAATCTTTGTCTTTCTTTATCCATACACTCATGAAGAGGCATGTTTACTAAAAGTTAGTGTATGGTAACATTATGCAAATATTTATGCAAATGATGCCCCTTATGCAAATGATGCCCCGCACCGAGTCTCCGCACATGGCCCCGCACCCCCCTTGGGCCGCCCCTGCTTGTAATGGAGCTGCTCTTTTCAGAGAAAAAAGGCAAAAGAGCTCAGCATACATGGGCAGGGAGGAAAAAGAGGGTTAACAATAGCTCAGTAGGGGGGAGGGGCTAGTCACTCCACTTTCTGCACACTCTCAGGTAGATTAGAAAAAACAGGCACAGGAAGATTTAACACTCCAGTGAAAACAGCAGAGACAGAGTTAGAGTTAGATATTGAATTACAGTGTTAACCTGGCTTCCACTAACAGAGACTATATAGAGAGAAAAAAGTGCAGGGGCAGTTACAATTAATTATTAGGAGGAGCAAGAGACAGACAATTGAAAATAAGAAGGAGCTGAACAATACTATAAAAAAATACATATAAGGTAAAAAGCACACTAATAATGATAAAATAAATATGTGCATGAAGAGGACACAGCAGCTCGCAAAACCTTACCATGTCCACCCAAGCATGGACATCCAAGTGGTAATGCTTGACAAAAGTGGAAAGTGATGTCCATGTTGCTGCCTGACAAATGTCTGCAGGAGCTACAGAGCTTCACTTCACCCATGAGGACACTTGCGCTCAGGTAGAATAAGCGCATAAACCCTCTGGAATCAGATGGTTCCTCAAAAGATACACCGAGGCAATGGCTTCCTTAATCTAGCACCCTAAAATAGATTTAGCCACTGTGTCACCTTTGGGAGGACTAGTAAACAGCACAAAATGATTATTTGACGTACAAAAGGAATTCATAACCTCCAAGTACCGGAGAAGCACCCTCCAGATATCCAAAAGGCAAAGATCCTTATCCTTCCCCTTACACTGCTCATGAAAGGGAGAAATCGCCTTAGGCAAGAAAGAAGGCACAGGCCGAATGGAAATGGTCTCCTTTGAAAAAGACAGATATGTATCTTGGCAAGACAGAGCCTGCAGCTCAGACATCCATCTTGCAGAACAAATCGTGACTGAGAAAACAGTCTTTATCATCAAATCCTTCAAAGTAGTACATTTCAAAGGCTCAAAGGGTTGCATTCAGGGCCCTGAGCACCAGACCCAGATCCCAGGAAGGGGCCACAGATTGGAGGGGAGGATGCAGATGGTGAACCCCCTTAAGAAAGCACAAAACATCCGGGTGTAAGGCTAGCAACTTCAGTCACCGGAACTCTGAAACAGGCCAAAGCTGCCACCTGAACCTTCAGGGAGGTAGGAGAGAGGTCTTTTTGCAGACATTCCTGCAGAAAAACCATCAGAGACAGCACCTTGGCTGCCTGAGAGACCAGCTGTTGTGCATTGCACCATCGCTTGAAAAGGCACCATACCTAGACTGGGCTCCAAGCCCAGTGGAAACCATCACTGAAGAGTAGCCTTTATGTGCTTGCTGTCTCCTTTCAAGAGCCAAGCTATAGGAGAGAAGGGAGCCGGGTCTTCCAGGATGATCGGTCCCTGATGTAATAGGCCCTGAGATAGAGGCAAACAAAGAGGTGGCACCTGCAGAAGCATCAGATCTCTGAACCATGCTCTCCTCGGTCAATCCAGTGCCACTAGAACAAGCCTTCCCAGGTGGCGCTCTATACACCACATCACATGCCTCACCAGGGGCCACAGAGGAAACATGTACAGCAGGCTTAAATGTGGCCAAGGCTGAGCCAGGGCATTGATGCCCTCAGACTCCGTCTTCATGTGGCGATTGAGAAAGTGGCCCACTTTGGCATTTGAACAGATCACCATCATATCCATCTCAGGGCGACCCGTCAGCACAGAATCAGCTGAAACGCCGCCTAACTCAACTCCCACTCTTCTGGATCCAGAGTACCAATTGAGAAAGTCTGCTTCCACATTGTCCACCTCAGCAATATGCTGAGCCAACAAGGCTAGGAGGTTCTTCTCCACCCAGTCAAACAGGAGAGCCATCTCCAGGGCCACCCTGGTACTCCTTGTGCCACCTTGCTGATTGACACAAACCACTGCCATGTCATTGTCGACAACACTTGAACTGCCCGACCTTGACCAGGGGCCTTAGACGCAGAAGAGCCAACCTGATGGCCCTCGCTTTTAAACAGTTTATGGACCATACTGCCTTCCTGCAGTTCCAATGGCCCTGGGCCATTCAATCTTGGCAATGGGCTCCCCAGCCCAAGAGATTCTCATCAGCTATCAGAAGGATCCATGCATAATCATCCAGCGGCATGCCCTTCCTCAAATGACTGGGCTGCTGCCAACACCATAGGCTGGCCTTCACCATCACCAGAGCTCAAATTCCTGAGAATTTGGGGACTATTGAGTCAGCAAGGACCGTTGGAGTGGCCGAATAGGAGCACTCACCCATGGCACCATCTTGATTGTCACTGCCATCAATCTGAGGAGCTGAAGATAATCCCAAGGTCTGGGAGCTTGCTGTGAAATAAACAGTGCCAGGCAACCCAACACCCCCATGACTTTTTCCTCTGGCAGGAAGACTCTGCTCACTGGAGTATCAAAACGGGCTCCCAGGAACTCCAGAGACCAGGAAAGCATCAACTAGTTCTTTCCCCTATTCATCACTCAGCTGAGACCTTCCAAAAAGGGTGCTACCCAAGATGTCTCTGAAAGTGAATGAGTTCAGATGAGCCAGTCATCCAGATATAAGTGCACACAAATCCCTAGGTGCTGGCATCCATTTGTACAAGAAAGGTCAATGCGTCTTCAGTAGTAGACTGGCTAATCTACTGAAGAGGGCTTTAAACTAGATTCGTTGGGGATGGGTGAAGAAAGCCCCCAGGTAAGTGAAAGCCCCCAGGTAGGTGATACATTAAATAACTTTATGGAAATGGGTAACAGGGGTAACATATGGAAAGCAGTGTGTATAAATGCCCGTAGCATGGGAAATAAGATCCCTGATGTTGAAGCTTTGGTGGGAGTGGCTGACTTGGATTTAGTGGCAGTTACAGAAACATGGTTCACAGAAAACCATGATTGGGATGTAACTATACCTGGCTATATTTTATTCAGAAAGGACAGGGTAGGAAGTAGGGGAGGAGGAGTGGCACTATATGTAAAAACTACTATTAAAGCTTTGGAATTACAGAGCTTAAAAGGGTGAGGGGAGGCATTGTGGGTTAAACTAGAAAGAGGGAAAGAGAAATCTATTTACATTGGTGTGATATACAGACCTCCTTCACAAGAGGAAGAGGTGGACAGAGAGTTAATTGAAGACATGCGCAGCATTACTAGGAAAGGGGGAGTGCTACTGATAGGAGATTTCAATATGCCAGATGTTGATTGGCACATTCCTGCTGCATTATCATCTAGAAGTAAGGAGATCCTGGATTCTCTACAGGGAGAACTATTCAGGCAATTGGTAACAGACCTCACACGTGAAGGGGCCATACTGAACTTGGTGCTTACCAATGGTGAAAGTGTTTCTGATGTTGTAGTGGGAGATCATTTTGCATCTAGTGATCACCAGATGGTGTGGTTCAGTATTAGGACTAGGGCTGTTAGAATCCATTCAAAGGCGAGGATCTTAGACTTTAGGAAAACTAACTTTGCAAAGATGGGCCAATACCTCAGGGAGTCGTTAGTTGGATGGGAACAGCTGAGGAATGTAGAAAAACAGTGGGGAAAACTGAAAGGGGATATTTTATGGGCAACCAACCTTTTTGTTAAAATGGTAAATAAAGGTAAAAGGAAAAGGGGACCGCTATAGTTTTCGAAAGAAGTAGCTGAAAAAGTGAAGAAAAAGAGGGAGGCCTTCATGAAATACAAGAGATTACAGAGAGAGGAAGACAGGCATCTGTATTTGGAAAAACTTAGAGAAGCTAGCAAAGTAGTCAAGAAGGCAAAGATTCAAAAGGAGGAGGAAATAGCCAATGCAATAAAATGGGGGGATAAGACATCTTTCAGATATATTAGTGAGAAGAGGAAGGGCAAGAGTGGTATTGTCAGACTCAAGGGTGCAGGGGAGGAATATGTAGAAGCTGATAAGGATAAAGCGGAATTGTTTAACAAATATTTTTGTTCTATGTTCACAAATGAAGAACCAGGAGCAGGACCTCAGAAAACACCCACAAATAGGAACAGAAGCAAAGGACATTTTGAACAATTTCAAAAGACTGTGTTCGTGAGAAACTCTCTCTACTTAAGGTAGACAAAGCGATGGGACCGGATGGGATACACCCTAGAATACTGAGGGAACTTGGGGACGTTCTAGCAGCTCCACTGACTGACCTTTTCAATGCCTCGTTTGAGTCGGGAGTGGTGCCAAAGGACTGGAGAGAGGCTCATGTGGTGCCTTTACACAAAAGCGGAAGTAAGGATGTGGCTGAAAACTACAGGCCAGTTAGTTTAACTTCGGTGGTGAGTAAATTATTGGAAACACTGCTGAAAGAGAAAATAGTGAGGTTTCTGGAGACCAGCATATTACAGGATCCGAGGCAGCATGGATTCACCAGAGGCAGATCTTGTCAGACAAATCTGATTGATTTCTTTGACTGGGTGACCAGGAAGTTGGACCAAGGGAGAGCCCTAGATGTGGTGTATTTAGATTTTAGTAAAGCCTTTGACACTGTTCCTCACAGGCGACTTATAAACAAACTGAGCACCCTAGGGATGGACCCTAAAGTTACTGCTTGGGTTAGAAATTGGTTGGGTGGGAGGTGACAAAGAGTACAAGTAAATGGAGCTCACTCTGAGCATAAGGATGTTAACAGTGGTGTGCCCCAGGGATCTGTCCTTGGTCCAATTCTTTTTAACATCTTTGTTAGTGATATAGCGGAAGTGCTTTCAGGTAAGGTTTGCCTCTTTGCGGATGATACCAAAATCTGCAATAGAATAGACACCCAGGAAGGGGTAGATAACATGAGGAGGGATCTAGCTAAGCTTGAAGAATGGTCTAGAATTTGGCAGCTGGGATTTAATGTTAAAAAATGTAAGGTCATGCATTTGGGCTGCAGCAATCCAAGGGAGCAATATAGTATAGGGGGCGAAGTACTTTTGTCCACTAAAGAAGAGCGGGACCTAGGCGTGGTTGTGTCTGATGATCTTAAAGTAGCTAAACAGGTAGAAAAGGCAACGGCAAAAGCTAGAAGGATGCTTGGGTGCATACGGAGAGGAATGGCTAGCAGAAAAAAGGAGGTGATAATGCCTTTGTATAAGTCTTTGGTGCGACCTCATTTGGAGTATAGTGTGCAGTTCTGGAGACCACACCTTCAAAAGGATGTGAACAGGATGGAGTCGGTGCAGAGGGTGGTTACTAAAATGATTAGTGGTCTTCATTATAAAGCATATGAGGACAGACTAAAGGATCTTAATATGTACACCTTAGAGGAAAGGCGGGATAGAGGTGATATGATTGAGATGTTTAAATACCTCCGTGGCATAAATGTTCAGGGAGAGAGCCTCTTTCAATGGAAAGCAAATTCTGCTACGAGGGGACATGGGATGAGGGTGAAGGGAGATAGATTCAGGAGTGATATGCGGAAGTATTTCTTTACGGAAAGAGTAGTGGATCCGTGGAATAGTCTCCTAGTGGAGGTGGTAGAGATGAGGACAGTAACTGAATTCAGAAAAGCATGGGACAAACACAGAGGATCTCTAAAGGTAAAAAGGGGACTGTTGTAGTTGTTATGGAAGGACAGACTAGATAGGCCATGTGGTCTTTTTCTGTCGTCATGTTTCTATGTTTCTATGTAGTGCCACAGCCACCACGACCATGACCTTGGAGAATGTTCTTAGATCAGTGGAGAGACCGGATGGGAGAGCAGTGAACTGAAAGTGAGAGCTAAGCATGACAAAACACAGATACATTTGCTGATTCTTACAGATCAGGATATGAAAATACACCTCAGCCAAATACAGAGATGCTAGGAACTCCCATCGGTGCACCACTTGAATCATGGATTGTAACATTTCCAGCCAGAAGCGCAGGACATGCAAATGTTCATGAGATCCAGAATGGGACAGAATTATCTGTCTTTTTTTGCCACCAGAAAATCGATGGAATAGCCCTGATCAACCGGGGGAATGGGCACCATACCCTGCAAGAGTAGCAACTTGTCCAATATGATCCACACAACAGCCCTTTTGTTCACAAACCCACAAGGGAAGATGATGAAGGCATCTGGGATCGGCTCTTTGCTTTCCAGGACATAGTCATACTAAATGGTGTCTAGTACCCAGCTATCCTTGGTGATGGGGGCCCATTCCAGAAAGAAAAGGGGAAGCCTGCCAGAGGTACCAGGGAATGGGCTTCCAAACCTTCATTGTGCAGTCTGGAAGGAACCCCCTTTGGAGGGGGTGAATCCTTGGGTCCATGAACTCCTCAAAAGGACTGAGAATGAGTCCAAAATCCAGAAGCAAAAGCAATGAAAGGCTTTTCAGGCTCAAAATGACAAGAGTCCCGAGACCTCTGCGGTTCTGACCAGCATACCAGCGAGGCATGGGTGGAGGCTGGTGGAAAGGGGGCTCCTGCCTGCTTCACGGCACCCTGCACTTGTCCTCTGGATGTTGGTAAGATATCGTCTTGACCAGATCCTTCACCAGCTTCTCCAAATCGGCTCCAAACAGAAGTTGAGACAACCGAGCTTTGGAAGAGGTTGCTGCTCAGTGTCAAAGTCAAATCCAATACCACATCTCTGTCAATGGGGACTGTCCCTGGCTACTAAGCAGACAAGGTAATACATGACATCAGAAAGGAAGACTGTAGTCAACTCCAAAAGAGGGATAGTGTCATCCGGCGGAAGAGACTGAATCCACTGGAGCAGGTCTTGAGACTTCAGGCCTGCACATACCACCACATGAAGAATAGCAGTCTCTTAACTATCCTATCATATATTTGGCATTCCTTTCCTTTTCCTTGCAGCCTTTTTTTTGTACATTGTGCACCGCTCTGACGCAATTGCATTGAGCGGTATATTAAGTCTCAAATAAAGATAAAGATAAAGATAAAGAAACTGGTTCTTCAATAAAGAATCCACCTTGTGGTCCAGAGCATCCTTTAAGGCCAATCCGCCTTCCATAGGAATGGTGGTCCATCTGGTAACTGCTATGACCTGCGCATCTACATTGAGAATATCAAACCACAGAACTCACTCCTTCTTCGGGAGAGTGTACATCTTCTTATACACCTTTAACCCATTAGGCGGTGAGTCACCCCTTAGGTGGTGAGTCAGGGGAGTCCTACCTCGACCGTATCATGTTCTTGATCACCTCTGGGAGTGTGAAGACAGTAGTGGATTTCCACATCCTTTGCAGGAGCGGATGCACCTTCGGCTCCTGCTTTGTGTCTGGGGCATCTGCCAAACTCAAGGTCGATGAGGCCCAGGCAATCAAAGCCACCAGTTCCTCCTTCCGGAACAAGCGGTTAATACCGGCCTCTTCACAATCCTCCAAAGGTGAGAGTACTTCTTTGATCACATCAGATCCCAGAACTGAGCCATCTGAATCCAAGTGATAGTCCAAACCTCATATAGATTCCAGGTGATCCCCATCTCCAGGGGGTGCCCTTCGCTGGTGATGCTTAACCAAAAGCAATCAAATAGAGCTTCCTCTCTCAGCTTGTCCTTCATGAGACAATACTCAAGGGAGCACAGAGGCCGCAGGGTCTGAATTTCCATTTCACAAAGACCATGCCTGTTGCAAAAAGGAAAATTCCAGGGAAGCCAATCTGGACTCTGGAAGCTCTCTTCATGGAAATGACCCCCCTACACAAGGGGACATAGCTGCCATCGACCCCCTAGAGGATGCGGGATGGCCCACAGCATGGTTGCTGGGAATCCCGGCCAGCTGAACATCATTACTCACAGCGCCATCTCCCACCTCCTGCCCTAAGGCAGTCAAGGCCAGACTAACTGCATTCCCCGGCTGGGAGAGGGGGAGCAAGGCCTCCAGGGATGACTCAGAAGCTGCTATGCAAGAAGAGCAGAGTCCAGAAGCCAGAGATAAAGCACCTCATTTTCCACAGGCCAAACAACATTTCCTGGAAGAAGACAGAGAGTTAAAGCAAGCATCACAACAGCATGCACTAAGGTCCGAAAGATGCGCATTAATGATTCTTACACAGCAATGCACGCTACGAGCACTTGGGTAGGAATGCACAATGGAACCGTTCGGGTGGAACATGCGCACAGACCATGTGACCACCAGGCACATGATACTAAAAGACACTACTAATGCATGCAGAAAATGGCGGGAAACCCCCACACCACGCCAATGGTCACCAGTGGTCCACCCCGAATTGTGCCCCAGACAGATAGAATTGGGAGCCCCCAACAAGGACAATGACGAGGTCAAGCCTTGGTACTCACTCCCTGAGAGCCTCAGGAAGAAATCCATGTCAGGCTCAGCTTTACTCCCATGAAATTGTTTCTCTGCTTTGCAGACATTGCATTTAAGATGGCTGGCAGTCAGATTCCTCTGAAAACCTTGGAAAAGAGCAGGAGGGGCAGAGGAGGAGGGAGGAGGCATTGAGATTGTGTGAGGCTGCTGAACTCTTCCAGATCCTCCCAATTTTGTAGCTGCTCAACAGTTTCTTAAGAGCATGGAGCTGAACCAATTTTCCTTCCTCCTATGGCTTCTGAAAAGACTGCAATCTAGTGGAGCCTCCCACGTCACACTCAAGTGCGAGGGTCACCGTCAAGTTGGTCATTCACAAGCATTTAAATCAAGGGTTCCCAAACCTGTCTTCCAGCCAGTCGTGTTTTCCAGATATCCACAATGAATATGCATGAGAGAGATTTGCATACACTCCCTATAGTGTAGGCAAATATCTCTCATGCATATTCATTGTGGATATCCGGAAAACCTGACTGGCTGGGGAGGCCTCAGGACAGGTTTGGGAACCCCTGGTTTAAATCAATCTTTTCTTCTCAATTATTCAGATTTTCTTCATTGCAGAAAATTCATCCACCATCTGCTGGAGACAAAGAAATACTGAAGAGACCTCTGGTGGCTGAGGTGGATAGAGGCATGGGAGTTATGTCATTGAAACCTAGGCATTTCATTGGTTCTTTGTCTCCACCAATCTGCTCGTAGGGGAACACAACCCACTGGTCTGGAAAAAGAGCTAAAGAGCTTTCATCAGGAGCCAGACACTATAGAGAGGAAGGAGAGAAGTAACCAAAAGGTTATCTAGCAGTCTAGTTACCCCAGAGGCAGGAGCACCTTCAAAGGAGTTCTGAGGATCAGAACCCACCAATTTGAAGATATACTGTAGAAGTATGTAGAAGTATATTGTGCAGGAGGAATATTTCTCCTTTGGTAAACAAAAGGAGAGAGAGAGAGAGAGAGAGAGGAGTCAAGAATAAAGTTGCTTGGAATAACTTCTAGAATCCGAAAGGAGTACGAGGTGTAAAGTGATTGTGATATATAACAGAATGAGAAGAGAAAATGAGATCACTCACTTGTAGCAGGTCTTCTCTGTGGACAGCAAAATATTGATGTTGGATTGTTCTCCAAGCTTGACATTTTGATTGCAGATGTTTCATCACCATTTAAGGGGACATCATCAGCGTGCAGTTCCAGATGGTAATGTGCTTGATTGCTTGTGTTTGTACTTATATTGGGGTTGGTGGTGACTCAGCTATTTGGTCCACAGGGACTGATTGGTTGGTTTCCCTGAGGGTTGCTGGGGTGTGGTTGCTGTTCCTGGGCCTTGTTGGTGGTGACTCAGCTCTTTGGTCCACATGACTTGATTGGTTGGTTTCCTTGAGCATTGCTGGAGTGTAGTTGCTGTTCCCAGGCATTCTTGGTGGTGCCTCAGCTCTATGGGCTGCAGGGATTGGTAGATCGGGTTTGTGTCGATATATATGTTTATTGAGTTTGTGCTGGAAACCAGCTTCCAGAAATTCTCTCTCTCTTTTCTTTTGTGCTTGTGCTATGATTTCAGTTGTGTTCCAGTTGAATTTGTGTCCTTCATGGATTGAGACCAGGGAGAGTGAGTCAAGTCTTTGGCTGGATAGTTGGTGTTCGTATAGTCTGGTGGATGGTTTTCTTCCTGTTTGGCTGAGGTAGTTCTTGTCACAGTCACTGCATTGAATTTTGTACACGACGTTTGTCCTTTGATCTCTCTATGGTTTTCCTTTAGGTTTTGACAGGATTCTTCTCAGGGTCGTGGTTGGTTTGTGGGCTACTGTAATGCCATGGTCTCTTAGTAGTTTTGTGGTCATTTCAGAGGTGTTCTGGATGTAAGGGAGAGTGGATCATTGGGATGCACTTTCAGTCTGGAAGTTGGGGCTTTTTTTCTGCAGGCATCTGCAGATGAAGTTCTGTGCGTATCTGTTCCTTGTTAATGCCTTATATAGGTGTTTCTCTTCTTCCATTTTAGCTTCTGCATTCAAGCACAGTACCATCTGAAACCCCACATTGATGATGTCCCTTCAAATGGTGACAAAACATCTGCAATCAAACTATCAAGCTCGGAGACTAATCCAACATCATGATCGCCAACCTGAGCTACCAATATTCACAAACATCTCTAAATCCTTCAGGCATCCAATGCTCAACACTGCTCAGCAATGGGAGAAATTCACCTGCAGGCATTCTGCCACATATGAGCAACTGTTCTTACTGCATGAATGCTTGCAACGGAACGTCCTACTTCACAGCATCAACTACCAACCGCTGCTAAACCACCCCAAAGCTTGGACAATGGCACACCAAAATGGCCAATGAATGATTTCACTGATGATATACAATGCCCCCAACTGCCTCAGAAAATACGAAATAAACCTGATCGAATGCAAAAGAACAATATAACCACAACTCACCCTTGACCTAGACTCGGCTATAGAGTGCAAAACACTAAACACAAGAGAGAAAAAATGCACTGCTCTAGAGAAAAAAAACTATCTGGACTCAGCCGCAACAGCCACCACAGCAATGAAGAACAATGGATAAAAAACCTATCCAAATGGTCACTCAAAACTCATGAAAAGCAAGTTCTCATAAAATGACTCAACTCTAATTTCAGCAATTCAACCAAACCAATGTTTGTTTCATGAGAGCTGCCTGAGACTGTCCTCACATATGGGTAACATTCCCTGATGGAGCCCTGCATGGGAACACACCCCAGCTTCCAGTCAGAAGCTTTTGGGAACCTCCATCGCACATGCGTGCTTGCCTTCCCACCCACCTTGGCGCCATCTTTTCCTCAATAAGATACAAAGCTAGTAACCAAAACTACTCCACGGGGAGCTGAGAGGATTATGAGGGCTTATTCCTGCTGTTCATGGAGAACATCTGCTACAGGTGAGTAACTACGCTTTCTTTGTGAACAAGCAGGAACTAAGTCCTCATGTATAAGACTCCCAAGCTACAGGCTACCGAATACAAACAACTAGCTGAACAGGGGCAACGAGAACTGAGAGAAACAGCAGATGTAGCCTTACGGGACTCAACCTATTCAATGTCCACAGCAGACATCAACATCAGGATGACTTTCGGTAGCCTGGATGGACAGAAGGACTGGTGGGAAGCTAAGTCCCAAACAGATGCCAGAGTATGGCTTGGCTGAAGTTACTGTCATGCCAGAAATCCCTATCCAGACAGTAGTGGCTGTGACAATGTGGACAGAAGACCACATGGCAGCCCTGAAAATTTCATCCGAGGAGACCGAGCGCAGATTGGCCACAGAAGTAGCCATGGCCCAGACATTGTGGGTCATGACATGACCCTTGAGTCTCAGTCCTGCCTGGGTACAAGCAAAAGATATGCAATCCACTATCAAAATGGACAATGTGAGTTTGGAGACAGCCATGCCCAGCTTGTTGGGGTCATAGGAGATGAACAGCTGCATAGAATGATGGTGCAGACTAGTCTGCTCAAGATAGAAGTCCAGAGCATGCTTACAGTTCAACATGTGCAGCTGGGCCTCCACCCTGTTTGCATTGTGGCCTAGAAAAAAGATGGGCAAGACCACCAACTGGTTGAGGTGGAAAGTCAAAACCACCTTAGGTAAGAATTGCATGCGGAACCTCATGTATGGCAAGTGAACTACCAGAGCCTACAGTTCACTGATGCAACACACCAAGGTGAGTGCCACAAGAAAGATGAACTTCCAGGTCAGAAATTTCAGTGGACAGGTAGCAAGAGGCTCGAAGGGCATCGCAACAACTGTCCCAAGACTACATTCAGATCCATTGCCATTGGCAGGGTCTTAATTGGGGGACTCGAGAGAAGCAAACCCTGCATAAGCAGCTGCATGGAGATGGGTGCAATGGTAGGCCCCAGTCACACTCAGGTGCACTTGAACAGAGTTGAGGCCCAAATTGGAGAGATGCAGGAGGTACTCCAGCAAACCATCCACTGGGCATGAGAAAGGATCCAGTGCCTTGCTCACACAGTACAGTGAGAAGCATTGAAGGTATAAGCGTGATGGGTGGAATTCTTACAGAGGCCAGGAGGACATTTGTCACCTCCCCTAGCAAGTTGAGCTCAGACAGGACTACCCACTCAGCATCTATGCTGTGAGGGCCATGGGCCGGACATTTGGGTGCAGAAGGGTCCCATCCTCCTGGGAGATGAGATCGGGAGCACAATTCAGCTAGAGAGGCTCCCAACAGGAGAGCTGAAGCAGCAGCGGGAACCACGGCTGCTGGTGCCAGTATGGGGCAATGAGGATCATGGTCCCCTTGTCCACCTGGAGCTTGAGAAGCATCTTCACCACCAGCAGAATTTGTGAGGAAGCATAAAGCACACCCATCCCCCAATTCAGGAGGAAGGTGTCAGGCATCAGCCTGCCCCTTGCAGCCATGCAGGAACAGAAACAGTCCACCTGTGCCCCACTCCCGAAAGATGCACCCCACCACATCCCTGTTGAGGATCCACTTATGGAGCTGGAGAACCCAGCTGAGATGGTCCGCCAGTTTGTTGAGCTCTCCAGGCAGGTATGTCACCTGTAGCTCCATGCCACAGGCCACTGCAAACTTCCAGAGGCACATAACCCCCCAGAACAGGATGTACAAGCCCATGCCTCCCTGTTTTTTGATGTAGAAAATAGCCATCCAGTTGTACGTAAGGATGAGGACCACCTGGTTGGTCAAGTGTACCTCGAAGGCTTTGAGGGCATTTGCAATTGCCCATAGTTCTAGAAAATTGATCTGGTGCAGGCTCTCCTGCTGTGACCATAGACCCTGCATCTGCATGCCATCCAAATGCATACTCCAGCCCAATTTGAACATGTTAATGGCAAGCATCCGGTGGGGCGGCGTCGACTGGAAGAGAAGACTTTGGAGCAGGTGCCATGGCTCCAGCAAGCACTGGAGGGACTCAATAAGAGGCATGGTGGTGGCCACTCAGTCCCTGAGGTGACCCCTGGCTTGCTTCCACTGGGTGCACAGTGTTCACTAATATGCGCACATTCCTCACACTGTTGTGTGCCATTTTGGGTGAACGGTGGAAACTACCTCAGTGAGCCACTGCACACAGTTACTTGGGAGACAGGCTTGGGCCTGCGTGGTGTCCAAGAGGACCCTGATGAATTCCAGCTGCTGCGATGGCTGCTGGTGAGACTTCAGATAGTTGACCATGAACCCAAGATGCTCGAGCACCTGTATCATCAGGTGGGCTGAGCGCCGCATGCCTTCCGGCATGGAAGCTATCAGCCAGTCATTTAAGTAGGGGAAGAGGAAGACCGCCAGGGTCTGGAGATATGTGGCAATGACTACTAGGCACTTTGTGAAGACCCTGGGGGCCGACGCCAGTCGAAAGGGCAGCACCTGGTACTGAAAATGCTAGCTGTTTAGCACAAAATGCAAGTACATTTCCTTGTAAGGGATGGATCGAGATGTGTATGTACACATCCTTCAGATTCAAGAGCATAGCCATTCTCCCTTGAGAAGATAAGAGAGCAGGGTTCCCAGGGAGATCATCTTGAACTTTTCCTGGACCAGAAAGTCATTCAGGTCTCTGAGGTTGAGAATGGGCCTGAATCCCCTCCCATCTTCTTTGGGATGAGGAAGTAGCTGGAGTAGAATCCCTGCCCTCTCTGAGCCGAGGGCACCAGCTGAATGGCCAGTTCAGCCAGCAGGGCATCAGCCTCTGCCTGTAGTTGACCCCAATGGTGCGGGTCCAGAGGGTACTCCTCTGGAAAGAAAGGAGGCAGGATCTGGGCAAAATGCAGCAGGTACCCAACCCGCACTATTTGCAACACCAATATGTTTGTGGTGGTGAGTGGCCAACTGTGAGCGAAGTGGATGAGCCGACTGTCCACCTGAGGGGACACCTCCTCTGCAGTCGGGTGACTGGCTATGCTCCTGAGGAAGGCATCAAAACTCTGCCCCCAGCTGTGACTGGGGCATGAGCTGGGCCTTTTGCAGCTTTGCCCTATTCGGTTGCTGCTGGGACTATGCCTTGCGTTGAGCTCCCTGGGGCTCTGGTAGTACCAGTGCATCAGCCTATAAAAGGGCTTCTTCTCTTGATGCTTGCTTTTGTCAAAGGCCGCCATCTTGTGTGAGAGACGGGAGATGGTCACCTGTTTGGTTGCAATTCCGTGCATTGTCTTACCAAAGAGGTTTTCACTCATGCATGGCATGTCTGCCAGCTTGTCCTGGACCCACTACTCCAGGTCAGAGGACTAGAACCAAGCCAACTGGCGTGCAGCAATACCTAGTGCCGCCATCCTGCCCACCAACTCAAAAGTGTCATATGTGGCTCGCACCATGTACTTGGACATATTCTTCCTGTGACCAATTCAGGTACAGAAGGCCTCCAAGCATTCAGTCGGGATGAGGGAGCCAAGTTCGCTCAGGTCCCACATGATGTCTTTCAAAAACATCCTCATATAGAGTTGATATCACTGGACCTGCATGGAGCCCTGAAAGCAGCATCTACCATACCCATCAAGCGTCCACTGTTCCCTGCTAGGGAGCACCGATGAGTGAGTTTTAGAGCTCTTAGCATGCAACTATAATTCAAGTATATGCCCCAACAACAGCTGCAGAAGAGAATGAAATTGAAGAGTTCTATGAACAAGTACAAGCTGAAATTGACAGAACATGAAAACAGGATATCCTGATAGTCATGGGTGACTGGAACGCAAAAGTTGACAACAAAGAAGAAGGCAAAGTAGTTGGAAAATATGGACTTGGCAACAGAAATGAAGCTGGAGAAAGACTGATAGAATTCTGCAAGACCAATGATCTATTCATTTCAAACACCTTCTTCCAGCAACACAAGCAGTGACTGTACACATGGACTTCACCCAATGGATTGTATAAAAATCAAATTGACTACATCTGTGGAAGTCAACGATGGAAAAGTTCTATAACATCAACAAAGACAAAACCTGGAGCTGACTGTGGTACAGATCATCAGCTACTAGTATGCAAACTCAAGCTAAAGTTGAAAAAGAGCAAACCACTCATGAATGCAGCAAAATATGACCTTGAGAATATACCACTGGAATTTAAAGACTGCCTGCAAAATCGATTTGCTGCTTTAGATACAAATGACAGAGCTCCGGAAGAGTTATGGAATGACATCAAAAAGGTTGTGTTGGAAGAAAGCGAGAAGTCTCTACAAAAGGTGAAAAAGCAAAAACAGCCAAAATGGATGATGAAAGAAACTCTGAAAACTGCCCAGAAACGCAGAGAAGCTAAAGCCAGAGGAGAAAGAAAGACAATTGCGGAACTCAACAGAGATTTCCAACGTGCAGCAAGACAGGACAAGGAAAAGTACTACAATGACACTTGCAAGATAATAGAAGCAGAAACTATTAGAGGAAGAACAAGATTGGCTTTCCTAAAGCTACGAGAGTTAAAGAAAAAGTTCCAGCCTCGAATTGGAATATTACAAGATGCTCAAGGTTCTATGTTGAATGATGCTGAGAAGATCAAGAAAAGGTGGAAGGAATATACAGAGTTTTTATATGATAAAGATCAAGTGGACCAACAGCCGTTTCAACCTGTACCTTATGATCGGGAACCATTGGTGATGAAAGAAGAAGTTGAAGCAGCATTGAAAGCCTTATTAAAGAACAAAGCACCAGGCATTGATAGCATTCCTATAGAAGTATTGCAGCAATCTGATGCAGCTGTTACCATACTTACAAGGCTCTGCCAAGAAATATGGAAGACAACATCATGGCCAACTGACTGGAAAAGATCTGTGTTTATACCAATACTAAAGAAAGGTGATCCAACTGACTGTGGAAATTATCGAACAATCGCTTTGATCCCACATGCCAGCAAGATTCTACTGAAGATTATTCAAAAGAGACTACAACCATACCAGGAACAAGAACTACCTGAAGTGCAAGCAGGGTTCAGGAAAGGGCGAGGAACGAGAGACATCATTGCGGATGTGAGATGGATCCTTGAAAAGACTAAAGAATACCAAAAAGATATCTATTTGTGCTTTATCGACTATAGCAAAGCTTTTGACTGTGTAAACCATGAGAAACTCTGGGCCACATTAAGAAGCATGGGTATACCAGAACACCTGATCGTTCTCTTGCGCAATCTGTACATTGATCAAGAAGCAACAGTTCGAACAGAACAAGGAGAAACAGAATGGTTTAAAATAAGCAAAGGTGTAAGACAAGGCTGCATACTTTCCCCCTACCTGTTTAATTTATATGCAGAACAAATCATCAGAGAAGCAGGATTGTATGAAGACAACAGAGGTGTGAAGATTGGTGGAAGACTCATCAACAACCTTCGCTATGCTGATGATACTACATTACTGGCTGAAAGTGAAGATGATCTGAAACATTTGCTTCTCACAATCAAAGAACATAGTCTCAAAATGGGCCTGCACCTTAATGTAAAGAAGACAAAGATCATGACAACTGGCATAATCAACAGCTTCATTGTTGAAGGAGAAGAAATTGAAATTGTGAACAATTCTAACCTACTTGGATCAACTATCAATAAAGAAGCAACAAGCAGTCAAGAAATCAAACAATGCATTGCTCTTGGCAGAATGGCTATGAAATATCTAGATAAGATTCTCAAGAGCAGAGATGTCTCTCTCCATACAAAGATTCAACTTGTTCAAGCCACGGTATTTTCAATAACATCATATGGATGTGAAAGCTGGACAGTGAAAAAGACAGACAGGAAGAAAATTGATGCCTTTGAATTATGGTGCTGGCAGCGAATACTGTGTATACCATGGACTGCCTGAAGAACAAACCAGTCGGTACTAGAGGAGATCAAACCTAAGCTTTCTTTAGAAGCTCAGATGACAAGACTTCGACTTTCATATTTTGGACACATCATGCGAAGACAGAGATCATTAGAGAAAGACATCATGCTTGGCAAGATAGAAGGTCAACGCAAAAGAGGAAGGCCAGCAATGAGATGGATCGATACAATAACAGCAGCTACGGGTACCAGTCTGTCAACAATGAACCGCCTGACTGAAGACCGAACACAATTTAGGATAGCTATCCAGAGGGTCGCCATGAGTCGACTCCGACTCGACGGCACTTAACAACAACAACAACAACAACAGCATGCTGCATGGCAGACTCAACGACTAGGGAATGATGTGGCAGTTGGGGCTTCTCGAACCCGGGTTCTTTTGCACCCAGTACATGGAGTCCAGTCAGCAGCCGATGGCTGATACCAACATCGAGGTTACAAAGGAAGGAGGAGACACTGTGGGCTAATCTGGAAAGAGGTTATGGAAAATCTATTTACATAGGCGTGATTTAAAGACCTTTTTTGCAGGCAGAAGAAATATACAGAGATTTAACTGAAGACATTTACAATATTGCTAAGAAAGGGGAAGTACTATTGTCGGAGATTTCAGTTTGCCAGATGTTGGTTTAGATATCCCAGCTGCAGTGTCAAAAAGTAGCGTGGGCTCTGCAATAAAAATCTTGCATTACCTTGATAGTGCACATCAGGCCAGTGACTGGGTGGGATCGGTCCATTCCTGTCTCAGCACAGGCATCTTAAACCTATGCTGGTTGCGCTCGGTACAAGTATGCAGGTGCAACTCTGCCACCTTCCATGGCAGGTTTACCTGCCACCTTCCATGGTCACTTCACAAAGAAGGCCAAGCTCACCCCCTGCAGTTAACACAAAGCCCCATGCTAGTAATGCAGCCATACCTGTGTTACCAGTTCAGGATTTAGAAAACACTCCCCTTAGCAAAGTACTGGCAGTTCTACCCTGAACGTTTCATTGCCTCTTTAGAGTGGACAGTGATCCCCAAAGACTAGATATGGGTGAATATGGTTCCTGTCCACAAAAGTGGAAGAGGTCAGTAGCTATAGACTGGTTAGTCTGACCTCTTTGGTGAGTAAATTAATAGAAATGCAGCTAAAACAGAGGACGGTGCAGTTTCTGAAATCCAAGGGATTATAGGAGCCCAGACAGTATGGCTTTACTAGTGGTAGGTCTTCTCAGACAAATCTGATTGACTTCTTTGATATGGTGATCAAAGAATTGGATCAAATGGACTGCTTAGATGTGGTAAACTTAGATTTTAGCATGTTCTTTGACACTGTTCCACATCAGTGACTTATAAATAAATAGGGCAGGTTAAAAGTTGTTTAAATAAATACATAAACAAACTGAGTGCCCTTGGGATGGAACCTAAAGTGACTGACTGGTTTAGAAATTATTTAGTGGGAGGTAACAGAGAGTAGCAGTAAATGGAATTTACTCTGAAGATTGGAGTATTACCAGTGGTATGCCACAAGGATCAGTCCATAGTTCTGTTCTTTATAACATTTTTGTAAGTGAAGGTCTATCTCTTCATGGCTGATGCTAACATCTGCAATAGAGTAGACACTCTGGAAGGTGTGGATAACATGAAAAGGGATCTAGCAAAGCTTTAAGAATGTTTGAGAATGTGGCAGCTAAGTCTGAATGCTAAAAATACAAAGCTATACATTTGGGCTGCAAAAAGTCAAAGGAGAGGTACAGAATACGGGGTGAAGTATTTCAATGCATGAAAGAAGCGCAAGACTTGGAAGTGATCATATTGGATGATCCAAAGAGGTAGAGAAGATGATGGCAAAAGCCAGAAAACTGCATAGGTGCCTAGGGAGAGGAATGATCAGCAGGAAAAAGGAGGTGAAAGTGCTTTTGTATAAGTCTATAGTGAAATCTTGTTTGGAGTCTTGTGTTCAGTTCGGGAGACTGAACCTCCAAAAAGCAGCAGTGCGGTGTATAATTAAAAATAAAATTATAATAAGGAAATAGAAAAGAATGCCATAAATTGGAAAGGAAAGATAATACAGTCGCAAAGAGAGCAGAGGAGGATAGCTAAAGAGCTGGGGGGGAAGGAACTAAAGGTTAGGGTGGGAGGTCAAAGACTATATGAAAAAGGTAAGTTTTGAGTAGGGATTTAAATTTAGTATAGAAGAGTTCAAGATGGAGGTCAGTAGGTAGAGTTTCCATGAGGAAGGTCCAAGAAAGTAAAAGGCAGAGTTACAAATGGATTCTAATTGGGCTCTTGAAGTGCAGTGTAGGTGGGGTGATTGGCATGAACAGTATGAAGGACACGGTGAAGAGCATGGAGGTGCAGAACATCTGAGAGATATCTAGGGATGCCAGTATGTAGTGCTTTGTGGACCAGGGTGAAAAGCTTGATCTGAATGCGATACTTGAGGGGATGCCAGTGAAAGTGGATCAGAAGGGAAGTGACAAAGTCAATATGGGAGGCGTGTGCAAGGAAACAAACATCCGTGTTTTGTATGAGCTGCAGGCAGTGAAGTTGGTATTGTGGAAGACCTAGAGACCTAACGCTGCAATAATCAAGTCTGAACATGACAAAAGTTAACAGAAGAGTGGTGAGAGAAGGGGTAAGAGAAGGGGCAAACAACACGAATCTGACAAAGGGAGAGAAACAAACAACGAACAAGAAGAAAGATGAGCCTGGAAGATAAGAGAAGAGTCACCCCTAAGTAATGAAGGGAATCAACCAAGGGAACAGCAGAGTTAGGAAGTATAGGGGCTAGGGAAGGGGAACGACTGCTGGAGAGGAACTAGATAGCAGCTGTTTTTGCAGGATTGAGGTGTAGAAAATTGTCAGACATCCAAGTGGGAATGTGGGAGAGACAGGTGTTCAGTAGCAGGAAGTCAGGGGCAGATGGATCAGTATAATCCAGATGTCTAGGACAGCGTAATGGTTAAAGTAGTTGGTTATGAACAAGAAAGCTGAGGGTTCAAATCCTAATACTACCATTGTTGAAATTGTGCTGGGGATGATGCAGTGCTACTTTCTTTGTGGAGGAGTAGCCTAGTGGTTAGAGAAACAATCTAACACCCAAGAGATATGGGTTCAGCTCCCACTGGTGACCTTGGGCAAGTTACTTTACCCTCCATTGCCTTGGAAGAAAAGGCCTGGCAATCTACTTCTGGTGATACCTTGCCATGAAAACATAGGGGCTGCTAGGTTGCCAGGAGTCAGCATTGACTAGACTGCAAAATTACATGATGCAACTGCATCTTGAATATTGTGTGCATTTCTGGTCACTGTATCTTAAAAAGGATATAGCAGAATTAGAAAAATACAGAGAAGAGCCACCAAAATGGCAAAGGGGATGGAAGGATACCCTTATGAGGAAAGGCTTAAAAGATTAGGTCTCTTCAACCAGAAAAAGAGATGGCTGAGGGGAGATAAGATAGAGGTCTATAAATTAATGAATGGAGTGGAATGGTAAATGTAGATCAATTGCTTATGCCATCAAAAGGTAGAAAGACTAGGAGGCATCAATAAACCTACAATGTAACCCATTTAAGACTAATATGAGAAAATATTTTTTTCATTCAACAGGTAATCAAACTCTGAAATTCATTACCAGAGCATGTAGTAAAAGCTGTTAGTGTAACAGGGTTTAAAAAAGGTTTGGACATGTTCCTGAAGGAAAGGTCCATAAACCATTATTAAAGAGGACCCGGGAAATCCACTGCTTACCTCAGGACAAGCACTGTGGAACCTGTATGCCTTTTGGGAACATGCCAGGTGCTTGTGACCTGGATTGGCCACTGTTGGAAACATGATACTGAGTTTGATGGACCTTGGTCTGACCCAGAATAGCATTTCTTATATTCTTATGTGATGCAGAAGAATGATGTTGTCAACATAATAGTATGCTAAGACACCATGCTGTTGGACCAGGAGAGTGAGAGGGACCAAAAAGACATTGAAAAGAAGGGATGCCAGTACTGAACCCTGGGGAACACCACAAGTGAGTGGGAGAGAAGGGGATGACGAGGAACCTGAGAGGACAGAGAATGACGTATGTGAAAGAAAGGAGCGGAACCAGTGAAGAACAGTGCCATAGATATCAAAGCTATGCAGACAGGAAAGGAGAGTGGTGTGATCAACAAGATCAAAGGCAGACAAGAGACCCAAAGAAACCACTAAAGAGGCTTTCCTAACCAGGGCTCTACAGATCAACAAACAATACCTAAGCTCCACGAACAGAACAATGGCTGGGAAAAATTGTATTGCTAAAGCTGTTGCCCCCGTTACAGCTTCTGCCTCGGTCCAGACAGAGGTCCTAATGCCAGGTGAAGGACCAGTTCCGTGTGCAGGGTGCCTGCATGCTTAAGCTCTGAGGAAACAAGTGGAGGAACTCAGAGAGGAGGTGGCGAGGCTGAGGAGCATTCAAAACAGTGAGAAGTACATTGATGAGATGCTTCTTGCAGCAACCAAGCTCTCCAGCACAGGAGAAGATAGGTGCCAACAGAATGTCGATTGTTGGACACAAGTCACCAGGGCCTGCAAAATCACCAATCCAACTTCTCCAGCCCTTGAATTGAAGAACCATTATGCAGCCCTGGAAGTGGAGGAGGTGAAAGCATCCCTGAAAAGGGAAGAACCAGAGTTCAACAAGTACCCCAAAGTTGCAGAATCAGTGACCAGAAGGAAACGAAGGGTAGTGGTGGTTAGAGACTCTCTTCTGAGGGGTACTGAGGCGTCCATCTGCTGACCAGACTTGATGTCCAGAGAGGTATGCTGTCTGCCTGGTGCCAAAATCCAAGATATTACGGAGAGTTTGCTGAGAATCATCAAGCCCACTGACTATTACCCAATGTTGCTAATCCATGTTGGAACAAATGATACTGCCAGGTATACCTCGGAACGTATCAAAAGTGACTTCATGGCTCTGGGACAGAGGGTGAAGCAGTTAGGTGCACAGGTGGTGTTCTCTTCAATCCTTCCTGTTGAGGGTAAAGGCCAAGGCAGAGAGGCTCGCATCCTGGAGATGAATGCATGGCTGCATGGATGGTGTCATCGAGAGCGTTTTGGTTTCCTAGACCATGGGATGCTGTTCCAAGGGTTGCAGAGCAGAGATGGCATCTATCTGTCCAAGAAAGGTCAACGCATCTTCGGTAGTAGACTGGCTAATCTACTGAAGAGGGCTTTAAACTAGATTCATTGGGGATAAGTGAAGAAGGCCCCCAGGTAAGTGAAAGCCCCCAGGTAGGTGATACATTAAATACCTTTATGGAAATGGGTAACAGGGGTAACATATGGAAAGCAGTGTGTATAAATGCCCGTAGGATGGGAAATAAGATCCCTGATGTTGAAGCTTTGGTGGGAGTGGCTGACTTGGATTTAGTGGCAGTTACAGAAACATGGTTCACAGAAAACCATGACTGGGATGTAATTATACCTGGCTATACTTTATTCAGAAAGGACAGGGTAGGAAGAAGGGGAGGAGGAGTGGCACTATATGTAAAAACTACTATTAAAGCTTTGGAATTACAGAGCTTAAAAGGGAGAGAGGAGGCATTGTGGGTTAAACTAGAAAGAGGGAAAGAGAAATCTATTTGCATTGGTGTGATATACAGACCTCCCACACAAGAGGAAGAGGTGGACAGAGAGTTAATTGAAGACATATGCAGCATTGCTAGGAAAGGGGAAGTGCTACTGATAGGAGATTTCAATATGCCAGATGTTGATTGGCACATTCCTGCTGCAGTATCATCTAGAAGTAAGGAGATCCTGGATTCTCTACAGGGAGAACTATTCAGGCAATTGGTAACAGACCCCACACGTGAAGGGGCCATACTGGACTTGGTGCTTACCAATGGTGAAAGTGTTGCTGATGTTGTAGTGGGAGATCATTTTGCATCCAGTAATCACCAGATGGTGTGGTTCAGTATTAGGACTAGGGCTGTTAGAATCCATTCCAAGGTGAGGATCTTAGACTTTAGGAAGACTAACTTTGCGAAGATGGTCAATACCTCAGGGAGTTGTTAGTGGGATGGGAACAGATGGGGGATGTAGAAAAACAGTGGGAAAAACTGAAAGGGGGTATTTTAAGGGCAACCAACCTTTTTGTTAAAATGGTAAATAAAGGCAAAAGGAAAAGGAGACCGCTATGGTTTTCGAAGGAAGTAGCTGAAAAAGTGAAGTAAAAGAGGGAGGCCTTCATGAAATACAAGAGATCACAGAGAGAGGAAGGCAGGCATCTGTATTTGGAAAAACTTAGAGAAGCTAGCAAAGTAGTCAAGAAGGCAAAGATTCAAAAGGAGGAGGAAATAGCCAATGCAATAAAATGGGGGGATAAGACATTTTTCAGATATATTAGTGAGAAGAGGAAGGGCAAAAGTGGTATTGTCAGACTCAAGGGTGCAGGAGGGGGGGGGGAATATGTAGAAGCTGATAAGGATAAAGCGGAATTGCTTAACAAATATTTTTGTTCTGTGTTCACAGATGAAGAACCAGGAGCAGGACCTCAGAAAACACCCACAAATAGGAACAGAAGCGAGGGACATCTTGAACAATTTTCAGAAGACTGTGTTCGTGAGAAACTAGCTCAACTTAAAGTAGACAAAGCGATGGGACCAGATGGGATACACCCTAGAATACTGAGGGAACTTGGGGACGTTCTAGCAACTCCACTGACTGACCTTTTCAATGCCTCGTTGGAGTCGGGAGTGGTGCCAAAGGACTGTAGAGAGGCTCATGTGGTGCCTTTACACAAAAGCGGAAGTAAGGATGTGGTTGAAAACTACAGGCCGGTTAGTTTAACTTTGGTGGTGAGTAAATTATTGGAAACGCTGCTGAAAGAGAAAATAGTGAGGTTTCTGGAGTCCAGCGGATTACAGGATCCGAGGCAGCATGGATTCACCAGAGGCAGGTCTTGTCAGACAAATCTGATTGATTTCTTTGACTGGGTGACCAGGGAGTTGGACCGAGGGAGAGCTCTAGATGTGATGTATTTAGATTTCAGTAAAGCCTTTGACACTGTACCTCACAGGCGACTTATAAACAAACTGAGCACCCTAGGGATGGACCCTAAATTTACTGCTTGGGATAGAAATTGGTTGGGTGAGAGGCGGCAAAGAGTACAAGTAAATGGAGCTCACTCTGAGGAGAAGGATGTTACCAGTGGTGTGCCCCAGGGATCTGTCCTTGGTCCGATTCTTTTTAACATCTTTGTTAATGATATAGCGGAAGGCCTGTCGGGTAAGGTTTGCCTCTTTGCGGATGATACCAAAATCTGCAATAGAGTAGACACCCAGGAAGGTGTAGATAACATGAGGAGGGATCTAGCTAAGCTTGAAGAATGGTCTAGAATTTGGCAGCTGGGATTTAATGTTAAAAAATGTAAGGTCATGCATTTGGGCTGCAGCAATCCAAGGGAGCAATACAGTATAGGAGGTGAAGTACTTTTGTCCACTAAAGAAGAGCGGGACCTAGGCGTGGTTGTGTCTGATGATCTTAAAGTAGCTAAACAGGTAGAAAAGGCGACGGCAAAAGCTAGAAGGATGCTTGGGTGCATACGGAGAGGAATGGCTAGCAGAAAAAAGGAGGTGATAATGCCTCTGTATAAGTCTTTGGTGCGACCTCATTTGGAGTATAGTGTGCAATTCTGGATACCGCACCTTCAAAAGGATGTGAACAGGATGGAGTCGATGCAGAGGGTAGCTACTAAAATGATTAGTGGGCTTCATTATAAAGCATATGAGGACAGACTTAAGGATCTTAATATGTACACCTTAGAGGAAAGGCGGGATAGAGGTGATATGACTGAGATGTTTAAATACCTCCGTGGCATAAATGTTCAGGGAGAGAGCCTCTTTCAATTGAAAGTAAATTCTGCTACGAGGGGACATGGGATGAGGGTGAAGGGAGATAGATTCAGGAGTAATATGCAGAAATATTTCTTTACGGAAAGAGTAGTGGATCCATGGAATAGTCTCCCAGTGGAGGTGGTAGAGAAGAGGACAGTAACTGAATTCAAAAAAGCATGGGACCAACACAGAGGATCTCTAAAGGTAAAAAGTGGACTGTTGTAGTTGTTGATATGGAAGGACAGACTAGATAGGCCATGTGGTCTTTTTCTGTCATCATGTTTCTATGTTTCTATGTTGCCCCCTTCATGAGATTCATAAATTTCATTCATTCATGAAAGAATAGTCTCTGTGCTGTGACCGGTGCGAAATCCAGACTGACGAGGGTACATGGCATGTATAGCATCGAGGTGGGTGGAAAGCTGAGTGAAGACCAGTTTCTCTTGAGAAATAGGGGAGAGTGGAGACTGGTCAGTGGTGAGCAGGTGAAGAGTGGTCAAGAGACAGGTTTTTCAAAATGGACTTAATCAGGGGGTGTTTCCAAAGAGTGGGGAAAGTGCCAGAGGACAGACTGTTATTGAAAATGGAGAGGACCAGGGGCAGTAAAGCCAGTGAGGGTTCTATTAGCCAGGATGATGGAAGGTTGTCTTATGGGAGAGGATGATATGACTTTAAGTGGCTCAGCTGATGAAATCGTACAGAAAGTAGTCCAGGTGTGAGTGTAGATTAGAGACAAGGAGGGAGGAGAAGAGGAGTAGGGGGATAGGGTGATGGGGTGGGGGATTTGAAAACATAGTACGAAGGGTCAGATCTTTATCCTGGAAATGATGAGCAAGAAGGTCTGGGATAGGAGAGGGGACCACAGGAGGGAAGTGAAGAGGTCCCAGGTTTGGAGAGGGATGTGAGAATGAAGTAAAGTTGATGAGCAGAGTTGGAGGAGGATGAGATGGGATTGGTATAGTAGGTTCTCTTAGCACTTTGGATCAGGAGGTGGTAACGGTGATGCTGGTGCTTGAAGTGCTGAAGCAATTGAGGGGAGGGGTGTTTCCACCACGCATGTTCAGCGAAACGAAGATGTCTGCAGTGGAGGTGAATGCCATGATGGTACCATGGGTGTGTGGCCAGCCTGTGCCGGGACCAGAGGGGAGCAATCTCACCAAGGGCAGTGGACAGCATGGAATGCCATAGTTGAACCTGGGTGTCAACTGGGAGGGAAAGGAAGTCAATGGGAAGTATGATGTTGGAAGATGGAAAGATCTCAAGCGTATGTGAGGTGATATTGCGAGACAGGGAGACAGAGGCGGTGGAGGAAAAGGAATCAGCAGCTGAAGATAGACTACTCAGGTGTGCTTGCACGGTGAAAAAGATACAACTGTGGTCAGACCAGGGGAGGTCCAAGGCTGACAGGGAAGAAAGAGGGTGATGCAGGTCTGAAGAGGAAAGGATAAGATCGAGGGTATGGCCAATGGCATGCATGGGAAAAGGCATGTGTTGGGTGAGGGAAAGGTCCAGAAAAAGAGTGACAAGAGCTTTGTAGCAGTGTAGCAGTGTTTAAGGGGACATTCAAAATGGATATTAGTCTCCTAGGATGATGAGCTACAGATAGAGGAGGGAGACCTTGGAAAGGGTAAGGAGGAGAGAATCCCAGAGATGAGGGTGAAGAATCGAGGGAGCATAAATAAGTAGAACATAAAGAGGAGGGAAAGCATCTAAGCAAAGGAAGATAGGACTCAGGGTAATGGGGATCGAAGGAAGAAACTTCGGAGACTGGCAGAGAAAACAGGAAGAGGGCTGACACTCCTCAACAAATGAGACCCACCCTCAGTGTTGAGAATGCTGCAAAGTCTAACAGAAGACAGCAGTTGAGAAATGGCCCCTTCCCTTCTCTCAGCCATGTTTCCATAAGAAAAAGGGCATTAAGATGGTGCTTGGATAGAAGATCCTGCATGAGTAGTTTTAGAGAGAAGGGATCTGCAGTTCAGAAGCACAGAGCAGAGAGAAGGCAAGCAAAGGGTGCCAATGCTAGTAGAGGGGATCGAAGTGGCAGTGCAAGGAAGTAAGATACCAAGAGAGCATATGTATTGGGCAGGAGAGGGACGTACTGGGTTTGGGGATCGCCACTCCCAGTGCACTGGGATAGAGCACATATTTAAGACTGCTGAAAGCAAGGAAAGAAAGGAGCATGGAGAAGTATAGGGGATACTTATTAATGAAGTGGGTGACTGGAAAAAGTGAGATCCGTTGTTGTGAGGAGACTAATGTATGGTCACTGGAGTAGTCCCAAGCAATGTTCCCTCTAAGCTGCGCTGGGTCCACCGCCAACATTCCTGCCGGTAGGGGGGAGGGGGGTGCAGTGCGATTGATCGCTCCGCCCCTTCCCCCACTGGCAGGAAAGCCAGCGGAGGACCCAGCGCAGATGAAATGCCACGTTCATGATCTTTATGTTGACCAGGATTACCTCGGAGGGGAGCCGGTCACGTGATTTGGGGCCAGTGTCACTTCCGGGAGGGCAGAGTGGGGAAAATGAGTCAGCAAGTCTGAAAAAAACAATAAGGAGCAAATAATCAATCACAACAAGATGGGACAGTACCTCAAAGAGTCGTTAGCAGGATGGGAACAGCTGGGGGATGTAGAAAAATAGTGGGCAAAAATGAAAAGGGATAGTTTAAGGGCAATACACCTTTTTGTTAGAAAGGTAAATAAAGGTAAAAGGAAAAGGAGGCTGCTATGGTTCTCAAAAGAAGTAGCTGCAAAGGTGAAGAAAAAAAAAGGAGGCCTTCATGAAATACAAGAGATCACAGAGAGAGGAAGACAGGCATCTATATATGGAAAAACTTAGAGAAGCTAGCAAAGGAGTCAGGAAAGCAAAGGTACTAAAAGAGGAAGAAACAACCAACACAATAAAATGCGGGGATAAGACATTTTTCAGATATGTTAGTGGAAAAGTGGTATTGTCAGACTCAAGCATGAAGGGGAGGAATATGCACAAACTGATGAGGATAAAGCAGAATCGCTTAACAAATATTTCTGTTCTGTATTCACAGATGAAGGGCCATGAGCAGGAACTAAGAAAACACCCACAAATAGGAACAGAAGCTATGGGGATCTCAAACAATTTTCAGAAGACTGTGTTTGTGAGGAACTAGCTAAACTAAAAGTAGACAAAGCGATGGGTCCAGATGGGATACACTCAAAAATATTGAGGGAATTTAGGGATGTTCTAGCGACTCTGTTGGGAATTGGACCCGAGCCGGGACAGGCTAAGATAGGGCCTCTGTAGCTAGGCCTGTAAGGCAGGCCTAGATACAGGCACAGGCCTGCCTCGGCCCTTGACCACAGTTGGCCAACAGAAGAATCAGGGGAAAAGAAAAACATGAATTGCTGACAGCATGAAATCCTGTGAGTGAAACAAAAGATTACTGACCTGGTGTGTTTTGCTAAGGAAAGCAGATAACACAAAATGAAACATGAGGAGGAACCAGGGAGTGAGATGTAGCTAGGCACTGGACTTGGGAAGGTGACATGATGTTTGTTATGCTACTTGAACCTTGGGAAAGTGAAATTATGCCAATTCTATGCAGAAAAAGTATCTTTAGAACCCCAGCTGCAAAGAAAGAACTAACCATTGTTATTCTGCCAACCCTTCAGAAAAACTGTATAAAAAAGAGACTGGTACAAAGGAGAAACTGGGGAGTTTATTGAGCCCTGCCATGGAGGTGACAGAGTGCTAAATTGCCCCATTAACCTTTCTCTTCTGTCTATCCCTATACAGTAGCTACCTTCTACCTGTGAGTAGAATTTGTGTATGAAGAATTTATGCTGAGAAAAGGATCCTGTACAATAAAGATTTTGTGAATATTGCTAAGAAATTGGTCTCTGTGTACTTCCTCCATGTAGGGTGAGATAAGAACATAACATAAGAACATAAGATATGCCATACTGGGTCAGACCAAGGTCCATCAAGTCCAGTATCCTGTTTCCAACAGTGGCCAATCTAAGTCATAAGTACCTAGCAGTTTCCCCAAAAGACACAGGTTCCACAATGCTTTTATTAGGTCAAGCACTGATATCCTGGGTCCCTTTTAATAATGGTTTATGGACCTTTCCTCCAAGGACTTGTCCAAACCTTTTTTAAACCCAGCTACACTAACAGCTTTTACTACATCCTCTGGTAACAAATTCCAGAGTTTGATTACACGTTGAGTGAAAAAATATTTTCTCTTTTTAGTTTTAAATAGTGGCCCTTACGGCCCGGTAGGCCCACTACAGCTCCACTGTCTGACTTTTTCAATGCCTCTTTGGTCAGGAGTGGTGCCAGAGGACTGGAGAAGGGCACATGTAGTCCCTTTACACAAAAGCAGATATAAAGATGACATTGAGAGCTACAGGCTGGTTAGTCTAACCTCTGTGGTTAGTAAATTATTAGAAAGGTTACTAAAAGAGAGAATAGTGAGGTTTCTGGAGTCCAATGGATTGCAGGATCCGAGGCAGCATGGAATTCACCAGAGGCAGGTCTTGTCAGACAAATCTGATTGATTTCTTTGACTGGGTGACCAGGGAGTTGGAGCGAGGGAGAGCCCTAGATGTGGTGTATTGAGATTTCAGTAAAGCCTTTGACACTGTTCTGCACAAGCGACTTATAAACAGAGCACCCTAGGGATGGACCCTAAAGTTACTGCTCGGCTTAGAAAATGGTTGAGTGGGAGGTGACAAAGGGTACAGGTAAATGGAACTCACTCTGAGGAGAAGGAGGTTACCAGTGGTGTGCTACAGGGATCTATCCATGTTCCGATTCTTTTTAACATCTTTGTTAGTGATATTGTGGAAGAGCTCTTGAGTAAGGTTTGCTTATTTGCAGATGATATCAAAATCTGCAATAAAGTAGACACCCAGGAAGGATTAGATAACATGAGGAGGGATCTAGCTAAGCTTGAAGAATGGTCTAGAAATTGGCAGCTGAAATTTAATGCTAAAAAATGCATTTGGGCTGCAAAAATCCAAAGGAGCAGTACAGTGTAGGGGGTGAGGGACTTCTGCCCACGAAAGAGCAGGACCTGAGTGTAATTGTGTCTGACGATCTTAAAGTAGCTAAACAGGTAGAAAAGAAGACTGCAAAAGCCAGAAGGAGGCCTGGGTGTATAGGGAGAGGAATAGTCAGTAGAAAAAAGGAGGTGATAATGTCTCTGTACAAGTCTCTGTTGTCATCTCATTTGGAGTATTGTGTGCAATTCTGGAGACCACACCTTCAAAAGGATATAAGCAGGTTGGAGTCGGAGCAGAGGGTAGCTGCTAAAATCATTAGTGATCTTCATTAAAGGACAGACTTAAAGATCTTAATATGTATACTTTAGAGGAAAGGTGGTATAGGGAGATATCATAGAGACATTTAAATATCTCAGTGGCATAAATTGCATAGGAGAGTCTCTTTCAATTGAAGGCAAGCTATGCTATGAGGGGACACAGGATGAGGATGATAGACTCAGGAGTAATATGCGGAAATATTTCTTTACAGAAAGAGTGATAGATGTGTGGAATAGTCTCCCAGTGGAGGTGATAGAGACAAGAACAGTATCTGAATTCAAAAAATCATGGAATAAACACAGAGGATCTCTAAAGGAAAAAAGGGGACTATTGTAGTTGATATGGAAGGGCATATCATGGGATAGGAGGCAGTGTACTATTGTGGATCAGGAAATGGTTAAAAGATAGACAGCAGAGGGTAAGGCTAAATGGCCAATTTCCCCAATGGAAAAAGGTGAATAGTAGAGTACCTCAGGGATTTGTGCTGGGTCCACTGAAATAGAAATAATAAGTAAGGTAATCAAATCTGCAGATGAGACAAAATTATTCAAAGTTGTTAAAACCCAAGAGGATTGTGAAAAATTGCAAGAGAACATTGAAAAATTGGAAGACTGGGCATCCAAATGGCAGATGAAATTTAATGTGGACAAGTGCAAAGTTATGCACCTAGGGAAGAACAACCCAAACTATGGTTACACGATGCAAGGTTCCACATTAGGAACCACCACCCAGGAAAAAGATTTAGGCGTCATTGTGGATAACATGTTAAAACCCTCGGCCCAGTGTGCAGCGGCAGCCAAGAGAGCAAATAGAATGCTAGGTATCATAAGGAAAGGAATGGAAAATAAAACAAAAGATATTATAATGCCTCCATATCATTCCATGGTGTGACCGCACCTTGAATATTGTGTGCAATTCTGGTCGCCGTATCTTAAAAAGGATATAGAGTTATTAGAAAAGGTTCAGAGAAGAGCCACCAAAATGGTAAAGGGGATGGAAGGATACTCCTATGAAGGTTAGGGCTCTTTAACCTGGAAAAGAGACGACTGAGGGGAGATATGATAGAAGTCTATAAATTAATGAACGGAGTGGAACGGGTAAACGTAGATCGATTGTTTATGTTATCAGAATATAGAAAGACTAGGGGACATGCAATGAAGCTACAGGGTAAACTATTTAAGACTAATAAAAGAAAATATTTTTTCACTCAACGTGTAATCAAACTCTGGAATTTGTTACCGGAGGATGTAGTAAAGGCTATTAGTGTAGCTGGGTTTATAAAAGGTTTGGACAAGTTCCTGGAGGAAAGGTCTATAAACCATTATTAAGAAGGGACCCAGGATATCAATGCTTGACCCAATACAAGCATTGCGGAACCTGTGTCTTTTGGGGAAACTCCTAGGTACATATGACCTAGATTGGCCACTGTTGGAAACAGGATACTGGGCTTGATGGACTTTGGTCTGACCCAGTATGGCATATCTTATGTTCTTATGTACTTTCCAGATGTCCCTAGGAATCTTATTCCATAATGGTGGAATAATCATAGAAAGATTAATATTATTGATTTCTTCACACTTCTTTTGCTGAGGGCAATTCTAACAGTTCTTCTTCCTGCAATTGTACAGTTCTATATGGTGAGTAAACCTTCCATTTTTTTTTCTCAAATCAGGGCCTATCCAATATAACACTTTATAGGTAGGGTAACCAACTTTTTAAAAGAGAAAAGCCCACCACTTGTTGCTAGCCATACTCCTCACATGCTCACCCCCACACTCCCTTTGCCCCAACCCTGTCCCATCCTCACCCACCCTTGCTCCACCCCTTGTCCCGCCTCCTGCCCCAAAAAATAAATTACAGAGAGGGCAATGTGCAAACTGAACAAGCAAGATTGCTATACATTTTTAAACAGAAATTTCATACTAACAGAATACCCAACATTGGTTGCACGCACACACACAATACAGATAGGCCGTCATCAATAAATGAGCACAAAATGAAAAGAGACGTAGATAGATAAAAATTAAACCAAAACCTCAGAAATCCAGATGCTGTATTTAGTGCAACACAAGAGAAATAGAAATGCATTTCCCCTGTACTATACAAAATAAAAGACAGCAGATGTAAGGATTGGGATGCAACCTGGCAATTGCCCTGGAACCACATGCCAGAGAGGGCCTCAGATCTGTCTGAGACTGAAAAAGGCACAGCTTGCTAGTTGGCTTTAGGCTATACAATGTGTGGGGCTGGGCTCAGGCAGCATATGGGATCATGCAGGCTTCGGGGAGAGCCACGATCACCGTGGCTGCTCCCGTTTAAGGACCACGGTGCTTGTGGCCAGGACTGTACCTAGCCCTGTGTGAACGGTGCAGCTGCATAGGGGGCAAAGGCTTAAGGAGCACATTTCAGCTGTCTGCTGTTGCCTGCCGCCGTTGCCACTTTTTCTTTTCTCAACGGCGGCAGGCAACTGAAATGCGCCCCTTAAGCCTGTGATAATCCAAAATATAATCTGATTCTGGTCATCTCACTGAGAACAACATAAACATTCTCTAGTAGCAGGCATATAGGTGAACTAATATAAAACCCTACAAAAGTCACTGAAAATCTACAAGGCCAAATCTACCATATTATACCATACCAGCATAAACTTCCAAAACTCATACAAGGGGCCTACCCAGAGAAAAGCAGCACTATAAATACTGCAGAGGGCCCTAGAACATCCATACACCTATTTGAAAAGCTGAAGAAGTCAAATTACTACAATACAGTATAGATCCCTATGTACAAACTTTATGTTAACAGAACACCTGGACTCAGTCACACACTCAGAACACAGACCCTCACCAAGTACAAAATAAGTGACTACAACCTAAAGTAAAAATAAAAATATGGAGATAAAAATTTAACAAACCCCAAGAAGTCAGACTACGCATGCAGTGAAACATCAGATAAATAAGAGATGCAGTTCCCCATACTGCAGGTGCTCCTTGTGGTCTTGGGCAAGCCACTTAACCCTCCATAGCCCATGTTCCCTGTAAATAGTTATTTCCAAGTTATAATGCCCTTTTCAATGTAATTTCAGTTTGTTCGATGTAAACCGCACTGATGCAGAATAGTGCGGTATATAAGAGAATGTATGTAAATGTAAATGTAAAATACTGTGTAAAATATAAAGATAGCATAAAATCCAATCACTAAATTGAAAATAAAATTATTGTTTCTACCTTTGATGTCTGACCATTTTAATCTCTGAACATGCTGGTCCCGATCTGAGGCTTCTGCTTTCCTGTCTTCTCTTAGCTCTCTTTCTATGGTCTATGGTACATCTGCCATTTCTTGTCTCTTCTTTTGTTTTCTTCACTTCCTTCCATCAGCCTATTTCCAGTCCCAGTAACCCTCCCCAGTATCATCCCTCTTTCCAGTTCTCCCCTCCCAGTACCTTCCAATGTCAACCCCCTTGAATTCCAAAGACTGCCACTGGTGTCCATTCCCTTCCAGGCCCTCTCCTTCCCCACTGTCCAGCCCCTTCTAGTCCAAATACTATCCTAGTTATCAGCTCACTTCCACTCTCAGTGCCACCCCCTGTGTCAGCTCCCTTCCAGTCACCCTACCCTCTATCCCACCTCCCTTCCAGTGTCATTCCCACATGTCAGTTCCCTTCCAGTCCCAGTGCCCCAACCTTTCCAGCTTCCTCCCCATTGCCCAGCCACCTACCAGTCTCACACCCAAGTGTAGGTGCCCTCCAGTCCCACTCCCAGGTGTCAGCTCCCTTCCAGTCGCCTTCCAGTACCATCCCCAGGTGTCAGCTCCCTTCCATCCTCTTCCTCCCTTCCCTAGTGTCATCACCTTTCCAGTCCCCCTCCAGTACCATCCTCAGGTATCAGTTTCCTTCCAGCCCCTCCTTCCCCCTCTGTTAGCTCCCTTCCAGCCATCTCCTTCCCTGTGTCAGCTCCTTTCCAGACCTCTCCTCCCCCCCATGTCAGCTCCCTTCCAGCCCCCACCTTCCCCCATCTGTCAGATCTTTCCAGCCCCCACCTGTCCCCCATGTCAGCTCCCTTCCAGCTCCTTCCTTTCCCCCTCTGTCAGCTCCCTTCCAGCCTCCACCTTCCCCTCCCTCCCCATGTCAGCTCCCTTCCTGCTCCCTCCTTCCCTGGCAGCCATGGCTCCTGCATCTTAAAGAGCCACAGCTGTGATAATACTAATAATTAAAAGTAAAAGCAAAACTGGTGCGGAGCCTTCCGGCCTCTGCTATGAAACCCCTGCTGCTGTATCCTGCCCCAAACAGAAGTTACGTTAGAGGGAGCGAGACACAACAGCAGGGGTTTCAAAGCAGAGGCCAGAAGGCTCCACACTGGTTTTGCTTTTATTTTAAATTATTAGCATTATCGCAACTGCGACGTTGTAAGATGCAGGAGCCGCAGCTGGATAAGAGGGAGGGTGAGGCCTCGGTGGGGGAGACAAGGTTGCTCTGGTTCTCCCTGTCCTGCAGCCAGAGTAAAATGACATTTTTTCAATGGTCGGTTTTAGCTCGCTGCCGGCAGCCAGCCTGGCCATATAAAAACCAGTCAGGCCAGCTGAATACTGGCTGGTTGGCAACCCTATTTATAGGTGATTTCAAAACCTTGAAAATAATCATCTCATTCTACAACCAAAGTAAGTCATTGAGCATTGATGAAATATGCTCTCTGTAACCAAAGCCAGTTACTGTAGTAGACATACTTTTCAATCTCATAATATCCTTGTTAGGTAACCCAAAATACATTAGGCTATAGTAGTCCTATCATATACAGTATCATGTAAAACCTTAGCAAATTCATCTTTAGAGAAGAAAGTGTAATTACTCACCTGTAACAGGTGATCTTCGGGAACAGCGGGAATCAGTCTTCACATGTGGATGACATCAGCACCAATGGAGCCTGCATGGGAACACCCTACAGCGTCCAATAGGAAAGCCTTTGGGAGCACTCCACTGCTCCTGCATATCTGCCTTCCAGCCTCCCCAACTCCTCTCCTTAGTTGAGTTTGTAGCTGAGAGGAAGAGAAAAAATACACCAACCCTAGAACTCCTAGGGGAGGAGGGTGGGTTGTGAAGACTGATTCCTGCTATTCTTGGAGATCACCCATTACAAGTGAGTACCCATGCTATCTCCAGGAACAAGCAGGAATGCAGTCTTCACATATGGGACTCACTAGCTCCCAGGTACCAGACTGGCATGGGGGGGGGGGGAGAGAAGTGTGATCCCTGAGGCTAAAGCTTAGAGCCGAAGAGTGTGGACATGATTTTGCCCATTGAACTCAATTCCAGGAGGCTATACCAATTCTAATGATAGTCTGGTCACTTTTTAAATTCCGGGACAGGAGTTGAGTTTAAGTTCTAAACAGGTGCTGGAATATAGCTTGGCCAAAGACAGCGTCCCAACAGGAGTTCCTGTCCATACAATAATGTGCAGCAAAAGTATGAATGGAGGACCAGGCAGCTGCCCGACAAATATCCTGAATGGATACTGAGCAGAGATTGGCTATAGAGGTTGCCATAGCCTGCACATTGCGAGCAGTAACGTGACCCTCGAGGGAGAATCCTGCTTGTGTATAAGCAAATGAAATGCAATCCGCTATCCATCTCGATAGGGTCCATTTTGTCACCATTGGTCCAAGGCGACTGGGATCAAAGGAAATGAATAATTGAGAGGACTTTCTGTGACCTTTAATTCTATCTAAGTAATAAGCTAGCTTTTGCTTGCAGTCTAAGGTGTGCAGCGCTGCTTCCGCCCAAGATGCGTGTGGTTTCAGAAAGAAAATCGGTAGGATTACTGACTGGTTTAGATGGAAGGAAGAGACTACTTTTGAAAGGAAATGAGGACGGGTACGGAGAACTATCTTGTCATGGTGGAACCAGGTATATGGCGGATGCGGATCTGCCACCAGAGCCTGCAGTTAGCTGATGCGGTGAGCTGATATGACAGTGATAAGGAAGATTACCTTCCAAGATAGAAACTTCAGTGAAGTGGTGGCTAAAGGCTCGAAATGAGGCTTTAGAAGTTGAGTGAGATCCAGGTTGAGGTCCCAAGCCACCAGAGATGGCTTAATGGGTGGTTTGGACAGTAAGAGACTCCGCATGAAATGTGCTACTAAGGGGTGTGAGGAGATAGGCTTCCATCCACTGGTTTGTGAGAGGTCACAATGTCACTAAGATGAGATCTCACTGAGCTAGTCTTAAGACCTGCCAAGGACAGGTGGAGGAGATATTGTAGAAGGGACTCCACCAGGCAAACAAAGGGGTCAGTGACCTTTGGGGAGCACCAGAAGGCAAAATCTTGCCACTTGAAGGTGGAAACCTTGCATGATGCAAGAAGGATATCCTTGACCTCCTGTGGCAGGTAGAGATCAGCAAGCACTATTCCTTAAGCAGCCATGCTGTGAGACGAAGGGAGTGAAGACTAGGATGGAGGAAAGTCCCTTAGTCCTGGGAGAGGAGTTTGGGCGCACATTTGAGTCTAAGGGGTTGCGCCTGCGCAAGGCAAAGAAACAGAGGAAACCATGCTTGATGGGGCCAAAAAGGGGCCATGAGGCTTTGTCGGCCTGTAGCTTGAACAGCGTTTTGGGTATCAAGGGGATGGGAGGAAATGCATAGAGCAGACTCTGTCCCCAGTGGAGAAGGAAGGAGTCTGGGTCCTGTCGGTGCAGAGACAAAAGCCTAGAGCAGAAGAGTGGAAGCTGTGTGTTTTGCAGAGTGGCGAAAAGATCTATGAGTGGGGTTCCTCACATTCAGAAGATCCAAGCAGCCATCTCCTGATATAGGGTTCACTCGTATAGACAAAGGATACAGTTTAGCCTGTCCACAAAGACATTCAGTTGGCCTGGGAGGTACACCATTCTGAGGTGAATGCGGTGTGCTATAGCAAAGAACCACAGGCGAAGCGCTACCTCACATAGGGGATAGGATCTTGTCCCCCTCTCCCCCCTATTTGTTCACATAGAACATGACAACCTGGTTGTTCATCCTGGTTGTTCACCAAAGTGCATGTTGCCCCAAAAGATGGGGTTGAAAAACCCGAAGGGCATTTGTTAGTGTTCATAGTTCTAGGAGATTGATCTTCAGAGCAGATTTGTGTTGTGTTCACAATCCATGTGTGGTTAGGTCATTCAGATGAGCTCCTCAACCCATCTTGGAGGCATCTGTTGTCAGGGTGCATCGAGGTGGAGGTATCTGAAAAGGCGACCTGCCAAGTATGTTCTGTGGGGAACACTGCCACTGAAGAGATTTGATCAGTTGAGGGGTGTTGTGGATCTTGTCTCTAAGATGCCCCATTGCTTGCATCCATTGAGAAGACAGAGTCCACTGGGCTTGTCACATGTGCAAGTGAACATAGGGGACAACATGGACTGTAGAGGCCTTGTGTCCCAACAGACGTAGCATCTCTCGAGCTGTTACGTGGCTTTGCTGTTGCATTCCCTTCACTAGCTTGATGAGGCAGGCACAGCAATCTTGTGGAAGAAAACCTCGGGCCTGTTGAGTATCTAAGAACACTCCAATGAACTCCAGACATTGAGTTGGAGTGAGGTGAGACTTTGGGAAGTTTAAGACAAATCTCAGATGTTGGAGCACCGTGATGGTGCGATGAAGGGAGAGCTTTACCTCCTGAGGGGAGTCTATCCTGATTAGTCAGTCATCTAACTAAGGGAAGACAAAGACCCCCAAAGTGCAGAGATAGGCAGCGACTACTGCCATGCATTTTGTGAATACTCACGGTGCAGAGGCTAGGCCAAAGGGCAGCACCAGGTATTGGTAGTGGTTTTCCTGAAACATGAAGCACATATACTATCTGTGCAGAGGATGAGTCAGTACAAGCATATATGCCTCGTTTAGGTCTAGAGAATATAACCAATTGTGCCTCTGGAGGTATGGGAGAAGAGTTCCCAGGGAAATCATTTAGAATTTTTTTTGGACATTGAACTTGTTTAGGTCCCTGAGATCCAAGATGGGCCTAAATCCTCCTGTTTTCTTTGGAATGAGAAAATGTGGAGAGTAGAAGCCTATCGTTTCTTGAGGAAGAAGAACTCTTTTTATGGCGCCCTGAGACATAAGAACATAAGATATGCCATACTGAGTCAGATCAAGGTCCATCAAGCACAGTATCCTGATTCCAACAGTGGCCAATCTAGATCACAAGTACCTAGCAATTTCCCTAAAAGACACAGGCCCCACAATGCTTGTATTGGGGCAAGCAGTGGATCTCCCAGGTCCCATTTAATAATGGTTTATGGATCTTTCCTCCAGGAACTTGTTCAAACCTTTTTTAAATCCGGCTACACTAACAGCTTTTACTACACCTCTTCTCTTAAGGCAGTGCTTTGAAGGGGATGGGTAGGATAGTCCCCTGTAAAGCTGGTGGGGGGTAAGGTTTCAAAGTGAATCAGATAACCCCTTTGGACGACGTTGAGAGTCCACTGTTCTGAAGTTATGAGGTGCCACCTGTGGGCATAGAAACAGAGTCTACCTGCTATGTGGATGGGCTGGAGACCCTCCAGAGGCAGAGTGGCAATGCTCTCTAGGAAGGAATCAAAAACCAGGTGCAGTTTGTGCCTGAGTCTGTGGTTGAAGCTTAGGAGCCTTGGGATTTTTGGGTTGGCAAGGGCCCACCTGCTGCTGTTAAGGATGCTGACGCTGGTAGGCAGCTGAAGGTGATAGGAAGGAAGATATCTCTTCTTAGAATCAAAAGGTTTCTTAGGAAAAGCTTTCCTTTTGGAGGGGTCAGCTGTTTTCCTGAAAAGGCGTTTGAGGGTGAGATCATCTGTCTTGAAGGACTACAAAAAGGAACTGCTACTTATGGAGAGAGATCTTCAATTGTAAGTATTACGTCTGGGAATTTTTCTAAATCTTGGGGAAAAAGGAATTCTTTAGATTAAAGCTGATTAATCTGTGAACCCAGTGTATTTGTTAAATCAGTCAGGGCCTAGTTGCAGCAAAGAGTTTCAGTTTAAATTTAAAACACAGAGGAGAGCTTTCTGGTTAAACTTAGAACCCAGAAGAGAGCTTCCAGTTTAAATGTAATACTCAGTCAGGGCCTAATTTACATTTAAAACACAGAGGAGAGCTTTCTGGTTAGATTTAGAACCCAAGACTCCCTCTTTCTAAGCAAGGGCTGTGGGACTCCGCCTGGAGATTGGTTACAGATTACCTTAGAAGCAAAGGACAGGGTACTGTGTAGCAGACAGCTTTTAATAAGTCTTTTTCCCTCCCTCCCTCCCCAACAACCACCCGCCCCTGGGATAATTATAGCTTTATAAGTGCTTAAACCTCTTAAAGGAAAGGAGGTGCCATATTCACTCTCAGGTGCAGCTGTTTATTCTCATCAGCATACATTAAGGACATGAGATTAACTAAATTTCAGGTGAACAAAGTACATTAAACATATTAGATATAATTGTATTAGTATAAGTATCCCCAGCAACCCTTAGTAAGTAAAGAACTTAAATATCTAAACACAACCTTAAAATTAAGATGCAGACAGCAGTCCAGCAGCGAGATGGGGGCTTTCCAGTCTTTTGCATTGAGTGTCACATGTATGATTTTCTCCCAGTTGGTGAGGGGTCTTACGTATGCACAAGGTGCAAGGAGCTCTTTGCTCTCAGGGAACAAGTTCAATCTCTGGAGGCAAGAGTAGCTGACTTGGAAGACATAAGGAAGACAGAGAGGTACATAAACAAGACCTATAAGGATATAGTCCAAATGTCCCACCTCCAGTCTGGCAGCATCCCTGTTGCCATGGGGGACAGAGGTCACGTGACAGGAGAGCATCACCCTGGTGTGGCAGGAAGTGATCCTATAGCTAGGACCTGTCCTCCAGGTGATTAAAAACCCTCTCACACCGAGGAAGTTTCTCCAGGACCATGTGCCCATGAGGGAAGGGTTAGGACAGCCGTTATAGTTGGTGATTCGATCATTAGGCATGTGATTAGATAGCTGTGTGGCTGATGGACGTGAGGATCGCTAGGTAACATGCCTGCCTGGTGTGACGGTAGCGGACCTCACGTGCCACCTAGACAAGGTCTTAGATAGTGCTGGGGAGGAGTCAGCTGTCTTGGTACATGTTGGTACCAATGACATAGGAAAATGTGGTAGGGAGGTTTTGAAGGCTGAATTTAGGCTTTTAGGTAGGAAGTTGAAATCCAGAACTTCCAGGGTAGCTTTCTCTGAAATGCTACCCGTTCCAAGTGCAGGATCCAAAAGGCAGGCAGAGCTCTGGAGTCTCAATGCGTGGCTGGTACAAGGCTGAGGGGTTTGGATTTGTTATGAACTGGGGAACATTCTGGAGAAAGGAGGGGCTCTTCTGAAGGGATGGGCTTCACCTTAACCGGGATGGAACCAGGCTGCTGATTAAAAAGGAGATAGAGCAGCTTTAAAATTAGATAATAGGGGAGAGCCGACAGCTGCCCAAGAGCGCATGGTTCGGAACAATGTATCCTTGAAGGATACTACCAAAAAAATGAAGTTAGGGCACATCAGCAGAGAGGTTTCAATAAAGACAAAGATAGCCCAAATGCCCTTGAGTACAGAGCAGACAGAGCTTAAAGATTCCAAATTACCCCTGCCTACCAATAACATGATTAATATGAATAAAATACAGGCCCAAAAAAGCTTATGTGCAAATGCTAGAAGTCCAAAAAATAAGATGAGAGAGTTAGAATATATAGCACTAAATGAGAAGTTAGATATGATTGGTATCTCAGAGACATGGAGGAAGGAGGACAACCAGTGGGACACTGTGATACCTGGGTACAAACTATATCGTAATGATAGAGCTGATCAAATTGGTAGAGGAGTTGTGATCTATGTTAGAGAGGGCACTGAGTCAAAGTATTAAAGTTCTACAGGAAACAAAATTGGCTGTAGAATCTCTATGGTTTGAAATTTCATGTAAAAAGGGGACCGTCTGGCCAGAACAAACCAATGGATGATGAAATGCTCAAAGAAATCAGGGAAGCCAACAAAAGTTACAGAATGGTAATAATAATGGGTGATTTCAATTACCCTGGTATTGACTGGGTCAGTGTCACGACAGGACATGCAAGGGAGATAAAGTTTCTAGATGAAATAAATGACTGCTTCTTGGAGCAGCTGGTTCATGAACCGACCAGAGGGGAAGCCATTTTGGACTGAGTCCTTAGTGGAACACCAGATCTGGTGCAAGAGATAAGGGTGTTGCGTCCACTTGGCAATAGTGAACATTGCATGATTGTGTTTGATTTAATTAATGGAGGAGGGATAGTAACGAAATCCACATTACTACCTTTACATTTTCGAAAGGGAGACTATGATAAAATGAGGAAAATAGTTAAGAAAAAAATTAAAAGGAGCAGTTGCAAAGGTTAAAGACTTACATCAAGCTTGGGTGTTGTTTAAAAATACTATCTTAGAAGCCCAGACCAGCTGTATTCCACACTTTAAGAAAAATGGAAGGAAGTCCAAAAAACTGCCAGCATGGTTTAAAGGTGAGGTCAGAGAGGCTGTTTTGCCAAAAAAAGCATCTTTCAGGAAATGGAAAAAAGAGCCAAATGACGAAAACTGGCAACAGCACAAGCACTGGCAAGTTAAATGCAAGGCATTGATAAGGCAGGCAAAGAGAGAATTTGAGAAGAAACTTTCCGTGGAAACAAAAACGCATAATAAAGACTTTTTCAAGAACAATCGTAGCAAAAAACCTGTGAGAGAGTCAGTTGGACCATTAGATGATAGAGGGGTAAAAGGGGCAGTAAGAGGGGAAAAGGCTATAGCGGAGAGACTGATTGAATTCTTTGCTTCGGTCTTTACTGAGGAAGATGTAAGGATGTTATCCATTACTGAAGTGGTATTTAAAGGTGATGCTGCAGAATTGAAAGAAATATCGCTACAGTGGGAAGATGTATTACAACTATTTAATAAACTGAAGAGTAGCAAATCACTTGGTCCAGATGGTATACATCCAAGGGTGTTAAAAGAACTGAAATATGAGATTGCAGGCCTGCTATTAGTAATCTGTGAACTATCATTAAAAACATCTATAATACCTGAAAATTGGAGGATCGCCAATGTAACTCCAATTTTTAAAAAGGGTTCCAGGGGTAATCCACGAAACTACAGACTGGTGAGCCTAATGTCAGTACCGGGAAAAATGGTAGAAACCATCATAAAGAACAAAATCACTCAGCATGTAGATAGTCATGGCGTAATGGGAGCCAGCCAACATGGCTTTAGACAAGGAAGATCTTGTCTTACTAATCTGCTGTTTTTTTGAAGGTGTGAATAAATAGGTAGACAAAGGTGAGTCGGTTGATATAGTGTACCTGGACTTTCAGAAAGCCTTTGATAAGGTCCCTCATCAGAGACTTTTGGCAAAACTAAATTGCCAATTTTCCCAATGGAAAAAGGTGAATAGATCTGTGCTGGGTCCGCTGTTTTTTGAGATATTCATAAATGACCTGGAAAAGGGAATAACGAGTGAGGTTAACAAATTTGCAGATGACACAAAACTATTTAAAATTGTTAAAACCCAAGAAGATTGTGGAAAATTGCAAGAGGATCATTTTTATAAATTGGAAGACTGGGCATCCAAATGGCAGATGAAATTTAATGTGGACAAGTGCAAAGTTATGCACCTATGAAAGGACAACCCAAACTATGGTTACACGATGCAAGGTTCCACATTGGGAACCACCACCCAGGAAAAAGGTTTAGGTGTCATCGTAGATAACATGTTAAAACTCTACGCCCAGTGTGCAGCGACGGCCAAGAGAGCAAATAGAATGCTAGGTATCATAAAACAAAGGATATTATAATGTCTCTGTTTCGTTCCATGGTGCGACCGCACCTTGAATATTGTGTGCAATTCTGGTCGATGTATCTTAAAAAATATATAGTGTTATTAAAAAAGGTACAGAGAAGAGCCACCAAAATGGTAAAGGGGATGGAAGGATACTCCTATGAAGAGAGGTTAAAAAGGTTAGGGCTCTTCAACCTGGAAAAGAGACGGCTGAGGGGAGATATGATCGAGTTCTATAAATTAATGAATGGAGTGGAACGGGTAAACGTAGATCAAATGTTTCCATCATCAGAATATAAAAAGACTAGTGGACATGCAAAGAAGCTACTGGGTAACCTATTTAAGAATAATAAGAGAAAATATTTTTTCACTCAACGTGTAATCAAACTCTGGAATTTGTTACCGGATGATGTTATAAAAGCTGTTAGTATAGCTGGGTTTAAAAAAGCTTTGCACAAGTTCCTGGAGGAAAGGTTCATAAACTATTATTAAAAGGGACACGGGATATCACTGCTTGACCCAATACAAGTGTTGAGGAACCTGTGTCTTTTGGGGAAACTGCTAGGTATTTCTGACCTAGATTGGCCACTGTTGGGGACCTTGGTCTGACCGAGTATGGCATATCTTATGTTCTTATGTCTCAATCTCCCCGGCTTTTTCTTTCCAAACATTTCCAAAAATGTTTTCTCCCATACATGGGATATTGGCCAGTTTGTTCTGGACCCACTGTTCGAGATCTGATGCCTGTAACCAGGCCATCCTGCAAGCCCCAATGAACACTGCTGAAGCTCTTCTTGTTAACTCAAAGGCATCAAAAGCGGCCTGGTAATAAATTTTGAAGTATTTTGGCCTTGCTTGATGAGTGTCTGGAATACACTCCATTTATTATCAGGAAGTATGGGGGCAAAGGTTTCCAGATCCCTGGTGACATCCTTTAGGAACATGCCCATGTATAGCATGTAGGCGTATATCCTGGAGGCCAACACACATTCCTGAAAGCATCGAGCCCAAAGGCATCGAGTGTCCTCAAGTCCCTACACAGAGGCATGGATGAGTGATTTTTTGAACTCCTTATTTGTTGCATCTCCGATTCCACTACCATTGAGTGGCAGGGGAGTTAAGGTTTCTAGAAGCCTGGGCACTCTAGAACTCTGTACATAGTATCGAGTCTCTTGCTGAAAGGTGGAACCATGAGAGAAGCCTCCCACATGTGCAGCATAAGATCTTGTAAGATGCAATGCACCAGTAAAGTGGCCACTTCCTTGGCCATGGGAAGGTATAGAGTAGTTACTCACCTGTAACAGGTGATTTCCAGGAACAGCAGAAACGGAGTCTTCACATATGGGTATTGTCAGTACCGACGGAGCCTGTGCAGGAACGCTCCACACTGTCCAATGGGAAAGCTTTTGGGAGCATCCCACTGCGCCTGTGCCGCTGCCTTCTCACCTTTACAACTCTCCCTCTTCAGTTGAGTTTATAGCTGAGACAAAGGAGAGAAGGAGAGAGGAGAGAGAGAGAGAGAGATACAACTCCTAGGGGAGGTGGGTGGGTTGTAAAGACTCAATTCCTGCTGTTCCCGGAGGTCACCTGTTACAGGTGAATAACTACGCTATCTCCAGGAACAAGCAGGAAAGTAGTCTTCACATATGGGGACTCCCCAGCTGAGAGATACCAGGGAGATGACCCCAGAAAGCTGCAAAACCCAGGTTGAGATGGGTCATGCTTCCTCCCTTGGATCTCTGGCATTGAAACCTGCAACGGCGGGTATGAGTTGTTCTAAGTCTGAATGAAATGCTGGAGAACAGCCTGGCCAAACGAGGCATCTCAACGGGAGTCCTTGTCTAAGCAGTAGTGGGCTGCAAAAGTGTGTACTGAAGACCAAGTGACTGCTCTACAGATGTCATCAATGGACACTGATGAATGTTAGCCATAGAGGCTGCCATTGCTCTCACATTGTGAGCTGTGACATGGCCTTCGAGAGAAAGTCCATTGCTCTCATATGCAAAGGATATGCAATCTGCAATCCAGTTAGAAAAGGTTCACTTGGAAACTGGTAATCCAAGATGACTCGAGTCAAAAGCAACAAAAAGCTGAGAAGCCTTTCTATGTTGCTTAGTTCTGTGAAGGTAAAAAGCTAAAGCTCTTTTACAATCCAGAGTATGAAGATTCCTTTCTGCATTAGAGGCATGAGGCCTAGGATAGAATACAGGAAGGTAAACCGACTGGTTTAAATGGAAAGGCGAAACCACCTTTGGCATAAAGTGAGGGTCAGTCCTAAGAACTACTTTATCATGGTGGAACCTTGTATAAGGAGGATCAGCCACTAAAGCTTGTAGCTCACTGATGCGTCTTGCAGAAGTGAGGGCAATTAGGAAGATTACCTTCCAAGAAAGAAACTTCAGAGATGTAGTGGCTAAGGGTTCAAAGGGCGGTTTCATGAGCTGCCCAAGGACAAGATTCAAATCCCATGCCATGGGTGTTGTCTAATGGGAGGTTTAGTTAAGAGTAGACCTCTCATAAACCACACTACAAGCTGTTGAGAAGAGACAGGTTGTCCATCCAAGGACTTATGGAAAGCCGCAATGGCACTAAGATGGACCCTCACTGAATTGGTCTTAAGACCAGAGGATGATAAATGGAGGAGATACTCCAGTAACGCCTCCACTGGAACTGAAAAGGGATTAAGTTCCTTTTTTGAACACCAGATAGAAAACCTTTTCCACTTAAAGGCAAAGGCCCATCTTGTGGAAGGTTTTCTTGAAGCCAAAAGGATATCCTTAACCTGTTGAGAAAGGTTGCTGTCCTGGAATTCTAGGCTCTCAGCAGCCATGCCCTGAGATGTAGAGACTGAGGATTCAGGTGCAATAGCATCCCATTCTCCTGGGAAAGAAGATCTGGAACACATCCCATCTCCAGAGGCTTGGCTTGAGAGAGACGTAGAAGCAGTGGATACCACATCTGTCGTGGCCAGCGTGGGGCTATGAGGATCATATGGCCCCTGTCTCTCTGAAGCTTGAATAGAGTTTTGGGAATGAGGGGAATGGGTAGGCACAGAGGAAGTCCTGACCCCAATGGAGATGGAAAGCATCCCTTGCCTGACAGTTCTGAACCGGAATTCTGGAACAGAACCGGAGACGTTTGGCATTCTGAGGACTTGCAAAGAGGTCTATATCTGGAGTTCCCCAGATCTGAAAAATTCAAGCAATTTGCTCTGGATGACGAGACCACTCGTGTGGCAGCAGTACTCGACTGAGTTTGTCTGCCAAGATATTCTGTGTGCCTGGAAGATACACCGCTAGTAGTTGGATTTGAAGATCTCTGGCGAAGGCCCAAAGACATAGAGCTTCATTGCACAGCACCTGAGAACCCGTCCCACCCTGCTTGTTCACATAGAACATGGCTACTTGATTGTCGGTTTGGACAAGAACCGTCTTGTAGCTAAGGTGGTTCTGAAATACTTGAAGAACACAGAATATTGCTTTGAGTGTGTGTGTGTGCCTTCCTTATTACAGCATTTACCTGAGCCGTGAGTGGAGCCTTCTGTGCCGTGCCGGTGTGCACCTGGGACCATGTGACCAGAGCGGGCTATAAGATCCAGCCCCAACTGCGGCTTCCATTGTGTGTGCCTTCCTTATTACAGCATTTACCTGAGCCGTGAGTGGAGCCTTCTGTGCCATGCCGGTGTGCACCTGGGACCACATGACCAGAGCGGGCTATAAGATCCAGCCCCAACCGCGGCTTCCATTGTGTGTGCCTTCCTTATTACAGCATTTACCTGAGCCGTGAGTGGAGCCTTCTGTGCCGTGCCGGTGTGCACCTGGGACCACGTGACCAGAGCGGGCTATAAGATTCAGCCCCAACCGCGGCTTCCATTGTGTGCGCCTTCCTTATTACAGCATTTACCTGAGCTGTGAGTGGAGCCTTCTGTGCCGTGCCGGTGTGCACCTGGGACCACGTGACCAGAGCAGGCTATAAAATCCAGCCCCAACCGCGGGACGCGCAACACGGGCACGTACCCGCAGGTGTGTGCTATGAAGGGGCGTGTCCAAGGGGCAGATCCTGCCCCTTTGGAGCCCCTTTGGAGCACAGAGGAGCTGTGAGGTCCGGGCTCTTTTTCATCATAGATGGGGAAAAGGAAGAAGAAAGCTTTTGTATCTTCTATGTCTGCAGGTAAATCGGTTAAGGTGGCTGGTCCCTTGGACAGTCATTTTAAGTCCGTGGTTCCTCCCCCTGCCGTTGAGATGTCTGACTCCTCTGTTTCTTTGAGTCCCGGCCCTTCTGATGTTTCTCCTCTTCCATGTAGGGTTTGTACCCCACCCAGCAAGGAGTCTCCGATAAAGGGTAAGATTTCCCCTCGTGTTATCGATGGGGATAATCTCCCTATTTCTGTTGAACTTTCTGACTCTTTTTTGACTTTGAATACCTCTAAACTTCCATACCACACCCTTTTGAATATTCGTATATTCCTGAAGAACTTAAGCCTCTTAAGGAAGTATCACTTTTGGATATCTGGCAGATTGTTTTGAGAACTGAATTAACGTTGAAATCTTCTTTATTGAAGTTATCTAAATTTACTACTGAGACTGTAGCCATGCTTACTGAACATCAGGATAGAATAGTTGCTCTTGAGTCTCAGGAAATGAAATTAACGGGTCAAATTTCATCGATTCAAGGGGTCCTGACGTCTTCTGTTCAGGATTCATTGTTGTTACACCGTCGGGATGAAATGCTAGAGAATGCTTTACGTATGAAAAACCTTTGTTTATTAAATTTCCCCCGCACTTATTTCCTCTCTCCGAATATTTTGTTTGTTAAATATTTGAAAGATGTTTTGAAAATTTCGGAGCCGGATTCTATTCTTTTGTCTAAATTATATTATTTACCCTCCGGGATTAAAGGAAGTCCGGTTCTGGAATCTGAGGCAGGTAATGTTGATGCGGGGGAAATGGATTGTTTGTCTGTCCAGAGTTTGGATCTATCCGCATATCTTGAGACTTCAGTAGAGGAGATTCCTATTCGAGCTACACTGTTAGTATCTTTTTCTTTAGAGAAGGATAAGGATAGGATCTTTCAGGCCTATTTTAAACATCGTCATGAAAAGTTTTTTGGTCAGGTGATACAAATGTTTCCGGACGTTTGTCGTAGTACTCAATTGAAGAGGAAGGCTTTCCTTGCGTTGCGCCCTTGTGTTATCGCAATGGGAGCCTCCTTCTTACTTAAATATCCTTGCAAATGTCTTATCTCTTTTCAGGGTAATTCCTTTACTTTTTTTGATTCCTCTCAATTGGAGACCTTTTTACATAAGTCAGGATAATTGTATTGTTATGTTTGTGTATATTTTCTTGGCTCCAGCTTAGTAAATAGGGGTTTTTTGATTGTTTCTCCATTCTGAGCTCAGGATATATTTTCTCTTGTTTATCTGTCACACTCCATTTTGTGGACTAGATCTAAATAATAATCATTTGTATCTGTTTTTTTGTTGAATACTACTTGTATTACCTGTGATTTTTCTTAATAAAACTATTTAAATAAATAAAAAAAAAGAATATTGCTTTGAGTTCCAGAAAGTTTATGTGAAGACAAGCCTCCTGCTCGGTCCAGAGACCCTGAGTGGAGGGATTCTCCAAGTGAGCCCCCCAACCTGACTTGGACGCATCTGTCATCAAGGTGGCTTGGTGTAGTGGCTGCTGAAAGGGAGACACTACCAGAAGGTTTTTCAGCGATTGCCACCATTGTAGGGACAAAATGAGGCGTGTAGAGTTTCTGATTTTGTGCCCCAGGCGGCCCAACGCCTGTGTCCACTAAGAGGCTAGAGTCAACTGGGCTGCTCACATGTGTAGGCGAGCATAGGAAACCACATGGACAGTGGATGCCATATGCCCCAGCAGCTGAAGCATTTCTAGAGCAGTTAGAAAAGTTTTCATAGCTGCTTGAGAGGCCAGCTGGAGTATTCAAACACAACGTGGTTGTGGCAGGAAAACCTTTGACTGCCTTGTGTCTAGAAGAGCCCCTATGAATTCTAGAGACTGAGAAGGGGTGAGATGAGACTTTGGGATGTTTATGACCAGTCCCAGGTGCTGCAGGATTTGCATTGTACAGGAGAGAGCCGAGCTGGCTTCTGGAGCTGTTGATGCTCGGATGAGCCAGTTGTATAAGTAGGGGAAGACAAATATTCCCAGAGTTCTCAGGAATGCTGCTACTACTGGCATGCATTTTGTGAAGACTCTTGGGGCAGAAGCCAGTCCAAAGGGTGAAACCCTGTACTGGTAATGTCTTGCTTGAAAAAGGAATCAAAGAAATCTCCTGTGATCTGTATGAATGAGGATATGTGTATATGCATCTTTTAGATCTTGAGAACATCCTGACTCTGAATGTAAGGAAGAAGTGTTCTGAGGGAGATCATCTTGAATTTTTCTCAGAACAGATACTTGTTCAACTCTCTGAGGTCCAGTATGGGTTTGTATCCCCCTGTCTTCTTTGAGATGAGGAAGTAGGGGGAGTAGAAACCCATACCCCGTTGGGATATAGGTACCTCTTCTATTGCCCCTTGAGCAAGTAGCAAGGTGACCTCTTGACACAAGAGAGTGGTGAAGGGGCCCTGAGAATTGAACTGTATTGTGATGGTGGGAGGGGGCATACTGTGAAAATGGAGTTTGTACCCCTCTGTTAAATAGAGAGAGTCCAGTGCTCTGTTGTTATCTGTTGCCATCTTTCGGCGAAATGACAGAGTCTGCCTGGGATGGTGAGAGGCTCTGGACCTTTCAGGGGCAGGATGACTAAGTTCTCTAGGAAGGAGTCAAAGCTCCTTCTACAAGAATTCTTTGTATTAAAGCTACTTAATCTGTATTAAAGCTACTTAATCTGTGAACCCACTGTTTTTTGTTGGATCAGTTAGGGCCTAGTAGCAGCAATTAAAGTTTGAATTTAAAACACAGAGGAGAACTTTCTGGTTACATTTCATACCCAGCAGAGAGCTTGTAGTTTGAATTTAATAGTCACTCAGGGCCAAGTAACAGCAAAGTACTTTTAGTTTAAATTTAACACACAGAAGAGAGCTTTTTGGTTACATTTGGAACGCAGCAGAGAGCTTGTAGTGTACATTTAATAGTCACTCAGGGCCTAGCATCAGAAAAGTACTTTTAGTTTTAAAAAACAGAAGAGAGCTTTCTGGTTAAATTTAGAACCCAGCAGAGAGCTTGTAGTTTAAATTTCATAAGAAGTTAGAGCCTAGCAGCAGCTAAGAGCTATAATTTAAATCAAATCAGAATTTAGCTTACCTCAGCAGCACAAGACAGGGTACTGTGTAGCAGCCCTCTTTTAATAACTGTTATTTCCCTCCCCTGGGATAATCGTAGCTTTATAGGTACTTACACATCTTAAAAGACAGGAGGTGCTTTCAGGTGAAGCACATTACCCAAATCAGTCATACACTAAGGACCTGAGATTCATTAAGCTTCAGGTGAACAAGGTATATTAAACGTATTAGGTACAGTTTTATTGGTATAAATACCCATAGCAACCCCTAGTAAGTAAGAACTTAAAGATCTACACACAAACTTAAAACTAAGATGCAGACAGCAGTCCAGCAGCGGGATGGGGGCTTTCCAGTCTTTTGCATTGAGTGTCACATGTATGATTTTCTCCCAGTTGGTGAGAGGTCTTACGTGTGCACTAGGTGCAAGGAGCTCTTTGCTCTCAGGGAACAAGTCCGTTCTCTAGAGGCTGAAGTAGCAGACTTAGAAAACATAAGACAGACAGAGAGGTACATAGACAAGACCTACAGGGATATAGTCCTGAAGTCCCACCTCCAGTCTGGCAGCACCCCTGTTGCCATGGAGGAGAGAGGTCACGTGACAGGAGAGCATCACCCTGGTGTGGCAGGAAATGATCCTGTAACTAGGACCTGTCCTCCAGGTGATGTAAAACCCTCTCGCACCGAGGAAGTTTCTCCAGGGCCATGTGCCCATGAGGGAAGGGTTAGGACAGCCGTTATAGTTGGTGATTCGATCATTAGGCATGTAGATAGCTGGGTGGCTGGTGGACGTGAGGATTGCCTGGTAACATGCCTGCCTGGTGTGAAGGTAGCGGACCTCACGCGCCACCTAGATAAGGTCTTAGATAGTGCTGGGGAGGAGTCTGCTGTCTTGGTACATGTCGGTACCAATGACATAGGAAAATGTGGTAGGGAGGTTCTGGAGGCAAAATTTAGGCTTTTAGGTAGGAAGCTGAAATCCAGAACTTCCATGGTAGCATTCTCCGAAATACTTCCTGTTCCACGCGCAGGACCCAAAAGGCAGGCAGAGCTCCGGAGTCTCAATGTGTGGATGAGACAATGGTGCAGAGATGAGGGTTTTGGATTTGTTAGGAACTGGGGAACATTCTGGGGAAAGGAGGGGCTCTTCCAAAGGGATGGGCTTCACCTTAACCGGGATGGAACCAGGCTGCTGGCATTAACCTTTAAAAAGGAGATAGAGCAGCTTTTAAACTAGATATTAGGGGAAAGCCGACAGTCGCCCAAGAGCGGATGGTTCGGAAGAATGTATCCTTGAAGGATACTACCAAAAGCAGAGAGGTTCCACAAAAGAGTAAAGTAGCCCAAATGCCCTCAAGTATGGAGCAGACAGAGCTTAAAGATCCCAATTTACCCATGTCTAACAATAGCCAAATTAACATGAATAAAATACATTCTCTAAAATGCTTGTATGCAAATGCTAGAAGTCTAAAGAATAAGATTGGAGAGCTAGAATATATAGCACTAAATGAAAGGTTAGATATGATTGGAATATCAGAGACATGGTGGAAGGAGGACAACCAGTGGGACACTGTGATACCTGGGTACAAACTATATCGTAATGATAGAGCTGATCAAATTGGTGGAGGGGTAGCGCTCTATGTTAGAGAGGGCATTGACTCAGAAAGGATTAAAGTTTTGCAGGAAACAAAATCTGCTGTAGAATCTATAATATAAAAGGGGGAAGGCAATGGCAGAGGGGGTGTACTATCGAGTACCTGGCCAGAATGACCAAATGGATGATGAAATGCTCAAAGAAATCAAGGAAGCTAACAAAACTTACAGCGCAGTATTAATAATGGGTGATTTCAATTACCCCAGTATCGACTGGGTCAGTGTCACGTCAGGACATGCTAGGGAGATAAAGTTCCTAGATGAAATAAATGACTGCTTCTTGGAGCAGCTGGTTCATGAACCGACCAGAGGGGAAGCCATATTAGACCTAGTCCTTAGTGGAACACCAGATCTAGTGCAAGAGATAAGGGTGTTGGGGCCACTTTGCAATAGTGATCATAGCATGATCGCCTTTGATTTAATTAGTGGAGGAGGGATAGTAAGGAAATCCACAGTACTACCTTTTAACTTTCGAAAGGGAGACTATGATAGAATGAGGAAAACAGTTAAGAAAAAACTAAAAGGAGCAGTTGCAAAGGTTAAACATGTACATCAAGCTTGGGTGTTGTTGAAAAATACTATCTTGGAAGCCCAGACCAGCTGTATTCCACGCTTTAAGAAAAGTGGAAGGAAGTCCAAAAAACTGGCAGCATGGTTTAAAGGTGAGGTCAGAGAGGCTGTTGTTGCCAAAAAAGCATCTTTCAGGAAATGGAAAAAAGAGCCAAACGACGAAACCTGGAAACAGCACAAGCATTGGCAAGTCAAATGAAAGGCATTGATAAGGCAGGCAAAGAGAGAATTAGAGAAGAAGCTTGCTGCGGAAGCAAAAACACGAAATAAAGACCTTTTCAAGTACATTCGTAGCAAAAAACCTGTGAGAGAGTCAGTTGGTCCATTAGATGATAAAGGGGTTAAAGGAGCACTAAGAGGCGACAAGGCGATAGCGGAGAGACTGAATGAATTCTTTGCTTCGGTCTTTACTGAGGAAGATGTAGGGATGTTACCCATGACTGAAGTGGTATTTAAAGGTGCGGAAGAATTGAAGGAAATATCGATACATCGGGAAGATGTATTACAACTATTAGATAAACTGAAGAGTAGCAAATCACCTGTGCCAGATTGTATACATCCAAGGGTGTTGAAAGAACTGAAATATGAGATTGCAGACCTGCTATCAGTAATCTGTGAACTATCATTAAAATCATCTCTAATACCTGAAGATTGGAGGATCGCCAATGTAACACCAATTTTTAAAAAGGGTTCCAGGGGTGATCCGGGAAACTACAGACCGGTGAGCCTGACGTCAGTACCGGGAAAAATGGTAGAAACCATCATAAAGAATAAAATTACTCAGCATGTAGATAGTCACAACCTAATGGGAGACAGCCAACATGGCTTTAGACAAGGAAGATCTTGTCTTACTAATCTGTTATGTTTTTTTGAAGGAGTGAATAAACAGGTGGACAAAGGTGAGTCAGTTGATATTGTGTATCTGGACCTTCAGAAAGCCTTTGACAAGGTCCCTCATCAGAGACATTTGGCAAAACTAAAGAGTCATGGGATAGGAGGCAGTGTACTATTGTGGATCAGGAACTGGTTAAAAGATAGAAAGCAGAGGGTAGGGCTAAATGGCCAATTTTCCCAATGGAGAAAGGTGAATAGTGGTGTACCCCAGGGATCTGTGCTGGGTCCGCTGCTTTTTGACATATTCATAAATGACCTGGAAAGTGGAATAACGAGTGAGGTTATCAAATTTGCAGATGACACAAAACTATTTAAAGTTGTTAAAACCCAAGAGGATTGTGAAAAATTGCAAGAGGATCTTGATAAATTGGAAGACTGGGCATCAAAATGGCAGATGAAATTTAATGTGGACAAGTGCAAGGTTATGCACCTAGGGAAGAACAACCCAAACTATGGTTACACGATGCAAGGTTCCACATTAGGAACCACCACCCAGGAAAAAGATTTAGGCGTCATTGTGGATACCATGTTAAAACCCTCGGCCCAGTGTGCAGCAGCGGCCAAGAGAGCAAATAGAATGCTAGATATGATAAGGAAAGGAATGGAAAATAAAACAAAAGATATTATAATGCCTCTATATCGTTCCATGGTGAGACCGCACCTTGAATATTGTGTGCAATTCTGGTCGCCGTATCTTAAAAAGGATATAGCGATTTTAGAAAAGGTTCAGAGAAGAGCCACCAAAATGGTAAAGGGGATGGAAGGATACTCCTATGAAGAAAGGCTAAAAAGGTTAGGGCTCTTTAACCTGGAAAAGAGACGGCTGAGGGGAGATATGATAGAAGTCTATAAATTAATGAACGGAGTGGAACGGGTAAACGTAGATCGATTGTTTACGTTAACAGAATATAGAAAGACTAGGGGACATGCAATGAAGCTACAGGGTAAACTATTTAAGACTAATAAAAGAAAATATTTTTTCACTCAACGTGTAATCAAACTCTGGAATTTGTTACCGGAGGATGTAGTAAAGGCTGTTAGTGTAGCTGGGTTTAAAAAAGGTTTTGACAAGTTCCTGGAGGAAAGGTCCATAAACCATTATTAAGAAGTGACCGAAGATATCAATGCTTGACCCAGTACAAGCATTGTGAAACTTGTTTCTCTTGGGGAAACTGCTAGGTACATATGACCTAGATTGGCCACTGTTGGAAACAGAATACTGGGCTTGATGGACCTTGGTCTGACCCAGTATGGCATATCTTATGTTCTTATGTTCTCCTGAGGAGGCTGTGTCTGCTGAGCTGGTTGAGCTCCAGGGACTTGGGCCTTTCTCTGCTGTGTGGTTGCTGCTGTCCTTTTTGGGGAGCATGAACTGGGCAGTGGACAGCCTGGGTGTAAGATGGGTAGAATTTCTTTTTCTTATTGAAAAAGGGTTTCTTAACTGTCTTTTTCTTAGCTGGGTTGGCTGTGGTCCTTGATAATCTGTTCAAGGTGGTGTTCTCGAACTCAAGCTGATTAGCTTTGTCCTGCCAATCCCTGCCAAAGAGGTTTTCCCCTGTGCAAGGAATATTTCCCAGCTTGTCTTGCACCCATTGTTCTAAATCAGATGCTTGTAACCAGGCAATGTGACGTGCACCGATAGAGATAGCAGAGGTTGTGCTAATGCACTCAAAGCAATCAAAGGTTGCACGGTTCATGAACTTAGAGATGTTCTGGGCAGGTTTGACCAGAGTGAGAAAGTCAGCTCTTTTGTCATCGGGAAGAAGTGGAACCATGAGTTCCAAATCTCTTGTAACCTCCCGAAGAAACATACCCATATAAAGTATGTAAGAGCTTATTCTAGTTGATAGCATTGAGGACTGAAAACATTGACACCCAAAGGCATCGAGTGTTCTCGATTCACGACCTGGAGGTTTGGATGAATGTGTCTTAGCACTCTTAATCCTATGCATTGACGATTCCACTACCATGGAATTGTGTGGTAATTGTGTTTTTTGGAAACCGGGACATTGCGGTACCCGGTACATTGTATCGAGTCTCTGAGAATGTGGAGACACCATTAAAGGAGTTTCCCACATCCTAAGCATGAGATCCTGCAAAATTTGGTGAATGGGAAGGGTAGCAGCCTCCTTTCCTTAGGAGCTGCCGGATACTGAAGAATTTCTAACGCTTCAGCTCTCGGTTCCTTCTCAGGGGTCATGGTGATCGAGAGTCCCCTTGCTACATCACGTATAAAGTCCTGAAAGGACATGTCCTCCAGGGGAGACATCCGACGCTGTGGCAAAGGAGAAGGATCCTCCAGAAGAACCACCCTGGTACAGAAAGAGTCATCAGAATCATTGCAATTGGATGATTTGAAATATTGTCAGGCCGGATGCTCTCGTATTGCTTGTCGATGGTACCGATCGAAGTCGGCATCGGACTGCCTCGATACCGGACCCTCAACACCAGAGACCAACTCCAGGGCCGGCATGGGAGTAAGCATAGAGAGGGGCACATCAGTCGATGCAGGTACATTCGGTGCCGATATCGGTACGGACAACTGCATTGATAAAGCGGTTTTAGCGGTACCGAGGTTGCTAATAAAGCTGCAAGACTGTGCTCAATGGCCAGGATATGTTGATCCATGGAGCCTGCTGATGTCTGGATGTTGGTACCAGTGGAGCAGGCCACGGCACCAGAACATGGCACCAAGAGTTCACCAGAGATGGAAGCTTCGGGAACATCCTGGAACCCCATTAATGCTTTGGAGGCAGGGGCCTCCCGCCGGGATTGTTTGGCCGGTATGTTTTCCTCGAGAGCAACGCTAGTAGCATCTCAATGCTTAGAAGGAGATCTACCCTTTGAGGACCAGCCAGTCTTGGAAGACCTAGGTTTAGTTACCTGAGATCCATGGGAGGAAGATGAAGCCCTGGACGATGTTGATGCAATAGACATTAGATCCGAGGCAAAGAGGGTGCCGAGTTTTGCAGCTCTGTTCTGCAGGCCTCTCTTGGTCATCTTTCTACAAAGGAGACACTCCGATGACAAATGGTTAGGACCTAAACATTTGAGACACCAATCATGGATGTCGGTAGCAGAAATGGTACTGCTACACTTTGAACATTTTTTGAAACCACTAGATGGTTTCTTCATTTTGGAAGAAAAGAGGGCCTAGTGCCCAAAATGGCACCTGGCACCAAGAGGGGACAGACCCTCAAAAAATAAATTATTCTTTCTTTCTTTTTTTTTAGGAAAAGAAATAAGAAAATAAAGAAAAACACCAGTGGTACCAGTATAGGCATCGACAGGAAGGCAGACGAGACCAGAAAAAGAAGACTTTCTGCAGTGACAGGGTTTGTTGCCTGTTGGCTCTGCGGAAAACGAAAAACTGAAGAGGGAGAGTTGGAAAGGTGGGAAGGCAGCGGCGCAGGCACAGTGGGATGCTCCCAAAGGCTTTCCTATTGGACGCTGGGGAGTGTTCCCGCACAGGCTCCATCGGTATCGGCAATACCCATATGTGAAGACTACATTCCTGCTTGTTCCTGGAGATTGGAGTTTTCTCCAATTCCTCTGCCCTTGGTTTCTTCTTCGAGGCTAATGTGATGGCCAGTCCTGTTGCCATGTCCTGTATGAAGTCTTGGAAAGACATATCTTCTGGTTTCAACCTGAGCTGCTCCTGTGGAGGGGAAGGGATGTCTAGAAGTTCCTGAAAATCCAGTGATGCCTTGTCAGAATCAGAAGAACTGGAATCAGAGTCTGGCAGAAAGTCAAAGTTTTGGTGATCCTGTATATGACCTTGATGCTTTTTTGATGTCGAGGGTCGATGCCAATACCAATGCTCAGAGGTACTGGAATCGGGAGCCCTGGCAGTTTTCTCCTGTTGGGTACCAATAATATCGGTCGGTTCCAACGGAGGCATTGGCTCCAGAAGCTCCAACAAAGTGTGTTCAAGGGCCAGCCTCGGTACCGATACACTTAGCTATGGGCAGGATGCTGAAGCCTGCACTGCTGGAGCTGTCAATGCTGTCTGTACTTAGGCTGCCAGGAGTGTGTCCAAACTCCTCTCAAGAGCCAGCATGTGCCTGTCGATGGAGATAGCCGATGTGTCGGTGGAATCACCAATGGGGCTTTGAGCCACTATCACTGAGCATGGAACCAGTAGCTCTCTAGAGATTGATTCCTCGGGAGCGTCCCAGAGCCCCTCTTGTGCTTTGGAGGACAGATCCTCCTGCAGAGGCTGCTTGGCTGGCTGATCTGCATCAGAAGCACCCCTAGACGAGTCTCGATGCTTATGCTGGGATTTTTCTCTAGTCTTGGTCTGTCTTCGATGCCAATGGTGATGACTTAGTAGAAATCAGAGACTTACTGTTATGTTTGGATTTGGAAGAGACCTGAGATCCATGAGAGGAGGTCAATATTCTCGATGATGTGGAAGCCACTGAAATCAAGTCTGGGGCGAACAGCGATCCATACTATCTGGCTCTGTTCTTTAGGCCTCTCTTTGTCATTTGTTGATGCAAAGGACAAGAATTTGGTAAATGGTCAGGGCCCAAACGTTTTATATACCAGTCATGTTTATCTGTGACTGATATGGTACCGGCACATTTGGTACATTTCTTAAAACCATTGGTTGGTTTTTCCATTTTTAAAAGTGCTCTTCAGAATTTAAGAGGATATGGACTCCTAAAGGTCTAGTTAGCAGTGAAACCTGCAAGAAAAGAAAGAGAAAATTTTATAACTAAAAAGAAAAGGTTTTCAGGACCGGTGTCAAATCTGATGGAACCAGCATCGAAGGAAAGGCAGAACACAGTATTTCACCAAAAAAGAGAACTTTTTTGGCGGTGACAGGATTGAACAACCTGCTGGCTCTGTGGAAAATGAAGACCTGAGGAGAGGAGTTGGGAAGGTGGGAAGGCAGACATGCAGGCTCAGTGGAATGCTCCCAAAGTCTTTCCTATTGGATGCTGGGAGGCGTTCCCGTGCGGGCTTTGTTGGTGCCGTTGTCACCCATATGTGAAGACTGCATTCCTGCTTGTTTCTGGAGATAAGATGAAGTAATCTCAACTGTCTCAAGTAAGTGACAGCTCCAGCCCTCTGAAAATATCTATGGTTCCATTTTCAGAGCACTTTTCTCATGCACTCAAGCACACAGTAATCTTTCCCTGATGACTTATCATAACAACTGATAATATTCAGGTTATTACTGATGACAGTTTCTGGTTCTCTTTCCTGTTTGATCACTGCCAGTTGTTGCTCTTCTAATTGATATGAGATTAATGGGGTTTTGCCCCAAATGCATGCACCAGCACGTGGCACAGCTTACAAATCCTTGGGCATGTTTCCAGTTTTCTTCAAGTCAAATTTTATTTTTTCCATCCCACTCATTGTCTATATCCTGTTGCAAATCTCATGTCATTTTCAAGTAATCATAAATTTCCCTTAAGTTCTTCAGCAATATCATATATTAAGATGTTGAAAAGTGCATCCTCGTCACCACGCCTTGTAGACAAACATCAGTTTTCTCTGAATTGCTGCATCACTGTTCTTCAAAATACTCATCCTGTTCTTTTTGATATTATGTGATGTAATAAGTACTACATTTAAAATAATGCCCATTTTGTTTTTGAGATATTCAAAATTGGATCTATCTATGCAAGACAACACTTTAAAAAATTGTTTCTTCACAGTGCATGCTAACTATGGTTTGTTAGTAAGCTGAATAGTTTATACATTCTCTTCTGCTGCTTTTAACTGTGTTCTTCTAAAAGGAATTAGAGAAAGGTGAAATGTAGTCCTCTTACCATTTCCAAGTTCCCAAGAAATATTGTATTTTTTGCTGGCACTGTATTTCAGGAGGCTAAGCACATTGGAGCTATTCCAAGTGTTATCAGGTTTTCGACGGAGTGCATTGAGTCCAAAAATCAAATGGAGTCCAGAGCAGTCTACAAAGTTGTACAGTTTGTCTAGAGACCTGGCTGGGAAAAAAAAACAAAAAACAAAAATGCTTGCACTGTAATTCTTAATTGCAATTCAAGCAAAATTTTACATTAGATAATCCAAAAGATAATGAAGGGATTCACTATACTAAATCTAACCTTCAAAACATCATGACTGATGTAATTGTATACTACTACTTTTTAGTTTTTTACATTGTCAGAAAAAGAAACTTGAATTAAAAAAACCCCTAAGGATTGGGGGTACATTCCAATAATTTTCTATTGCTGCAGTTCAATTTAGCACTGGGAAAGCACAGTTTCTTATTTGTAACAAGTCTTCTTTATAGACAGTAAGATAAATCAGTCACAGAAGTGTGTGACATCCAGTGTTTCTAGGATGGAGTACCTCTCTTAAAGGCTGGAAAAACCTCTGCAAAAGAAAAAATCCCCAATATGTGAACAAAATTAAAGGAACTATCACAAAGAGTTCACCATTAAATACCCCTAAAAAACTTTTTTATTTCATTTTTGTCGAAGCTGACTGTAGGAGAGGTGGTATGGGTTTAACCACTCACGCCAAGCAGTAAGCTGCCTTTTATTCAAAATTGGTTCTTCACCATTGAAACTAATATATTGTGTTTATAATTTTTCACTTATCTGATTTAAAACACTCCACCGGAGAGAAAAGTTGCTCAAGAAGAATTCCCTTTACACGACGCGCGCGTTTCGAGTATCCAACTCTGTATCAAGTGCTTAGTTGTATAAGCAAAATGGCAACATTGTTGAAAAACGCCGTCTTCTGCGGCCACGGTAGAGGCGGTTACCTATAGGCTGAATAACTGCTGTTTTAAAGGGAATTCTTCTTGAGCAACTTTTCTCTCCGGTGGAGTGTTTTAAATCAGATAAGTGAAAAATTATAAACACAATATATTAGTTTCAATGGTGAAGAACCAATTTTGAATAAAAGGCAGCTTACTGCTTGGCGTGAGTGGTTAAACCCATACCACCTCTCCTACAGTCAGCTTCGACAAAAATGAAATAAAAAAGTTTTTTAGGGGTATTTACTGGGAAAAACCTCTGGGCATAAAAGTCCCTTCCTGCACATTAGACTGCCGCAAGCGTACCTTAGTTAATATATGACAACATCAGCTCTCAGGAATGTGGTAGGAACTGTGTGTCTGATTACCCTGTTCATTATGGAGAGTACCTGTTACAGTACTTTGCTTTCTTTGACAAGTAGGAAAAATCAGCCATACAAGTGGGTTTTCACAATCTGAGTGTTGCAGATGTGCATGTCCACACCTGAAAGAGAGTCTTTGCAGATTCTAGGTACTGCATATGGACAGCACCCGTATTTTCAGATTTGATCAACCCAGATCACTTGCTAGTTCTGGGAGAGTTGATGCCACTAAACTAAAAGATTCTTCATCACTGCTTGTCCTATGCCCTGTCTCTCTTAGATACATGATCTAGTAAATAGTATAATGTGAAGGTATGTAACAAGACCCAAGTGGTAGTTCTGCAGATGGAAGCTTCCCTTACATAGGCCATAAATACTGAAATGGCTCTGATTTGATGATCCTTCACCTTGTCTTGAACAGTTAAACCAGTCTGAAGATAACAAAAATGGATATAGTCCACTAATAATTAGAAAGAGTTCTTTTGACAATGGCAATTCCCAGCCAACTTGGGCCATGGGATATAAAATGATGTGCAGATTTATGGTAAGCTTCTATCTGCTTAAGATAAAATGCTAAGACTCTTTAACAAATTAATGTGTGAAGAACCTTTCTCCCAGGTTATGGGTATAGGTAGATTTATGAAATAATTAAAATGAAAAGGCAATACCAGTGTCAGAACTAGGTATTGTGGAGTCCAGGGCAAGCTATATGAAAAGTAATGACTTCATTCCCTATGCCCTTCCAGAGACCAAAGGTCAATTCCCTCTAAACTATGGTGTCCAGGTTGTCCTATCTACATTTGGCCCTGTATAACACTACCTTTGGGAGAAACTTTGGATGAATACTAAGAATCACCTTGTTAAAGAAAAAATGCATTAAGGCAGACATGATACAAGTTCTTGAAGTTTGTTGCTATCTAATAAACATAGAAACACGACAGCAGAAAAAGACTATATGGCCTATCTAGTTTGCCCTTCCATATCAACTACTATAGTCTCTTTTTCTCCTTTAGAGACCTTCTGAGTTTGTCCTATGTTTTCTTGAATTCAGATACTTTCCTCATCTCTACTACCTCCACTGGGAGACTATTCCACAAATTACTCCTGAGTCTATCCCCTTTCACCCTCATCCTATGTCCCCTCATTGCAAATCTTGCATTCAATCAAAAGAGACTCTCCTCTTGTGCATTTATACTATGGAAGTACTTAAACATCTCTATCATATCTCCTCTATCCTTCCTTTCCTCTAAAGGATACATATTAAGATCTTTAACTCTGTCCCAATATGCTTTATAACGAAGACCACTAACCATTTTAGTAGCCACCTTCTGCATTGACTCTATCTTGCTTATATCCTTTTGAAGGTGTGGTCTCCAGAATTGCACACAATACTCTAAATGAGGTCACACCAGAGACTTACACAAAAGCACTATGAGTTCACCTCCTTTTTTTTTGTTGGTCATTCCTCTCCCTATGTACCCAATTATCCTTCTGGCTTACATTGTCACCTTTTCTACCTGAATAGCCACTTTAAGTTCATCAGAAGCAATCATGCCCAGATCCCGCTCTTCTTTTGTGGACAGAAGTACTTTGCCCTCTACATTGTAACGCTCCCTTGGATTTTGGCAGCTCAAATGCATGACCCTGCATTTTTTAGCATTAAATCTCAGCTGCCAAATTCTCTACTATTCTTCAAGCTTAGCTAGATCGCTCCTCATATTATCGACTCCTTCCTGGGTGTCTACTCTATTGCAGGTTTTGGTATCATGCGCAAAGAGGCAAACCTTCTGTGACAGCCCTTCCACAATATCACTAAGAAAAATGTTAAAAAGAATTGGACCAGATCCCTGCAGCATAGCACAGTTAACATCCTTCTCCTCAGAGTGAGCTCCATTTACCTGTATACTTTATTGCCTCTTACTCAACCAATTTCTAACCCAGTCAGTCACTTTGGAATCCATTCCTAGGATGCTCCTTTTATTTATAGATTGATGGATTCCTGGCAACCCAGCAGCTCCTGAGTTGTTTTGGCAGTATGAGCAGAAGCAGATTGCCAGGCCTTTCGTCCAAGGCAATAGAGAGTAAAGTGACTTGCCCAATGCCACAAGGAGTACTTAATGAGAATTGAACACTGGTCTCCTGGTTACCAAGTCACTGCTCTAACCATTATGCTACTCCTCCACCATAAAAGGTACTTTAAAGATGATGACTCCATTGGATCAAATGGAAATTTCCATAACAGTTTTAGAATTATGCTGTAATCAAACTCTGGAATTTGTTACCAGAGGATGTAGTAAAAGCTGTTAGTGTAGCTGGGTTTAAAAAAGATTTGGACAAGTTCCTGGAGGAAAGGTCCATAAATCATTATTAAAGGGGACCTTGGATATCCACTGCTTAACCCAATACAAGCATTGTGGAACCTGTGTCTTTTGGGGAAACTGCTAGGTACTTGGGATCTAGATTGGCCACTGTTGAAAACAGAATATTGGGCTTGATGGACCTTGGTCTCACCCAGTATGTCATATCTTATGATCTTATGTTCTTATCTTAGATCCCATGGAACTTTATGTTTAGTAATAGGGGTCTTTATATGAAGAACATCTTTCATAAACCTGGCACTCAACATTTAAAGCCAATTATGGGTTTGCCGGTGGCCACTGAAACCCAAAATAGTTTTATACAGCAGCTCAGTTGGCTATGGAGGTCATTCTCATCACAGAATAGTGGGGCTGTACATCCGGGTGGGACGTACAACCCCCACTATTCGAAGGGACCATATTCAGCTTACCAGGTTCCCCATATGTAGAGGGCCGCTGTGCAGGGAGTGCTGGATGGGGTGGGAGGGGGCAGGATGGAAGTGGAGCAAGGGAGTGGCCAGGTGCAGGGGCAATTGGGGCCTGTAGCCCCCACCAGATTTGCACCATCATGAGAGGTGTCCCGCCATCCAATCATGGCCCTGCCAGACTCCGCCAATGGTTGGTTGGTGGGGAAAGGGGGCCTGAGGTGCGGTCGGGAATTGAGTGCGCCGGCTGGACGTGCCAGTGTCATGGCACTGGCACACCAGCCTGTGCATGGAATGGTGGGGATGGGCAATTCCCCAGATGTCTCCCCCAAAGGTATAGGCAGAATGCCAGTCCATCCAAGTACCCTAATTCTGCAACCACGGGAACATTTAGCTCCCGTGGTTGCAGAATTGGGTACAACTTTGCCCCATCCTTTTTCTGGACATCCAGATGACCTGGACATGCAGATCTCTGAATCAGTCTCTGTTTGTACTGTATATTTTAGAAGTGAATACATATTGTTTGTTTTTGGAGGCATATGGGAGCCCAGGAACCCAGGAAGTCTTCTTAGGATCCATGGACTGTAGCCAGATTTTGTTTTAAAATTGTGGCCGTATGAAATGAAATCAAATGAAAAGAAAAACACTTGAGATCCCCTATTCATTGCAATTGACAACACAGCTCTGAAAGAAAACTGAAACTACATCAGAAGATTCAACCAATCATTTATATGTGAGGACCTCACTAAAATAAAAGCTCCAGTCCTTGTGTATACTTAAAATTGACTGATATAGACTTACTCCTCGGAAGTGGAATAACTTCTCCATACAAGTCGCTGGCCCTGGATGAACAGTGCTGACATTAGAATCGGTCCTGTAAGTCCAGGGCCGGCGACCACCCACTGTCCGCCCTAACTCTGCCCCCATCTCACTTCCCTGTACAACCAGCGGGGAAGTTAGACACCGGCGGGGAGGGCCATGAATAGCGAGGGCAGGGGAACAGAATAACCCCAGTGTGTGCACAAAAAACAAATAGATGAAACAATCAAACAATATGCTAAAATCTGGAAAAATTCATATAAATGAGCAAAAACTGATATTTTTGGTCATGCATATCCCTATTTAATCATGTCACGGGTTTCACCATCTCGTAATTAAACCTCATTGGTTCTAGCTTGAAGAATAATCAGCTTCTAGAGATGTGCATTTGGATCGAACTGAATGGAAAATTGATTCAAATAAGCAAGGAATTAAGATCTTTCTATTTCCTGATATATGCAGAAGCAGCAGGGCCGGATTTACCTTGAGTGAGGCCCTATGCCAACAAAAATTGTGGGCCCCAGCAGGGGCGGCCCAAGGGGGGTGTGGGCCTCATTTGCATAAGGGGCCTCATTTGCATAAATATTTGCATAATGTTACCATATACTAACTTTTAGTAAACGTGCCTCTTAATGAGTGTATGGATAAAGAAAGACTAAAAGATTTCTACATTACTATAATCCAGTGCCAACTGCCAGACACATTAGGAACTACTACAAACACTGCCCATTTAGAACCCATAGCAAACCCGCCGTATCCTAACAGCACTACCAGGACTCACAAAGCACCATACTCTACCAATCAAAAGGCAACACTGCAAATATTAAACCAATACATTTCAGAGAACAACAATACATGACCTACTGGGGAAAGAGAACAAGTGGCAATGTCAAATAGGAATTATATAAACAGAACACCTCAGCTCAGTTACACATGCAGAACATAGACCATCACCAAACAAGTAATCACATTTTAGAAACAGGAAGACAATAATTAAACTGGGAATCCCAAAAGCCAAACTTGGAATGTACAACACTGTAGAAATAAAACTATACATTAATTTGCTCTTGTACTAAACAAAGCGCAGACGTTAATGATGCACATTTACCAGAGCTGACATATTCCAATTAATAAATTCAAAATAAAGAGATATTTTTCTACCTTTTGTGCATTTTTTTCAGCTGCAATTGCTCCAGCCACTTTCTTCTGGTTTCTTCATGTCTTCTGCTAACTCTCCATCGTCTGATGTCCATTTGTCCTTTCTTCTCTCTTCTAGTTTTTTTCCATTCTCTCTCTACATCTGCTTTAACATACTAATCTTTCTCCTTTTGCTCTTTCCTCATTCCTATTTCATCCAGTCAAATTTTACCCCTCCATCCTCAATCCCCACTTACTCTCCCAATACCCGGCCAATTGTAGATTTTTTTATCCCTCCCACACAAAATATTTTTCCCTTCTCCATTTTACTCTTCCAGCCCCATCCCATTCTAATCCTCCCCAACATCAGCTCCCTTCTAGTTCCAGCCTCACCCAGCATCCATTCCCTTCTAGTCCCTGCATCAGCCCATTTCCAGTCCTAGCCACCCATCAGCCCATTTCCAGTCCTAGCAACCCCCCAACCCAATACCAGTCCTAACCCCCCATCACCCCATTTTCAGTTTAAGCCCCCCCTATAACCCATTACCAGTCCTAACCCCCCATCAGCCCACTTCCAGTCCTAACCCCATCAACCCATTTCCAGTCAGCCCCCATAGCCCATTGCCAGTCCTAACCCCCCCCATCAGCCCATCAGCCCACAGCCCATTATCAGTCCTAACCCCATCAGCCCACCTCCAGTCTTAACCCCCCAGCCCATTTCCAGTCCTAGCCCCCCCATAGCCCATTACCAGACAGCCCCCATCAGCCCACAGCCCATTACCAGTCTAAACCCCCCCAAAACCCATTACCAGTTCTAAACCCCCCCCAACAGCCCATTACCAGTCCTAACCCCATCAGCCCACCTCCAGTCTTAACCCCCCCCAGCCGATTTCCAGTCCTAGCCACGCCGCATTGCGCATTTCCAGTCTGCCCTCATATGCCCACAGCCATTTACCTTTATAAACCCCCCAAAACCCATTACCAGTTCTAAACCCCCCCCCAACAGCCCATTACCAGTCCTAACCCCATCAGCCCACCTCCAGTCTTAAACCCCCCCAGCCCATTTCCAGTCCTAGCCCCCCCCATAGCCCATTACCAGACAGCCCCCATCAGCCCACAGCCCATTACCAGTCTTAACCCCCCCAAAGCCCATTACCAGTTCTAACCCCCCCCCCCCAACAGCCCACAGCCCATTACCAGTCCTCCTCATCAGCCCACCTCCAGCCTTAATCCCCCCAACCCATTTCCAGTCCCAGTCCCAGCCCATTTCCAGTCCCAGTCCCAACCCATTTCCAGCCCCAGTCCCAGCCCCCCCAATTACCAGTCCTACCCCCTCCCCCTCCCCCTCCCCCGGCCTAAAGTAAAATTTATTTTAAAAAAAAAGCCTGCTGACTGCCGCCGCGGGGCCCCCTCTGCTGCCGCGGCAGCATGGACTGACCCGCGGGGGCCCCCTCTGTAAGCTCGGTCCCTCCCTCCGTGCCTCCGTGTCTCCCTCCGTGCAGGCTGTTAGAGACGCGAAGGCAGTCTGTCTCCTTCGAGTCTCTGTTAAGCCCGCAGGGGCTGATGGGAAATTTCCGTTCAGCCCTGCGGGCTTAACAGAGACGGGAAGGCAGAAGGAGACAGTCTGCCTTCGCGTCTCTAACAGCCTGCACGGAGGGAGACACGGAGGCACGGAGGGAGGGACCGAGCTTACAGAGGGGGCCCCCGCGGGTCAGTCCATGCTGCCGCGGCAGCAGAGGGGGCCCCGCGGCGGCAGCCAGCAGGTTTTTTTTTTATTTTATTTAAAAAAAAAGCCTAACTACTTCAATTTTTGTGGGCCCTTTGCAGCTGTGGGCCCTACGCCATGGCGTACATGGCGTATAGCTAAATCCGGCCCTGAGAAGCAGTACTTGATAGGTTTGACCTTGGTTGAGTTTGGGCCTCCTGCAGGTCTTAGGGAATGTTGCTGATTTTTTTTTTTTCATTATTTTTAATGGCATGTTTGCTTTCATTTATGAATCACCTAGAGCGCCCATGAAGAAGTAGTGGCATAGAAAAATGACAAATAAGATGATTTTTGGCTCATTTGGTTTGGACCCACTAAGTCTACTGAGAAAGCAAAAACAGGCATTTTTGTATTTCAAGCCCAGATGTGGTGCGAAAAGGAAAGAAAAGGGCCAATCATGTTTCAATGCATTTTGACTAGCCTCTCTTGGCTGGCAGCTGCATTTGATGAAGTCACCAATTTTTTAGTTAAGTGAAACTCAGAGCACTTTGAGCAGATCAGTCATAAGATATGCCATACTGCGTCAGACCAAGGGTCCATCAAGTTCAGTATCCTGTTTCCAACAGTGGTCATTCTAGGTCTCAAGTTCCTGTCAGGTTCCCAAAAATATACACATTTCATGCTGCTTGACCCAGGGATAAGCAATGGATTTCCCCAGTCCTCTTTAATAATGGCTTATGGACTTTTCCTCCAAGAACTCGTCAAACCTGTTTTGAATTCAGCTACACAAACAGCTTTTAATGCATCCTCCAGTACTGAATTCGAGTTTGATTATGCACTGAGTGAAAAAATATTTTCTCCGAATAGTCTTAAATGTGTGTTCCCTAGCCTTTCTACTTTTTGAAGGAGTTAACAACTGATCTATATTTACCCGTTCCACTCCATTCATAATTTAATAGACCTCTATCATATCTCCCTCTCAACCATCTCTTTTCCAAGTTAAAGAGCCCTAACCTTTTAAGCATTTCCTCATAGGGATATCCTTCCACCCTCTTTACCATTTGGTCATTCTTCTCGGTAGCTTTTCCAATTCTGCTATATCCTTTTTAAGATAAGGTGGCCAGAATTGCACACAATATTCAAGGTGTCGAAGCACCATGGCATTCAGAGGCATTATAATATCCTTGGTTTTATTTTCTATTCCTTTCCTTATGATTCCTAGCATTCTATTTGCTTTCTTGGCCACGACTGCACACTGGGCAGAGGGTTTCAATGTACTATCCACAATGATGCCCAGATCCTTTTCCTGAGTGGTGATTCGTAATGTGAAACCCTGCAGCATGTAACTGTAGTTTGAGTTGTTCTTCTCTAAGTGCATTAAATTTCATCTGCCGTTTGGACGCCCGGTCTCCTAATTTTTCAAGGTCCTCTTGCAATTTTTCACAATCCTCTTGGGATTTAACAATTTTGAATAATTTTGTGTCATTTGCACATTTGATCACCTCACTTGTCATTCCCATTTTCAAGTCATTTATGAATGTGTTAAAAGGTCCAACGAGGGAGCACTTCACCACGTTATATACAAGGAACCCAGTCTATGATACGTGGTGATCAACAAGGATACTTTATTAATAACCTGAGAGCCCGACACAGGCCGTGTTTCGTATTTGTCACTTCATCAGGGGATAGAGGTTTGCTGCAAATACAGAAACATTACATCTATAACATTAAAATTATAGTACTTCTAACATAAAATATCAAAATAATATGATTGATAATAAATAATAAATACATTAAAACAAATAAATAATTATTGTTACAAGATACCAATAAGATCATAAATAAATTAATAAAATATCTACAACATGAAAGGGTGTGTAATATCACATAAAAGAAAGAAAGAAAAACTTATGTAAAAAACATACTATGTGTAAATACTGTGCCTATATTTAATTACACAGCAGCAGGAGTTAGATGGGTAGGACATTAATAATGTATCAAATGTAAACACCAATTATAAAACCATACTTATATAAATAGAACTAAATTGAATTAAAAATTATAATAGCCAAAATTACATATATAAAAAAATTACATATATAAAAACGTGCTATGTGTCACCACTGTGCTTATGTATCATTGAGCAATAGCAGGAGTTGAGTGAGTAGAGCAACCAGTCAAATTAACTAAATCAATTCTAACCACGATCCATAAAACCATAAATATATAAATAAACCTAAAAGACAAATGTATAAATAAAAATAAATTAAAAATTAAAAAATGTATGATATAAGATCATTATTATAAAACCGACGAACTTCAGTTTGTATTACTAACATGCATGTGAGCAATTGTGTTACTAATGCTAAATATTATGCCATTTTAACTTTAATGTAAAGTCTCGATGTTACTGATGTATATCGCTAGAAACTTATTTTCACTCAAGAATTGCCATATCCGTATTTCACGGTCTAACTTATATCGATGAAACTTGGACTCTTTTCAGTAAGTTTGCTGCTTACTTCTATAAAAATATAAATAAAAGTGAACAGTGAATATGTTAAAATATATCAGACAAATGACAGTGGCTCATGACCGCACGAGTCTCTTCCTTTTTTTTGGACACGCCTTCCAAACCAATTCTACAGGTCAGAGCAACTCATTTTTTGGGGGCAAAACCTTGCTGTAATTGATGTTATTCCTAACTCCCTACAATAACACTTCTACAACCGTGAAGAATTATCTCTCGAGGCCATACTCTGAATATTCTGACAGATAGCAACTCAATTGCGTAAAGAGACTTTCAATGCATTATATCACGGCACAAGTCGGAACATTCTTCCCCTTATAAGGAGTTGATATATTTTTGATTTCGTAAGACTACAAAGTTCAATCGATCCTTTTCCATATATACTGTTAAAACCTGTCGCACCCCCAGGTGCCCTACTGGTGAGGCCTTGGTACTGCCTGAGGGTGGTAGTTGTACCTTCTCTATAAACCACAAAAGACAATTGTGTTCCAAACTCAGGGTTTTATTCCCCGTCCGTGAGGTATTTTCTCCTTGGCAAAACAAAGCAAACAACCCACTTCGGGCATATAACAGAAATCAAAAGGTTAAACAAAATAGCTTACTTCAGCTTAAATGCAAAAAGAAAAGAATTAAACATTCTCAATGTTTTTCACAGGCTTTCCTTTTTTGCTGCTACAGCACAGCTCATTCACATGGTTTTCTGTGAGACACATTTTCCAGCCCACACCTTGTGACTCTTATTCAGGTTATCTTCAACCCTTTTCACCTTAAGGAAAATTCTGGGTCAATTACCGAGACTGAGCATTCCATGGGCTCAGGAACTGTTGCTAACTCTGTATTCTCATATTCCATAGATTCTGGTTCATTAACACTCACGTTTTCAAGGACAGCTGTTTCAAAAGGATAATGTAGGTTTTCCTCGTCAAGCAGGAAGTTATGCTGTCCTTCTGACTCAAAGCCTCCCTGGGAACTACCATATACTTTTGCATGAGGCTTATGAGAACTCAGCCCCTGCTGGTAAGCATAAGGACATTCAGGAACTTCCCTGGCTCTGCTGTTAGAGTGATTACGGTAGACTCTGAGCGTGCTCGGGTCTAGCCTTTTCCTCACAGCTGCCCTGGATTGCACTGCTCTATACGGAGGTTGCTCAAACTCTGGGAGTTTAAAGTGGATATTAGAATCTCTAGCTTCTCCAAGTAAGTGAGCTTCTTTTCTCCTGGGTTTTCTAGCACAAGGGAAGGGATTATTTCCAAAGCTTATTTCTGGGTGGCTTTTTCTATTGCTGCAGGGTTTTACCCACTCGGGTAGAAAACAGCCACTATCAAAATTTCTGGCTTTGTTACCTTGTACTGCAACTCTCCCACGTCTCTCGTGCTCTTCACACATGCATTCAATATCTGGCTTCTGCCTTCCAAATGTTTCACTCTGGGTTTGAGACTCACTCAGACCTTCATGTGGGCTTGCATGCTGTCCCAGTAATTCAGACTCTCTTTCATTCCACTTCCATACTTTTCCCAGCTTCTGCTGCGCTGACCGTTGTCTCCCTTGCTGTGAGACTTGCTGGTTCACCTCCTCTCCCTCTCTAACTATTTGGGAGCGTATTATATCTCTGTGTTTCTGGGCTCCACCTCTACCCAGCTGATTCCTATCAAGCAAAGCAAACTCCCTTTGCCTGCTATCTGGGTGTGTCTTCTCAGCCCTTACCCACGTGTGCCTAGGTTGTCTATAGCAACCATCTGACAGTTTTTTGTTTATCCTGTCATCTCTTCCCTGATCACTGCTGCTGATTTCCATTTTCTCAGGCTCCGATAGGATCACCTTGTGACAAACCTTATTTCCATTCAAGAGTTGCCATACCCGTATTTCACGGTCTAACTTATATCGATGAAACTTGGACTCTTTTCGGTGAGTTTTCTGCTTACTTCTATAAAAATACAAACAAAAGTGAACAGTGAGTATGTTAAAAACATCAGACAAATGACAGTGGCTCATGACCGCACGAATCCCTTCCTCTTTTTAGACTCGCCTATACAACCAATTCTATAGGTCAGATCAATTCATTTTTAGGGGCAAAATCTTGCTGCAATTGATATTGTTCCTAACTACCTGCATTAACGCTTCTGCAACCGTGAAGAATTATCTCTGAACACTCTGACAGATGGCAACTCAATTGCGTAAAGAGACTTCCAATGTTTATCTACATTATACCACGGCCCAAGTCAGAACAATCTTCCCCTTATAAAGAGTTGGTGTATTTTTTATTTTGATCTATGGTAAAGTGATGTTTGACTACAAGGTTCAATCGATCCTTTTCTATCATATCTTCTATCCATAATCTAATGTTAACCATGCCCTCGGCACTGCTTTGTTATACGTTACAGTGCACAACAATAATAGTGAAAGCCTTTGATAACACCTACTGTCACGAAATCTGAAAGATCTTGACTGAAGAAGAATCGCCGTATACTTCTCGAAGGAATTTTTGCAAAGACGCCCGCACTTGCGCTCTTGTGAATCGCGGGAAAAATGACGTCACTACCTACGTAATCATACACCTCACAGTTTACTTGCGAAAAGTACGGGCGTTGCAGATTACTATACTGAATGTGTTAAAAAGCAGAGAGCTCAGCACAGATCCCTGGAGTACTCTACTATTCACTTTTTTCCATTTAGAAAACTGTTCATTTAGCCCTACTCCTTGAGCCCCAGCTATCCCCATCTCCCTGTCCTCAGTATCTACTCTCCTGTCTCCTACATCCCTTCACCACATCCACCCAGCTATTTCCTTCTCTGATATTCATTAACCCTGCCTTTCCTCCTCCTTACCCCTGCATTCCTTCTTATGCCCCTCCCTCTCAACTGTTCCCTCTGTATGACCTCCTAACAGTCCTCCCCCAGCATCAGCTTCCTTGAAAAGACATTTATTTATTTATTTAGACAGATTTGTATGCCACCTTATCCTTCAATCAAGGTGGTCACGTCACAACACAAGTGGAGGGTTACATTTACATTTAACATTAGGGTACATGTAAACATTTAGACAGTACAGTTATGTAACAGTATTTAGACAATACAGTTTAGGTAACATTTAACATAAAGATATTTAGTAAGTGGTGTGATAAATTTGTGTGTGTGGCTGGGATGGGTGTGTACCAAAAGGATATCTATATGTATTTTTGACTACAGCAAGGCCTTTGATCATGTAAAGCATGAAAACCCCTAGGCCACATTAAGAAGCATGGGTATACCAGAACACCTCATAGTTCTTATGAGCAACCTTTTCATTGATCAAGAAGCAACAGTTAGAATGGAACAAAAATAAATAGAATGATTTAAATCAGAAATGGTGTACAACAAGGCTGCATACTTTCTCTTACCTATTTAATCTATATACCAAAGAAATCATCAGAGAAGCAGGACTGTATGAAGACATTCAAGATGTGAAGATTAATGAAGACTCATCAAAAACTTTGACAATGACACGTTACTGGCTGGAAGTGAAGCCGATCTACCATAAAACATTTGCTTATCAAGATCAAGGAACTTAGGACCAAATTTTGATTTAGGCAGGCTATGTGCCGCGTCAGCGCATAGCCTGCCCACCGACCCCCTTAACCCTGATTTTCACTTCTGCAGTGCCAGAAATGAAAATCCAGGTTATAGTAACATAGTAAATGACGGCAGATAAAGACCTGCGTCCCTCCACTATAGTTAGAGTCTCACCTGTGTTACACTACTGCCCCTTGTAAAGATGTTACATAGATATTGCATTATCTTTCAAACAAAGTGACAAATCTATTTTGAACGGAACCAGTGGTCTCAGCAAAAAATCGGCAATGCCTGGAATTTTCAAAGATGACTACAATCTCCGGGGACGGAGGAGTTTAAGAGCAGCATTTGAGATATCTACAACTTTGTATAAGATCTCACATTGAAGAATATTGAGATACACCTTTTATTATTATACAACTACAAGAGCCCAATCAATTCAGGAACCGCGTAGTGGTCGTTGATGTTAAGTGGGCATGCTTTTTGAAGGAGGAAAATTCCAGGCATTGCCAATTTTTTGCTGAAACCACTGGTTCCGTTCAAAATAGATTTGTCACTTTGTTTGAAAGATAATGCAATATCTATGTAACATCTTTACAAGGGGCAGTAGTGTAACACTGGTGAGACTCTAACTATAGTGGAGAGATGCAGTTTTTTTCGATTACGTAGTCAAACACCCTCTGATAATTGACCTAAATCCCAGGGCAGATAAAGACCAGCATGGTCCATCTAGTCTGCCCAGCACGATGGCAAGAGTAGGTGCACCTGCCGCTCCGTGCAGGCCACCTCTCCCCATGTCCTTGTTTAGGGGTGAAGCCACCACTCCATGCAGGACACCCCTATTTGTTGAGAAATTAGATAGTTCCGTTTATTTTGATTTTATCCTGCTGCTGTAAAGGGCTCCACTGTGTCTGCCCCATGCCATTTTGAATTCCGTTACCGTGTTTGCCCCTACCACTTCCATCGGGAGTGCATTCCAAGCATCCACCACCCTTTCTGTGGAAAAGTATTTCCTGATATTGCCTTTCAATTTATCCCCTTGCAGCTTCATGTTATGCCCTCTAGTTTTACAGCTTCCCCATCTTTGGAAGAGGTTTGTTTGTTCATTATTTCCCTTTAAGTATTTAAAGGTCTGAATCATATCTCCCCTGTCCCTCCTCTCCTCCAAAGTGTACATGTTTAGGTCTTCAAGTCTCTTCTCATAAGAATTCTGATGCAGGGTCCAAATCATTTTTGTCGCCTTCCTCTGAACAGTTTCCAGTCTTTTTACATTCTTCGCAAGATACGGTCTCCAAAACTGAACACAGTATTCCAAGTGAGGCCTCACCAGTGACTTGTACAGTGGCATAAGTACCTCTTCCTTTCTGCTGGCGATTCCTTTTTGTATGCAGCCCAACATCCTCCTGGCTTTTGCCACCGCCTTGTCGCACTGTTTTGCCACCTTGAGATCTTCAGAAATAATCACACCAAGGTCTTTCTCCTGATCCATGCACACCAACCTCTCGCCCCCTATCGCATACATTTCCCTTGGATTTCTGCTACCCAAGTGCATAACTCTGCACTCCTGTGCATTAAATCTTAATTGCCAAGCATTAGACCATTCTTCCAGCTTTTGTAGATCTTTCTTCATGTTAACCACTCCCTCGGCTCAGGGGAGTCCACTCTGTTGCAAATTTTCGTGTCATCTGCAAAAAGACAGACTTTTCCATTCAGCCCTTCAGCAATATCACTCACAAATACATTGAACAGTGCCAGGCCCAGGACCGACCCCTGGGGCACCCCGCTAATCACCTTCCCTTCATCCAAGTGAGCTCCATTTACCATCACCCTCTGTCATCTGTCAGTCAACCAATTTCTGATCCAATTTACCATATTAGGATCCATCCCCAAGCTACTGAGTTTATTGATAAGCCTCCTATGAGGAACAGTATCAAAGGCTTTGCTGAAATCCAGGTAGATGACATCCATCGCATGCTCCTGATCTAGCTCCCTGGTCACCCGGTCAAAGAACTCAATCAGATTTGTTTGGCAAGATCATCCTTCAGTAAAACCATGTTGCCTCGGGTCTTGCAACCTGTTGGTTTTGAGAAAGTTCACTATTCGCTCTTTCAGGAGTGCCTCCATTACTTTTCCCGCCACCGAGATAAGGCTCACAGGCCTGTAGTTTGACACTTCTTCCCTATCACCACTTTTGTGTAGAGGTATGACAACAGCCATTCTCCAGTCCTGAGGAACCTCTCCTGTTTCCAAGGATCTGTTGAAAACATCCTTTAATGGCCCTGCAAGAACCTCTCTGAGCTTTTTCAGTATCCTGAGATGTATTCTATCCGGTCCCATGTCCTTGTCCACTTTCAGTTTTGCAAGTCACAGGTGGTCACAGGTGGTGGACTCGGCCATTTTATTGAAGTCGGTGTTTTTGAAGTTTAGAACTTTGAACTTGCTATGATTGGCCTGTACCATAGCTTTTATCTCAAACCACACCATGTGATGATTGCTGCTGCTCACAGGGGCACTCACGCAGACATTCGACACGCTATCACCGTTGGTGAGCACTAAATCCAGCATTGCGCTTTCCCTGGTTGGTTCAATTACCATTTGTCTAAGTAACGCATCTTGGAGAGCATCCAAAATTTTTTTGCTTCTTTCCAGATTTGCAGAAAGAGTAATCCAATCCACATCAGGTAGATTAAAGTCACCCAATATGATCGCTTCTCCCTTTGTGGCTATCTTGGCAATATCTATAATCAATTCATTATCTATCTCTTCAATTTGTGTCGGAGGTCTGTAGAATACAGCAGTATGGATGACAGTGCCATCACCTCTTTCCAACACAATCCAGAGCACTTTTTCTTTTCCCCATGCCTCCTGCATTTCAGTAGCTTTAATATTGCTTTTGACGTACAAGGCTACTCCTCCTCCTCTTCCATTTTCTCTGTCTTTTCTGAATAGATTATAGCCAGTGATGGCTATATCCCAATCATGCGATTCATTAAACCATGTTTCTGTAATGGCCACAATGCCCAAATCCATTTCCACCATTAGGGCTTCCAGGTCTGGAACTTTGTTGGCTATGCTTTGAGTATTTGTGCTCATTGATTCCAGCATTTAACTGGCTTGTGTGTATTTAGCATTGATTTTGTTCTGCCTACATCTTCCCACTTGTTTTTGATGTGTGGTTTAAAAGTGTGGTTGTTTCTGATTTTAATCTGCTTTTGCAGGGGGTGACGTCCAGAGCTTGAACTTCTACATCCGTCACCCCCTTTTTCTAGTTTAAATGCATATCCACATATTGCTTGAATTTTTCACTTAGGATTCTTTTCCCTGTGACAGGGAGATGTAGTCCATCAGCACAGTATAGTCTCTTGTTGTTCCATCTGTTACCCCAGTCGCCAATAAATCTGAATCCTTCTTGTTTGCACCAGGTCTGGAGCCATGTATTAAAGCTGTTAATGCGATGCAGCCTTTTTGCCCCCTTACCAAGCACAGGTAGAACCTCTGAGAATGCTACAGTGTTAACAATGGGCTTGAGTTTCTCTCCCAGAGATTGGAAGTCCTTTTGGACTATAGAGGCACTGTTTCTAGCCAGGTCATTTGTGCCCAAGTGGATAACAACATCAAGTTTGGAGTGTTCACTTTCTGTTCTAAGTACTTCAACAATGTGGTTTGTATTCCTGCTGGCTGAAGAGCCTGGGAGGCACTTGACTATCTTCTCTCCTTTGAACTGTGTTCCCAAGTTGGTGCCACTGATGATGGAATCACCAAGTAGTAGTAGTTTGCTGTTTGGTGAGGTTTTCTTCATATTTGGTCCTTTAGCAGGAGATTGGGCATTGTCTGTCTCATTTAGGGGCCCTTCAGTTTCTTTGGATTGGGCATCCTCATTCGCCAAGGCAGAGAAGGTATTATGCAGGGATATCTCCTGATGCAAAGGATGCCTCTGTGTCACAGGTCACAATCTACCAGAACCCACTGTGATCCATTTGTTCCTGGGGTGTTTCATTCTTTGTGGGAGCGGTGGTGGACTTTGTTCAGTTTGTATCTTAGAAGAGGTGTGCTTCATTGCAGTCAGTTCCTCCCTCAGTTCCTCATCCTCATTAGCCAAGGCAGAGAAGGCATTATGCAGGGATATCTCCTGATGCAAAGGATGCCTCTGTGTCACAGGTCGCAATCTACCAGAACCCATTGTGATCCCCTTGTCCCTGGAGTGTTTGATGCTTTGTGGGAGCGGTAGTGGACATTGTTCAGTTTGTATCCTAGAAGAGGTGCGCTTCATTGCAGCCAGTTCCTCCCTCAGTAGGGTCACCTCTTTATGCATGGCAGCTAGGTCTTCCCTTAGTAGAGTCAGTTTTTTATGCATGGCAGATGACCTGAGGCACATAGGACAAGCTCTGAGGTTCCAAATGATTCGTCTTGGAATGAAAGTACTGCAGTTATTGCACTGAATACATGACATGCTGAATAAGCAGTCCTAGAAGGAGAAGAGGAAGAAGAAGAAAGAAGGAAGAAGATGTGGGCTATAACCCAAGTTAAAGGGATAGATGGCAACGTATGTGAGTACTATATAGGCAATGCAGCCCCTGGGGTGGGTGGGAACCTAAGTGTCTCTGGCCAGTAGGCTGTTCCTGAACTGGGAGCACCCACAGATATCTTCTCCAAGGCTACCCAGAAAAGCAGTCAGTCAGTTTATCCCCAAGCTTAATTTATAAGCACAGTTAAACTTAATATTAGCAATTCTCACAAAACAGACAGTTAAGCTCTATATTGGTAGCTAGAAACCAGCAGAGATGAGAAAGAAAATTAGAGTCTTAGCTTTGTGAAAGATCCACAGCTCATGCAGCCAGCCTCAGACCTGTAGGTGTGGCCACTGGCCAGGTGTAAGATGGGAGCAAAAACCTTTCACCTCTCCCTCCATGAAAAAGCAAGCTTTCTCCACAAATTTAAACCTTTGTTATCTGGATACTCAGGTCCCAGTAGGTTGAATATCCCCAAGCTTAATTTATAAGCACAGTTAAACTTAATATTAGCAATTCCCACAAAACAGAGAGTTAAACTCTATATTGGTAGCTAGAAACCAGCAGAGATGAGAAAGAAAATTAGAGTCTTAGCTTTGTGAAAGATCGACAGCTCATGCAGCAGGCCTCAGACCCGTAGTGTGGCCACTGGAAAAACCTCGCCTATCTTTTAGGCACAGAGGGCTAAGCAGGTAGCATCAAAAATCGCTGCTACCTGCTTAGCCTTTTCCTCTGCCCCCGCTCCATCCCAGAATGCCCCCAACATGCCCCGATGCTAACCGCATAGCATCTGAGCACATTAGGGACTTATAAGGGATTTTCAAAAGGAACTACCCATGTAGGTGCCTTTCGAAAATCACGGATAAGGCATCTACATGGCTAATTAGGGCAGTTATCTGTGTAAATGCCTTTGAAAATGCCACCCATTGTCTTAAAATGTTTGTATCAATAATCAATAAAGAAACAATAAGCAGTCAAGAAATCTGATGGCACATTGCTCTTGGCAGACAAGTAGTCAAGAAATGCAATGGCTCATTGCTCTTAGCAGGGCAGCTATGAAGGACCTAGACAAGATTCTCAAGTGCAGAGTTGTATCTCTGAATACAAAGGTTTTACTTGTCCAAGCCATGGTATTTTCAATAACGTCATATGGATGTGAAAGTTGGACAATGAAGAAGAAAGACAGGAAGAAAACTGATGCCTTTGAATTATGGTGCTGGCAAAGAATATTGGGCCCGATATTGAGATGGGCAGGCTAAGCGCCACCGCGGCGCATAGTCTGCCCGCCAACCCAGGCAGCGATTTTCATTGCTACCCACATAACCTCTGCATCTTAAAGATAGGCGAGGCTTTTCCTCGCCTATCTTTAAGATGCAGAGGGCTACACGGGTAGCAACGACAGAAGCTGCTACCTGTGTAGCCCTTCCTCTGCCCTGGAACACCCCTAACATGCCCCGATACTGTGCAGATAGCATTGGGGCACGTTAGAGACTTAGCTGAGATTTACGAACGGCACTACCTGTGTAGGTGCCATTTGAAAATCCAAGTTAAGGTCTTTACACGGGTAACTAAGGGCTGCCCAAAGAACAAATGAGCCAGTACTAGAAGAGATAAAATATAAGTTTTGTTTAGTGGCTCAGATGACAAGACTTTAAATTTCCTACTTTGGACACATCGTGCAAAGAGAGAGATCATTCAAGAAAGATGTCATTCTTGGCATGGTTTAAGATCAGTGCAAAAGACGAAGGCCAGTAATGCAATGGATGTATACAATAACAGCAACTATGGATGCTACTCTATCAGCAATTTGCCACCTGACTGAAGACTAACACAGATTAGGACAACTATGCAGAGGGTTGCCATCAGTCGGCATGACTCAACAGCACTTAACAACATTCAGCAGAGGCAGCCAGTGCTTTTAAAGTGGCTGGCCACCATTGCTGAAAGTAAAATTGGATATTTAGCACTGGAGTCTATCCAGCATCTGGTGCCATAAGGACCATAAGGACTTACTAAGTGTCTACCTCAAAACTACCAACAGTAACATCCAAAAACATCAACTACCCAACCCGGCTCACAAGCCACAGCCACACAATATGAAACCCATCATTATCCACCACAAGAGCCATCACACCTGGAAATTCATCTCTACAAGCTAACTAATCACAGATTCTCAGCCTTTACTCAAGCCGCTGTATTCCATACTTATTAAACACTCTTCATCTCCTAACAACTCTACCTCTCCCTCAGCAAACCATAATGTTTAGCTACCATCTACTTGCAACCCTTCTTCTGACACTTATATTCACACTTTAACACTCCACCACACTTACCACCATAGCTCAACATATCCCAGTAATCTCCAGAACACATTGCCATCACTACCACAACTCACAGTACAGTCCCTGAACTAGAAACCACAACAAACTCATACAAATTCAACCCATCCTACATATCCTCAACAAGCAAAGAACCAGTCTAAAAAACAAGCAATACCTCAGGTGCTCCCTCATCAATGCATGCTCGGTGCGCAACAAAATCCCAGTCATCACCAAAATACTCCTGAAGGATGAACCATATCTACTATGCATAACAGAAACCTGGCTGACATCTATAGACACCGTACTCCTCAACCAACTCACAACTTCAGAATACACAGCCCTTAACTGCCCTCGCACAAGCAAAAGAGGAAGAGGAGTCCTAATTATCACCAGAATCAATTTACACTTCAGAATCTCAGAGGCTGCATCAACAGCCGACAGATTATCAATAACCAATGGCCACATCACCATATGCCTAATTTACAGAGCACCCTCAACCAACACCAACAACTTAGTCAACATCCTAGGGACAGCAAGCTTAAGCAAGACTCCAAGCAAACCATTACTTCTTCTAGGAGATTTCAGTCTAACCACGCTACCCAAAAACTATGTAAACACATTTCTCAAGGTGATGGATATTCTAGACTACCGACAAATAGTAAACATTCCCATTCACATAAAAGGAAACACACTAGACCTCATATTCATTCCAAAAATCCTAACATCAGACAATACTTCAGTCACACAAACAATCGCCAGTCCCGTGGTCTGACCACATCAGAATTGACTTTGCCACCCCCTTCTTATCTAACACATCCACCAAATATCCCATCCATGCCTCAAAATGCAGATTCCATACCTTTGACAAGAAAGCCTTCCTTCAAGAAATTACCCCTCACCTACAATCCAGTACCACCAACATAGAAATTATGATCACAAACTGGGATCAGACACTAGGTAGGAAGTAGGGGAGGAGGAGTGGCACTATATGTAAAAACTACTATTAAAGCTTTGGAATTACAGAGTTTAAAAGGGAGAGGGGAGGCATTGTGGGTTAAACTAGAAAGAGGGAAAGAGAAATCTATTTACATTGGTATGATATACAGACCTCCCTCACAAGAGGAAGAGGTGGACAGAGAGTTAATTGAAGACATGTGCAGCATTGCTAGGAAAGGGGAAGTGCTACTGATAGGAGATTTCAATATGCCAGATGTTGATTGGCACATTCCTGCTGCAGTATCATGTAGAAGTAAGGAGATCCTGGATTCTCTACAGGGAGAACTATTCAGGCAATTGGTAACAGACCCCACACGTGAAGGGGCCATACTGGACTTGGTGCTTACCAATGGTGAAAGTGTTTCTGATGTTGTAGTGGGAGATCATTTTGCATCCAATGATCACCAGATGGTGTGGTTCAGTATTAGGACTAGGGCTGTTAGAATCCATTCAAAGGCGAGGCTCTTAGACTTTAGGAAGACTAACTTTGCGAAGATGGGCCAATACCTCAGGGAGTCGTTAGTTGGATGGGAACAGCTGAGGGATATAGAAAAACAGTGGGAAAAACTGAAAGGGGATATTTTAAGGGCAACCAAACTTTTTGTTAAAATGGTAAATAAAAGGAAAAGGAAAAGGAGACTGCTATGGTTTTCAAAAGAAGTAGCTGAAAAAGTGAAGAAAAAGAGGGAGGCCTTCATGAAATACAAGAGATCACAGAGAAAGGAAGACAGGTATCTGTATTTGGAAAAACTTAGAGAAGCTAGCAAAGTAGTCAAGAAGGCAAAGATTCAAAAGGAGGAGGAAATAGCCAATGCAATAAAATGGGGGGATAAGACATTTTTCAGATATATTAGTGAGAAGAGGAAGGGCAAGAGTGGTATTGTCAGACTCAAGGGTGCAGGGGAGGAATATGCAGAAACTGATAAGGATAAAGCGGAATTGCTTAACAAATATTTTTGTTCTATGTTCACAGATGAAGAACCAGGAGCAGGACCTCAGAAAACACCCACAAATAGGAACAGAAGCAAAGGACATTTTGAACAATTTTCAAAAGACTGTGTTCGTGAGAAACTATCTCAACTTAAAGTTGCGGAGGAGTGGCCTAGTGGTTAGGACAAGGTACTTCGGGCCGGGGGTTCAAGTCTCACCTGGGGACAGCAATCTCAGGCCGGAGGGACTGGGATTTCTAGTCCTATAGGCACTCCTTGTGGTCTTGGGCAAGCCACTTAACCCTCCAATGCCCATGTTCCCTGTAAGTATTAGCATATGTGTGTCATATCCCCTCCTGTTAAATGTATCTCCCAATTGACCGCTTTGACCCGGTGAAAAGCGGGATATAAATACAGCTAAATCAATAAATAAATAAATAAAGTAGACAAAGCGATGGGACCGGATGGGATACACCCGAGAATACTGAGGGAACATTCTAGCAGCTCCACTGAATGCCTCGTTGGAGTTGGGAGTGGTGCCAAAGGACTGACGAGAGGCTCATGTGGTGCCTTTACACAAAAGCGGAAGTAAGGATGTGGTTGAAAACTACAGGCCGGTTAGTTTAACTTCGGTGGTGAGTAAATTATTGGAAACGCTGCTGAAAGAGAAAATAGTGAGGTTTCTGGAGTCCAGCGGATTACAGGATCCGAGGCAGCATGGATTCACCAGAGGCAGGTCTTGTCAGACAAATCTGATTGACTGGGTGACCAGGGAGTTGGACCGAAGGAGAGCCCTAGATATGGTGTATTTAGATTTCAGTAAAGCCTTTGACACTGTTCCTCACAGGCGACTTATAAACAAATTGAGCACCCTAGGGATGGACCCTAAAGTTACTTCTTGGGTTAGAAATTGGTTGGGTGGGAGGCGACAAAGAGTACAAGTAAATGGAGCTCACTCTGAGGAGAAGGATGTTATCAGTGGTGTGCCCCAGGGATCTGTCCTTGGTCCGATTCTTTTTAACATCTTTGTTAGTGATATAGCGGAAGGGCTTTCAGGTAAGGTTTGCCTCTTTGCGGATGATACTAAAATCTGCAATAGAGTAGACACCCAGGAAGGGGTAGATAACATGAAGAGGGATCTAGCTAAGCTTGAAGAATGGTCTAGAATTTGGCAGCTGGGATTTAATGTTAAAAAATGTAAGGTCATGCATTTGGGCTTCAGCAATCCAAGGGAACAATATAGTATACAGGGTGAAGTACTTTTGTCCACTAAAGAAGAGCGAGACCTAGGCGTGGTTGTGTCTGATGATCTTAAAGTAGCTAAACAGGTAGAATAGGCGATGGCAAAAGCTAGAAGGATGCTTGGGTGCATACAGAGAGGAATGGCTAGCAGAAAAAAGGAGGTGATAATGCCTCTGTATAAGTCTGTGGTGCAACCTCATTTGGAGTATAGTGTGCAATTCTGGAGACCGCACCTTCAAAAGGATGTGAACAGGATGGAGTCGTTGCAGAGGGTGGCTACTAAAATGATTAGTGGTCTTCATTATAAAGCATATGAGGACAGACTGAAATCTTAATATGTACACCTTAGAGGAAAGGCGGGATAGAGGTGTTATGATTGAGATGTTTAAATACCTCCGTGGCATAAATGTTCAGGGAGAGAGCCTCTTTCAATTGAAAGCAAGTTCTGCTACGAGGGGACATGGGATGAGGGTGAAGGGAGATAGATTCAGGACTGATATGAGGAAATATTTCTTTACAGAAAGAGTAGTAGATCTGTGGAATAGTCTCCCAGTGGAGGTGGTAGAGATGAGGACAGTAACTGAATTCAAAAAATCATGGGACAAACACAGAGGATCTCTAAAGTTAAAAAGGTGACTGTTGTAGTTGTTATGGAAGGACAGACTAGATAGGCCATGTGGTCTTTTTCTGTTGTCATATTTCTATGTTTCTATGTTTCTACTATACAATGCAGCATCAATGCCCCTGACCAAATCTTCACCAAAACCCAAACCAAATGCCACTTGGTACACCAAAGACCTCAGGAACTTAAAACAAGAACTAAGAAAGATCGAAACAAAATGGAGAGTATCCAAGCAGCCTGAACTAAAAACAAAATTCATACAAACACTAGAGCATTACCATAACAAAGTGAATGATGCAAAAAGAGAGCATCATACAAAAATTCTAACTTGTGCCCTAAACCATCCAAGAGAGCTATTCAGCATAGTGAAATCTCTAACTATGCCTACCAGTCAGGAGACACTGCAAGACTCTCCACACCCGCAAATCCTAGCAAAGTTCCTCTGTTTTCATCTAAGTGTTTGCCCATGGCTTTTGCCCTCTGCTGGTTTTCCTCCTTGCCTGTTTGTTGCGGAAGGCCTTCCCCTCCTGCCTTCCTATTAATGGCTAAACCCTTATTAATATTGACCCCTATCTTTTTAGCAGTGAATAATAAACTAAATGGATAGTGCTGCTGACTTGGCTACTGATTACTCTATATATTCAGTGCCACTGTCTATATGGAATAAGTTAAGTACCATGCCAGTGCTTAACTTAATCCAATGACTGCCAGCTGAAAAGCCAGCTCTTACAGAATAAGGTCATGAAATACCTCAAAATGAATTTTGAAACATAAATGTTTATAATAGTCTGAATAGTCTTTATTGACTCCTTAATCATTTGCGTGTGTGTGTGTGTGTAGAGGTAGATTACTTATATATTATACAAGTTTTGAATGGTGGATTCTAGTCTGGAGATTATTTGACAGGACTTAAAAAATGAATATACTTCTAGAGCTTGCTGCAATATAAATATGCTTATCATGTCTAAAACAAGTATACTTTTTACTTTGTCTGCAGACATGTGCAATAGTGATATACCATTCAATTTTCTTCTTGGATTGAGAAACATATATAGGTAAATATGCATGACTGCTGAAAATACGTCAATCTTCAAATGTGCTCTTATCTTCCTCCCAGTTCCATCTTCCTCCCAAGCAGTCAGTTTGTCATCTGGTCTCAATTCATTCCAGACTGCTGACACCTGATACCTTGAAAGACTAAATGGGCATCCAAATCAAAGCTGATGTAGCACAGCCCTTCTCACAACACAGCTCAGAACAAAAAAGATTTCTATGACAAAGTAGTGTTCTCTGCCTTGTAAAGCAAGAATTATTCTCCATTACACTTGTTCCTTCCTTCTTTAAACAGTTCCCATGATTATAATGTGCAGAATCAGCAGACAGAAGCCCATAGAAGGGAGAGTGCATCATAATAATTCCTCCCTCGCAAATATATTTTTTAAAAAAAACATTTATATGCATAAAAGAGAGATTTTTAAAATTGCCTAGAATATATGTAGGTAAATGAGTGCATAAAGCCTAATATACATATGCATTTGTTTGCCTGACATAAGTAGAGCTATTCTTAGGAGCATGGTTGAAGAGAGGTTAGCTTTACTTACATAAAATAAATTGGGAAATTTGTGAATTTAAAATAGTAGATGTAAATATATGCATAGACTTTCCATGGGGTAATTTCCATGTGCATGTTTTCCATTTGAAAATCTGTGCAACTTTGAGTTTCCCTCTCTCTGGCTTTGAATGTAAATATATGCCTTGTGCTGTGCTTAGGATTATGGTTTCCATTTTTATACTGCAAATTTGTCTTGCTTATTGATATTAAATTACCTTTCTTTGTCATTTTTCTGTTTTCTTATCTTTCCTTCTTATTGTGGTCTAAGAGGACTCTCAACCAGACTTGTTTTCATTATGATATATTTCTGGCATGATATATTTCTGTTTATGGGGATATTATTCCTTTATATCATGCCGATATAATGAAAATGTGAAATTCAATTAAAAAATAAAACATAAGTTGTGTCATTTATGCATATACTTCCCATACAAGTTTGGCAGCCTGTTGTAAAATTATCGGGCCTGATATTTAAAGGGATTAACACAGTTAGCAGACCTGATAACCACATTAGTCACCTTGGCCAGGATATTCAGCAGCACTAACATGAATATCTGCAGGTGCTGCCCAACATGCCCCAATGCTAGCCAGCTAGCATCGGGGCATTCCAGGGGCAGAGCTGAGGCAGCACCAGATGATAACTGGGCCGCAGCGATATTGAGCCACGGTCTGTTTATTGCAATGCAGCGAAAATTAGGCACTTTAAAGGCCGGTCTAACTTTCACCACAAAAGCTAACCGAGAAGTGACTGAATATCACTGCTGCTTGGTTGGCTTCATCACTATCTGGCTGACTTAGATATTTAATGCCGGTGGCCGGATATGGCCCAAGCATTGAATATCAGGGTATACAGTTCAGTGGTGCTGGCTAGCTGCTTTAGCAGCACTAGCTGTCGCTGCTGAATATCAGGCCAATCTAGTCTATGACTTATTCAAAATTGTAGAGTTAGTGATATATAAATGGACAGCCTTATACAGTATGAGAGTCTCTGTGCTTAACATCATTACTATAATAAAAGTTTCAAAATGAGAATGAGGTAGATCTTAGCAACAATGAAACAATGTGAATCCTGTATATTACAACGTTTTGCGCTCGTTGGAGTATTTACAGATTTTTTGCTGGTAGACCCTGCAACAAGCTGTTGCAGTAGTCAAAATGTTGGGTGATGATGGCTTGTATAACTGATCTAAAATAGTTTGCTTCAAGGAAAAGTCTCAAGTGTTGTATGGTCTTTAGTTTGTATAGGATTGTTCAAGCTGTTTGCTTCAGGTGGGGTATCATGCTGAGTGATGTAACAAGGATTATGCCAAGGTGTTTTACCTCTTGCTTGACTGGAATTTTAGTGTTGCTAATGGTGATAGTTTAGGGTACAGTTATGTTTTGGTTCCTTGTGATGTGGAGGGCTTCTGTCTTGTTGAAATTTAAGCTAAGATTGTTGGATTTCAACCAGGAGTCAGTTTCATTAGTGCAGTCGGCTAGGTTATTGTAGTTGGGGTTGTTTACATCTATTGGGAGAGACAGCATAATGTCATCCACGTAGATATAGTATTGAATGTTGTGCTTTCTGAACATGTGGGTGATGGGCTGTATGTAGAGATTGAATAGGAGGGTGGAGAGGGCGGAGCATTGCGGTATACCTTGGTCTTGTGGGAAGGTGTTTGGGGGTTCTTCTCCTATTTGGATCTGGAGCTTGCAGTCTGTGATGTAGGATTTAAACCAGAGTAGAACCATTCCACCCAGGCCAAGGTATTCCAGTCTTGAGTTGAGGGTTTTGTGGTTAATATTGTCAAAAGCTGAGGCAATGTCTAAGAAAACTAGGAGGAATGCATGGTTGGGGTTATCTATGCCTCGGATAAGGTTGTCAGTTAGGGCTAGGAGCAGGGTTTTGACCACATGGAATGGGCAAAAACTATATTGGTGCATGTCTAGGGGGACGTTGATATCTAGGTAGTCTTGGAATTGGTTAAGGACAGTTTTTTCAATTATTTTAGCAACAAATGGGATACTTGCTATTGGTCTGTATGAGTTTGGTTCATTTCTGTTTAGTACTCTATTCTTTAGTACGGGGTGAACGGAGGATGTATTTAGATCAATGGGCATGCCGCCTTGGAGTAGGGATTGGTTTATTATTTGGAGGAGGTATGGGGCGAGTTTGTTTTTTGTGGCTTTGATCCATGATACAGGGCATGGATCCAGGGGGGAGGTGGTTGTGTTAATATTAGATATTATCTTTAGTATGTGTTTTTGGTCTAGTGTGCAGAATGTAGTCCAGATGCTGGGATTTGTTGGGGTACATGTGAGCAGGGGGTGAGGTTGTGGTTTTTGCTTTTCAGTTTTTGGCAAAGTAGTTGGCGAGGATGCAGGGTTCTATGCTGCATATGTCTGAGTCATTTGAATATGAGCCCTTATTCTCAAGGAATAAACCGAGTATAGCTACAGCCATTCGGGTCAATATTTGAAAGCCCTTATCCAGTTAGCAGCACCTGCTAAACAAATAAATGCTATTGAGAGTGATAGTCTATATGGATACTATATGGATAGTACTACTGAACTCTCTCTAATTGCTTCGGCACTTTCTGAATAGGGTTGATGCAGTCCAGTGGTAGAGTGAGGGTAGAGCTGCAAGTTATCCATATAGCAGTGATTTTCAGCACTGCTATAAAAATATCTAATTGTATAACTTAGGACAACTAAAAACTGCTCTAAATGGCTATCCAGCTAGTTATCTGTAGAAGGCTACTGAAAGTTGCTGCTATATGGATAGTACCGGTGCTGACCACAGTGACTGGATATTTAGCACTGACCACTATCGGAATACTGGTGCTGAATATCTGTTTTTTATATAACTGTGGTAGAATAGACATTTTAAGTGACAATTACCTCTTTTACTTCCTCCAAGCATCAGTTATATTGTGGAATACCACAGGTTTCTGTTTATTCTTTTTTTGGCCTCCCTTGGTGCAGAGCCTGGGTGTCTCGACTACTATTATGCCAAGAACATCCAACTAGTGGCCTATCTACATCCTTTGTCACTGGATCTTTCAGTGCTGCATAGAAGACTGAGGGCTATGGCAGAATAATTAACATCTAAAGGTTTGAGACTTAGGAGGTTAGTTATCAAAGTGCATTATTTCATCTTTTTGGGTAATATTAGCAGGATTTCACTGCCCATCTTGAAAATACTTAACTAAAACAAGTCAGTTTGTTGTACTTGTATGGGCATACAACACCCTCACAGACATCGAGAATACTTTGCATTAACTATTTAAGTAGTGTTGGTGAAGAGGTATCAGTCACTCTTGGTGAACCTTTTGTGATCCATTCCATTAACTATTATGTCCCTAGCCCTCCCAGCTGAGAATTTCCATATTAAACACAGAAATCATAATAATCACTCCAACAGCAAAACTCTCATAATGAACAAACAAGCCCAGTAGAAACAAGAGAGTGGCAGGGCAGTTGTTCACACCAAGCAGGAATAGCTAAAATAGTACCAACTACAACACAGCAGGGAACTGACACTAACCCAGGCTCTCTCAAGCCATTCCTTGGGACACACTTAGCCAGTCAGGTTTTAAGGATAGTCACAATTAATATGCATGAGAGAAATTCACATCCATTGCCTCCATTATATGCAAGTCTCTCTCGTACTTATTTATTATGGCTATCTTGGAATTTATGTCCCCGCTTGGCCCTTAAAAACCTAGAAGGCTCTTCTAAGTATCTAAGCATGAAGATTCCTAATCTCTGCAAGTGGACCAGTGCAAGGTGGCAATGGGTGATGTCACTGATGGAATCTAGTGCAGAGGCAGCCCCCACCTTTAGCTTTTCTTGAAGCTTTTGGAAGTGCTCTGCCCACATATGCGCACCTGTCCCCGCCTGCTGCTGTGGGACTGCCTCAATCTATTAATAAACCTGAATGTAGAATATGACTCCTTGGGGAGTTTGTAAGGAGTCATATCTTGCTGCCCATGGAGAACCCCTGCTACAGGTAACTTAATTTTCTCTGTTGACAAACAGGATAGGGAATACTCACATATGGGAATCTTTAGCTACAAGCCACCTTGAAAAGAAAAAAGGGGAAACCAATGTACTGTACAAGAATGATGCTGTAACTGGCAGAAACCAACACATTTTTTGGTGTGCAACTAGCCTTTTCCTGATCTTTGTTTTTATTTTTTGTTTAAGCAACCTGGAAACAAAAATAAATGGGCCTGGTGGGATAGAGTTGGATTCCATTCCCCAAAAAGACTTTGGAGGATGGAGTTGCTAAACCCACTGTCGTATCAGGAGTCTCTTTCCAAACAATAATAGGATATTAATATAGACAAATGTCCATGTTGTAGCCTTACAAATCTCCTCCATGGAATATGATCTCAGGTGGGCTACTGACCCATCCATAGCTCTGGCATTCTGAGCCATGACATGTCTCTCCAGGGTCAAACCTGCCTGGGCATAAGCAAAGACGATCCAATCTGCTAGCCAATTTGATAATATGTGGATGGACTTTCTAAGGACTTTAGATCACTCCAAATAGAAGACCAAGACTCTCTTGCAATCCTAACTGTGTAATGCATGCTCACATTTGTGGGCATCAGATCTGGAGAAAAAATGTTGGCAGGATGATTGACTGCTTAAGGCTGAAATCTGACACCAGGTTAGGCACTTCAGTTCACTATTATCTAGTAGCTCAAAAGGAGCTTTCATTAGCTGGGATAAGACCACATTCAAGACACTGCTGGTGCCTTGATAGGAAGCTTTTCCTTTTTCATTATTTTAATTGTATATCACTCTGCCATGTTACTATAGGTGGTATATTAAATAAAATACAGTCAAACCTCGGTTTTCATTTGCCCCGGTTTTCATACGCTTCGGTTTTCAACGTCTTTTCTGACTGAGATTTTGTCCCGGTTTTCATGCATTGCTTCGGTTTTCAACGTCTTTTGACTGAGATTTTGTCCCGGTAGCAGGGAAGAAAAGCTGTCAACGTAAGCAGGAGATGTTGCATGAATGTGGGAGGCAGTTCTTTCTCTTGCAGGGTACGTCTGAAGCTATATCATTAAGATTTTCTGCCATTCTGAAGCATTGAGCAGATAATGTAAAGGTATTTTAATGGACTGAATTCAATGTGATTCCGAAGAGAGCTGGGCACAGCAGCTTGTCAGGGGTGGCTAAGGCCAGATGTTAACATACTGTACTGTACAGTACTGTACTTAGCTTGCTTTCAGTGATGTTAAATGTTCATTTATCCATTTCATTAGTCATTTATATTTATTTCTCATTGTTTTCTGTATGTAAAAATATAGTTATTCTCTATAAAATGTATTTTTTGTGAATATTTTTGGGTGTCTGGAACGGATTAATTGGATTTACATTATTTCTTATGGGAAATATTGCTTCAGTTTTCATACGTTTCGGTTTTAGTCAGACTTTTTCGAACGGATTAATCATGAAAACCGAGGTTTGACTGTAAACCATAAACCATTCATAAGAAGCAAGCCCCACATAAAATGGGTGGCTAAAGGCTGTAGAAAGATGGGCCTATGTTCCACAAACTGGTGATATGCGCCTATTGCACTGAGGTGTATCCTTGAGTTGATTTTCAGACTTGACTGATAGATGTAGAAGGTATTCAAGCAGTTTTTGTGTGGGACAAGTGGAAGGATCTACAGCCTTTTCATCACACCAGATGGCAACCTTTTCCACTTGAAACTATATGACCTCCGAGTAAAATCTCTCTTGGAAGCCAGAATGACATTGGCTATGCTTATCGGCAGATCGAACAAGGACAGTTCCTCAAATCCAAACAAAGAAGGTGAGGGACTTGGAGTGGGAATGCAACAGTGTTCTCTGATCCAATGTGATTAGAGTTTGCAAATTGCTTTGCCTGATAGTTTCCTCCACTGAGAGCTCAAGGAGAAGAAGTCTGTGGTTGATTGGACCAGTAAGATGCTATGAAAATCATGGTTCCTTTCTCATCTGAGTTTCAGGAGAGTTTACACTATGAGAAGTATTGGAAGATAGGCATACAGAAGATCCTTCCCTTGTTGTTGTTAAGTGCCATCGAGTCAGTGTCAACTCATGGTGACCCTCTGGATAGCTGTCCTAAACTGTACTCTGTCTTCAGTCTGGTCGCTCATTGTTGATAGAGTGGCATCCATAGCTGCTGTTATTATATCAATCCATCTCATTACTGGTCTTCTTTTGTGTTGACCTTCAATCTTGTCAAGCATGATGTCTTTCTCTAATGATCTCTGTCTTCGCATGATGTGTCCAAAATATGAAAGTCAAAGTCTTGCCATATGACATAGTTCTTTTTATACCTATTGAAACATCTTTTTGCTGAACACGACTTATGCAGTTATTAATGGTTTATTTCACAGTTAAACATTTGGCTGATTCAAGATTAATCCCCTGAAGAACCTCAAATTTATGAGAGAAACGCAGTTCAACGTTGTATGTGAGGCATTGGGAAAGAGAGAGATATCCCGAGAGAGGAAGAGATATTGAATGATTAATGCCATCATCGTGGTTCTTTCATTATTATTGGAAGTTAAGTGAATATTCTACTAAGAGAAATAAGTCTGCATAAAACACTATGGGAAAGAGGGAGGTGCATTATTAATGAAAAAAGTCGGAAATCAGGCCATTGATGCAAACGGGTACTGATAGATACTATGTTTAAGAGTGTCTCTCATTAAGTAACCCACTAGTCTGAGGCCTTTCCGCGGGTTAAAAGAAAAACCTCGAGCTCTCCTTTTGGGTAGTCTGTTACTATTGGAGTGGCAAATATTTATTGATAGTGATACGCTATAGTTGCTCCACAAATTAGAACCCTTTTCTTCTTGTAATATGACATTCTAAAGAAAGCTTTGGTTTGACCTCCTCTAGTATTGACTGGTTTGTTCTTTGGGAAGTCCATGGTATGCACAGTATTCTTCACCAGCACCATAATTCAAAAGCATCAATTTTCTTCCTGTCTATCTTTTTCACTGTCCAACTTTCGCATCCATAAGATGTCATTGAAAATATCATGGCTTGGACAAGTCAAATCTTTGTATGGAGAGAGACATCTCTGCTCTTGAGAATGCTGTCTAGGTCCTTCATAGCCATTCTGCCAAGAGCAATGCATTGTTGGATTTCTTGACCGCTTGTCATTGCTTTATTGATTATTGATTCAAGCAGATTAAAGTTGTCCACTATTTCAATTTCTTTTCCATCAATGATGAACTTATTGATTTTGCTAGTTATCAGGATCTTTATCTTCTTCACATTAAGGTGCAGGCCTATTTTAAGACTATGGGCCCGATTCCGAGAGGCGACTTGCAGAGCTGCACATCCCTATTCCCCCTCAGGCCCTCCCTGCACAGCTAAAGCAGCAGTACAGGGAGAGCCGGCAGGGGGGCAGGAGGGGTGGAGTCTGGGTGAAGCAGATGTGGGCTAAGGCATCAGGACATACAGGGCCGATTCTGGTCATGGCCCTGTATGTCCTGCAGGGTCAGGGGGAACGTGTTGCTTATTCCACCTCAAAGGTGGAATAAGCAGCACCAACCAGGCAATCGGGGCCAGAACCTACCTCCCGGGATCAGAGCTGAGGCTGGGTGCAGGTAGGTCCCCGCTGTCCAATCCAGGCCCCAGCTGTCTAGCTATGGGTCAAGTGGCAGGGAAGAAGAGGGTCAGCGCTGGGGGTGACAGGGGAGCCTGCGGGAAGGATGTCCCCGCAGGCATGCAGGGCATGCTGGGCCGCACTCGGGCCCAATTCTGTATGTTCCAACATTACAGAATCAGGTCCTAATGGGCCCATCTTGCTCAGGGCCATCTGGATGGCCCAAATGTACCCCTTTCTGAATCAGGCTCCACGTTTCTTGATCTTGAAAAGCAAATGTTTCAGCCAGTTGTTGTTGTTAAGTGCCATCGAGTCGGAGTCGACTCACGGCGACCCTCTGGATAGCTATCCTAAATTGTGTTTGGTCTTCAGTCAGGCGGCTCATTGTTGAAAGACTGGTACCCGTAGCTGCTGTTATTGTATCGATCCATCTCATTGCTGGCCTTCCTCTTTTGCGTTGACCTTCTATCTTGCCAAGCATGATGTCTTTCTCTAATGATCTCTCTCTTCGCATGATATGTCCAAAGTATGAAAGTCGAAGTCTTGTCATCTGAGCTTCAGTATAGTGAAGGTTATTGATGAGTCTTCCAACAATCTTTACACCTCAGTTGTCTTCATACAGTCCTGCTTTTATGATGATTTGTTCTACATATAAATTAAAAAGGTAGGAGGGAAGTATGTAGCCTTGTCAAACACCTTTGTTGATTTTAAAGATTCTGTTTCTCCTTGTTCCATTTGAACTGTTGCTTCTTATCAATGTAAAGGTTGTGCAAGAGAACTATTAGTTGTTCTGGTATACCCATGCTTCTTAATATGGCCCAAAGTTTCTCATGGTTTACACAGTCAAAAGCCTTGCTATAGTCAATAAAACATATATAGATATCATTTTGGTATTCTTTGTTCTTTCAGGGATCCATCTTACATCCGCAATGCAGGAGAAAGGCATCTGAGGCTAGTTTGCCATGTGCTACCCTACTGGAGAAGAAATTAGGTGTTTGACTTTTTTAAGGTGTGATGAAACAGTCCTTATTAGGTCTTTACTTCAGAGTGAAGATATTATATCAAAATCCAAATGCACTTCTCACTCTATTTAAAACACCAATTGGTATTTGCAGTTTCCAAATGTGAGAAGTGCATTTGGATTTTGTTTTAAGGTGTGGCATGCAGCTCGATTGAGGGAGTACCCCATTCTCAAAGGATGCTCCAAGTCACACCTTCGTACAGGGTCCATTCGTGGGTTTGGAGCACATGACTCAGCTTCTCTGCCAAGACATTGTCTCCTCCAGCCCATTAAGTGGCCCTAGGCGTCATCCCTGAGAAATGGCACAGTTCCACATTTTGACTGTTTCCCAATACAGGAGGTATGACCTCCATTCCTCTCTGCTTGTTGATGTAGTACATCACTAATTGAATATCTGTCTGAATCATAATTTAATTGGCCAACCAATCTATGAAAGCCTTTAGAGTATTTGATATTGCTCTCAGTTCCAGGAAAATGATCTGATAGTTTTTCTAGGTGGACCAGAATCCCCTAGGTGTGAAATCCATCTATGTGAGCTCCCTAGTACAATGTGGATGTTTTTGTTAAAAGTAGCTTTTGGTAAAGGGGAATTTGGAATGGAATTCCTTTTCCCAGACTGAAATGAACCATCCACCGGGGCAGAGTGGATTGTTCATTTCAGAGTGGAACAGTGAAATAGATGATGTTTTGGAACCTATATGTGGCTTGGGTCCACTATGTGTGCAGGATCCACTGAGCTTGTCTAATTTTTATAAGGGACAAGGATGTTACATGTACCTTTGAGACTATCTGCCCCAACATTCTCTACATGTTTCAAACTGATATCTATGGACTCTTCTGAACTGTTTCTACAATGGCATTGGTGACCAACCTAGTGAGCCTTTCAGAAGAAAGCTTTCACCAGAGTCATATTTAGCAGAACTCCTATGAGCACCAAGTGAAGTGACAGACTTCAATTTGACTTGAGATAGTTTATGATGAACCCTAGTAACTCAAGCACCCTGACTTGGTATTTAAAGGTGCAGAAGAATTGAAGGAAATATTGATACATCGGGAAGATGTATTACAACTATTAGATAAACTGAAGAGTAGCAAATCACCTTGGCCAGATGGTATACATCCAAAGGTGTTGAAAGAACTGAAATATGAGATTGCAGACCTGCTATTAGTAATCTGTGGCCTATCATTAAAATCATCTCTAATACCTGAAGATTGGAGGATCACCAATGTAGCGCCAATTTTTAAAAAGGGTTCCAGGGGTGATCTGGGAAACTACAGACCGGTGAGCCTGATGTCAGTACCGGGAAAAATGGTAGGAACCATCATAAAGAATAAAATTACTCAGCATGTAGATAGTCATGGCCTAATGGGAGACAGCCAACATGGCTTTAGACGAGAAAGATCTTGTCTTACTAATCTGTTATTTTTTTTGAAGGTGTGAATAAGCAGGTGGACAAAGGTGAGTCAGTTGATATAGTGTATCTGGACTTTCAGGAAGCCTTTGACAAGGTCCCTCATCAGAGACTTTTGGCAAAACTAAAGAGTCATGGGATAGGGGGCAGTGTACTACTGTGGATCAGGAACTGGTTAAAAGATAGAAAGCAGAGGGTAGGGCTAAATGGCCAATTTTCCCAATGGAGAAAGGTGAATAGTGGTGTACCCCAGGGATCTGTGCTGGGTCCGCTACTTTTTGACATATTCATAAATGACCTGGAAAGTGGAATAACGAGTGAGGTTATCAAATTTGCAGATGACACAAAACTATTTAAAGTTGTTAAAACCCAAGAGGATTGTGGAAAATTGCAAGAGGATCTTGATAAATTGGAAGACTGGGCATCAAAATGGCAGATGAAATTTAATGTGGACAAGTGCAAAGTTATGCACCTAGGGAAGACAACCCAAACTATGGTTACATGATGCAAGGTTCCACATTAGGAACCACCACCCAGGAAAAAAGATTTAGGCGTCATTGTGGATAACATGTTAAAACCCTCGGCTCAGTGTGCAGCGGCGGCCAAGAGAGCAAATAGAATGCTAGGCATCATAAGGAAAGGAATGAAAAATAAAACAAGATATTATAATTCCTCTATATCGTTCCATGGTGAGACCGCACCTTGAATATTGTGTGCAATTCTGGTCGCCATATCTTAAAAAGGATATAGCGTTATTAGAAAAGGTTCAGAGAAGAGCCACCAAAATGGTAAATGGGATGGAACGATACTCCTATGAAGAAAGGCTAAAAAGGTTAGGGCTCTTTAACCTGGAAAAGAGATGGCTGACGGAAGATATGATAGAAGTCTATAAATTAATGAACGGCGTGGAATGGGTAAACGTAGATCGATTGTTTACGTTATCAGAATATAGAAAGACTAGGGGACATGCAATGAAGCTAAAGGGTAAACTATTTAAGACTAATAAAAGAAAATATATTTTTTTCACTCAACTTGTAATCAAACTCTGGAATTTGTTACCGGAGGATGTAGTAAAGGCTGTTAGTGTAGATGGGTTTAAAAAAGGTTTGGACAAGTTCCTGGAGGAAAGATCCATAAACCATTATTAAGAAGGGACCCAGGATATCAATGCTTGACCCAGTACAAGCATTTTGGAACCTGTGTCTTTTGGGGAAACTGCTAGGTACGTATGACCTAGATTGGCCACTGTTGGAAACAGGATACTGGGCTTGATGGTCTGACCCAGTATGGCATATCTTATGTTCTGATAGTCATGCACATGAATTCTTGAGTCCTTCCTGAGTTTTGCTCTTGACCAGCCAATCATCCAGATAGGAAAACACATGCATGCCTAGTCTGTGTGGATATGCTGCAACTACATGGAATCTCACAAATGTGTAATGACCTGATATGAAGCCATAAGATAGTATGCGGTACTGATAGTAGTGTTCCCTTTGACGAATCATGGATATTTTCTGTGACTGGGCTCTCTATGTGTGTGTAGAGAACATAAGCCAGTCTCCTTTTTGTAGAAATGGAATGAGGATGCAGAGGGAAACTATTCTGAACTTCTCGCAAACTAGAAACTTGTTCAGGTCACTGAAGTCTAGGATGGGATTTAATCCCCCTGACTTCTTTATGAACAGGAAGTATCTGAAGCAGAATTTCTTCCCTTCTCCTGGTGGAATGGGTTTGACTGCACTGGCTTCAAAGGGAGGGGAGCTTCTGTTAGAGTACTTTCTGGTTCTGAGGGCTAGAAGGATGCTCTTGGTTGGCAATTTTGGCAAGATGTCATATAGTCACAATCTGTACCTGTACCAAAGGATGATTAGCACCCAACTGTCAGAGGTTCAATGGAGCAAATGATTTATGAAAAACTATAACTTCCCTCCTACTGTTAGATTGTCTGGCATCAATACTAGAATGCTGGCTATGTTAACATGAAGACAAGTTAAACCCTGTCTTGCATTTTGGCTGTGGAGCTCGCTGGGGCTTCTGAGCCCTCTGCTGTTTGGGATGAGAGTGAGGGCATTGTTTTGACTACATGGAATGGGAGGCAGGTGGATACCTAGATCTATGAGAGTAACAGAACCTCCTTTTTCCCCGCTAGGATAATTCCTGGGATGACGAGGAAGATGGGTTTTTATTTATTTATAGTTTTTCTATATCGCACTATTTACCATCAGCGCGGTTCACAGTTAACAAAATTTGACTGTGTCACTATGTTGCTTCTTGCACCTTCTCTCTGAAGAGATTCTTTTCATGACACAACACATCAGCAAGCTTCTCTTAGTAATATAGTAACATAGTAAATGTTGGCAAATAAAGTTTTCTTTGTTCAGTAATATTCTAAGTATTTGAAGTCTTTATCATATCCCCCTGTCCCTCCTTTCTTCTAGGGTATACATATTTAAGTCTTCAAGTTTCTTCTCATACTTTTTATGGCACAGGCCCCATATCATTTTGATCATCTTTCTTTGAATCATTTCAAGTCTTTTTATATCCTTGGTGAGGTACGGTCTTCAAAACTGAACACAATACGCCAAGTGAGGCCTCACCAATGACTTGTACCTGAAGATCAAATTGTAAGCCTGAATCATGGAGCAATAAGAGCCTTTGGGCACAAATACATATGGAAGAGGCTCTCTATGCCGTATCAAAAACATCGTAAATCACTTGGATTATGTATTTTCCACTCTTCTTCTGCTTGCTCACTAAGGAATTGAGTTTCTTGGCTTTCTGTGGAGAGAGAGTCAGCACATTCCTGCATACTGCGTATTACTTTGCACAAGTTCATGCCCATAAAGAACTAGTAGGACACTATGGGGGACATTAGCAAAGAGTTCTGATAAAATGTTTCTCACAAAAGTCTCGAATATCTGAACCTCCTTCTCCAAAGCACTGAAGAGTGAGACTTGGAGCTTTTTGTTCTTTTGAGAGCAGGTTCAGTGACCTTAGAGTGGTATTGCAGCTGTAGAATCTTGAATTCAGGAGCCTTCTGAACTCAATACAAGTCAACTTTCTTGTTCACAGGCTGTACAGACTGGGGGTCTCCTGTATATTAATCTGTACATCCATCTGGATCCTGAGAATGGGCACCATCACAACCTCCTTTGGGGGGAGGGGGGGGGTTTGAGGAATTGGAGAATTTCCAGTGCTACTGCCCTGAGCACCTCCTCAATCTCTAAAAGGGACAGACTTAGCCATCACCCTCACAAAATCAACGAAGGACAACTTTTTACAATGTTCCAAATGGACTCCAAAGTAAATCGTTCTGGGCAGATTAAATCAAATGAAAAAAGCAATTTTACCCTGCTCAGTGCCTAGAGTCACTGCAGCCTCCATGGAACCCTCAGGCAGGGAAACGCCAAACAATCTTGCCAGTTCAGGTGAACCTCTGCTCCTGGACGAAGGAAAGGGTTGCAGATGGCCCTGGTGATTCCTCTCACCACTTCCCGCTGACTCCGGAGACAAGCTCAGCTGGGGTGAAGAGGTTCTTCCAATAGAGAAGCCAGACACCACCTCCTCTCCAGAGAATGACACAGACCCCAACTGCATCGGGGGTCACTGTGCTTCAGGAGGCGTGAGATCAAAGCTCAAAGGAGATTCTGAGCTTTCCCACTCCAGCAATCTCACTGCTGAGGAAACCACCCCCAAATCCGCTGACTGCTGCACCAACCGAACCAAATAAATTTCCATCGGAACCGAAGCAACTGGAGTCAAGGTAAGCTGGGAAGCCTGAGGTTGCTTACCCAGTCCACCCTTCCTCTTTCTCCCCATCAGTAAATGCCGATGGAGCACTAAAAGTTACATGCGGCCATCTTGGAATCCCCCGCCTACCCACTATTCACTAACATCTCCGGCATCAGATAGATGGAATTCTGTCTGGTGTCAATATCCTGAATGAGCTAGTGCACAGGTGGCTCTGGAGGATTAGCTTAATAGAGCAGTGAGCTAAGAACCAGGAAAGCCAGAGTTCCAGTCCCACTGACAATTCTTGTGATCTTGAGCAAGTTACATAATCTTCCATTGCTGCAGGTACAAATTTACAGGCCATTGCAGAAAGCTGGCACTGAAGTTACATGCTATTAGCTGTGTATGTGTTTTCAAAGTGTGCCGATAGCACGAGACTTCAATGCCAGTAAGCAGTAAAGAGTGTGTATGCAAATGAGCTATGCGCAAAACTTCAGCATAAAGTTGAAAGGATGGGAGCCAACGAATGTGCAAACAACAGACGCGCTACAAGTGACTATGTGCATGCATGTAAATGTGTCATGAGGTAGACAGCACAAAACCTGGAATATTAAAGGGTAGTGCAGAGGAAGAGCTTACTTGTCAGGAGCTAGACAGCACTAGGCCTGAAACATTAAAGGACAATGTGAAGGAAGGGCTTACCTGTCAGGAGTTAGAAAACACAGACCCTGAAATATTAAGAAATGAAAAGGAAGAAGAGCTTGCCTTGCAGTCACGGGTGCAGTTGCAGCATTCACAGTGCAGAGAGGCAGGGAAAAGGAAAACAAACTTTCCACAGGGTTGTAGTGACGCAGTAAGAATTGAGAGTGCCAATCAGGCTCACCTGGACTCAGACTCACGTTCCACGTTAGAGGAGCTGAGAGATAAAAGAGGTGGGAAATCTCACAGAGGCAGAACAAGGAGGAGGAAGAGAATTGGAAGCAGCAGAATGAGCATTGGCAGTGGAAGCTGGGGCCTGGACTAGGGCTGGAGCCGGAGCTTGAATGCCAGGAGGAAGGCAGAGACCAAAGGAACTCTGACTGCTGTTTCAGGCAGGCTTGGAGAGAAGGTGAGAGTAGAAATCCCAAGCAATTGCAGGAAGACACGTTACCTTGGAGAACCAGGGCTGGAGAAAGGCAGGCTGGCAAACCCAGGTGGGATAAGCAAAACTGCAGCAAGGTCTTCCCAGCCAGAGGGGTCCTCACACCAAGGCAAACTGTCCAGTTAACAGAAGGCAGAGGTCACATCCAAGGGAGCACACTGGAAGCAGGAAGTGAGTTTCCTTCAGCCAGACATCGTAATCAGGCTTCCCACAGAAGAGCAGGCTACAGGGCAGAGAGGAAGCCTTGGCTGGAAGCAGAGGGGCTTGAGATCATCTTCTCCAAAGGAAAAGATAAGTACCCTGTTTTTGCTAAGGGGAGAAAAGGGAGTCGACGGGATAGAAGCCAGGCTTATAACCGGCAAGGGAACTCTTATTTGCCCAAGCCATGGGAAGAAATCCCCAGCACAGCTCCTGATAACCAGGACATACAAAAGCAGCTCCCACTGGTGGCAACTGAGGTTTCCCCATGGCAAGATATAGAGAGCAGCTTCATAGGGGCTCAGTGTCCTTATACAGGGGCAGGTCCTAGCCCTATGCAATGGGAGAGCAATAGCTCAGAAAATATCCCTGAACCCATGGAATGTGCTGCATGCGTGACTGATGATATAGAGAGTCTTTGTTAAAGGAAAAGAGCAAGAAAGAAACTGTATTTTGCACATTGAAAAGTGTTGGACATTATTGCTGGAAAGAAGCATGATTATTATTGGTTAAACATCCTTTACCCTGGTGAAAACAACCGTTCTTTTATGTTGTCCCTTATTCTACGACATCCTCAAGGGAAGGGGAATAAAACACAACTTTAATTTCACTCGGATCACGACTACAGTGTCCTTTATAACCACAACTCCAGGCTATCCCGGGTCTAGGCCACCGCCTAGGACCGGCATGGTCTCACAAATGTCAAATGCTCACTTTATGCGCACAGTATGTGCAGGTTCTTTTGGTCCTCCACATATAATAATCAACACTATTTGGCCCCAAAACATTTTTTTAATGAAATTACAACAAAGAGACCTAACAGTAAATGAAGAATGATATGAGTGAATCCAAAAAACACACAAGGATAAAAAGCAAAAGACATTTGTTCCTGAATGCCAAACTTTCTCTTATACGCTGAATGAAACAAGCAGAAAATGTTCATGTCAAAGTTAACTGTTCACTGGTACATAACCTGAAACAGTCTTTCCCTACTTGCATAAACTGCTTAAGTCACCTCAGACCAGGCGTAAAAATATTGGTGCTGCTGCTGGTTATATAAGCCTTTACACATTTCTCTACATTGGGTGCTGACCTTATTAGTATACCATTTTAATATGCATAGTTCATTTGCATATTATTTAAATATGTTTGGCGTTCCTGTGTGCACATACTTTTCTTTTGCTGTTTACATATACATCAATATTTTCTGCATTTGGTGTGGCAGAACTTGCACAAGGGTGCGCTAGTCTTTCTGCATCAGCCAATTAGATTGCAAACCCTCTGGGGACAGGAAAAATATGTACTGCACCTGAATTTAACTCATCTTAGTTACAAGGCTGATCCTGTCACTAAGTAGATGAGGTGTCCACCTGGGGTGACAGAGTTCAGGGGTGAGTATGTGATGGGACAGGACATGCTCCCTCCTCCATCTGCTACTGCCTGCACCACCACCTATCTCTCTGCCTGGACTGCCCTGAAGTACTTAAAAGTGGTGGGCCTGGTGCAATTTCAAGGTCACCTGGGTCCCAGCTCCTCTGGAAGGAAACTTGCTCCAGAGGGCATGGGATCGAAGAGAGCTTGGGCATGCACTTGCACTCAAAAGCTCCATGCCATTCACACCATGCTACAGTGGCAAAGGTAGTAGCTGGGGCACAGGATGCAAGCCCTACAAGGGACAGAGATGATTTGGGAGAGATGCTAGACAAGGAGGAGTGGTGAAAGAAAAGAGAGATGATGGACACGGGAAAAGAGAAGGGAAAATGCTGGACTAAGAAAGGAAGATGAAAGTAGAGGAGAAGAAATGAAGCCAAGATCAGGGCTAATTATCAGGAAAACTAGGCAACTGCCTAGGGTGGCAACTTCTGGGGGTGGCAAAGAATGGAGCATTCAAAGCTAAATAACTGATTTTGACAGCCAGGGGGAGAGGGGGTGTAAAATTTACGGTGCGCCTAGGGCATTCACATCTTGAACCGACTTTGGGGCCAGGAGGAGAGAAAAGAAATGGAAAATGGACAGAAGACCCTAGGAACAGAGATAAGAGAAGAGAATAAAGTAGAAAGCAGAGACAGGAAGTGAGATGATTATTAAAAAATGATCTGAAACAAAGGTAGAAAACAGAATTGTATTTTCCTAATTAGTGACTGGAATGTGTCAGTTTTGGAAATTTACAGCAACTATTTTTATATTTTGCACAGTAAAAGAGGAAATGCATCATTGTTTCTATTTCTCTAGTGCTGTACTGCATGCAGAATATGGCTTCTTGGGTCTCAGTTTAATTTTATCTAAATACTTATATTTTAAGTTTCTGGTAATTTATTCTGTTAATAGTGAGAGTCTATTTATGTCCAGCGTGTATGACCAAGGCCAGGTATTCTGTTCAGCAAAAGGTGGCATTACGGCTGTACCAAGGACTGTGCAAGTGGTGCGGTCGCACAGGGTGCACGCACAGAAGGGGGCACTAATAACATTACTGAGCTTCCAGAACCTCAAAAGAGTGAGTGACTGCATGTGGCTTGGGCGGAGGGGGGCACCAGATTTGTTAGTCACACAGAGAGCACATTTCTATCTTGGTACAGGGTTCAGGGTGGCAAGAAGTAGTTTCCAGTGAGCCTGGTACTGATGGGAAAGCAAGAACAAGCATCAAAAAGAAAACAGTCATTCTTCCCTTATGCACAGTGAGGGCCAGCCCAGCCACTAGGCAAACTAGTAGTCCCCTAGGGCAGCAGCTTATAGAGGGAGAGGGAAAGCAAAGAGCAGCTACAGTCAAACCAAAGCAATGGGTGCTGGCAGCCACAAAATCTCAGTCATCAGTAGGTACTTTTACCTGCAGGAAGAATGGACAATATGCAAATAAAGAGTAGTTACTCACCTGTAACATGTGTTCTCCAGGAGCAGCAGGAATCAGTCCTCACATATGGGTGATGTCGGCGCCGACGGAGCCCTCGTGCGGAGCATTTCCCCAGCTTTCAAAGAAAGCCTTTGGGAATGCAGCGTGCATGCACGGTCCCCTTCCTGCCCAAGGGTGCCATCCTGCTCAGTCTGATGACATAGCTAAAAGACAGCAAAAATCAAAATAAAGTATATGACTGCAACTCCAAGGGGAGGAGGGAGGGTCGTGAGGACTGATTCCTGCTGCTCCTGGAGAACACCTGTTACAGGTGAGTAACTACTCTTTCTCCAGAACCAAGCAGGAAGTCAGTCCTCACATATGGGACTCCCCAGCTCTAGGCTACCGAGAACCCAAAGCTGAACAATAAGCTCCCTCTAGAGCCTCAGCATGCGAGATAAGAATCTTCTCTGAGAACGCCCCCGTACGGCAGCCCAACACAAGGGCCTGAGGGTAGGAGTTGCCTAAACCTCAAAGAGATTACGAAGTACCACCTGTCCGAAAGCACTGTCCCTGCGGGACTCCCTCTCAAGGCAGTAACGGGCCGCAAAAGTCTGGCTTGAAGACCAAGTAGCGGCCCGGCAGATGTCTGCCAATGGAACAGAGTGGAGATGAGCTACTGACGCAGCCTTCGCCCTGACACGGTGGGCCATGACTCGACCCTGCAAGGAGAGGCTGGCTGCCCTGTACGCCCAGGCGATACAGTCTGCTACCCAAATGGATAGGGTACGCTTGGAAACAGGTAACCCCAGCTTATTAGGGTCAAAAGATACGAAGAGCTGAACAGCCCTTCGATGTCCCTGTGTACGGTCAATGTAGAAAGACAACGCCCTGCTACAGTCCAGGGTATGCAAGACCATTTCAGCCCGGCTGGCATGCGGCCTGGGAAAAAAGGTCGGAAGAATCACCTCCTGATTGAGGTGGAAAGAGGAGACAACCTTTGGAAGGAACTTAGAATGAGTCCGTAAGACCACCCTGTTCTTATAGAACCACGTGTACGGTCTATCAGAAACCAGAGCCTGTAGTTCACTCACACGCCTGGCCGAGGTAAGAGCCACCAAGAACAATGCCTTCTAGGAAAGGAAGCGTAAATGACAGGTAGCCATCGGCTCAAACGGTGGGCGAGTAAGTTGTTGCAAGACCACATTCAAATCCCACTCAGGGGCTGGTAGACAAATCGGAGGCTTGAACAAAAGCAGGCCTCTGAGGAAGCAGGCCTCTAAGGGGTGGACCGACAGAGACTGGCCCTCCACCGGCGAGTGGTGCGCTGATAGAGCACTGAGGTGGACCCGAACAGAGTTGGATTTAAGGCCTAGGTCCGACAGGTGAAGCAGATATTTCAGCACCACTGGTAGCAGGCACGAAAATGGATCCTCTTGGCGCTGAGCACACCAGGTAGAGAACCTACGCCACTTGAGGGCATAAGATTTCCAGGTGGATTGTCTCCTAGAGGCCAAAACCACCTCCTCCACTTCCTTAGGGAGAAGTAAGGGGGCTAGAACTACCCTTTCAGCAGCCAGGCCATCAAATGGAGGGACTGGAGGTTGGGGTGCAGGAGAGACACCTGATCCTGAGACAGGAGATCGGGTTGCACCCCCAAAGGGAGGGGAGTGTCCACTGCCAATTGCAAAAGGAGTGGAAACCATGGTTGCCTCAGCCATCTGGGGGCTACCAGAATCACCGAGGCCCTGTCCTGAAGAACCTTGAATAGGGTTCAGGCCACTAGAGGCGTTGGAGGAAACGCATACAGGAGGCCTGTAGACCAAGAGATTAGGAAGGCATCTGCTGCTATTTGCTGAGGATGCGGTTGTCTGGAACAGAACCTGGGCAGCTGACGTTTCAGTGGACTGGCAAAAAGATCGATGGTTGGAAGACCCCATTTTAGGAAGATCTGCTGGACTACCAGAGGATTCAAATGCCATTCGTGAGGCTGTAGAATCCTGCTCAACCTGTCTGCCAGGTAATTCTCTTGGCCAGGTAGATAAACTGCCTTGAGAAACATGCCATGCTTGACTGCAAAGGCACACAGGGCCTGCGCTTCCTGACACAGAAGCCTGGACCCTGTGCCCCCTTGTTTGTTCACATAGAACATTGCTACTTGGTTGTCTGTCTGAATCAAGACAGACTGGTGAGAGAGGACATGAGAAAAAGTCTGCAGAGCCAATCGAATAGCTCGCAACTCCAATAGATTGATCTGCTGTGTGGCCTCCCAAGGGGACCAGAGGCCCTGAGTGCATGCCTCCTGGCAATGTGCACCCCATCCTTGAAGAGAAGCATCGGTCATCAGCACCTGTGTGTGTGGTGGTGCCTGGAAAGGCACCCCTTTGATCAGGTTAGGGAGTTGAAGCCACCATTGCAGGGAGGCTGCTAGCAGTTCGGACACTCTTACTCTGTCCCTTAAGTCTCCTGTGGCCTGTATCCACTGAGCTCTGAGGCACCATTGAGCAGGCCGCATATGCAGACGAGCATTTGGGGTTACATGGACCGTAGACGCCAGGTGGCCCAAAAGCCTTAGGAAATGTCTGGCAGAGACCAGAGATCCACTGCGAAACTGCAGGGCCAGAGCCATCAGTCTGTGAGCCCTGTTCTCGGGCAAATAAGCCATTGCTTGTAAGGTATCCAACCTTGCCCCTATGAACTCTATGTCCTGTGAGTGGAGCAAAGTGGACTTTGTGATGTTTATGACGAAGCCCAGGTGCTGGAGAAGAGAGACAGTGCGAAGAGTGGCCTGTCTGGCCTCCTGTGGAGACTGATCCCTGATGAGCCAGTCGTCCAGGTATGGAAAGACAAAGATGCCCTGGTTTCTGAGACAGGGCGCCGCCACCGCCAGGCATTTGGTGAAAACCCTGGGTGCGGAGGTTAGGCCAAATGGAAGTACCTTTTCCTGAAAATGCTTTCCTCCACCTACAAATCTGAGATATTGTCTGTGGTCTGGATGAATGAGGATATGAGTATAAGTATCCTTTAGGTCTAAGGAGCATAGCCAATCTCCCTGCTGGAGGTAGGGCAGCAGTATTCCAAGGGTAAGCATCTTGAACTTTTCCCTCTCCAGGAACTTGTTGAGATTTCGCAAGTCTAGGATGGGCCTGAGACCTCCTGTCCTTTTTGGTACCAGAAAGTACCTGGAATAGAAGCCTCGTCCTATCAGGTGGTGAGGCACCGGTTCCATCACCTGCTCCTGTAGAAGACTTGCCAACTCCTGAAGTAGAAGGTTCCTGTGCAGAGGGAGTCTTGGAAGCTCCCCTGGAAAATAGGAGGGGGGTAACTGGTTGAAGTGCAGCAAGTAGCCCTGTTGGACTATGCTCAGTACCCAGGTATCCCCTGTTACAGCTGACCATCTGTGGGCGTACAGAGTCAGCCGGCCTCCTGTGCTGAGTGGAGCCAGCTGTGGGGGAGAGGCTATGCAGAGGGAGTCAAAACCCCACTCCCTGCTGTGCAGGAGCCGGAGCTGGCGGCTTGGGGGTTTTCTGCCTATGGGGCCCATGTCCCTGCCCCTTGGCCTGCTGACCCTGTTGGGGAGCTGTAGAGGCCTGGAAATGAAGGTAGGATTTGTAGGCAGAGGCCTTCCTCGGGTAAAAGGGCTTCTTCCCCGAGCCCTACTTCTTCTTCTGAGAAGGGGCAGAATTCTTCCTGGACAGCCTTGTCCTGGTGAGAGTCTCAGTATCGATTTCTGCAGCCTTTTCAGCCATGGGTTTGCCAAAGAGGTTTTCACCTCGGCAAGGGACATTGACCAACTTATCCTGGACCCATGGCTCGAGGTCCGATGACTGTAGCCAGGCCTGACGGTGTGCACCGATGCTATCTGCTGCCACTTGGGCCAAAGCCTCGAAGCCATCATAGGCTGCTCGAGATATAAACTTCGAGCACTCTCAAATCCCCGATGACAAAGCCTTGAACCTCTGCAAAGGTTCCTCGGAGAGGCCAACAGAGAACCCGGCAATCTCGTTTGCCAGGTTTCGGAGGTACATGCCCATGTACAGCTGGTAAGTCTGGACACGGCACGCCAGCATAGAGCCCTGGAAGCACTTTCTACCGAGGGCATCCAGGTTCCGGGCCTCCCGGCCGGGGGGCACCAAGGAGTGCATCTTCTGACTCTTCAGACGATACATGGCCGATTCCACAACCATGGAGTGGTGCGGTAGCTGTGCCTTCTGGAACCCAGGGCTCTTACGGACTCGATAAATGGAAATGACCCATTTGCTGAGAACCAGCACCGAGGCCGGTGCCTCCCACATGCGGAAGAGCAGCCGTTCCAGCATCGGAGGAACAGGTACAGTAAAGGCCTCCCTCAGGGGAGAGTCATACTGGAGGGCCTCGAGCTCTTCGGCTCGAGGCTCCTCCTTGGGATCCGCGTGGAAGGTCAAGGCCTTGGCCATATCCCTCACAAAGTCCGAGAACCGGGTATCCTCCGGGGGGGACCTTCTCCGAGGTGAGTCCGATGGGAGGCACTGGGTCTGAAAAGTGTCTGAGGACTCCTCGTCCTCCGTCTCCCACCCCGACCCCTCCGAGGAGGAATTGAGCAGCTCCGGCCGGGCGGGCACCGATGTCATCTGCCCCAACGCCGAGGGTACCGGCAATGATGACCTCGGCCCCGCACGGGAGGCCAAGGGAGACCTTGGCCGAGGATCGACCGGAGACCGCATGGACTCGAGGATCGGCTCGGCCTCCAGTGTCGACTTAGATGTCGAGGTCCCGGTGGTCGGGGCAGATGCACCGGTCAGACCAGCGATCAGCACCCGCTGCTGTTCCATGAAGGCAGCCAAGCTGCTCTCCAAGGCCGTCAACCTGAGTCCGAGCTCAGGAGACTCAGCAGCCCCCGACTGGCCCCCGACAGCGTTGGAGCCGACGTCGGCTCCCCCGGAGGAGAGTCCATGAAGACTACAGCACTCACGTGACTCGGGGACTCCGGCACCACATGAGGCAATTTAGCAGGCCTCTCCGGCTCCGATGACCCGGTACGGCGGTCGGGGCTATGCGACCTGGTCCTTGAGGGACCAAGAGCGTCCACTGACGATGCCCTCATGGGTTTCTTCTTCCGTTTGTGTTCCCGTGAGGGAGACGCCCACTCAGAGGAGCCCCGACGATGCTCGTGGTCGGACTCCCGAGAGGTCAAGGCCTCTGACGAAGTCTGGGCCCGGCCGGACACGGAGTCAGAGAAGATCCTTTCTCGCTGATGCTGATGGCTCCTCAACGCCTTCGAGGACATTTTGCCACATGGGCCAGAGATCATCGGGTCATGATCGGGCCCGAGGCAGTGGAGGCAGCAGTCGTGTGTGTCGGTGAGAGACATCAGTTTCTTGTACCGATCACACTTCTTAAACCCGCTGGCAGCCATCAGGGGAAGAAGGGCCCCTGCAAGGTCAAATGACCGGGCTGCCAGTGAAAAAGAAAAAGAGCGCAAACGCTAGTCTCGAAGGACAAAAAATGAAAAAACAGATCCGGGCTCTATACCGGTGTACCGTGCCCAGGCGGGAAGGGGAACCGGCGTCGAACTGGCAAAAACTATAAATCTTTGAAGGAAAAATCTACTTTTAATCGGGTGACTAGGACTCACGTCCGTCGGGCTCCGCGGAAAAAAGAAAGACTGAGCAAGATGGCACCCTTGGTGGGAAGGGGACCGCGCATGCGTGCTGCATTCTCAAAGGCTTTCTTTGAATGCTGGGGAAATGCTCCGCATGAGGGCTCCGTTGGCGCCGACGTCACCCATATGTGAGGACTGACTTCCTGCTTGGTCCTGGAGAATCCATCTATCCTTGTAAGAGGCTTCTTGAAATCTCCCTCATTATGTATCTAATTACAAAATAAAGATGAATATTTAAACGTGAGATGCCAAATATACATTCTATAGGATTGTTCTGGAAGGGATGGTGCAATTGAGTTTAATAATAAAAATCTGGGATGGGCGGGGGGGGAGTACCAGGGATCTTAAAGCTAATTGCAAGGAGGTACAACACTGAAGTTTTGCCTAAGGCACTTAAAATCCTTGCATTGGCCCTGAGTTGAGTGTGAACTTTGCAGAGAATCCATTGTACTGGACAAAGTAAGACAAAGACTGCAAAAGTTATCTGTCAAACTGAACTGAATTGGTTATTTCTCTTTTAAGGACTAGAATGAACTAAACCTTGATGCCACAGTAAAGATTTAGTAATAGAAATTGTCCACATTGAATTTTATTTCTAAGTTGTTATCATGTGAAATTTCACAAGGTTTATATTATATTTTTTCATATGCATTTGTGAGCCAGTAAAGATTAATCTGTTTCATATACATATGACTGGACTTGTATTTGCTCCACAGTACGAAATGCATTACATGCTTAAAATAAGGGAAACATGCAATTAATGTTCCTATGTCATCTTGCAAAATATGCAGTGAGATTAAGAACCCGAATACAGATGCTCCTGAAGGCTTGGGTAAAGACATATGCTAGGGTTGGCAAGAAGTCATGCAGTGCTCTGTCTAGTCATATAGGGCCCGATATTCGAAGAGCAGTTACATGGCTTACGGCCCTATAAACCATGTAACTGATGCTAAGAGGATATTCAACGGCACTAACATGGTTACTGTTGCTGAATACCCACGATTATCTTCCTTACATACCCTGATGCTAATTGCTTAACATCAGGGAGGTTTAGGGACATTCCGGGGAGGTGCAGAGGTGGTAAAAAGCCATAACCAGGCAACAGCGATATTGCCTGCTGCCCGGTTAGTGACCTGCACCAAAAAGATAGGCGATGAAAACCCTTGCCTATCTTTAAGGCATAGGAGCTAACCGGGCAGCATGCAATATTACTGTTGCCTGGTTAGCTAATGCGGTTTACGGCATGTGTGGCAAACCCCAGATATTCAATGCTGTGGCCCCATATGACCCCGGCACTGAATATCCAGGGTTAGGAGTCAACGGGCCTGCCTAATTAAATATTGGGCCCATAGTGGTCTGTCCAGATGTCACTAATAGTATGCAGGGGTGGGCATCCACTAGACATCCTAGGAGGCTGCCTAGGGCGGCAGACCTTGATGAGTGGCATCACAGCTTTCTGCTGCGTTGGTGCTTGTGGCACGGCATATGCTTCGGCACATATGGCCTGCCACTTCTAACCCTTTCTGATACAACTTCCTGTTGGAGGAGAGACAGAAGCAACAGGCCATATATGCCGAAGCATATGGCCTGCCACAAACACCAAAGTGGTGGCACAAGGCCACCACTTTTAAACTGCCACCACTACCAGCCCCTCAGAAGACAGAATCAGCAGAGCGCCAGCAGTGGGGGGCAGCAGTGCGACTTGGTGCAGAGGAGTGGCTTGGCACCAGGCCTGTACCTAACCCTGTGCAAGCGGTGCAGCTGCACAGGGCGCAAAGACTTAAGGGGTGCATTTTAGCTGTCTGCCGTTGCCTGCTGCCGCCACTTTTTCTTCTCTCAGCGGTGGCAGACAACGGAAGACAGCTAAAATGTGCCCCTTAAGCCTTCTCGCTGGCATGCTTAGCATGCCAGTGACTTGCACATCAGGCACACCTCTTCTCTCCCGCCGGGGGGGTGCGCCCGATGTGCAAGTCGCACAGGGTGCGATTTACACTCGGTATGGCCCTGCTTGGCACTATGACAGTATAGAATGGCTGGTGCTCCTGCCTGGGGCAGCAGAAACTCCATCTGTTTTGGCCAACTGTGCCTGCAGATGGACATTGCACTGAATATTGCAAAAAAACCTTGAGAGTCAGATGATAGAGCAATTAAAGGAGCACTATGGGAAGACAAGGTCATAGTGGAGAAACTGAATGAATTCTTTGCTTCAGCCTTTACTGAAAAAGATGTAGGGAAGTTACATAACCTTTGAATACCATTTCTGGCATGGGTATCGGAGGCATTGAAACAAATCTCAATAAACTAGGATGATGTAACAGCAATTTGATAAACTAAAGAATAGTAAATCATCTGTACTGGATGGTATACGTATATCCCAGGACGCTGAAAGAACTCAAAAATGAAATTTCAGACCAGCTATTAGAAATCTGAAAACTATCATTAGAATCATCTACAGTATCTGACGATCAGAGAGTGGCCAACATAATGCTGTTTTTTCAAAAGGATTCCAGAGGTGACCTGGGAAACCACAGACCAGTGAGCTTGACATCAGTAGAAACCATTATAAAGAACAAAATTATTGCACATATAGAGAGTCATGGTTTAACAGGACAAAGCCAACATAGATTTAGCCTAGGAAAGTCTTGTCTCGATAGTTTGCTATATTTTTTTGAAGGTATGAATAAACAGATAAAGGTGAGATATAGTGTATCTGAATTTTCTGAAAGCCTTTCACAAAGTCCCTCATGACAGATTCTTGAGGAAATGGGATAGGAGGCAGTGTCTAGTGTTGATTGGGAACTGGTTAAAAGATAGAAAATAGACAGTAGGGTTAAATGGCCAATTTTCTTAATGGAGAAAGAACATAAGAACATAAGATATGCCATACTGGGTCTGATCAAAGTCCATCAAGCCCAGTATCTTGTTTCCAACAGTGGTCAATCTAAGTCACAAGTACCTAGCAGTTTCCCCAAAAGACACAGGTTACACAATGTTTGTAGTGGGGCCAGCAGTGGATTTCCCGAGTCACAGGTCTGCAAAAAATTTTTTTTCGAGAGCTGTTTTGGTTATTCCACGTAATCTTTATGTTTTTTGGTATGCTGAATCTGAAAATGACCTCCATTTTGTCATAGGACATCACGTTTCCTGACAATTTAGGTAACTATGTTAAATAAGGCAATACCTCAAAATAAATGGAAATAGACTTATAAAATTAAAGTTTTATTACAATATTTTCATGAAAATCCTTTTTTGAACTGAAATGAGCTCACCTACACACACTAAACTTGATTCTTCTTCCTTGTGAGACTCCTCTTGGTGCATTTACACTTGTGAGTAGCATCTGGAATGTCTCTCTGAAGCATCCAACAGTAGTCTGCCATCATTGTAATGCTCCATTTTCTCTGGTATCTCCTTTCCATCTTTTTAATGTCTTGGTGGAATCGTTCACCTTGTTCCTCACTCACAGCTCCCAAATTTTCAGGAAAGTAGTCAAGGTGGGACTGGAGGAAATGCACTTTCAAACTCATCAGGCAACCTAAAGCTTGAAATGCTTTCAGCATTCGTCCGACGATCTTTTTGTAGTGAGGATCTTTGTTATTGCCTAAAAATTTCTGTACGACTTTTTTAAATGCAATCCACCCTTCTTTTTGAGGATTGGTCATGGTATTGACAAACTCTTGATCAACTATAAGCCTTCTAATGTCTGGTCCGACGAACACACCTTCCTTCAATTTTGCCTCCGACAGGCCTGGAAACTTGGTGACCAAGTATTTGAAGCATTCTCCATCTCTTGGAAGTGATTTTATAAATTGCTTCATCAATCCCAATTTTATGTGGAGAGGTGGTAGAAGAACTTTATGGGAAGGTACCAAAGTTTCTCGGAGGACATTTTTTTCACCGACTGTTAGCACCCTCGGCTGCCAACTCTTCTTGGTCCAGTGATATTGACGGTCTTGACTGTCCCATAGACACAGAAAACAAGGATATTTGGTATACCCAGCTTGTTGCCCGAGCAGCATGCACAAGACCTTCAAGTCCCCACACACTTGCCAACCATGGTCTTCATATTTAAGTTTACGAAGAACCAATTCCAAGTTCTCGTAGATTTCCTTCAAGTGTACGGAATGACCTACAGGTATGGAAGCGTAAAAACCGTTGTGGAGTAAAATTGCTTTGAGACTTCTTTTTGAAGAATCTATAAAAAGACGCCATTGCTCTGAATCATATTGGATTTTAAATTGACCCATCAGACCTTGGACATCGATGCAATAAACCAACTTGTCTTCCTGGGCGAAGTAAGGAACGAACTCCTTTTCACGATGTCTGAACCATGAAGATGACACTCCTGGCAACAATAAATTCCTGCTTTTCAGTCTTGATCCGAGTAACTCAGCGGCATCTTTGGGAAGATTCAAGTCTCTTACCAAATCATTCATCTCCTCCTGAGAAAACAATTTTGGTCTTGTATCATCTTCAAAGTCAGAACTTGATTCGTCATCTGGTTCAGGTATGACTTCACCTTCATCGGAGATAGGTATCTCTTCCAAGGTAGCAGGGGGCTTGGGTACTGGTATATCTGTGCCATGGGGGATGGGACAAATTGCCAAGTGAAGATTGGGGTATGAAATGGAATGCTTCCATTTGGAATTAAACCCTTTCACATCGCATGAACAAAAGTAACAGTCGTCACTATGGTTCTTTTGTTCTCGCCATACCATAGGAATCCCATAATGGAAAGAGGTAATTAGATCTTTCCTGCTAATTATTGTTCCTGAAGGAACGACAGTCCAGTCCCTTTACTTCAGGGTTACGCAACCCTTCCAGCAGCTTGGAGGCTGAGCCCAACCTTTTTGGGGTGGAGCGGTATATATACCACTGGTGCCACCCACCAACTCCAGTAGCCTACTGTAAAAGCAGACTATTCAAACCTATATAACTGTGAAACCGGAAATAACCAAATTCAAGCCAAAAACCCTATAAATATATATATGTAATTCTTTTTTTTTTTTTTTTTTTAACAGAAATAGGTAGTAGGAGCGGAGGTCAAGGAGGGGAGGTAGGAGAACTGCTATAGAGCGGGCCTTTCCTTCCGCTTGACCCGCCAGCGCAGCCTGAATCCGCCCTCGGGTCGCAGACCCGCCTCAAAGAAACAGCCGGAATGGCTAAAGAGCTAGGGAGGGGAATAGGGACTGGACTGTCGTTCCTTCAGGAACAATAATTAGCAGGTAAGATCTAATTACCTCTTCCTTATCGTCACTCAAGTCCAGTCTCTTTACTTCAGGGAAGTACCAGAGCAGTACCCGCCCGGGTGGGATTCGCCATTCCGGAATGTAGCACTGCCTGCGCAAACCTGGAGTCCGCCGTGCTCTGCACGTCCAGCCTGTAGTGCTTGGTGAAGGAGTGCAGCGAGGACCAAGTTGCTGCCCTACAGATGTCCAAAGGGGGAACTAGGCTGAACTCTGCCCAAGAGGTAGCCTGTGCACTATCGCCTCCCTGATCCACCTGGAAATTGAGGCCTTGGCCGCCGCCTCTCCCTTGTGAGGCCCTCCGAACTGCACAAAGAGTCGTTCTGATTTACGGAAGGGCGCCGTGCGGGAGAGGTAACGCTTCAAGGCTCTGGGGACGTCGAGCAGATGAAGCTTACTATCTCCCCCTCCCGGTCCCTCCGGAGAGAGAGTTGGGAGAGAGATGGACTGGTTTACGTGAAAGGGAGAGATCACCTTAGGCAAAAATGAAGGGACCGTCCGAAGGACTACCTTATCCCTGAGGAAGGACAGAAAAGGAGGCCGAGCGGACAGGGCTTGTAACTCGGAGACTCTTCTAGCTGAGCAAATGGCCACCAGGAACACTGTCTTCAGCGTCAGATCCTTCAAGGAGGCCTTCTTCAAAGGCTCAAAGGGTTCCGCGGCTAGTGTATTTAGTACCAGGTTGAGGTCCCAAGGGGGGATGACCGTTCTTCGCTGCGGTCGAAGCCGCCTGACCGCTTTCAAGAACCTGACAACGTCCGCATTGGCTCCCAAAGCTTTTCCGCCCACTTTGCCCCTATAGCAAGCGATGGCCGCCAGTTGTACTCTCAAGGAGCTGTGGGCTAGCCCCTTGTCGAGACCTGCTTGCAAAAATTCCAGCACCTCCGGGACCGAGGCGGACAGAGGATTCTTCCGGCGCTCCGTACACCATGCCTCAAAGATACGCCAAACTCTTACATAGGAAAGACAGGTGGAGCGCTTCCTCGCGCTTAACATGGTCGCGATTATTGCCGCCGAGTAGCCGCGCTTCAAGAGCCTCACCCTTTCAATAGCCAAGCCGTAAGCGAGAATCGATCCACTTGTGGCATCTGAACCGGACCTTGCTTGAGTAGGTCCTTCCTGACGGGGAGGCACCACGGGCGGTCGGCGATCATCCTTACCAGGTCCGCATACCAAGGACGACGAGGCCAATCCGGGGCAATAAGGACTACAAGGCCCCGGTGAGCTTCCACCCACTGGAGGATCTTCCCGATTAGGGCCCAAGGGGGGAAGACATAAAGAAGATCCTCCGAGGGCCACCTTTGAGACAGGGCGTCTAGGCCCTCGGACATCCTTTCCTTCCGCCGGCTGAAGAATCGGCTTACTTTGGCGGATGCGAACCGCGCCATGAGGTCCATGACTGGGGGACCCCACAGGGCTACTATCTGGTCGAAGATCTCCTGATGCAGCTCCCACTCGCCGTGGTCTATCCTGTACCTGCTGAGGTAATCGGCCATGATGTTGTCCGTACCGGCCACGTGCTGCGCCGACAGCGCTTCCAGGTGAACTTCCGCCCACTTGAACAGGGAGTCCGCCTCCTTTTCCAATGCCAGACTGCTGGTGCCGCCCTGGTGATTGATGTATGCCACGGCCGTGACGTTGTCGGAGAGAACGCGAATCGCTTTCCCTAGCACCGAGGACTGAAGCGCCTTGAGTGCCCGGGCGACGGCTCTCAATTCCAGACGGTTGATAGGCCATGAGGATTCCACTGCCGACCACCGCCCCTGGACAAACTGGTCCTCGCAATGTGCTCCCCAGCCGGCCAGACTGGTGTCCGTCGTCAACAGCACCCACTGAGGAGGCTCGAGGGGCATTCCGCGACTCAAGTTCCTTGGACACCTCCACCAGAGGAGAGAGTGCTTTGTCCGAGGGGCGCAGGGAAGCTGCCGGGACAAGGGGTGTTGTTGGGGAGACCACCGCCGCAACAGAGACCGCTGTAACGGGCGCATGTGTGCTCTGGCCCACGGAACAACCTCTATTGCTGCCGCCATGGTTCCCAGCAATTGTAGGTAATGCCACGCTGAAGGGAGCCGCCTGCCCAAGAACTGCGAGACTAGGGTTCTCAGGTCCTTCAGCCTTGAGCTGGACAGAAAGACCCTGCCTCTGCCTGTGTGGAACTTTGCTCCGAGATATTCGAGCTCCTGGGATGGAAGCAAGCTGCTGTTTGCTCGATTGATGACCCATCCTAGCTCCTCCAGAAGTTGAATCACTTCGGCTGTAGCCCGGAGACTTTCCTCTTCTGATTTTGCCCGTATCAGCCAGTCGTCCAGGTAGGGGTGCACTAAGATTCCCTTCTTTCGTAGGGCGGCCGCAACCACCACCATCACCTTGGTAAAGGCTCTCGGCGCTGTCGCTAGACCAAAGGGTAGCGCCTGAAATTGAAAATGACCTCGAGGGACAGCAAATCTGAGGAACTGCTGATGGGCCCTTCTGACCGGGATATTCAGGTACGCTTCTGTCAGATCTAACAAAGTCAAGAACTCTCCGGCTCTCACAGCCGCTATCACTGATCTCAGGGTTTCCATCCGGAAGTGAGGTACCTTGAGGCAGCGGTTGACCTGCTTGAGGTCCAGGATCGGATGAAAGGAGTCCTCCTTTTTTGGGACGACAAAGTAAATCGAGTATCGACCCATACCGCATTGGTCTGGAGGCACCGGAACTACGGCCCCGAGATCTAAGAGGCGAGAAAGTGTTGACTCTATAGCGTTCCTTTTTGCTGTGGAACCGCAGGGAGACTGAACAAAGGCTGGGAGTATTTGCTTTGCAAATTCGAGGGAGTATCCTTCTCGAATCACCTCTAGCACCCACTGATCGGATGTGACTCGGGACCAGGCGGGAAGAAAGTGCCTCAGGCGACCGCCTACCGGCAATCCGCCCTCCTGGGCCCCCTGTATCTCATTGTTGTTTTCTGGGGCCCGAGGAAAAGGAGGAGGAGGAGGATGAGAACCCCCTGCCCCGAAACCCCCGGGATCCTTGGCCCCTAGCGTTAGAACGACCCCTGAGGAAAGGGTTAGGTCTAGATGAGCGAAACCTCCGAGGTTCTCTAGGTTGGTTCCGAGCTGTGGCAGAAGATCGAGCTTGCTTGGGCCTGTCCTCGGGAAGCCTGCCGCCCTTGGACTCACCCAGGTCTTTTACTAACTTGTCAAGGTCCTCTCCGAATAAAAGTTTCCCCTTAAAGGGAAGGCGACTCAGGCGAGCTTTGGAGGAGGCATCAGCGGCCCAATTCCGGAGCCACAAATAGCGTCTGGCTGCCACCACCGAGGCCATGTTCTTAGCTAAGCTCCGGATGAGGTCATACTGGCTATCCGCCAAGAAGGCCGTACCTGATTCCAACCTAGCCGCGTTGGCTAGAACCCCCTCGGGGGAGCCCTCCTCTGCCTGGAGTTGTTGTGACCACCTCAAACAGGCTCGTGCCACCCATGCCCCAGAAACTGAGGCCTGTAAGGCGAGAGCGCTCACGTCGAAGGCTTGCTTAAGGAGTGTGTCCAATCTTCTGTCTTGTGCATCCCTCAAAGCCGTGCTGCCCTCCACTGGGATGGTGGTTTTCTTCGTCACTGCCGAAACCGCCGCATCCACCCTGGGGGACTTCAGAAGCTCTTTTGTCTGCTTCTGGGAGAAGGTAGAGCTGAGACATGGCCCTGACCCCCCTCAACGCTGACTCTGGTTGATCCCATTCCTCCTGAATCATCTGACGCACCACTCTGTGGACAGGAAAAACCCTCTGGGACCTTCTGATGGCCTGGATCAAGGGATCTTCCAAAGCTTCCTCCTCCGCGGGGGCGTCCGAGGCTACGTTGAGAGCTTTCAGGGAGTCATTTATTAGAGCGGGCAACTCCTCCCGCCGAAATACTCTTATTATGCGAGAGTGGTCCTCCTCCGGGATCTCCCCTTCCTCCAGCTCCTCCTCTTCCTCCTCCAATTCCTTATCCGAGGTCTCTTCTTCAGGCAAGTCCTGGGAGAGCGGAGTGAGGGGCTCTTCAACCACCAGTCTGGGGCGCTTTGAGGGTATCCCAGAGTCCTGGGCCTTAGACTTCATGGGTCTGACCAGTTTAGCCTCGGCCGAAGGACCCGCTTCCCCCGGACCAAGACCCTTCTTACGCATGCAATAGGCCTGGTGCAGCAGGAGAATGAAATCAGGAGAGAAGAAGTCCCCGGCTCCCCCTTCTCCTGTAGGAAGGGAGGGGGGAGGAATAGGGGGAAGAGGAGCCTCTGAGTGAGAAGGGGGGGACAACTGGGACGCCACTTCCCCTTCCGACGGGTCCGAGGACCCCTGCGAGACCTGGGACATGGCAAGGCTGATTTCCTGTTCCACCAAGGAAGCCACTGCAGCGCAGCCCCTGCAGACCCCTGCCTCGGATGCAGTACCTCTCCGGGTGCCACAAGATGGACACCTTGGTTTGCCTGCCATGCTCCTCGGGAGTAGCTAAAGGGATTTCCCTTACAGAAAGGAAAGAAACTACCCCAAACAAGTCAATAAGGGAAAATAAATAAAACTAAATTAAATTGATTAAAATTAAAATCAAAAATTAACTCAATATATTAATTAAGATTAAAATTAAAATTAAAATTCAAGTGAAGCAATTATCCCCCGACTAAGAAAGGAAATGCTCCCCAGAAGCCGGCATGCACCGACAGGAATCCCGAAGAAAAACCGGGACACCGAAGTCCTTTTAGAATGAATCACCCTGTTCAGGCTGAGTAAACATAAAGAACTTTAACAACGTTTAAATCTTTTTTCAGCACATCAGCTGAATACTTGCGGTTTGGATGATTCTCTCCAGGCCCGAGGCCGTGATCCTCCGGAGTCGGCTCAACACGTGGTAGGCCACGACCACGTGGAGCCGTTTGCAGCGGAGCTCGTCCCAAAGCTCTTTTTTCTGTCTCGGCCGCTCCGGGTGGAGGAGAGACTGGAAGCCGCGACCCGACTACCGCGGGAGCCTCCCTCGCGGTTCCGGAGTCAGACGCTGCCCTCGATCGCACCGCGGTGAGAAGAGGAGCTGAAGTAAGTAGCACCCTCTCCCTCCTGACCGGCAAGTCCTCTAGCGCTCAGCCGCCGGCGGGGGCTTCGGCGCGAGGACGGACAGGGCTTCAGGCAGGGCTGCAGAGGAGCAGGACGCTCTCACAGCGAGAGGAAGGCTGCTCGTTCCTCCTCGCTGCAGCAGTGGGCAGAAGAAATCTCCTTCGGTCCCCGAATCGGGCCGCGGGGGGGGGAGGAGGAGGGGGGGGGAGGAGAGGAGAGTGCTCCCACAAGAGGGAACTAAAATGAAGTAAATTAAGCCAATTAAGTAAAGAAGCTACCTAAGAGGAAATAAAATAAATCAAACTGATGAAAATTAAAATTAAAATTAGGAGAAGTTAGGACTCCAGTAAGCCCTAGGCTTACGGAACCCTCCAGCTGCTTGGAGGCTGAGAATACTGGAGTTGGTGGGTGGCACCAGTGGTATATATACCGCTCCACCCCAAAAAGGTTGGGCTCAGCCTCCAAGCTGCTGGAAGGGTTGCGTAACCCTGAAGTAAAGGGACTGGACTGGAGTGACGATAATGAAGATTTTTTCTTACCCTTGAACCAGTTTCGGAGGTCCTCAACACAACGTTTGCACACTTTATGAGGCACCCAGACTTTATCTTGATCCCCAATTTTTAGTCCAAAATATGCAAAGTATACTTTTTTCGCAAAGTCTGTAATATTCTGCTGTTGCTTCAACACTGTATATTCACCACAGATGAAACAGAAACTGTCTGGCGAATTAATACACTTTCACGGAGCCATGACATAACGGTTTTAGAATGACGAGCTAACACGAATTGCGATGAAAAAGTGTGAACAGCCTAGAACCAAGAACCTGATGATGATTCGTGCACAAGTGTGGCATGCAGGAGAGAGCAGCTCTGTGTCTGTACACGAGACATCACAGTGCTGGCCACGCCCACCTGCACTGACCGGAGCTGCTACTATCTGCCCTGTGTCTCCCTCCCACTGGATTCTTCAGGAAAGATTAACCCCTTCTACCATTAGAAGCACGGACTTAAAACTTACGTAGCTTATGTATATATTGCTGACCATCAGATTTACAGCGCTATATATTTTTTTTACATAACTCGGACAACCCCTTTAAGGGTTTTTTTGGCATTTTATATCTTAAATGCACTTATGTGAATTAATTAATAGTAATTTGAATTATTTAATAGTAATTTGAAAAAAATTGATAAATTTGAAGACAATTTTGCATGTTGTGGCAAATCATGACGTCTAGGAGTTTTTTCAATATTTTATTTGTTTTCAGCACACCAAAATACATGGAAATTAGATGAAAATAATCAAACAGCTTTTTAGTCACAGACCTGTGGGACCTTTCCTCCAGGAACTTGTCCAAACCCTTTTTAAAACCAGCTACACTAACAGCTTTTACTAGATCCTCCGGTAATGAATTCTAGAGCTTGATTACGCATTGAGTGAAAAAATATTTCTCTTATTAGTCTTAAATAGGTTACACTGTAGCTTCATTGCATGTCCCCTAGTCTTTCTATATTTTGATGGCATAAACAATTGATCTATGTTTACCCGTACCACTCCATCCATTCATTTATAGACCTCTATCATATCTCCCCTCAGCCGTCTGTTTTCCGAGTTGAAGAGTCCTAACCTTTTTAGCCTCTCCTCATAGGGATATCCTTCCATCCCCTTTACCTTGTTGGTGGCTCTTCTCTGTACCTTTTCTAATAATGCTATATCTATTTTAAGATTTGGCTCCAGAATTGCATACAATATTCAAGATGCGGTTGCATCATGGAATGATACAGAGGCATTATAATTTCCTTTGTTTTATTCTCCATTCCTTTCCTTATGATTCCTAAGAAGGTAAATATTGGAGTGCCCCAAGGATCTATTCTGGGACTGCTGATTTACAGCATATTCATAAATGACCTAGAAATGGAAACAATGAATGAAAGGATCAAATATACAAATGACACTAAATTATTCAAAGTTGTTAAATCACAAGAGACTTGTGAAAAATTGTAAGAGGACCTTGAGAAATTGGGAAACTGGGCATGCAAATGCCAGATGAAATTTAATGTTGACAAGTGTAAAGTTATACACCTAGGAAAAAACACCCCAAATTATAGTTACACAATGCAAGGTTCCACACTAAGAATCGCCACCCAGGAAAAAGGTTTAGGTGTCATTGTGGATAACACTTTGAAACCCTTTGCTCACTATGCAGAATTGGCCAAGAAAGCAAATGGAATGCTAGGAATCATAAGGAAAGGAATGGAGAATAAAACCAAAGATGTCATAATGCCTCTGTTCTCTCCATGGTGCAAATGTATCTTGCATACTATGTGCAATTCTTGTCGCCATCTCTAAAAAAGGATAGTGTAGTTACTCACCTGTAGCAGGTATTCTCTGGGAACAGCAGGAATCAGTCCTCATGTATGGGTGACCAACGGAGCCCATGTGGAAAACACTCCCATATCTTTCAGAGAAAGCCTTTGGGAGGTTGGACACAAATGCGTGCCCATCTTCCTGCCCAAAGGAGCCATCTTACTGTATGATGACATACAGTAGCTCAATAAAACTCAAAAAACTGAAATGGGAAGAACAGCAGAAAAAGGCTGAACGGTTCCAAGAGTCAGCATTGAGCAGAAGCATCAACATCAGTTTGATTTACTGTAGCCTGGATGGACAGAAGGGCCGGTGGGAAGGAGTTGCATCAATTCCAAAAGAGGTGCCAGAGTACAGCTTGGCTGATGGTGCTGTTATGCCGGGAATCCACATCCAGGCAGTACTGTGCTGTGAAAGTGTGGACAGACGACTACGTAGCAGCCCTACAAATCTCTACTGGAGAGACAGAATGGAGGTTAGCTATAGGCGCTGCCATAGCTTGGACATTGTGCGCCGTGACATGGCAGTCCAAATAGAGACCAACCTGGACATAAACAAAGGAAATGCAGTCCGGCACCCGAATGGAGAGAGCGCATTTGGAGACGGTGATACCCAGTTAGTTGGGGTCAAAAAAGATGAAGAGCTGAGGGGAGCAGCAGTGGGCTTTAGTGCATTAAAGATAGAAAGCCTGCACTCTCCTATAATCCAAAAAGTGTGTAAGGAGGCCTCAGTCCTGTTGGTGTGAGGCTTTGGGAAAAAAGTGGGCAGGATGAGGTGAAAAGCGAAAACCTCCTTAGGAAGAAACTTGGGGTGAGAGCGGAGGACCACTCTATTCTTGTGAAACCTATTATACAGTGGATGTGCTACCAGCATTTGTAACTCACTGACTCTGCATGCCAAAGTGAGCGCTACCAAAAAGATAACCTTCCAGGTAAGAAATCTGAGAGGGCAGGAGGTGAGTGGCTAGAAGGATGAAGCGAACAGCTGGCCATGGTAAACATTCAGGTTCTATACAACCGCTGGATTGGGGGATAGGACAACAAATATCTCTCATGAACAATTTACTGAGAGGATGGGCAAAAAGAGGCTTACCAGCTACTGCATAGTGATATGATGACATGGCACTGATGTGCACTCTGTCCTAGTTAGATTTCAATCCAGAGTTAGAGGGATGGAGCAAGTAAGAGAGTACCATCTCCACAGAGCAAGAGAAAGGGTCTAAAGCCCTTTCCGCACACTACAGTGAAAGTCTGCAACACTTAAAATCATAGGTGCACCTTGTGGAGTCACTCAGAGCTATGTATTTGCTTTTATAGAAAGATAGAAAAATGACAACAGAAAGACCGTATGGCCTATCCAGTCTGACTATCAAAAAGAACTATTAAGCTCCACAATCCCTTCCTTTCCCTTATAGATCCTTTGTACTATTCAATCGCATCTTCACAACATCCACTGGAAGGCTGTTCCATACATCCGCCACCCTTTCTGTCAAGAAATACATATTGAAGTCTTTAAGTCTATCCCCATATGACTTATGATGAATTCCACCAACCATTTCAGTAGCCACCCTCTGAACTAACTGCATCTTGTTTATATCCTTTTGAAGGGGCAGTCTCCAGAATTCTACACAGTATTCTATAAGAGGTCTCACTAGAGACATATAAAGGCATAGAACAGCACTTGGAACACATTTAAAAGAGGTTGACTGCTTTTTCTCTTAAAAAACGGCTAAGGAACAGGTAGGGACTTTGGTAGGTCTCTCTCATTTACATAGTAACATAGTAAATGATGGCAGATAAAGACCAGTATGGTCTATCAAGTCTGCCCAGTAAGATGGCAAGAGTAGGTGCACCTGTCGCTCTGTGCAGGCCACCTCTCCCCGTGTCTTTGTTTTAGGGGTGAACCCTCCCCATGTCTTTGTTTTAGGGGTGAACCCACCGCTTCGTGTAGGACACCCCTGTATGTTGAGAAATTAGTTAGTTAAGTTTATTTTGATTTTATCCTGTTGCTGTAAAGTACCAAAGCTCCATCAACTAAACGATGGCTGGGAAAAATCTTATTCCTAAAGCTGTTGCACCAGTTAGAGCTACTGTCTCTGTCCCAACAGAGATCCCAATGCCAGTTGAAGGACTGGTTCCATGTGCAGGAAGTCTGCATGTTGAGGCTCTGAGGAAAGAAGTGGAGGAGCTCAGGGAAGAGGTGGTGAGACAGTGAGAAGTACAATGATGAGGAACTTCTTGAAACATCAAAGCTCTCCGACAGAGGTGAAGATGGGAGGCTACAGAAGGAAGACGGTTGGACCTGAGTCACCAGAGCCTGCAATATCAACACTCCAACTCCTCCAGCCCTTGAATTGCAGAACCAATATGCAGCCCTGGAAGTGGAGGAGGTGGAAGCATCTGAGAAAAGGGAAGAACCACAGCTCAAGCACCCAAAAGTTGCAGAATCAGTCACCACAAGTAAGCAAAGGGTAGCTGTGGTTGGTGACTCTCTTCTGAGGGGTACTGAGATGTCCATCTGCCAACTGGATTTGATGTCCAGAGAGGTGTGCAGTCTTCCAGGTACCAAAATCTGAGATTTTACAGAAAGTTTGGCGAGACTCATCAAGCCTACTGACTATTATCTGATGTTGCTCATCCATGTTGGCACAAATGATACTGCTAGGTATCCCTACGAGCATATCAAAAGTGACTTCATGGCTCTGGGACAGAGAGTGAAGCAGACAGGAGCAGGTGGTATTCTCTTCAATCCTCCCTGTTGAGGATAAAGGCGAAGGCAGAAAAGCTTGCATCCTGGAGATGAATGTGTGGCTGTATGGATGGTGTCATCAAGAGAATTTTAGTTTCCTGGACAATGGGATGATGTTCCAAGGGCTGCAGAGCAGAGCTGATGTCCATATGTCCAAGAAGGTAGAAATGTCTTCAACAGCAGAATTGCTAACCTACTGAAGAGGGCTTTAAACTAGATTTGTTGGGGATGGGTGAAGAGAGCTCCCAGGTAAGTGAAAAAAGTCCTCAGCTAAGTGAAACATTAAATACCTCTGTAGAAATGGGTACTAGGGGCAACATCTGGAAAGCGGTGTGTATAAATGCCCATAGCATGGGAAATAAGATCTCAAATGTTGAAGCTTCAATGGAAGAAGCTGACTTGGATTTAATGGTGGTTATGGAGACATGGTTCACAGAAAACCATGACTGGCATGTAATTATACTGGGCTATACTTTATTGAGGAAGGACAGGATAGGAAGAAGAGGAGATGGAATGGCACTATGAGCCTGATTCTGAAAGGGGCACATCCGGGTGGTCCCGAGCAGGATGAGCATGTTAGGACCCAATTCTGTACCGCAGGAGCAAAACATTCATGTGGCATACAGAATAGGGCCAAAGGATGGCGCGGCATGCCCCTGCTGTTGCGACATCCTCCCTGCAGGCTCCCCTGGTTGCCACGGTGCTGACCCTGTTCTTCCCCATCTCCTGACCCATGGCTGGGAAGCTGAGGCCTGGATCGGGTGGCGAGGACCTACCCACACCTGACCCTGGCCCTGGCCCTGGGGAGTTACGGCCCCGATAGTCCAGCTTGTGCTACTTATTCCACCTTCGAGGTGGAATAAGCATCACATTCCCCCTGACCCCACAGAACGTACAGGGCTGTGACCAGAATTGGTCCTGTAAGTCCTGCGACCTCGACCCACCCCTGCTCCACCCAAACTCCGCCTCCTCCAACACCCCCCTCCCCCTGCTGGCTCTCCCCATACTGCTGCTCTAGCCATGCAGGGAGGGCCTGAGGGGGAATAGAGGAAGGATGGCTTGTGGGGCTACACGCGAGTCACATTTCTGAATCGGGCTCTATATGTAAAAAATAATATTAAAGCTATAGAATTGCAGGGCTTAAAAGGAAGAGAGGAAGCACTATGGGTTAAACTAGAAAGAGGGAAAGGAAAATCCATTTGCCTCACAGGATGTAGAGTGGACAAAGATTTAATAGAAGACATACACAATATTGCCATGAGAGAAGAAGTGCTACTGATAGGTGATTTCAATATGCCAGATGTGGATTGGCACATCCCTGCTGTGGTGTCATCCTGAAGTAAGGAGGTCCTGGATTCTCTACAGGAAGAACTATTCAGGCAACTGGTAACAGAACCCATACGTGATTGGACCATACTGGACTTAGTGCTTACCAATGGGGAAAGAGTTTCTAATGTTACAGTGGGAGATCATCTCGCATCCAGTGATCACCAGATAATATGGTTCAATATTAGGACTAAGGCTGATAAAATCCATTCAGAAGTGAAGGTCTTAGACTTTAGTAAAATTGACTTTGCCAAGATGGGACAATACCTCAAAGAGTCATTAGTGGGATGGGAACAGCTGAGGGATGAAGAAAAACAGTGGGCAAAACTGAAAGGGGATATTTTAAGTGCAACAATCTTTTTTGTTAGAAAGGTAAATAAATGTAAAAGGAAAAGGAGGCCGCTATGGTTCTCAAAAGAAGCAACTGAAAAGGAGAAGAAAAAAAGGAAGGCATTCAGGAAATACAAGAGATTACAGAGAGAGAAAGACAGCCATCTATATTTGGAAAAACTTAGAGAAGCTAGCAAAGTAATCAGGAAAGCAAAGGTACAAAACGAGAAAGAAATAGCCAATGCAATAAAATGCAGGGATAAGACATTTTTAAAATATCTTAGTGAGAAGGCAATAGCGGAGAAACTGAATGAATTCTTTGCTTTGGTCTTTACTGAGGAAGATGTAGGGATGTTACCCATGACTGAAGTGGTATTTAAAGGTGCGGAAGAATTGAAGGAAATATCGATACATCGGGAAGATGTATTACAACTATTAGATAAACTGAAGAGTAGCAAATCACCTGGGCCGGATGATATACATCCAAGGGTGTTGAAAGAACTGAAATATGAGATTGCAGATCTGCTATTAGTAATCTGTGAACTATCATTAAAATCATCTCTAATACCTGAAGATTGGAGGATCGCCAATGTAACACCAATTTTTAAAAAGGGTTCCAGGGGTGATCCGGGAAACTACAGACTGGTGAGCCTGACATCAGTACCGGGAAAAATGGTAGAAACCATTATAAAGAATAAAATTACTCAGCATATAGATAGTCATGACCTAATGGGAGACAGCCAACATGGCTTTAGACAAGGAAGATCTTGTCTTACTAATCTGTTATGTTTTTTTGAAGGAGTGAATAAACAGGTGGACAAAGGTGAGTCGGTTGATATTGTGTATCTGGACTTTCAAAAAGCCTTTGACAAGGTCCCTCATCAGAGACTTTTGGCAAAACTAAAGAGTCATGGGATAGGAGGCAGTGTACTATTGTGGATCAGGAACTGGTTAAAAGATAGAAAGCAGAGGGTAGGGCTAAATGGCCAATTTTCCCAATGGAGAAAGGTGAATAGTGGTGTACCCCAGGGATCTGTGCTGGGTCCGCTGCTTTTTGACATATTGTGATAAGGAAGCTTATCATAGCTCAGGAAGCAGCTATAGAAAAGGTGAAGTGACTCTGAACCAGCAACCTGTCAGTTCTGGTAGAAATAAGAAAACAGAATTTTGCCATAAAAGGCTACCAGTCCCAGAATGCACCAGGTTTCCAACAGCCATTAGAGGAGCTGAAGTGGGGAGACGTGTGTTCAATCAGGAGGGCTATGAGGTAATCCCTAAGCACTCATCTCAAAGGGCAGGGCCTGATTCAGCACAGCTGCGCTGTGTTAGGGAGGAGCACTCATCTAAGCAGAATAAGGGTAGAGTTTATTCTACAGAGAATTATCCTTATCCTGAGAATCAGCTTGAGCTTGATCATCTTCATCATCAGGAGGATCATCAGAAGCAGAAGCCAAACCGGATGGACAGAGAGGGAAAGAAACCCTTTGGAAGAAAGAGGAGAAAAGCCTTTGAGAGGTCTAGAAGAGTCCAGAGCAGTACGTATACTGGGAGGCATTCCAAGGGCCAGCATACACCATTGGACTGGGGAAAGCCAGAGGAATGGTGCTGCAGAGCTAGGAATCTCCAGACGGTACCTGTGAGAGAGATGGCTACACGTGGAAGGGACCCTAGGACCCATGCCAGAAGGTATGTGAAGAGAGATCCAGTGTCCAGGGATCTGGATTGGAAGGCTGGACATAAGAACTGGACTACATACTGGCCAGGCTATATAGAGAGGAACTCTAACAGCAATGGAAGCTCAGGTATGAACACTGATATATGCCCTAGCTATAACCTTGAAAGACAGCAGGGAAACAAGTATTCTCCTGAAAGTGCTCCATTGAGAGATTCATCTGTGCCAATCCATGATATTGAACCCATGCTTGTTGAAGAAGGGGGAATGATTGCAGATGAAGAATGTGTTTATATGGACTGCTCTCTGTCCAAACTCCTTTGGTGATTTTCTGTTATAAAGTACAGCAACCATCACAAAGAAATACAAACTTGTTCTTTAATCTACTCAGAAAAGCTCCTGAGTAAGATTTCTAGCCACGCAGTAGAAAGCACACCAGCTAAGGGTTTTAAGCTGTATAACTGCTAGAAATTGAGCCTTACCTAATTGCTTGTGAGCTAGGAGAGAATCACTTCTGAATCTATGTGGGAAGATATAAGAAGTTAACCTGAAAAGAACAGTTTTTTTTTCTCTTTGTAGCTTTTGGTTTGTTGTTTGATATATGCTAAGAAAACATTAGCTAATGCCTGACAAGTTTGAATGTTGTTTTCCTGATTTCGATTTTGTTTTTCCAAGTTAAACACTGGAAGCAAGTAACCTGATTTATGTGCTACCAAGCATATCTGTGTTGGGAGAAATAACACCATAAATAAATATCTTATTGGTTTTAACACTTGAGCACAACTAAATTATTGTCAGCAGCTGTGTCTGGTGTGAATGAACTACATTGTCCACAATCCCTTGCAAATCATATAGATATATGCACTTGCCAAGACTGTGAAGATTCTCACCCAGGCCTTCTGACAAATGGCGTAGTTTTTCGGACTGCTTTTGCACAAAGGGGATTTACTTGCTGAGGATTACAACTAAAGTTCAAGTTTAAAGCTGGAAAAAAAAGATTTTCCCTCAACTGCACTTTGGAGGAGAAGTGGTTGTTCCAGAAAGCTGTCCCAGGAGGAAAAGACCCTGTGCAGAGCTGGATTCATCACTGACACAAGGTAATAAGTACCTGGGCATGTCTAGTGGTGGATGGGAGTAAGGCACAGGGGTAACTGAAAAAAAAAAAGTAGAAAAAAACCCCACATCTCTTTGGAACAGGTGGTGCACTTTGTTTGTTTCTTTTTTGTTTCTTGCAGGGATCAAGATGGATCCAAGGGAACTAGCTGATTGGATGGCAGCCCAGTTTAGCAGGCAGCAGGAGCTAGCACAGCAGGCTCAGGACACTGCTATGAAAGCCTTAATGGAACAGCAGAGGCCAGTGCTTGATCTGGTGCAAGCCCTAGTTCAGCTGCAGAACCAAAGTGGAACAGATGCAAGACCAGCAGTAAATACTGGTACACCACATGTGGACAGTGTGGGACTCAATCAAGGGATTGGGGCATTTAGTTTTGGGAAGCTAACTCCAGATGATAATGTTGATGATTTTCTAGAGTCTTTTGAAAGAGTGGCACAAGCATTAGCATGGCCAGAGACCCAGTGGGCAGTAAAGCTGGCAGCCTCATTAACTGGAGAGGCGCTTGCAGCTTACAGAGCAATGCCAGCAGCCCAGGCTTTGAATTATAAGGATGTAAAGGCTGCTATTAGAGATCGCCTAGGGTTGTCTATTTCAGAGTATAGGCGAATGTTTAGAGCTGTTACATTGAGAGTGGGTGAAACACCCAGGGCTCTGAGTCAGAGAATCAGAGGTTTAGCTGTAAAATGGTTGGAGCCTGAGTAAAAGACGGTAGAAATGTTATTAGACATTATAATGCTTGAACAATTTATGTCTGCGGTCCCTAAAGATTTGCACACTTTCCTTATACAGCAAAATTGCCAAAATCTTGGAGAGGCAACCATGCTAGCAGAGAGATTCTTGGAAGCCACGCAGGCTTGCCATAGAATGGGTGGCCCTCTAAAGATTGGTGCTGAGGCAAGATGTGCTATATCAGAAAAGAAAATAATTAAAAATGTTTCTGAAAATGAATGTACTGTATCAAACCAGATGACACAGTGGAATAGAAAGAAATGTTTCAAGTGTGGAAAATGGGGACATTTAGAAAAGAGATGCCAGACACACACTAACTTAATGGGGGTGGATTTAAAACAGCCCAAAGAAGGATTTCTTTTGATGGTTGATGTGCAAGGAATTACCACAAATGCTTTGTTAGACTCTGGGGCAGACCAGAGTATGATGTCAAAAAGGCTTTGGAAGAGGATAGAGGCCCAAGAAGGATTTGTGCCTAGAACCCCTGAAAGCCAAGTTCACATCAGATGCATTCATGGTGCTGCAACATCATATCCCACCTATAGGCTAAAAGTTAAGTGCCTGGGGGAACAAGAGGAAGTCCTGTTAGCAGTGGTGCCTAGGCTACCCTTTGATTTGGTTCTAGGAAGAGACTGGCCAAGATTTAAGCAGGGTCTAGTGGAAGGACTAGGAAAGAAGGAGGGAGAAGGTTTAATGGTAATAGCTCCCGGGCCTTTATTTGGAAGTCCTCAGACCCCAGCTAAAAAGATGGTTAAGCGTCCAGAAGACCAAGCTACCCCAAAGCAGACATTCGTCCTAAAGTACCATAGGGTCACGGAGAAGGCCCAAGCTCCTAAGCGGGCAACCCCTCAAGCTGCTGGGTTTGACCTGTGCAGCATAGAAAATGTGACTGTACCTAGACAAGGGAGAGCCCTGGTTGACACCGGTCTCCAAGTGGAAATACCTATTGGATGCTATGGGAGAGTAGCCCCAAGGTCCGGATTAGCCCTTAAATATTTCATCGATGTGGGTGCGGGAGTAATTGATCCCGATTACAGGGGCAATATTAAAGTTCTGTTATTTAACTTTGGACAGAATGATTATCACGTGAAGACAGGAGACAGAATTGCCCAATTGATCTGTGAGAGGCTGGGTTTTCCACCTGTGGAGGAGGTCACATCCCTGGAAAATTCTGAGCGTGGAACCAAAGGCTTTGGTTCTACTGACGTCAAAGGGGTTAAAAGCCTAGCTGCCACCTGTGCCCGAGAGAGGGAGGTGAATGAAGAGGAAGATTTGGGACCCCAGGTATCTGATGGTAAAGAAATATCAGAGCCCCAAATAGGGGAGGACCTGACAGTGGTACAACAGGAAGAAATTAGGAAATTGCTTAAAGAATTCCCAGATGTGTTGACACCCATACCTGGGGAGACACATTTGGTTGCCCATGAAATAATAACTCCACCTGGGAAATTAGTTCGTCAAAGGCCATACCGCTTGCCTGAAGCCAAGAGACAGGAAGTAGTGGCACAAGTCCAGGAGATGTTGGACATGGGAGTAATAGAGGAGTCAAAGAGTCCATGGAAAAGCCCCATAGTCCTGGTGCCAAAGCCTGATGGATCTTTAAGATTTTGTATTGACTTCCGGCAGGTAAACGCCATATCAGTTTTTGATGCATATCCAATGCCAAGAATTGAAGAGCTGTTGGACCAGCTGGGACAGGCTCAATACTTAACCACCCTTGATATGAAAAAAGGATATTGGCAAATCCCTCTCACCAGGCAGTCGAAGCCGAAGACTGCGTTCAGCACCCCCATTGGCCTTTTCCAGTTCAAGAGGATGCCTTTTGGACTGCATGGAGCAGCGGCTACCTGCCAAAGGTTAGTGGATCAGGTACTTCGACCCCACCAAAATTATGCTTTTGCATATATGGATGATGTCATAATCCATAGTAACACCTGGGCGGAGCATCTGAAGAGGATCAGGGCAGTCTTGTGCTCCATGAAGCAAGCGGGAATCACTTTAAACCCGAAGAAGTGTGCCTTTGCAAATAGGGAGGTAAAATACCTGGGCCACCTAGTGGGAAGAGGAAAAATTAAACCTCTAATGAGTAAAGTAGATAGCATCAGAAATTTTCCTCCTCCAACAACAAAGAAACAACTAAGAAGTTTCTTAGGACTTATTGGATACTACCGCAGATTTATACCGCAATTTGCAGAGAAAAGTGCAATTTTCACGGATATGCTGCGGAAGAATTGTCCAAACCAGCTAAAGTGGACACCTGAAGCTGAAAAAGCGTTTTCAGTCTTAAAAGGAAAATTGTGTACAGGACCGGTACTGAAAGGGGTGGACTTCAAGAAACCCTTTCTGGTTCAAACGGATGCATTGGATGTAGGGCTAGGAGCGGTTCTATCCCAGTGTCATGAAGGAGAGGAGCATCCTGTGATGTACCTGAGCAGGAAGTTGTCACCGGCTGAACAAAAGTATTCCACAATAGAAAAAGAATGTTTAGCTATTAAGTGGTCAGTGGAGGCGTTAAGGTTTTACCTTACGGGGAGAAAGTTCCAGTTGGTCACAGACCATGCCCCACTTAAGTGGTTGCAGCAAATGAAGAACCACAATGCCAGGTTGACACGCTGGTACATGGCCTTACAGGCATTTGATTTTCAAGTTGAACATCGTGCTGGGAAGTTACACAAGACTGTGGATGCCCTTTCCCGTATTACGGACTGTAGAGAAGAAGTTTCACCAGTGACACCAGTCCGTAATAACTTAAGCAGGGGGGTATGTGATAAGGAAGCTTATCATAGCTCAGGAAGGATCTATAGAAAAGGTGAAGTGACTGAACCAGCAACCTGTCAGTTCTGGTAGAAATAAGAAAACAGAATTTTGCCATAAAAGGCTACCAGTCCCAGAATGCACCAGGTTTCCAACAGCCATTAGAGGAGCTGAAGTGGGGAGACGTGTGTTCAATCAGGAGGGCTATGAGGTAATCCCTAAGCACTCATCTCAAAGGGCAGGGCCTGATTCAGCACAGCTGCGCTGTGTTAGGGAGGAGCACTCATCTAAGCAGAATAAGGGTAGAGTTTATTCTACAGAGAATTATCCTTATCCTGAGAATCAGCTTGAGCTTGATCATCTTCATCCTCAGGAGGATCATCAGAAGCAGAAGCCAAACCAGACAGACAGAGAGGGAAAGAAACCCTTTGGAAGAAAGAGGAGAAAAGCCTTTGAGAGGTCTAGAAGATTCCAGAGCAGTACGTATACTGGGAGGCATTCCAAGGGCCAGCATACACCATTGGACTGGGGAAAGCCAGAGGAATGGTGCTGCAGAGCTAGGAATCTCCAGACGGTACCTGTGAGAGAGATGGCTACACGTGGAAGGGACCCTAGGACCCATGCCAGAAGGTATGTGAAGAGAGATCCAGTGTCCAGGGATCTGGATTGGAAGGCTGGACATAAGAACTGGACTACATACTGGCCAGGCTATATAGAGAGGAACTCTAACAGCAATGGAAGCTCAGGTATGAACACTGATATATGCCCTAGCTATAACCTTGAAAGACAGCAGGGAAACAAGTATTCTCCTGAAAGTGCTCCATTGAGAGATTCATCTGTGCCAATCCATGATATTGAACCCATGCTTGTTGAAGAAGGGGGAATGATTGCAGATGAAGAATGTGTTTATATGGACTGCTCTCTGTCCAAACTCCTTTGGTGATTTTCTGTTATAAAGTACAGCAACCATCACAAAGAAATACAAACTTGTTCTTTAATCTACTCAGAAAAGCTCCTGAGTAAGATTTCTAGCCACGCAGTAGAAAGCAAACCAGCTAAGGGGTTTCAGCTGGATAACTGCTAGCAATTGAGCCTTACCTAATTGCTTGTGAGCTAGGAGAGAATCACTTCTGAATCTATGTGGGAAGATATAAGAAGTTAACCTGAAAAGAACAGGTTTTTTTCTCTTTGTAGCTTTTGGTTTGTTGTTTGATATATGCTAAGAAAACATTAGCTAATGCCTGACAAGTTTGAATGTTGTTTTCCTGATTTTGATTTTGTTTTTCCAAGTTAAACACTGGAAGCAAGTAACCTGATTTATGTGCTACCAAGCATATCTGTGTTGGGAGAAATAACACCATAAATAAATATCTTATTGGTTTTAACACTTGAGCACAACTAAATTATTGTCAGCAGCTGTGTCTGGTGTGAATGAACTACATTGCCCACAATCCCTTGCAAATCATATAGATATATGCACTTGCCAAGACTGTGAAGATTCTCACCCAGGCAGCCGTCTGACAATATTCATAAATGACCTGGAAAGTTGAAATAACGATTGAGGTTATCAAATTTGCAGATGACACAAAACTATTTAAAGTTGTTAAAACCCAAGATGATTGTGGAAAATTGCAAGAGGATCTTGATAAATTGGAAGACTGGGCATCAAAATGGCAGATGAAATTTAATGTGGACAAGTGCAAGGTTATGCACCTAGGGAAGAACAACCCAAACTATGGTTACACGATGCAAGGTTCCACATTAGGAACCACCACCCAGGAAAAAGATTTAGGCGACATTGTGGATAACATGTTAAAACCCTCGGCCCAGTGTGCAGCGGCGGCCAAGAGAGCAAATAGAATGCTAGGTATGATAAGGAAAGGAATGGAAAATAAAACAAAAGATATTATAATGCCTCTGTATCGTTCCATGGTGAGACCGCACCTTGAATATTGTGTGCAATTCTGGTCGCCGTATCTTAAAAAGGATATAGCGATTTTAGAAAAGGTTCAGAGAAGAGCCACCAAAATGGTAAAGGGGATGGAAGGATACTCCTATGAAGAAAGGCTAAAAAGGTTAGGGCTCTTTAACCTGGAAAAGAGACGGCTGATGGGAGATATGATAGAAGTCTATAAATTAATGAACGGAGTGGAACGGGTAAACGTAGCTCGCTTGTTTACCTTATCAGAATATAGAAAGACTAGGGGACATGCAATGAAGCTACAGAGTAAACTATTTAAGACTAATAAAAGAAAATATTTTTTCACTCAACGTGTAATCAAACTCTGGAATTTGTTACCGGAGGATATAGTAAAGGCTGTTAGTGTGGCTGGGTTTAAAAAAGGTTTGGGCAAGTTCCTGGAGGAAAGGTCCATAAACCATTATTAAGAAGGGACCCAGGATATCAATGCTTGACCCAGTACAAGCATTGTGGAACCTGTGTCTTTTGGGGGAAACTGCTAGGTACTTGTGACCTAGATTGGCCACTGTAGGAAAGAGGATACTGGGCTTGATGGACCTTGGTCTTACCCAGTATGGCATATCTTATGTTCTTATGTTTTTATGAAGAAGAAGGGCAAAAGTGGCATTGTCAGACTCAAGGGTGCAGGGGAGGAATATACAGAAAATGATGAGGATAAAGCAGAATTGCTTAACAAATATTTCTGTTCTGTGTTCACAGATGAAGGGCCAGGAGCAGGACCCCAGAAAGCACCCACCAATAGGAACAGAAGCAACCAGGATCTCAAAAGATTTTCAGAAGACTGTGTTTGTGAGGAACTAGCTAAACTAAAAGTAGACAAAGCCATAGGTCTGGATGAGATACATACAAGAATACTGAGGGAACTCAGGGAAGTTCTAGCGGCTCCAGTATCCAGTAGTGGTGCCAGAGGACTGGAGAAAGGCTCATGCGGTCTGTTTTTTCCCTTCCTTTCCTATTATTCCTTTATATTACTTTGATACAGTTGCAACTTAGGTACTTCCTTGTGTTTCTTTCTTTCCTTTGCTTTGTGTTAACTCCTCTTGTCATTGCTGTGTGTTGTTCCCTCCCTTTTCTCCTTGCCTATATTATGTTTTTATTCTACTGTAAACCACCTAGCTGCTATTCGCCATAGGCAGCATATCAAATTTCATTAAAGTAAATAAACTAAACATGTGGTCCATTTACACAAAAGCAGACGTAGGGATGACACTGAGAACTACAGGCCTGTTAGTCTAACCTCTGTGGTTAGTAAATTATTGGAAAGGCTACTAAAAGAGAGAATAGTGAGGTTTCTGAAGTCCAGTGGATTGCAGGATCTGAGGCAGCATGGAATTCACCAGAGGCAGGTCTTGTCAGACAAATCTGATTGATTTCTTTGAGTGGGTGACAGGGAGTTGGAGTGAGGGAGAGCCCTAGATGTAGTGTATTGAGATTTCAGTAAAGCCTTTGACACCGTTCCACACAGGTGACTTATAAACAAACTGAGCACTCTAGCACCCAACTGTGCTTAGCACCCAACTGTCTCCAGTGATGAGTGGCCAATTGTGGGCAAACAGGGCGAGGCGACCTCCTGTGCAGGGTTGGAAGAGCAGGGACGGAGAGGCTATGCCTAAGGATTCAAAAACCCCCACCCTGATGAGTGGGAGCAGGGGCCGGAGGCTTGGGAGTCCTCTACCTACGGGGCCCATTACCCTGCCCCTTGGCCTGCTGACCCTGAGGGGGAGCCTGGGAGGCCTGGTACTGTGGGTACTGTTTGTAGGCAGTGCCCTTCCTCGGGTAAAAGGGCTTTTTACCCGAGCCCTTCTTTTTGTGAGAAGGGGCAGAAGTCTTTCTAGACAGCTTTGTCCTCATGAGGTGCTCGGTTTCGAGCTGTGCGGCCTTCTCGGTCATGGGCTTGCCAAAAAGGTTCTCACCTCGGCAAGGGACATCGACCAACTTGTCCTGAACCCATGGCTCGAGGTCCGATGACTGCAGCCATGCCTGGTGTCGAGCTGCGATGCCAGCTGCCGCAACACGGGCCGAAGCCTCAAAGCCATCGTAGGCAGCGCGGGACATAAACTTGGAGCATTCCCGGATCCCCAAGGACAAGGACTTGAACCTCTGCAAGGGTTCCCCGGAGAGACCAGCAGAGAACCCAGCCATCTCCTTGGCCAGGTCCCGCAAGTACATGCCCATGTACAGCTGGTAAGACTGGACACGGCAAGCAAGCATCGAGCCCTGGAAGCACTTTCTACCAAAACCATCCAGGTTCCGGGCCTCCCTGCCAGGGGGCACTGTGGAGTGCATCTTCTGACTTTTCAGGCAATACATGGTCGATTCCACCACCATGGAATGGTGTGGCAGCTGCGCCTTCTGAAAGCCAGGGCTCTTCCAGAGTCGATAGATAGAATCGACTCGCTTGCTTAGAACCGGCACCGAGGCCGGTGCCTCCCACATGCGGAAGAGGAGCCGTTCCAGCATCGGAGGAACTGGAACAGTAAAGGCCTCCTTCAGAGGAGAGTCATACTGTAGGGCCTCGAGCTCCTCGGCTCGAGGCTCCTCCTCAGGGTCCGCATGGATAGCCAACGCAGTGGCCATATCCCGGACGAACTCCGAGAACCGGGTATCCTCCGGGGGGGGGGGGGATCTATTCCGGGGCTCAGACTGCGGTGAGTCCGATGGGACACACAGAGTCCTGAAGGTGTCGGGGGACTCCTCGTCCTCCATCTCCTAGGCGGACTTCTCCGATGAGGAATCGGGGTCCGGCAGCGCGGGGCCTGTGGGCACCCGCCCCAAAGCCGAAGGCACCTGCGTCGACACCCTCAGTCCTGAACGGAAGGTCGAGGGAGACCGCGACTGAGGTCGACCTCGAGCCTTCATGGTCTCGAGTATCGGCTCAGTCTCCGGGGTCGACTTCGATGTCGATGTCCTGGTGGTCGGGGCAGATGCACCAGACAGGCTGGCCATCAGTGCCTGCTGCTGTTCCATGAAGGCAGACAATCTGCACTCCAAGGCTGTCAGACTGAGACCCAGCTCAGGAGACTCAGCAGCCAACTCGGGCCCCGGCGGCGCCGGGCCCGACATCGGCTCCCTGGGAGGAGAGTCCACGAGGACTACAGGACTTATGTGTCCAGCAGACTCCGGCTCCACACGAGGTACTTTTGGTGGCTTCTCCTGTTCCATGGGCCCGGGGCGACGGTCGGGAGTCTGAGATCTAGTTCTCGAGGAGCCAGGGACCTCTTCCGATGACGCCCTCATGAGCCGCTTCTTCCTCTTGCGTTCCCGGTTGGGGGACCCCCTGTCCGAGGTGCCCCGACGGTGCTCGGGATCCAATTCCCGAGATGTCGAGGCCTCAGACGAGGTCTGGGCCTGGCCGGAGGCCGAGTCGGAGAAAAGCCTTTCCTTTTGGTGCTGACGACTTTGAAGCACCTTGGAAGACATCTTTCCACATGGTCCACAGATCTTAGGATCGTGGTCAGGGCCCAGGCACCGAAGGCAGCAGTCGTGTGTGTCGGTGAGAGACATTAGTTTCTTGCACCGATCACACTTTTTGAAACCACTGGAAGCCATCGGGGAAAAAAGAGTCCCCGCGAGGTCAAAGGACCGGCCTTCCAGGGAAAAAGAAAGAAAGGGTGCGAATGCCAGCCACGAAGGGCAGAAACCGAAAAAAGAAGAGCAGGCTCGATACCGGTGTACTGAACCCGGCGGGAGGGGAACCGGCGTCGAACCGGAGAAAGAATAGCAAAGGAATCACGAAAAAATCCAACTATTTTCCGGGAGGACTAGGACACACGTCCGATGGGCTTCATGGAAAAAGAGAGACTGAGCAAGATGGCACCTTTAGGCGGGAAAGGAACCGCGCATTGGGATAAGGAAGCTTATCATAGTTCAGGAAGGAGCTATAATAGAGGTGAATTGGCTCTGAACAAGCAACCTGTCTTTGCTGGTAGAAATAATAAAACAGAATGTTTCCATAAAAGACTACCAGTCCCAGAATGCACCAGGTTTTCAACAGCCACTAGAAGAGCTGAAGTGGGGAAACGTGTGTTCAATCAGGAGAGGGCAGGGCTTGATTCAGCACAGCTGAGCTGTGCTAGGGTGGAGTATCCCTCTAAACAAGTTAAAAGTAAAGCCTATTCTACACAGAAGCAGCAGGAGCAGAGGCATCAGCAGCTGCAGAGGAACCCAGAGCTCAAGGACAGAGAGAGCAAGAAGCAGCGTGGAAGAAAGAAGAGGAAAGCATCTTGGAGGTCTAAAGGAGTTCATAGCAGTACGTGTGCTGGGAGTCATTCCAGAGGCAGGCATACTCCATTGGACTGGGGAAAGCCAGAGGAGTGGGGTTACAGAGCCAGGAATCCCCGGACGGCACCTGTGAGGGAGACGGCTGCATTTGGAAGGAGCCCTATGACCAGTGCAAGAAGGTATGTGAAGAGAGACCCAGTGTCCAGGGATCTTGATTGGAAGGCTGGACATAAAAACTGGACTACATACTGGCCAGGATATCTGGAGAGGAACTCTAACAGCAATGGAAGCTCAGGTATGAACACTGATCAATGCCCTAGCTCTTCACTTGGAAGACAGCAGGGAAATAAGTATTGTCCTGAGAGTGCTCCATTAAGAAATTCCCCTGAGCCAGTCCATGATATTGATTCTATGATAGTTGAAGAGGAAGGAGATATTATAAATGAACAGTGTGACTACATGGATTGCTCTCTGTCTAGGCTGCTGTGGTAATATACTTTCACAAATGCAACAACCATCAAAAAGAAATATATCTTGTTCTTTTATCTACCCAGAAAGGTTTACAAGAAAGCCTTTGGGTAGGATTTGAGCCACGTATAGAAAGTAAACCAGCCAAGAGGTTTGCAGCTGGTTAATTGTTAGCAATTAAGCCTTGCATAATTGCACGTGGGCTCTAAAAGGACACTTCTGGGTGTGTGTGAAAATACAAGAAGTTATCCTTGAAAAAGAACAGTTTTTGATTTCTTTTTTGGGTTTTGTTTTGTTTTTGGAGCACTGCTAAAAGGTATTAGCAGGAGCCCACAGAAAAACCTTTCTGTTCCCATCCAGGTCTTTATTGTTTGATTTGATTGCTTAAGAAGTTCAGTTGTTGTTCCTGATTTGTTTTCCTAAGTATAATACTGAAAGCAAGTACCCTTTTTGTGCTACCAAGTAAATCTGTGTGGGAGAAATAACCCCATAAATAAAATATATTTTCTTTGCTTAACACTCGAGCAAGCACAACTCATTTATTTGTGAACGGCTGATTCTGGTATGAATGGACTACATTTCCCACAATCCTTTGCAAGTCATATTAATATTTGCCTTTGCCAAGACTGTGGACATTCTCAGGGGAAATGCTCCGCAGGGGCTCCATCGACGTCGATGTCACCCATATGTGAGGACTGACTTCCTGCTTGTTCCTGGAAAAAACAAAGGATATTATAATGCCTCTGTATCGTTTCATGGTGCAACCACACCTTGAATATTGTGTGCATTTTCCAGAGCCTGCACAGAGCTAAGCTTTCAGCTTTGTATCTTTTGCCTGTCTTGCTGGTTGTTGTTGCTGCTGCTGATATAAAATTTAACTGCTGGTTTTACATTCATTTCTGGGAATATTCTGTGTAGCCCTTAAATCAGATATCTAGGTGTGCCCTCAGTTCATGTAAGGCCTACTGGCCAAGGACACTTGGGATATAAAGCTACTTAGAATAGAAATACTTTGATCTGCAGAGACCTGATCATACCTGAGTCTCCTATTTTAGACGCAAAGGTATCATTTAAAGTTATAGGGACCTTTGCACAGTAGGTGGATAGAAAGAAGTTAAAAGTTCAGTTTGACTATTTCTGCTTCCATTGCCTGAATTGTCTGCAAACCTGCTCACAGGGCGGGGCTGATTGAATTGTCTTGCAGCCACCTGGTTGACCCTGGGCTTCACAGCTTCTACACCTTCCAGAGCCTGCACACAGATAAGCGTTCAGCTTTGTATCTTTGCCTGTCTTGTTGATTGTTGTTTCTTCTGCTGATATAACATTTAACTGCTGGTTTTACATTCATTTCTGGGAATATTCTGACTGCCTGCATTCCTTGTGTAGCCCTTAAATCAGATATCTAAGTGTGCCCTCAGTTCATTTAAGGCCCACTGGCCAAGGACACTTAGGTTCCCGCCCACCCTACCCCACACCCCACCCACCCTACCCCACACCCCACCCCACCCACCCCAGGGCTGCATTGCCTATATAGCGGTTGTATACGTTGACATCTATCCTCTTAATTTTGTGTCACATCTACCTTCTCTTCTCCTTCTAGAACCACACATGTCTTGTATTCAGTGCAATAATTGTGGTGCCTTCATTCTGAGAAGAATCATCTGGAACCTAAGAGCTTGCCCTATATGCCTCAAGTTAGCTGCCATGCATAAAGAATTTACTCTATTAAGGGAAGAAGTAGCTGCAATGAAATGCACCTCTTCTAGGATACAAACCAAACAAAGTCCACCACCACTCCCACAAAGAATCAAACATCCCGGGAACAAATGAATCACAGTGGGCTCTGGTAGATTGCGTCCTGTAACACAGAAACACCCTGTACATCATGAGATATCACTGCATAATGCATTCTCTGCTTTGGTTAATGAGGATGTCCAATCCATGGAAACTGAAGGGCCCTTAAATGAGCCAGTCAATGCCCAATCTCCTGATAAAGCACCCAACTCAAGGAACAGAAAACTACTACTACTACTTGGTGATTCCATCATCAGAGGCACCAACTTGGGAACACAGTTCAAAGGAGAGAAGTTAGTCAATTGCCTCACAGGCTCTTTAGCTAGCAAGAATACAAACCAAATTGTTTATGTAATTAGCGCTAAAAGTGAGCACCCAAAATTGATGTTGTCATCCACTTGGGCACAAATGACCTGGCTAGAAACATTGCCACTACAGTTCAAAGGGACTTTCAAACTGGGAGAGAAACTGAAGCCCATTGTTAACACTGTAGCATTCTCAGAGGTTCTACCTGTTCTTGGTAAGGGGGCAGAAAGGCTACATCGTATAAACAGCTTTAACACATGGCTCCAGACCTGGTGCAAAGAAGAAGGATACAGATTTATAGGCGACTGGAGAAACAGATGGGCCAACAAGAGACTATACTGTGCTGATGGACTACATCTCTCTGTTGCAGGGAAAAGAATCCTAAGTGAAAAATTCAGGCAGTATGTGGATATGCATTTAAACTAGAAAAAGGGGGTGATGGATGGGGAAGGTCAAGTTCAGGACATCACTCCCTGCAAAAACAGAATAACATCAGAAACAGCCACACTTTTAAACCATACATAAAATCAAGTGGGAAGAAGTGGGCAGAACAAAATCAATGCAAAACACATGCAAGCCAGTTAAATGCTAGAAAACAATGAGCACAAATGCTCGAAGCTTAGCCAACAAAGTTCCAGACCTGGAAGCCCTAATGGTGGGAATGGACTTGGACATTGTGACCATTACAGAAACATGGTTTAATGAATCACATGATTGGGATATAGCCATTGCTGGCTATAATCTATTCAGAAGAGACAGAGAAAATGGAAAAGGAGGAGGAGTAGACTTGTACGTCAAAAGCAATATTAAAGCTACTGAAATGCAGGGGGAAAAGAAGAAGTGCTCTGGATTGTGTTGGAAAGAGGAGATGGCACTGTCATCCATACGGCTGTAGTCTACAGACCTCCAACTCAAATCGAAGAGATAGATGCCGAATTGATAATAGATATTGCCACAAAGGGGGAAATAATCATATTGGGGGACTTTAATCTACCCGATGTGGATTGGATTACTCCTTCTGCAAATCTGGAAAGAAGCAAAAAAATTGTGGATGCTTTCCAAGATGCGTTACTTAGACAAATGGTGATGGAACCAACCAGGGAAAGCTCAAAGCTGGATTTAGTGCTCACCAATGGTGATAGCGTGTTAAATGTCTGGGTGGGTGCCCCTTTGAGCAGCAGCGATCATCACATGGTGTGGTTTGAGATAAAAGCCAAGGTGCACTCCAATCATAGCAAGCTCAAAGTCCTAAACTTCAAAAACACTGACTTCAGTAAAATGGCCAAGTACCTAAAGGAGGAGTTGGCAGGGTGGAAGGGGATAAGGGAAGTGGAATTGAAATGGGCTAAACTAAAGGTGGCAATAAAAGGGGCAACAGATAAATATGTAAGAAAAGTAAATAAAAATAAGAGGAGAAGGAAACCTATTTGGTTTTCCAAAGAAGTGACTGCTCAAATAAAGACAAAAAACACAGCTTTCGCAAAATTCAAAAGCTTGCAAACATAGGAACACAGAAATGAATACAGGATCAAACTCAAAGAGATAAACATAGAAATAAGGAAAGCAAAATCAAAGGCAGAGGAAAAGATGGCTAAAGATGTGAAGTGTGGCGACAAAATTTTCTTCAGGTATATTCGGGAAAGGAAGAAGATCAGAGGTGGAATTACAGGACTCAGAAGTGCTGGGAACGGACTCATGGAAAGTGACATTGAAAAAGTGAAATTGCTAAACAAATACTTCTGCTCTGTTTTTACTAAAGAAAATCCTGGAGAAGGACCACCTGTGACTCCCAAATATAAAAATGGGAATGAAGTAGTTACCACACCATTCACAGAAGATGATATGTTAGAACAACTTGCAAAACTGAAAGTGGACAAGGCCATGGGACCGGATGGGATACATCCCAGGATACTGAAAGGGCTCAGAGAGGATCTTGAAGGGCCGTTAAAGGATGTTTTCAACAGATCATTGGAAACAGGAGAAGTTCCTCAGGACTGGAGAATGTCTGATGTGGTACCTCTATAGAAAAGTGGTGACAGAGAAGAAGTGACAAACTACAGGCCCGTGAGCCTTACCTCGGTGGCGGGAAAAGTTATGGAGGTGCTCCTGAAAGAGCGAATAGTGGAATTTCTCAAAATCAACAGGTTGCAAGATCCGAGGCAACATGGTTTTACTGAAGGACGATATACTACTACTACTATTGAGCATTTGTATAGCACTACCAGTCGTACGCAGCGCTGCACAGACATGTAAGGGACAATCCCTGCTCATCAGAGCTTACAATCTAGTCAAGACAAAACACAAGACAAAACACAGAGGTATAAGCCAGGGTAAGAACAAGGGGAAGGAAAAGGAGATCAGATGAGTCAAGATCCATAAGCAGAAGCGAAGAGGTGAGTTTTCAACTTGGATTTGAAGAGGGTTAGAGAAGGTGCCTGGTGTACAGACAGAGGTAGCTTGTTCCAGGCATAAGGTGCAGCAAGGTGAAAGGAACGAAGTCTGGAGTTGGGGGTAGAAGAGGAGGGCATAAATAGAAGCAGTTGGCTAGAAGAGTGGAGTTCCCGAGAGGGATAGGGAGAGATAAGAGAAGAAAGGTAGCGAGGAGCTGCAGAGTGAATGCATTTGTAGGTCAGCAGGAGAAGTTTGAACTGGATGCGGAAATGGATAGGGAGCCAGAGAAGTGACCTGAGAAGAGGAGTAATATGGGCATGACGACGCTGGCGGAAGATTAGCTGTGCAGCGGAGTGTTGAACAGATTGAAGGGGAGAGAGATGACTCACTGGCAGACCAGCAAGGAGGAGGTTACAGTAGTCAAGATGGGAGGTGATTAAGGAGTGGATAAGCATTTTAGTAGTGTGTTCAGAAAGGAAAGAGTAGTTACTCACCTGTAACAGGTGTTCTCCAGGAGCAGCAGGAATCAGTCCTCACATATGGGTGACGTCGGCGCCGATGGAGCCCCCGTGCGGATCATTTCCCCAGCTTTCAAAGAAAGCCTTTGGGAATTGCAGTGCGCTTGCACGGTCCCCTTCCCGCCCAAGGGTGCCATCTTGCTCAGTCTGATGACATAGCTAAAAGACAGCAAAAAAATAGCAAAAATAAATCATAGGACTGCAACTCCAAGGGGAGGAGGGAGGGTTGTGAGGACTGATTCCTGCTGCTCCTGGAGAACACCTGTTACAGGTGAGTAACTACTCTTTCTCCAGGACCAAACAGGAAGTCAGTCCTCACATATGGGACTCCCCAGCTTAAGGCTACCGGAGACCTCAAGCCGAAAAAATGAGCTCCCTCTAGCTCGTCAGTACGTAAGGAAGGAATCTTCTCTGAGAACGCCCCCGACCGGTAGCCCAACACCAGGGCCGGAGGGTAGGAGTTGCCTAAACCCCAAAGAGATTATGGAATACTGCCTGTCCAAAAGCAATGTCCCTGCGGGACTCCCTCTCTAGGCAGTAATGGGCCGCAAAAGTCTGGCTTGAAGACCAAGTAGTGGCCCGGCAGATGTCTGCCAACGGAACAGAGCGGAGATGAGCCACTGACGCAGCCTTCGCCCTGACACGATGAGCCGTGACTCGACCCTCCAACGAGAGGCCGGCTGCCCCATAAGCCCAGGCGATACAGTCAGCGACCCATATGGACAAAGTACGCTTGGAGACCGGTAACCCTAACTTATTGGGGTCAAAAGAGACGAAGAGCTGAACAGCCCTCCGATGCTCCCGCGTTCGGTCAAGGTAAAAGGATAACACCCTCCTACAGTCCAGGGTATGCAGGACCATCTCAGCCCAGTTGGCATGCGGCCTGGAAAGAAGGTCGGAAGAACCACCTCCTGATTGAGGTGAAAAGGAGAGACAACCTATTCCTGTAGAACCTGTATATATGTGTACATAGTTACCCTGTTGTTATTACCTGTACATATACCCCTTGTTATATTGTGAAGCCAGTGCAGACCATCTGTGCTGGACGGTTATGTTTTAATGTAAACCGCGTTGATGCAGAAGAACGCGGTATATAAGAAAGTTAAATAAAATAAATAAATAAATAAAATAGTGTAAGGGGGATCAGACACTAGTGCCTGAAGTTCACTTACTCGCCTAGCAGAGGTAAGAGCTACCAGAAACAAGGTTTTCCAGAGAGAAAATGGAGAGGGCAGGTAGCCATAGGTTCAAATGGCGGACAAGTAATCCGCTGTAAGACCACATTCAGATTCCACTCAGGGGCTGGTAGTCGTAAAGGAGGCTTAAGCAGGAGGAGGCCTCTGAGAAAATGAGCCACCAAAGGGTGGTTTGAAAGAGGCCTGCCGTCCACCGGCGAGTGGTGCGCTGAGAGAGCACTGAGGTGAACCCTGACAGAGTTGGACTTAAGGCCTAGATTGGAGAGGTAAAGCAAATATTGCAATACTACCGCTACCAAGCATGAGAAGGGATTCTCACTGTGCTGAGCACACCATGTGGAGAATCTACGCCACTTAAGAGCGTAGGATTTCCTGGTGGATTGCCGTCTAGAGGCTAAGACTACGTCTTCCACCTCTCTAGGCAGTAGTAGGGGAGCCAGGACTACCCTTTCAGCAGCCAGGCCATCAGATGAAGGGACTGGAGGTTGGGGTGCAAGAGAGATCCCTGTTCCTGAGACAGGAGATCGTGTTGAATCCCCAGAGGAAGAGGAGTGTACACCGCCAGTTGCAGCAGAAGCGGGAACCACGGTTGCTTAGGCCACCTGGGGGCTATCAGAATCATTGAGGCCCCGTCCTTGAGGACCTTGAACAGTGTTCGGGACACTAGTGGCATGGGAGGAAATGCATACAGTAGGCCTTGGGACCAGGGAATCAGAAACGCATCCGCTGCTACTCTGAGAGGATACGGTTGCCTGGAACAGAATCTCGGGAGTTGCCGGTTCAGAGGACTGGCGAAAAGATCCATGGTGGGTAGGCCCCACCTGAGAAAGATCTGCTGAACCACCAACAGATTCAATCTCCACTCGTGTGGTTGCAGGATCCTGCTCAGTCTGTCCGCCAGGTAATTTTCTTCACCTGGGAGGTAGACCGCCTTGAGGAGGATTCCGTGATTGACAGCCCAAGAGCACACTCGTGCCTCCTGACAGAGAAGGAAGGAGCCTGTGCCTCCTTGTTTGTTCACGTAGAACATGGCAACTTGATTGTCCATCTGGACCAGCACAGACTGGTGAGATGGGAGGTGGAAGAAGGCTCTCAGAGCTAGGCATATCGCCCGTAGCTCCAGGAAGTTTATCTGCTGAGCAGCCTCCCAAGGGGTCCAGAGACCCTGAGTACATGCCCCTTGGCAATGTGCTCCCCAACCTAGCACTTGAGAATGCGGAGGGGATTGAAAAACCACTCCGAGTACCAGATTCGGAAGATGAAGCCACCATTGCAGAGAGGAGACGAGCAGGGTGGATATTCTTACTGAGTCTGCAAGGCTCCCTGTGGCTTGATGCCACTGAGTGCAAAGGCTCCACTGAACAGGCTGCATGTGCAGGCGGGCATTGGGGGTTACATGAACCGTGGAAGCCATATGGCCGAGAAGTCTCAGGAATTGCCTGGCGGAGACCAGGGAATTGCTGTGAAACTTCCCGGCTAGATCCATCAACCTGTGGGCTCTGTTCACTGGCAGAAAAGCCTTCGCCTGAAGAGTGTCTAGCCTTGCTCCTATGAATTCCAAGTTCTGGGACGGGAGCAAAGTGGACTTTGCAAAGTTTATGACAAACCCCAAGTGCTGAAGCAGAGCCAGAGTGCGAAGGGTGGCTTGACTGGCCTCCTGGGAAAACTGGCCCCTTATGAGCCAGTCGTCCAGGTATGGGAACACAAAAAGACCTTGAATCCTTAGTTAGGCCGCCACCACTGCCAGGCACTTTGTGAACACCCTGGGGGCGGAGGTTAGGCCAAAGGGTAGTGCTCTGTACTGATAGTGGTTTCCTCCCACAACAAATCTGAGATATTGCCTGTGGTCTGGATGAATGAGGATGTGAGTATAAGCATCCTTTAGATCTAAGGAGCATAGCCAATCTCCCTGCTGGAGGTAGGGCAGCAGGATTCCAAGGGTAAGCATCTTGAACTTTTCCCTCTCCAGGAACTTGTTGAGGTTGCACAAGTCTAGGATGGGTCTGAGGCCTCCTGTTCTTTTTGGTACGAGAAAGTACCTGGAATAAAAGCCGTGACCTCTCAGGTGGTGGGGCACCGGTTCCACAGCCTGTTCCTTTAGCAGACTTGCTAACTCCTGAAGGAGTAGGTCCCTGTGCAGAGGGAGTCTTGGAGGCTCCCCTGGAAAATAGGAGGGAGGTAACTGGTGAAAATGGAGAAGATAGCCCTTTTGGACTATATGGAGCACCCAGGTATCTGATGTGACGGCTGACCACCTGTGGGCAAAGTGGGCCAGCCGGCCTCCTGTGCTGATGTGAGCCAGCTGAGGAGAAGAGGCTATGCCTTCTGAGTCAAAAACCCCCACCCTGCTGAGCAGGGGCCGATGTTGGTGGCTTGGGGGCCTTCTCCCTACGGGGCCCATGACCCTGCCCCTTGGCCTGCTGACCCTGTTGGGGAGCTGCAGAGGCCTGATAATGAGGGTATTGTTTATAGGCAGAGGACTTCCTCGGGTAAGAGGTCTTTTTTCCCGAGCCCTTCTTTTTCTGAGAAGGGGCAGAGGTTTTTCTGGACAGCCTAGTCCGGGTCAGCCTAGTCCGGTCTTGGGTTCTGCAGCCTTTTCAGCCATGGGCTTGCCAAAGAGGCTTTCACCCCGGCAGGGGACATCGACCAACTTGTCCTGTACCCATGGCTCGAGGTCGGATGACTGTAGCCAAGCCTGTCGGTGGGCACTGATGCCGGCCCCGGCTACTCAGGCCGAAGCCTCGAAGCCATCATAGGCTGCTCGAGAGATAAACTTTGAGCACTCTCAAATACCAGTGGACAAGGCCTGGAACCTCTGCAAAGGTTCCTCAGAGAGACCAGCAGAGAACCCGGCAATCTCCTTTGCCAGGTCTTGGAGATACATGCCCATGTAGAGCTGGTATGTCTGGACACGGCAAGCAAGCATAGAGCCCTGGAAGCACTTCTTACCGAGGGCATCCAGGTTCCGGGCCTCCCTGCCGGGAGGCACCGAGGAGTGCATCTTCTGACTTTTCAGTCGATGCATGGCCGATTCGACAACCATGGAGTGGTGTGGTAATTGTGCCTTTTGGAACCCGGGGCTCTTGCGGACTCGATAGATGGAATCGACCCGCTTTCTTAACACCGGCGTCGAGGCCGGGGTCTCCCACATGCAGAAGAGCAGCCGCTCCAGCATCGGAGGAACCGGTACAGTAAAGGCCTCCTTCGGGGGAGAGTCATACTGGAGGGCCTCAAGCTCCTCGGCTCGAGGCTCCTCCTCGGGATCCGCGGGGAATGCCAAGGCCTTGGCCATATCCCGCACGATCCGAGAACCGGGTATCCTCCAGTGGGGATCGTCTCCGAGGTTCGGACTCCGGCGAGTCCGATGGGACACACCGAGTCCGATAGGTGTCGGGTGACTCTTCGTCCTCCGTCTCCCAGCCCGACTCCTCAGAGGAGGAATCGAGCGGCTCCGGTCGGGCGGGCACCGATGCCATCCGCCCCGACGCCGAGGGTACCAGCGTCGATGACCTCGGTCCCGAATGTGAGGCCGAGGGAGACCGTGGCCGAGGATCGACTCGAGCCCGCATGGACTCGAGGATTGGCTTGGCCTCCGGGGTCGACTTGGACGTCAATGTCCCGGTGGTCGGGGCAGAAGCACCAGTGAGACCGGCGATCAATGCCCACTGCTGTTCCATGAAGGCAGCGAGGCTGCTCTCCAAGGCCGTCAACCTGAGTCTGAGCTCAGGAGACCCAGCAGCCCCCGACTCGGGCCCCCACAGCGTCGGGCCCGACGTCGGCTCCCATGGAGGAGAGTCCACGAGGACTACAGCACTCACGTCTCCAGGAGACTCCATCTCGATACGAGGTTGCTTGGCAGGCCTCTCCGACTCTGAAGACCCGGGATGGCTATTGGGGCTATGCGACCTGGCCCTTGAGTAAGCAGAAGCGTCCACCGATGCCGCCCTCATGGGTTTCTTCTTCCTGCGCTGTTCCCGCGAAGGAGACCCCCACTCAGAGGAACCCCGACGCTGCTCGGGGCCAGAGTCCCGAGACGTCGAGGCCTCTGACGAGGTCCGGGCCCATCCGGATGCAGAGTCAGAGAAGATCCTATCCTTTGAGGACATTTTGCCACATGGACCACAGATCATCGGGTCATGATCGGGTCCGAGGCAGCGGAGGCAGCAGTCATGTGTGTCGGTAAGAGACATAAGTTTCTTACACCGATCACACTTTTTAAACCCGCTGGCAACCATCGGGGGAAAAAGGGCCCCAGCGAGGTCAAAAGACAGAGCTGCCAGTGAAAAAAAAAAATGCCTCGAACGCTAGTCACAAAGGACAAAAACCGAAAAAGAGAGAGTGGGCTCGATACCGGCATATCGGGCCCAGGCGGGAAAAGGATCCGGCATCGAACCCAAGGAGAAGAAGAAAAAACAGGGAAATCAACTTTTTCCTCGGCGAAAAACGAACTACGTCCGTCGGGCTCCGCAGAAAAAAGAAGACTGAGCAAGATGGCACCCTTGGGCGGGAAGGGGACCGCGCATGCGCGCTGCAATTCCCAAAGGCTTTCTTTGAAAGCTGGGGAAATGCTCCGCATGGGGGCTCTGTCGGCGCCGACGTCACCCATATGTGAGGACTGACTTCCTGCTTGGTCCTGGAAAAAGGGTGAATTTTGTTAATGTTATAGAGAAAGAAACAGCAGGTCTTAACTATGAGATGGATATGTGTGGAGAAAGAGAGGGAGGAGTCAAAGACAACCCCTAGATTGCCGGCCGAGGAAATAGGAAGGAGTATAGAGCTATCCACAGAGACTGAGAAAGGAGGAAGAGGAGGGGAGGGGAGGTTTTAGGGGGAAAGATAAGAAGTTCAATCTTAGACATGTTCAATTTCAAGCGGCGGTGAGTCATCCAATGTCAGAGAGGCAGGCAGCGATCCGGGTCTGGATTGCCGGAGAGAGTTTGGGCATAGAGATGTAGATCTGGGAGTCATCAGCATACAGATAGTACTGAAAGCCATGGGAAGAGATAAGCGCACCAAGGGACTGGGTATAGAGAGAGAATAGGAGCAGACCCAAGACAGATCCCTGGGGTACACCAACTGGGAGCGGGTAGTGGAGGAGGAGGAGCCACGAGAACACACACTGAAGGAGCGATGGAAGAGATAGGAGGAGAACCAGGATAGTACAGAGCCCTTAAAGCCAAGCGAGGACACGGTATCAAGGAGAAGGTTATGGTCAATGGTGTTGAAAGCAGCAGAGAGGTCAAGAAGGATGAGGACAGAGTACAGGCCCTTGGATTTAGCCAGGAACAAGTCATTGGAGACTTTGACAAGAGCAGCTTCAGTGGAATGTAAAGGATGAAAGCCAGACTGTAAGGGTCGAGGAGGGCATGAGAGGAGAGGAAGTCAAGGCAGCGGTGGTGAACTGCATGTTCAAGTAGTTTAGAAATGAAGGGAAGGAGAGAGATGGGTTGATAATTAGAAGGACAGATAGGGTCAAGTGAGGATTTCTTGAGGAGGGGTGTGGCCACAGCATGCTTGAAGTCTGCAGGGACAGTTGCAGTGAGAGAAAAAGGTTGAGAATATGAGAGATGGAAAGGACAACCGTGGAGGAGATGGGGCTAAGGAGATGGGTGGGGATAGGGTCAGAGGAGCAGGTGGTGAGTTTGGAGGAAGAAAGAAGATCTTGCCAAACAAATCTGATTGAGTTCTTTGACTGGGTGACCAGAGAACTAGATCAGGGGCATGCGATGGGTGTCATCTACCTGGATTTCAGCAAAGCCTTTGAAACTGTTCCTCATAGGAGGCTCATCAATAAACTCAGTAATTTGGGGATGGGTCCCAAGGTGGTAAACTGGATCAGAAATTGTTTGACAGATGACAGAAGGTGATGGTAAATGGAGATCACTCGGACAAAAGGAAGGTGATTAGCGGGGTGCCCCAGGGTTCAGTCCTGGGCCCAGCACTGTTCAATGTATTTGTGAGTGATACAACTGCAAGACTGAATGGAAAAGTCTGTCTTTTTGCAGATGACACGAAAATTTGCAACAGACTGGACTCCCCCGAGGGAGTGGTTAACATGAGGAAAGATCTACAAAAGCTGGAAGAGTGGTTGCTTGACAATTAAGATTTAATGCAAAGAGGTGCAGTGTCATGCACTTGGGTAGAAGAAATCCAAGGGAAATGTACGCAATAGGGGGCGAGAGGTTGGTGTGCACGGATCAGTAGAAAGACCTTGGTGTGATTATTTCTGTAGATCTCAAGATGGCAAAACAGTGCAACAAGGTGGTGGCAAAAGCCAGGAGGATGTTGGGCTCCATACAAAGAGGAATTACCAGCAGAAAGGAAGAGGTACTAATGCCACTGTATAAGTCACTGGTGAGGTCTCACTTGGACTACTATGTTCAGTTTTAGAGACCATATCTTGCAAAGGATGTATAAAGACTGGAAACTGTTCACAGGAAGGCGACCAAAATGATTTGGAGCCTGCGTCAGAAGCCTTATGAGAAGAGACTTGAAGACCTAAATATGTACACTTTGGAGGAGAGGAGGGAGAGGGGAGATATGATTCAGCCCTTTAAATGCTTAAAGAGAAATAATGAACAAACAAACCTCTTCCAAAGACAGGGACACTGTAAAACTAGAGGGCATAACATGAAGCTGCAAGGTGGTAAATTGAAAGGCAATGTCAGGAAATACTTTTTCACTGAAAGGGTGGTGGATGCTTGGAATGCACTCCCGATGGAAGTGGTGGGGGCAAACACAGTGACGGAATTCAAAATAGCATGGGACAGACACAGTGGATCCCTTTACAGCAACAGGATAAAATCAAAATAACTGAACCATCTAATTTCTCAACAAATAGGGGTGTCCTACATGGAGTGGTGGGTTCACCCCTAAACAAAGACATGGGGAGGGGTTGCCTGCACAGAGTGGCAGGTGCACCTACTCCTGCCATCTTACTGGGCAGACTAGATGGACCATACTGGTCTTTATCTGCCGTCATTTACTATGTTACTATGTTACTATGTATCTTAAAAAAGGATTGTATATATATTGTATAATATAACTTATATGTACAAAGTTCTCCCCTATGTTGTATCCAATTAGATTTCCTGTTATATGTAAACTCACGACAGCCTGTTGCTATCGGTGAGTATTTTATGTTTACTGTAAACCGCGCTGATGATAAAAGTGCGGTATATAAGAACGTTAAATAAATAAATAAATATAGCGTTATTAGAAAAGGTTCAGAGAAGAGTCACAAAAAGGTTAGGGCTCTTCCACCTGGAAAAGAGATGGCTGTGGGGAGATATGATAGAGGTCTATAAATTAATGAATGGAGTGGATATAAAAAGACTAGGGGACATGCAATGAAGCTACAGGGTAACCTATTTAAGACTAATAAGAGAAAATATTTTTTCACTCAATGTGTAATCAATTTGTTACCGGAGGATGTAGTAAATGCTGTTAGTGTAGCTGGGTTTAAAAAAGGTTTGGACAAGTTCCTGGAGGAAAGGTCCACAAACCATTATTAAAAAGGACCCAGGATATTACTGCTTGACCCAATACAAGCATTGAGGAACCTGTGTCTTTTGAGGAGACTTCTAGGCACTTAGGACCTAGATTGGCCACTGCTGGAAACAGGATACTAGGTTTGATGGTCCTTGGTCTGACCCAGTATGGCATATCTTATGTTCTTATGTCCTTGGTCCAATTATTTTAACATCTGTGTTAGTGATATTGCAGAAGGGCTGTTGGTTAGGGTTTGCTTATTTGCCGATGATACCAAAATCTGCAATAGACACCCAGGAAGGAGTAGATAACATAAAGAGTTATCTAGCTAAGCTTGAAGAATGGTCTAGAATTTGGCAGCTGAAACTTAATGCTAAAAAATGCAGGGTCATGCACTTGAGCTGCAAAAATCCAAAGGAACGGTACAGTGTAGGGGATGAGGAACCTCTGTCCACAAAAGAAGGGCAGAACCTGTGCATAATTGTGTCTGATGATCTCAAAGCAGCTAAAGAGGTAAAAACAGCAACTGCAAAAGTCAGAAGGATAATTGGGTGTATAGGGAGAGGAATGGCCAGCAGAAAAAAGGAGGTGATAATGCCTCTGTATAAGTCTCTGGTGTGATTGGGATTATTGTGTGCAATTCTGGAGTCTGCATCTTCAAAAGGATATAAGCAAGTTGGAATCTGTGAATAGGATGGCTACTAAAATGGTTAGTGGTTGTGTAGCATATGAGGACAGACTTAAAGATCTTAATATGTATACGTTAGAGGAAAGGCGGGATGAGGCGATATGATAGAGACCTTTAAATGCCTCAGTGACATAAATGCACAGGAGGTTCTCTTTCAATTGAAGGTAAGCTTTGCTATGAGGGAACATAGGATGAGAGTGAAAGGGAATAGACTGAGGAGTAATATGCAGGAATATTTCTTTATAGAAAGAGTGGCAGATGCATGGAATAGTCTCCCAGTGGAGGACACGAGGACAGTATCTGAATTCAAAAAAGCATGGAAGAAACACAGAGGATCTCTAAAGGTAAAAAGGGGACTACTGTAGTTGACATGAAAGGGCAGGCTAGATAGGCCATGTGGTCTGTTTCTGCCCTCATGTTTCTGTTTCTAATTCTTTTTTCCTGCTGTTCACTCCTATTATGCATCCAAGCATCCTTCTGGCTTTTTCAGTCTTCTATTTATTTGGCCACTTTAAGATCATTTGATATGATCACCCTAAGGTGCTACTCTTTCATGCATTGAAGCACTTCACCCCCTATACTGTACCACTTCCTTGGGATTTTGTTGCCCAAATGCATGATCTTGCATTTTTTTAGCAGTAAGGTACAAATTCTCAAGCATTCTTCAAGCTTTATTAAATCCATCCTCAAGTTATCCACACCTTCCAGGGTATCTACCCTGTTGCAGGTTTTGGTATAATCTGCAAAGAGGCAAACTTTTCCCAACAGACCTTGAGAAATATTGCTTACAAAAAGGTTAAAAAGCACAGGACCGGTTGATCATTTTAAGGCCCATTTCAAAGGCACTCAGTTGATTTATAAGTTGCCGATGTGGAATGGTGTCAAAGTTTTGAAGAGGTGATGGCTGACTGTGAGGATATGTGGGAAAGTTGATTCCACTAAAGTGAAAATTTGTATTGCCGCTCATAAGTCTATACATATTATATTGATAGCCATGTGCCCAGAAGAGTGATGTGTTGACGATAAATGTTGAAGATTTGTATATAAAACAAAAGGAGTTTTTTCACAGATCATTGATGTGTTGGGTAAGGTGGTAAGAGTGTTTTTTACTACGGTCCACATGTAACCCTGTTGACTCTGAGACCTCTTTTTCTCCTTTTGATTTCCTCAAAGAAATATACTATAAAGTTTGTTCAGAGAGTGGAGTGAGAGTTTTATATTATTGAGGAATCATTTTGCGCTCCAGAAGTGACCAAAACTATTTTTGCTGAATGGTGTCAAAGTCTTGCTGAAATCTGAGTATACTACATCTAGCACTGTTCTAATTCTTTTTTTCAGTCTTTACTGAAGGGAACTACCCAGATCAGAAATGGCATTTAATGGTGAACACAAGTTAGGACAACTATCCAGAGGGTCACCATGAGTCGACATCGACTTGAGGGCACTTAACAACAACAACAATAGGGCAAATAGACAAATTAAAGAGTAGCAAATCACCTGAACTTGATGTAATATACCCCAGAATACTGAAAGAACTCAATGAAACTGCATATCAATTATTAATCATATGTAACCTACTGTTAAAATTGTCTACAGTTCTGGAAGACTGGAGGGAGGCCAATATGATGAAAAGTTTTAAAAAAGGTTCCAGGAGTGATCCGGAAAACTACAGACCAGTGAGCCTGATGTCAATGCCGGACAAATGGCTGAAACTATTCTAAAGAACAAAATTACTGAACATATAATCATTGTTTAACGGGACAAAACCAACATGGATTTAACCAAGGGAAGACTTGCCTCACTAATCTGATACATTATTCTGGAGGAATGAATAAATGTGCAGATAAAGCTTAGTGAAATGAAATAGAGTATTTGGCTTTATGGAAATCATTTAACAAAGTTCCTCATGGGAGACTTTTGAGGAAAGTAGAACGTCATGGACTAGGAAGCAGTGTCCTATTGAGTATTGGGAATTGGTTAAAAGATAGAAAATAAAGGGTAGAAAATTCTAAATTTTCTCAGTGGAGAAAGGTGAACAGTGTTTATGTTTGTTTAGATTTATTAAAAACGTACTACACCGCTCTATGCTACATGGTACCAGAATGGTTTACAGTATAAAAACAAACACAGAGAAAAGAACTACAATAAAATACAGGCAAGGAAGAGAAAGAAAAGAATGAAAAGCAGATCACCAAGCAGCCTGTACCCACTCTACCTCCTTAGGATGTCCCCTAGAATACCAAGCTAAAGAAATGCATCTTCAGCAGGGCCTTAAATTTCTTAAGGGAGGGTTCAAGGCAAAAAGAGATAAGAAGCACGTTTCACAGTGTAGGGGCCAGAAAGTAAAAAGCCATATGGCATGAAGCCTCATGGTGAGCACTGGAAACGGGGAGAAAGAACAAACTGGAGTTTTGAGAATGAAGTGACCTGGGTGAACAATACAGAGCGAGCAGAGAAGAGAGGAAGAGAGGGAGACCTGTATGTAGTGCCTTATGAACCAGAACCAGAATTTTTGAAGTGAAAACGATAAGGAGAGGTAGCCAGTGAAATTTATAAAGAAAGGGGGAGATGTAATCATAACGGGAAGTGTTGCACAAAAGACAAACCAAAGCATTCTGAATAAGCTATAGTTTCTTGAGATTCATAGACCACAGTAAATAGTGTTACAGTAATAGAGATGAGAAATCACCAAAGCGTGAATTAGTGAGTGTAATGTATTGGAAGAAAGAAGTGGTCTGAGAAGATCTGATGGAGAGAGAAAAAAGCAGAGCAAACTGTAGTGGCGACTTGTGAATTGAAGGAAAGTTGGGTATCAAAAATGATACCCAAATGGGTTAACAAAGATACAAAAGGGACTGAAATGCCTGAAATGTGAGGACTATGAGTGGGTATATAAGAGCTTGGTAAACCAAAGAATCTTTGATTTCTCGGGATTCGGTTTCAGATAGTGACTTGCCAGTCAAGCCGCAACTGAGGTAAGGCAATCAACAGGGGCAAAATCAGGTGAGTAGGAAGAAGAAGTGAAGTAAATAAGGAGAATGTCATCTGCATAGCAAAAGACTGTTATTTCTAAATAAGGTATTAAAATGAGGAGGGAAGAGAGAAAAATTAAAAAGAGTTGATGACAGAATAGTTCTCTGGAACCGAAAAAGAAGCCACAGATAAAGTCTTTTTATTATGAACTTGAAAGGAGTGACCTTGCAGAAAAGATACAAACCAACCGAGAATGGTATCAAGAAGATCAATCTCAGGCAAGCACTGTAACAAAAGGGGGCAACTAATAGTGTCGAAAGCTGCTGACAAGTCTAGGGAGACCTGCAGAGCCACCTCATGGGCAATGAAATGGCTGTGCAAGTCACTAGCTAGAACAATGACAATAAACTCCGTATTATGGAATAAGTGGAAACCTGACTGTCTAGGATGGAGGCTATTTGTCTTGGAGATGAAATCTGAAAACTGTTGGAAGACTGCCTTCCCAATCACTTTGGAAAGAAATGGTAAATTAGTGATCAAACAATAGTTGCTAGGCAGGGAGGAGTCTTATGACGACTTCTTTAGAACAGGGTGCACACTGGCTAACTTCACCTGAGATTTGTACTGAGACGGGTGTTTTCTAACATATTGTTACCATTTCCATATCATTTATAAATGAGTGAAGTGATCAAATATGCAGATTTTATATTTATTTTGAAAAACTATATTCTGCACTAAGTTGATAAATCACATATGGATTGTGACAAATTGCAGAGGATCTTGCAAGGGTGGTAGACTGGGCATCAAAATGGCAGATAAATCTTAATGTGGACAAGTGCAAAGTGATACTCATCTGTAGCAGGTTTTCTCCATGGACAGCAGGAGAAAGTCCTCATGTCTGCACGTATGAGTGACATCATCTGATGAAGCCTGCACAGGAATCCCCCTAGCTACTAATCAAAGCTTTTGGGAGCTTGCCCTACACATGTGTGCCATCTTCCCACCTGCCACCACAGCACCAGTCTGATACTAGAGATATAGTAGAATACAATTCCAAGGGGAGGTGGGAGGGTTGTGAGGATTTTTTCCTGCTGTCAGGAAAGAATGGGCCTAAGGGGGATGGAGTTGGATTATAATCCTCAAACAGATTCCATAGTACTGATTGGCCAAAGTTCCTGTTGCATCGGGGGTACCCTTCCAGACAGTAATGAGATGTGAATGTGTGGACAGAAGACCACGTTGCAGCTTTTCAAATCTTTTCCATGGAGACCAAGTGTAAGTTGGCCACTGATGCAGCCATGGCTCTGACATTGTAAGCCGTGACATAACCATTAAGGCTCAGGCCTGCCTGGGCATAAGTGAAAGAGATGCAGTCTGCTAGCCAAATTAAAAGAGAGAATTTGGAGACAGCAGCCCCTAGCGTATAGGGGTCAAAAGAAACAAAAAGCTGGATGGACTTTCTATGGGTTTTTGTCTGCTTCAAGTAGAAGGCTAAGGCTCGCTTGCAGTCCAACATGTGTAGTGCAGTTTCTCCTTTGTGGGCAAGAGGTTTTGGGAAAAATGTTGGTAGGACAATTGAATGATTAAGGTGGAAATCTGATACCACTTTCAGAAGGAATTTGGGATGAGTACAGAGGACCACTTTATTATGATGGAATTTGATATAAGGTGGATAAAGTACTAGAGACTGAAGCTCACTCATTCTGCATGCTGAAGTGACCACCAACAAAAACAAAACTTTCCAAGTCAAAAACTTCAGAGGGCAGGAACTGAGTGGTTTAAAAAGGAGCTTTCCTCAGCTGTACAAGAACCATATTGAGGTCCGAAGACAGTGTGGGACGTTTGTAGGGAGGCTTCAAGAGAAACAAACCCCGCATAAAGCAAACAACTAGAGGCCTCCCAGAGATGGGCTTTCTTTCTACACCTTTATGGTATGCTCCAGTCGCACTGAGGTGAACCCTAACAGAGTTGGATTTACAGATGTGGTCAACATTACTGGCACCGTTGCAGTTCAACCCCTTAATGTCCAATATCTCCTAAAAAAAAGAGTGGCCAGTGAAATGGCTTTGGACTATATGTGCACACATATTTGACACATAAAAGAGTCAAATAAAACAAGACCAATTTAAAAAGGAAATAGTATAAAAACTGGGACATTGCCAGGACATGATTATTGGCACCCTTATAAAAAATTCAAATCCATTTGAAAAGAAGAACCACATTCCCATTGCAGCAAAATTAGACGCACCTGTGATCAATTGTCAGTACTCACATGACTTGAATCAACCAATTAATGATGGCTCTAATGTTTAAAATAGCCACATTCATTCCCTGTTTCATTTTCACAATGGTGAAGACAAGAAAGCTGCCTGAGACCATCAGAAAAGACATTATCAAACATCAAACTTCAAAGGAGTACAAGGTCACCACCAAAGACCTTGGGATTCCTGTATATACAGTTTGCATTGTTATTAAGACATTTTATTTATTTTTTATTTATTTACATTCTCTTATATACCACGCTATTCTGCATTTCTGCTCATGGAACTGTCAAGAACCTCTCATGATGTGGTGGAAAGAGGAAAATAAATCCAAGAAGACTTTGAAGGTTAGTGCAAACCTTTGGAAAAATTAGGCTTTTGCTGCCTCTCTGAAAGAGTTGAGATTGATCCTCCCTCCCTTTGGGGGAGCTTGGAGGAGCACTCCAGTGAACCCTCAATGTTCTCAGCATCATGCCTCAAAGAGCTCTGATGTCGATGCACCTGGCCTCCGCCCGGTTCTACGTCTTTACTCTTTGATGCCGATTAAGATGAAGCTGAATCCTTCCTTGTCCATGGGGTAACAATGATAGATAATCAATCTTCAGGAGGTCCACAGGTGTTCGGTTCCAAGTGGGCTCAAACTCCTTGATACCGATGGGCTGCTGCAACCTGGGAAATCATTGAGACCGATGTCATTGATGTCGATGGATCAGACTAAGAAGCACCAAATATTTCTTTCCACTGCTTTTTTTGACCTTTCAGCCCTCTTATTGTCTTCTGTAGAAAGAAATAACAAGAGAGCTTATGACTGGGTCCCAAGCACTGGAGGGACCATTTATGAATGTTCATAATGGAAATGGTCCTCAAGCACATGACACTTTTGAAACCCACTGTCAAGATTTTGGGACATGTCATCCAGAAAAATAACAACAGCAAAATCAAACTGCTCAATTTCTAGAAAACATACTCTGCTGGAACACAGAGGCCCGATTCTGACATCAACATCCCAGCCCTCTGTGCGTCCGGTCGGAACCAGACGCACAGTTAGCCAGGACTATGATCCCTTGGGACATGTCTAGCCCCGCAGGATCAGAATCATGTACAGGTCTGTACGTGTAGGTTGGGACCCTGATTCAGTCTGGCCTGCACATAGAGGCCTTGCCCGGAGAGCTCAGTCAGGGCTTTTAAGTGGAGCGGCAATGCCATGATGTCTGGGTGCAATGGCACCGCGCCTCCATTCAAAAGCCACAATCCCCAGTCACCAGACAAAACAATTCATTCCTGACGGCCAGACCAATGATCTGGCCTCCCAAGGCCAGGGTCAGGCTGCGAGGAATGTTCTTTGCCCCCTGCCACCTCTTACCAGTGCCAGGCCTGCCAGTTCCTCCCGACTAGGGGAACTTATTCCACCTCAGAGGTGAAATAAGTGCCCTGTTCAAGCCTTTAAGAACATAAGAACATAAGATATGCCATACTGAGTCAGACCAAGGTCCAACAAGCCCAGTATCCTGTTTCCAACAGTGGCCAATCTAGGTCACACGTACCTAGCAGTATCCCCAAAAGACACAGCTTCCACAATGCTTGTATTGGGTCAAGCATTAACATAGAAACATGATGACAGAAAAAGACCACATGGCCTATCTAGTCTGTCCTTCCATAACAACAACTACAACAGTCCACTTTTTACCTTTAGAGATCCTCTGTGTTTGTCCCATGCTTTTTTGAATTCAGTTACTGTCCTCATCTCTACCAACTCCACTGGGAGACTATTCCATGGATCCACTACTCTTTCCGTAAAGAAATATTTCCGCATATCACTCCTGAATCTATCTCCCTTCACCCTCATCCCATGTCCCCTCATAGCAGAACTTGCTTTCAATTGAAAGAGGCTCTCCCCCTGAACATTTATGCCATGGAGGTATTTAAACATCTCAATCATATAACCTCTATCCCGCCTTTCCTCTAAGGTGTACATATTAAGATCCTTAAGTCTGTCCTCATATGCTTTATAATGAAGCCCACTAATCATTTTAGTAGCCACCCTCTGCACCGACTCCATCCTGTTCACATCCTTTTGAAGGTGCGGTCTCCAGAATTGCACACCATACTCCAAATGAGGTCGCACCAAAGACTTATACAGAGGCAATATCACCTCCTTTTTTCTGCTAGCCATTCCTCTCCGTATGCACCCAAGCATCCTTCTAGCTTTTGCCGTCACCTTTTCTACCTGTTTAGCTACTTTAAGATCATCAGACACAACCACGCCTAGGTCCCGCTCTTCTTTAGTGGACAAAAGTACTTCACCTCCTATACTGTATTGCTCCCTTGGATTGCTGCAGCCCAAATGCATGACCTTACATTTTTTAACATTAAATCCCAGCTGCCAAATTCTAGACCATTCTTCAAGCTTAGCTAGATCCCTCCTCATGTTATCTACACCTTCCTGGGTGTCTACTCTATTGCAGATTTTGGTATCATCTGCAAAGAGGCAAACCTTACCCGACAGCCCTTCCGCTATATCACTAACAAAGATGTTAAAAAGAATCGGACCAAGAACACATCCCTGGGACACACCACTGGTAACATCCTTCTCCTCAGAGTGAGCTCCATTTACTTGTACTCTTTGTCGCCTCCCACCCAACCAATTTCTAACCCAAGCAGTAACTTTAGTGTCCATCCCTAGGGTGCTCAGTTTGTTTATAAGTCGCCTGTGAGGAACAGTGTCAAAGGCTTTACTGAAATCTAAATACACCACATCTAGAGCTCTCCCTCGGTCCAACTCCCTGGTCAACCAGTCAAAGAAATCAATCAGATTTGTCTGACAAGACCTGCCTCTGGTGAATCCATGCTGCCTCGGATCCTGTAATCCGCTGGACTCCAGAAACCTCACTATTTTCTCTTTCAGCAGCGTTTCCAATAATTTACTCACCACCGAAGTTAAACTAACCGGCCTGTAGTTTTCAACCACATCCTTACTTCCACTTTTGTGTAAAGGCACCACATGAGCCTCTCTCCAGTCCTTTGGCACCACTCCCGACTCCAACGAGGCATTGAAAAGGTCAGTCAGTAGAGTTGCTAGAACATCCCCAAGTACCCTCAGTATTCTAGGGTGTATCCCATCCGGTCCCATCGCTTTGTCTACTTTAAGTTGAGCTAGTTTCTCACGAACACAGTCTTCTGAAAATTGTTCAAGATGTCCCTCGCTTCTGTTCTGATTTGTGGGTGTTTTCTGAGGTCCTGCTCCTGGTTCTTCATCTGTGAACACAGAACAAAAATATTTGGTAAGCAATTCCGCTTTATCCTTATCAGCTTCTACATATTCCTCCCCTGCACCCTTGAGTCTGACAATACCACTTTTGCCCTTCCTCGTCTCACTAATATATCTGAAAAATGTCTTATCCCCCATTTTATTGCATTGGCTATTTCCTCCTCCTTTTGAATCTTTGCCTTCTTGACTACTTTGCTAGCTTCTCTAAGTTTTTCCAAATACAGATGCCTGCCTTCCTCTCTCTGTTTTCTCTTGTATTTCATGAAGGCCTCCCTCTTTTCCTTCACTTTTTCAGCTACTTCCTTCGAAAACCATAGTGGTCTCCTGTTCCTTTTGCCTTTATTTACCATTTTAACAAAAAGGTTGGTTGCCCTTAAAATACCCCCTTTCAGATTTGCCCACTGTTTTTCTACATCCCCCAGCTGTTCCCATCCCACTAACGACTCCCTGAGGTATTGGCCCATCTTCGCAAAGTTAGTCTTCCTAAAGTCTAAGATCCTCACCTTGGAATGGATTCTAACAGCCCTAGTCCTAATACTGAACCACACCATCTGGTGATCACTGGATGCAAAATGATCTCCCACTACAACATCAGAAACACTTTCACCATTGGTAAGCACCAAGTCCAGTATGGCCCCTTCACGTGTGGGGTCTGTTACCAATTGCCTGAATAGTTCTCCCTGTAGAGAATCCAGGATCTCCTTTCTTCTAGATGATACTGCAGCAGGAATGTGCCAATCAACATCTGGCATATTGAAATCTCCTATCAGTAGCACTTCCCCTTTCCTAGCAATGCTGCGTATGTCTTCAATTAACTCTCTGTCCACCTCTTCCTCTTGTGAGGGAGGTCTGTATATCACACCAATGCAAATAGATTTCTCTTTCCCTCTTTCTAGTTTAACCCACAATGCCTCCTCTCTCCCTTTTAAGCTCTGTAATTCCAAAGCTTTAATAGTAGTTTTTACATATAGTGCCACTCCTCCTCCCCTTCTTCCTACCCTGTTTTTTCTGAATAAAGTATAGCCAGGTATAGTTACATCCCAGTCATGGTTTTCTGTGAACCATGTTTCTGTAACTGCCACTAAATCCAAGTCAGCCACTCCCAACAAAGCTTCAACTTCAGGGATCTTATTTCCCATGCTACGGGCATTAATACACACTGCTTTCCATATGTTACCCCTGTTAGCCATTTCCATAAAGGTATTTAATGTATCACCTACCTGGGGGCTTTCACTTACCTGGGGGCTTTCTTCACCCATCCCCAACAAATCTAGTTTAAAGCCCTCTTCAGTAGATTAGCCAGTCTACTACCGAAGATGCGTTGACCTTTCTTGGACAGATGGATGCCATCTCTGCTCTACAACCCTTGGAACAGCATCCCATGGTCTAGGAAACCAAAACGCTCTCGATGACACCATCCACGCAGCCATGCATTCATCTTCAGGATGCGAGCCTCTCTGCCTTGGCCTTTACCCTCAACAGGGAGGATTAAAGAGAACACCACCTGTGCACCTAACTGCTTCACCCTCTGCCCCAGAGCCATGAAGTCACTTTTGATACGTTCCGAGGTATACCTGGCAGTATCATTTGTTCCAATATGGATTAGCAACATTGGGTAATAGTCAGTGGGCTTGATGAGTCTCGGCAAACTCTCCGTAACATCTTGGATTTTGGCACCAGGCAGACAGCATACCTCTCTGGACATCAAGTCTGGTCGGCAGATGGATGCCTCAGTACCCCTCAGAAGAGAGTCTCCAACCACCACTACCCTTCGTTTCCTTCTGGTCACTGATTCTGCAACTTTGGGGTACTTGTTGAACTCTGGTTCTTCCCTTTCCAGGGATGCTTTCACCTCCTCCACTTCCAGGGCTGCATAATGGTTCTTCAATTCAAGGGCTGGAGAAGTTGGATTGGTGATTTTGCAGGCCCTGGTGACTTGTGTCCAACCATCGACATTCTGTTGGCACCCATCTTCTCCTGTGCTGGAGAGCTTGGTTGCTGCAAGAAGCATCTCATCAATGTACTTCTCACTGTCTTGAATGCTCCTCAGCCTTGCCACCTCCTCTCTGAGTTCCTCCACTTGTTTCCTCAGAGCTTCAGCATGCAGACACCCTGCACATGGAACCGGTCCTTCAACTGGCATTAGGACCTCTGTCTGGACCGAGGCAGAAGCTGTAATGGGGGCAACAGCTTTAGCAATACGATTTTTCCCAGCCATTGTTCTGTTCGTGGAGCTTAGGTATCTGTTAAAGCAAAAGAGAGAGATCTACCAAGTACCAGCCGGTTTCGCAGCTGTCCTTTCAGAGAAAAAGCAGTTAAATCTCTTTAATTATATTCAAAATGTGCTGGTCCAATTCTCTGTGATTTGTTAAAGGGGGAGGTGCCCTATAAAGCAAGACTGCTCACTAGGGGTGGGTGGGAGTCGGGGTGGGTAGGGAGGGAACTAACACTTGATTAGGTGTTAGCAGTTTCTAAACCTGAGGAGGTTACTGGAGTTCAGCAACTTACTGTGCTCAAGGAAAGTTCCCCTAAAGCACCAAAAGAAAGTAACCTTGCTTTAAAAAATATACAAAAAACCCTTTTAAGAGCTCGCAGTCAGAGAGCTAGCAATGTAATATAATAAAACAAACAAACAAACCCTCAAATCCTTACTGTTTGTTGATCTGTGGAGCCCTGGTTAGGAAAGCCTCAACAGGGCAGGGCACTGGAGCCTTTTATGCAGGCTTCAACTGCACTCAGGAAACAGGCCCACTAACTCCTGATTAGGTATTAGCAGTTTCTAAACCTGAGGAGGTTACTGGAGTTCAGCAACCTACTGTGCTCAAGGAAAGTTCCCCTAAAGCACCAAAAGAAAGTAACCTTGCTTTAAAAAATATACAAAAAACCCTTTTAAGAGCTCACAGTCAGAGAGCTAGCAATGTAATATAATAAAACAAACAAACAAACCCTCAAATCCTTACTGTTTGTTGATCTGTGGAGCCCTGGTTAGGAAAGCCTCAACAGGGCAGGGCACTGGAGCCTTTTATGCAGGCTTCAACTGCACTCAGGAAACAGGCCCACTAACTCCTGATTAGGTGTTAGCAGTTTCTAAGCCTGAGGAGGTTACTGGAGTTCAGCAACCTACTGTGCTCAAGGAAAGTTCCCCTAAAGCACCAAAAGAAAGTAACCTTGCTTTAAAAAATATACAAAAAACCCTTTTAAGAGCTCCCAGTCAGAGAGCTAGCAATGTAATATAATAAAACAAACAAACAAACCCTCAAATCCTTACTGTTTGTTGATCTGTGGAGCCCTTGATATCCTGGGTCCCTTTTTAATAATGGTTTATGGACCTTTCCTCCAGGAACTTGTCCAAACCTTTTTTAAACCCAGCTACACAAACAACTCTTAATACATCCTCCGGTAACAAATTCCAGAGTTTGATTACACGTTGAGTGAAAAAATATTTTCTATTATTTGTCTTAAATAGTTTACCCTGTAGCTTCATTACATGTCCTCTAGTCTTTCTATATTCTGATAGCGTAAACAATCAATCTACGTTTACCCGTTCCACTCCATTCATTAATTTATAGACCTCTATCATATCTTCCCTCAGCCGTCTCTTTTCCAGGTTGAAGAGCCCTAACCTTTGTAGCCTCTCTTCATAGGAGTAGCCTTCCATCCCCTTTACCATTTTGGTGGCTCTTCTCTGTACCTTTTCTAATAACGCTATATCCTTTTTAAGATACGGCGACCAGAATTGCACGCAATATTCAAGGTGCGGTCGTACCATGGAACGATACAGAGGCATTATAATATCCTTTGTTTTATTTTCCATTCCTTTCCTTATGATACCTAGCATTCTATTTGCTTTCTTGGCTGCCGCTGCACACTGGGCAGGGGGTTTTAACATGTTATCCACGATGACTCCTAAATCTTTTTCCTGGGTGATGGTTCCCAATGTGGAACCTTGCATCGTGTAACCATAGTGTGGGTTGTTCTTTAACAGGTGCATAACTTTGCACTTGTCCACATTAAATTTCATCTGCCATTTGGTTGCCCAGTCTTCCAGTTTATCCAGATCCTCCTGCAGTTTTCCACAGTCCTCTTGGGTTTTAACAACTTTAAACAGTTTTGTGTCGTCTGCAAATTTGATAACCTCACTAGTTATTCCCTTTTCCAGGTCATTTATGAATATGTCAAAAAGTAGCGGACCCAATACAGATCCCTGGGGTACTCCACTATTCACCTTTTTTCATTGGGAAAATTGTCCATTTAGCCCTACCCTCTGCTTTCTATCTTTTAACCAGTTCCCGATCCACAATAGTACACTGCCTCCTATCCCATGACTTTTTAGTTTTGCCAAAAGTCTCTGATGAGGGACCTTATCAAAGGCTTTCTGAAAGTCCAGATACACTATATCAACTGACTCACCTTTGTCTACCTGTTTATTCACACCTTCAAAAAAACATATCAGATTAGTAAGACAAGATCTTCCTTGTCTAAAGCCATGTTGGCTGTCTCCCATTAGGCCATGACTATCTGCATGCTGTGTAATTTTGTTCTTTATGATGTTTTCTACCATTTTCCCTGGTACTGACATCAGGCTCACCGGTCTGTAATTTCCCGGTTCACCCCTGGAACCCTTTTTAAAAATTGGCGTTACATGGGCAACCCTCCAATCTTCAGGTATTACAGCTGATTTTAATGAAAGTTCACAGATTACTAATAGCAGGTCTGCAATCTCATATTTCAGTTCTTTCAACACTCTTGAATGTATACCATCTGGTCCAGGTGATTTGCTACTATACAGTTTATCAAATAGCTGTAATACATCTTCCCGGTGTAGTGATATTTCTCTCAATTCCTCTGCAATATCACCTTTAAATACCACTTCAGTCTTGGGTAACATCCCTACATCTTCCTCAGTAAAGACCGAAGCAAAGAATTCATTCAGTCTCTCCGCTATAGCCTTGTCTCCTCTTACTGCCCCTTTTACCCCTCTATCATCTAATGGTCCAATTGACTCACTCATAGGCCTTTTGTTACAAATGTACTTGAAAAAGTCTTTATTTCATCTTTTTTCTTCCGTAGCAAGTTCCTTCTCAAATTCTCGCTTTGCCTGCCTTATCAATGCTTTGCATTTAACTTGCCAGTGCTTGTGCTGTTTCCAGTTTTCGTCGTTTGGCTCTTTTTTCCATTTCCTGAAGGATGCTTTTTTGGCAGCAACAGCCTCTCTGACCTTACCTTTAAACCATGCTGGCAGTTTTTTGGACTTTCTTCGTCTTTTCTTAAAACGTGGAATACAGCTGGTCTGGGCTTCCAGGATAATATTTTTAAACAACACCCAAGCTTGATGTAAGTCTTTAACCTTTGCAACCACTCCTTTTAGTTTTTTCTTAACTATATTCCTCATTTTGTCATAGTCTCTCTTTCGAAAGTTAAAAGGTAGTACCATTGGCCCCGGACGTACAGGGAAAATATTGGAATTGGCCCTGTATGTCCAGGGCTGAAAACTGCCCACAGCCTGCCCTAACCCTGCTCCCGATCCACCCCTTTCCTGCCCCAATCTAACTTCCCCATACAATGAGAGGGGAAGTTAGTTGGGGTCGGCAAGGGGCCCGAATAGCAGAATGACCCCTAAAGTGCCTGAAAAAGCTGAGATGTTGCAGAAAGTAAAAGAAACTGTGACACAGCAGCTGGCACAGAGCCCATGGAGTTAGGGGAAAGTAAGGAACTTACCTCAGAATCAGCTGGGCAGCAGACAAACTCAGCTCATGTAGAATTAGCTGAGCAGCAAACAAACCCAGCTCATGTAGAATTAGCTGAGCAGCAGACAAACTCAGCACATGTAGAATTAGCTGAGCAGCAAACAAACTCAGCACAAGAAAAGCAAAAAGGCATTAGAGTAAAATGTCCTTGCACTAGTCCTGACGTAGCTAGCAGCAGGAAGGCTAATCAGGAACACTTGTTCTCAGAAACCCAGGCAGCATGCAAAGAGAACAAGGATAAAAGCTGCAGGGTAGAACCAGGGAAGGCCAGTAGGGGCAGCGACTTGGGAGGACTAAGCCAGCATCCAGTGAACACATGTCATGCTGGAGGAAATCCACTGAGGGAAGGAAGCAGTAGGTATGGCAGCAGAGCAGGAAACAGCCAGCATCGTGCCCAGGACTCTGCTAGGATTCCTGGTAGTTGGAGAGCCCAGGAGAGAGCTGCCAGAAGCCCAGAGATAAGAGACAGAACCACAGCTAAGAGGTGGGAACCTAGCTTTGCTAAAGAAAAGGCAAGAAGTTCTGTTTGGTTTGAAGGGCAAGGGCATGGCGCCAGAAGTAACTTTGATACTGAAATTTATACAGTAATTCCACCAGCATGGAGAGGAAGGGAAAGCCAGAAGGAAGCTTTTAATATACCAGGCATTCAGAGCCCTGGATTTAAAGAGCCCTTTCTGGAAAAGTTAGCCCATGACTCACAGGAGTGTTTTAAGGAAGACAGCAGCTGTGAAGAGTGTGACCCATATGCAATCGTAAGTGACTCTGAGTTAATGCTATAATTCTGACCCTGTGCCCATGGATTGTACAATTTGTTTATCTGACGATATTGTATCTTTATGTTGAATGTGTGCAAAGCAGCCAGCTGATGGTGCCTAAAGGAAAGAAGATATTTTTCTGTGCAACAGTTCTTTTGTTTCATATTGTTTGTTGTATCCCAGGAATATCCGCTCAGGGCAGGGAATAAAGCCCTAATATTATTTTTGCCTTACCACTTGACTACAAGACTCTTTTGTATCAAAGGCAACTTAAATCTTAACACCCTAGGCAGCCACCTAATAGGGTTATATGAGGTAGCTATCACTCACTATCTCTCACAAAACATAAGAATGTAAGACATGTCATACTGCGTCAGACCAAAGGTCCAACAATAGTGGACAATCCAGGTCATAATTCCCTGTTAGATTCCATGCTGCTTATCCCAGGGCTAAGCAGAAGATTTCCCAAGTTCAATTTAATAATGATAAGTGGACTTTTCCACCAGGAACTTGTCCAAGCCTCTTTTACATCCGTCTACACTAGCAGATTTTACTACATTCTCTGGCATCAAATTTCAGAATTAGATTATATGTTGAGTGAAAAAATATTTTCTCTGAATAGTCTTAAATGAGCTGCATTGTAGATTCATTGCAAGTCTTTTTTTATTTATATTCTCTTATATACCGTGCTATTCTGCATCAGTGCGGTTTACATTGAACAAACTGAAATTACATTGAACAGAGCATTATAACTTGGAGATAACTATTTTACAGGGAACATGGGCTATGGAGGGTTAAGTGGCTTGCCCAAGACCACAAGGAGCACCTGTGGGACTAGAAACCCCAGTCCTTCCGGCCCAAGGTTGCTGTCCTCTAGTGGGATTTGAACCCCCGACCTTCCGGCCTGAAGTACCTTGCCCCAACCACTAGGCCACTGTTCTACTCTTTCTGCTTTTTGAAGGTGTAAATAACTGACTTACGTTTACCTGTTCCACTCCATTCATTATTTTATAGACCTCTATCATATCTCCCTTCAGCCATCTCTTTTCTAAGCTGAAGAGCACTAACCTTTAAGCCTTTCCTCATAGGGGTATCCTTCCTTTATCATTTTGGTCACTCTTTTCTGAATCTTTTCCAATCCCACTATATCCTTTTTAAGATATGGCGACCAGAATTTCACACAATACCCGAGTTGCAGTCGCACCATTGAGCAATACAGAGGTATTATAATATCGTTGGTTTTATTCTCCATTCCTTTCCTTATGATTCCTAGCATTCAATTGGTTTTCTTGGCTGCCACTGCACACTGGGCAGAGGGTTTGAACATATTATTTACGATGACACCCAGAACCTTTTCCTGGGTGGTGATTCCTAATGTGGAATGTTGAATCATCTAACTGTAATTTTGGTTGTTCTTTCCTAAGAGCCCAATTCCATAACATGCACATGCAAACTGAAAATGTACCCGATTTAAACCTAATTCCGCACCCACGGCTTTAGACATGTCCATGGTTCTGGAATCGGGGACATAGACGTTTCCGGCACAGCACGAATGGAGCACTATGGAATACAAGATATGGGTATATATAGCAAATGGCCGTAGACATTCCCGCGCTCACCGCATTCTGAAAAGATGGACATTTCCAATCCTGGCCGTCTCCGCCATATACCCATGGATGGCCACGCCTCCTCTGTAAAACGTGCATCTCTTAAGCTGCTCCTCTCACTGACAGTGTTGCACTGATGCAAACTACACATGTATACTGATGATACATAAATGTTGATGCACATTAGACTATATATACTAGTCTGTTGCATGCCCAGAACTGTAAAGTAATCTCAGTGCACGCAAAGATAGTATAAAAACAAGTAGAAAGTGATATGTTTGTCATGACACCTTGCATCACAATATACATGGCAGTAGAAGAATTTCTTAGTTATTCCTGCATTGGTCATCTCTAAAAACAGTCAGTACAATGTTAAATATGGACAAGCAAAAAAAAAAACAACAGAAAAAGTTCTCTATAACCAACGTTTAAAACATATCCCCTTCAATAAGGGACTCTCAGAATGAGAGCATTCAACAGTGCAAACAGCACTAATACATGCCCAAAAGCACCGTTATTGGTCTCTAAAAATATGCTCTCATTCTGAGGGTCCCTTATAATTGACAGGGATATGTTTTGCCCCTGAGGAAGAATATGAGACACGGCCTGTGTCGGGCCTAGGCTTTGTTTAATTTGTATCAATAAAGCTGGTCTTCCAATCGCTCCCCACGTCTCTCACTGGGTCTATGTTTTGACCTTTAGCCATAGAGAATTTTTTCTGATTTTTTTCTGCCTGATCACACTGGCACCTGATGACGCTGTGGTCATCCCCATGGGCCAGGGACTGGTAAATCATGTTCCCACAGAAATGCAGATGAGTATGCCAGATCCTTTTGTGCAACATTCAGACCACATACACTCTCACTTTCAGCCAACAAAAACATACTTCTGCCTAAAAGATTCCCTTCACCTATCAAGAACAGCTGATCTGCATTTCTCACCCAAATAAGAATTTTTTCCATATTCACTCACATAGTGGTAGATTCTGTGCTATGTTTAGTAGGGCCAGATTTCCAGTCCAGACATCTGGACCCACTAAATATCTGGATCACCCTGCCAAGAACAGAGCTCCCCATATGTATAGCTGGGTTGTACGGGGATCTCTATCTGTGGGCGGAAGGGGGCGGGCCGTGGGAGGGGTGAGGGCAGGCAGTGGGCAGTGCAGAAACCCCGGAGGTACAGGGCCAATTTTGAGGTTAGACAGAGGACCTATTCCACCTCAAAGTTGGAATAAGTCCCCCTGGATATTAGGGGACAGTGGCAGATGGTGGCGATGGGACGGTATGGGGCGCAGAAGGTTCCCCACAGTCTGACCCGGGCCATGAGAGGCCGGATTGGAGGTTGGGCTGCGAGGAACAGAGCATCTCGGCAGCAGCAGGCAATTGTGGCTCCTGAATGGAGCTGTGGTGCCATGGCAATGGGATACCATGGTACTGCGGCTCTATTCAGGAGTCTGGCTGAACTCACTGGGGAAGTGGCTGGACTCTGGGGTGCCTGAATTGGGGCACTTCCTGGATGTCCAGCCACTATTCATGATTCTGCTCCCATGGGGACATCTAGCCTCCGTGGGAGCATAATCAGGTGAATCTCCAGGCCATCCAGATTTCTGGATATCCAGACAGCCCGGACGTGCACCTATGGAACTGACCTCCAACTTTCCCTACATCACAGCCCCATTTTTCAAAACATAGGAATTGTTAGGGAACCCTAAATGAGCTCCTTTAGCACAAATAGCAAATATCAGCATAGCCAGAATAAGCACTATTGCTCTTCTTAATGTTTCTTTACCTTACAACCTTCCCTCCCCTCTGCTTTCTGTTCATTAAAACTGCATCTTGTTATTTACCAGACTGCAGACACACCAGTTCAAAACATAATTGTTACAACAATTCTTTAATATGAGAGGCATTCCACATGAATAACGGGGACGTCTGTGGGAAAAATTGATATCGTACACAGGCCTTTCCTGAATACGCTTTATATGTCTCCATGACTGACCATGCCCCCATTCTGCCACACTCTGAGATCCTCGTGCTAGCGCCATAGACATACAGGTCTGTGGGAGTTTCAGAATATGGTCTTAGACATTTTTGCTAGAAAAAAGTCTATTGCGCACATCTATATGGCTTATTTGTGTTATGGAATGACCTAAGTGCATAACCTTTCACTTGTCAACATTAAATTTCATCTACCATTTGATGCCCAGTCTCCCAGTTTCTCAAGGTCCTCTTGCAATTTTTCACAATCTTCTTGTGTTTTAACAACTTTGAATAATTTTGTGTCATCTGCCAATTTGATCACCTTACTTGTCCCCATTTCTAGATATTCTGAATATGTTAAAATGCAGCAGGTCCAGCGCAGATCCCAGGGGTACTCCACTATTCAACTTTTTGCATTGAGAAGATTGGCCATTTAGCTAGACCCTATCTTTTAACCAGTTTTCAGTCCAAAATTGTACACTGCCTCCTATCCCATGACATTTTAATTTCTGAAAGAATAGTTACTCACCTGTAACAGGTGTTCTCCAGGAGCAGCAGGAATCAGTCCTCACATATGGGTGTCATCGGCGCCGATGAAGCCCCAGCGGAGCATTTCCCCAGCTTTCCATGAAAGCCTTTGGGAATGCTGGCATGCATGTGCGGTTCCCTTCCCGCCTAAAGGTGCCAACTTACCTCAGTCAAATGACATAGCTAAGAGCACACAAAAATGTAAAAACACAAACTATGTACAACTGCAACTCCAAGGGGAGGAGGGAGGGTTGTGAGGACTGATTCCTGCTGCTCCTGGAGAACACCTGTTATAGGTGAGTAACTACTCTTTCTTCCGGACCAAGCAGGAAGTCAGTGCTCACATATGGGTGACTCCCTAGCTCTGGGCTACCGAGGAACCCAGGCTGAACAAGAGAACTCCCTCTAGTCCCAGCAGCAAAGAAAGGCTTTTCAAGGACACAACCTCCACCGGTAGCCCAACAGAGGGCAGGAGGGCAGGAGTTGCCTAAACCTCAAAGAGATTCCGGAGTACTACTTGGCCAAAAGCACTGTCCCTACGGGACTCCCTTTCCAGACAGTAATGGGCTGCAAAAGTCTGGCTTGAAGACCAAGTTGCAGCCCTGCAGATGTCTACCAAGGGCACAGAGCGGAGATGAGCCACTGAGGCAGCCATTGCCCTGACACGATGGGCCGTGACCCTACCCTGCAAAGGAAGGTCAGCCGCCTTGTAAGCCCAGGTGATACAGTCAGCCACCCAGATAGACAAGGTACGCTTGGACACAGCTAACCCCAACTTATTGGGGTCAAAGGATACAAAGAGCTGAGTAGCCCTTCTATGCCCCTGCGGACGATCAAGGAAGAAGGATAAGGCCCTCCTACAGTCCAGGGTATGCAGGACTGCTTCAGCCTGGCTTGCATGAGGCCTAGGGAAAAATGTTGGAAGAACCACCTCCTGATTGAGGTGGAAAGAGGAGACAACCTTAGGGAGGAACTTGGGATGAGTCCTGAGGACTACCCTGTTCCTATAAATCCTGGTGTAAGACCTATCACAGACCAGGGCCTGAAGCTCACTCACTCGCCTAGCTGAGGTAAGGGCTATCAGGAAGAGTGTCTTCCAGGAGAGGAAGCGTAGTGGACAAGTAGCCATCAGCTCAAAGGGTGGGCGAGTCAGTTGCTGCAAGACCACATTCAGCTCCCACTTAGGAGCAGGAGGACGGATGGGGGGCTTGAGCAAAAGCAAGCCCCTGAGAAAGCGGGACACCAAGGGGTGACCTGACAAAGAATGTCCCTCCACCAGTGAGTGGTGAGCTGCTAAAGCTGAGAGGTGGACCCGAACAGAATTGGACTTAAGTCCCTGATTGGATAAGTGCAGCAAGTACTGAAGCACTACCGGCACAGTACAGGAGAAAGGATCCTCTGTACGTAGCTGACACCACACAGAAAACCTCTTCCATTTGAGAGCATAGGCTTTCCTAGTGGACTGTTTTCTAGAGGCTAGGACAACCTCCTCAACTTCCTGAGGCAGGCCCCAGGGAGCCAAGACTACCCTTGCAGCCTCCAGGCCATCAAATTGAGAGTCTTGAGATTGGGGTGTAGTAAGGAACCCCGCTCCTGAGAGAGAAGGTCGGGTTGCAACCCCAGAGGCAGTGGGGGATCCACCGCCAGTTGAAGCAGAAGAGGAAACCAAGGCTGTCTCGGCCATCTGGGAGCTACCAGCAGGACCGAGGCCTTGTCCCGAAGAATCTTGAACAGAGTTCGGGCCACCAAGGGTGTGGGAGGAAACGCATACAGGAGGCCCTGAGACCAGGACATCAGAAAAGCATCTAGTGCAATCCTCAAAGGATGTGCCTGGAGCAGAACTTGGGTAGCTGCTTGTTTAGTGGACTGGCAAAGAGATCTATCCAAGGGAGACCCCACTTCAGGAAGATCTTTTGAACTACCAAGGGATGCAGCTGCCACTCGTGGGGCTGCAGAATCCTGCTTAACCGGTCGGCCAGACAGTTCTCCTGGCCTGGGAGGTACACCACCTTGAGAAGCATGTGGTGCTTCAGGGCAAAGGAACCAAGGTCCTGATTCTCTCGACAAAGGATCTGGGACCCAGTGCCGCCCTGCTTGTTCACATAAAACATGGCCACCTGGTTGTCTGTTTGAATCAAGACTGAACGGTGAGCCAGGGCTGGAGAAAAAACTCTGAGAGCCAAGCGGATAGCTCGAAGTTCCAGCAGATTGATCTGTTGGGCTGCCTCACAGGGAGACCAGAGGCCTTGGGTGCACTTGTCCAGACAATGCGCACCCCAGCCCTTTAGAGAGGCATCGGTGGTGAGGACCACTGAGTATTCCTGCATTTGAAAGGGCATTCCTTTGATTAGATTGGGTGGATGTAGTCACCAGCTGAGGGAGGCTAAAAGGGGTTTGGACACCTTTATCTTGTCTCATAAGTGGCCCATGGCTTGAGACCACTGAGTCCGAAGGCACCACTGTGCAGTCCTCATATGGAGCCTGGCATTGGGAGTCACATGTACTGTCGAAGCCATGTGACCCAGAAGCCTGAGGCAGAGTCTGGCGGAGGCCAGGGACCTGTTCAGAAACTGCTTTGCCACGTCCATCAGCCTTTGAGCCCTGTCTTATGGCAAGAATGCCTTTGCCAGTTGAGAATCCAACCTTGCCCCTATGAACTCCAAGTTCTGGGAGGGGAGCAAAGTGGACTTTATTTATTTATTATTTATTTATTTAACATCTCTTATATACCGCACTATTGTCATCAGCGCAGTTTACATGGAACAAACATATACATACAGAGAACTGTAATGCATTTTACAAGTAACAGGGTTTTTGAACTTGGGATTAAAAAGGTAAACTATATAGGCTAACTAACTATTTACAGAAAATTCAAATACATTAGTCACATTTGGATATCGTTTGGGGAATGTCTTTGCAAAGTTTATGACAAAGCCCACCTTTTGAAGCAGAGCAATGGAGTTGAGGGTGGCTTGTCTGGCCTCCAGGAACATCTGACCCCTGATGAGCCAGTCGTCCAGATAGGGAAAGACAAAGATGCCTTGATTTCTTAGGTAGGCCGCAACCACTGCCAGGCACTTGGTAAAGACCCTGGGAGCGGAGGATAGGCCAAAAGGTAGTACTCTGTACTGATAATGGTTTCCTCCCACAATGAACCTGAGGTACTTTCTGTTGTCTGGATGAATGAGGATATGAGTGTACGCATCCTTTACATCTAAGGAGCATAGCCAATCTCCCTGCTGGAGGTAGGGCAGAAGTGTCCCAAGAGTAAGCATCTTGAACCTTTCTTTCTCTAGGAACTTGCTGAGGTTTCTGAGGTCCAGAATGGGTTGAAGGCCACCGGTTCGTTTGGGTATCAGGAAATACCTGGAGTAGAATCCGTGACCTTGCAAGTGGGGAGGCACAGGCTCCACTGCACTGTCCACCAATAGACCATGAAGCTCTTTTAGAAGGAGGTCTGAGTGCAGGGGAGGCCTTGGAGGCTCCCCTGGAAAATATGGTGGTGGCAGTTGGTGAAAATGGAGGGCATAGCCATTGTGGACTATGTCCAGCACCCAACTGTCCCCGGTGATAAGGGGCCACTGGTGGGCAAAGAGGGAGAGGCGACCTCCTGTGCAGGGTGGGGAGAGCAGTGGAGGAGAGGCTACGCTCAAGGAGTCAAAAACCCCCACCCTGCTGAGTTGGAGCAGGGGCCTAAGGCTTGGGGGTCCTCTGCCTACGGGGCCCATTACCCTGGCCCTTGGCTTGCTGACCCTGGGGGGCAGCTTGGGCAGCCTGATACTGAGGGTACTGTTTGTAGGCAGTGCCCTTCCTCGGGTAAAAGGACTTTTTACCTGAGCCCTTCTTCTTATGTGAAGGGGCAGAGGTCTTCCTCGACAGCCTTGTCCTGGTAAGGTGCTTTGTCTCGAGCTGAGTGGCCTTCTCGGTCACAGGTTTGTCAAAAAGGTTCTCACCTTGTCAGGGGACATCGACCAACTTGTCCTGAACCCATGGCTCGAGGTCCGATGACTGCAGCCATGCCTGGCGTCGAACCACGATGCTGGCAGCTGCTACTCGGGCCGAAGCCTCGAAGCCATCGCAGGCGGCGCGGGAAATGAACTTCGAGCATTCCTGAATCCCCGAGGACAAGGTCTGAAATCTCTGCAAGGGTTCCCCGGAGAGATCAGCAGAGAAGCCGGCCAGTTCTTTGGCCAGGTCCCGCAAATACATGCCCATGTACAGCTGGTAAGACTGGACACGGCAAGAAAGTATCGACCCCTGGAAGCACTTCCTACCGACGCCATCGAGGTTGCGGGCCTCCCTGCTGGGGGGCACCGCGGAGTGCATCTTCTGGCTCTTCAGACGATGCATGGCCGATTCCACAACCATGGAATGGTGTGGTAGCTGTGCTTTCTGGAAACAAGGGCTTTTGCGGAGTCAATAAATGGAATCGACTCGCTTACTTAGAACCAGCACCGAGGCCGGGGCCTCCCACATTCGGAAGAGGAGCCATTCCAGCATCGGAGGAACCCTGGACAGTAAAGGCCTCCTTCGGAGGAGAGTCGTACTGTAGAGCATCGAGCTCCTCGGCTCGAGGCTCTTCCTCGGGATCGGCAGGGATAGCCAAGGCAGCGGCCATATCCCGGACGAACTCCGAGAACCTAGTGTCCTCCGGAGGGGATCTACTCTGGGGATCAGACTGCGGTGAGTCCGACGGGACGCACCGAGTCTTAAAAGTATCGGGAGACTCCTCATCCTCCGTCTCCCAGGCGGACTCGTCCGAGGAGGAGTCAGGGTCCGACCCCGCGGGGCCCCGGCGTCGACACCCTCGGTCCCGAACAGGAGGTCGAGGGAGACCTCAACCGAGGACGACTTCGAGCTACGAGGGTCTCGAGTATCGGCTCGGTCTCCGGGGTTGACTTTGAAGTCGACGTCCCGGTGGTTGGGGCAGATGCACCAGACAGGCTGGTCATCAGTGCCTGCTGCTGCTCCATGAAGGCAGACAGTCTGCACTCCAAGGCTGTCATCCTGAGACTCAGCTCGGGAGACGCAGCAGCCACCGACTCGGGCCCCGGCGGCGCCGGGCCCGACATCGGCTCTCTGGGAGGAGAGTCCACGAGGAATACGGGGCTTACGTGTCCAGCAGACTCCGGCTCCACACGAGGAACTTTGGCAGGCTTCTCTTGGTCCACGGGCCCGGGACGGCGGTCGGGGGTCTTAGACCTGGCCCTCGAAGGACCAGGGACCTCCTCCGACGCCACCCTCGCGAGCCGCTTCTTCCTCTTACGTTCCTGGTCAGGGGACCCCCTGTCCGAGGAGCTGCGACGGCGCTTGGGATCGGAATCCCGAGATGTTGAGGCCTCAGACGAGGTCCAGGCCCGGCCGGAGGCAGAGTCCGAGAAAAACCTTTCCTTTTGATGCTGTCGACTCTTTAATGCCTTGGAAGACATCTTCCCACATGGCCCACACGACTTTTGGGTCGTGGTCAGGGCCGAGGCACCAAAGGCAGCAGTCGTGTGTGTCGGTGAGAGACATAATTTTCTTACACCGATCACACTTTTTGAAACCACTGGAAGCCATCGGGGAAAAAATAGCCCCAGCGAGGTCAAAGGACCAGCCTTCCAGTGAAAAATGAAAAAAGGGCGCGAACGCCAGCCATGAAGGGCAAAAACAAAAAAATGAAGAAAACGGGCTCGATACCGGTGTACCGAACCCGGCGGGAGGGGAACCGGTGTCGAACCGGAGAAAAAATAGCGAAAATCGCCGAAGAAAAAAATCACTTTTATCCGGGAGAACAGGACACACGTCCAATGGGCTTCTCGGAAAAAAAGAGACTGAGGTAAGATGGCACCTTTAGGCGGGAAGGGATTCAACAAACAATGGACAAGACCTAAGAACATCTGGAATTCCTTCACAATAATTACAGTTGAACACCTAGAAAGAGTAATTGCAATCATCACAAGGCCACCTCCCCTCTTGACCCATGCCCAGTCAGATGGATCAAGACTGTCAGACAAGAACTAGCACCAACAATACTCAAAATCACCCAGATATCAATGCATCAAGGATGCATAACCCCAGAACTCAAAATGGCTTCCATTCTCCCAGTAAGAAAAGGAAAAGCTAATGATATAAACCAGACAACCTCCTGCAGGCCCATAGCCAGCTTCCCATTCATGGCTAAGATACTAGAAAAAAATTATACAATAGCAGCTCCAGGAACACATTGATGCACACTCTCAACTCGATCCCCAGCAATATGGATTTAGACCCCACCATGGAGCTGAATCCCTCATGACTGCATTAGTGGACAACTTAACAAGGGCACTGACAAACCCAGCACAGGATTTATACTCATCTTCCTTGATATCAAGGTGGTATTTGATTCAGTACCGCACAACCTAATCATTCAGCAACTTCAAGCAATTGAACTAGCAGATACCCTTCTGAACTGGTTCAAATCCCATCTATCAAACAGACAGCTCCAAGTAAAGGTAAGCACCACAAAATAAGCACCATACACACAATGTCAAGGAGTCCCTCAAGGTTTTGCCCTCTCTTTAATATTCAACATCTTCCTCCAGCCAATGTGCACAGACATACAGTCACACAACATCCTATACCACATATACACAGATGTCATTATGATACGCTCCCTTTAACACAACTGACCCAGCAATCACTCACATAAAAAAATGCTTCACCTCCATCAATACATGGCTCACAGAGCACAACATGACTATAAACCTAAAAAAACCCAGATGTGCTATACATTACCAGGGACAGCAGCTTCATTCCGCCTGACACCAGAACCATTGATGGAACTGAATTACACGGAAAGCAGGAAGTGCATTTCTTAAGACTCACCCTGGATCAGTGTCTATCCTTTTCAGATCACATCAGGAACATCACCAAAAGCATCTACTACAAGCTCAAAACAGTCCAGCACCTCAAACCTCACCTAATCCATTACGGCTTTCACAGAGTTCTCCAAGCACTCGTCTTCCCACATCTTGACTACTGCAATTTTATCTTCCAAGGCTTACCAAAGTCAGCAATCCACCTGCTCCAACTTGGTCTCAACACCGCATCCCACACCCTCTGCAACACCCACAAAGCTGAACACATAACCCCCTTACTCATACAGCTACACTAGCTACCCATCACTGAATACAAAAATGCAAATCCATCTTCACAATCTTTAAAGTCATCAATGACCTACCATCCACACATCTTTAATCACTAATATAGCAGACACCCGATAACCAAAAAAGATGAACTGGCTCCCTTAACACACTGTGCGTACCAGCACTATACACCAAAACCAGATCCACCACATTGAAGAGGGCCTTCTCTCTATTCGCACCATCCCTCTGGAACTCAATCCCTGATGACCTACATGTTACAAAGGACTTAACTCTACCAAAAATGTCAAAAATCTCCACATAATCCTCACAAAAAGCCCAAAACGTTAGCGGGCAAAACTCAAGTCAATTGAGTGTTTTGCAGCGTATTTCCTCCTGAGGTTTGGGGAGTCACTGATGTTTCAGTTAATGTTTTTCAATTCTTTTAAATGCATTTAAAATTGTAAAACAAATATTGAGGCCTGTGAATGCAAATTAAGGGCAAAACTATTGTGTCCTTTGCTAGTTGGCGTCATATATCTGCTAGTCAGCCACAAGCCCTGTTACTGAAGCTTCTTTATTCTCCTCTCCTCGGTAGGTGTTCCCAGCTAATTTTCAGCATAATAGCAGTAATGAATATTGACTGGTACTTTTGTAGCATTTTTTCCTCAGGTTTAGACACACTGTTGCCCATTAGCCCTCTTTAACTAATTAACAAAGCACTTAACAGCATTCAGAAATAGCCTCAAGACACACCTGTTTATAGACCGCTTCTCCGAGGACATAACATAACCACCTAACATGCAATATCCAAGGTCATCCTCTTACCCCACCCTCCCCCTTATGATTATTCTTTATGTTATGAATCCTCCAAGTTGATTTCTCTTTTATGACATATCCCCATGATATCTCCCCCCACTAACATAATATTTCAACCCCCTAATGTTATGAATACTCCAAGATGACTACCTTGTTATAATGTATACTATTATGTTACAATGTAAACTGCTTTGACCATAGGATCAAGTGGTATAAAAAAAGCACATGTTAAATAAATAAATATGATAGACATTTATAAAATAATGAATGGAGTGGAATGGGTAAAAGCAGATTGGTTGTTTACTCCTTCAAAAAGTAGAAAGACTAAAGGACACACAATGAAGCTACAATGTGGCACATTTAAGACTAATCAGAGAAAACGTCTTTTCATTCAGTGCATAGTCAAACTCTGGAATTCATTACTGGAAGATGTAGTAAAAGCTGCTACTGTAGCTGGGTTCAAAACAGATTTGGACGAGTTCCTTGAGGAAAAGTCCATGAACCTTTATTAAAGAAAACTGGGGAAATCTACTGCTTAACCCTGGGACAACCAGAATGGAATGTGTATACCTCTGGGAACCCAAAGGTACTTGAGAACTGGAATGGACACTGTTGAAAACAGGATTCTGGGTTTGATGGACCCTTGGTCCGACCCAGTATGGCATATTTTATGTTCTTATGTTTCTCCCATGAAGAATCATGGAAGCCAGCAATGTCTTCCTCTTTCCCATTTCGCTATTTGGTTTTAATGGAATGTAATAAGAAAAACATCTGAGTGAAAATTTGAGGCCTTGTAATGCCTGCACGGGAATAGAAAAAGGATTAAGTTCCCTTTTTGAACACCAGATTTAAAACCTTCACCACTTAAAGGCGTAAGCATGCCTTGTGGAAGGTTTCCTTGAGGCCAATAGGATATCTTTAACCTATAGAGAGAGGTTGATATCCTGGAGTTCTAAGCTCTCAGCAGCCACACCATCAGGTGTAAGGATTGGGGATTTGGGTGCAGAAGTGTCCCATTCTCCTGGGATAGGAGATCCGGAGCACATCCCAACTCCAGAAGTCTGGCTTGAGAGAGATGTAGAAGCAGTTGATACCACGTTTGATGTGTCCAATGCGGGGCTATGGAGTTTGAAAAGAGTCTTGGGGATAAGGGGAATGGGAGGGTAGGCATATAGGAAGTCCTGACCCCAGTGGAGGTGGAAAACATCCATCGCCTGACTGTTCTGAGCAGGTTTTCTGGAACAGAAGCGGGGGAGTTTGTCATTCTGAGGACTTGCAAACAGATCTATATCTGGGGTTCCCCAGATCTGAAAGATTCGAGGAATCTGATCCGAATGGAGAGACCACTCATGTGAGTTTGTCTGCCAGGAGGTTCTGTTTGCCAGGGAGATACACCACTAATAGATAGATCTGATGGCGTATGGCAAGAGACCATAGATGTAGGGCTTCATTGCACAGCCCTGAGAACCTGTTCCACCTTGCTTGTTCACATAGAACATGGCCACCTGATTGCCTATCTAGACAAGAACTATTTGGGAGCGAAGGTGGTCTTGGAACACTCTGAGAGCATTGTGGATGGCTCTCAGTTCCAAAAGATTTATGTGAAGTCAAGCCTCCTGCTGAGTCCAAAGACTCTGAGTGCAGAAATTGTTCAGATGAGCTCCCCAACCCAATTTGGATGCATCCGTTGACAGGGTAGTTTGGTGTGGTGGCATCTGAAAAGAAGGTTTTCTGCTGACTGCCACCATTGGATGGACGAAATTAGACGTGAAGAGATCATGATTCTGTCCCCCAGATGACCTGATGCCTGAGTCCACTGTGAAGCCTGAGTCCATTGAACTGCGTGCATATGCAGACAAGCATAGGGAATCACATGTACAGTGGAAGCCATATGACCAAACATGGGAGGTAGCATGGAGAGCGGTGCAATGGTCAATGCAGATACATTCGGTACCGGCGCCGGTACTGATGACTGTGGAACCGATTGCAGAGGTTTTAGCAGTACCGAAGCTGCTAGCAAGGCCACTAAACTCTGCTCAATGGCCAGGATATGCTGATCCATGGAACCAGTCAATGCTTTGATATCGGTACCGAACAGCGGGCCACGACCCCAGAACATGGCACCAAGAGCTCTCCAGAGGTGGAAGCCTCGGAAGCATCTTTGGACCCCGTTAATGCTCTGGAGGCAAGGACCTCCCGCTGGGGTTGTTTGGCTAGTGTATTCTATTCTAGGGCAATGCCTAAGGCATCTCGATGCTTAGAAGGAGATCTACCCTTTGAAGACCGGCCAGTCTTTGAAGAAGACATAGGTTTCGTTACCTGAGATCCATGTGAGGAAGATGAAGCCTTTGACGACGTTGATGCAATGGACATTGCATCCGAAGCAAAAAGGGTGCTGAATTTCACAGCTCTATTCTGCAGGCCCCTCTTTGTCATCTTCCTGCAGAGAAGACATTCTGATGGCAGATGGTCTGGTCCCAAACATTTAAGACACCAGTCATTGGTCTTGATAGCAGAAATGGTACTGCTACATTTGGAATACTTTTTGAAACCACTAGCTGGTTTCTCCATTTTGAGGAAAAAAGGGGCCTAAGGCTCAAAATGGTGCCTAAGCATCTGGAGGGCAAAGATCTTCAGAGAGGTTTTTTTCCCCTTTTTTTTAGAAGAAAAGAACCACCGATGAAGCCGGTGCTACCGTCGACGGGAAGGCAGACGCGACCACAAAAGAAGTAAATTTTCTGCGGTGACAGGAATTGCCCCCGTCAGTCCCACAGACAATGAAAAACTGAGGAGGGAGAGTTGGAAAGGAGGGAAGGTAGATGCTCCCAAAAGCTTTCCTATAGGACACTGGGGAGCGTTCTGCGCGGGCTCCGTCTGTGCAGACGTCACCCATATGTGAAGACTACATTCCTGCTTGTTACTGGAGATATAGTAGGATAGCAACCATGCTGTGTGGTGAAGCCAGATATTCAGCACTGGATGATGGATAAGCTCCAACGCCGAGTATCCAGTTTCAATAAAAGCAGCAGCAGCCAGACATTTTAAAAGCACTGATTGATACTGCTGAATATCGGCACCATAAATTTTGGCCATATTATACACTCTTGAGATAATTTTATATAGAATATTTTTGAGTGTATATGGCAATTTATGTGCGTAAAATGCCAATTATAAAATTATCCTATGCATTCAAATATGTGTAATAACAAGAATCTGTGTAATTATGTGTGGTTTTAGTGTAGGTGTGTTCGGGAGCAGAGTTTGGACAGAATATGGACAGGTCACAGTTTGCACACATATTTTATAAAATATCTCTGTACATTTACACCTTCCAAGCTGTTGTAAATGTATGCAGGTTCATTGCAGTTGTAATTTCTGAAACGTTTATAATATTTTTTTATAATGCACACAGGGACACATGTGTCTTTATAAAATAGCCCAGGACCCATTTGCCATCCTCACATTGGTGAACTTTCATAAAATTATTCTCATGAGGGTAATTTTATATCAGACCATCTATTTGTAAAGGCCAAATATGCACCTATTTTTAGCCTATTTTATAAAGACACATAGTCACCTACATGTCTCTGCATAAAATACTAGAGCAAACCAGCAGAAATCACATCTGTACTGAATCTGCAGACATTTATGCCTACTTAGAAGCAGACATAAACACTAGTGTATAAAGTATAGGTGTAAATCGTGATTCCACCCATGCTCCACCCCACCTTCTCCCCTGAACATGCCTACATCTTTATCTTTATTAAGTGCATTGTATACCATCTTTCAAACAAATACCATAGTTATTTACAAATCAAATTCAATCATGGGGATAGAAACTCCATGTTTACAAAGAAAAGAGGAAAATGAAACAGAAGATTAGAAGATAAAGAAAGAGAAGTACAGAGGAATAGGTGTGCCTATCTCTTGCCAACCCAACTGTCAATCAAAGGCTCTGAAATGCTACATTAAAAAGGTGTGTGTTTGAGGTCTGCTCTAAATTTTTTGGAAGAGGCTTCAGTACAAAGTAAAGAGCAAATGTATTCCATAGAGTAGGAGTAGTAAAGCAGAATCCAGATGCTCTTCTCGATTCATGTCTAGGCAGAAATACTGGAGGGATACATAGACTATTTGCCTGTGCAAAACAAAGGATATGTGCAGGGCATAATGAGAGATGTCCAATATCGTGGAGAACTGGTGTATAGTGCTCTGTGAACTAGAACTAGAACCAGAGTCTTAAATTGAACTGGGTAGAAAATAGGAAGCCAATGATTTTGGTTTAATAACAGAGTGGTGGTCAAATTTACCAGCATGGGCAGGGAGTCAGACCACAGTATTTTGTATTGTTTGGAGACATTTGAGTTCAGATACCTGAATCCTGGAGTAAACAGTAGTACAGTGTAATTGAGTTGAGATGTATTAAGGGTATGAATCAAAATATTTTGCACACTGAGATCAAGATAAGAACAAATGGCTTGGAAATGATGGAGAACTGAAAAAAGTGGATTTTATTATGGTGGAGACCTGGTTGTGAAAGGAAAGTTCAAAGTCAATGATAACCCCAAGCACTGTTCCCTCTAAGCTGTGCATGTGTGCGCGTGCACACACCTCGCCGAGCGAGCGCACATACTTTACAACAGAGCACACAAAAATTACGGCTCTGATTCTGATAGAAAACAACACAGACGTCTTAAGATGTTGTAATTACTAGAAATTTCCCGCTTCATTTAGTAGTCGTCTATTTTCATTTAATTTGATTAAAATCATTGTGGTGTACATACTGTATTCTGACGTGTAGTCAAATTTTAAAGTATATAACTCCGAGTGTCATTATGTGGCGCACAAAAATTTAACCTTCCTTCAAAAGCTGCACACAGCTGATATTTTATGCGCACACAGCCTACAGAAAATTAGAGGGAACATTGACCCCAAGGTATTTGAAAGAGTCTGTAATGGAATAAACTTTCCAGCAAGAATGGGACTGACAGTTGGGCAGTCAGGTTGAGTGGAGCCAAGTAAAATTTTATTAAGACAATCAATAATTTTGGATAGGTTTGGGGTAATAAAGTCACTATAGGCTAACAGTAAAGTGTAGATACTCACCTGTAACAGGTGATCTCTGGGAACAGCGGGAATTTAGTCTTCACATATGGGTATGCTGACACTGACGGAGCCCGCACGAGAACTCTCTCCAGTGTCCAATAGGAAAGCTTTTGGGAGCATCCCACTGTGCCTGCATAGCTGTCTTCTCGCCTTTCCAGCTCTCTCTCCTCAGTTGAATTTGTACCTGAGATAAAAGGAGAGAAGAGAAAAAGAAGAAGAAGACCTACAACTCCTATGGGAGGAGGGCAGGTTGTGAAGACTAAATTCCTGCTGTTCCCGGAGATCACCTGTTACAGGTGAGTAACTACGCTATCTCCAGGAACAAGCAGGAATGTAGTTTTCACATATGGGACCCCCTAGTTCAAAGATGCCAGAGAGATGAACTCTGGGTGCGCTGTACATTACAGGCAGAACTAAGTAGGTCATGTATCCTCCAAGGATGTCTGGTATCAAAACCCGGGACGGAGAATAGGAGTTGATCTAAGTCTGAAAGAGATGCTGAAGAACAGTTTGGCCAAACAAGGCATCCCGGCGAGAGTCCTTGTCCAGGCAATAGTGGGCAGCAAAAGAGTGGACAGAAGACCAAGTTGCTGCTTTACATATCTCATCAATCGCTACAGAGAGTAGATTTGCCATGGAGGCAGCCATGGCTTGAACATTATGTGCAGTGACGTGACCCTCAAGAGAGAGACCTGCACTTTCATAAGCAAAGAAGATGCAATCCGCAATCCACCTGGAGAGAGTTCGCTTAGATACTGGCAAACCCAGGTGATTCGAGTCAAAGGTGAAAAGTTTGGAAGCTTTTCTGTGCTCTTCAGTTCTCTGGAGATAGAAAGTCAAGGCATGTTTGCAATCTAGAGTGTGAAGGGTTGCTCTGCCCTAGAGGAATGAGGTCTAGGGAAAAATTTATTTATTTATTTATTTGGTTTTATACCGCACTATTCATGTTCAGCACAGTTTACAAAATAACAACATATTACATGGAACAGTTTACATTTAACGTGTGAACAAGATATAAAACAATTAACATATTTACATACGTAGATGATACACAGTAGCATGTAAGACTAGGAACTATTTACAGTCTAATAGAATCTTTATTTTATTTTATTTATTTTATTTAACAATCATTTATATCCCGCATCTTCCAGAGTTCAGTTGCGGTTTACAATAAAACAAAATCCACAAAGCATGAGCTTGGTTTTACATCGAACATTATGTAACAATAAACAATATGTTGGTTAACAGCATAGGCTAATACATAACAGCATGAAACTTGCTTTTAAACTATGTACAATAAACTATATACAGATACAAGTAGTGGTACTTTAGGGTTTAATCAATCTTGAGTATGATATTGATATTGATAGGCGTGGCTTTAAGTTACGTGGTCGAAAGCAAGATGGAATAGGTGTGTTTTGATTGCTTTGCGAAAGGTGGCCAAATCTGAAATGAGACAAATAGGAGCAGGTAGGGAGTTCCATAGTAGGGGGGCAAAGAGGAAGAAGGCTCTGTTCATTGCGAATTGGGAGCTTTTTCTAGTTATGGATGGGAAGGTGCGAGTATTTACCAGGAAGACAGGAAGGTAGACTGACTGGTTTAAATGCAAGGGTGAGAGCACCTTTGGCATAAAGTGAAGATGAGTCCTAAGGACTACCTTATCATGGTGGAATCGTGTATAAGGAGGGTCAGCCACCAAGGCTTGGCGTTCACTAATGCATCTCACTGAAGTGAGAGCAATAAGGAAGGTAACTTTCCAGGTGAGAAACTTCAGAGAGGTGGTGGCTAGAGGCTCAAAGAATGGCTTGAGAAGCTGACCTAGAACAACATTGAGATGCCATGCTACTGGAGGGGGCTTAATGGGAGGTTTGGTCAATAGAAGACCCCTCATGAAGCATGCTACAAGTGGCTGAGAATAAATGGTTTGACCATTGAAGGGCATGTGAGAGGCTGCAATTGCACTGAGGTGTACTCTTACCGAGTTGGTTTTAAGTCCAGAAGAAAACAGGTGGAGAAGATACTCAAGTAATGCATCCACCAGAGCTGAGAAGGGGTTAAGTGTCCTCTGCAAACACCATAGAGAGAATCTACGCCATTTGAAGGTATAGGAAAGCCTGGTGGAAGGCTTTCTGGATACAGCCATGCCATCAGATGGAGGGACAAGGATTGGGATGGAGCAGTGTCCCTTCCTCCTGAGAGAAAAGATCTGGAGTAGATCCCAGATCTATGGGTTGAACCCGAGACAGACGTAGAAGGAAAGGATACCACAGTTGTTCTGGCCAGCGTGGGGCTATGAGTATCATGAAGCCCCTGTCTCTCTGGAGTTTGAAAAGTGTCTTAGGAATGAGGGGAATGGGAGAGAAGACATACAGGAAGCCCTGACCCCAGGTGCAGGTGAAAAGCATCCATCTTCTGGCTGGTGCAGGGGTCCTGGAGCAGAAGCGAGGAAGTTTGTCATTATGAGGACTTGCAAACAAGTCTATCTCTGGGGTTCCCCAGATCTGAAATATGTGAGCTATCCTGTCTGCATGGAGAGACCACTCGTGGGGGAGAAGGACCCGACTGAGCTTGTCCGCCAGGACATTGTGTTCATCTGGAAGATACACCACAAGTAGGTGAATGTGATGCTGTATGGCAAAAAAACACAGAAGCAGGGCCTCGCTGCAGAGGGTCCAAAAGCCTGTTCCACCCTGCTTGTTCAAGTAGAACATGGCTACTTGATTATCTGTCTGGACTAGAACTGAGCAGATTGAAGATGGTCCTGGAAGACCATGAAAGCATTGTGAATGGCTCTGAGCTCCAGCAGATTTATGTGGAGTTGTGACTCCTGATGAGAACAAAGTCCCTGAGTGGAGAGATTGTGCAGATGAGCTCCCCAGCCCAATTTGGATGCATCCGTCATCAGGGTACATTAATGTGCTGGCATCTGAAAAGGTGACCCTACCAGGAGGTTTTCTGGGGATTGCCACCAATGGAGAGATGAGATTAGGTAGATAGAGACCATTATCTTGTCTACGAGGCGACCAGATGCTTGAGACAACTGGGAAGCCAGTGTCCATTGAGCTGCGCGCATATATAGACGAGCATATGGGACAACATGCACTGTTGATGCCATATGACCTAGCAGTTGTAGTAGATCTCCAGCAGTGAGAAACCTCTTGAGGCTTGCTTGAGATGCTAACTGATTGAGTCATGCACACCGGAGTTGAGACAAAAATGCCTTTGATTGCTGAGTGTCTAAAACATCCCCTATGAACTCTAGAGTTTGAGAAGGAATGAGTTGGGACTTTGGAAGATATTACAAATCCCAAGTGTTGCAGCACCTGAAAGGTGCACGACTGGCCTCTAGAGAGGTGTTTGCTCGAATGAGCCAGTTGTCTAAGTAAGGGAAGACAAATATTCTGAGAGTTCTCAAGAATGTGGCTACTACCGCCATGCACTTTGTGAAAACTCTTGGAGCAGAGGCGAGGCTGAAAGGCAGGACTCTGTATTGATAATGTCTCCCCTGAAACATGAAGTACAGGAACTTTCTGTGCTGTGAGTGAATCAGAATATGAGTATATCCCTCCTTGAGATCCAGAGAACAGAGCCAGTCCTGGGAAGAAAGGTACCTAGGGAGATCATTTTGAATTTTTCCCATACCAGGTGCTTGTTCAGTTCTCGGAGGTCCAGAATAGGCTTGTATCCCCCTGTTTTCTTTGGAATGAGGAAGTAGGGAGAGTAAAAGCCCATTTCCTGCTATGACAGTGGACCTTCCTCTATTGCTCCATGAAGAAGGAGGGAGGTGATCTCTTGTAAAAACAGAGCAGAAAGAGGATCCTGAGAGCGGAACTCTCTTGGAGGAGTCGGGGGGGGGGGCAGACTTTGTAGATGAAGTTTGTACCCCTCTTGTACTATGGACAGTGTCCACTGCTCTGATGTGATAAGATGCCACCTGTGGGCAAAGTGACAAAGCCTGCCAGGGATGAGGGTAGGATTTGGAATCTCCAGAGGCAGAGCAGCTATGTTCTTTAGAAAGGAATCAAAGACCCTGAGGAGGCTGGATCTGTTGAGGTGGCTGTGACCTAGGAGTCTGAGCCTTCCTTTGCTGTTTTGGTGGCTACTGCCCCTTCTGAGGAGCATGGTGTTGACACTGTACAGCAGGGATGTAAGAAGAATAGTACTTCTTATTATTATTGAAAAAAACTTTCTTTGCTGATTTCTTCATAGCTGGGTTGGCCGTAGACCTCGATAGTCTATTAAGTATAGTGTTCTCAGATTCTAACTGAGAGGCCTTGTCTTGCCAATCCTTGCCAAAAAGGTTTTCACCAGTGCAAGGGATGTTACCCAGTTTGTCCTGAACCGATTGTTCAAGATCTGATGCTTGAAGCCAAGCAATTCTGCGTGCCCCGATGCAGATAGATGACGTTCTGCTGATGCACTCAAAACAGTCAAGTTACCCTGTTAACAAATTTTGAAACATTTTGAGTATGTTTTACAAGGGTGAGAGAATCTGCTCTCTTGTCGTCGGGGATAAGAGGAGCCATTAACTCCAAATCCCTAGCCACCTCTCTGAGGAACATACCCACATAGAGTATGTAGGAACTGATTCTAGCCGATAACATGGAGGCCTGAAAGCAACGGCGACCAAAGGCATCGAGGGTTCTCGATTCCCTACCGGGAGGGTTCTAGGAATGTGTCTTAGTACTCTTTTTTCGATGCATCACCAGTTCCACTAACATGGAATGGTTTGGTAATTGCACCTTTTGGAAACCGGGACACTCCGGTACCCAATACATAGTATCAAGTTGTCGGGTATGTGGGAAATGGTAAGAGGCGTTTCTCCGATGTCACCGTTATGGAGAGACCCCAAGCAACATCGCGGATAAAGTCTTGGAAAGACATGTCCTCTGGAGGGGACATGCAATGTTGTGGGGATGGAGATGGGAGGGTTCTCATGTCCCAGGTATTGGCCAATTCCTCATCTGTACCGATGAGCAGAATGCTCGCGCTGTACCCGTACCCGATACCAATCAAAATCGGTAGTTGAGGATGGCGGTGCCAGAACCTCAGTACCGGAAACAGATTCGAAGGCCGGCATGGGTGGTAGCATGGTAAGCGGCAAAAAAGTTGATGCAGGTTGTGTCGGTACCGGAACTGGTAACGGTGCCTGAGGGATCGACTGTAGGGGCTTTACCGGTACGGAGGCCGCCAGTAAAGTCGCTAAGTTACACTCAATAGCCAGGATACGTTGATCCATGGAACCTGTCGATACTTGGGTACCGGAATTGCGGGCCACGATCCCTGAGCATGGCACCAGGAGCTCTCCAGAGGAGGAGGCCTCGGGAGCATCCTGGGACCCCACTAAGGTTTTGGAGGCAAGGTCTTCCCGCTGGGGTTGTTTGGCCGTAGTATCCCCCTCCAGGTCAACGCCCAAGGCATCTCGATGCTTAGAAGGAGATCCACCCTTGGAGGGCCGACCAGTCTTCGAAGAAGACTTAGGTTTCAATACCTGAGATCCTTGGGAGGAAGATGAAGCTCTCGATGACATTGATGCTAAAGATGCTGTATCAGAGGCAAAGAGAGTTCCTAGTTTTGCAGCTTGTTTTTGCAGGCCTCTCTGTTATCTTCCTGCAAAGAAGACACTCTGATGGAAGATAGAAGAAAAGAAGAAAGTACCGACAGGGGTCGGTATCAGTGTCTATGGGAAGGCAGATGCGACCAAAAAAATTAAGGAAAAAAAGCTAATTTTCTGCGGTAACAGGAATTGATTCTTGTCGAAACCTGAGGAGGGAGAGCTGGAAAGGCATGAAGGCAGCTACACAGGTGCAATGGGATGTATTTATTTAATTAATTAACCGTTTTTATATACCGTCCTTCTTCGATTCAAGATGGTTTACAGAGAACATAACATGACAGTGTGTCTCAACTGTTTACATGGAACAGAACTTTTTAACATGAGTACATATGGTTAAGACAAGTAACTTCTGACCATGAGTATATTTGTCTCAAACAAGAACTATTTACATATTTACAGGGTAATAGGGAGGGGTCATCAGGATAATAAGTTAAGTAAAGGTATTATAGGGTGAGTGGGGCAGAGGAGAAATGGAATTTGAGAAGAAATGAAAATGGAGATTGGGGGAGAGAGTTAAGGTGGCAAGGAAAAGTGTTCTTGGAAGAGGTGGGTTTTAAGACTCTTCCGGAATTTGGCATGGTCAGAACAGTCCTGTAGTTCTCCTGGTAGTGCATTCCATAATGAGAGGGCATAAAGGGAGAAGGCCCTGTTGCAGGTAGTTTGCTTGCAGGTTTTCTTGTCTGTTGGTATGATTAGAAGGTTTTTAGTACTGGTGCGGTGTGATCTATTATTATTGGGATTGGATAGGAGTGAAGAGAGGCATGGGGCTTATTCATTAAGGATGATTTTATGTATGAGAGTGATTACTTTGAATTTTATTCTGTATAGTATGGGAAGCCAATGGAGATCATGGAGGTTTGGCGTTATGTGTGATCGTCTAGGGTTGTTTGTGATAAGACGGGCTATTGTGTTCTGTGCCATTTGGAGGGGGTGTATACTGTTTTTGGGAAGGCCATGATAGATGAGATTACAGTAGTCGAGGGTTTGGGTAGTAAGGGCTTGGCAGACAGTACAAAAAGAGTCGGGGTTTAAGAGAGGTTGGAGGTTCCTAAGAGTTCGTAATTTTGCATATATTGTGTTTGAAGTTCTTTTTATCTGTTCAAAGAATGTAAGGTTCTGGTCAAGAATAAGACCAAGGTATTTGATTTGATTTTTAATGGGAAGGGTGAAATCACCGAGAGTGAGGGTTGTCAGTGGAGTATGGGAAGTGTTGGTGAATACTTGGAGAGCTTCTGTTTTTGATTGGTTGATTAAACGATTATGATGCGTAAGCCAAATCCTTAAGTCTGTAAGGCATTTGCTTATGCTGGAGAAGTCGGGGTTTGTTATATTGAATGGAGTGAAGCACATGATGTCATCTGCATATAATTGGTAGTGGATTCCATGGCTTTGGAAAATCTTGCATATGGGCTGAAGGAAAATGTTAAATAACTGGATCCTTGGGAACTCCCTGTTTCAGTATGAAGGGTTGGGAAGTGTTATTACCTATGTGAACCTGTTGTGTTCTATTTTCTAAGTAACAGTGAAACCATTTCAGGGGTGTGTCTCTCAGTCCGATTTCATGAAGTCTATCTAAAATATGGTGGTGAGGAAGTGAGTCAAAGGCTGCAGATTTATCGAGAAATATGAGTAGACATCCTTAGGTAGGGTTCTGAGTGTGTAAGATCACTGAGTCTAAGAGTGAGGTTATAAGAGTTTCAGCTCCATGGTTCTTTTTGAAGCCATGTTGGAATGGGTCAAGGGGGAAATGATCGTCTATGAAATTCTGAAGTTGATTTTGGACTATTTTTTCAGTTATCTTGGCAAGGAAGGGGATGCTGGACATGGGTCTATAAGAAGTAGGTAAGGAGGGGTCAAGCTTCGATCCTTTTAGGATGGGATGGATGGAGGCGCATTTTAGAGGTGCTGGGACAGAGCCAGTTTGGAGGGAAGCTTGTACTATGTGATGTATGTATGGGCTGATGGAGCTTTTTGTGGTCTTAAGCCAAGAGACAGGGCAGGGGTCTAGTGCACATGTTGAGGCATTGAGATCTTTGATGACCTTGGTTATGTTCTCAAGAGTGAGGGGATCGAATTCATTCCAGGTATTTGAGGGGGATGGATTGCCATGATGGTATATTGGTTGGGGGTTGGTTGCTAGGAGGGGTGTGTGGAATTTTCAGGTGAGATAGTCAGCTATGGTTTGAGGGGTTATTTTGAGAGGCTGATCCTGATGTAAAGGCTCACTTATTAAGGATTTGGCAATGGAGAAGAGTTCTCTAGGTTTATTTAGGGAGCTTTTGATTATATTTTCATTATATTCTCTTTTGAGTCTTAGGGTTTCTGAGCAGTAAAATCGAAGCTTTTCTGTATAGCTGATATGTGTGTTTGGGTCACGGGAATGTTTCCAGTGACATTCTAGTCATCTGAGTTCTCTTTTTAGGTCTTGTAGTTTGATGGAATACCAGGGAGCTCTTCTGCATTGTTTTTGTGAGTGTTGTTTGGGCGGTAGTAGTGCAGCAGTAGTAAGGATTTCATTCCATTCATTAATGTGGGAGTCAAGGTTCACTTGCTTGATGTTGAGTAGATCCAGTGATGGGATGACTTGTTCAAGGAAGTTGACAGCGTTGAATTGTTTGAATTTGTGGGATGCTCCCCAAAGATTGCCTATTAGACGCTGGGGAGTGTTCTCGTGCAGGCTCCGTCAGTGCCAACGTAACCATATGTGAAGACTACATTCCTGCTAGTTCCTGGAGATAAGCCAGTGTCATGTAAAAGGTAAAGTATATGCCTTTTGGGCACCACATGTACTTTTAAGTGCATAATCCTTGGAATATTTTATAAATGCCCTTTTATGTGCTTAAAGCATTTACACACAAAAAAATCATTTATAAATCATTAGTTGATATGTTCCTTTACATTGGCAGAAAATCAAAAATCTAAGGAAACATCCAAAATATATGGATGAATCATGCTGCATTAATAGAGGAATGTAAATGGTTTGAATAGCTGAATACAAATAAAGAATTTAAGCTTGTATAAATAAAAGAAAAAAAAGGTTTGACACACATTTCCACAATTGCAAGATAGCTATGTTTATTTATTTATTTGGATGTTTTTATATCACTTTTTCATTTAATGAATATTAATTTTAATGTACACATCCTTGAAAGGTTATGGCCAAATTTGGCCATATATAAAGTTTTATAGCTAAATTAAGCATATAAACAGCTTTATTGGAAGTTTTTTTTTTTTGAGGTGGTACGTGATGATATGGAGTACCAGCACCTTTTTCATTGCCTGCTAAAACTGACTCACTATTTTCATGCTTTAATGAAGGAGCCTTCTATATTTTTATTTATTTATTTACATTTCTTATATACCGCGCTATTTGGTATCAGTGCGGTTTACAAATAACAAAGATTTTGCATCAGAACAGAGAATCTTTTGCTTACATTGAAACAGGGATTGCAACTTGGGACTGAAACAAGGGTAACTATATACAAATCAATAATGGTGGTTGTAAAACTATTTACAGTTTATAATGCACATTGGAATCGTAATGCAAGAGGCTTATAAACTATACTTGCTATGAGTATGTCTGAGGGCAGGTCTGTTATGTGTGTCGTTAGGAGTTAAGTTGTTGGAATGTCAGAGGCTGAGTGGGTGAGGTGAGGTGCTGGGAGTGATTGTGTTAAGTTAGGGTGGATGAAGTGAAAGCAGAATAAGTGGTGTTTAAGGGCTTTTCTGAATTGTGAGAGGTCAACAATGGCACGTATGTGAGATGGGAGATTGTTCCAGCACCTAGGGGCATAGAATGTAAATGCTCTATTAGTAGTTGTTTGAGTACATTTAGTGGACTCAGGTGGTATAGACAGCGTATTGGCAGCTGCTGACCTTCTTAGCCTGTTTGTAGGGGTAATGGTCAGGAGTGCAGTGAGGGATGAGGGGGCTAGCCTGTTAATTGCTTTAAATGCAAGGAGTAAGACCTTGTAGGTAATCCTGCATTGTAACGGTAGCCAGGGTAGCTCCATAAATATGGGCGTGATGTGCTCTTTTCTGGAAATGCCACAGAGAGTTCGGGCTGCTGCATTCATCACCATCTGCAGTGGATTGAGGGTGCTCTTAGGGAGACCGTGTAGGATGATGTTTGCATAATCGAAATGTGGCATTACAAGTGACTGGAAAATAGTTCTGAAGTCTTCTAGAGGTCTTAGGTGTCTTAGTGTCCTTATTTTATTGTAGATGGACTTGGTGGTATTCTTTTGAAGTTGAGATGTTGATCTATTGTAACGCCCAGGTATCGTAACTCGGTTTTGCATGGGAGCTCAGCATCTCGTACCTTCAATGATGTAGGAGGAGAGAAGTTCTTATTTTTTGTTAGGAATAGGTCTTCTTAAAGTTTATATGCAGATTCTGGGATAGGAGCCAATCAGTGATTGCATTGAAGCATTCAATAAGTGGGAGGAGGTTCGGGTGCGGGATTTTGATTGGGGTGAATATCAATACATCGTCTGCGTAGATCAGACTGGAAATATTAAAGGAACAGATGATATCACAAATGGGTTGCATATAGATGTTAAAAAGTAGAGCAGATAGGGAGGATCCTTGGGGTACTCCCTGTTGTTGATGGAATGGTTCAGACGTTGAGGATACTATACGTACATGTTGCCAACGGTTAGCTAGATAAGATTTACACCATTCCCAAGCCAGGCCATGAATTCCCTTTTCCTGAAGGCGGGAGAGGAGTTGCAGGTGGTTAACAGAATCAAATGCAGCAGCTATATCGAGAAAGATGAGCACAAACCCATTTTCAATCTTGTCGATACCTCTGGTTAAAGTATTGATGAGTATGGTGAGCAGGGTCTCTACACCATGAGATTCTCGGAACCCATGCTGACAAGGATCCAGAGGGGCTGATATATCGATATGTTGCTGTAGTTACATTTGAACCACCTTCTCGACAAGTTTTGCTAGAAGAGGTATGCTCGAGATCGGGCAATATGAGTCAGTCCTTGTCGGGTCGAGTTTATTGTTTTTGAGGAGAGGGCGTATAGACGTTTGTTTAAGAGTTGCTGGGAATATTCCTGTTGTGAAGGAGAGCTTCATGATGTATGCCAGAGTTGGGCTGAGCTCGGCACGCATTGTTCTGATCCAGTGAGCTGGACAAGGATCATTGGGGGCTGTAGTAGTGTTAATAGTGACAATAAGGTCAGTGATGTATTTCTCTGTTGGGGAGGCTGAAGTTTGTTAACGGTTGCTGTACATGGGGAGTGTAACAGAGAGTGGGACTTGGATCCATCTTTGTTTTAATGATTTTAGATTGTAGGTACTCGGCATAGGGCTGAGGTTGGATAGATATCATCTGATTTGAGGTAGGTGTCTTGGTTAAGGATGTCCAAGTTTTGAGTAGTGATAAGATCTGTGATGACTGGCCATTTTTTGCGAACTGAACGTGAATTGATGAGAGCACATTTTAGGTTATTATGTAGGAGAGTGGGTTCAGGCTTGGGGCTGTAGATGTTATTAAGGGATATATAGAGTAGGTGTGAATGCCTGATATGGTGTGTCTGTGGTGATGTGTGATGAGAGCTGGTGTAGTTTCTTCTTCCCAGGCTATGTAGGATAGGGATATAGTTATGGGTGGATGAAAAAGCTGATGTATTTTGAGAGGCGTTAGCTAGGCGGTAAAGACTAAATATGGTAATTAAGGAGATGGCCATGTTAGGATTGTTGTAGTGGTCAATAAAGGCTACTGGCAACAGTAAAGGTGGTTGAGATAGAAACAGTTAAAGTAGGCTACTGGCAAGAATAGCAGTGGTCAAAATAGCAACAGTTGTAGCAGGTTACTGGCAACAGTAAAAAATGGTCAAAATAGCAACAGTTGTAGCAGGTTACTGGCAACAGTAAATAAAGGTCAAAAAAGGAACAGTTGTAGCAGGTTACTTGACAACAGTAAAAATAGTTATAAAGTAGCAATGTTTACTGGCAACAGTGAAAGTCAAGGTAGCAACAGTTACAGCAGGCTAATGGTAATTAACAGCGATAATGTGAGGGTGCTTTGTTAAGACTGCTTAAGTGGTTTTTACTTTCTGTGATTGTATAGCTGGATGTGTTGGTGGTGAGAGCGAGCTCGACCATGAGGGAGCTCAAGCTGTCGTGTAATTTTGCAAACTGCAGATGGATCCTTGAGCAGTGGCATCTTTTATGCTAGGACAAATGCACTGACTGTAGTTCAAGACCATGAAACACTACCAAACAAATGGAAAGGGCAGATATTCTAGTCATTTTTCTTGTTATTTTGTACTTCACAAAGAGAAAGGTACAATAGCAATATACAACTACAACTATAAATATGTATAACAAGCTCACCCCAGCATAACTTTTATAAAATATGCTGCAAATTGTGAATGTCCGACCTATATGACCTTTGCAGAATTTGGCTTCAAATGGACCATGTTGGGTTAGACCAAAGATCCATTGAGCACAGCATCCTGTCTCTCACAGTGGACAATCTGGATCACATATATAGATTCCAAAGAATCTATATATGTCAGTTACTATGCTACTACAATAAAGCTAAAGAATATTTTAGAAGAGGAAGGCACAGAAAAGAGAGGGAAAACATGGAAATGGATATCTTGAGGGGAAGGGGATGTGGTTACCTATACAGTATACACTGATGTACAAGAAGAATGTGGAAGAGAATCTGGTAATGTTCTAGCTTGGCATGACTTGGGAGAAATTCCACTATGAATATTAGAATATTCAAGATGAACACCAATGTTATGATATGGAACTTGTATCAGAATTGGAAAAATGATGAGAAGATGGAATAAGGAGACACATGATGTCCTCATGGGAAGACACCTCTCATTCACATGACTGCAAATGTGCAAATGTGAAGCAAAGAGAAGTGAGTGGTCAGTACATTATTCAAGGTTACTGGATGAGCTCCTGTCCAGCTAAGGAACTATAAGGTGGATAAATCCACTGCAGTGGCATTCAAAATAAATAGAAGGAATCATGCAAACAAGATTTGGAACTGAAGATGAGCAATAGGAGCAGTAGGTCAATGTGGAATATAAGAGAAGCAAAAATCACAGGGGTTAATTTTCAGCAATGATAGTCAGAAGAATTCTTTACATGCTGACCACAGTGTTTAACAAAGAAAATAGGAGCATGACGGCAGATAAAGACCATATGGTCTATCCAGCCTTCTCTTACTTATCAACTACTACAGTTCTTTTTTTTTCTTTAGAGGTCCTCTGTGTTTGTCCGATGCTTTCTTGAAATCAGATACAGTTGCTGTCTCTAGCATTCCACTATTTATTTTATTTATTTACATTCTCTTATATACCATGCTATTCTGCATCAGTGTGGTTTACATTGAACAAACAGAAATTACATTGAATAGGGCATTATAACTTGGAGATAACTATTTTACAGGGAACATGGGCTATGGAGGGTTAAGTGGCTTGCCCAAGACCACAAGGAGCACCTGTGGGACTAGAAACCCCAGTCCTTCTGGCCCAAGGTTGCTGCCCTCTAGTGGGATTTGAACCCCTGACCTTCTGGCCTAAAGTACCTTGCCCTAACCACTAGGCCACTCCTCCATTCCAGGAGGAGTGGCCTAGTGGGCCTACTAGGAGATTATTCCACGTATCTACCACTCTTTCCATAACAAAATATTTCCTCATATTACCCCTGAGTTTATCCCTTTTCATCTTCATCCTATGCCCCTTATTGCAGAGTTTCTTCAATTGAAAGATGCTCTCCTACTGTGCATTTATGTCTCTATTATATTCCCCTCTCTCACCCTTCCTCCAAAGTATACGTATTGAGATCTTTCAGGCTCTTCTCATATGCCTTGCAATAAAGCCCATGGACCATTTTGGTAGCCACCCTCTGCACCGACTTCATCCTATTTATATCCTTTTAAAGATGTAGTCTCCAGAATTGCACACAATATTCCAAATGAGGTCTCACCAAAGAGTTACACAGAGGCATTAACACCTCCTTCTTCCTGCTGGCCATTCCTTTCCCTTTGTACCCAAGCATTCTTCTGGCTTTTGCCATCACCTTTTCTACCTATTTAGCCACCTTAACCCTTTGAAGACAGCAAGGTTTCTAGATTGATGAGATGTATGAAAGTGACATGTTAGATTCAACAATACTTTTGAACAACAAATACAAAAATTTCAAACATGTGACACTGGGGGGGGGGGGGTGGCGCTATAAAAAGGGACATATTTGTCCCTATGGTCGTCAAGAGAATAATGGGACATATTTGTCCCGTGTGTTAATTTACACATAACATCTCAGTTATATTAAAAATTCATGTTTATATTTGTTTTTAATTAAGGGTAATCAGTAATTGTTCATATATTTCTGTTTATTGAGCAACTTGAGCAAAATTTATTTAGAAAATGCAAGCGCACAAACGTAAACTTGCAAAACCTTAGTATATCAAGCTTCTGTCTTAGAGTGAGCATCAGCATAAAATAAAAAAGATTTATTATATTTGAAAATAGGCAATTAGACATTAATATAGTAAATAGTAAGCAAAAGCCTAATTGTCTGACAAACAGTTCAGGCTATGATAATCAGCAAAGCAGTTAAGTGTCTTAGTGTAGCACAAGTGAATGCTACATGTGTCACAGAAGCTGTCTGTGCGATTTTCAACTCCAGATTTGGCACACTGAGCACATTGTCTGCGTCAATCACTTCTTGTCAGGGAATGTTCTGGTTCTGGTGCTGGAAGAACACACTGTGAACCTCTAACTGGTGCTGATGGTGCATTTCTTTTATGGTTGGAGTACCGTCCAATAAGATCCCTTGCTATCATCTGACGCTATTCCAGTGGTGTTATTGCCTTATAATCAGGGTCTTTTTCTTGTTGCAGTTGAACATAAATGCAATGACTATTGTTGACAGCAATATCAAGAAGATCAAAGAAGATTTTCAAGTAATACTTAATTTTTGACTTTCGGTCAGTCTCGTATGAAACCTTTTTTTGGTCCATGAGGTCCACACCACCCATGTATTTGTTGTAAGTTGTAACAATGGAAGGACATGAAACACACAGCTTATCTGCAGATCCTGCTTGCCTTCTTAGCACATACGTGACGGCATCCTTTGAACATGGTAGGAAATTTGATAATAGAATCACTGACCTGTTGTCCAACCATTTCACACAAGTAACAGCATTTGCTGTCATATAATCCATGTCACCACGTTTCATTTCCTTATCTGATTTCAAGTTCTTTGGCATGTGCTTCCGGTCTACACGAACTGTGCCACATAGGTAAATCTTCTTTTGTAGCATCTGAAATTGCAACATTGGCGAGTTGAAGAAATTGTCAATAAAAACTTGGCAACATAGCTGTTCGAGTGCTTTTGACAGCATTATGACCACCCCCTCCCCCTCCCCAAGCCCATACTCTGTCTTCATTTTTCGTCCAGTATACAGGTCAAACTGGTAAAGATAGCCTGAGATCGCATCACATCTGCACCACAGTTTAAATCCCCACTTCAAAGGCTTGTTCCTTATGTACTGCTTCATGATGTTTTGGCCTTTGAATTTTATCATGTGCTCATCAATTGACTGCTGCTTGCTTGCATTTCTAGCTGCCTGGAAGCATCGATTGAAGTGGTTGATCAATGGGCGAACCTTGAAAGCCCGATCATACTGTGGGTGAGTTCTCGGTAGCATATCATCATTATTTGAAAAATGCAAGGCAGAGCAAATTGTTTCAAATTGCGTCCGAGTCATTGCATTTGCAATGAATGGAACCTGCAGATCTGGTTGAGTAGACCAATAATCTCTAATTGTGGGCAGAACATGGTAACCCATGACCAGACACATCCCAAGGAAGGCTTAGAGCTCACCATTAACAAACCACATGCATTGTTCAGCATAGTAAAGTCCATAACAGGTGAACCGGTCTCAGCACAACCCCCTATGCCTCAGCCGCAGGACTACGCAAACTACCTGCAATCAAAGATGATTAAAACCAACACAGACATAAATGTCAATAACGCCTCCACTTCACCTAAGGCATCCCATGCAATGCCACTACACAACTTCTCCACTGTATCAAATAGAGAGGTTGTGAACATTATTGCCTCAATCAACCCCAGTACAGCTCCTAATGACCCGTGTCCAGCCAGCTGGATCAAGGACATGCGACATGACCTCAGTCAAATATTGAGCAAAATACTGAACCAGTCTTTCTCAACAGGTTCATTCCCGCAGAGTCTAAAACACACTTCCATCAAGCCCCTACTGAAGAATAATAGACTGGACCCATCCAAGGTTGATTCCTTCAGGCCTATCTCGAGCATCCCACAGCTTGCAAAAATCATTGAGAAGGCCGCCCAACAACAAATCCAACATCATATTGACACTAAAGCACCACTAGATCCATCTCAACATGGCTTCAGGGAAGCACATGGAGTTGACACAGTCCTTACAACCCTATTCAATGTTCTGGTAAGAGGAATAAATAACATACAACAGGGTTTCGTCCTCATCTTCCTGGACATCTCCGCCGCTTTCGACTCTGTGAGTCATGACATACTCCTACAACGCTTGAAAGATAAGGGGATTCAAAGCACAGCACTCGAGTGGTGTAAATCCTACCTATCTAACCGGTGGCAACAAGTAAAAACAGGCCACGCATCCTCAGAACCATTCCTGCAATCACAGGGAGTACCACAAGGATCGTCCTTATCGGCACTAATGTTTAATATCTACATGCAGCCGATATGTGACTTGATCAGATCCTTTAATGTACAATGTCTCGCTTACGCAGATGACATCCTCCTATATATGCCATTCACAATTGAACATCCAGTATTCTCCCCAATAATCAACTGTTTTGAAGCTGTAGCCGAATGGTTGCTATCACAAAACCTTCGGATTAACCACAACAAAACTGACGTTCTTTTTGTCACAAGGAACCGTAAGTTCATACCTCCTCCATCACTACTCGTCAACAACATAGAGTTGAAATCAAAAGCTACCATCCGTTACCTCGGCATCACATTGGATCAGCACTTGGATATGACAACGCATGTCAAGAACATCACAAAAAATATATATTATAAGATCAGATCACTACGTCACCTCCGCTCCCTACTAGATCCCACAGACTTCCGAACAACCTTCCAGGCATTAGTCCTCCCACACCTGGATTTTGCCAACATCATCCTTCATGGCCTCCCTCAATCAACTTTAAATCCGCTCCGCCTAGCCATGAATACAGCCGCCAGAGTCCTCTCTGGCTCATCAAGATCTGACCATATAACACCCATCATGAAAGAACTGCATTGGTTACCATTACATGCCAGAATCTAGTATAAGTCTTTAGTCCTTACTTTCAAGGCACTAAATAACTGCCCCCCTACGCCAATCAGCAAGCTTATCCATGGCACCCTGGAAAACAGAAAAAGGAGAACCACATCAATGAACACCTTAATTGTCCCAAAAATAATAACGAAGTGCACTAAGGCCACCTCCAACAGGGCCTTCTCCTTATTTGCACCTCTAAACTGGAATGCGCTACCTCACGAAATCCGCGCTATCAAAAACCTAATCCTATTCAGAAAAGCATTGAAATACCACTTGTTCACAAAATGCTACCCAGAAGTCAACCTAGACATTAACAAAACTACCACCTCAATACAACCTGAAAAGGGCTAGTTGGTCAACCTTCTCTCTAGTCCTATTAGTGAACCACATTGCAACATCCAAACGTGTTTATATTACTGTATATACCATTAAGTTAATCTGTACATAGTTCCCCCGATTGTCCTATTGTTGAAGTTCCCTGTTCAATGTAAAACTCAATGTTACTTGTATGCATTGTAGTATGTTCTTGTTCTATGTACACCGCACTGATTTTAATAGCGCGGTATAAAAGAATTGTTAAATAAATAAATAAATAAATAAATCTGCATCAGTGAGAAATAGAATGCCTCTTTGCTTCATATATAGTTCACTCTGTTCTGCGATTAGTGAGACTAAGGAGTTGAAATCAGACACTTGTTCAAAAACAGAAACTTTACTAATGTCTTCAGAATCATCAAACTTCAGATTTACTTTTCCATAATCGTAGTCAATTGTCTCGGAGTTGTCTTTCACCGGCTTCCTTCCCCATTTGAAGTGTACTGTAGCTTGCACTGACCTGCCACTTGCTCGTGATTTAGTCATTGGGGGAAAGTCTTCATCCATTGGTTGCATTGCTTGTTTTTGAATATCATCAGGATGATCGGCATCATTTGTCTTTTTTCGTTTGTGTGAATTCTTTCTAGAATTTGATGGAGTTGGCTGCACCTGCATCGACTGTTCTTTTGCTCCGGAGACTACTGATGGAGATGGAGTCTTGATGGTACATTTACATTTAGATTTACCGTAGAACATCGCAGATATGAATGTTGAAGCTCCACTGGCTAGATTTGTACTACTACTAGGATTAGTAGTTTCAATTGTCAAAAAATCAGGATGTTCTATGACCACTTCCTCGTCAACACTGTTGACATCTTCAAGCAAGAAATTTTGATCTTTGTCATCAAGAAGCAAATCATCATCATCAGAATCGCTGCTCTCGGCAAACAAGAGTTGTTGTATATCTGCTTCACGTATTCTAAACAAACGCTCACGCATCTTTTTTCGAAGTATGGTTTTCTACGAATTGACGAACGATAACTAACTGTTAGCATGCGACAAAAGCAGTACTGTATTTTTTCAGTTATAGACCACAGGGACAAATGTGTCTCAGAGCAATAAAACTCACTAAAATTGATAAAAATAGCAATTTCTCTAAAGAAAACTATTCAATTTTGTCAAAGACATGAGCGTAATTAAATATGAAAGTTCACATAACATCCGGCTTCTTACATCATTTTCTACTTCTAAGAACACAAATTCCTATTTCCATATTGGTAAATTATGAAGCGCTTTATAGAAAATAAATGTTACATGAATTGGTCATTAAACAGAATCATTTGACAGAATAAGGTTTTATCTTGATGTGAACAGAAATTAAAATGGATTTTAAATAAAAAATGGCATGTTTTATGAGTTTTAAAACTTATGGGACAATATGTCCCCTGGTCCTTAAAGGGTTAAGATCATCAGAAGCAATCATGCACAGGTTCTGCTCTGCTTTCGTGGACAGAAGTATTTCACTCCCTTTACTGTATTGCTCCCTTGGAATTTTGCAGCCCAAATGGATGACCCTGAATTTTATGCATTAAATTTCAGCTTCCAAATTCTTGACCATTCTTCAAGCTTTGCTAGGTGTTTTAAAAAATACATATATATATATCTATATTCAACACTGCTATATATAGAGAGACCAATTCCATTCATGCACGTTCAGCCCCTTGTTCGGCTGGGCAGAATTTGGTATGCAAAGTTAGACCCAATTCTGATTCTGCAGCACCCGCAGGATCAGAATCTGGTCTAGCGCCTGGATGTGCAGGCCTGGACCCAATTCTGTCTAGCCGTATGTCCCAGCAACTACCCAGCTAACTTAGCTGGTCCTGTAAATAGAGACGCGATCCTGGCCTTCTGAATCTGGATGCCTGTTCCCCACAGCCCAATCCCCAATCCGGCCTTCCAAGGCCTGGGTTGGGCTGTGGGGAACCCCCCTGTGCCCCCTCACCTGTGTCCCCGGGTCCTGCATTGCAATCCCCCTCCATCCAGGGGGACTTATTCCACCTTCGAGGTGGAATTAGTCCCTCATCTAGATTCAAGGCCATGGGCGTACAGGGCCGACCTCTGAATCGGCCCTGCATGTCTAGGGTCACAGCCCACCCATGCCCCGTCCTTGCTCTGTCTCCAGAATGCCCCCTCACACCCCCATCTAGGCCTCCTCGTACAAACCTGCTGTACATACGGGGAGGATATTGACGGGGCCAGCAGGAGGACGAATAGCCAGGATGGCCTAAAGTAAAACATAGGTTATCCATATGGCGGCTGAATATTACTGTTATGTGGAAAATATATGGTTCTCATCTCATACCTCGAAGATCGTTGGCAACATGTTCGCATCGACTCCAAAACATCAGAACCATTCCTCCAAACACAAGGGGTTCCACAAGGCTCCTCTCTATCGGCGCTCCTCTTCAATATATATGCAGCCAATTTGCCAAATCACCAAATCATTTAATGTTTCCTGCCTCATTTACGCTGACGACGTGCTTATTTTCACCCCGATTGATATAACGAGTCCAAATTACACCAACTTAACCAATTGTTTCAATGCAATAGCAGATTGGCTTTTAGATCAAAACATGCGAATCAACTTCAAAAAGACTGAAGTTTTAATGGTCACAAGAAACAAGCTCTTCTCCCCCCCTGCATACCTCAAGGTACGGGACGCTGAGCTCCCAATCAAGAATACAATCCGTTACCTAGGTGTGATCCTTGATCAACGACTGGATTTTACCTCTCACATAAAAAGCACGGTAAAAACTATTTACTTCAAGATAAAAACATTACGCCACCTAAGACCCATGCTAGAATACAACGACTTCCGCTCAATATTCCAAGCAATAGTCACTCCACACTTTGACTATGCGAATATTGTATTACATGGTCTTCCAAAGAACACCATTAACCCCCTGCAACTAGCAATGAATGCTGCGGCCCGCTTCCTAGTTGGAGCATCAAAGAGAGACCATATCACGCCAATCCTTAGGGACCTTCACTGGCTCCCTATAGAATGTAGAATTAGCTATAAAGCTCTCCTCATCACATTCAAGGCCTTAAATAAATTATCACCAGAAACGACTTCAGACCTCATCAGTCTAACTCCCAAGACAAGATCCAGGAGACCACTCGCTGAAAATACCCTAGTCATTCCCAGTGAATCCACAAATTGGTCCCAATCAACGATTAACAGAGCATTTAAATCTTATGCGCCTAGATGCTGGAATAAACTTCATCCAGATATCAGAGCAATACGAGACATAAAGCAGTTCAGGAAGGCTATCAAGCACTACCTATTCACTGAGTACTTCCAGCCACCGTAATGCTATCTAATATGTCATAACACAGATTCATAGGCATAACCACTCCATAAGACATACCTTCTAGAACTAAGAAATTTTGATGTAATTACTCTGTACACTAAAATCTCGCTGCTAGTTGATTTTATGTAAATAGTTCAATCGTTATTGTAGATAGTTACCCTTGTTACTCAAGTTTTTTGCCCTGTTATCTGTAACTCATACGTGTTTTCAAATGTACTGAGATTGTTTTGTTCCATGTAAACCACGCTGATGCTGAATAGCGCAGTATATAAGAAACGTTAAATAAAATAAATAAATAAAATATGAATTTTGGCCCTGGCACTTTCCATATAAGAGCTGAATACTGGTGGAGAGTGGATGTATACATTTACTGGCAGCCGGAAAATATAAGGCCCTTTAAAAATTCCCTCATACAGTTTAAATATTTAACTGACAGTATTGGACCCTGACAAACTGAGGTTAGTGTTGGTGACTACTTGCTAGAGGTATCAACAAGAAGTAAAATGCTTGAGACACATCCTGTATCAGTGTATGAAAATTCAACAATTCTGGTCCAGAGTCAATGTATTCACAGATAAGAGTCATCATCAGCGGATCCCTTTATAGCAAGAGGATAAAATCAAAGCAAACTTAAATATCTTTTATACTTCAATAAATGGGGGGGGGAGGGGACCTGCATGGAGTGGCTGGTACAACCCTAAACAAAGGCATAGAAGGGGGTGACTTGCACAGAGTGGTGGTTACAACCACTAGCCAATTTACTGGGCAAATTAGATGGACCATACTTGTCTTTATCTGCCATCATATACTATGTTACTATGTTACTATCATAAACCTAAATATCCCGATAATAAATAACTCCCAGTGTTAGAAATAATTTTTGTCGGAGATAAATTCAACAAAGCGCTCTGTATAATAACAAGGCACCGCTGTGATGTTCTCCTTTTATTAATATATTTAAAATGTTACTTAGCTTCAGTAACGAGGAATGTCCATGATGCCATAAAAAAGTGAAGGACTGTCAACGCAGCGCTCGTTTCGGGTACAAAATATATTAGAAACCCTGCTTCAGGACGTCCACTTGTAAATATTGGCAACGATGTATTCAGCTAACAAGTTGGAAATGTAGTCAGCCATTTAAGTCTTCAACGTATAACGTCAGCATCACATGTGGAAATTGAACAGCCAATGATCAAAGACCCATTGTAAAAGGGAACACCCACCATCAGGGAATCCCTCATCGGGTACATTCATCAGAGTATAGTGTGCCAGTCAATCTGTTGGTTTAGGCCGCCTGGGGAGACTGAATTTAATCTATAAATCCATCTTTGTTCCAAATATTGTAATTGTTGTTCTCGATCGCCACCCCGAGGGTCACATGGAACATGATCAAGTATCCTCCACCGTAGGGATTCAAAGGCATGTTACTATATCAGGAAATACATTGGAATCCAGACATACAAGGTGTGACAAAAAAAGAAATGAGACTGTGGCAGCCACGCCCATGACTCAATGGCTAACCACTTATGTCACTGTGTTGTGCAACATCTCACCACTATTCTGCTATAATATTTTTCATCTCTCTCACTCTGTTTTTCTTTTTCAGGTTTTTTTGTAGCACACTGCTCCATCGCTTTGTCACACAACTAGAGGTGGCAGAAATATGGAGCAAAGAATCAACTTGAAATTTCTGGTTAAGTTGGAGAAGGGTCCAACTGAGTGTCTCCAACTTCTCTAAAAGGCTTATGGAGAAGATGCAATGTCAAGGCCGCGAGTCTTCGAGTGGCACAAACGCTTCAAGACTGGCCACGAGGAGGTGGAGGAAGACCGCAAGTTAGGACGGCCTTCCACGACAAAGATGGCTGAGAACATTGACATAGTGAACCAGCTGGTGTGGAGTGATTGCAGAATGATGGTGCGGATGATAGCTGAGGAGCTCAGCATGAACAGGGAGTCAGTGCGGACCATCTTGGTGCAGGAGCTGGGAATGTGGAAGATGTGTGCCAAGATGGTGCCCAAACTTTTATCAGATGACCAGAAGGAGCACCGGGTCAATGTTTGTCGAGACTTGCTAGAGAAGATTGGAGAAGATCCAGAGTTCGTTGGCCAAGTCATCACAGAAGACGAGACTTGGGTCTTCCAGTACGACCCTGAAAGCAAAGACAGAGCTTGCAGTGGAAGATTCAACTGTCACCCAGACCCAAGAAGGCACGCATGTCCAAATCAAGGATCAAGGTCATGATGATCGCATTCTTTGACCAGAAGGGAATGGTCCATCAAGAGTTTGTGCCTGAGGGTCAGATAGTCAACCAGCACTTCTACCAGCAGGTCCTCAATCGCCTCCATGACCGGGTTCGGAGCAGCAGGCGGGCTCTGTGGAGAGACAAGTCGTGGCTGCTCCACCATGACAATGCGCCCACACACCGCACTCAGTGTGAGCCAGTTCTTGGCCAACAAACAGATCACAGCTCTTGACCACCCTCCTTATTCCCCAGATCTCGCACCGTGCGACTTCTGGCTCTTCCCCAGGCTGAAGACTATGCTCAAAGGAACTCATTTTGCCTCTGTAGAAGAGATCAAGGCCACTGTGATGAGGGAGCTGAGGGACCTCAAGGAGGAGGACTTTACCCAGTGCTTCTGTACGTGGCAGAAGCAAATGCAGAAGTGCATTAACTCGGTGGGGGGGGGGATTATTTTGAAGGGGACAATGCATAATTTCTCTGTAGATTTTATAATAAAACATTTATGGGACAGCCTAGTTTCTTTTTTTTGTCACATCTTGTATTTTTACTTGAGGACTATGAGGAGCTTCTACTAGATGTCATTGACAGTGGTATCTTGTAAGGAGGATTCCCTTGACTGAGAATTGGCTTAGTTTATTAAAACTTTGCTATCTCACTCTTCCTTAGAAGCACATCAGAGCAGCTTACATTACAAACAATTGTAATACTCTATGCTGGACATAAGGACAAACAAGAACAAAGGAAATTAAAAAAGTATTCAGAGGACAAAAACTGAGAAGCTGTGTGAAACATTTCTCCATTTACTCAAGCCCCTTCCCCCTTCTACCCCAACCACTCATTGCTCAAATGCTAGGGAGAAGCAGTATGGGGTCTAAGCCAAGCCCTGAATAGCAGGGATATATGCCCTGTCTGGACGTACATACCCGCTATATGTCCCCCTTGCTTTCCTCGTGCAAGGCTCCCTGTACGAACAGCAGAGTTGTATGGAGAGCCTTAGAGGGGAGAAGGAGTGAGTGAGTGGGAAGCGGAGTGAGGGCAGTGTGTGGGCAGGTTATCACCTCAAACATACAAGGCCGATTCTGAGCTCAGCCCTGCACGTCCGGGGTAGGCTGGTTAGACAGGGGACTTATTCCACCTCAGAGGTGGAATAAGTCCCCCTGGATGCAGGGTAATGGCGGTGGCCAGTGGGGACAAAACATGGAGGCATGCAGGGGGAGCCCTGCAGCTGGACCCTGGCCATGAGAGGCCGGATTGGGGGTCTGGCTGTGGGGAAAGGACATTCTCGGCAGCAGTCAGCAATCGCGATTCGTGAATGGAGCCGCAGTGCCATGACGGTGGGACACCATGGCAGCACAGCTCCATTTAGGAGCCTGTCAGGGGTAGACCTGGATGTGGTTGGATGTGTGGCCCACCAGAATTGCATGTACAAGCCCGTAGATTCGATTCATAGGGGATATATACAGACTGGACGTCCAGTAGAGAATAGGCCTTTATGTTTTTAATTCCTTCTTAAATTTGGTGAAGGATGATTTTAACCTAAGATGTGACAAGAAGTTCCACAGATTGGGTAGAAGACAGTAAAATGCAGATTTCTGTGTACACTCCAGGCAAGCATCTGAAAAAGTTGAAACAAGATGATTCTGATCCTGTGATCGAAGAGATCTCAAAGGAACATACTGTATGGTGTTAGCAACTCAAAACAGACAGGAATGCCACTATAGAAAGCACTATGCACCACTATAAGAGCCTTGAAATTAGTATGGGAAATCACTGGGCGCCAATGGTATTTCATTAATAAAGGGGTATTGGGGAGAGTGCTTTGATCGGGGGAACAGACGCGGCTGGAGATCTTCTTCGCCGCGGGAGCAGCTAGCAGGTGCCTGGACATTTTTACAATCGGGCAGGCACAAGGAGGGTGGTCCCGGCTGTGGAGGACCCCTCCCCCTGCCTCTACTTAATCCGGCAGCTCCATTACATGGCCATGTGTCGCGGCCTGCGTGGTGTGGTATAACGGGCATGGTTCAAGGGGCAGATCATGCCCCTTTTGCGCCCCTTTGGCGCTTCTGAGGAGCTGAAGTCTTGGTGCTGTGATCTATTGCTATGGGGAAATGGAAAGCAAAGTCAACTGCCAAGTCTGAAGTTAAGACACAGGGAGGTAAGATGGTGGGCCCCATGGATAAGCATCTGACTTCCCTGCTACCTGCCGTATCGTCTCCGGAAGGGGCTTCGTTAAGCTCTCATTCACGGACACCACCACAGCTCCCTCTACCTCCTTTTTCATCTATGCTATTGGATTTGTCCCCTGAAGGGGTTCCCCCAATTCCGTACCCTGTCTCTCTGACATGCTGTGAAGGGATGGCTGTTACTCCATTGACTGGGGAAGTGACACTTATGGATATATGGTCTGCTATACATAGTATTGATGCATGTTTAACCTCTACGGTATCTTCTCTCTGTCAATTTACTCATGATGTAATTGATAAACTGCAACATAATGAAAAACAGATGGTTTCCTTTTCCAAGTTTGTGGTCCGGACTGATTCTCTACTCCAGTCTCATTCAGATAATGAGGTTGCTTTATTACGTGACTCTCTTTCTCTTTCTTACCAGCTGGAGGTTCTTGAAAATCAGTCTCGGGGCTAAAAACTTGCGTTTTTTGAATTTTCCAATTACACATCTGTTATCTTCTGATATTTTGTTGAGGAAGTATTGTACAGAGGTTTTAAAATTACAAGGAGATTTAGATATTATTCATATGTATTATTTGTTAGTGGGATCTTCTCCTTCAGATAAAGGACATGATCCTTCAGAGTCTCCAGATCTCTCAGTTGGACAGGATCTTACAGCTTTTTTGCAGGATTCTATGGATAACATTCCCAAACGTGCCACTCTTGTGGTAACTTTTGGGTCTGAATCCAGTAAATTGTCTGTTTTGCGTGCTTACTTTAAACACCGAGAAATTACCTTTTGTGGTCAAAAGCTTCTAGTATTTCCAGATGTAGGCAGAGTCACCCAGATTAGGCGTAAGCAATTCCTGGCTTTAAAACCTTGAGTGTTGGCATTGGGGGCCTCTTTTTTTCTCAGATTTCCTTGTCGATGTATTCTTACTTTTGAGGGTCAAACTGTAGTGTATACTGATGTTTCTCAATTGCAATTATTTTTGTCTGAGAAAGAGGTTGTTCGAGTTTATGGTGGTGAGATTTGCTGTTCCCCAATGTGGAGTTTTATAGCTCCTACTTCTTTTTTTTTTTTTGGGGTTTAATTTTAAATGCACTCTTCTGTAATGTGGGTTGTGATGTGGTCTATATGTTTTTGGATATTGTAATCATAATAGTTTTCTTTTTTTTGTTTTCTTCAATGTAATATTGTTATTCAGAAAATGCTAAATAAAAATTATTAAAAAAAATAAAAAAATAAAGGGGTAACGGTTGAATTTATGTTTATATGTAATCATCTTAATAGCTGTGTTTTGAACCAGCTGAAGATGACAGAGTGAAAAAGCAGTAAGACCAATATATAGTGAGTTGCAATAGTGAATTCAACTAATAAAGCAGAATATATAGCACTAAACGAGAGGTTAGATATGATTGGAATATCAGAGACATGGTGGAAGGAGGACAACCAGTGGGACACTGTGATACCTGGGTACAAACTATATCGAAATGATAGAGCTGATCAAATTGGTGGAGGGGTTGCGCTCTATGTTAGAGAGGGCATTGAGTCAGAAAGGATTAAAGTTTTGCAAGAAACAAAATTTGCTGTAGAATCTCTATGGATTGAAATTCCATGTAAAAAGGGGAAGGCGATGGCAGTGGGGGTGTACTATCGTCCGCCTGGCCAGAATGAACAAATGGATGATGAAATGCTCAAAGAAATCAAGGAAGCTAGCAAAAGTTACAGTGCAGTAATAATAATGGGTGATTTCAATTACCCCGGCATCGACTGGGTCAGTGTCACAACAGGACATGCTAGGGAGATAAAGTTCCTAGATGAAATAAATGACTGCTTCTTGGAGCAGCTGGTTCATGAACCGACCAGAGGGGAAGCAATATTAGACCTAGTCCTTAGTGGAACACCAGATGTAGTGCAAGAGATAAGGGTGTTGGGGCCACTTGGCAATAGTGATCATAGCATGATCGCCTTTGATTTAATTAGTGGAGGAGGGATAGTAAGGAAATGCACAGTACTACCCTTTAACTTTCGAAAGGGAGACTATGATAGAATGAGGAAAACAGTTAAGAAAAAACTAAAAGGAGCAGTTGCAAAGGTTAAAGACGTACATCAAGCTTGGGTGTTGTTGAAAAATACTATCTTGGAAGCCCAGACCAGCTGTATTCCACGCTTTAAGAAAAGTGGAAGGAAGTCCAAAAAATTGCCAGCATGGTTTAAAGCTGAGGTCAGAGAGGCTGTTGTTGCCAAAAAAGCATCTTTCAAGAAATGGAAAAAAGAGCCAAATGATGAAACCTGGAAACAGCACAAGCACTGGCAAGTCAAATGCAAGGCATTGATAAGGCAGGCAAAGAGAGAATTTGAGAAGAAGCTTGCTGCGGAAGCAAAAACGCGAAATAAAGACCTTTTCAAGTACATTCGTAGCAAAAAACCCGTGAGAGAGTCAGTTGGTCCATTAGATGATAAAGGGGTTAAAGGAGCACTAAGAGGCGACAAGGCGATAGCGGAGAGACTGAATGAATTCTTTGCTTCGGTCTTTACTGAGGAAGATGTAGGGATGTTACCCACGACTGAAGTGGTATTTAAAGGTGTGGAAGAATTGAAGGAAATATCGATACATCGGGAAGATGTCCTACAACTATTAGATAAACTGAAGGGTAGCAAATCACCTGGGCCGGATGGTATACATCCAAGGGTGTTGAAAGAACTGAAATTTGAGATTGCAGACCTGCTATCAGTAATCTGTGAACTATCATTAAAATCATCTCTAATACCTGAGGATTGGAGGATCGCCAATGTAACACCAATTTTTAAAAAGGGTTCGAGGGGTGATCCGGGAAACTACAGACCGGTGAGCCTGACATCAGTACCGGGAAAAATGGTAGAAACCATCATAAAGAATAAAATTACTCAGCATATAGATAGTCATGACCTAATGGGAGACAGCCAACATGGCTTTAGACAAGGAAGATCTTGTCTTACTAATCTGTTATGTTTTTTTGAAGGAGTGAATAAACAGGTGGACAAAGGTGAGTCGGTTGATATTGTGTATCTGGACTTTCAGAAAGCCTTTGACAAGGTCCCTCATGAGAGACTTTTGGCAAAACTAAAGAGTCATGGGATAGGAGGCAGTGTACTACTGTGGATCAGGAACTGGTTAAAAGATAGAAAGCAGAGGGTAGGGCTAAATGGCCAATTTTCCCAATGGAGAAAGGTGAATAGTGGTGTACCCCAGGGATCTGTGCTGGGTCCGCTGCTTTTTGACATATTCATAAATGACCTGGAAAGTGGAATAACGAGTGAGGTTATCAAATTTGCTGATGACACAAAACTATTTAAAGTTGTTAAAACCCAGGAGGATTGTGGAAAATTGCAAGAGGATCTTGATAAATTGGAAGACTGGGCATCAAAATGGCAGATGAAATTTAATGTGGAGAAGTGCAAGGTTATGCACCTAGGGAAGAACAACCCAAACTATGGTTACACGATGCAAGGTTCCACATTAGGAACCACCACCCAAGAAAAAGATTTAGGCGTCCTTGTGGATACCATGTTAAAACCCTCGGCCCAGTGTGCAGCGGCAGCCAAGAGAGCAAATAGAATGCTAGGTATGATAAGGAAAGGAATGGAAAATAAACAAAAGATATTATAATGCCTCTATATCGTTCCATGGTGAGACCGCACCTTGAATATTGTGTGCAATTCTGGTCGCCATATCTTAAAAAGGATATAGCAATTTTAGAAAAGGTTCAGAGAAGAGCCACCAAAATGGTAAAGGGGATGGAAGGCTACTCCTATGAAGAAAGGCTAAAAAGGTTGGGGCTCTTTAACCTGGAAAAGAGACGGCTGAGGGGAGATATGATAGAAGTCTATAAATTAATGAACGGAGTGGAACGGGTAAACGTAGATCGATTGTTTACCTTATCAGAATATAGAAAGACTAGGGGACATGCAATGAAGCTACAGGGTAAACTATTTAAGACTAATAAAAGAAAATATTTTTTCACTCAACGTGTAATCAAACTCTGGAATTTGTTACCGGAGGATGTAGTAAAGGCTGTAAGTGTAGCTGGGTTTAAAAAAGGTTTGGACAAGTTCCTGGAGGAAAGGTCCATAAACCATTATTAAGAAGGGACCCAGGATATCAATGCTTGAACCAATACAAGCATTGTGGAACCTGTGTCCCTTGGGGAAACTGCTAGGTACGTATGACCTAGATTGGCCACTGTTGGAAACAGAATACTGGGCTTGATGGACCTTGGTCTGACCCAGTATGGCATATCTTATGTTCTTATGTTCTTATGTATGTAAAGAGGCCTTGTCCAGATATATCCTGATAGGGCAGCATATCAAATGAAAATAAAGATAAAGATGGCTCGAATTGCAAGACTAGCTTTAATAACCAATGATATTTGAGCTTGAAAAGTTAGTTTGGCATCTAAATAATACCCCAGAACTGTAAGGGATGACACTAAAGTTAAAGTTGCACTTCTAATTTGGGGGCACAATTCAGCGGAAAAGTATGAAATGCTATCCACATTGCTTTTGACTTAAGGGGGTTTAATTTCAGCAGATGCTGATAAATTCAGCTAGAAATTGCTGCCAGTCACTGATAGCAGAAAGGCAATGTCAGGAAATACTTTTTCACTTAAAGGGTGATGGATGCTTGGAATGCCCTCCCGATGGAAGTGGTGGGGGACAATACAGTGACAGAATTCAAAATGGCATGGGACAGACACAGCGGATCCCTTTATAGCAACAGGATAAAATCAAAATAAACTTAACTAATTTCTCAACAAACAGAGGTGCCCCACATGGTGCGGTTGAGTTCACCCCTAAACAAAGACATGGGGAGGGCTGACCTGCATGGAGCGGCAGGTGTACTTACTCTTGACACCTTGCTGGGCAGACTAGATGGACCATACTGGTCTTTATCTGCCATCATTTACTATGTTACTATGATACTACAGTATATACATTTCAGTCCCAATCCTTACATTCATAAAAATCCTCCTACCACCAATACCCAATATCAAGGAGCCATGACTTTTGGAATAGGATAGCCACTCCTCTCTGCTTTTTCACTTCTGATATGCTGCAACAACTGCATTGTTATATGTCTTATTGGAAAGCCATGACCAATGGTCCCTCCACAAATATGGTTTTTGTAAATGGGCTGAGTTTTTTTAGCAGGAGGGGCCACTTCCAAGGGGAATTTAGCCCTTAGACATATGAAGTGGCATTTTAGAAAGGATAGCCAGGTGCAGTCAGGGATTGCTAGGGCTAAACATCTGAGAAGACTCTGGAGACATTTACATTTCAGCCTGATTTTAGATACACGGATATACCCATATGGATGGCCACAGAAATGGCTTCTTGGACATCCCGGCTGACATTTTTCCAGAAGGAGGGAGCCCATGTTTAATGACATTGCAGACACTCAAACATGCTGTGGTGGGTTAGTAATCTGTTTTGGGATTTGTATATACATGCAAGTTTTGTTGCCCAGGTAATATTCCTCTTCTGGATCTGTATGAAAAGAAATTTGTACATGTACAGTGGAATATCACATGTCACCAACATCGGAAATTATTAATGCTTTCATGACTTGATAATATTGTAGTACAAAGGGCTGATAAAGGAGGAGCTATGGTGGTGCAGTCTAGATAACAATACATTGCAGAAGCAAATCAGCAACTGAGTGATTTGAAATATTATTGGAAGCTCTCTGCTGATCCTACTCAAAGTTTGCTTTAAAAAATAGAAGCATTGATAAAACAAGGTGCATCTCAAGGGTATTTGACTTCTAAAGAAGCTATACAGTATATTTAGTTAATAAAACACATTTGTCTGATATTTTATACTGTCCCATATGCCATCTGGGTAACTGATAGTGGCTGGAAATAATTTAGTACTGGAACCAGTTTTGATATTTTTGGATACGATTTTGAACCCCTTGGCTAAGCAAGCTTGATCGTATTTAAAGGATATGAGTCATATTTTGCATCTTTTAACTGAGGTCACAGATCCAACCGATTTTTTGGTAATCTTAGATATAAATTCTTTAAATACTAATGTAGATCAGGGAGAAACACTGGAAGTTCTGAGAAATTTCGACTGGCAGGATATTTTACCATCTCATCTTCCAAAACACTGTTCTGAATCTTTTGAAATTAGTACTTGGAGAAAATTATTTCTGCTTCAATACTATCAGCAAACTTATGGAATAGCGATGGGAGCAGCAGTGGCACCAACGATAGCAATGTTATATATATCTGCTTTTGAAAAGGAATTTATTTATGGATCTACATGAATGCAGTACATTAAAATTTGGCGAAGGTTTTTTGATGACGTTTTTTGTCTCTGGAGAGGTTCTAGATCAAAGTTGGAAGAGTTTTTGAAATGGTTAAATACAATTTGAGAGCATTATTGAAAGTCAACAAATTTCTTTTTTAGATATCACTATTATAAAAGAAGGGAAGAACTTGGTTACAAAGCTATACCAAAAAAAAGTAGCAAGAATCAACTTATTATAATTTACTAGTCAGCATCTATATAAATTAAAGGTGGGACTACCAGTAAGTCAGTTCCTACGTTTGCGGAGGATCTGTTATAATTTGTTAAGTCAGCGGTATAACAAAGAGGCTATCCAAGGCAAGTGATAAAACAAGCTTACATAAGAGGACTTTATGCACAACATGAATTATTGTTAGCTCCTGATAAAATCAACAAGCTCCACTGGTATGTGTATTACCATTCTCGGTAAAAGCACCTGTAATTGCTTCATTCATTTTTAAACTTTAGGGGGAGGGGGGTGTCTTGCAATTTCACACAGGTTTTTTGGAAAAAAACAGTAGTGGCCTATCAGAGAGGTAAATATATAGCCAATTATGTGTGCAAATCACTATATGACAACAAGCGCCAATAGAGATAGATATAAATTTTGGCCATTATGCTGTCTGTCCTTGGTCCGATTCTTTTTAACATCTTTGTTAGTGATATTGCAGAAGGGCTGTCTTTGAGGATAATACCAAAATCTGCAATAGAGAAGACACACAGGAAGGTGTAGATAACATGAGGAAGGATCTAGCTAAGCTTGGTCTAGAATTTGGCAGCTGAAATTCAACATTAAAAAATGCAAGGTCATGCATTTGGGCTGCAGCAATCCAAGGGAGTGATATAGTATGAGGGTGAAGCAATTCTGTCCACAAAAGAAGGGCGGGACCTAGGCATGATTGTGTCTGATGATCTTAAAGAAGCTAAACAGATAGAAAAAGCAACAGCAAAAGCTAGAAGGATGATTGGGTGCTTAGGGAGAGGAATGGCCAGCAGAGGACAGGAGGTAATAGTACCTCTGTATAAGTCTTTGGTGCGACCTCATTTGGCGTATTGTGTGCAATTCTGGAGACCGAACCTTAAAAAGAATATAAACAGGTTGGAGTCGGTATAGAGGGTGACTACTAAAATAGTTAGTGGTCTTCATTAAAAAGCATATGAAGACAGACTTAAGGATCTTAATATATATACTTTAGAGGAAAGGTGGGATAGAGGTGAAATGATTGACATTTAAATATCTACATTGCATAAATGCACAGGAGGAGAGCCTCTTTCAATTGAAAGCAAGCTCTGCTACGAGGGGACATAGGATGAGGGTGAAAAGGGATAGACTCAAGAGTAATATGCAGAAATATTTTTTTTATGGAAAGAGTGGTAGATCCGTGGAAGATTCTCCCAGTGGAGGTGGTAGAGAGGAGGACAGTGCTTGAATTCAAAAAGGCATGGGACAAACACAGAGGATCTCTAAAGGAATAAAGGGGACTGTCGTAGTGGTTGATATGGAAGAGCAGACTAGATAGGTCATGTGGTCTTTTTCTGCTGTCATGTTTCTATGTTTCTATGCTTGCAAACAGTGTGAGTTTTGTAGTTCCACCATAGAGGGGGATAGGTGGATGCCGAACTCCCTTCAGAATCCTATCAAATCCCGGTTCATCACCAACATGTCAAATGACTTATGTTGCCTGTTACTGAATGTCCATGCCGAAAGATTTATTTAGGTCAGACAAAAAGGACGCTAAATTTAAGCTTTTAGGTAGGAAGTTGAAATCCAGAACTTCCAGGATAGCGTTCTCCGAAATGCTTCCTGTTCCACGTGCAGGACCCAAAAGACAGGCAGAGCTCCGGAGTCTCAATGCGTGGATGAGACAATGGTGCAAGGATGAGGGTTTTGGATTTGTTAGGAACTGGGGAACATTCTGGGGAAAGGGGGGGCTCTTCCGAAGGGATGGGCTTCACCTTAATCAGGATGGGACCAGACTGCTGGCATTAACCTTTAAAAAAGAGATAGAGAAGCTTTTAAACTAGAAAATAGGGGAGAGCTGACAGTCACCCAGGAGCGCATGGTTCGGACAAAGGTATCCTTGAAGGATACTACCAAAAGCAGTGAGGTTCCAAAAGGGAGTATAGTAGCCCAAATGCCCTTGAGTAAGGAGCAGACAGAGCATAAAGATTCCAAATTACCCATGCCTACCAATAGCCAGATTAATATGAATAAAATACAGTCTCTAAAATGCTTGTATGCCAATGCTAGAAGTCTAAACAATAAGATGGGAGAGTTAGAATATATAGCACTAAATGAGAGGTTAGATATGATTGCACTCTCAGAGACATGGTGGAAGGAGGATAACCAGTGGGACACTGTGATACCTGGATACAAACTATATCGTAATGATAGAGCTGATCAAATTGGTGGAGGGATTGCGCTCTATGTTAGAGAGGGCATTGAGTCAGAAAGGATTAAAGTTTTGCAGGGAACAAAATTTGCTGTAGAATCTCTATGGATTGAAATTCCATTTATGAAGGGGAAGGTGATGGCAGTGGGAGTATACTATCGACCGCCTGGCCAGAATGAACAAATGGATGATGAAATGCTCAAAGAAATCAAGGAAGCTAACAAAAGTCACAACAGAGTAGTAATAATGGGTGATTTCAATTACCCCGGTATCGACTGGGTCAGTGTCACGGCAGGACAAGCTAAAGAGATAAAGTTTCTAGATGGAATAAATGACTGCTTCTTGGAGCAGCTGGTTCATGAACCGACCAGAGGGGAAACCATACTGGACCTAGTCCTTAGTGGAACGCCAGATCTGGTGCAAGAAATAAGGGTATTGGGACCACTTGGCAATAGTGATCATAGTATGATCATGTTTGATTTAATTAGTGGAGGACAGATAGTAAAGGAATCCACAGTACTACCTTTTAACTTTCAAAAGGGAGACTATGATAGAATGAGGAATATAGTTAGGAAAAAACTAAAAGGAGCGGTTCCAAAGGTTAAAGACTTACAGCAAGCTTGGGTGTTATTTAAAAATACTATCCTCGAAGCCCAGACCAGCTGTATTCCACGCATTAAGAAAAGTGGAAGAAAGTCCAAAAAACTGCCAGCATGGTTTAAAGGTGAGGTCAGAGAGGCTGTTGCTGCCAAAAAAGCAACCTTCAGGAAATGGAAAAAAGAGCCAAATGATGAAAACTGGAAACAGCACAGCACTGGCAAGTTAAATGCAAAGCATTGATAAGGCAGGCAAAGCGGGAATTTGAGAAGAAACTTGCTACGGAAGCAAAAACACGAAATAAAGACTTTTTCAAGTACATTCATAGCAAAAGGCCTGTGAGAGAGTCAATTGGACCATTAGATGATAGAGGGGTAAAAGGGGCAGTAAGAGGAGACAAGGCTATAGCAGAGAGACTGAATGAATTCTTTGCTTCGGTCTTTACTGAGGAAGATGTAGGGATGTTACCCAAGACTGAAGTGGTATTTAAAGGGGATACTGCAGAGGAATTGAGAGAAATATCACTACACCGGGAAGATATATTACAACTATTTGATAAACTGAATAGTAGCAAATCACCTGGACCAGATGGTATACATCCCAGAGTGTTGAAAGAACTGAAATATGAGATTGCAGACCTGCTATTGGTAATCTGTGAACTTTCATTAAAATCATCTGTAATACCTGAAGATTGGAGGGCCGCCAACGTAACACCAATTTTTAAAAAGGGTTCCAGGGGTGACCCAGGAAATTACAGACCGGTGAGCCTGACGTCAGTACCAGGGAAAATGGTAGAAACCATCATAAAGAACAAAATTACACAGCATCTAGATAGTCATGGCCTAATGGGAGACAGCCAACATGGCTTTAGACAAGGAAGATCTTGTCTTACTAATCTGATATGTTTTTTTGAAGGTGTGCATAAACAGGTAGACAAAGGTGAGTCGGTTGATATAGTGTATCTGGACTTCCAGAAAGCTTTTGACAAGGTCCCCCATCAGAGACTTTTGGCGAAGCTAAAAAGTCATGGGATAGGAGGCAGTGTACTATTGTGGATCGGGAACTGGTTAAAAGATAGAAAGCAGAGGGTAGGGCTAAATGGCCAATATTCCCAATGGAAAAAGGTGAATAGTGGAGTACCCCAGGGATCTGTACTGGGTCCGCTACTTTTTGACATATTCACAAATTACCTGGAAAAGGGAATAACTAGTGAGGTTATCAAATTTGCAGATGACACAAAACTGTTTAAAGTTGTTAAAACCCAAGAGGATTGTGGAAAACTGCAGGAGGATCTGGATAAATTGGAAGACTGGGCATCCAAATGGCAGATGAAATTTAATGTGGACAAATGCAAAGTTATGCACCTAGGAAAGAACAACCCACACTATAGTTACACGATGCAAGGCTCCACATTAGAAACCACCACCCAGGAAAAAGATTTAGGAGTCATCGTGGATAACATGTTAAAACCCTCCGCCCAGTGTGCAGCGGCGGCCAAGAAAGCAAATAGAATGCTAGGTATCATAAGGAAAGGGATGGAGAATAAAACAAAGGATATTATAATGCCTCTGTATCGCTCCATGGTACAACCGCACCTTGAATATTGTGTGCAATTCTGGTCACCGTATCTTAAAAAGGACATAGCGTTATTAGAAAAAGTACAGAGAAGAGCCACCAAATTGGTGAAGGGGATGGAAGGCTACTCCTATGAAGAGAGGCTAAAAAGGTTAGGGCTCTTTAACCTGGAGAAGAGACGGCTGAGGGGAGATATGATAGAGGTCTATAAATTAATGAATGGAGTGGAACGGATAAACGTGGATCAATTGTTTACGCTATCAGAATATAGAAAGACTAGGGGACATGTAATGAAGCTACAGGGTAAACTATTTAAGACAAATAAGAGAAAATATTTTTTCACTCAACGTGTAATCAAACTCTGGAATCTGTTACCGGAGGATGTAGTAAGGGCTGTTAGTATAGCTGGGTTTAAAAAAGGTTTGGACAAGTTCCTGGAGGAAAGGTCCATAAACCACTATTAAAAAGGGACCCAGGATATCAATGCTTGACCCAGTACAAGCATTGTGGAACCTGTGTCTTTTGGGGATATTGCTAGGTACGTATGACCTAGATTGGCCACTGTTGGAAACAGGATACTGGGCTTGATGGACCTCGGTCTGACCCAGTATGGCATGTCTTATGTTCTTATGTTCTTATGACGATGGTTCATCAATTGAGAGAACATAAATCTAGGCTGTGAAATAAAAAAGAAGGGGCACCTATGGTGGATCATTGGTTACAAAAGGCACATGTTTTTACAGATCTTCACTGGAGAATTATTGATCATGTTCCTGCTTTTTGGAGAGGAGGAGATTGCCAAAAACATTTAAATTATCTGGAGCAGTATTGGATTTATACATTTAATGTAATTCATTCTGCATTAAATAGCCAGATAGATTGGTATACTCTAATCTGATTTATTTATTTATTTAATAGAGCTTATATAACACGTTTTACTGGGTCAAAGTGGTCTACATTGAACAGAAAGATTCAAATTACATCTAACAGTGAACTATGTACATGGAACACTGTAACTATATACAAATAACAGGTAGTCCTGTGTTATCAATAGTTTCGGTGGGTACATTTACAGAGGGCTTCAGTATGTTCCTGGTTCGGAGTCAGGGTTGAAGTATTTGGAGAACAGGAAGATTTTGAGGTGTTTGCCGAAGGAATGGCAATCAGAGATATTTCTTATAGGGTTTGGGAGTGTATTCCAGAGAGAGGGTGCATATAGTTTGAAGGTTCTGTGGCAGGTTTGCTGTTAGTGCTTTGTTCTGAAGTGTGGTATAGTGAGTTTGTGGGTTGTGGAGAGTATTCAGGGCCTGTTGGGGTTGAGGGGTTAAAGCAGGGTTTATAGATGGGTAGCAGGGGCGCAGTGGAGAACCTTGTGGGTTAGTAGTAGGGTTTTTTATGTGATTCTACTGAGAACCAGTAGCCAGAGGAGTTGTTTGAGTATAGGGGTGATGCTGTCAAACTTGGATGCTCCTTTTATGATGCATGCAGCAGTGTACAGTGCATTTTGTAATGGGAGGAGAGTGGATTGAGGGAGACTGTGATAGATTGTGCTACAGTAGTCGGCATGAGGAAGGATTAGGGCTTGGGGGGCTGAGCGAAATCAGATGAATCAAGGATGGTCTGGAGGCATTGTAGAGTCTTGGATTTGTAGAATGTTGCTTTGGCTGTAACTGCTAATTGTGTCTTGAAAGAGAGTTGTTGGTCAATGATGACGCCTAGGTATTTAAGTTTTTGACGTTAGTTTATTTGGATGTTGTTCACTGATATGGTGGGGGAGGGGTGGTGAATGTGTTGCCCCTCATGATGAATAAGGCTTCTGTTTTTTTGTGATTGACTTTGAGGTTGTTGGCTGTCAACCAGTGGGAGATGTCAGTGATGTCTGTATATATGATGGTTTCTTGGTGTGAAGTGGACTGTGCAACATGATATCATCAGCATAGATGTGAAAATCAATGTTGTGAGATCTGATGATCTTGCAGAGGGATTGGAGGTAAAGGAAGAAGAGAAGTGCAGATAGAGTGGATCCTTGGATGAATCCCTGTGTTTGTTGGTAAGGGCTAGAGGTGCTTATTCCTTGTTTTATCTGTTGCTGTCTGTTAGAGAGATAGGAGTTGAACCATCTGTATATTGTTTTTTGGATTCCTATTGATTCCAGGCTTTGGAGGAGAATTTTGTGGTTAACAGTGTTGAACGCTGCTGAGATGTCAAGAAAGATCAGTACGTTAGGGAGAGTGCTTTAAAGTGAAGTAGTAAAAAATGCCACGGACATTTTTAGGAAAACCAAGGAATTTTTGAAGTTAAAATTGCAGAGAACCCTTAAAGAGATTACTAGATACAGTGCATAGAAGGGAAGGATATAGAACCTGATTTCAAAGTTAAAAGTTGGCTTTCAAAAATAGGTTAAAAGTTTGGTTGAGATATTATTGAACCTTTTGGTATATATGGAGTGGAGCCCTGAAGCAGAAGTAAGACAAGTTAACTTCAAAACACAATAGTGCGGTGCACACAACGATTGTAGTTGGCAAGATATATTTATCTCAAGAAGACTTATGTTAAAAAAGCTTTCTAGTTTTTAATGTTTTATAATAAAATGGACTGTTAAATTGATGGCAGCTGATTAATAGCAGATCTCTTGACAGAAAAGTCTGACAAATAAAATCATAGTTTTATAGTGGGATAATAATGAGTATGAGGATTATAAGTGTATCGCAGAGGTTCACTTATGGTCAATGATGACGCCTAGGTATTTAATCTTCACCCTCTATGGTGAAGATTAAAGCGCGGCACATTTAAAAAGAAGCCGCCAGCAGCAGCAGAGTCCTCCGCATCCCCGCGTGCTCTCCCAGGAGGGATCGAGCTCCACCACAGCCGGACGCCCCCAGCTCCATCGGCTGCCCAATCGGGTGTAGCGCGGCACATTAAAAAAAGAAGCCGCCAGCAGCAGCAGAGTCCTCCGCATCCCCGCGTGCTCTCCCAGGAGGGATCGAGCTCCACCACAGCTGGACGCCCCCAGCTCCATCGGCTGCCCAATCGGGGCAGTGCGGCACATTTAAAAAGAAGCCGCCAGCAGGCGCACCCATGCCATGCGTGCCCGCACCTGAGGGCCTCGCCAGAGGGCCCTTTGGCATGGCCCTTAGGCGGTGGCCCAGATCACAACCCTAACACCAAAAGTTCGAGTTTCCTCCACTGTATCCCCACTGTGCTTGCACATTGTATGACCAATAACAGCAACCACAAGCTAAGTTGCACCAAGACCGAGCTGTTCTGAGTACAGGGCCCACCTATTCCGTGAGAACAAACTATCCATTAGATCTAAGACTGCCTACTATATAACAGGACTCTATCACTGAATTGAATAACAAAAAGCAGATAAGCTATCAAGCAGTACAGAAAATGTCAGCACTGTAATATACTTTACCCTACCACTCTGTATTTGACCGCTAATATCTTACAATAACATTGTATATTTGTACCGCTAGTAACTTATAGAAACATTGGATATTGTTAGCTGTTACATTGAAGATACCAATATATTGTTGCTGTATTGCTCACTCTCCACACAGCCAAGCATCCTTACAAGGGGACCCTCGGTCTCACACAGCTGAAAATGATCCCCCCTAGCCTAATCATTGGCATTCTATACCTACTTAGCTATACCCTAACTAGTTCTCTCGCCAAAACAGCCAGCCACAATCCAATTCTGATCCTAAGAAGACATGGAAGGAGAGAACACAGCAAGTCACACCACTCACCTCCAGAGTACCCCCAGAACTCACACCCCCATTTAATCCACATACCGCTTCTACACCACACCAAAACCAAACAACACCAAGACCTACGCAACCTTAGATGTGCCCTCATAAATGCACGATCGGTCTGCAAAAGGTGGACAGTCATTCCTGCCATCATATCACACCTCAACCTGTTTTGTAAATAGTTATCTTTGTTATCCAAGTTGGCTCTCCTGTTAATTGTAAACTCAAACTTATGTACCCGTCTGATTGTTATGTTTCATGTAAACCGCGCTGATGCTGAATAGTGCGGTATAGAAGAAATTATAAATAAATAAATAAACCTAGACATGCTCCTGGTAACTGAATCATGGCTCAACAGCTCTGACTCAAACCTCATCAACCACCTCACCCCCCCGAACTTCACAATACATGCATGTCATAGAACCGACCGCAGAGGTGGTGGTGCATTCATTCTAGTTAAAACTGTCCTTCACTATCAAACAGTCTGCGCCAACAACTCAACCCACCTTGACATTATCTCCATTGCTAACAAATACAACACAATTAACTTAATATACAGATCTCCATCCCCATGTACTGACGATCTCGCATCTATAATTGAACTAGCATCTAACCCCCAAAACACACGTAAACCAAACTGGATACTAGGTGATTTCAATCTCCCAACTCTACATGATACCCACTCCAGAGCCCTCCTAGAAGCACTCAGTAACTTACACTACGATCAGATAGTAGATGCCCCCACACACCAAAAAGGGAACACATTAGACCTTATCTTCAGCCCCCAACAAGAAGTAAAGTCTGACCACAAGTTCAACATGACCATCTCACCTATACCATGGTCTGACCATAATCTAATCAGCTTCCAATTACCCCTATACCAAGAAATAGAAAACACTCCTGAGCCAACTCAAAATACAATAGCCTACACCAGACACTCCAGACCATTTGATGGTGAGGAGATCATCAAAAACATCCTTCCCAACATCATGACTACTTCACCAAACCTTGAAGAGGTACTGGACTCGTGGAATAACAACCTGAGTAACTTTGCATACGTACCTACCCGGATGAAGACACACGTCAGAGAAAAGCAACCAAATAAGAAGGGATCTGCATCTTGGTATATTTATTTTATTTATTTATCTATTTACATTCTCTTATATACCGAGCTATTCTGCATCAGTGCGGTTTACATTGAACGAACTGAAATTACATTGAACAGGGCATTATAACTTGGAGATAACTATTTTACAGGGAACATGGGCTATGGAGGGTTAAGTGGCTTGCCCAAGACCACAAGGAGCACCTGTGGGACTAGAAACCCCAGTCCTTCCGGCCCAAGGTTGCTGGTATACCGTTGAATTAAAGACCTCTCTACGAGCCCTCAGGAAATTAGAAAGAAAATGGCGATGCACCCGAGCCACATCAGACCTCACACTCTACAACTCTAACCTGCAAGTCCATCGACATCTTATAGCCTCCAAAATTAAAGAATACCACTCTGATCTTCTAAACCGATTGTTGAACAGGCCTCATGACCTGTTCAACATAGTTAAGTCCCTAACAAAGGATCCATCAGCCTCACAACCAACGCTGATACTCCCTCAAGACTATGCCGAGCACCTGATAGCCAAAACCAGTAACGTCACCAAAGCCACACTATCTTGCCCCACCACGAACCCACCCAAGCAGCTCTCCACCCTCTTGACACTGTCACAAAAAAGCATTGAAAACATCATCTCAAGCATCAACACCACTACGGCCCCTAACGACCCTTGTCCAGCTCTCTGGATAAAGGCACTACGACACGAAGTCAGTCCTATAATAGCCAAAGTCAATGACCTCTCTTTCTCCTCTGGACAGTTCCCATCAAGTCTTAAGCAGACATCCATCAGGCCCCTCTTAAAGAACAACAAACTAGATGCCCAGAAGTTCGAATCATACCGACCCATATCCAGCATCCCATTTCTAGCTAAGATAATCGAGAAGGAGGTCCAACAACAGCTACAGGATCATATCAACTCTAATGCCCCCCTTGACACAACCCAACATGGTTTCAGAGAATCCCACGGTGTCGAGACACTCCTCACCACCCTCATCAATACACTCATCACTGGGATTGACTCCATCAAACAAGGATACGCATTAATCTTCCTTGACATCGCCGCAGCATTTGACTCTGTAAACCACAAACAACTGCTAATTCGGCTGCATGATAAAGGGATAAGCGACCTAGCATTGCACTGGTGCAAATCTTATTTAACCGACAGATGGCAGCAGATAAGAACAGGATCTACAACTTCCATACCATTCAACAACACCATGGAGTACCCCAGGGTTCATCCCTCTCTGCACTCCTATTCAATATTTACATGCAACCGATATGTGAAATAATTTGATCATTTAACATCTCTTGTCTACTCTATGCAGACGACGTATTACTCTTTACGCCATTCACAACTGAAACCCCAGATTTCACCCAATTGATAAACTGCTTCAATGCGATAACCGACTGGCTCCTATCCCAAAGCCTCAAAATCAACTTCAAGAAGACAGAAGTCCTCTTTGTGACAAGGAACCAGTCTTTCATACCCCCGACATCCATAAAGACAAGAGATGCAGAACTTTCAAGCAGACCCAGCATCCGCTACTTAGGTGTGACTGTGGATCAACAGCTCAACCTCAAAACACACATCGATAACATAGTCAAGCAAATATACTGCAAGATATGAACCCTACGACGTCTTCGACTCTTGATTCAACCAGAAGACTTCAGAACAGTCTTCCAAGCACTGGTGATCCCCCACTTTGATTACGCTAATGTAATCCTACATGGCCTTCCCAAAAATGCTCTAAACCCCTTACAGTTAGCGATGAATACAGCCGCAAGATTCCTGAGCGGAGCCTCCGGAGCTGAACACGTCACTCCGGTCCTCAAAGACCTACATTGGCTACCAATATACTGTCGACTATCATATAAAGTGGCCATCATCATCTTCAAAATCATCAACAAGATGGCCCCCACAGCATTAATGGACCTCGTCCACCCCATGCCAGCAAATAGAGAAAGGAGAACATGCACAGCCAACACACTTTTGATTCCCAGCGGAATAACAAAATGCACCAAAACAACCAGGAACAGAGCATTTAAGTTTTATGCCCCCAGCTGCTGGAACGCACTTCCTGCACCCATTAGAGCCATCAAAGATCTAGCCCAATTCAAAAGAGAGCTTAAACATCACCTCTTTCTATTACACTATTCACAGCCCTCCAACACGGCACCCAGTATCACACCACCTACCATCAACACGTAAACCATTACCAATGAGATACATAATACGGACTGTAGATAGATGTAAATTGATGTACATAGTTACCGCCAGTTGAACCCCAAGTTATTCTACCCTGTTCACTGTAAGTGCTTTTACTGCACAACATTGTTATATGTAAACCGCGCTGATTTTTAAGAGTGTGGTATATAAGAACAATAAATAAAGAAATAAAATAAATAAATATTGACAATGACAATGACAGCACATTGTGCATGTCCTCCTCATAACATTGCTGGTATGAAATGAGCATTATTTTGCTCCTTATTCATGGTCAGGAGTAGATATGGGCATGTATACCTCACCAACAATAGCCAGAGCTGTTTATGCTGTTCTGAAATCACATTCTGACATGCATTTCCTTTGCTCCACCGAGGCTATGCCTTCAACACCCCCCCCCCCCCCTCCCATTTTACTTGGACATCCTTGTGATAGGATCATTCATATACTTAGTTTTTAAAATAGTTCGAGGGATACCCTTATGAATTGGGTATCTGCGTACCCATTTTCAGACAACCAAAAAATATGAGTAGGGCTTCCAAAATAACCCCTGAATTGTCCAGCTCATCACTTTTGTACAAAAGATCCTGGTAGCACTGTTCTTGGCAGTTAAACTTGAGCTGCAGCACAGCTAATGGCACTGCCTCTTCTTCTAGCTTTGTTTCCACCTCCTCCACCTAGGCTCCCAGCTCTGAGCTCTCCATGTATATCCTGCTTTGTGGCCATGACCATGTGGCCTGAGGCGTGCGACCAGCGACCCCTAGTCACTGCTACGCACCCGACTGACAATCCAGGGCAACGACCAAGCACCAATGAAAGACAACCAGAGGGTGGCAGGTAATGGGGGAGGGACCTGGGGCACCCGTTTTTCACCCTTTGCGCAAGTGAGGCTGATGCCGCTTCAAAGTGGTTTGTGGCACTCACTGTGCGGGGGCAGGCAGCCGGCTGGAGAAGCAGATCAACCTCAGCCTTGATCACTATCAGCCTCAGCCTTGATCACTCAGTCACTCCCGAGCCTATGCAGTCATCTCATTTTGTTTTATGTTTTTTACTGAGCTATGCACCAATCAAGGCTTATTTATTTATTTTCTTTTAGGCTCCTTGCCTTAGTCCTCCTCTTCCACCCCCAGGGGGAAAACAGACCGAACAGCCTACTCTAGAAACCTGAAATGCAGTCCAAACTCAGAAAGCAGCCACCTGCTGGAGACTGAGCTATACTGACAATCCCTATGATGCAGAGCCTTTATAGGATGGCATCTCAAAATAGTTTTGCTCAGTCTCCACCTGCTGTTTGGTGGGGGGGGGGGTGTATAGTACCCAGGAGTCTGGAGTGGACTGGCGCAATGATTTGGAAGCAGGGTTCATAGCTCCCCTCATGCCCTCTCCAACTGTTTATATATGCAGTTAGACGTGTTTCTTTATGATGCTTCTCCAATTAACCATCTGTTCCTTTTCTTTTTTCTTTTTGACTTCTTTTCATATGTAGCAAATGCAATGACATGACCCCTCGCCAATGATTCCAGCCCATTCCACAGGGTAGATTCATTACTAAATCATTATCCTGTTATGATTCCCTCAGGTTTCTGCTCAAATTGCTTGCCTTCAAGCAAGTTATTCAGCTTCCAAAATTGTATCCCAGCCACCCCTACCACCAAAAATCTTATAAGTGGACCCATACAGGTAGATGGTCTTACCACGTAATTGATTCCACCCCTATTTCCTCTACTTTCAGTACCAAAGCATTATCTACCATAGCATATCTGTCCTAGTGTATAACCCATAGGGGTGGGAAAAAAGTGTGATCACTTTTCTTGGGATTTAAGCACCTCCAAATATAAACCGATAGAAATTATTCATAAGTGTTTTCAGCTTTTTCCGATGATATCCAGTCTTCCCTGTTCCACCTATGCACTATCCAATCTGGGGATAATTGCTATCTTGAGATTACTTCCAACACTAGGGGACAAACTGCAAATCCTGTTAGTCTCCCAGGCACCTCTTTAGAAAAGGCTTCCAAATCACTGTTAGGTGGATTCAGGCATCCAAAATGCCTCTTCCCCATTGCAATGTCAAAAAATATTCACTCTATAAAAACACAAGTTGTTCTGTTCCAAAGACAAAAATTTATTCAATGCTTGTCAAAAACATAAGAAGCTACGTAGAAGGTCTCAGCAAACATGGGCTAAAGGCAGACTTGATGACTTAGCAGCACGGACTGATATAGTGATTAGAAGCACTGATAAAGGTGGCGCGATTGTGATTTGGGCCCGTAGTGATTATTTACAAGAGGCTAAGCGCCAGCTTAGTGATACGACTACTTATGCTCTCTTGTTTCAGGATCCTACAGGAAGATTACAAAGTCTCATTAAAGACATTTCGGCTGAGGCCCTGTCGGGTGCTTTGATTTAAAAAAAGGAATATTCTTTTTTAAATATTCAGAGTCCTTCAATAGCTAAATTTTACTTGTTACCTAAAGTTCACAAAAATTTGCAGCATCTGCCTGGGTGACCCATTGTGTCTACGAGGGGGTCGATTTTGGAGCTGCTTTCGTTTTTTGTGGACTCATTTTTGAGACCATTATTGCTAGAGATTCCAGCATACATTAGAGATACCATGCATTTCTTAAATATTTTAGAACATCATGTCGGTTTAGCTAGTTCTCCGGATATTTTATTAGCCACGTTGGATGTTACTTCATTGTACACATCTATTCCACAAACAGCAGCGGTAGAGGTGGTAGAGATTTGTTTACAATGTCGTGGTGATTTGTCAGCAGAGATGATTATTTTTGTTACCCGGTTGGCGCGTTTAGCCATATTTGAGAATTACTTTATTTTTGAGGGACTTATGTATCATCAAGTCTCGGGTGTAGCGATGGGGGCCATTTGTGCCCCTTTGGTGGCTAATCTCTTTATGGGTAGGTTTGAGGATCGATGGGTTTATAGCTCCCCCCTATGCTGGTCATCTAAAGCTGTGATGTAGGTTTATAGATGATGTGTTCATTTTATGGCAGGGTACAATTGAAGTTTTCCAGGAGTTCATATGTTGGTTGAATACGCGTGAGCAAAACATTAAGTTTATGAGTTTATGTAGAAGCACTGACATTGTGTTTTTAGATGTGTCGGTCCATAAGGGTTTGAATGGCTGGGTGACATCTGTCCACAGGAAGCCTAAGGATAGGAATACATTTTTACATAACAGCAGTGCCCACCCGGTGGGTTTGAGAAATGGTCTTCCATTTTCTCAATTCCTTAGGTTTCGTCGGAATTGTTCGCACGATGCTGACTTTAAATGTCAATCTAAGTTTTTGGCGCGTAGTTTTATAGCGCGGGGGTATCCATCACGGGTGGTTCATGATGCCTATAAAAGGGCTTTATATAATAATCGTGCACTTCTATTAATGCCCAAAAATAAAAATGGTCTTTCTGGGGATTGTGAGCAAGTGAATTTTATTACCAAATATTCCCCTTTTAGTCTTAGTATACAGCGAATCATTAGGAAACATCTGGGGGTAGTGCGAACCATCCCGGGGTTGGGAAATAAAACTATACGGTGTGTATGGCAGCGCCAGCGTAACCTCTGGGAGTTGTTAAGTCCCTCGGTGCTCCATCCATTTCCCGGCATTCGGGCCATGGACATGACATGAGGGCACAACACCTGTGGGCACTGTTCGATTTGTGATGTTTCCAGTATAATCTCGCGTTTTGAGTATCATGTTGTGGTATATAACCTTAGGAAATACACCTCATGTGATTCCGTTTTTGTGGTATACGGGATTTTATGTCCCTGCAAGCTGTTATACACCTGTAGTACTAGCAGGCCTTTTCGTAAGCGGCTCATAGAACGTAAAGTAGATTAAAGTGTCAGGTGCAGGAGGCACCTTTAGTGCAACATTGTAGCACTTTTCATCATTGTTTTTCTGATTTGCGTTGTTTTTGTATTGATCAGGTTGTGGCTGTCAGGGCTGGTAAATCGCGGGAGCAATGGTTGTTGATGTGTGAACAAAGCTGGATTTTTCGAGTTCGTACTGTGGCCCCTGAGGGCTTGAATTTGCAAATTGATTGGAGTGTGTGTATTTGATTTTTCTGGCGGCCTGGTATTTGGTAAGTTAGGGGGGAGGAGCTCTGTCTGGTTGAATCCCTTTGCGTTATCTGCTGAGAAGTTTTAAGGAAGGGGTGGAGTGCAGCTTGGGAGTGTGTGCGGCATTTTTTTGAACAGCGTGTTGAAGGTTGTTGTCAAACAGACTGTGGTTTCGGTCAGCCTTAGTGTGTGGTGGGTAAGTACTGGTTTGAGTATGGCCTTTTGTTCTAGTTCGATAGTGTTGTATGATGTTGTTGAGTTTGTTTTTCTGTTTTGTTGATTTCAGCTGCTTTCCCCTGATGAAGCGAGGGTGCTCGCGAAACGTTTGAGAGCTCTGGATGGAGGCGTCAGGGAACAGAATGACCGCCTAGTGCAGGAGTTGTGTTTTAAACTAAGTCATTGGCTCTATACTGTGGTGGTCTTTCTGGGGCTACTTGAGGGTCATTGATGTTATTGGGCATACATTTGGTGGCAGTGATTTTGCATCAAGTCTGCCTGTAGCCCGTGTTTGCTGAGACCTTCTACGTAGCTTCTTATGTTTTTGACAAGCATTGAGCAAATTTTTGTTTTTGGAATAGAACAACGTGTGTTTTTATAGAGTGAATATTTTTTGACATTGGAATTTATACACTCTGGTATTGACCATAGATTTTTCCCATTGCATACAGGCTTCAAGAATTAAACTGCCCCGAACATCTCAGAACAATTATATCTACTTTATTTTCTTACAAAATTAATATCCCCACTCCCCCTTTATTTTTTTTCAAAATATTTATTAGCAGCAAAAATCATGAGGATAATATCTGTTTCTCACTAGATATTTATCGGATCGCCTGAGACGAGTTTCTTGGATGAACATCACAGATATCCTAAGCTCTCTCATTTCCTTAATAAGCAGCTGATCAAACACCCCCCCCCCCCAGTAGGCCCCCTACAATAGTCATATAAATTATTCTATATAAGGTCCCAAGTGCATTCCTAAACCTCCCATATGCTCACTGTTAACACCCCCAGATGCATTCCAACAACCACCACTCCTCACTCCACCTCATTCACTCAAGCACCACAAACCTTGGTAAGCATGGTGTGCAGTGGGAAGGGGCTTTCTTTAAAACACAGAACAGGCAGCAGTTCATGGGGAAACAAAATCAGTTTTATTCTGTCCCAGCTTGTTAAACGTCTACAACGCTGGTTCTCATGGCTCTTCCTCCAGCTTCAGTTAAAGTTCCTATCTCAGAACTCCTCTGCATGGCTTGCCTAGCCCCAGTTAAAGTTCCTACCTTGGAACTCCTTTTCACAGCTTGCCTTGGAACAACTTCTGGCTCCACGGGCCTCTCTCCCTCCTGCAGCCTGCTGGGTTCTTTATCCCTCCCTGTGAGATATGCCCTCCCATCCCTGAACTCTGGGCTGCAGACTCTCTTAAAGGGGATTACTGATAATCCCTTTGAAGAGAGATGGGTACGTTCTATATACCCCATCACACCTGCCTCCCCTCTCTTTCAAACCCCACTAGGTTTGTATTTTAGCTACTTCTTTTATATTAGGTTCCTTTTCAGCTTGCTTCTTTTTTTTACTTTTTTTGTTCTGTGGTGCTTTGGAACAATGAAACTTGGGCAAAACTATAGGAGTAAAGCTGTATATGACATGGCTGACTTGCTGTCAAGTTGTGGGTTTTGTACTTGTGTAAAAATTAATTAAAATGAAATATAATAAAAAAATGGAATAACCAGAAGTAGCAACAAAAGAACCAGAAACCAAGTTAAAAATATGTTAAACTAGAAGGGCTTTTTCCCCGATAAAGTGACCAGCTTTTGGTTAAACATCTGTCTTCACCCAGGTCTGATAAACTGGAAATATCAATGATCAGACAGCCAGAACTATGACCACAATATTTAATAACTAGAAGAACATTTCTCTTCTCAAATGGAGATCCAAGTAATGTCCCCAAAATCTGTCATACCAACAATCTATATGCTGAATGCGATTATGTTGACTTTAATAACAGCAGGGTAATGGAAGGAAAGACTAATGGGAGAATCATATGGCAGCAAAGGCCATTTCATACTGAAGAAAGGGGTCAAGAGGAAATGCAGCATAAAATTCACTAGCTGTTGTATATGAATTGCTGTGCATCTCTTAGTAGGAGAGAATATAGTTCTCTCTTCAAGTCTTGCAAGATACTTTCACATGGTGATCCCATTGCACAAAATATACACTAAATCCCAGCCAGGTGACACTACAATTGAAGTATATTCGGAAAGAAAAAGAAAAATACATACTGGGCACACATCGCCCAGGATAAAAAGGTGCCCACCTGTAGCCTCTGCACTAGGGCTAGTGATGGTGGTAGTGACAGTGCAGATGCTGCAGATGCAGATAACACCCCTGCCATCATAATCACTTCTGGCCTTGACAAATGTGCTAAGGCAACTTATTTTAGAGGAAAATTGAACAAAACGGAAAATATATCCCTGGCTGAGAGCTGTGACATTAAAGAACTTGAACAGGAAAGCATATATAAATATCTTGGAGTAGAGGAAGGAACAATATTCAAGCAGAAATCACTGAGAGAAAAGATTAGTAAAGAATACTATCGAAGATTAAAATCGTTATTGAAAAGTGCTTTAACATCACGGAATAAGATACAAGCCATCAATCAGCTAGCAATTCCTGTACTCTCATACAGCTTTGGGATTATAGGCCAACCTCTTAAAGATCTTAAAAAACTGGATGTGTAAACCAGAAAACTCCATGCCTATGAGGTAATTTACAAGAATCAGTGTATGTCAAGACTTACATTCCTGGAGCTGAAGGAGGGCTAGGACTCACAAAAGTTGATTACACATATAAAGGCCTCCATGACTACCTAACAGCATCATCAGATTCAAATAAGCAAGTATTGAAATATGAAAGTAAATGTCCAGTATCTGTCTCCATCATCAAACTTGGACAAGCATTCTGACAAGTAGAAGAGATGACTGAGAATCCACAAGCACCCACAAGAAAGAAAGCAACAGATTTGGCAAAACAAGAGAAAAACCTCTTCAAAGTATTAAATCAGCAAACAAGGAAAAACAAGTGGAAAATGCACAAAGACAGCAAGAAATACAAAGTGTTACTCAGGAACCCTTTGTCGATCAAGAACAGACACATGAACGGTTAAGGAGAGGTAAACTGAAACCAAAGGATAAGAGATTGATAGTTGCAGCCCAGGACAGCAGATTACAGATGAGATGGTTTATAGCAAGCATTGAGAAAACTGGCAAAACGTATATATGTCAATTCTGTAAGAAAGACCTGAAAACAGTTACTCACCTAATAGCTGGCTATAAAGTTCTGATGGGGGAAAATTTCCATACAGAAAGGCATAACAAAATAGCATGCCTCATCCATTGGAAACTGCAACACTACAATCACTGTGCCTGCAAGCACTGAGATCATGACTCTAAGAGAATTACAGAGAATGAAAAATGTATGATCTCCTGGGACAATCACATTCCAACAGATAAGATATATGGCCCAATCAACACAAAACAGCCCTCCTACACTGTGCATCAAGAGTGTTTCAATGATGTTGCCAACTGGCTGAAGAACAACAACCTTACAATCAACCACAAGAAAACAGAAGCCCTCTTTATGATGAAAGACAGCACCTTCTCCCCCCAGCTACCATAAACAACATATCCATCAAGACCAGCAGAGAAGTAAAATACCTTGAAATCACCCTTGATCAACACCTCACCTTCAAATCCCATATCAGCAATGTCATCAGAGCAAAGATCCTCCAATTGCTTTGACCGCTCTTGGAATCATCAGACTTCTGTTCTGCCTTTCTAGCATTGGTTCTACCACATCTTGACTACTGTAACATTATGTACCAGGGTCTTCCACAAACCATACTCCTTGCCCTATGAACTGTTCTCTACACGGCGGCATGTCTCCTCCACGGTGCAACAAGACAGGACCATATCACCCCAATACTCAAACAACTCCACTGATTTCCTCTCCCAAATCAAATAAAGTACAAAACCCTCCTCCTAACCCACAAGGCCATCCACGCTGACTCCCCCAACCATCTCCACACCCTATTGCAAACACTCCAGCTAAACAGGTCAAGATGCACATCCATGAAGAACACCCTGATTATCCCCCATGCCAGAACCAAATCCAATCAACAAGCCTACAGTTGTGCCTTCCAGCTCTATGCTCCCTCAGTCTGGAACACCCTACCAGACTCACTAAGAAACATCACCGAACTCATCACTTTCAGGAAGCACCTCAAGGCTCACCTCTTCTCTGAACATTTCTGCCCCACTGAATAACCCCCCCCCCACACACACACACACATGCTTGACTCACTACAAAACCTGTACATTTGTATATACTAACCCCTCCCCCCAATGCATGCTATATATAGTTTAACTCTTACTGTTACTCTTACATTGTAATTACCAAGTACCCTGTTCCATGTACACTACTTTGACCTGGTGAAAGGCAGTATATAAATGCAGCTAAATAAATAAATGCGCGAAACTAACCCATTTGGTGAAACTGTCCATGAGAGTCCTCCTTTGAAGCTAAAGGAAGAGTGGCTATGCTCTGCAGGAACCAGTTAAAACCCCACCCCTGGCTTTGGCTGAGGAGGAGACTGGGCCTTCTTGAATCTAGGAGCCTTCTGAACTTGCTACATTGACTCAATCTTTCTACTTGTAGACACAGTTTCCTATGAATACAGAAAAAGCTTGTTTTCATGTGTTTCCACTGCATGCAACAGAAGACTGTACGTAAACTATGGAACAGAAACACACACATATATGCATGTGCGCATGCACACACACACACATGCATGCTAGTGCACAACAGAGATAGGCAGAAGGAGACAACATTTGTGTGAAACGGTTGGACCAAATGATATACATAAACAAGACAGCAACACAGCAGGTGTCACACCAGCATGCTAAAAGACAGATGCCACAGAAAAAGTTATTTGTAAGAACATATACAAGATGACATGATGGTGATCAATGAAGACATGTAGGGAAATACTCACTGACTGGGTGACCTCTTCCAGCCAAAGTTCACTGTCTGGGACCCCCTATCACTGAGGGCTCCTCATAAGCTACTGAGGTACCTTTGACCTTCATTTCTACCTCCTACTATTCAGAAGGCAGGGTGCCATACTCCACCTCCAGGACCAGGAGCAGGCACCTCACATGGTCCAGATCATTCTGAAAACATAACATATGAGGACACTTATTACTGGAGTCCAACAAGTTTAAAGTGTAAGTTTAGAGAATAGACTTATGCTCATTCTAGCAACATGCATCAATAAAGTGTGCAGACTTTACCCTTTCACACATAAAGATAGGAAACAAGACATTTATTTATTTATTTGTATTTGTTACTGTTTTTCGTGAATCAAGGCGGTTTACATAGAACTAAACAATTATATTAAACAAGGTTAACAGTATTATTCATTAAACATGAAACAGTTTTACATTAAAAAAAAACAGGTAACTTGGGGTGAAAGGGGAAGGGAAAAATGTTTTAGTAACTGCTAATGTCCTCTAATAACTATTTATAAGTGTGTGGTAAACTCATCAGAGGGGTATATTCTCGTTGTTCATCTTGTGGTATGGGAATGTACATTACCTATTCAATTTGGGTTTTTTTGTATGGAGAGATTATTTTAATGGGTCTTATCTATTTAGGTAATTAGTTCACCAAAATGTTCAATGAACAGATATGTTTTTAGATGCTTGTGGAAGGCTACTGGATCCTTAGTGGCTCTTAATGTTTCAGGAAGAGAATTCCATACTTGTGGTGCGTATAGTGAGAAGGCTCTCTTGGATGTTGTAGATTTGCAATTCTTAAATTTGGCTGGTACAACAATGAGTTCTTTGTTGTTGTTTCTCCTTGGTCTGTAGTCCGGGGTGGGTATAATCGGTGTCTTCAGGTAGGTGGCTGACTCGTCTTGGATGGATTTAAATATTATGTGGATAACCTTGAATTTAATTCTGCTCTCTATTGGGAGCTAGTGAAGAAACTTCAGTTCTGGTGTGATGTGATCTTTAATAGGTACTTGAGCTATTACTCTAGCCGCTGTATTTTGGGCTAGCTGTAGTCGATGTATTGTTTGTTTTGGGAGACCCTTTAATAGTGCATTACAAAAATCTAGGTGCGGAAAGATCATTGCCTGAACTGCTGTTCTGAAGTCACTAGTGGGGAGGAGAGGTCTTATGTGTTGGAGTGACTATGTTACTCACGTGCTTGTTGAAATTGAGCTGGTAGTCAAGGGTGACTCCCAAGTATCTCACCTCTTTTTTAACCTTGAAGCTTTCTTTGTTTAACGTAATTGAATCCGGTGGATTGAAGGAGCTGTCCTTTGTGATAAATAGAATTTCTGTTTTCTTGATATTTAGATGGAGGTTGTGATTTGTCAACCAAGTGGTGGTGCTATTGAGGCATTCTTCAATTTTTTGTAAATCTGGCTGTTTAGTGTTGATTTGAGTGTATAGCATTTTATCATCAGCATATAAATGATAATATATGCCATGTTCTTTGATTATGCTGCAAATACGTTGGCTATATATAGGTTAAAGAAAAGTGATGATAATGTGGATCCTTGGGATATTCCTGACTTGGTAAAATGGTTTTGATATGTTGTTACCGATTTTAACTTGGATGCTTCTGTTTATTAGGTAGGAAATAAACCATGATAGAACCTTGTCTGTGAGTCCAATTTCCTGTAATCTGTGGGTGAGATAATCATGTGTTATAGAGTCATATACCATTGAAATATCCAGGAATATTAAAATAAAACCTACATTGGGTTTTTCAATGCCTTTTAGCACCTTAGCGCTATATAAATGATTAATAGTAGCTTGTCTGTTAAGGCCATGATTTATTTATTTATTTATTTATTCTATACCGCCCCTTCCAGAGATCAAGGGCGGTTTACATGGAACAAGTTAACAAATTGTGTATACTTCTGTATACGTTACATTGAACAGAGAAAACTTTCTAACTTTTTGCATGGAACATTGAATACATTAGATTGAGTTGGAAACTTTCTAACTTTTTTACAAATAATGACAGATATATAAGACTGTCCAAATTATTTACATAAGGTATTTACAGGTGGTTCTATATAATGTTTGAGGGTTTAGCGTAGTTACTCACCTGTAACAGGTGTTCTCCAGGAGCAGCAGGAATCAGTCCTCACATATGGGTGACGTCGGCGCCGACGGAGCCCTCGCGGAGCAATTTTCCCCAGCTTTCAAAGAAAGCCTTTGGGAATTGCAGCGCGCATGCGCGGTCCTCTTCCCGCCCAAGGGTGCCATCTTGCTCAGTCAGATGACATAGCTAAAAGACAGCAAAAATTAGCAAAAACGAAAGCATATAACTGCAACTCCAAGGGGAGGAGGGAGGGATGTGAGGACTGATTCCTGCTGCTCCTGGAGAACACCTGTTACAGGTGAGTAACTACGCTTTCTCCAGGACCAAGCAGGAAGTCAGTCCTCACATATGGGACTCCCAAGCTTAAGGCTACCGGAGACCCTAAGCGCAAAAATGAGCTCCCTCAAGCTCAGTAGCACAGAAGGAAAGAATCTTCTCTGAATATGTCTCCAACCAGTAGCCCAACATCCGGGACGGAGGGTAGGAGTTGCCTATACCTCGAAGAGGTTACGGAGGACCGCCTGTCCGAAAGCACTGTCCCTGCAGGACTCCCTCTCCAGGCAGTAATGGGCTGCAAAAGTCTGGCTTGAAGACCAAGTAGCGGCCCGGCAGATGTCTGCCAATGGAACAGAGCAGAGGTAAGCTACCGACGTAGCCTTCGCCCGAACACGATGAGCTGTGACTCTACCTTCCAGCACGAGGCTGGCTGCCTCATAAGCCCAAGCGATACAGTCCGCAATCCAGATGGACAGAGTATGCTTGGAGACAGGGAGCCCCAACTTGTTGGGGTCATAAGACACGAAGAGCTGAACAGTCCTTCGGTGCTCCCGCGTACGGTCAAAGTAGAAGGTCAACGCCCTTCTACAGTCCAGGGTATGCAGGACCATTTCAGCTCGGCTGGAGTGTGGCCTGGGAAAGTAGGTCGGAAGTACCACCTCCTGGTTGATGTGAAAAGGGGAAACCACTTTGGGAAGAAACTTAGGGTGAGTCCATAGGACTACCCGGTTCTTGTAGAACCTAGTGTAAGGAGGATCAGAAACCAGGGCCTGCAGCTCACTAACGCGTCTAGCAGAAGTGAGGGCTACCAAGAACAAGGTTTTCCATGAAAGAAAACGTAGCGGACAGGTAGCCATAGGCTCAAAAGGCGGACAGGTAATCCGCTGCAAAACCACATTAAGATCCCAGTCCGGGGCTGGCGGGCGCAAAGGTGGCTTAAGGAGAAGGAGGCCTCTGAGAAACCGAGCCACCAGAGGGTGGCTGGAAAGAGGTCTACCATCCACCGGCCTGTGATGTGCAGAAAGAGCACTGAGGTGGACCTTGACCGAGTTGGACTTAAGTCCAAGGTTAGAGAGAGAGAGCAAGTATTGCAAGACCACTGATGCTGAACAGGAGAAAGGATTTTGAGACTGCTGAGTACACCAGACGGAGAACCGACGCCACTTGAGAGCGTAGGCCTTTCGGGTGGAGGGCCTCCTGGAGGCCAAGACGACCTCCTCCACATCTGGAGGTAGCTGCAGAGGAGCAAGGACTACCCTTTCAGCAGCCAGGCCATCAGATGAAGGGACCGGAGATTGGGGTGTAGGAGAGTCCCCTGATCCTGCGACAGGAGGTCGGGCTGAAATCCCAGTGGAAGAGGAGTGTCTACCGCTAGCTGCATCAGAAGCGGGAACCAAGGTTGTCTTGGCCACCGGGGAGCCACTAGGATCATCGATGCTTTGTCTCTGAGAACCTTGAAGAGCGTCCGAGACACCAGTGGCATGGGAGGAAAGGCATACAAGAGGCCGGTGGACCATGGAATTAGAAACGCATCCGCCGCTACCCGGAGAGGATGCGGCTGTCGAGAGCAGAATCTGGGCAGCTGCCGGTTCAGAGGACTGGCAAACAGATCCATGGTGGGGAGGCCCCACTTGAGAAAGATCCGCTGAACCACCAGCGGGTCCAACCTCCACTCGTGTGGCTGGAGGATCCTGCTGAGCTTGTCGGCCAGGTAATTTTCTTGACCTGGGAGATAGACAGCCCTGAGGAGGATGCCCTGGCGTACTGCCCAAGAGCATAGCCGTTGCGCCTCCCGACAGAGGAGGAAGGAGCCTGTTCCGCCTTGTTTGTTTACGTAGAACATGGCAACCTGGTTGTCCGTCTGTATCAGCAGCGACTGGTGGGACACCAGGTGAGAGAACGCTTTGAGGGCTAGGCGGATGGCTCTGAGCTCCAGGAAGTTTATCTGTTGAGCAGACTCCCAAGGAGTCTAGAGTCCTTGAGTACATGACCCTTGGCAATGTGCTCCCCAACCCAGGAGGGAAGCATCGGTCGTTAGGACCTGAGAATGCGGAGGGGGCTGAAAAGCCACTCCTAGCACTAGGTTGGGTAGATGAAGCCACCATTGCAGAGAGGAGACCAGCTGGTCGGAGATCTGCACAGAGTCCGCTATGCTCCCCGTGGCCTGATGCCATTGATTGCGAAGGCACCACTGAGCAGGACGCATGTTCAGTCGGGCATTGGGGGTCACATGGACCGTGGAAGCCATATGGCCGAGCAGTCGCAGAAAGTGCCTGGCTGAGACCAGCGCATTGCTGTGAAAGTGGCCGGCGAGATCCATGAGCTGCCTGGCCCTGTCCAGAGGGAGGAAGGTCCGCGCCTGAAGTGTGTCCAACCTGGTGCCGATGAACTCGAGATTTTGAGAGGGGAGCATAGTGGACTTTGCGAAGTTTATGACAAAACCCAAGTGCTGGAGTAGAGCCACGGTGCGATGAGTGGCTTGAGTGGCCTCTGGTGAAGATGGGGCTCTGATGAGCCAGTCGTCCAGGTATGGGAACACAAACAGACCTTGGAGTCTCAGATAGGCCGCCACCACTGCGAGGCATTTGGTGAACACCCTGGGTGCGGAGGATAGGCCAAAGGGCAGCACTCTGTACTGGTAATGATTTCCTCCCACAACAAACCTGAGATATTGTCTGTGGTCCGGATGAATGAGGATATGAGTATACGCATCTTTCAGATCCAAGGAGCATAGCCATTCTCCCTGCTGGAGGTAGGGCAGCAGGATTCCAAGGGTAAGCATTTTGAACTTTTCCTTTGCAAGGAACTTGTTGAGGTTTCGCAAGTCCAGGATGGGTCTGAGGCCTCCTGTTCTTTTTGGAATCAGGAAGTACCTGGAGTAAAACCCTTGGCCCCTCAGGTGGTGGGGCACCGGTTCCACGGCTTGTTCCTGAACAAGACTTGCTAACTCCTGAAGGAGTAAGTCCCTGTGCAAAGGTAGTCTGGGAGGCTCCCCTGGAAAGTAGGAGAGAGGTATCTGGTGAAAGTGAAGAAGATAGCCCTTTTGAACTATGTGAAGTACCCAGGTATCTGTGGTGATGTTGGACCACCTTTGGGCAAAGTGGACCAGCCGGCCTCCTGTGCTGAGAGAAACCAGCTGAGGGGGAGAGGCTATGCTGAGGAAGTCAAAAACCCCCACCCTGCTGAGCAGGGGCCGGTGGTGCAGGCTTGGGGGCTTGCTGCCTACGGGACCCATTACCCCGTCCCTTGGCCTGCTTTCCCTGTGGGGGAGCTGCTGAGGCCTGATACTGAGGGTAGTATTTATAGGCAGCACCTTTCCTTGGGTAAAAGGGCTTTTTCCCCGAGGCCTTCTTCTTTTGAGAAGGGGCAGAGGTCTTCCTTGAGAGACGAGTCCTGGTGAGAGTCTCCATCTCGATTTGTGCAGCCTTCTCATCCATGGGCTTGCCAAAGAGGTTATCACCTCGGCAGGGGATATCGACCAACTTGTCCTGTACCCAGGGCTCGAGGTCGGACGTCTGAAGCCAAGCCTGGCGGCGTCCACCGATGCCGGCCGCAGCTACTCGAGCCGAAGCCTCAAAACCATCATAGGCTGCTCGAGATATAAACTTGGAGCACTCCCGAATACCAGTAGACAAGGTTTGGAACCTCTGCAAAGGTTCATCGGAGAGACCAGCAGAGAATCCGGCTATTTCCTTAGCCAGGTCTCGGAGATACATGCCCATGTAGAGCTGGTAAGTCTGGACTCGATAAGCAAGCATAGAGCCCTGGAAGCACTTCCTACCAAGGGCATCCAGGCTTCGGGCTTCCCTACCAGGGGGCACCGAGGAGTGCATTTTTTGACTCTTAAGTCTATGCATGGCCGATTCCACCACCATGGAATGGTGCGGTAGTTGTGCCTTTTGGAAGCCGGGCCTCTTGCGGACTCGATAAATGGAATCGACCGGCTTGCTTAATACCGGCGACGACGCCGGGCTCTCCCACATGCGGAAGAGAAGTTGTTCCAGCATCGGAGGAACCGGTACAATAAAGGCCTCCTTCGGGGAAAGTCATATTGGAGGGCATCGAGTTCTTCGACTCGAGGCTCCTCCTCGGAATCCGCGGGGAAGGCCAAGGCCTTGGCCATATCCCTCACGAAGTCCGAGAACCGGGTATCCTCCGGGGGGGACCGTCTCCGAGGTTCGGACTCGGGGGAGTCCGAAGGGACACACCGAGTCCGAAAGGAACCAGGTGACTCTTCGTCCTCAGATTCCCAGGCCGACTCCTCGGAGGAGGAGTCGAGCGGCTCCGGTCGGCGGGCACCGATGCTATCCGCTCCGACGCCGAGGGAGTCGGCGTCGACGACCTCGGTCCCGAACAGGAGGCCGAAGGAGACCTCGACCGAGGATCAACTCGAGCCCTCATGGACTCGAGGATCGGCTCGGTCTCCGGGGTCGATTTGGAGGTCGATGTCCCGGCGGTCAGGGCAGAAACACCGGCGAGGCCAGCGATCAATACCCGCTGCTGGTCCATGAAGGCAGTCAGACTGCTCTTCAAGGCCGTCAACCTGAGTCCAAGCTCAGGAGACCCAGCAGCCCCCGACTCGGGCCCCGACGGCGTCGGGCCCGATGTCGGGTCCTTCGGAGGCGAGTCAACGAGGACAACAGTACTCACGTGAGCGGGCAAGTCCACCTCGAGTCGAGGATGTTTTGACGGCCTCTCCATCTGCGAGGACCCGGGACGGGAATCGGGGCTATGCGACCTGGCCCTTGAGGAACCAGGAGCGTCCACCGATCCCACCCTTGCGGGTTTCTTCTTCCGATGATGTTCCCGTGTAGGAGACCCCCTTTCAGAGGAACTTCGACGATGCTCAGGACCAGAGTCCCGAGACGTCGAAGCCTCTGACGAGGTCCGAGCCCGGCCGGAGTCAGAGAAGATACGCTCCCGCTGATGCTGCCGACTCCTCAATGCTTTTGAGGACATTTTGCCACATGGCCCACAGATCATGGAGTCATGATCTGGTCCGAGGCAGCGGAGGCAGAAGTCATGAGTGTCTGTAAGAGACATGAGTTTCTTACAGAGATCACACTTTTTAAAGCCGCTGGCAGCCATCGGGGGAAAAAGGGCCCCTGCGAGGTCGAATGACCGGGCTGCCAGGGAAAAAGGAAAAAGGCGCGAAATCTGTCACGAAGGACAAAAAAACGAAAAATAAGGAACGGACTCGCAACCGGCGTCGCGAGTCCGGGCGGGAAAAGAACCGGCATCGAACCGAAGAAAAATAGAGAAAAAAATCAACTTTTCGGCGGGGATTCACAGACAACGTCTGTAGGGCTCCGCGGAAAAAAGAAGACTGAGCAAGATGGCACCCTTGGGCAGGAAGAGGACCGCGCATGCGCGCTGCAATTCCCAAAGGCTTTCTTTGAAAGCTGGGGAAAATTGCTCCGCGAGGGCTCCGTCAGCGTCGACGTCATCCATATGTGAGGACTGACTTCCTGCTTGGTCCTGGAGAACCACTCTGTCCTAGTCTGAACCCGTGTTGTTGAGGGTCAAGTGGAGCGTGGCTGTCTACATGGTGTTGGAGTTGTTTTTGTGCTACTATTTCTAGTATGTTTTGTCATAAATGGCATGTTTGAAATGCGTCTGTAGGAGCTTGGTTGAGTTTTGGCCAGATACTTTCCTTTGAAAATGGGGCGAATGGAGGCGGTTTTTAGTTCCGCTGGAATATATCCTTGTTCTAATGAGGAGTTGATTAACTTTCGGTAGACACGTTAAACTTACTAGAGTTGATAAGTGGACCCAACAGGGGTAGTCATCCTTTTCCCAGTGATGAAAGTAGGGAAAGGGAACGGAAAGTTGGTGAATGCTCATGAGGGGTGGCAAAGGCACTGGCCCTGGTTGTTCCTCCCCTCTGCAATTTGACCACCCCATGGCTCTCTGGTTCCCGCCTCCTCTCCGGACGACTGGAGGAAATCACAATTGTCTTTTGGCAAAACTAGTTGAGACCGTGAAAGTAAGTGTGGCAACGGGACGTGGGCAGCATTGATACCTTTTTGGAGATTGACACGTTTTGAAAACAACCCCTAAAGAAACGTTTACTGAAACACAGAAGCAGTACTACTTGATGGCGTTGGGAGATATTTAAGTGCATTGGATGTATTTCAGAAGATATTTAAGAATATTTGGATATATTTTAGGATTATGAAATACCCATGCATTTCAAAGCAGCTTTTAGGTGTAAATAGGGAAGGTCGTTGATGCTAAAAAAGTACTAAAGCTGGAAATCTTTGGCTTAGTGCTATAGAGTCTGAGACCTTCCCTTCATAAAATATTAAATGAAGAAAGAGTAAAAGAAAAAAGAGGTGAAGAGAGCACCATTGGAAAAAAAGTAGGGCGTTATTACCCTCAGTTACGTTTTGAGTGAATACAAATAACTTTATTACGAGTACCAATGTATAACATCTATACCAAATCTCGCAAGGCAACACTACAATTAAAGTATGTTAGGAAAGAAGAAGAAAAATACATACAGGCTGCACATCACCCAGGATAAAAAGGTGCCCAACCGTAGCTTACGCACTAGTGCTAACGATGGTGATTGTGATAGTGCAAGTGCTGCAGATGCAGATAACATCCCTTCCACAGATAAAGGCTATGGTGAGCCTGTTCATGGACCCACTGTGGCAGGAGATAAACCACAGAAATTAATGAAAAGGTTAAAAGGATTAACTATGGTTAAGTGGATTTCTGCAGATAAAGAGGAGATAATGTACCCGCTATTTTCATGCTTCAAACCCTATAGTTAAATCAAGAGGGTATACAAAGAGAGTCCGCCAAAAGCTGGAAGAAAGAAGAAAATTGCTATTAGAAAAACTGCAAAAAGTAACAGATGCAAATTTAAGATCTTTATTTTTAAAGATCAAAGAAAAGAAGTATGTGAATGATAACATCTTGAAGTAACTAAGGGATTCTGTGGACAAAGAATATAGGGAGGAGGGGACCTAGGTGAAAGTACCAGAAGAAAGGAAGAAACAGAAAAGGAAAGCGAGGTTGAGGGGGGATGGAGAGAGATTTGGAACTACAGGAAAGTGAGCTGAATAAAAGAATGGTCAACAAATTAACTGAATTGGAGGAAGCAAAGGACAAAGAAAGGGAAGAGAAAGACCCAGAGGTGGAGGAATTCAAGATAGAATTCCTAGTCCATATAGAAAGAGATGAATATGCTGGGTTCCACGCAAGGGAATGATTACCCAAGCTAAATTTAACACCTAAGACTAGAATTATGATAATTAAGATGAACAAGATAATATCCAATATAAAGGGACCATGTATTGACATCATCGGAATTAATAGAATGCAATATTGTGCGGCTAAAATTATTACTGCAAGAATACTACCAACTAGAGTGCAAGACCAGAAGAAAAAGAGAACAACAAGAATTCCTCCTTGGAAAAAGCACATCAAAGGAAAAATACCATCATTGCATGCAGACGTATCCCTGATAGATGGGTATCTAAAAGAATTAAGATCATCAAAGATATTAAGGAAAATCCAAGACAAAGCTGAAGCATGCTGCATTAACAGAGACCTAAAATTTATAAGTTCCAACAATAAATTGAAAATAGCAGCAGAAGTGCAAAAACTTTGAAGATATAAAGAAAACAGGAAAGAAAGATATCAGAATAAACTATTTAGAGAGAATCAAAAACAATTCTACAGGGATTTGGGGAAGAGCATTAATATGGTAATAGCAACTCCAACCAAAACTGAAACCTTCTGGAAAAAGCTATATGAGGCCCCTATACAGCACAATCACAAAGCAGAATGATTACCCAGTATACAGAAGCATTTAGAAAAAACAAACATTAAACCTATGAAATGGCCTGTAGCAACAAAGGAAGAGCTGGAAAGTAGATTAAAACAAGCTCCAAATTGGAAGAGCCCTGGCCCAGAAGGAGTAACCAACTTTTGTCTCAAACAGTTAACATCACTCCACCAAGACCTGGCAAACTGCAAAAATCAATTGTTCGAGCAATTGGACAACACTGCAATGGCTTACTACAGGAAGAACGTTTCTTCTAAAGGGAGACCCAAGTTAACATTCCTAAAAATTATAGATCATAACCTGTTTACCTACAATCTATAAGCTGTTCACTGCAATAAATACAGGCAGAATATATGATCACATCAAGCTCAATAACATCATGACGGTAAAGCAAAAGGGCAATAGAAGAGGAGCATATGGAACCAAAGATCAGTTAATGCAGAATAAGGCCATTATTGCCAATGCTAAGAAAGGCTGAAATCTCAGTATAGCATGGATTGATTATAAGAAAGCTTTTGACAGCATCCCACACTCTTGGATAATATTGTCTTGAAATGTATAAAATACATTCTGGTTTGATAGAGTATATTAAGTTCACTATGACAATGTGGCAATCAATACTCTTTTTGCGATATGAAGATGCTCAGTACATCATTCCTAACAAGGTCCAGCGAGGAATATTTCAGGGAGATTCCCTGTCACCACTTCTGTTTTGTTTGGTGCTTAATCCAATGAGTACTCTCATCAGCTCTTTGGGATATGGATTTAGCCTGAATTCTAAAGACGGTAACAATCCAGAAGCAACTTCTCATCTGCTATTTGTAGATGATCTGAAGCTCTACAGTTCCAGCAATCAGCAATTAGCAGAGCAACTTCATCTGGTGAAAAGCTTTTCTGATGACAACAGGATGAGTTTCGGCCTCGACAAGTGTGCTAAAGCAATCTTTTTCAGAGGAAAATTGAGCTAAACCGAAAATATCCTCCTTGTTGAGGGCTGTGACATCAAAGACATTGAACAGGAAGGCGTATATAAGTATCTTGGAACAGAAGAAGGAATGACACTTGACAGAATATAAAGAATATTACAGGAGATTAAAACTGTTATTGAAAAATGCTAGCCATCAATCAGCTGGCAATTCCCATACCCTCATACAGTTTTGGGATTGTGGCTTGGCCTCATAAAGATCTTGAAAAACTGGATGTCTGATCAAGAAAACTCCTCCATGCTTATGAAGTAATTTACAAGAATCAGTATATACCAAGATTGTACATTCCTAGAGCTGAAGGAGGGCTAGGACTTATAGAGATTGATTACACATACAGAGCTACTATTGTAGGCCTCCAAGCCTATCTGACAGCATCATCAGATCCAAATACGCATAAAGTGCTGAAATATGAGAGTAAACATACAGAATCTGTCTCCATTATCAAAACTGGACAAGTATTCTGATGATTAGAAGGAATGAGTGAGAATCCACAGGTGTGCATGGGAAAGGAAGTAACAGAATTTGCAAAACAAGAGAAAGCAACTCTTCAAAGAATTAGATTAGCAGGCGAGGAAAAACAAGTGGCAAATGCACAAATACAATGGAAAATACAGATTGTTACTCAAGAATCTTTTGTCGATCAAGAACGGACACATGAATGGTTGAGGAGAGGTGAACTGAAACCGAAAGATGAAAGATTGATAGTTGCAGCCCACAACAGTGGATTACGAATGAGATGGTTTATGGTGAGTAATGAAAAAACTGGCACAACAGATATATGCCAATTCTGTAAGAAAGAGCTAGAAACAGTGACTCATCTAATAGCAGGCTGTGAAGTTCTGATGGCGGAAAATTTCTATACAGAAAGACAGGATAAAGTAGCATGCCTCCTCCACTGGAAACTCTGTAAACACTAACATCACTGTCCCTGAAAAGCACTGGGATCATGACCCTAAGAGAATAACAGAGAATGAAGAGGCTATGATCACCTGGGACAGCCCCATTCCAATGGATAAGAAACTGGATGCCAGGAAACCTGACATAGTGGTAAAGGAGAAGAATACCAGAATGGCATTGATAATATAAATGTTGGTACCAAGTGATTATCCTGTGAATCGCGTGGAGAGGCAGAAGATCCTGAAGTACCAAGAAATGCAGTCAGAGACCAAGAAAATGTGGCAGAAAGGTACAGAAATATTTTCCATTGTACTGGGAGTCACAGGCTTGATAAAGAATAATTTCCAAGCACATCTTGACAAACTCCCCATACATGTTATATCTTACGAACTTCAGCAGAAGGCTTTCTTTGGCATAATGCAAGTATTACGCCGAGCATTGGCAGTAAATTTGAGAGACTAAGATCATACTCCACATACCTTGGCTTAGAAGTGAGGTTCACGACTGTCATAGTATGCACAAAACTAACCCATTTGGAGAAACTACCCCGACTGAAACAACCCAAAACTGAGTAGTATACTCTGGCTCTTCGTAACTTGAAATGACAACTCCTCAAACACGAAAGGAAATGGCGGAAAACTAAAATCAGTGAAGACAGACTCCACTATTTACAGCTTCTGAATGACTATCACATCACAACAGACAAAATGAAATGTGAATACCATAATAAACGACTCAACTCTGCAATCAACTGAACAAGGGATCTCTTTGAAATCGTAAAACGGCTGACAAAAACACTAACCAATGAAAATAAAGACATCACATTCACCCACCAATAAATTGACTCAACATTACAAACAACTGCATCCCAAACCAGAACTCCCCAACCCCCCTCCAGATGAAGCTGATCACCAGAACCCTTGGACCTCCTTTGCCAACTTCACTAAAGAACAAATAGAAAACACCATATTGTCTCTAAACACTACAACATCACCCCTAGATCCCTGCCCAGTCTCATGGATCAAGGCAACCAAAAAGGAACTCAGCGGCACACTCGCCATAACCACACTATTAATCCTACAACAAGGCATCATGCCTACATGCTTAAAGACATCATCCATACGAACAACACTGTAAAAACCCTGGACCCTTCTGACTCTTCATCTTACAGACCCATCGCTAGCCTACCATTTACAGCCAAGATCATTGAAAAATACATCCAAAGCCAACTTCAAGACCATATTGATGGGCACAACCTCCTAGACCTACAGCGACATGGATTCTGCCCAAACCACGGAGTGGAAATGCTGCTAACCACATTGATAAATACCCTAGTTCAAGGAATACAACACATCAAACAAAGCTTCCTATTAATATTCTTAGATATTTCTTCCACATTTGACACTGTAAATCACCAAATCCTCCTGCAACGGCTCTGCTCCAATGGAATTCAAGGCACAGTCCTCAAATGGTTCACATCCTACCTCACTGATCAACACCAGCAAATAAAGATCAGCCAAAACACCTCCATTCCATACAAACAGACTCAAAGAGTTCCCCAGGGATCCACTCTCTCCACTCTACTATTCAACCTACACCTCCAACCGCTCTATACACTTATAAGATTGCATAACCTCAATGTCCACATTTACGCTGATGATATCAAGATCTATGGACCAATCAACTCTCACTCTCTGCCCAGCAGGAATGCTTTGCTGAAGTATCCAACTGGCTAAAAGACAACAACCTCCAGATAAACTACAACAAAACAGAGGCCGTCTTCATAACCAGAGATACCACTTTCGCTCCCCCCCTCCAACAATTATACTGAACAACACAGCAATCCAAACCCAGACCAAAGTCAGATATCTTGGAATCACTTCACATTCAAAGCCCACATCAACAAAATCACCCAGACAATATACTTTAAAATGGAGACATTGCAATGCCTCCAACTGCTCCTTGAGCCAACATTTCCATTCTGTCCTGAAAGCTTCTGTAATACCTCACCTTCACTACTGCAACGCTATCTATCAAGGCCTACTACAATCCACACTCCTGTCCCTGCAAACTGCTCTCTACTCAACAGCAAGGACCATACATGCAGCAACAAGATAGGATCATATCACACCCATACTCAAGCAGCTACACTAGCTACCACTACAGAGCCAAATAAAATATGATACAATCATTCTAACTTACAAAGCAATCCACTCTTACCCTCCCACCCCCACCCCACACACTTTCACACATTACTTAAGACCTCCCAACCTCACAGATCTAGATGGACTTCCACGATGAGCACCCTCATCATCCCCCCACACCAAAACCAAATCCAGCCAGCTGGCATGCAAATGAACCTTCCAACTATATGCACCTTCTATATGGGATACCCTACCAGACCAGCTAAGGAACATCACAGATCTCACCACCTTCAGAAAACACCTGAAGACACACCTATTCACAGAGCACTTCAGCCCTACACATAATCTTTCCCCAAATGAAAAATACCAAATAAAAATCTCTGTACATAATCTTCATTTGTATATAGTTATGACCCCAAAGGTTATCAACTACAGGATGTATATAGTTTAAATCCTACCTTACTTTTATTATACTCATTGTTTGACACCGTTCCTCACAGGCGACTTATAAACAAACTGAGCACCCTAGGGATGGACCCTAAAGTTACTGTTTGGGTTAGAAATTGGTTGAGTGGGAGGCGACAAGGACTAAGGACCTGAGATCAATTAAGCTTGATGATATCAAGATCTACTAAGGAGCTGCTACTTTGTTCCTGTGTTACCTGATTGCCTGGCTCCTGAGCTCCTGCGTGTTCCAGCACCCGATTGGCTGTGTGTTTGGAGGAGGGCCATAAAGACCAGGGCCGGATTTACCTTGAGTGAGGCCCTATGCCAACAAAAATTGTGGGCCCCAGCAGGGGCGGCCCAAGGGGTGTGTGGGCCTCATTTGCATAAGGGGCCTCATTTGCATAAATATTTGCATAATGTTACCATATACTAACTTTTAGTAAACGTGCCTCTTAATGAGTGTATGGATAAAGAAAGACTAAAAGATTTCTACATTACTATAATCCAGTGCCAACTGCCAGACACATTAGGAACTACTACAAACACTGCCCATTTAGAACCCATAGCAAACCCGCCGTATCCTAACAGCACTACCAGGACTCACAAAGCACCATACTCTACCAATCAAAAGGCAACACTGCAAATATTAAACCAATACATTTCAGAGAACAACAATACATGACCTACTGGGGAAAGAGAACAAGTGGCAATGTCAAATAGGAATTATATAAACAGAACACCTCAGCTCAGTTACACATGCAGAACATAGACCATCACCAAACAAGTAATCACATTTTAGAAACAGGAAGACAATAATTAAACTGGGAATCCCAAAAGCCAAACTTGGAATGTACAACACTGTAGAAATAAAACTATACATTAATTTGCTCTTGTACTAAACAAAGCGCAGACGTCAATGATGCACATTTACCAGAGCTGACATATTCCAATTAATAAATTCAAAATAAAGAGATATTTTTCTACCTTTTGTGCATTTTTTTCAGCTGCAATTGCTCCAGCCACTTTCTTCTGGTTTCTTCATGTCTTCTGCTAACTCTCCATCGTCTGCTGTCCATTTGTCCTTTCTTCTCTCTTCTAGTTTTTTTCCATTCTCTCTCTACATCTGCTTTAACATACTAATCTTTCTCCTTTTGCTCTTTCCTCATTCCTATTTCATCCAGTCAAATTTTACCCCTCCATCCTCAATCCCCACTTACTCTCCCAATACCCGGCCAATTGTAGATTTTTTTATCCCTCCCACACAAAATATTTTTCCCTTCTCCATTTTACTCTTCCAGCCCCATCCCATTCTAATCCTCCCCCAACATCAGCTCCCTTCTAGTTCCAGCCTCACCCAGCATCCATTCCCTTCTAGTCCCTGCATCAGCCCATTTCCAGTCCTAGCCACCCATCAGCCCATTTCCAGTCCTAGCAACCCCCCAACCCAATACCAGTCCTAACCCCCCATCACCCCATTTTCAGTTTAAGCCCCCCCTATAACCCATTACCAGTCCTAACCCCCCATCAGCCCACTTCCAGTCCTAACCCCATCAACCCATTTCCAGTCAGCCCCCCATAGCCCATTGCCAGTCCTAACCCCCCCATCAGCCCATCAGCCCACAGCCCATTACCAGTCCTAACCCCATCAGCCCACCTCCAGTCTTAACCCCCCCCAGCCCATTTCCAGTCCTAACCCCCCCCCCATAGCCCATTACCAGACAGCCCCCATCAGCCCACAGCCCATTACCAGTCTTAACCCCCCCCAAAGCCCATTACCAGTTCTAAACCCCCCCAACAGCCCATTATCATTCCTAACCCCATCAGCCCACCTCCAGTCTTAACCCCCCAGCCCATTTCCAGTCCTAGCCCCCCCATAGCCCATTACCAGACAGCCCCCATCAGCCCACAGCCCATTACCAGTCTAAACCCCCCAAAACCCATTACCAGTTCTAAACCCCCCCCCAACAGCCCATTACCAGTCCTAACCCCATCAGCCCACCTCAAGTCTTAACCCCCCCCAGCCCATTTCCAGTCCTAGCCCCCCCATAGCCCATTACCAGACAGCCCCCATCAGCCCACAGCCCATTACCAGTCTTAACCCCCCCAAAGCCCATTACCAGTTCTAACCCCCCCCCCATCAGCCCATCAGCCCACAGCCCATTACCAGTCCTCCTCATCAGCCCACCTCCAGCCTTAATCCCCCCACCCATTTCCCATTTCCAGTCCCAGTCCCAGCCCATTTCCAGTCCCAGTCCCAACCCATTTCCAGCCCCAGTCCCAGCCCCCCCAATTACCAGTCCTACCCCCTCCCCCTCCCCCTCCCCCGGCCTAAAGTAAAATTTATTTTTAAAAAAAAAAACCGGCTGGCTGCCGCCGCGGGGCCCCCTCTGCTGCCGCGGCAGCATGGACTGACCCGCGGGGGCCCCCTCTGTTAGCTCGGTCCCTCCCTCCGTGCCTCCGTGTCTCCCTCCGTGCAGGCTGTTAGAGACGCGAAGGCAGACTGTCTCCTTCGCGTCTCTGTTAAGCCCGCAGGGGCTGATGGGAAATTTCCCATCAGCCCTGCGGGCTTAACAGAGACGGGAAGGCAGAAGGAGACAGTCTGCCTTCGCGTCTCTAACAGCCTGCACGGAGGGAGACACGGAGGCACGGAGGGAGGGACCGAGCTTACAGAGGGGGCCCCCGCGGGTCAGTCCATGCTGCCGCGGCAGCAGAGGGGGCCCCGCGGCGGCAGCCAGCAGGTTTTTTTTTATTTTATTAAAAAAAAAAGCCTAACTACTTCAATTTTTGTGGGCCCTTTGCAGCTGTGGGCCCTACGCCATGGCGTACATGGCGTATAGCTAAATCCGGCCCTGATAAAGACCTTGGCTCAACCGCGGGTCTGTGAGCTGCTACTTTGTTCCTGTGTTACCTGATTGCCTGGCTCCTGAGCTCCTGCGTGTTCCAGCACCCGATTGGCTGTGTGTTTGGAGGAGGGCCATAAAGACCTTGGCTCAACCGCGGGTCTGTGAGCTGCTACTTTGTTCCTGTGTTACCTGATTGCCTGGCTCCTGAGCTCCTGCGTGTTCCAGCACCCGATTGGTTGTGTTTGGAGGAGGGCCATAAAGACCTTGGCTCAACCGCGGGTCTGTGAGCTGCTACTTTGTTCCTGTGTTACCTGATTGCCTGGCTCCTGAGCTCCTGCGTGTTCCAGCACCCGATTGGCTGTGTGTTTGGAGGAGGGCCATAAAGACCTTGGCTCAACCGCGGGTCTGTGAGCTGCTACTTTGTTCCTGTGTTACCTGATTGCCTGGCTCCTGAGCTCCAGCGTGTTCCAGCACCCGATTGACTGTGTGTTTGGAGGAGGGCCATAAAGACCTTGGCTCAACCGCGGGTCTGTGAGCTGCTACTTTGTTCCTGTGTTACCTGATTGCCTGGCTCCTGAGCTCCTGCATGTTCCAGCACCCGATTGGCTGTGTGTTTGGAGGAGGGCCATAAAGACCTTGGCTCAACCGCGGGTCTGTGAGCCGCTACTTTGTTCCTGTGTTACCTGATTGCCTGGCTCCTGAGCTCCTGCGTGTTCCAGCACCCGATTGGCTGTGTGTTTGGAGGAGGGCCATAAAGACCATGGCTCAACCGTGGGTCTGTGAGCTGCTACTTTGTTCCTGTGTTACCTGATTGCCTGGCTCCTGAGCTCCTGCGTGTTCCAGCACCCGATTGGCTTTGTGTTTGGAGGAGGGCCATAAAGACCTTGGCTCAACTGCGGGTCTGTGAGCTGCTACTTTGTTCCTGTGTTACCTGATTGCCTGGCTCCTGAGCTCCTGCGTGTTCCAGCACCCGATTGGCTGTGTGTTTGGAGGAGGGCCATAAAGAACTTGGCTCAACCGCGGGACGCGGTGCGGGCGCGCGTCCTTGGCACGCGTCCAAAGGGGCGCATCCAAAGGGGCGCGTCCAAAGGGGCGCGTCCAAAGGGGCGGACACGCCCCTTTGGTGCCCCTTCGGTGCACGAGGTGGATGAGGGTGGTTCCCTGTGATGGGGAAAAGAAGGAAGCACTACCCACAGCCTGAACAGACGAAGGCAGTTAAGGTGGTGGGCCCTATGGATGCCCATATTCGAGTGGATACTGCTCCTGTTTCTGCGGAGGGTCTTTTGCCATCAACCCCGAGTAATATCTCAACTGTGAGTACTGCTTCCTCTACTCCCTCGCCCATTCTGGGTTTAGCTCAGCCCTGTCGGGAGTTGGAAATACCTGCCAGCAATGCCCCTCTGTTAGAAGGTTTACAGAGGGATGCGGCAGGTTCTGTTTTGCTTCCGGGTTCTTTTTTACAACTGGAACCCGCTACTCTTCCTCCTCCACTTCCTTCTGTAGTTTCTTTTTCTACTCTTGGGCCATCCTTATCTCCTCCATCTGATGTTTCTCTTAAAGATGTGTGGGTTCAGCTTTCTCGCATGGAGGTAGCTTTGGGTGCCTCTCTACAGAAGTTGGCTACGTTTACAAGAGAAACGGTGGTTAAACTTTCCGATCATGAAGAACGTTTATCTGGATTGGAAAAAGTTTCTGCTTTACATGTGGATCAATTAGCCTCTCATCAATCTATCTCTGCTAAATTTACTCAGGATCTCTCCTCTCTACACCGACAGGATGAACTCTTGGAAAATTCACTTCGTTCTAAAAATTCGCGTTTGTTAAATTTTCCTAAAACCCATTATTTGTCTCCCTTAATTTTATTTCAGAAATACCTTAAGGATATTTTGTTATTTAAAGATGGGAGTGATATTTTGCTTTCTCAAATTTATTATGTTCCTAAAGGGAGGGTGGCAAGAGGTGTGGAGGAAGGGGGAGATTCACAGAATAAACAAGTTGTTTCCTCCACATTAGATATTTCAGATTTCTTGGAATCTTCTATGGATGAAATATCCTCAAGGGATACATTGTTAGTAACTTTTGTTTTACAGGCTGATAAAGAGAGTTTTGAGATCTTATTTTAAGCAAAAATCGTCAAACTTTTGTGGACAACCTATTCAAATTTTTCCGGATGTTTCCAGGGCCACACAAGTGCGACGCAAAGCTTTTTTGCAGTTGCGTCCACGGGTGTTGGCCCTGGGAGCCTCATTTTACCTTAAGTTTCCCTGTAAATGTCAGCTGGTATTTCAGAACAATCATTATGTGTTTTCCGAGGTGGAGCAATTACAGAGTTTTCTTGAGGATAAATAGTTTAATATTTTCTTTTACCTCCTGACAATGTATATTGAGCTTAAGAATGTATGGCCAGGATTTTTTGGTTAATATTATCATAATGTTTTCAGGGATGTAGCTCTCCTTAATGTGGGCTTATTTTTTTTCCTTTTCTTTAATGATAATATCTTTAATGCTGTTGAAGTATTGAGACTTTCCTTTGTATTTTGTTAAATTTATAAATAAAAAAAAATAAAAAATAAAAGATCTACTAAGGACCTGAGATCAATTAAGCTTCAGGTGAACAAAGTATATCAAACGTATTAGGTACAGTTTTATTGATATAAATATCCATAGCAACCCTTAGTAAGCAAAGAACTTAAAGATCTAAACAAAAACTAAAAACTAAGATGCAGACAGCAGTCCAGCAGCGAGATGGGGGCTTTCCAGTCTTTTGCAATGAGTGTCACATGTATGATTTTCTCCCAGTTGGTGAGAGGTCTTACGTGTGCACTAGGTGAAAGGAGCTCTTTGCTCTCAGGGAACAAGTCCGTTCTCTAGAGGCTAGAGTAGCAGACTTGGAAAACATAAGAAAGACAGAGAGGTACATAGATGAGACCTACAGGGATATAGTCCTGAAGTCCCACCTCCAGTCTGGCAGCATCCCTGTTGCCATGGAGGAGAGAGGTCACGTTACAGGAGAGCATCACCCTGGTGTGGCAGGAAGTGATCCTGTAACTAGGACCTGTCCTCCAGGTGATGTAAAACCCTCTCGCACCGAGGAAGTTTCTCCAGGGCCATGTGCCCATGAGGGAAGGGTTAGGACAGCCGTTATAGTTGGTGATTCGATCATTAGGCATGTAGATAGCTGGGTGGCTGGTGGACATGAGGATTGCCTGGTAACATGCCTGCCTGGTGTGAAGGTAGCGGACCTCACGCGCCACCTAGATAAGGTCTTAGATAGTGCTGGGGAGGAGTCTGCTGTCTTGGTACATGTCGGTACCAATGACATAGGAAAATGTGGTAGGGAGGTTCTGGAGGCCAAATTTAGGCTTTTAGGTAGGAAGTTGAAATCCAGAACTTCCAGGGTAGCGTTCTACGAAATGCTTCCCGTTCCACGTGCAGGGCCCAAAAGGCAGGCAGAGCTCCGGAGTCTCAATGCGTGGATGAGACAATGGTGCAGAGATGAGGGGTTTGGATTTGTTAGGAACTAGGGAACATTCTGGGGAAAGGAGGGGCTCTTCAGAAGGGATGGGCTTCACCTTAACCGGGATGGAACCAGGCTGTTGGCATTAACCTTTAAAAAGGAGATAGAGCAGCTTTTAAACTAGATAATAGGGGAAAGCCGACAGTCGCCCAAGAGCGGATGGTTCGGAAGAATGTATCCTTGAAGGATACTACCAAAAGCAGAGAGGTTCCAAAAAAGAGTAAAGTAGCCCAAATGCCCTCGAGTATGGAGCAGACAGAGCTTAAAGATCCCAAATTACTCATGTCTACCAAAAGCCAAATTAATATGAATAAAATACAGTCTCTAAAATGCTTGTATGCAAATGCTAGAAGTCTAAAAAATAAGATGGGAGAGTTAAAATATATAGCACTAAATGAGAGGTTAGATATGATTGGAATATCAGAGACATGGTGGAAGGAGGATAACCAGTGGGACACTGTGATACCTGGGTACAAACTATATCGTAATGATAGAGCTGATCAAATTGGTGGAGGGGTTGCGCTCTATTTTAGAGAGGGCATTGAGTCAGAAAGGATTAAAGTTTTGCAGGAAACAAAATTTGCTGTAGAATCTCTATGGATTGAAATTCCATGTAAAAAGGGGAAGGCGATGGCAGTGGGGGTGTACTATCGACCGCCTGGCCAGAATGAACAAATGGATGATGAAATGCTCAAAGAAATCAAGGAAGCTAACAAAAGTTACAGTGTGGTAATAATAATGGGTGATTTCAATTACCCCAGTATCGACTGGGTCAGTGTCACGGCAGGACATGCTACGGAGATAAAGTTCCTAGATGAAATAAATGACTGCTTCTTGGAGCAGCTGGTTCATGAACCGACCAGAGGGGAAGTCATATTAGACCTAGTCCTTAGTGGAACACCAGATCTAGTGCAAGAGATAAGGGTGTTGGGACCACTTGGCAATAGTGATCATAACATGATCGCCTTTGATTTAATTAGTGGAGGAGGGATGGTAAGGAAATCCACAGTACTACCTTTTAACTTTCGAAAGGGAGACTATGATAAAATGAGGAAAATGGTTAAAAAATCTAAAAGGAGCAGTTGCAAAGGTTAAAGACTTACATCAAGCTTGGGTGTTGTTGAAAAATACTATTTTGGAAGCCCAGACCAGCTGTATTTCACGCTTTAAGAAAAGTGGAAGGAAGTCCAAAAAACTGCCAGCATGGTTTAAAGGTGAGGTCAGAGAGGCTGTTGTTGCCAAAAAAGCATCTTTCAGGAAATGGAAAAAAGAGCCAAACGATGAAACCTGGAAACAGCACAAGCACTGGCAGGTCAAATGCAAGGCATTGATAAAGCAGGCAAAGGGAGAATTTGAGAAGAAGCTTGCTGCGGAAGCAAAAACGCAAAATAAAGATTTTTTCAAGTACATTCGTAGCAAAAAACCTGTGAGAGAGTCAGTTCGTCCATTAGATGGGCACTAAGAGGTGACAAGGCGATAGCAGAGAGCTTGAATGACTTCTTTGCTTCGGGTCTTTACTGAGGAAGATGTAGGGATGTTACCCATGAATGAAGTGGTATTTAAAGGTGCGGAAGAATTGAAGGAAATATCGATACATCGGGAAGATGTATTACAACTATTAGATAAACTGAAGAGTAGCAAATCACCCGGGCTGGATGGTATACATCCAAGGCTGTTGAAAGAACTGAAATATGAGATTGTGAACTATCATTAAAATCATCTCTAATACCTGAAGATTGGAGGATCGCCAATGTAACAACAATTTTTAAAAATGGTTCCAGGGGTGATCCGGGAAACTACAGACTGGTAAGCCTCACATCAGAACCGGGAAAAATGGTAGAAACCATCATAAAGAATAAAATTACTCAGCATGTAGATAGTCATGGCCTAATGGGAGACAGCCAACATGGCTTTAGGCAAGGAAGATCTTGTCTTATTAATCTGTTATGTTTTTTTGAAAGTGTGAATAAACAGGTGGACAAAGGTGAGTCGGTTGATACAGTGTATCTAGACTTTCAGAAAGCCTTTGACAAGGTCCCTCATCAGAGACTTTTGGCAAAACTAAAGAGTCATGGGATAGGAGGCAGTGTACTACTGTGGATCAGGAACTGGTTAAAAGAAAGCAGAGGGTTGGGCTAACTGGCAAATTTTCCCAATGGAGAAAGGTGAATAGTGGTGTACCCCAGGGATCTGTGCTGGGTCCGCTGATTTTTACATATTGATAAATGACCTGGAAAGTGGAATAACGAGTGAGGTTATCAAATTTGCAGATGACACAAAACTATTTAAAGTTGTTAAAACCCAAGAGGATTGTGGAAAATTGCAAGAGGATCTTGATAAATTGGAAGACTGGGCATCAAAATGGCAGATGAAATTCAATGTGGACAAGTGCAAAGTTATGCACCTAGGGAAGAACAACCCAAACTATGGTTACACAATGCAAGGTTCCACATTAGGAACCACCACCCAGGAAAAAGATTTAGGCGTCATTGTGGAAAACATGTTAAAACCCTCGGCCCAGTGTGCAGCAGCAGTCAAGAGAGCAAATAGAATGCTAGGTATCATAAGGAAAGGAATGGAAAATAAAACAAAAGATATTATAATGTCTCTATACCGTTCCATGGTGACACCGCACCTTGAATATTGTGTGCAATTCTGGTCGCCGTATCTTAAAAAGGATATAGCATTATTCGAAAAGGTTCAGAGAAGAGCCACCAAAATGGTAAAGAGGATGGAAGGATACTCCTATGAAGAAAGGCTAAAAAGGTTAGGGATCTTTAACCTGGAAAAGAGACGGCTGAGGGGAGATATGATAGAAGTCTATAAATTAATGAACGGAGTGGAATGGGTAAACGTAGATCGATTGTTTACGCTATCAGAATATAGAAAGACTAGGGGATATAGAATGAAGCTACAGGGTAAACTATTTAAGACTAATAAAAGAAAATATTTTTTCACTCATCGTGTAATCAAACTCTGGAATTTGTTACCGGAGGATGTAGTAAAGGCTGTTAGTGTAGCTGGGTTTAAAAAGGGTTTGGACAAGTTCCTGGAGGGAAGGTTCATAAACCATTATTAAGAAGGGATCCAGGATATCAATGCTTGACCCAGTATAAGCATTGAGGAACCTGTGTCTTTTGGGGAAACTGCTAGGTACGTATGACCTAGATTGGCCACTGTGGGAAACAGGATACTGGGCTTGATGGACCTTAGTCTGACCCAGTATGGCATATCTTATGTTCTTTTGTTCTTATGACAAAGAGTACACGTAAATGGATCTCACTCTGAGGAGAAGGAAATTACCAGTGGTGTGCCCCAGGGATCTGTCCTTAGTCCAATTCTTTTTAACATCTCTGTAGTGATATAGCGGAAGGGCTGTCGGGTAAGATTTGCCTCTTTGCAGATGATAACAAAATCTGCAATAAAGTAGACACCCAGGAAGGTGTAGATAACATGAGGAGGGATCTAGCTAAGCTTGAAGAATGGTCTAGAATTTGGCAGCTGGGATTTAATGTTAAAAAAAAAATGTAAGGTCATGCATTTGGGCTGCAGCAATCCAAGGGAGCAATATAGTATAGGGAGTGAAATACTTTTGTCTACTAAAGAAGAGCGTGACCTAGGCATGGTTGTGTCTGATGTTCTGAAAGTGGCTAAACAGGTAGAAAAGGTGACAGCAAAATCTAGAAGGATGCTTGGGTGCATATGGAGAGGAATGGCTAGCAGAAAAAAGGAGGTGATAGTGCCTTTGTATAAGTCTTTGGTGCGGCCTCATTTGGAGTATTGTGTGCAATTTTGGAGACCATACCGTCAAAAGGATATGAACAGGATGGAATGAGTACAGAGGGTGACTACTAAAATGGTTAGTGGTCTTCATTATAAAGCATATGTGGACCCACATAAGGATCCCTAATATGTACACATTAGATGAAAGGTGGGATGGAGGTGACATGATTGAGACGTTTAAATACCTCCATAGCATAAATACACAGTACTGCTACAAGGGGACATGGGATGAGGGTGAAAGGGGATAGATTCAGGAGTGATATGTGGAAATATTTCTTTATGGAAGGAGTGGTAGATCCGTGGAATAGTCTCCCAGTGGAGGTGGTTGAGATGGGGACAGTATCTGAATTCAAAAAGCATTGGAAAAACACAGAGGATCTCTAAAGGAAAAAAGGGGACTGTTGTAGTTGTTGATATGGAAGGACAGACTAGATAGGCCATGTGGCCTTTTTCTGTCATCATTTTTCTATGTTTCAATGTTTCTATTCTGTACTTTTACATATTGCTCTCTGTAAACCGCCTTGACCCAGCTAAAGGCAGTATAAAAATACAGCTAAATAAATAAATAAATATCACACTGCTAACATCATCCTTACAATAGTGCATGACGTTGTGGAGATGATTTGCAAGAGTAGGGACAGAGACTTGTGAAGATCAAGGGAAAGATGGATGGTGTAAAGTTTAGGCAGATTCTGGAGAAAAGCCTGTTCCAGTCTGCCACAGACCTGAGTTTGAGAAAAAATTCACCTTTTGGCAGGGCAACAATTGTAAGCACAAGCAACAATGGAGTGGCTCAGCAAGAAAAAAGTAAATGTCCCTAAGAGGCTCAATCAAAGCCCAGACCTGAATCCAGTGAAAAATGTATGGCAACACTTAAAGACTGACGTTCACAGACAATCAATAGCCATGTTGAACTATGTGCCAAGAAAAATGAGCAAAAACTATACATTCCGCTGTACAAAGTTGATAGACAGAAATTACTGAGAGAAAAGTTAAGTAAAGAATACTATAGGAGATTAAAATCATTATTGAAAAGTGCTTTAACATCACGGAATAAGATAGAAGCCATCATTCAGCTGGCAATTCCTGTCCTTTCATACAGCTTTGGGGTTGTGGCCTGTCCTCTTAAAGATCTTGAAAAACTGGGTGTGCAAACATGAAAGCTCCTCCATGTCCATGAAGTGATTTATGAGAATCAATGTATGCCAAGACTGTATATTCCTAGAGCTGAAGGAGGGCTAGGACTCATAGAGATTAATTACACATACAGAACTACTATCATAGGCCTCCAAGTCTACTTAACTGCTTCCTCGGTTCCAAATTCACAAAGCGTGCTGAAATAAACACCCAGTATCTGTCTCCATCATCAAACTTGGACAAGCGTTCTGACAAGTAGAAGGAACAAGTGAAAATCCACAAGCATGCATGGAGAAAGCAGTAGCAGAATTTGCAAAACAAGAGAAAAAAACTTTTCAAGGAATTAGATCAACAAACAAGGAAGGACAAGTGGCAGATGAACAAATAAAGTGGGAAATACAGATTGTTACTTCAGGAACTCTTTGTCAATCAAGAATGGTTAAGGAGAGGTGAACTGAAACCTAAGGATGAGAGATTGATAGTTGCAGCCCAGGACAGCAGCTTATGGACAAGATGGTTTATAGCGAATATTGAAAAAACTGATAATACAGACATATGTCAATTCTTTAAGAAACACCTGGAAACGGTGACTCATCTCACAACTGCCAGTGAAGTTCTGATGGCAGAAAATTTCTAAACAGAAAGACATAATAAAGTAGCGTGCCTCATCCATTGGAAACTGTAAATACCACATCACTGTGCATGAAGAGAATTGCAAAGAATGAGGAGGTTACAATCACCTGGAATACTCCCATTCTGACTGATAAAAAGCTGGATGCAAGGAAGCTGGATATAGTGGTTAAGGAGAAAAACACCAGAACGGCATTGATAATAGAGGTGTCAGTTCCAAGTGACTACTCTGTGAGTCGCATGGAGAGGCAGAAGATCCTGAAATACAAAGAAATGCAGTCAGAGACCAAGAAAGATACAGAAATATTTCCCATCATGTTGGCGCCACCAGCTTGATAAAGAATTTCTAAACACATCTTGACAAACCACCCATATATATTACATTTTATGAACTCCAGCAAGAGGCTCTCTTTGGCATGATGCAAGTATTATGCCAAGCCTTAGCAGTAAATTTGAGATACTGAGATCTTACTCCCCATGCCCTGGCTTAGAAGTGAGGTTCACACTTGTCATGGTATGCGCAAAACTACCATTTGGAGAAACTGGCCCTTGATAGATATTTATCCTGAATGAATCATGCTTCTTATTGCTGCAAAAGTGGCTTCACCAAGTATTAAGCTAAAGATGGAAAGCATGCATTCAAGCCTTTTTGGTTTCTTATTCTTCAGTACTTTTGAATATTTGTTGTTAAGTGCCGTCGAGTCGGTGTCGACTCATGGCGACCCTCTGGATAGCTATCCTAAATTGTGTTCGGTCTTCAGTCAGGCGACTCATTGTTGACAGACTGGTACCCGTAGCTGCTGTTATTGTATCGATCCATCTCATTGCTGGCCTTCCTCTTTTGCATTGACCTTCTACCTTGCCAAGCATGATGTTTTTCTCTAATGATCTCTCTCTTCACATGATGTGTCCAAAGTATGAACGTCAAAGTCTTGTCATCTGAGCTTCTAAAGAAAGCTTAGGTTTGATCTCTTCTAGTACTGACTGGTTTGTTCTTCGGGAAGTCCATGGTATACACAGTATTCGCCGCCAGCACCATATTTCAAAGGCATCAATTTTCTTCCTGTCTATCTTTTTCACTGTCCAGCTTTCACATCCATATAATGTTATTGAAAATACCAAGGCTTGAACAAGTTGAATCTTTGCATGGAGAGAGACATTTATGCTTTTGAGAATCTTGTCTAGGTCTTTCTTAGCCATTCTGCCAAGAGCAATGCGTCGTCAGATTTCTTGACTGCTTGTTGCTTCTTTATTGATAGTTGATCCAAGTAGGTTAAAGTTGTCCACGATTTCAATTAATTCTCCTTCAATGATGAACTTGTTGATTTTTCCAGTTGACAGGATCTTTGTCTTCTTTACATTAAGGTGCAGGCCCATTTTGAGACTATGTTCTTTGATCGTGAGAAGCAAATTTTTCAGATCATCTTCACTTTCAGCCAGTAATGTGGTATCATCAGCATAGCAAAGGTTGTTGATGAGTCTTCCACCAATCTTCACACCTCTGTTGCCTTCATACAATCCTGCTTCTCTGATGATTTGTTCTGCATATAAATTAAACAGGTAGGAGGAAAGTATGCAGCCTTGTCTTACACCTTTGCTTATTTTAAACCATTCTGTTTCTCCTTGTTCCGTTTGTACTGTTGCTTCTTGATCAATGTACAGATTGTGCAAGAGAACAATCAGGTGTTCTGGTATACCCATGCTTCTTAATGTGGCCCAGAGTTTCTCATGGTTTACACAGTCAAAAGCCTTGCTATAGTCGATAAAACACAAATAGATATCCTTTTGGTATTCTTTAGTCTTTTCAAGGAACCATCTCACATCTGTAAATGATGTCTCTTGTTTCTCGCCCTTTCCTGAACCCTTCTTGTACTTCAGGTAATTCTTGTTCCAGGTATGGTTGTAGTCTCTGTTGAATAATCTTCAGTAGAATCTTGCTGGCATGTGGGATCAGAGCGATTGTGCAATAATTTCCACAGTCAGTTGGATCACCTTTCTTTAGTATTGGTATAAACACAGATCTTTTCCAGTCAGTTGGCCATGATGTTGTCTTCTAAATTTCTTGGCAGAGCCTTGTAAGTACGGTAACAGCTGCATCAGATTGCTGTAATACTTCTATGGGTATGCCATCAATGCCTGGTGCTTTGTTCTTTGATAAGGCTTTCAATGCTGCTTAAACTTCTTCTTTCATCACCAATGGTTCCGGATCATAAGGTACAGGTTGAAATGGCTGTTGGTCCACTTGATCTTTATCATATAAAAACTCTGTATATTCTTTCCACCTTTTCTTGATCTTCTCAGCATCATTCAACATAGAACCTTGAGCATCTTGTAACATTCCAATTCGAGGCTGCAATTTTTTCCTTAACTCTCGTAGCTTTAGGAGAGCCTATCTTGTTCTTCCTCTAATAGTTTCTGCTTCTATTTCCTTGCATGTGTCATTGTAGTACTTTTCCTTGTCCTGTCTTGCTGCACGTTGGAAGTCTCTGCTGAGTTCTGTGATTCTCTTTCTTTCTCCTCTGGCTTTAGCTTCTCTGCGTTTTTAGGCAATTTTCAGAGTTTCTTTGGTCATCCATTTTGTCTCTTTTTGCTTTTTCACCTTTTGTAGCGACTTCTCACTTTCTTCCAACGCAACCTTCTTGATGTCATTCCATAACTTCTCTGGAGCTCTGTTATTTGTATCTAAAGCAGCAAAGCAGAGATGAGGACAGTAACTGAATTCAAGAAAGCATGGGACCAACACAGAGGATCTCTAAAGGCAAAAAGTGGACTGTTGTAGTTGTTATGGAAGGACAGACTAGATAGGCCATGTGGTCTTTTTCTGTCATCATATTTCTATGTTTCTATGTAAAGCCATTTTGCAGGCAGTCTTTAAATTCCAATGGTATATACTCAAGATCATATTTTGCTGCATTCATGAGTGGTTTGCTCTTTTTCAACTTTAGCTTGAGTTTGTATACTAGTAGTTGGTGATCTGTACCACAGTCAGCTCCAGGTTTTGTCATTGTTGATGATATAGAAATTTTCCAACGTTGACTTCCACAGATGTAGTCAATTTATTTTTGTACAATCCATTGGGTGAAGTCCATGTGTACAGTCGCCGCTTGTGTTGCTGGAAGAAGGTGTTTGAGATGAATAAATTGTTGTTCTTGCAGAATTTTATCAGTCTTTCTCCAGTTTCATTTCTGTTGCCAAGTCCATATTTTCCAACCACTTTGCCTTCTTTGTTGCCAACCTTTGTGTTCCAGTCACCCATGACTATCAGGATATCCTGTTTGCATGTTCTGTCAATTTCAGCTTGAACCTGTTCATAGAACTCTTCAATTTCATCCTCTTCTGCAGCTGTTGTTGGGGGCATATACTTGAATTATAGTTGTGTTTATGGGCATTCCTCGTAGATGTATAGAGATTAAGCGTTCACTGACTGCATTGTATTTCATTACAGTTCTTGCAAGTTTCTTCTTTATTATAAATGCAACACCATTTCTTCGTCTTTCATTTCCAGCATAATAGACCATGTGATCATCTGATGCAAGGTGCTCGATACCAGTCCATTTCAGTTCGCTGACACCCAACAGATCAAGTTGTACACGTTCCATTTCATTCTTGACCTCCAACTTCCCTTGGTTCATGCTTCGTACATTCCAATATGTAAGACATCTTTACAGCTTCTGACTCGCGCTTCATGCGCAGCTACATCAGCAGTCAGACGTCCCGAGGGCTTTGACCAACCACATCATAAATGCTGGCTTTACTCTGAAAAGTCTTCAGCTCTTCCCCAGTAGCTAGTTGAGTGCTTTCCAACCTGGGGGTTTCATCTTCCAGCACTATAGTGCAATTTGTTTTATTGTGACTATCCATTGGGTTTTCATGTCAAGATACAGAAGTAGATTGCCGCGCCTTTCCTCCGCGCAGATTAAGTTTAGTGTTGTTGCCGTTGTCACAGAAATGTGATCCTCCGCTGCTATCTCCATTCCATTCTGCTGCTGCCCAGATGGGTTTTCATGTCAAGATACAGAAGTAGATTGCCGCGCCTTTCCTCCGCGCAGATTAAGTTTAGTGTTGTTGCCATTGTCACAGAAATGTGATCCTCCGCTGTCAACACTGTCCCATTCTGCTGCTGCCCTGATGGGTGGTTGGTCTTGGTCTGGCACCTCAGCTGAGATCTGTCCTTCTTGGGAGACCCTGCCGATAGTTTAGCCCTCATCATCACTGATGCACACAAGCCCTCACAGCACAACAAACTGGACTTTTTCTGATTGATGTTTTTTTGAGTGGCTGCCGCACACTGCTGGCCAGTCTGAGTGCAGGGTTTCCTGTTTTGTTGATCGGGCTGTTTTTTTCTGCACCGATTATGTGTTTTTGTTCTGAGTCCTCCATGGTGGTAGCTTCCGTTGGGCTCGGGGCTCTTCACTAGTTTTTCCTGCTGCTCTTTGATTGGCTGTTTTTGTCTGCCGGGAGTTCGGAGGATCTCTGATGTCATCGGGCATGCTTTTTTAATTGTGCATGCCTGGTGCTTTCTCCTTTGGCGTTCTTTTCTGGTTTTCATGCCGGCTGAGTGTGCAGCAGTTCTTCTGTGCTTCCCCTGTTTGTTTCTCTGCCCCGCATGAGTTTTTCTTGGTTCTTTTCTTTTCTTTTTTCTACTTTTTTTTTTCAATTTATTTTACACGTGAGAGTATTTTGATTTTGTATATTTCAGGACAAGCAACGTTACTTCTAAGTGCTCCTTGAAGAAGCCGTCTGGCGAAACATCTGGTGTTGGGGCTCCAGATAGTTGCTTTGATCGCTGCTGTGTATTGTTTTGCTGAGCCTGCTGATTTTCAGTTAAGTTTTCTTAGCATCTTTTTTGAATGCAGAGTTATTGATTTTCCATTATGCTGCCATGCTGTGCTAATAGATTCATCTGCACTTTTGAAGGCTTTAGTTGATGTTACATGACTGTTTTACCAATTTGGTTTGTTCATAGAGGTTTTTTTGACCGCTGATGTCTTTTTGAGCTCAATTTGATTGTTGTGGCATTATTGCCCATTGACTGGTTCTTCCTCCTTGACTGTACTGGTAGGAGGGTTGGCTGAGGTCTTTTTTCCTCTATATATGTAATGCTTTTGAGTTGGTTCCAAATTGGTTTTTCTTTTTCTTTTCTCTCAAATAGTGTTTGTTTTCTTTTTTGTTTTCTTTTCTGCCTAGCTTGGAGTTTTGTTTCCTTTTTGTTTTTTTTTACATGGTTAGCCCCAGCACCTTACAGATAGGTGAGGGTTTCCCTCGCCTATCTTTAAGGCGCAGAGCATTAACTATGTAGAACTGAAAATTGGTGGTACATGAATAGCGCCATGGCCCACTTCTGAACCACCCTGGAATGCCCCTGACACACCCCGATGCTAACTGTATAGCATCGGGGCACATAAGGGACAAACTAAGGAATTTTAGAAGGCACTACCCAAGTAGGTGCCTCGAAAATTACATTAAGGCATTTACACGGGTAACTAGGGCAGTTACCCGTGTAGATGCCTTTGAAAATCAGGCCCTCAGAGCCTATAAAGGAAAGCAGCTATACCATAACAGCACTAAATCCTAGAACTGCAAGTATTATACCAGGTCCTGGAATACCAATACACTTATTAACGGGAAAGCAGAACAAACAATCAGCTACAGACAAGGCCAATGCAACCACCAGGCAGACTAGGCAGTGACCTAGGATGGCAGGGCATTCAAAGCCAAGCAATGGATTCTGACAGCCTGGGGGGATATGAGGTTTAAGATTTGCCTAGGATGCCAACACCTTGAACCAAATTCTGGAGTTGGCCCTGGCTACCGATCCCTACACACAAATAAAGAACATGACCAGACCCTCAACAAGCATAGGATAAGGGACCAAAAATTAAAAACTGAAAACAAGGCCGACTATAATAGATTCCTACAAGAGAAACATGCCAGCAGGATCCCTCACCTTGACCACACACAACTAGACCTTTCCCAAATGCAGAATAAGTGACTATAAGATAGAAATTTGCTGGCAAAAATGAAAATGGAAACTACTGGAAATCAAACCTTATGTGCAGTACAAAAAAGAGAAATTAGACTTACCTGCTAATTGTTGTTCCTTGAGGAACTCCGGTCCAGTCCCACACCTCTGAGTAGTGCACCTCCTCTTGCAGCTTGGAGGCTGGGCATGTCAGATTCTGAAGTCACCAGTACTGCTACCGGTGGCACCTCCCACCAGCTCCCAGTGACCTAATGACAGTGCAAACTCAGAGGAGCAGCAAATAAGTAACCTGGATAACTAATCAACAAACAAACCACTTAAACAGTAACTTCCCCCCCAAACAAGAGGGGAACTCCCCAACTTCTCCCCGAGATAGAGAAAAATGAAGAGAGAAACAGAGAGAGCAAGGCAGAAACAAAGCCCAGAACTAAGTCTGAAAGACCCCATGCTTGTGCAACTCCCTTGACCCGGCACCGCTGGCCACCAAAAAACTAGACCTGCATCAGCTGATCGAACCCCGAGTGGGATCCGGGACTGGACTGGAGTTCCTCAAGAAACAACAATTAGCAGGTAAGTCTAATTTCTCTTTCCCTATCATCCCTCCAGTCCAGTCCCACATTTCTGGGAAGTAACAGAGCAGTAACTTAATGGGAGGGACCTGCCAAACTGGCACGCAAAACCGCCGAACTGAAACAGGCATCCCCTGCTGCCTGGACATCCAGATGAAAATACTTACTGAAAGTATGCAGAGAAGACCAAGTGGCCACCCTACAAATCTCAACCGGCGGCACCAAACTATATTTGGCCCACAAAGCTGCCTGAGCTCTGTTAGAATGAGCTCACAAACCTAAAGGCACCTGACACCCTGCAAGATATAAGCTGACGCAATCGCTTCCTGGACCCATCTGAAAATGGAAGCCTTGGCCGCTGCTTCGCCCCTACGCGGTCCCCAAAGAGGATGAACAAATGATCAGACTTGCGAAAAACCTCTGAGACCTTCAAGTAACACCGAAGAGCTCTCTTCACATCCAGCAAGCGCAGATTGCGCTCTGAACTACTCTCACCTGAGCCCTCCAGCACTGGCAAGGACACCGGCTGATTCACATGAAACAGCAACACCACCTTCGGCAGGAAAGATGGAACCGGACGCAAAACCACCTTTTCTCGAGAGAAGGACAGAAACGGCTCCCAGCAAGACAAGGCCTGCAATTCCAAGATCTGACACGCCGAGCAGATCGCCGCCAAGAAGACCGTATTCAAAGTTAAATCCTTTACCGAGGCCCTGTTTAACGGCTCGAAGGCTCCCTTGTCAATGTCATCAAGACCAAATTTAGATCCCAAGAGGGCACAACTGGGATACTGCCTTCAAGTAATGTAACACATCTGGGTGTGAGCCCAAAGCCATGCCCTAGACCTTCCCATGCCCTGGACCTTCCCACAATAACAAGAAATAGCCGCCAGCTGCACCCTCAATGCAAAAATGGGGAACCCGAAGGCAATGGTTTACCCATTGAGGTCTAAAATTGGATGAAACACCCCGTCCTTCTTGGTAACTACAAAATAAATGGAGTACCAACTGAAGCCGCACTGCTCTGGAGGGACCGGAACCACTGCCTTTAGCTGAAGCAGCTGAGAAAGACTCTCCTCTACCACCCGAGCCTTGGCTCGTGCCCTGCAGGGAGACAGGACAAAGGAGTCGGCCACTGGCTGAGCGAATTCGAGGGCATAACCATCGCAAATGACTTCTAGCACCCACCGGTTGGACGTGATCTGGACCCAGGCTGAGAGAAATTTCCGTAGCCGACCTCCCACAGGCTGCTCCACAACCTGGGCCCCCCTCGCTTCATTGGGTCCTCTTGAACCCCGAAGAGGTGGGAGTAGAGAAACCTCTGCCGACCACTCAAAATCCTTGAAAATCCTGATCGCGCGAGGGACACCTCCCTCTTTGGAAACTCCCCAGATGAGAGGTATGAAACTGAAACCGCTGAAACTCCCGCGACTGCCCCCGAGCAGCTGTCGCAGCCCAACTCGGCTTCGGCCAATCCTCCAGCTAGCATCCTCCAGCAAGCATCCCCTGCAATCCTACTGTATGCTTAAATTTTGGTCTGTACAACCGCACCCTTTTGTATAGAAAACCGCCACTGATCGCTGGAAGTGGCGGGATACAAGTGTACACTAAATAAAAATAAATAAATAAAATAAATAAACTGACTGCCAGGCCCTTATCAAAACCATCCGGAAAAATCTCAAGACCTCTGGAACCAAAACTGATGTTGGACATGCCTTCCTTGCCGCACACCAAGCCTCAAAAATATGACAGATGCGGACGTAAGCTAGAGAAGTCAATCTTTTCCTAGCCAATAGCAAGGTTGAAATTACGGGCTGTGAATAACCCTTCCTTCTCAGCCTCGCCCTTTCAATGGCCAGGCCGTAAGCGAGAACTGAACCACCTGAGGCATCTGAAGCGGTCCCTGCCTTAGCAGATCCTCCTGTGCCGGAAGAAGCCAAGGACGCCGTTGAGAAGCCGGACCAAGTTGGCATACAACGGGTGATGCGGCCAATCTGGGGCGATTAATATCACAGATGCACCTCGATTCATTGCACCACACGGCCTATGAGATCCCAAGGAGGAAATACATAGAGGAGGCCCTCCGTGGGCCACTGTTGCAGCAACGCGTCTAGTCCTTCGGACATTCTTTCCCGTCTCCTGCTAAAGAAGCGGCTCGCTTTGGCGGACCCGAACATCACCCACTTTGGCGGACCCGAACGTCACCCACTTTGGCAGACCCGAACGTCACCACCACCAATGGGAGCCCCCACCTGTGGACTATATGAGCAAAGACCTCTGAGTTAAGCTCCCATTCCCTGGATCTATGTGAAACCGACTGAGAAAAATCTGCTGTCACATTGTCTATCCCCACAATGTGTGCTGCTGACAGCGTTCGAAGCCAAGACTCTGCCCAGTGGAACAAAGCCTCCGCCTCCTCCTCTAGGGCTGTACTGCCCATGCCCCCTTGACGGTTGAGGTAGGTCACCGTCGAAGCATTGTCCGACAGGACCCTGACCGCTCATCCTAGCAGATTGGACTCGAAGGCGCGGAGTGCCTGAGATACCACTCAGAGTTCTAGTCGGTTGATCAACCACCCGACCTCTTGTCCACTCCAGCTCCCTTGGGCAAAGAGTTCCCTGCATTGAGCCCCCCAACCTGCCAGACTGGCATCTGTCAGCACAGGGGACCCACGGCGGCTGCTCAAGAGGTATGCCCGCCGCCAAATTTTCTGGACAAAGCCACCAATGAAGAGGTTCCCTGACTGCCAATGGACAAGGCAGCCGCTTGGCCAGGGAATCCAGCTGGTGTGACCAGCGACGGAGCAAGGATCTCTGCAACGGATGCATTGCGCTCTCACCCATGGTACTACCTCCAGAGTAGCTGTCATTGTTCCCAGCACCCAAAGATACTGCCAGGCCAGGAAAACTGTGCCCACTTGAGTGTTGAATCAGACCCCCAAGTATTCCAGGGCCTGAGAGGGAGCCAATTTGCTCATGGCCACATTGACCACCCAACTGAGACTTTCTAGAAGCTGTACCACCTTGGCTGTAGCTTGTACACTCTTGGTTCTGGATTTTGCCCGAATTAGCCAGTCATTGAAATAAGAGTGAACCAAGACCCCTTCTATCCACAGAGCCACCGCTACTACCACCATCACCTTGGTGAAGGTGTGAGGCACTGTCGCCAAGCCGAATGGTAAAGCCTGAAACTGGAAATGCCCCAGAGGCATTGCAAACCTTAGGAACTGTTGATGTTCCGGTCAGATATGAATGTGAAGGTACGCTTCTGTGAGATTGAGAGACATCAAGAATTCCCCCTTTTGCACTGCTGCAATTACTGAACGCAAAGTTTCCATGCAAAAATGGGGAACCCGAAGGCAATGGTTTACCCATTGAGGTCTAAATTTGGATGAAACACCCCGTCCTTCTTGGGAACTACAAAATAAATGGAGTACCGACTGAAGCCGCACTGCTCTGGAGGGACCGGAACCACTGCCTTTAGCTGAAGCAGCTGAGAAAGACTCTCCTCTACCACCCGAGCCTTGGCTTGCGCCCTGCAGGGAGACAGGACAAAGGAGTCGGCCACTGGCTGAGCGAATTCGAGGGCATAACCATCGCAAATGACTTCTAGCACCCACCGGTTGGACGTGATCTGGACCCAGGCTGAGAGAAATTTCCGTAGCCGACCTCCCACAGGCTGCTCCACAACCTGGGCCCCCCTCGCTTCATTGGGTCCTCTTGAACCCCGAAGAGGTGGGAGTAGAGAAACCTCTGCCCACCACTCAGAATCCTTGAAAATCCTGATCGCGCGAGGGACACCTCCCTCTCTGGAAACTCCCCAGATGAGAGGTACGAAACTGAAACCGCTGAAACTCCCGCGACTGCCCCCGAGCAGCTGTCGCAGCCCAACTCGGCTTCGGCCAATCCTCCAGCAAGCATCCTCCCTTTGAATCGCCCAAGTCCTTGACCAGCTTGTCTAGATCCTTCCCAAGCAAAGCTTCCCCTTAAAGGGGAGTTTGTTAAGCTGCGACTTGGAGGAACTGTCCGCTGCCCAGTTCCGCAGCCAAAGGTAGCACCGCGCCGCCACTATTGACGCCATGCTGTTCACCAATCCTCAAATGAGGTCATAGTGGACATCGGTCAGATAGGCAGCACCTGACTCCAATCTAGCTACGTCGGCCAAACTGCTAGGTACATATGACCTAGATTGGCCACTGTTGGAAACAGAATACTGGGCTTGATTGACCTTGGTCTGACCCAGTATGGCATATCTTATGTTCTTATGCCTCATCCAGCTGCTGCAACCTCTGCGACCAGCGAAGGTAGGCCCTTGCTACCCAAGCCCACCAATAGAAGCTTGTAGGGAAAGCACATTAACCTCAAAGGCCTGCTTTAACAACATGTCCAACTTCTGGTCCTGCCCATCCTTCAGGGCTGCGGCACCTTCCACTGGAATGGTTGCCTTCTTCGTGACCGCTGAAACAGCTGCATCCCTCAAGGAGAACAAAACATTTTTCGCTTTTGATTCTCCAACGGGTAGACGCGAGTTATTGACCTCACACCCCCCCCCCCCCCCGGAGTCCTGCCTCCAGCAGGTCCCACTTATCCTGGATCATCTGTTTGACCACAAAGTGTACTGGAAAAACTGACTGTGTCTTCCGCATCGCCTGGATGAGAGGGTCTTCCAACACCTTGTCCTCCGCCGGCTGAGCAACCGACAAATTGAGGGCTTGAAACGATTCTGCAATCAAGGCCAGCTGTTCTTCTCTCTGAAAGACTTGTACAATCCTAGTCTGGTCTTCAGGCTCCGGGATCTCACCTTCTCGAGCTCTTCCCTGTCTGCCTCAGGCTCTAGCTCGAAGTCATCTATCTCCTGCCACTCCGACAACGAGGGCTGATCCTCCCCCAACCAAGCCATCTTAGCGGGACCTGCCCCCGCATGCTCAACCTTTTCAATGGAGACTCGGCCTGCCGCGGTCCCAAGGGTCGACCAATCTGTAGCAGCCCCTTGCTGGCGCAAGCAAAAGGCATGATGAAGCAACAGAACAAACTCCGGGGAAAAAACAGCCAGTGGTCCCCCTCCGAAGCCTGGAGGGTTAGAGGCACCTGGAGCCGCCAGTGTCACCCCCCCCGTGAGGATGATGGGTACTCTACCAGAGGACTAACATCCATTGATGCCTGAGTTCCTTGTCCTGACCCCTATGCCACCTCCTTAGATTTCTCCTGAAGTTTCTGCTCCATGCTGGCTGCTTCTGTCGTGCAATCATGACACACCCCGGCATCCGAAACCACCCCTCAATGGGTACCACAGACCAGGCACTGCGGGTACATAGGCATTAGCCCCGGATCCCGTGCCCCTAATATACTGCAGGAAATAAGAAGTGCTTAGACTGCCTCTCCTCAGAACCTGTAAGTAGTCTCACCAAAGCCAAACCCTGCAAATAAATGACAGATGTCTTTTTTTTTTTTTCAGAACTGCACAGCCCCGGGAGACCTGCAAGGCCCGAGACCGCCCCTCACATAACCCCAAAAGGCTGCTGGCACCACCAAAAATGGATGATCCCACTGAGCTGAAAACACGGGAAAAAACAGCCGTCAAAACACACTGCAGCACCCAGCTTAAAACGCACACCACAAAGCACTAGTCCACGCACCTCTGGCCATCATAGCTCGCCCGCAGCAGACGCTTCACCCCCACTGGAATATGCCCACTGTGAGCTACCCTAACAGCCCCGATGACGACCACACACACACCAAACCTGACCACGAGCAGCTCAATGCAGAAAATGTCAATGGCGAATGCAAGAAGTGGAAAGCCCCGCCGATGGCTCCTCACTCGCTGACGAGATCGGGAGCCGTCCAGGCCAATGGGAGTCAGGCAGCAGTCTCAGATCCCCTCTGTACAGACAAGGAGGGGAGAGAAGAAAAAGAAAGAAGCAGACACACTGGCAGACGGGAGAGAACTTCCCTGCTCACTGCCTTTTTCCCCATTTGTACTCCATAGACCTTTTCCTCCTACAGATTTTTTTTTAAACCCCAAAAACTTTAACCCAAAAGAAATAAAACACAGCAAGGGGAAAACAACAAAAAACAAGTTCACTATTCCTATCTAATTGCTTCTTATCTGTTCCTGCAGTGAGCCCACCACCTAGGCTCACTACCACCTCCAGTTGCTTGGAGACTGAGCACACTGGGAGCTGGTGGGAGGTGCCACCAGTAGTAGTACTGGTGACTTCAGAATCTGACATGCTCAGTCTCCAAGCTGCGAGAGGAGGTGCACTACCCAGAGGTGCGGGACTGGACTGAAAGGACGATAAGGAATGGAACATTAGAATCACCAAAGAAAATGTAACATATATATAGCAAATATAAAATATGTACTTCATAAAATATTAAATAATAAAGTTAAAAAAACATAAAACATAATAATAATGGTAAAACCATATTAAAATAAATGGAGGGGATATTCATTGTTTCCTGGATGTCACACTGCCATTGGAAATTGAACATGGCCAAAAACGAGCTTCTTATCTTTCCCCCTAAACCCACCTGTCCTCTTTCTCTTTTCTTTATCTCTGTGGATAATGCTCTACTCCTCCCTGTTCCTTTGGCTCACAACCTTGTGGTCATCCTTCACTCCTCCCCTCTACTTCTCTACACACATCCAACTGATAGCTAAAACCTGTCATTTCTTTCTCTATAACATCAGCAAAATTTTCCTCTTCCTTTCTGAACACACTACTAAGACAGTTATCCACTATTTATTTACCTCCCGTCTAGACTATTGCAACATCCTCCTTTCTGGTCTCCCTCTGAGTCATCTCTCTCCCCTTCAATCTGTTCAAAACTCAGCTGCACGGCTGATCTTTGTTAGTGATATAGCGGAAAGGCTGTCGGGTAAGGTTTGCCTTTTTGCGGATGATACCAAAATCTGCAATAGAGTAGACACCCAGGAAGGTGTAGATAACATGAGGAGGGATCTAGCTAAGCTTGAAGAATGGTCTAGAATCTGGCAGCTGGGTTTTAATGTTAAAAAATGTAAGATCATGCATTTGGGCTGCAGCAATCCAAGGGAGCAATATAGTATAGGGGGTGAAGTACTTTTGTCCACTAAAGAAGAGCGGGACCTGGGCATGGTTGTGTCTGATGATCGTAAAGTAGCTAAACAGGTAGAAAAGGCGACGGCAAAAGCTAGAAGGAAGCTTGGGTGCATACGGAGAGGAATGGCTAGCAGAAAAAAGGAAGTGATAGTGCCTCTGTATAAGTCTTTGGTGCAACCTCATTTGGAGTATAGTGTGAAATTCTGGAGACCACACCTTCAATAGGATGTGAACAGGATGGAGTCGGTGCAGAGGGTGGCTACTAAAATGGTTAGTGGTCTTCTTTATAAAGCATATGAGGACAGACTTAAGGATCTTAATATGTACACCTTAGAGGAAAGGCGGGATAGAGGTGATATGATTGAGGTGTTTAAATACCTCCGTGGCATAAATGTTCAGGGGGAGAGCCTCTTTCAACTGAAAGTAAGTTCTGCTACAAGGGGACATGGGATGAGGGTGAAGCGGGATAGATTCAGGAGTTATTTGCAGAAATATTTCTTTATGGAAAGAGTGGTGGATCCATGGAATAGTCTCCCAGTGGAGGTGGTAGAGATGAGGACAGTAACTGAATTCAAAAAAGCATGGGACAAACACAGAGGATCACTAAAGGAAAAAAGGGGACTGTTGTAGTTGTTGATATGGAAGGACAGACTAGATAGGTCATGTGGTCTTTTTCTGTTGTCATATTTCTATGTGTCTATGTTTCTATCTTCCGCCAGTCTCGATATGTTCATATAACCCCTCTTCTCAAGTCACTTCATTGACTCCCTATCCGTTTCCATATCTAGTTCCAACTTCTTCTATTGACCTATAAGTATACACATTCTGCTGCTCCTTGCTATATTTCCTCTCTTCTCTCCCTACACTCCTCCTCAGGAACTCCGCTCTTCTGGCAGATCACTTCAGTGCCCTTATCCTCTACTGCGAACTCCAGACTTTGATCCTTCCAACTTGCTGCTCCTTATGCCTGGAACAAACTACCTGAGTCTGTACATCAGGCTTTATCTCTGGCTCTTTTCACATCCAGGCTGAAAATGCACCTCTTTGAGGCTGCTTTTAGATCCTGATCTGCTTAGTCTCCTACTCTCCAACTATGTGCTTCCTTTACCATTCCCCTAGATATATCATTGTCTCCAGCTGTTGTGTTGTCTGTCTTGACTAGATAGTAAGTTCTGATGAGCAGAAACTGTCTTTTACATGTGTCTGTATAGTGCTGCGTACATCTTGTAGCACTATACAAAGGATCAGTGGTAGTAGTAGTGACAGCTAACTGGCTAAACCATGGCAATACCAATATTCAGCAGCACTATCAGGATAGTGTAGCTGAATATTGGCACAAACCACAGAAAAGATGTCCAGCTGAAACCAGGATGGTCTGTGGACAGAGCAGGGGCAGTCCCAGCAGCTATCTGGTTAACCAAGATAATTCATCCACTAACTAACACAGTAATATAGTATATGACAGCAGATAAAGGCCAGTATGGTCCATCTAGTCTGCCTAGTAAGGTGGCTAGAGTAGGTGCACCCACTGCTCCATGCAGATTACCCCCCTCTATGCTTTTCTTTAGGGTTGTACCCGCCACTGCATGCAAGTTACCCACCTCTAATTGTTGAAGTATAAAACATAGTTACGTTTATTTTGATTCTGTCCTCTTGCTATTCAGGGTTACACTGTGTCTATCCTATGCCATTTTGAATTCCGTCATTGTATTTGCCCCCACCACCTCCATCGAGAGCACATTCCAAGTATCCATCACCCTTTCAGTGAAAAAGCATTTCCTGACATTGTTTTTAAGTTTACCTCCTTGCAGTTTTATTTAATGCCCCCTAGTTTTGCAGCTTCCCCTTCTTTGAAAAAGGTTTGTTTGTTCATTAATACCCTTCAAGTATTTAAACGCCTGCATCATATCTCTCCTGTCCCTCCTCTCCTCTAGAGTATACATATTTAGGTCTTCAAGTGTCTTCTCATACGTCTTCTGGTGCAGGCTCCAAATCATTTTGATCGCCTTCCTCTGAACCTTTTCAAGTCTTTTGTGAGATACGATCTCCAAAACTGAATACAATACTCCAAGTGATGTCTCACCAATGACTTTAAAGTGACATCAATACCTCCTTTCTGCTGGTTATTCTTCTATGCAAGCAACCTAGCATCCTTCTGGCTTTGGCTACTGCCTTGTCACATTGTTTCGCCACCTTGAGATCCTCAGATTCTATCAATCCGAGGTCCTGCTCTTTTTCCATGCACACCAACCTCTCGCCCATTATCGCATACAATTCCCTTGGATTTCTGCATCCCAAGTGCATGACTCTATATTTCTTTGCATAAAATCTTAACTGTCAGTTTTTGTAGATCTTTCCTCATGTTGTCAACTCTCTCAGAGGAGTACACTCTGTTGCAAATTTTCATGTCATCTGCAAAAAGGCAGAATTTGTTTTTCAATCCTTCCACAATATCACTCACAAATACATTGAACAGTATCAGTCCCAGGTACGATTCATGAGGAACACCACTACTCACCTTCCTTTCCTTTGAGCTAGTTCCGTTTACCATCACCTTCTGACGTTTGTCAGTCAATCAGTTTCTGATCCAGTTCACCACCTTGGGATCCATCCCCAGGATGCTCAGTTTATTGATAAGCCTCCTAAGAGGAACAGTATCAAAGGTTTTGTTGAAATCTAGGTAGATCACATCCATCACATGTCCTTGATCTAGTTCTCTGGTCACCCAAAGAACTCAATCAAATTTGTTTGTCAGGATCGTTCTTTGGTAAAACTATGTTACCTCGGACCATGCAACCCATTGGTTTCTAGAAAGTCCACTATTCTTTCTTTCAAGAACACCTTCATTACGTTTCCCGCCACTTGGTAAGGCTTACCGGCCTATAGACTGTCATCTCTTCCCTATCACCACTTTTTTGAAGAGGTACCGCATCAGCCCTTCTCCAGTAGCTATGGAACCTCTCCCGTCTCCAAGGATCTATTAAAAACATCATTTGAAGGCCCTGCCAGAACCTTGCTGAGCCCTTTTAGAATCCAGGAATGTATCCCATCTGGTCTCATGACCTTGTCACTTTCAGTTTTTCAAGCTGTTCAAAAGCATCATCTTCTATGAATAGTCTGGTATCTACTCCATTTCCATTTCTATATTTGTCAATCGTATGTGATGCTTCTCCAGGATTTTGCTTAGTGAATACAGAATAGAAGTATTTGTTTAGCATTTTTCTTTTTCAATGTCACTTTCCAAGAATCCATTCTTGGCACTTTTGTACCTTGCAGTTCCACCTCTGATCTTCCTCTTCTCCCGAATATATCTGAAAAAAGTTTTGCTTCCACGCTTCACATCTTTAGCCATCTTTTCTTCCGCTTTTGATTTTTATGTCCTTATTTCTCTCTTTGTCTCTTTTAGCTTTATCCTGTATTCTTTTCTGGGTTCCTCTGTTTGTGATCTGAATTTTATGAAAGCTGTGGTTTTTTTTTTTATTTGTGCAGCCACTCCTTTGGAGAACCCATATAGGATTCCTTTTCCTCTTGTTTTTATTTACTGTCCTTACATATATATCTGTTACCTCTTTTATTGACCTCTTTAAGTTTAGCTCACTGCAATTCCACTTTTCTTATCTGCTCCCACCCTGCCAACTCCTCCTTCAGGCATTCTGCCATTTTACTAAAGTCAGTGTTTTTGAAGTCTAGGACTTTGAGTTTGCTGTGATTGGACTCTGCATTGGCATTTACCTCGAACCACATAGTGTGGTGATTACTGCTGCTCACAAGGACACCTACCTGGACCCTAAACACACTATTTCTGTTGGGATGGTACTAGATCCAGAATCAAACTTTACTTGGTTCGTTCCATCACCATTTATCTGAGGAATGCTTCTTGAAAGGCATCCACAATCTTTTTGCTTCTTTCCAGATTTGCAATCTATGTCTGGTAGATTAAGTTACTCAATATGATCACTTCTCCCATCATGGCTACCTTTGCAGTATCAATGATCAAGTCTCTATCCATTTCTTCTGTTTGAGTTGGAGGCCTGAATACTACACTAATGTGGATGATAGTGCCATCTCCCCTTTCCAACACAATCCACAGCACTTCTTGTTTTCCCTGCGTCCCCTGCATTTCAGCAGCTTTAATATTGCCTTTGACATTTAGAGCTACTCCTCCTCCTTTTCTGCCTTCTCTATCTCTTTTAAATAAATTATAACAAGCTATGGCTATCTCCCATTCACACGACTCGTCAAACCATGTTTCTGTAATGGCGACATGTCCAAGTCCATTTCCACCATTAGGGTTTCCAGGTCAGGAACTTTGTTAGCTAGACTTTGAGCATTTGTGCTCATTGCCTTCTAGCAATTGTTGCTTGGCTTGCTTGTATTTTGAATGATTTTATTCTAGACTCCCCTTCCCTATTGTCATTGATGTGTGGGTTAATATGATGACTACTTCCAATGTTACTATGTTTTTGCTGCAAGAAACATCCTGAACTTGTTCTTTTACATCTGTCTTCCCTAGTTTAAATGCTTGTCCACATGTTGCATGGAATTTTCACTTAAGATCCTTTTTGTTGCCACAGAGAGATGCAGTCCATCAATACAGTATAGCCTCTTGTTGTTCCATCTTTTGCCCCAGTTGCCTATATCTAAATCCTTCTTGTTTACACCAGGTTTGGAGTCACATATTAAAGTTGGTTATGTAATGCAGCCTCTTTTCCCCTTATCATGAACAGGTAGAACATCTGAGAATGCTATAGTGTTGACAATGGGTTTAAGTTTCTCTCCCAGAATTTAGAAGCCTCTTTGCACTGTAGAGGTACTGTGTCTAGTCAGGTCATTTGAACCCAAGTGGATAACATCAATTTTGGAATGCTTCTTTTCCACACCAACCTATGCTAACAATTTGGCTTGTATTCCTGCTGGCTGAAGAGCCTGGGAGGCATTTGACCATCTTCTGTCCTTTGGACTGTGTTACCAAGTTAATCTTTCAGATGACAGAGTCTGCAAGTAGTAAGTGTCCTGTTTTGTGAATTTTTGTTCATGTTCGGGGCATTATCGGTAGATTGGATGTTAACTTTCTCATTTAAGGTCACTTCGTTTCCACTAATTAGGCACTCTCATTTTACAAGGCAGAGAAGGCATAATGCAGGGATATTTCTTGATAGAGAGAGTGTATTGTGTTACAGGTCGCAACCTATCAGAGCCCACTGTGATCCATTTATTCCTGGGATGCTTGATTCTTTGTGGGAGTGGTGGTGGATTGCTTTCAATTTGTAATCTAGAGGAGGTGTGTTTCATTACATCTAATCCTTCCCTTAATACAGTCAATTATTTATGCATAGCAGATAACTTGAGACATATAGGGCAAGTTCTAAGGCTCCAAATGATTCTTCTCAGAATGACACCACAGCTAGTGTATTGAATACACAACATATTTATTAAGAGGGTTATGAAGCAGTTTTAGCAAAAGGAGAAAAGGTGGGTGTTCCACTTAACTGGAGGACAGATGACTATCTATGATATGAAGCTACGATATGAACACTATATAGGCAATGCAATTCTGGGGTGGGTGGAGGAGGGGTAGAGTAGGTGGGAATTTAAGTGTCCCAGGCCAGTATGAATTGAGTGTACAGTCAAAAAACCTTCTCCATTGCAGAAAGAAGAAAGAGAAAAAGCAAAGTAGTTTTAATTTTTTCTTTTTGTGCAGCTACCCTAAGTAGTATTATAAGAGGTCAAAACAGGTGATGAATAGGCAAGGAAAATCTATATAAAAAAAACAGCCAAAAAGTAAAAAGTTAGAAAAACTTAGCTGTGCAGAGTCTCTTGATTCTATGAGGATGAGTTCCACATGAGTGCTGGAAATCATTGGATGAAACTGCTTTCTGCCTGTTCAGGCAGCAATTGCTGAGTGAATTAAGCACACCCCTAGGGAGAGGCAGGCTTGCAACAGAACAAAGAAAACTTTATTTCTACTTGTATGTATAAGTTAGCCCACTATGCAAAAGACCCTGGAAATTTACTGAAACGGTTCTTGTCAAAGTCTCCAGTGATTTGTTCCTGGCAAAATCCAAAGGTCGTTACTCAATACTCATTCTTCTCTCTGCTGCTTTTGACACTGTTGACCACAATCTTCTCTTTGATACCCTGTCCTCACTTGGTTTTAAGGGCTCTGTACTATCCTGGTTCTCCTCTTATCTCTCCCAACATTTTTTCAGTGTTTGTTCTGGTGGATCCTCCTCTGCTGCTATCCCACTCTCAGTTGGTGTATTCCAAGGACGAGATGTCATGGCACTGCGGCTCTGTGAGGGAGCCTGACTGAGTTAGCTGGGCAAGTGGCTGGACATCCAGGGTACCTGAATCAGGGCACCTCCTGGATGTCAAGCCAGTGTGTTATGATTTTGCCCCCATGGGGACATCTAGCCCCCCCCCCCCACCCCGGTAACAGAATCTAGACATCCGGACAGCCCGGGGATGCACAAACCTGAATGTGCCTGCACATGAATTGAGGGTATACTCACAGTTCTGATTAATAAAGAATAGGCAAGAATACAGACAAGGTAGATTTTCCTAGGCTTATAACCAAAATTTAGGTTGTTTGTCACTAGACTGTAGATCAAGATGGCTCATACTGGTGTGGGCAGGACCAGATGGAAAGAAACGCTGGGTAGTTTTTGCCATGGCATGATCAATGACAAAAGACTGCGTCTACTGTCCTTCGCTGCATCAAACAACCTGGTAGTGGGAAAAAAGTCACTTTTGTCACCCTCGCAAACACTAGCCGACATGGCACAACCCATCTGGTGAAGACTCAGCTGTCCTAGACTAAATTCTGATTCATCGCCCGACTGTGGATCTGACCACTACCTCGTCCGTGCCAAGGTACAACTGTGATTACAGTGGGCAAAGTGCAAGGCACTTCCATCAGTCAAACTGAACTGGGCTTATCTGAAGGATCCAGCACTTGACAAGAATTCCAAATTGCCCTATCCAACAAATTTGTAGCACTCGAACTATCAGATGATGTCAATGCAGAAAAAAAGCAAATATCGGAGTTCATCCTGGAATGTGCCACCCCACTATGCCCACCCATCCGTCATTGGACACAGCCATGGATTTTGCATGAGTGCCTGGATCTTGTGGAAAAATGGAAATGAATCAAATACGTTGACTTCGAGCAATATCAGCTACTGAACAAAGAGTATCAGACTCTGTATCAGACCCTTAGGAGACTGAGTGGCAAAACCAATTTGACCAATGAGAACATCAAGAAAGTGGATGGCACCTTTGTGAGTGCCCCTGGTGAATGTCTTCAACGGTGGAAAGAATTCTTCCAACAGCTCTACAACCATGATCCGTCCCAGGGACTACCACCAGAGCCACCACCCATTGATCTGCCAGAGAATTCATTCCTCGATGTTGAGCCAACAGTCGATGAAGTGAAGTGTACAATAACATCATTGAAGAATGGAAAGATGACTAGAGTGGACCAAGTCACTGCCAAAATGATCAAAGCTGGGGGAGACATCCTGCTGCAATGGCTTCACGTCCTTCTAACACTCATCTTGCACATGGAACGAGTTCCATCAGCATGGAAGAAAGCCATCATCATGCCAATCCAAGGAAAGGCGATAGATGGGAATGTAAGAACTACCGCAGCATCAGCCTTCTTTCAATCATTGGCAATATGTTCATGAAAATCACTGGGCTGCAGGAACATCGTGAACAGACCAGCTGAGAAGAGAAAGCAGGATCTAGGCCATATCGGGGCTGCACCGATCAAATATTCACCATTTGTCAAATGGTGGAGAAAAGGATCAGGTGTGGAAAGGAAACTATTATCATCTCCATTGACTTCAAAATCCACATTTGACTGTGTTCACTGGCCTGTCCTCTGGAGGGCACTAAATGAACATGTACTACTGAAGATCATCCAACTTCAAGCATTATACAAAGGCGCAACCAGCATCATGCAGGTCCGAAATGAGCTATCCAATGAGCTATCCAAACTGGAGTCCACCAGGGAGATGTTGCTTCACTGTTGCTTTTCAATATCATGATCAATGCAATAATGAGGAAAACATTCAAGGACAGATGTGGGTTCCAGTATTGTGTGAACAACTTCCTGACTGACTTGATGTTTTCAGACAACAGTGCTATATTTGCTTACATGGATGCAGAAGCCATCGACATCCTTTTCCATATCACCAGCATCACCCAATCTTATGGTCTAAGAATCAATGCGGACAAGACCAATGTTATGATCACAGATGGATCACAGGCCATTGTTCACCTTGATGGAATTCAAATTGAGTAGGTCCAAAAATTCAAATACCTGGGGTCGCTGATGCAGGAGATGAAGGTGGCATCCACTACTGAATCCTCAGCAGGATTGGCCAGGCAACAGTAGCATTCACCTCGCTCAAATGGTGCCTCTGGAAGAAGGCCAATATCTCCACCAAGACCAAAATTTGCCTCTTCTGAATGCTGATCCTGCCAATTCTCCTGTACAGATCAGAAATATGGGTTCTGCTAAGATCCGTGGTACAAGCCCTAGTCACCCCACACTTTGACTACTGTAATAGTTTATTACATGGAATATCCAAAAAGAATTTGAACCAACTTTAACACTAGAAGCCTCAAAAGGCATTTTACCTAGAAACCCCAAAGTGCGTCAATTGATGCATTATCATGACGACTGCGTTAAGCATGAAATGCAGATGTGAATCAATGTGAAGTTACTTATTTGTTAAATACGTGCAGTATGTGATGTCATTACATGACATCATCATGTGTTTATTGTTTGTAATGTCGGAGTACAATTGTAAACAGTGATTGAGATGTGCCACCCAGCGGGAACATGAATTTATACCTAGAAGCCCCAAAATACGTCAATTTACGCATCCAAGAAAATTGAGTGCGCCAATTGACGTACTTTGGGGCTTCTAGGTATAAATTCATTTTCCCACTAGGTGATGCATCTGTCATTAATTTTTGATGCACATTTGAACATCTTGACCTTGCTAACAAAGTCATGGAACATGACTGACATGGTTCTAGCAGTGGCGCTGGTATACAACTTCGAAGATGCATTTGCATCAATTGACGCACTTTGGGGCTTCTAGTGTTAAATGGCACAGAATGTGACAGCTGTAATCATCTGTAAGGCCCATTTAATAGACCACATTACACCCATTTTACACAAACTCCATTGGTTACCAGTAACAAGTAGAATAAAATATAAAACATTAATGATCACATTCAAACTAATGAATAACATAGCACCCTCATTCCTTGCAAACCTAATTAACCATCCAATAGACTCAAGATCCAGAAGACGATGTGCATGGAACACCCTTCTAGTCCCACTGACCTTCTGCAAAACAAAACAGACCACAAGCAACAGAGCATTCTCATACGTCACCCCCATATTCTGGAATGCTCTTCCAGACACATTGCAATCCATCAAAGACCTCCAAACATTCAAAAAGGAAATCAAAACACTACTATTCATCAAACACTATGGTAACAACTATGATAAAAATGGCATATATCCAAGCTAAAGCCACACATCTTGAACCCCTCACAAGGTGAAATTACTTTCAATCCTTTAATGCCTTCAATTTAAGCAAGACAAATGTAAAAACTGTAAACCTGACATATGTAAAAACCTGCAAATAGTTCCACGTATAAATAGTTGTGTTTAATGTTCCACCTTTGACATTGTTCCATGTAACCTGTTTGTTTATTGTAAACTACCTTTGATCTTGGGAAGGGGTGGTATAGAAAAACATTTCAAATAAATAAATAAAAATCTGACTTGAACAAACTCAGTCTTTCAAATGCGATGCCTGAGACATCTCTTTGTGACTGCCATCGAAACAAGACAATTCGGACAAGATGTGACCATCAACCCTCAGTCGAAGAACAAATTCAAAAATGCAGACTGCACTGGTTTGGCCATGTTCACAGAATGAACACCAGTCAGCTGCCATACAAACTCCTCTGACAAGAGCGACCTGTCCACTGGAGGGTTCAACGAGCAGCCCCAAAGAAAACATGGCTCAAACACATCGAGGAAGACCTAAGGAACCAACAACTAACCATCATTGAGGCCATAAATGTTGCCACTGATAGCCAAGGTTGGAAGTGTATTGTGAGCAACACACGGAATCCAGCGGCACCTACAGCAGCGTATTGGCTGAGAGCACAGCTTTCTCTCCAAATGCCAGCTAAGGATTAAAGAAGAAGATCAAGAAGTCTGTGAACAGATAGAAATTTGCAAGAAAAAAACCTTTACCTTTGTAGAAAGAACAAAGATGAAAAACAAAGTAATTTCTTTTCTCTTTTCATTTTTTTGTGTAACTGAAATGAGAGTCAGAAGCTGCAAAGATGTCTTACATATTCAGACATGGAAGGTGTGAAGCAAGAACTAAGGGAAGTTGGAGGTGGTCAAGAATGAAATGGAAAGTGTACAACTTGATCTGTTGGGTGTCAGCAAACTGAGATGGACTGGCATCGGTCACTTTGCATCTGATGATCACATGGTCTACTATGCTGGAAATGAAAGACAAAGAAGAAATGGTGTTACATTTATAATTAAGAAGAAACTTGCAAGAACTATAATGAAATACAATGCAATCAGTGAACGCTTTATTTCTATTCGCGTACAAGGAATGCCCATCAAAACAACTATAATTCAAGTATATGCCTCAACAAAAGCTGCAGATGAAGTTGATGAGTTCTATGAACAAGTACAAGCTAAAATTGACAGAACATGCAAACAGGCTATCCTGATTGTCATGGGGGACTGGAATGCAAAAGGTGGCAACAAAGAAGGCAAAGTGGTTGGAAAATATAGACTTGGCAACAGAAATGAAGCTGGAGAAAAACTGAAAGAATTCTGCAAGACCAACTATCTATTCATCTCAAACACCTTCCTCCAGCAACACAAACAGTGATGGTACACATGAACTTTACCCAATGAATTGTAAAAAAATCAAATTAACTACATCTGTGGGAGTCAACGATGGAAAAGCTCTATTACATCAACAAAGACAAAACCTGGAGCAGACTGTGGTACCGATCACCAACTATTATTATGCAAACTCAATCTAAAGTTGAAAAAGAGTAAGCCACTCATGAATGTAGCACAATATGACCTTGAGAATATACCACTGGAATTTGAAGACTGCCTGCAAAATCAATTTGCTGCTTTAGATACAAATGAGAAAGCTCCAGAAGAGTTATGGGATGACATCAAGAAGGTTGTTTTGGAAGAAAGTGTGAAGTCTCTACCAAAAGTAAAAAAGCAAAAACGGCCAAAATGGATGATCGAAAAAACTCAGAATATTGCCCAAACACGCAGAGAAAATAAAGCCAGAGGAGAAAGAGAGGCAGTTGCAGAACTCAACACAGATTTCCAACGTGCAGCAAGACAAGACAAGGAGAAGTACTATGACACATGCAAAGAAATAGAAGCAGAAACTATTAGAGGAAGAATAAGATTGACTTTCCTAAAGCTACGAGAGTTAAAGAAAAAATTCCAGCCTCAAATTGGAATGTTACAAGATGCTCAAGGATCCATGTTGAATGATGTTGAGAAGATCAAGAAAAGTTAGAAAGAATATGCAGAGTCATTATATGATAAAGATGAAGTGAACCAACAGCTGTTTCAGCCTGTACCTTATGATGAAGAACCATTGGTGATGAAAGAAGTTGAAGCAGCATTGAACAAACCACCTGGCACTGATGGCATTCCCATTGAAGTATTACAGCAATCGAATACAGCTGTTACCATACTTATAAGGCTATTCCAGCAAATTTGGAAGACAACATTAAGGTCAACTGACTGGAAAAGATCTGGGTTTATACAAATACTAAAGAAAAGTGATTCAATTGACTGTGGAAATTATCGCGCAATCGCTCTGATCCCACATGCCAGCAAGTTTTGACTCAAGATCATTCAGCAGAGACTACAGCCATACCTGGAACAAGAACTGCCTGAAGTGCAAGCAGGGTTCAAGAAAGGATGAGGAACGAGATACACCATCATGGATATGAGATGGATCCTTGAAAAGACTAAAGAATGCCAAAAAGCGTAGTTACTCACCTGTAACAGGTTCTCCAGGGACAGCAGGAATCAGTCCTCACATACAGGTGACGTCGGCACCGACAGAGCCCTTGTGCGGAGCAATTCTCCAGCTTTCAAAGAAAGCCTTTGGGATTGCAGCGCACATGCGCGGTCCCCTTCCCACCTAAGGGTGCCATCCTGCTCAGTCAAATGACATAGCTAAAAAGACGGAAAAATGAATAAAAATCAATAATAGGACTGCAACTCCATGGGAGGAGGGAGGGTCATGAGGACTGATTCCTGCTGTCCCTGGAGAATACCTCTTACAGGTGAGTAACTATGCTTTCTCCAGGAACAAGCAGGAAGTCAGTCCTCACATATGGGACTCCCTAGCTATAGGCTACCGAGAACCCCTAGCTGAAAAATGGCTCCCTCCAAAAGAGCCACAGCAGCTGTGATAGGAATTCAGTGGAGACATAACACCCCCGGTAGCCTGACACCAGAGGCCCGGAAGGTAGGAGTTGCCTAAGCCTCAAATAAGTTACGGAGTACCGCCTGGCCAAAAGCACTGTCCCATCGGGACTCTCTATCCAAGAGGTAATGGGCTTCAAAAGTCTGGCTTGAAGACCAGGTTGTGGCCCAGCAGATGTCTGCCAGCGGAACAGAGTGGAAGTGAGCCACAGATGCAGCCTTAGCCCTGACACAGTGGGCCGTGACTCGACCCTGCAATGGGAGGTCGGCTGCCCTGTATGCCCAGGCAATGCAGTCTGCTATCCAGGTGGATAACGTGTGCTTGGAGACAGGTAGCCCCAGTTTACTGGGGTCATAAGAGAGGAAGAGCTGAGTAGCCCTTCAATGTCCTCTCGTACGCGCCAGGTAGAAGGCTAAGGCCCTTTTACAATCAAGAGTATGCAGAACCGCCTCTGCCCGACTAGTATGCGGTTTGGGAAAGAATGTTGGAAGAACCACCTCTTGGTTGAGATGGAATGGAGAGACCACTTTTGAAAGGAACTTGGGATGGGTACGCAGGACCACCCTGTTCCTATAAAAACGTGTGTACGGTCTTTCTGACACAAGAGCTTGTAGTTCACTCACACGTCTGGCAGATGTGAGTGCCACTAGGAAGAGCACTTTCCAGTAGTAGAAGCGCAGATGGCAAGTGGACATCGGCTCAAAAGGAGGACGAGTAAGCTGTTCCAAGACCACATTCAAATTCCACTCGGTTGCCGGAGGACGAACTGGGGGTTTTAGTAGAAGTAGCCCTCTGAGGAATCTGGACACCAAGGGGTGAACTGAAAGAGGTTGTCTTCCACTGGAGAATGGTGTGCTGACAAAGCACTCAGGTGGACCCTGACAGAGTTAGACTTGAGGCCTAATTCTGAGAGGTGAAGCAGGTACTGCAACACCACTGGTACAAGACAAGAGAAAGGGTTTTCCTTGTGCTGGTTACACCACACCTCAAACCTACGCCACTTGAATGCATAGGTTTTCCTAGTGGACTGCTTTCTTGAGGCCAGTAGCACTTCTTCCACGTTCTTAGGCAGGAGGAGAGAAGCCAGCACTACCCTTTCAGGAGCCATGCCATCAGGTTGAGGGACCTGAGGTTGGGGTGTAAGATAGAGCCCTGCTCCTGGGACAGGATGTTGGGCTGCGTCCCCAGAGGAAGCAGGGTTTCCACTGCCAGCTGGAGGAGAAACGGAAACCAAGGTTGTCTTGGCCATCTGGGGGCTATCAAAATGACCGAGGCCTTGTCTCGAAGGATTTTGAATAGAGTTCGGGCCACCAGAGGCGTGGGAGGAAACGCATACAGGAAGCCCACTGACCAGGAGCTTAGAAAGGTATCTGCAGCCATCCTTTAGGGGTGTGGCTGTCTGGAGCAAAAGATGGGCAACTGATGATTCTGCGGACTGGCAAAGAGATCTATGGTCGGATGCCCCCAGCAATGGAAGATCTGCTGGGCTGCTTCCTGATTCAGTTGCCACTCGTGAGGTTGGAGAATTCTGCTTAGCTTGTCTGCTAGACAGTTCTCCTGACCTGGCAGGTAAACTGCTTTGAGAGACATACCCTGTCGAATTGCAAAGGAACAGAGGTCCAGTGTCTCTTGACACAGGATTCGGGACCCCGTCCCTCCCTGCTTGTTCAAATAGACATAGCCACCTGGTTGTCTGTTTGTACTAAGACAGACTGATGTGAGAGAACATGAGAGAAGGTTTGAAGAGCTAGGCATATCACCTGAAGCTCTAAGAGGTTGATTTGCTGTGTCTTCTCTTGAGGAGACCCCAACCCTTGAGTGCGTAAGTCCTGGCTATGGGCTCCCCAGCCCAGCAGAGATGCATCTGTCATCAGCACTCTTGTGTATGAGGGAGGCTGGAAAGACACTCCCTCGAGCAGGTTGGATGGCTGAAGCCAGCAGGTCAATGACCTCAGTAGTCATTTGGATACTCTGATCCTGTCTCAGAGTCTTCCTGTGGCTTGTGTCCACTGATCTCTGAGGCACCACTGAGCTGTTCTCATGTGGAGATGGGCGTTTGGGATCACATGAACCTTGGAGGCCATGTGTCCTAGAAGGCGTAGAAAGTGCCTTGCTGATATTTGAGACTTGTGGCTGATTTGGTGTACTCACTCCAGAAGCCTCTGTGCTCTGCCCTCTGCCAGGTAAGCCTTCACTTGAAGGGTGTCTAGCCTTGCCCCTATGAACTCTAAGTTTTGAATGGGTAGCAAAGTGGACTTTGCTAGATTTATGACAAAGCCTAGATGCTGCAGTATGTTGATAGTGCGAGCTGTGGCCTGTTGAGCTTCTTGAGGCGAATGGGCCTTGATGAGCCAGTCGTCCAGGTATGGGAAGACAAAAATTCCCTGGTTCCTGAAGAAGGCTGCCACTACCAACAGACATTTGGTAAACACTTTGGGGGTAGAGGCTAGGCCAAATGGAAGTACTCTGTACTGAAAATGGTTTCCTCACACTACAAATCTGAGATATTGTCTGTGGTCTGGATGTATGAGGATGTGCGTATCAGCATCCTTCAGGTCTAAAGAGCATAGCCAGTCTCCCTGATGGAGGTAAGGCAGCAATATTCCAAGGGAAAGCATCTTGAACTTTTCCCTCACCAGGAACCTGTTTAAGTTTTGCAGGTCGAGGATAGGCCTGAGGCCTCCTGTTCTCTTTGGTATCAGAAAATACCTGGAGTAAAAGCCTTGTCCTAGCAGGCTGTGGGGCATCGGCTCCACTGCCTGATCCTCTAGAAGACCTGCCAACTCCTGTAAGAGGAGGTTCCTGTGTAGAGGGGGTCTGAGAGGCTCTCCTGGAAAGTAGGAGGGAGGTACCTGGTTGAAGTGGAGCAAATAGCCCCTTTGGACTATTTGAAGGACCCAGGTATCCGTGGTGATTATTGGCCACCTGTGGGCATACAGGCTCAGCCTTCCTCCTGTGCAGGACCTCACCCCTGGTTGGAGAGAGACTATGCTTTGGCAATCAAAAATCCCCTCCCGGCTGGGTTGGAGTCGGGGCCGGAGGCTTGGGGGTCTTCTGTTGCCCCTGTTGGGGAGCCGGGGAGGCCTGGTGAGTGGGGTAGTTGCAGTAAGCAGCACCCTTCCTCGGGAAAAAGGGCTTTTTACACGAGCCCTTCTTTCTAGAAGGGGCAGAAGTCTTCTTGGAGAGTCTTGTCTGGGCCAAGCATTCAGTCTCGATTTCAACAGCCTTCTCAGTCATGGGTTTGCCAAAAATGTTGTCACCTTGGCAAGGGACATTGACCAACTTGTACTGAACCCATGGTTCCAGGTCTGATGACATTAGCCACGCTTGGTGTCAGGCACCGATGCCAGCTGTGGCTACACAGGGTGAAGCCTTGAAGTGTCGTAGGCTGCTTGAGACATAAACTTCGAGCCCTCCTGAGTCCCAGTGGACAAGATCTTGAAGCGCTGCAAGGGTTCCTTGGAGAGGCCAGCTGAAAACCTGGCAATCTCCTTTGCCAGGTCCTGTAAGTACAGGCCCATGTACAGCTGGTATGTTTGGACATGGCATGATAGCATTGAGCCCTGGTAGCACTTTCTGCCAAGGGCGTCCAGGTTCCGGGCCTCCCTGCCAGGGGGCACCAAGGAGTGTGTTTTTTGGCCGATTCCACAACCATGGAGTTGTGCGGCAGCTGTTCCTTTTGGAACCCAGGGCTCTTGGTTATGGTTATGGCTAAGGCATTTGATATATCACCCTTTTTACTTATGCATCAGAGCAGTTTACATGTATATACTAACAGGTACTTTTTATTCCCTTGTCCCCAAAGGGCTCACAATCTAAGTGTACCTAAGGCAATGGAGGGTTAAGTGGCTTTCCCAAGGCCACAAGGAGCGGCCATGGGACTAGAGGCCCCAGTCCCTCCAGCCTGAGGTTACTTGTCCCCATGCAGGAATTGAACCCCTGGCCCTCCAGCCTCAGGTAACCTGTCCCAACCACTGAGCCACTCCTCCCTCTTGTGGACACAATAGATGGAACCAACCTGCTTGCTGAGAACCGGCATTGAGGCCGGTGACTCCCACATGCGGAACATCAACCATTACAACATCGGAGGAACCGCTACCGTAAGGGCTTCCCGAGGGGAAAGTCATACTGAAGGGCTTTGAGCTCCTTGGCTTGAGGCTCCTCCTTGATGTCCGCCGAGAATGCCAAAGCCTTGGACATGTCCCTGATGAAGTCTGAAAACCGGGTATCCTCCAGGGGGGGATCTTCTCCGAGGCTCAGACCACGGCGAGTCCGATGGGAGACACTGGGTCCAGTGGGTGTCTGGGAACTCTTCATCCTCTGTTTCCCATGCTGAGTCCTCCAAGGAGGAATCGATGGGCCCCGGCCATGAGGGCTTCAATCTCAACTGCCCCGACGCTGAGGGCACTGGCGTTGATGACCTCGGTCCCAAACGGGAGGTCGAGGGAAATCTCAGCCGAGGATCGACTCAAGCTCGAAGAGTCTCGAGGATCGGCTCGGCCTCCGGGGTTGACTTGGACATCGAGGTCCTAGTGGTCAGGGCGGATGGACCGGTGAGACCTGCCATCAGTGCCTGCTGCTTCTCCATGAAGGAAGGCATGCTGCGCTCCAAGGCCATCATCCTGAAAGACTCCGCAGCCTCCAGCTCGGGTTCCGATGCCGTCGGGCCCGATGCCGGTTCTCCCGGAGTAGAGTCAATGAGGACAACAGCAGTTACCTTCCTCGGCATCTCCGACTCCGTGTGAGGTACTTTTGCAGGCCGCTCCGGTTCCAAGGACCTGGGGCGGTGGTCAGGACTCCACGACCTGGTCTGCGAGGGCCCAGGCCAATCAGAGGCATCCAATGACACTGCCCTCGCAGGTTTCTTCTTCCTCTGGTGTTCCTGCGAGGGAGACCCCCTCTCAGAAGACCCCCAACGATGCTCGGAGTCAGATAGCTCCCGAGACGTCAAGGCTTCTGAAGAGGTCCGGACCTGGGTAGATTCGGACTCGGAGAAAATCCTTTCACGCTGCTGCTGCCTACTTCTAAGTGCCTTAGAGGACATTTTGCCACATGGGCCACAGACCTTCGGGTCATGGCTCGGCCCGAGGCATCGGAGACAGCAGTCATGTGTGTCGGTGAGGGACATTAATTTCTTACACCGATCACACTTTTTAAACCCACTGGCAGCCATCGGGGGAAAAAGGGCCCCTGCGAGGTCAAACTACCGGGCTGCCAGTGAAAAAGAAAAAAAGAGCGCGCACGCTAGCCACTAAGGGCATAAACCGAAAAATACCGGTGTACCGAACCGAGGCGGGAAGGGGAACCTGTGTCAAACCGGGCCGAAGAAGAGAATCTTCAGGAGTTTTGATGCACTTTTTCCGCGAGGGAAGTTGGACTACGTCCATTGGGCTCTGCGGAAAAAGGGAGACTGAGCAATATGGCACCCTTGGGCAGGAAGGGGACCGCGCATGCGCAGTGCAATCCCAAAGGCTTTCTTTGAAAGCTGGGGAATTGCTCCGCACGAGGGTTCCATCGGTGCAGACATCACCCGTATGTGAGGACTGACTTCCTGCTTGTTCCTGGAGAAGGATATCTATATGAGTTTTATTGACTATAGAAAGAATTTTGACTGTGCAAACCATGAGAAACTCTGGGCCACATTAAGAAGCATGAGCATACTAGAACACCTGATAGTTCTCTTATACAACTTTTACATTGATCAAGAAGCAACAGTTCGAACGGAACAAGGAGAAACAGAATGGTTTAAAATTGGTAAAAGTGTATGCCAAGATTGCATACTTTCCCCCTACCTGTTTAATTTTTATGCAGAACAAATCATCAGAGAAGCAGAACTGTATGAAGACAACCGAGGTGTTAAGATTGGTGGAAGACTCAACAATGAGTCAACAATCAACTTTGTTATGCTGATGATACTACTTTATTGGCTGAAACATTTGCTTCTCAAGATCAAGAAACATAGTCTTTAAATGGGCCTGCACTTTAATGTAAAGAAGACAAAGATCCTGACAACTGGCAAAATCAATAAGTTCAGTGTTGATGGAGAAGAAATTAAAATAGTGTACAACTTTAACCTACCTGGATCAACTATCAATAAAGAAACAACAAGCAGTCAAGAAATCAGATGACACATTGCTCTTGGCAGAATGGCTATGAACGACCTAGACAAGATTCTCAAAAGCAGAGATGTCTCTCTCCATAGAAAGATTTGACTCATTCAAGCCATGGCATTTTCAAGAATGTCATATGAATGCGAAAGATGGACAGTGAAAAAGATAGACAGGAAGAAAATTGATAACTTTGAATTATGGTGCTGGAAAAGAATACTGTATATCCCATGGACTGTTCAAAGAACAAACCAGTCAGTACTAGAGGAGATCAAATCTAAGCTTTCTTTAGAAGCTCAGATGACAAGACTTCGATTTTCATACTTTTAACACATCATGCGAAGAGAGAGATCATTAGAGAAAGACATCATGCTTGGCAAGGTAGAAGGTCAACGCAAAAGAGGAAGGCCAGCATTGAGATGGACTGATACAATAACAGCAACTATGAGTGCCACTCTGTCAAAAATGAGCTGCCTGACTGAAGACCGAACACAGTTTAGGACAACTATACAGAGGGTCGCCATGAGTCAACGCCGACTTGATGGCACTTAACAACAATGACCCTAATTCAGCACAGTAGCCAAGCAGAATTATAAGAGGTCAAAACAAGTAATGAATAGGCAAGGAAAATGTATATCAAAAAACAGCTAAAAGTAAAAAGTTAGAAAAGCTTATCTGTGCAAATTCTCTTGAAGCTATAAGGATCAGTTTGACATACTAAACCAGATAAAGTTAGAACAGATCAATGACTGCCCTAACTTATCAGGTTTGTGCTGTCTGTTCAGTGGCTGAATATCACCAGTAACCGGATAGTCAATGTTCTGTTCTATGAAACCAAATATTCAGTACCTGATGCCAGATGTGTTCTGGGCCCTAAAATATCCAGTTGTAATTAAAACAGCAGTGATCAGGCACTTGAAAAGCACTGATCACCACTGCTGAATATCGTCCCCATTATTTTTAAGCAACTGGCAAACAGAAACACAAATTTAAAACGCATAAAATGTTAAACAGCCCAAACACGTACAATATTTCAAAATAACAGATTCATAAAATAAAATATAACAATTAAAAGTAATAATACTGAAAAATTAATCTCTCTTTCCCCTCCCACCCTTGACCTACATACTTCTTTCCCTATGTACAACAGCATTCATCTTCCAGCCTAATTAAACCCTCTCCCATACCATTTGCAACAGCGTTCTCTTCTCCTTCCTCCCTGCTAACCCAGGCTGCCAGCATCTTCCTTTCTCTGCCTCCCACCCAGGTGACCAACATCCCTCTCTCCATCTCCGCATTCCCTTTATGCTCTCCCCACTCTTCCTTTGCTCTTTCCTTGTATGCCTCCAACGATACCTTCCCACAATCTCCCTGCTTCCTCATTCTTTCTACCTGCATACACTCTCTCCTTCCCTGTACTCTCTCTCTCCTTACCACCACATTCTCCCCCTGCCTGGCACCCAGCAGAGCAGACAACAATCAGGAGCCTGAGAAGAGGTACTGAGGAATGGGTTGGGTCAGATTTTAATTGGAGGCACCCATAGGTAACAGGAAGCAGTTTCCCAGAAACCACCAAACAGGGTTTCTGCCTCCCTGATCATCTAAGCCCAAACCATCCCATCTCCCAAGGTGATCTTTCACCTCTTATGCTGTCCAGTTGAGCAACCATCCTCACTGCAGCAGTAGCAAAACGTTGAGTTAAAATCTTATGTACAATCATTGTGCTTAATACCTCCAAATCTTCCCTCAGCCCTCTACCACAGCTGTGGTTCCGTACCTCTCCTGGCATGTTTTAAGCATAGAGTAGAGCAGCTGTGGATGGCACAGGTCCTCCAAGTGCAGCTGTCATGCTCAACCTCTTCTGGGTCCCACCTCCATTGCAAATATCCTGTGGGAGAAGGCAAGACCAAGGAGAGGATGAGTGCATGCTTGTAGGCTGAGGTCCAGTGCAATTCATAGATACACTGCTCTATGCTTAAGCAGGCCTGGGCAGAGATAATATCAATGGCAGGAGATGGGGGAAGGAGCTGGTCGTGAGCACAGTTCACAAATGCATGAGAGGAGTGGGCCTTTACGTGTACCATACACTCAATGCATAGGTATATCTGCATCCAGGCATGGAGCATAACATAATTTTCGAAATGCCATACTGGGTCAGACCAAGGTCCATCAAGCCCAGTATCCTGTTTCCAACATTGGCCAATCCAGGTCACAAGTACCTAGTTGGTTCACAAAAAGGCACACAGGTTCCACATAGCTCGCCCCAGGGTAAGCAGTGGATTTCCCAGGCCCTCTTTAATAATGGTTTAAGGACCTTTCTTCCAGGAATTTGTGCAAACCTCTTTTAAACCCAGCTACACTACCAGTTTTTACCACATCCTTCAGTAATGAATTCCAGAGTTTGATTACGCATTGAGTAAAAAAATACTTTTTCTTATTAGTTTTAAATGGGTTACATTGTAGTTTTGTTTACTCATTCCACTCCATTCATTAATTTATAGACCTCATTAATATGCCTCCTCGGCCATCTCTTTTCCAAGTTGAAGAGCCCTAACCTTTTAAGCCTCCCCTCCTAGGGGTATCGTTCCATCCCCTTTACCATTTTGTTGGCTCTCTTCTGCACCTTTTCTAATTCTGCCATATCCCTTCTAGGATACAGAGACCAGAATTGCACACAATATTCAAGGTGCGGTCGCACAATGTAACGATACAGAGGCATTATAATATCCTTGGTTTTATTTTCCATTCCTTTCCTTATGATTCCTAGCATGAAGGACCTGGTCTAAGGCTTTCTGAAAATTGAGATACACTATATCAACTGGCTCACCGTTATCTACCTGTTTATTCACATCTTCAAAAAAATATAACAGATTAGTAAGATAAGACCTTCCTTGGCTAAATCCATGTTGACTTTCTCACATTAAACCATGACTATCTACATATTCAGTAAGTTTGTTCTTAATAATGGTTTCTACCATTTTGCCCAGTTATTGCAAACCACCTAGACTGCTTGCACTGTTGTGGTGTATCAAATAAAATTAATCATAACCATAACCATATTGACGTCAGGCTCACCGGTCTATAGTTTCATGGCTCACTCCTGAAATCCCTTTTAAAAATTGGCGTTACATAAGCCATTCAACATTTTTCAGGTACTACAGATGATTCTAAATTTACTAATAGTAGGCCTGCAATCTCATATTTCAGTTCTTTCAATACCCTTGGATGTATACCATCTGGTCCAGGTCATTTGCTACTCTTCAGTTTGTCAAATAGTTGTAGCGATATTTCTTTCAATTCTTCTGATGCTTTATCTTTAAATACCATTTCAAGTATGGGTAACTTCCCTACATGGGGTAGAGGAGTGGCCTAGTGGTTGGGGCAAGGTGCTTCAGGCCAGAAGGTCGGGGGTTCAAATCCCACTAGAGGACAGCAACCTTGGGCTGGAAGGACTGGGGTTTCTAGTTCCACAGGTGTTCCTTGTGGTCTTGGGCAAGCCACTTAACCCTCCATAGCCCATGTTCCCTGTAAAATAGTTATCTCCAAGTTATAATACCCTGTTCAATGTAATTTCAGTTTGTTCAATGTAAACTGCACTGATGCAGAATAGCACGGTATATAAGAGAATGTAAATAAATAAATCTTCTTCAGTAAAGACTGAAGTAAAGAATTCATTCTGTCTCTCTGCTATAGCTCTGTCCCCTCTTAGTGCCTCTTTTATCCCTCTATCATTTAATGGTCCCATCAACTCTCTCACAGGTTTTTTGCTATGAATGTACTTGAAAAAGTTTTTAATATGCATTTTTGCTTGCACGGCAAGGTTTTTTTTTCAAATTCTCTCTTTGCCTGCCTCATCAATGTCTTGCATCTAACTTGCCAATGCTTATGTTGATTCCAGTTTTCATCATTTGGCTCCTTTTTCCTTTTCCTGAAAAATACTTTTTTGGCTACAAGAGCCTCTCTGACCTCACCTCTAAACCATGCTAGCAGTTTTTTGGACTTCCTTCCACTTTTCTTAAAGTGTGGAATACAACTGGTCTGGGCTTCCAAGATAATACTTTTACAGAATGCCCATGCTTGATGTAAATCTTTAGCCTTTGCAGATGCTCCTTTATTTTTTCTTAACTATTTTCCTCAATTTATCATAATCTCCCTTTTGAAAGTTAAAAGGCAGTATTGTGGATTTCCTTGCCATCCTTCCTCCATTTATTAAATCAAATACAATCATGCTATGATCACTATTGCCAAGTGGCCCCAACACCCTTCTCTTGCATCATATCCTGTGTTCCACTAAGGGCTAGGTCCAAATTAGTTTCCCCTCTTGTAGGTTCATAAACCAGCTGCTCCAAGACACAATCATTTATTAAATCTCCTTAGCATGTTCTGCTCTGACGCTGACACAATTGATACCAGGGCAAATGAAATCACTGATTATTATTACTGTGTTGTAACTTTTGTTAGCTTCCCTGATTTCTTTTAGCATTTCTTCATCCATTTGTTCATTCTGGACAGGTAGTCGGTAGTACACTCACACTGCCATTGTCTTCCCCTTTTTACCTTGAATTTCTATCCATAGAGATTCTAGAGTGTATTTTGTTTCCTGTAAAACTGTAATCCTGTGTGACAAAATACCCTGTCTAGCACAGAGGGCAACTCCTCTACCAATTTGATCTATTCTATCATTGCGATATAGTGTCCCATTGGTTGTCCTCCTTCCATCAGGTCTCCGAGATACCAATCATATCTAACCTCTCATTTAGTTCAATATAGTCTAACTCTCCCATCTTATTTTTTAGACTTCTAGCATTTGCATACAGGCATTTTAAAGGTTGTATCTTATTCATATTAATCTGATTATCAGGAGACAGGGGTGATTTGGAATCTTTCAGCTCTGTCTGCTCTCTACTTAAGGACATCTGGGTTACTTTTATCTTAGAACCTCTCTGTCAGGATGCTCTTTTGCTAGTATCTTTCAAGGATACATCCTTCCAAACCATGCATTCTTGGGCAACTGTCGCCTTTCCCCTATTATCAAGTCTAAAAGCTGCTCTCACTCCTGCAGCCGGGTTCTATCCCAGTTAAGGTGGAGCCCATCCTTTCGGAAAGGGCCATCCTTTCCCCAGAATGTTGCCTAGTCCCTAACAAATACAAAAACCTTTTTCCATGCACCATCATCTCATCCACTCATTGAGATGCCAGAGCTCTGCCTGTCTTTTGGGTCCTGCACATGGAATGGGAAGCATTTCAGAGAATACTACTCTGGAAGTTCTGGATTTCAACTTCCTACCTAAAAGCCTGAATTTGACCTCCATAACTTCCCTCCCACACTTTCCTATGTCATTAGTACCAACATGTACCAAGACATCAGGCTCCTCCCCAGCGCTATCTAAAACCTTGCCTAGGTGGCACGCGAGGTCCGCTAACTTTGCACCAGGCAGGCAAGTTACCAGGAAGTCCTCACATCCACCAGTCACCCAGCTATCTACATGCCTAATGATCGAATCACCAACTATAATAGCTGTCCTAAATCTTCCCTAATGGGCACATGGCCCAAGAGAAACCTCCTTGGTGCGAGAGGGTTATACATCACCTAGAGGACAGATCTTAGCTACAGGATTATTTCCTGCCATACCAGGGTGATGTTGTCTTTTTACATGATCTCTCTCCACCATGGCAACAGGGAGGCTGCCAGACTGGAGGTGGGACTTCAGTACTTTGTCCCTGTAGGACTTGTCTATATACCTCTCTATCTTCCTTATGTACTCCAAGTCTGCTACTCTAGCCGCCAGAGATCGGACTCGTTCCCTGAGAGCAAAGAGCTCCTTGCACCTAGTGCAACTGGGAGAAAATCATACATGCAACACTCAATGCAAAAGACTGGATAGCCCCCAACTCGCTGCTGAATTGCTGTCTGCATCTTAGTTTTAAGGTTTTGTTTAGCAATTTAAGTTGTTTACTTATTTAAGTTTTCTGGGGATACTTGTACTAATATAACTATACCGAATACGTTTAATGGACTTTGTCCACCTCAAGATTAATTAATTTCAGGTCCTTAATTAATCTATTCCTGATAAGGATAACCAGCTGAACTGGAAAGTGAATTTGATCACCTCCTTCCTTTGAGTAGGTTTAAGAGCCTATAATACTAAGATTATCCCTGGGGTGGATGAGTATAGATCAGCATAGAAAATAAAAGAGTAAATAGTTTCTGAGTAGAAAAAATGTTTCTAGAGAGCTTTTATTTAAATCAAATCAACATATAGTTTATTTAAAGCTGGCTTGCTACACAGTCCCGTGACCTACTCAGAGACTATTTACTCTATTTCACTTTGTATGCTAAGCTATACGTTAATTTGATTTAAATAAAAAGCTCTCTAGAAACAATTTCTTTCTACTCAGAGACTATTTACTCTCTTTTACTTTCTATGCTGAACTATACTCTGATTTGATTTAAATGAAAAGCTCTCTGGTGGTATTAAGACTCAGCTTTAACCCAACAAATTCCTTTTTACCCATGATTTAGAGTATTCCTAGAAGATAAATACTTACAAGTACATATCTTTTTCCAGCTGTAGCAGGTCCCTTTTGGTAGTCCTTCAAGACCCACTTAAAAAATGCTAAAAAGAATTGAATAAAATGACAGGTCCCTGTGGCACACCACTGGTAATGTTCTCCTCAGAGTGAGCTTAGTTTACCTATACCCTTTGTTGCTTCCCACTCAACCAGTTTCTAACCCAGTCGATCACATTAGGGTCCATCCTTTAGGCACTCTATTTACAAGTCACCTGTGTAGAACAGTGTCAAAGACTTTACTGAAATCTAAGTACACCAAATCTACTGTTCTTCCCTTCATCCAAATCTGTTCACCCAGTCAAAGAAATTAATTAGATTTGTCTGACAAGATCTGCTTCTAGTAAAACCATGCTGCCTCTGATCTTGTAATCCTCACTAACAGTATTTCCATTAATTTGCTCTCCACAGATGTCAGATTAACCAGTCTGTATTTTCCAGCTTCATCCTTATTTCAGCTTTTATGTAGAGGGACCACATGTACCCTTCTCCAGTCCTCTAGGACCACTCTCGACTCTAAAGAGGTATTGAAAAGGTCAGTCAGGGGAGCCACCAGAACTTTTCTAAGTACCTTCAATACTCTTGTATGTGTCCCATATGGATCCATCACTTTGTCAATGTTTAGTACAGCTAGCTCCTCATAAGAACATAAGAACATAAGATATGCCATATTGGGTCAGACCAAGGTCCATTGAGCCCAGTATCCTGTTTCCAACGGTGGCCAATCTAGGTCATACGTACCTAGCAGTTTCCCCAAAAGACACAGGTTCCACAATGCTTGTATTGGGTCAAGCAGTGATATCCTGGGTCCCTTTTTAATAATGGTTTAGGAACCTTTCCTCCAGAAACTTGTCCAAACCTTTTTTAAACCCAGCTACACTAACAGCTTTTACTACATCCTCCGGTAACAAATTCCAGAGTTTGATAGCACGTTGAGTGAAAAAATATTTTCTCTTATTAGTCTTAAATAGTTTACCCTGTAGCTTCATTGCATGTCCCCTAGTCTTCCTATATTCTGATAATGTAAACAATCGATCTACGTTTACCCGTTCCACTCCGTTCATTAACTTATAGACTTCTATCATATCTCCCGTCAGCCATCTCTTTTCCAGGTTAAAGAGCCCTAACCTTTTTAGCCTTACTTCATAGGGGTATCCTTCAATCCCCTTTACCATTTTGGTGGCTCTTCTCTGAACCTTTTCTAATAATGCTATATCCTTTTTAAGATACGGCGACCAGAATTGCACACAATATTAAAGGTGCGGTCGCACCATGGAACGATACCAAGGCATTATAATATCCTTTGTTTATTTTCCATTTCTTTCCTTATGATACCTAGCATTCTATTTGCTCTCTTGGCCACCGCTGCACACTGGGCAGAGGGTTTTAACATGTTATCCACAATGACGCCTAAATCATTTTCCTGGGTGGTAGTTCCTAATGTGGAACCTTGCATCGTGTAACCATAGTTTGGGTTGTTCTTCCCTAGGTGCATAACTTTGCACTTGTCCACATTAAATTTCATCTGCCATTTCGATGCCCAGTCTTCCAATTCATCAAGATCCTCTTGTAAATTTCCACAATCCTCATAGGTTTTAACAACTTTAAATAGTTTTGTGTCATCTGGAAATTTGATAACCTCACTCGTTATTCCCTTTTCCAGGTCATTTATGAATATGTCAAAAAGCAGCGGACCCAGCACAGATCCCTGCGGTACACCACTATTCACCTTTCTCCATTGGGAAAACTGGCCATTTACCCCTACCCTCTGCTTTCCATCTTTTAACCAGTTCCTGATCCACAATATTACACTGCCTCCTATTCCATGACTCTAGTTTTGCCAAAAGTGTCTGAGGGACTTTGTCAAAGGCTTTCTCAAAGTCCAAATATACTATATCAACCGACTCACCTTTGTCTACCTGTTTATTCACACCTTCAAAAAAAATAACAGATTAGTAAGACAAGATCTTCCTTGTCTAAAGCCATGTTGGTTGTCTCCCATTAGGCCATGACTATCTACATGCTGAGTAATTTTGTTCTTTATGATGGTTTCTACCATTTTTTACTGGTACTGACATCAGGCTCACCGGTCTGTAGTTTCCCCAATCACCCCTGGAACCCTTTTTAAAATTGGTGTTACATTGGCCATTCTCCAATTTTCAGGTATTACAGATGATTTTAATGATAGTTCACAGATTACTAATAGCAGGTCTGCAATCTCATATTTCAGTTCCTTCAACACCCTTGGATGTATACCATCATGTCCAGGTGATTTGCTACGCTTCAGTTTATCAAATAGTTTTAATACATCTTCCCGGTATAGCGATATTTCTTTCAATTCTTCTGCAGTATCACCTTTAAATACCACTTCAGTCATAGGTAACATCCCTACATCTTCCTCAGTAAAGACCGAAGCAACAAAATCATTCAGTCTCTCTGCTAAAGCCTTGTCCCCTCTTACTGCCCCTATTACCCCTCTATCATCTAATGGACCTACTGACTTTCTAACAGATTTTTTGCTACAAATGTAGTTGAAAAAGTCTTTATTATGTGTTTTTGCTTCCACAGCAAGTTTCTTCTCAAATTCTCTCTTTGCCTGCATTATCAATGCCTTGCATTTAACTTGCTAGTGCTTGTGCTGTTTCCAGTTTTTGTCATTTGGCTCTTTTTTCCATTTCCTGAAAGATGTTTTTTTGGCATCAACAGCCTCTCTGACCTCACCTTTAAACCATGCTGGCAGTTTTTTGGACGTCCTTCCGTTTTTCTTAAAGCATGGAATACAGCTGGTCTGGGCTTCCAAGATAGCATTTTTAAAGAACACCCAAGCTTGATGTAAGTCCTCATGAAAATCGTGTGGAGACCAATTCTGATCGTGGCACATCTGGGCCTTCTGGATGGCAAAACATATCTGATTCTGCAACCGCGGGAACTAGACATTCCTGTGGCTGCAGAATCAGGCACTTGGACAGCTCAGTGTGCCCCTGATTCTGCCACGGGAGATGTCCATTGTGCTACCCAGCCAGCCTGTCCTATGCTCCTGCTGGTGTGCCAGTGTGATGGCGTTCCATCGCCATGGCACCAGGACACCAAACAGGAGTGTCAAAGGCCCAAACCCCAGTTGATCGTTGTTTCACTTCTGCATGACCCTCAGCGGGGTCTGCAAGGGCTGGGATCGGGCAGGGGGCCTTACCTTCTGCGGCTCCTTGACTTGTGTGGGGACTGTTAAGCCCGATCACTGGTGTTGATGGGACTTATTACACCTCTATGGTGGAATAAGTCCCATGTCCATCTTTGCACAGCCAGATGTACAGGACCAGAAGCAGAAAAGGCTCTGTATGTCCAACTTATGTGGCCTGCCCCTGCTCCGCCCACTCTCTGCTTCCAGTCATGCCCCTCCCACCCATGTCCAGTGCTCCCCGCACAATGCCGTTGTACATGCAGGGAGCCAGGGACTCTGAATACAGTGAGTGGAGGAGTGGCCTAGTGGTTGGGGCAAGGTACTTCATGCCGGAAGGTCGGGGGTTCAAATCCCACTAGAGGACAGCAACCTTGGGCCGGAAGGACTGGGGCTTCTAGTCCCACAGGTGCTCCTTGTGGTCTTGGGCAAGCCACTTAACCCTCCATAGCCCATGTTCCCTGTAAAATAGTTATCTCCAAGTCATAATGCCCTGTTCAATGTAATTTCAGTTTGTTCAATGTAAACCGCACTGATGCAGAATAGCGCGGTATATAAGAGAATGTAAATAAATAAATAAATAAAATAAATAAAGTGCAAGCAAATAGCGGGAGTTGTACGTCCAAACCAGACATACATTCCCGCTATTCACTGTTCAGAATGACCCCCTTAAAGTCTGCTTCGCTTCTGTTCCTATTTGTGGATATTTTCTAAGCTCCTACTCCTGGCCTTTCATCTGTGAACACTGAATAGAAATATTTGTAAAAGAATTCCATTTTATCTTCATGAGCTTCTACATATTCCTTCCCTTCACCTTTGAGTTTGATAAGACCACTTTTGCATTTCCACCTCTCACTAACATATCTGAAAAATGTTTTGTTCCTCCATTTTACTGCATTGGCTATTTTTTCTTCCATTTATATCTTTGCTTTCCTGACTACTTTCCTAGCTTCTCTTAGCTTTTCTAAATATTGATGCATGTCTTCCTTTTTCTGCATCTCTTGTATTTTATAAAAGCTATCTCTTTTTCCTCACATTTTCAGCTACTTCTTTCGAGAACCATAGTGTCATCCTTTTCCTTTTACATTTATTTACTTTCCTAACTAAAAGGTTTGTTGCCCTTAAAATATTTCCTTTCAGTTTTGATCACTGCTTTTCTACATCCCTCAGCTGGTCCCATTCCTTGATGTATTGTCCCATCTTGATAAAGTTAACTGTCCTAAAGTCTAAGACCCTCACATTTGAAAGAACTATCTGTCCTTGTCCTAATATGAACCACACCATCTGGTGATCACTGGATATGAGATGATCACCCACTATAACATCAGAGATACTATCCCCAATTGTTAGCACCAGGTCCATTATGGCACCCTTCCATGTGGGATCCATTACTAGTTGCCATTGATTAACCAAAGGTACCAAATCAGTGCAGACAGAAGATATGAGGGTAATAAACCAAGTTATTCACAAACCGTTACAGAATCGAATCAAGCAGAAATCTATTCGGAATGCCGACTTGCTCTATTACCCTTATATCTTCTGTCTGCACTGATGTGGTACTGTTTATGGTTGATAACATTTCAGTCTATATTGGTTTTAGCTGTCAGTAATTAATGTATACAATTTTTATGTCACATTTTTAATTTTTTATCATTACCTCATTTTAAATGGACTGTTCATGTTTTAGTTGTTCAGGATGGCATATATGTTTTTAAGTTTTTTAAGTTTCCTAAGTCTTTTATGTTCTAATGATTATTTTATTTCATGTTTTATGAATTATTGTATATTTTTAACTTCAGTTTATTTATATTTAATGTTCTTACAGTGCCTTATAACCCCCGAGGAAGACAGTGCCAAAACACGGCCTTGTTGGGTTAGGCTTTTTGTACCTCAGGATTGAGACTAACATTAAATAAAGGAATCCACTTGAAAAAAAACACACTCTGGACTGATTTGTGCATCATTTATGTGGTAGTTGGCTTTGTCATTGGCCTCCAGCAACCCCTATGACATACACACACACAGCCCCCAATGCCTCCCATGGCAAACACAAATACACAATGCACACGTCTAAGCTCGCATCCTAACACTGCAGCTCACATCCTAACTGGCACCTCTAGAGGAGATCATATCACCCCCCTTCTGAATCAACTTCACTGGCTACCCATCATTTCCCACATTAAATTTAAGGCTATTTTGTTCATTTTTAAAATATTACAAGACTCTACTGCAGGCATACTTAAATTATCACAATTGAATCAAATAATAGACCCAGAAGACTATCCAACAGTTTTACTTTATATATTCCTAAAGATTATATAAAAGCCAAGCAAGTCACTTCAAGAAATGCTATTTCATTAGCTGCTCCTTCCCTCTGGAATTTACTCCCCGATCATCTCAGAACCATCACTGATGCTAAGGATTTTAAGACAAATCTGAAAACAACACTCTACTCTGAACACTTTGGTGACATCACATGATTATTTATTTTTATTTTACCTTTTTGTTATTTTACCTTTTTATTTTCCTTTTTATGTTCTTATATTTAGGCTTTATAAATAAGTTAATTTAATATAATCCCTGTTTGTTCTTTCCCTTGTTTTTTGTAAGTTTTGAACTTCATTGTAAACCGCTTTGATTTTAGGATAAAGCGGTATATAAATCCTGTCGAATAAATAAATAAATAAAATAAGACAGATCAACCTCTGCCATAGACAAATGAAGCCTTTGGCAGAACGACAATAGGGCAGAGGTGAAGCACAATTTGTATTCAAACCAGGTATAAACCACTTATATAAGTACCAAGCACATATATTAACCTGTACTTAGGCTTACCAGATTTTTGAAGACCAAATCTGGGACACCTGCACAGGGCTGAGCAGGGATGGGTGGGGAAGGGTTCCTCCCTCTTTGGGAATCTTAGTTATTTTTATATTTTATATTTTATTTTCTAGTATTTAGCTCACACTTCTCCAGTAGTAGTTCAAGGCAAGTTGCAATCTGCATTTCCCTGTCCCCAGAGGGCTTACAATCTAAGTTTGTACCTGAGGCAATGGAGGGTTAAATGACTTGCCCAAGGCCACAAGGAGTGCCAGTGGGATTTGAATCCTGGTCACTTTGGTCAAAGGCTCTAACCATTAGGCTAGTCCTCTCTCTTCTTCATAGTTTGAGATGAATAGTCAAAGTAGCATTCATAATTTTTATAAAAAGACAGCAGCAACCCTGTTCAAGTTAAAGCGCACATACATACATATATGCTTAAACTTTTGTTTATACAGTACATATAGATAAATATTCTATATATTTCTGAAATTCCCCTCTTTTTTCAGAAAAAGTTAATTTTACATCTTGTCCTACCAGGATTGAGAAGACTGCATCAGAGTCGTATGCAGGAGAAGCCAAGTCCTTTGTCTCTGTCTCCACTGGAATCAGGGACAGGAGGTGGTTATACAGTAGTCTATGGAGTTGAGGACACTATTTCAGAATCAGGGGCATCTGGTAATCTTAACTGTACTTTAACAATCATATAGATTGTTATCACCTGCAATTTTACTGCTATATTAGTGGCAAACAAACCATCTCTGTTATGCTGAAACTGTTATATAGTTTGCAAACACATCATGATAAGTTTTCCCCAACTGTTCTATACACACTATACTACTGGGTGCTTCTACTTATCTCACAGTACAATATTATAACAGGGCTCGTAGATTGTGGAAGCACATATATATACAAGTATATACAAGTACTCACATTGACAAGGATATGCACACTTGTACATGAATCTATTGTAGGTGTGTTCAGGGGCAGGTTTTGCTGGAATGCAAGAGGAATCACAATTTAAAGTGTATTATATAGGAGGAGATACTAAGAAAGCACCAATTTTAGGCCTATTTTATAAAGATAGACAGACTCCTATACTCAGGGATGGCCCATCCATTGTGCTCGCACATGGCCCCGTGCCTGCCTGCCTGTCTTCAGAAGGAGCCGGGGAGGCCCGAGGCCCAAAGCCCAGCACACAGGCTCACCTCTGCAGAGCCGCAAGAAAGAACGGCGTTTTCCTTCTTTCCCACTGCACTGTTAAAGTTGACCCACCGGCGCACTGAGTATCGGAAGGTTAAATGGGGACATTTCCTGTCTTGTGTAAGACAAAAAATGCCCCCATTTAACCTTCCGATACTCAGTGCGCCGGCAGGTCAATTTTAACAGAGCCGTGGGAAAGAAGAAAAACTCCGTTCATTCTCACAGCTCTGCAGAGGTGAGTCAAGGTGCCGGGCTTCGGGCCTCTGGCTTCCCTTTGAAGATGGTCAGGCAGGCACAGGGCTCTTCCAGAGAGGGGGGCACTAGGACTGGAAATGGGTTGATTGGTTGATTTGGACTGGAAATGGGCTGATTGGGGATGTTAGGACTGGAAATGAGCTGATTAGGGGGGCTAGGACTGGAAATGGGCTGATTAAGGGTTAGCACTGGAAATGGGTTGATGGGCAGGCTAGGACTGGAAATGGGCTGATGGAGGGCTAACACTGGATATGGGATGATGGGGGGCTAGGACTGGAATGGGCTGATGGGGGGATAGGACTGGAAATAGGCTAGGACTGGAATGGGCTGATGGGGGGTTAGAATTGGAAATGAGCTGATGGGAGGAAAGGATAGGAGAGAGCTGTTGGACCTGGAAGAAAACTGGGGGCTAGGGCTACAAATGGGTTAATGGGGGGGGGGAGGAGAGAGCTGCTGTCCTTGGAAGAAGACTGGGGGCTTGGAGTTCAAATGGGCTGATTCAGGGGGAAGGGAGAATGGGACTGGAAGAGGGCGGATGCTGAGTGGGGGCTGGAACTAGAAGGGAGCTGATGTTGGAGGACTAGAAAAGGATGGGGCTGGTGAAAGTAAAACAAGAAGCTGGGGGAGTGAGGATGAAGAGGGAAAAATATATTTTGTATGGGAGGGAAGAAAAATCTACGATTGGCCGGGCATTGGGAGAGTAAATGGAGACTGAGGATTGAGAGGTAAAATTTGACTGGATGAAAAAGGAATAAAGAAAGAAATGGTGGAAAGACCAAAACGGGAAAGATCAGTATCTTAGAGCAGATGTAGAGAGAAAATGGAAAAAAACTAGAAGAGAGAAGAAAGGACAAATGGGCAGCAGACAAAGGAGAGATAGGAGAAGACACAAAGAAACCAGAAGAAAGCGATTGGAGCAATTGCAACTGAAAAATATAATCACCAAATAACTAAAGGTAGAACAATACTTTTTTATTTTGAAATTATTAACTGGAATATGTCAGCTCTGGGAAATGTGCATTGCTAACATCTTTGCATTTTGTTTAGTTACAAATGAATTTATAGTTTTATTTCTCCAGTGTTGTTGTACATTCCAAGTTTGGATTTTGTTTTATTTTATTTTTTTATTTAGACAGTTTTTGTATACCGCCTTATCCTTCAATCAAAGCGGTCACAACACAATTGGGGGATACATTTAACAAGCAGGGATATGAGACACATACACTAATACTTACAGGGAACATGGGCTATGGAGGGTTAAGTGGCTTGCCCAAGACCACAAGGAGCATCTGTGGGACTAGAAACCGCAGTCCTTCCGGCCCAAGGTTGCTGTCCTCTAGTGGGATTTGAACCCCCGACCTTCCGGCCTGAAGTACCTTGCCCCAACCACTAGGCTACTCCTCCCTCTGTACCTGTAACATGTGTTCTCCAGGAGCAGCAGGAATCAGTCCTCACAACCCTCCCTCCTCCCCTGGGAGTTGCAGTTGTACATAGTTTATTTTACTTTTTTGTGTGCTGTTTTTTAGCTATGTCATTTGACTGAGCAAGATGGCACCTTTAGGCGGGAAGGGGACCGCACATGCGTGCAGTATTCCCAAAGGCTTTCATAGAAAGCTGGGGAAATGCTCCGCAGGGGCTCTATCGACGTCGATGTCACCCATATGTGAGGACTGATTCCTGCTGCTCCTGGAGAACACCTGTTACCTTTCTCCAGGACCAAGCAGGAAGTCAGTCCTCACATATGGGTGACTCCCTAGCTCTGGGCTACCAAGGAACCCAGGCTGAACAAGAGAACTCCCTCTAGTCCCAGCATCAAAGAAAGGCTTTTCACTGAAAGAACCCCCACCGGTAGCCCAACGGAGGGCTGGAGGGCAGGAGCTGCCTAAACCTCAAAGAGATTCCTGAGTACTGCCTGGCCAAAAGCAATGTCCCTACGGGACTCCCTCTCCAGGCAGGAATGAGCTGCAAAAGTCTGGCTTGAGGACCAAGTTGCATCCCTGCAGATGTCTGCCAACGGTACAGAGCGGAGATGAGCTACTGAGGCAGCCATTGCCCTGACACGATGGGCCGTGGCCCGACCCTGCAATGTAAGCCCAGGTGATACAGTCAGCCACCCATGTGGACAAGGTACGCTTGGACACAGCTAACCCCAAATTATTAGGGTCAAAAGAGATGAAGAGCTGAGTAGCCCTTCTATGTCCTTGCGTACGGTCAAGGTAGAAGGATAAGGCCCTCCTACATTCCAGGGTATGCAGGACCGCTTCAGCCTGGCTTGCATGAGGCCTAGGGAAGAATGTTGGAAGAACCACCTCCTGGTTGAGGTGGAAAGAGGAGACAACTTTAGGGAGGAACTTTGGATGAATCCTAAGGACTACCCTGTTCCTATAGAAGCGGGTGTAAGGCCTGTCACAGACTAGGACCTGAAGCTCACTCACCCATCTGGCCGAGGTTAAGGCTACTAGGAAGAGTGTCTTCCAGGAAAGGAAGCGGAGAGGACAAGTAGCCATTGGCTCAAAAGGTGGGCGAGTCCATTGCTGCAAGACCACATTCAACTCCCACTCAGGGGCTGGAGGACGGACAGGAGGTTTGAGCAAGAGCAAACGTCTGAGAAAGCGGGTGAACCAATAGAGTGTCCTTCCACCAGTGAGTGGTGAACAGCTAGAGCTGAGAGGTGGACCCGAACAGAATTGGACTTAAGGCCATGGTTGGATAAGTGCAGCAGATACTGAAGCACCACTGGTACAGCACAGGATAAAGGATCCTCTGTACCCAACTGACACCAAACAGAAAACCTCTTCCACTTCAGGGCATAGGTTTTTCTAGTGGACTGCTTCCTAGAGGCCAGGACGACCTCTTCAATTTCATGAGGTAGGCCCCAAGAAGCCAAAACTACCCTTGCAGCTTCCAGGCCATCAAATTGAGAGATTTGAGATTGGGGTGCAGAAGAGACCCCTGGTCTTGAGACAGAAGGTTGGGCTGCAACCCTAGAGGTAGTGGAGTGTCCACTGCTAGCTGAAGCAGAAGTGGGAACCAAGGTTGTCTCGGACACCTGGGGGCTACCAGAAGGACCGAGGCCTGGTCCTTTAGAATCTTGAACAGGGTTCGGGCCACCAGAGGCGTGGGAGGAAACGCATACAGGAGGCCTTGGGACCAGGAAATCAGAAAAGCATCTGCTGCTAGAGGATGCGGTTACCTGGAGCAAAACCTGGGCAGCTGTCTGTTCAGGGAACTGGCAAAGAGATCTATGGATGGAAGTCCCCATCTCAGGAAGATCTTCTGAACTACCAAGGGATGGAAATTTTGAATTTATTAAACAAGCAACAAAAGACATACCAAAAAGCAAAAACAAAAACAATAACAAGCACCCCAGCCAAATCCCACACCCCCCCCAAAACCCCCACCCCCCGACATAGCACAAAACACGTATCTCCACCCCCCCGTGACCCACCTCCCCACCACCAAACCCAACAACCAGCACACGTGCCCCTTCCCCCCGACATCATCAACCCGCAATAGTTCAGCATGTCCAATGTCTGTCCCAACCCCCCAACAGCAACCCGCAGCAGTCCAACAGAAATGCAATGTCCATCCCAACCCCCCCCCCAACCACCCACAACAATCCCAGCACAGTCCAATGTCCCAAATGTCCATCAGGGCTGCCAAGCCCTCACTCACACCCACAAAAACAAAACGCATTCCCCCTTTCCCACCCCCGTCCCCACAAAGGAGCAACATCTCCTCCGCCCCCACCCCAATCCCTACCCCACCCCCACCCTCCCCATAAATAAAGAAAACCCCCACCCCCCTAAACAGAAACATACAGGCATGTGCCGTCCCCAACGAAAACCCACCAGAAACAAAACCATAATACAAATCAATAAATGAACACAAAAACCCAACCCTATCGGCCGAAACAGCGGAGCGGGATGCGCAGAAACACAAAAACAAAAACAAAAACAAAACAAACACACACCTGCTCCAGGGAGGAAAACGAAAACAAACATCCCCCATGGAGAGAGAGGGAGAGCGGACAAGTGGCCAACAACCCCCCCAGCCCTAGTGCAAACCCCCCTCCCCCCCACCGGAAGGAAAGCAACCCCAGATCCCTAAACCTAGGAAGAAACCCCAGGGACTAAACCCCCCCCCCCTCCTGTCTCACCTCCCTCCTCCACCCGGGAGACAAAAACAAAACCCCTAACCTCTAACAGGGAGGAAAAACCCCAGGGAACCCCTCCCCCTCATGGGGGGCGGAGGGTGAGGTGACGCCACAGACGCTCCCAACGATGGACCTCCACCACCCGCCTTTCGCGTTGCGCCATGCTGGACACTTCCTCCAGAATGTCCCGCACCACCTCGTCGAGGGGCAGGACCAACCCCCGGGTCGAGACATGACAGCACGCTTGCCACAGGTGGTAGCGCACTACAGCCGTGACTAGGTAGAGGGTCCCGGAGTCCTGCCTTAGAGGAAAGGACCAGGCCCCGTACACCCACTCCGCATACGTGAGGAGGGAAAGGTCGCGCAGGTGAAGAGCAGCGGACACCAACCGGCAGGCCTCCACGTTGAAGGGGCACTGCCGGAGGAAATGGTCCATGGTCTCCGCCTGCCCCTCACACCCGGCCCTCGGACAGACCCGCTCGGCCTGTGACCTGTACTTGAGGTTGTCCCTCATGTACAAACGCCCGTGGAAAGACAACCAGGCTACATCCCGAACCTTCTTCGGTAGCCGAGGGGAGTTCAACAGCCGAAGGCCCCGCTGCATCACATCCGCCGGACAGTCCCGCAGGGCCCACCGTGGTTGATAGTGAGAGGTGAGTACCATCCGGTATAATCCTTTCTGCCCCAAGGACTGGGCGAGCGGGTCGGTCACCCCCCACCGCCGAATGAGCCCCACCATCACAAATACGTACGATGGGGCCTGTTCCCCTCTCCGGCGCACACGTGGGACCGAGGACGCCCCCTCCCACTGCTCCCAGAAGCGGGAGAACCATTCCCGATAGGAGGCCACCCACCAAACCCCACCCCCTTCCCTCATCCTACCTAAGTGAAACGCCATAGACAAGACTGACAGGAAGACAAGGGGGTGCAACATACCCAAACCACCCTCTGCCCGATCCAGGCAGACGATGTTGCGCTGGACAGGGTTCAAGCGGTTACCCCACAGAAAACAGAAAAAGACGGCACAAACAGACGCCTGATGGGACAACGGAAGAACGAAGACCGTGGCCACGTGCAGAAAGAGAGGAAGCAGAAACGTCCCGAGGAGTTTGATCTTCTCCTCGTACGTACACCTCCACCCCCTCCACCGCAGCACCCGACACCGTGCAGTCTCGAGACAACGGTCCCAATTGGACTCCGCACAGTCCTCCGACCCGAAGACGAGGCCCAAAACGCGGACCTCCCCCACGGGAGGAGGAAAGGGGGCGCAGGAAGGCGGGGAGGCCTCCGAGGAGCCCAACCACAGCGTCTGGCACTTGCTGTGGTTTACAACAGAATGGGCTACCTCCGAGTACTCCTCCACGGCCTCTCACAGGGCCTCTACCCCATCAGTGCCGTCCACATAAACTGAGATGTCGTCAGCGTAAGCAACGACGGACACCGGGGGCGCACCGGGCGCCTCCAGGCCCCGCAACCCACCTGAGGACAATCTCCGGAGGAAGGGGTCGAGGGAGAAAACATACAGCAGGGGGCTCAAAGGGCACCCCTGCCGCACCCCCGAGGCGACACCAAATGGCCGTCCGAGCCACCCGTTAATAAACGGGAAGCTCACCCCCCCTCGGTACAGCGCCTGCACGACGAAGAGGAAACCTGCGGGGAGGCCGAAGTGCTGGAGCACCACCCACAGGTACCGGTGACTGACTCGATCAAAGGCTTTGGACTGATCCAAGGAGACCAACCAGTGGTCCCGCTGGAGCGACCGGCCTCTTTCCACCATCTCCCGGACTGTGGCGACAGCGTCCAGAACCCCTCTCCCCCGAACGGAACAATACTGGGAAGGGGACAGCAAATCGCCCGACACCTCCACCAGTCGGTTGGCCAAACACTTGGCCAGGATCTTCCGGTCCGCGTTCAGAAGAGAGAGCGGCCGCCAGAAGTCCAAGGAGCTATCGTCCTTCCCCTTGGAGAGCAGCAGCAGGACAGACTCGCGAAATGACCGCGGGAGATACCCCGTGTCCATGATCTCCTGAAACAGGGAGGTCAGGAAGGGGGCCAGCTGGGCAATGAAAGTGCGATAGAACTCCACAGGGAGCCCATCGCGCCCAGGCACCTTCCCCAACGGCATGGCACGAATCGCCCTCTCCACCTCCACCTGCTGAATCGGAGCAGCGAGTGCATCAACTTGTGCCTGGACCACAGCCGAATACACCGGGGGAAGGCCCAGGTACGTTCGGATATGGGTGAGGTCCACGGGGCGATCCCCAAACAGGTCTGAGAAGTATTCCCCCACTATCCGCAAAAGGTCCTCCTGGGAGGTATGAATGGTACCGTCCTCGCCCCGCAGGGCCATGACCTCCCGACGCTGAACCCTCTCCCTGCAAGTCCGGAAAGGGTCTGGAGTGGCGCCCCCACCGGCCGCCCCCTCGAAGCATAGGGAGGCATGGCGATCGTAAAGCAGGCCACGGAGCTGGACACGCACCTCTTCAACCTCCTCCCGCGCTGCCACTCGGGATACCAAACGATCCAGCGACCTCCGGAGGACAGTGTAGGTGAGGTAGCGGGATCGAGCCATGGAGGTACCCCGGGAACGGAAGAGTTGTCGGGCACGCGTCTTCACCTCATCCCACCAGGCGCCACGGGAAGGAAAAACACTCAGCAGGGTCTCCTGGTCTGCGAGAAAGGCCAAGAACTCCTGGACCACCTCTGATGTTGCCAACAACTGCACATTCAGTCGCCACAGGCCAGGACCCCTGCTAAGCTCCTCGTGGTTGGCCAGGAAGGACACAGAGAGGACGCGGTGGTCCGAAAAGTCAACCGCCTGCAACTGCGGAGGGGAACACTCCACCCGGGCACTCACATATATCCGATCGGTACGACTCCTGCAGGTCCCATGGTAGTAGGTGAACCCCGGCGACCTAGGAAAGGCCCGGTGGAAAACATCCACGAGGTCAGCCGTCCGGGTCATCTCGGCCAAAAAGAGGCCCTCGTAACTGGGTGGGCAACGCTCCCCCCCTCGGTCCTGCAAAAAGGTGGTGGTGTTAAAATCCCCGGCAAGGACCACCAAACGGGAGGTGTGTAAGTAGGGGCGGATAACCCCGAACAGGGTCTTCCGCGCCAACTTAGACTGGGGGCCGTAGACCACCACGAAACGAAACCGATGGGGCCCGCAGTAGCCATCTAAAAGCAGACACCGGCCCTGCTCCAGTTCCCACACGTACTGCACCTGAAATCGGTTAGACGTGAACAAAACCGCCACTCCTGCGTAGGGCTGTGCCGCAAGGGACCAGTACGAAGGGCCCCACCTCCACTCCCGCTTCGCCCGATGAAGGCTAGCGAGCGAGGTGAGCCTGGTCTCCTGCAAGAAGATGACATCCAGCCCACTCGTAGAAAGAAAGTCATAGGCCGTAGCCCGCGACTGGTCTGAGAAAATGCTGGCCACGTTGATGGTGGCGCACGAGAACGCAGGAGTGCACGCCATGCCTATTTCGAGTGCAGTGACCCTTTCCTCCTCTTCTCACCAACCCCGGGATCCCCAGAATCCCGCTTGCAGGACAAGCCCGCGAGCTGGAGCGACTCCTCCTGGTCCACGTCGACCACCTCGAGGATCTCCTCCTCCTCCCGCTCAACCCTATCACCCCAGGAGGTGCTGGCGCCCCCGGGACCACCAGGCAAAGCTGTCGCGAGGGCAGACCCAGCCACCACGGGATGAGGAGGCACAAACGGGTCAGGGGTCGGAGGAATGACCTCCTCCGTGGGGTCCACCACCTGTGCAGCCCCCCCCTCCCCGGACAAAGACTGAGACAATACGACAGTGCCCACCCCCGCGGGGGAGGCCAGGGCGGCCGGGTCAGCAGGGGGCTCCTGCGAAGGCCCCGAACCCAACTGCGGGAGTACAAGGCCATCCTCCCTCACCCGTCGGGCGCCAGTATCCCCTTTGATTGGAGGAACCTGACTGCGGAGCGCCTTCTGCACCTTTGAAGGTCGCCGCTGAGGAAGAGGGGCCGCCCCCGCCGCTAACCGCTCCGAGCGCCGCACAGGAAGCCCTGCTTCCACAGGCAAGCCCTCATCCGCCTCAGCCGCATCAGCGGCCAAAAAGACGAAACGGTTGATGTTCAACACGGGCTCTGCATCCAGCAACGGGGATGTCTCCCGTTTCTTCCTTTTGGACTTGCCACCCTTGGAAGGGACCGTAGTCCATTCCTCAGGTGGCACCACCCTCAACCCACTATCCTGTCGTGCTACATTAACCTCCACCACATCAACCCTCTCCTCCTTCCTACCCGAATCTCCTCCCCCTGGTGGCTCCCTCGGCTCGATGGACTCCTCTGCACTAGGGCCCCCGGTCTCCTCCTGAGGGAGAGGGGCCTCCATAGCCTCCTCCCGCACAGGAGCCCGAGGTGGAGTGACGGCAACCCCCCCCGGTCCATTGTGTGACGCGGAGGGGCAGCGGGCAAAGGGGTGGCCCAACTCCCCGCAAAGGTTACACCGAATTAGCAGACACCCGGCCGAAGCGTGACCCCGTCCACCACAACGGGTGCAGACCTGCTCGGGACAGTTCATGCTCAGATGGCGGAATGAGCCACAGCGGTGACACTCGTGGGGTTGCCCAGGGTAATAGCACAAGATGCGATCCCGACCGAGGAAACCGGCCGAGGGCACGTGCTGCACCACGTTTCCCACCTCACGCAAACGGATCCCGCCCTTCCACGATCTGTCCCACACCCCTAGGGGCCCAGCGCCCTTAACCAGGGGTGCGAGAAGCACCGCATGGCGCGACAACCAAAACTGGATGTCCTGCCCTGGGAGCGACTCATTCCTGGATAGGATGGTCACAGGTACCGTCCCCTGGCAAGAGATAGGCACAACACGAAAGTCAGCCCACCCTCCCTGCCCCCTCTGCTGCTGGTATCGGTCCCAGAAAATCTCCAGCCCCCGTCTCAGCATGAAACTAACATCATATTCAATGGTGTTGTTCATGTGGATAAAGGCGTAAAGATCTCCTGGGAGAAACCCCAGCCCAAGGACCATCCTCAAGACCTGTTCCCTGGCTGGAGGGGACCCCTCCCCAGCCCATCGGATCTGCGCCACGTTGCGCCGTCGGACCTCACCCCCGACTCCGCGTTGAAACCCGCCCCCGCCTCCTCCTCCTCCTTCCCCTCCTGCGGGACCATTCCCCTGAAAACCTCCCCTCCCCCTACCCTCACCGACGGCCCTGGAGTGGTGCCCGACCCCTTCAGAGCCTCCGCAAAGGTACGGAGGGGGGGAGCCGGCCCCCCAGCCCCCATCTCCTGCCCTCCTTGATCTGTTCCTGCATCCATCTGCGGGGGATCCTGCTGCTGGACCGCAGGATCCGTAACCTCCTCACTTAGATCAACCGGAGGACTGGGGAAGGTCAACTCCGCAAAGACAGAGTCCGGGATGCTACCTCCTCCTCCGGATCCCTGAGTGCCACCGAGAACCCCTGGACCACCACTTATCTCTACCTCCGGCTGCCGAAAGGCAGTAAAAGCCCCGGGAGGGCCCAACGGGGCCTCCAAAGCCAATCGTAGGGCATCACAGACCTGGTTCTCGGTAACACCCAGGGAACCGGAAGGCTCCCCCAAACCTCCTTCCCGCATTCCCGACCCAGCGCAAGGCTCCTGGGTTTCGGCCACCACTACCGGGGACAGACCCCGCTCCCCTTCATTCCCGGGTTCCAAGGGGACCACCGCCCCCCCTGACCCTACGGAGTCCTTCCCTCGTCCTGAAGCAGCCACTACCTCCTTCCCCACTATATAACCAGTCGTCCGCTCCCCCCCTTCCTCCATCAGCCCGTCCTGTAGCCCATCATCCGCCACCCCCTGTATGGCTATCGACAACAAGGCAGGACCCGCCCGAGACAACAGGGCAGATCCCCCACCCAGCACCGCCCCCCCACCCACACCCCCACCCCCCTGCCCCTTGTCCCTCCCAGGTCCTACCTGGTTGTCGGTGCCAGACGTGGCACAAGGATCCAGAAAAGTTTGGCCGGTAGTCAGGGCTCCAACAGAAAGGGCGGACACCCCCCTGCGAGCCAGGTCTCCGTCGGCCGCAATAACAGACAACAAAGGCAGCTGCGCATCCCGCTCCTCTACCCCCGGCCGCAGTGACAGCTGACTAGCACTTTTCTTCCCCCTCTCCCCCCCTGGGACTGCAGAAAAGAAAGAGCAGCCCCCATCCTGCCCCTTTCTCCTCCTTCCAGCACCCCTCCGGCCCCAGTCAGCCACCTCAGAACATACTGGGCGAGTGCCCTGTAGCTTTCTAGGGGCCGGGAGGGCAGCCACAATAGGGGAGTCCTGCCCACCAGCCATCCCCCTACCAAACCCCTTCCTAGTAACCTGGACAGGCATCGTAGCTGAAGGAGCAGGATTCCTATTACAGGTGGAGAAATCCGCCACCCGTGGATCCTCAAGTGGCACAGCAGAATCAAACGGCTGAGGCCAACCAGTCTTCCGCCGCCGGGGATCCCGTGCAGAAAACCCCTCAGAGCCGGAAACATCCAAAGACAGTGGATCAGCAGTATGCTGAAAAGGAACCGCCGAATACTGCTGCCTCTCTACAACACCCCCTCCAATCGAGGGGCATGAAAAAGAAGCTCCCTCTGTGCTGAAAGAGTGCCGTCGAAAATCCCGCAGCAAATCAGAAGATGGGGAAGGTCGTTCTGCAGACTTCCTGGGTTTCCCGGAAGCGTCAGTACCCATTACTCGGCGGCCATCTTGTGATTGTAATCTGGCTGGGGGAAGTCCTACAGGCAGCTCCTGCAACGACCTCACTTCCTTAGTGACGTCATCAGAAAGACCCCGGCGGCCATCTTGGATGGTCCCTTCAGTGTTACACGACTGTTGGTGAGCCACCAGGATCAACGGAGCACCCTGGGGACGTGCAGGAACAATCTGGGCAGACAGCATTTCGGAGGGAGGAACCAGCGCATTCACAACATCACAACCATCACCCTGCTGCAGGTAAGACACAGGACATCCAGGAAATGCTTTAGAAGAGGAAGGCAGGGAACGGGTGGTAGACTTCCCAGGAACTAGAATGGGAGAGGGCATACTTCTAGAGGAGGATGGACCCCCCTGCTGACCCACCCCCGGGGGCCTCCCCTGGACTGCAGGTATCTTCCAACGATTATAATTCTGGTAAACTTCGGCAAGGGACCCACAACCCTGGTTCTGATAGTACGCAATCTCCAAGTACTTGGCCTTCAGGGCCCGCTTTACCCCCTTCCGATAGGTAGCATAGGCCACCCATTCCTCCCCGGGAATGGTGGCCTGCAGGCTCTCCAGGTGGGAGAGCTGGGCTTGCAGCTGGGCCGCCTCCTCCTGGAGACCCCGAAGCCGTCGCACTGCCGCCACGATGTCATCTGGGGCCCTAGCTGACTGCTGGTAGGACGGCAGGCCCGACCCCCCGTCCTCATCCTCACTGGAGGAGGTAGAGGCCTCCTCCAGGACCCAAAGTGGAGGGGGGAACCTGCCTCCTCCAGTTCTATACTCCACGGTCCTCCAGGGTCTCCCCAGGGCCTCTCCCTGCTGCCACCCAGCCTCCACACCCTGCCTGGGGAGGAGACAGGAGCCTCCTCCCTGGGGTATCGGGCCCAAACCTCCATACCTGTGGGTCCCTCCTTCCTGACCAGGTGCAGTCCTACCTGGGGAGTCCCCCTCCTGGGGCTCCAGCTGTTCCAGGTTGCCAGTTTCTCCATCCACTGTCCGAGTAGGAGGCCCACCAGGCTTGGCAGGCCTCTGGGCCTGGGCCTCCCTTGCTGGAGGTGGCCCAGGGCCCGACATCCAGGCACAGGCAGAAAAAGGAACTGCTCCCTAGCAGGAGCTCTGCACAACTGATCCTCTCAGTACGACAGCCAAACAGGAAGTGGGTGGAGCTGCCACTCGTGGGGCTGCAGAATCCTGCTCAACCGGTCTGCTAGGTAATTTTCATGGCCAGGCAGATAAACCGCCTTGAGAAACATGTTGTGCCTGAGCGCAAACAAGCAAAGGTCCTGCGCCTCCTGACAAAGGAGCCTGGACCCAGTGCCTCCCTGTTTGTTCACATAAAACATGGCTACCTGATTGTCTGTTTGCACTAAAACAGACTGGTGAGCCAGGGTTTGAGAGAAAGTCTTGAGGGCTAAGCGAATAGCCCGAAGTTCCAGCAGATTGATCTGCTGCTGGACCTCCCAGGGAGACCACAGGCCCTGGGTGCACTTGCCCAGACAGTGTGCACCCCAGCCCTGTAGGGAGGCATCGGTGGTCAATACCACTGTGGACCCAGGTGGCTGAAAAGGCATCCCTTTCAGTAAGTTGGGGGGATGTAGCCACCAATGTAGGGAGTGCAGGAATGGTCTGGACACCCTTACTCTGTCGCTGAGGCTCCCTGTGGCTTGCGACCACTGACTCCTGAGACACCATTGCGCAGGCCTCATATGAAGCCTGGCATTGGGAGTCACATGTACTGTCAAAGCCATGTGGCCGAGAAGCCTCAGGCAGAGCCTGGCGGAGACCAGTGACCTGCTGAAAAACTGGTTTGCCAAGGTCATCAGTCTTTGGGCTCTGTCCTCTGGCAAGAAAGCTTTTGCCTGCAGAGAGTCTAGCCTTGCCCCTATGAGCTCTAAGTTTTGGGAGGGGAGCAAAGTGGACTTTGCGAAGTTTATGACAAACCCCAGATGCTGGAGTAGAGAAATCGTTCGGAGGGTAGCTTGCCTGGCCTCCTGGCACGTCTGACCCCTGATAAGCCAGTCATCCAGATAGGGGAAGACAAAGATACCCTGATTTCTCATGTAGGCCACCACCACTGCCAGGCATTTGGTAAAGACCCTGGGGGCGGAGGTGAGGCCAAATGGCAGTACTCTGTACTGATAATGGTTTCCTCCCACAATGAACCTGAGGTACTGTCTGTGGTCTGGATGAATGAGGATGTGAGTGTTCACATCCTTTAGATCTAAAGAGCATAACCAATCTCCCTGCTGGAGGTAGGGCAGAAGTGTTCCAAAAGTAAGCATCTTGAAATTTTCCTTCTGTAAGAACTTGTTGAGATTTCTGAGGTCGAGAATAGGCCTGAGATCCCCTGTTCTCTTTGGTACTAGGAAGTACCTAGAGTAGAAATCGTGACCTTGCAGGTGGGGAGGCACAGGCTCCACCGCCTGGTCTCGTAACAGACCCTGGAGCTCCTGCAGGAGGAGGGCTGTATGGAGAGGAGGCCTTGGAGGCTCTCCTGGAAAATAGGGAGGAGGCAACTGATGAAAATGAAGCAGGTAGCCCTTGTGGACTATGCTTAAGACCCAGTTGTCCCCTGTAATGGGTGGCCACCGGTGGACAAACAGGGCTAGGCGACCTCCTGTAGAGGGATGGGACAGCAGAGACGGAGAGGCTATGCCTTGGGAGTCAAAAACCCCCACCCCGCTGAGTGGGAGCAGGAGCCGGAGGCTTGGGGGCCTTCTGCCTACGGGGCCCATATCCCTGCCCCTTGGCCTGCTGAACCTGTGGGGGAGCGGGGGAGGCCTGGTAAGGTGGGAACTGTTTGTAGGCAGTCGCCTTCCTCGGGTAAAAGGACTTTTTACCCGAGCCCTTCTTCTTGTGTGAAGGGGCAGAAGTCTTTTGAGAGAGCCTTGTCCTCGTGAGGTGCTCGGTCTTGAGCTCAGCAGCCTTCTCGGCCATGGGATTGCCAAAAAGGTTCTCACGTCGGCACGGGACATCAACCAACTTGTCCTGAACCCATGGCTCGAGATCCGATGACTGCAGCCATGCCTGGTGTCGAGCCGCGATGCCGGCAGCCGCCACACGGGCCGAGGCCTCGAAGCCATCGTAGGCCGCTCGGGACATGAACTTAGAGCATTCCCAGATTCCCGAAGACAAGGACTTGAACCTCTGCAAAGGTTCCTCGGAGAGACCAGCAGAGAACCCGGCAAGCTCCTTTGCCAGGTCCCGCAAGTACATGCCCATGTACAGCTGGTAAGACTGGACACGGCAAGCAAGCATCGAGCCCTGGAAGCACTTTCTACTGAACGCATCCAGGTTCCGGGCCTCCCTGCCAGGGGGCACCACGGAGTGCATCTTCTGACTTTTCAGACGATGCATGGCCGATTCCACCACCATGGAATGGTGAGGTAGCTGCGCCTTTTGAAAACCAGGGCTCTTACGGAGTCGATAAATGGAATCGACCCGCTTGCTCAGAACCGACGCCGAGGCCGGTGCCTCCCACATCCGGAAGAGGAGCCGTTCCAGTATTGGAAGAACCGGCATAGTAAAGACCTCCTTCAGAGGAGAGTCATACTGGAGGGCCTCGAGCTCCTAAGCTCGAGGCTCCTCCTCGGGATCCGCCGGGATCGCCAAAGCAGTGGCCATATCCCGCACGAACTCCAAGAACCGGGTATCCTCCAGAGGGGACCTACTCCGGGGCTCAGACTGCGGTGAGTCCGACGGGACGCACCGAGTCTTGAAGGTATCGGGGGACTCCTCATCCTCAGTCTCTCAGGCGGACTTGTCCGAAGAGGAGTCGGGCTCCGACCGCACAGGGCCTGGCAGCACCCGCCCCAACGCCGAAGGCACCGGCGTCGACACCCTCGGTCCCGACTGGGAGGTCGAGGGTGACCGCGACCGAGGACGACCTCGAGCCTTCATGGTCTCGAGTATCGGCTCGGTCTCCGGGGTCGACTTCGACGTCGATGTCCCGGTGGTCGGGGCAGATGCGCCAGAGAGGCTGGCCATCAGCACCCGCTGATGATCCATGAAGGCAGACATTCTGCACTCCAAGGCTGTCAGCCTAAGACCCAGCTCAGGAGACTCAGCAGCTACCGACTCGGGCCCCGGCAGCACCGGGCCCGACGTTGGCTCCCTGGGAGGAGAGTCCTCGAGGACAACAGGACTTACGTGTCCAGCAGACTCCAGCTCCACCCGAGGTACTTTTGACGGCTTCTCCTGTTTCACGGACCCGGGACGGCGGTCGGGGGTCCGAGACCTAGCCCTCGAGGAGCCAGGGACCTCCTCCGACGCCGCCCTCGCGAGCCACTTCTTCCTCTTTCGCTCCCGCTCGGGGGACTCCCTCTCCGAGGAACCCCGACGATGCTCGGGGTCAGACTCCCGAGATGTCGAGGCCTCAGATGAGGTCTGGGCCCGGCCGGAGGCCGAATCAGAGAAAAGTCTTTCCTTTTGGTGCTAACGACTTCGAAGTGCCTTAGTGGACATTTTTCCACACGGTCCACAAATCTTAGGATCATGATCAGGACCGAGGCACCGAAGGCAGCAGTCGTGTGTGTCGGTGAGAGACATTAGTTTCTTACACTGATCACACTTCTTAAAACCACTGGAAGCCATCGGGGAAAAAAAGAGTCCCCGCGAGGTCAAATGACCGGCCTTCCAAGGAAAAGGAAAAAAAGGGCGCGAACGCCAGCCACGAAGGGCAAAAACCGAAAAAATAAGATCGGGCTCGATACCGGTGTACCGAACCCGGCGAGAAGGGGTACCGGCGTCAAACCGAAGAAAAAACCGTGAAGAAATCGCAAGGAATTGACAAAAAAATCGAACTATTTTCTGGGTGAACTAGGACACACGTCTGATGGGCTCCACGGAAAAAGAGAGACTGAGCAAGATGGCACCTTTAGGCGGGAAGGGGACCACGCATGAGTGCAGTATTCCCAAAGGCTTTCATAGAAAGCTGGGGAAATGCTCCGCAGGGGCTCCATCGACCTCGATGTCACCCGTATGTGAGGACTGACTTCCTGCTTGGTCCTGGAGAATAATTATTGTCTTAATATTTCTAAACTGTGATCCCTTGTTCTATGTTTGGGGATGGTCTCTGTTTGCAGGTGTAACCGAGCTGTGGTATTCTGTTCATGTAGTTTCTATGTGACACAGTCCCACTTGTTCTCTTTCCCCAGTAGATGTATTGGTGTTCTCTGAGATGTATTTGTTTAATATTTGCAGTGTTTCATAGGTAGGAATTGGTGCTTTGTGAGTCCTGGTAGTGCTGTTGTGATACGGCAGGTTTGCTATAGGTTCTAAATGTCTAACAAACTAACCACCCAAAATGTAAGAACTGATACACAAAATATTTAGCCTTTTGATCCCAAACCCTATTAACTATTCACAATTTTTTTTGTTGGAACCATTACCATGAGGGAAACCCTCTTGAGATAACAACTTCCATTTTATTTGTTTTAATGAGCTGAACCAAACAACTCAACATGCTTTAGAAACTTAGCAATTCATACAAGGGAAGTGCATGAGCAAACCCCTTTTATTTAAACCAGCCCCTTCTCCTCAAAAGGAGTACCATTCATACAGTATGTCAGCAAACAATGTGACTTATTTATTATACCATGCTCTTTAGAATTTGTGTGGTTTGCATATATACTAATAGGTACTTTTTATTCCCTTGTCCCTGAAGGGCTCACAATCTAAGTGCACCCAAGGCAATGGAGGGTTAAGTGGCTTGCCCAAGGCCACAAGTAGTGGCCATGGGACTAGAGACTGCAGTCCCTGTGGCCTGAAGTTGCTTGTCCCCATGTGGGAATTGAACCCCCAGCCTTCTGGGCTGAGGTAACCTGTCCCAACCTGTCCCAACCACTGAGCCACTCCTCCCTGTTATCTTGTCTTTTCAAGTCCTTGTTATTCAACAGGTATCCACTCTGTATTCATGCTAGAAGTATGTACAATAGGGGTGCTCATAGCTTCTTCCATAGCCGAGCCAGTCTATATCCAGTATTTACTATGCAACATAGCGCCATGTTTCAGGCTTCGTTATTCTTCCAGACCTTCGTCAGGCTTTTCCAATCTGAATAGCATGCCCAAGAATCACCTGTTACTAAAAGAGGAAATTAATTAATGACATCACTTGTCAAAGGTCCGCCCCTTCATGAATTACATCACACTCCACCAATCGAGTTCTAAGTTCAATCCTTGGGGGCGACTGTCTGTAGATTGAAAATCCATCATTGTTCCATTTGTTGCAGGTGTGCTACTTTGTCACCCTCTCAAAAAGAATAAGGTAATTGATCAATGTACCTTCTTACCATCAAAGACAGATTAGTTTCTTAGATATGTGGATATATAAACAGGACAATCAGTTGCATACCTCTTTGTATGGAAAATCAGTTCAACGTAATATGTTATTGCAATATACTAGTTTTCATTCAGGACCTTTAAGGAGGGGCTTACCATTGGGTCAATTTCTGAGAATCCGTAGATTGTGTACTATGTTGTCAGAGTTTCATTTACATGCTAAGGATCTGAGCCTTCGTTTATTGGAACGGGGTTATCCAAAACCACTTATTAATAGGGCTTACCGTAGAGTGTGGTTCAACCATCAGAGTGGTGGGTTATTTGTGAGAAGGCAGACAGAACTGATAAACAAGCTGATGATGACCCCATAGTGGGAATTCTACCATATACACATTGCTCATCTCATATCAGCGCTATTTTGAAAAAACATTAGCATACATTAGGGACACATGCTTGTTTTCAACGGAGATTAATGATAGTTTATTGCTGAGGCAGCAATATAGCAGATTATGTGGTACACCCTGGCAACTCTATCATTCACACTTCCTTTTTGAAGCAATCAATTTCAGGACATACCCCCTGTGGCAGTTGTGAGTTTTGTGCCTCGACGCTTACGGGGGAGGAGTGGACCGATTATATTACTCTTGAAAACTATTGGGCACATTTTAATACCACTTGTGCTTCTACATATGTTGTTTATATGCTGATATGTCCTTGCTCATTGAAATATATTGGCAGAACTACAAGATCTATAAAGGTGCGTTTACAAGAGCATCAATCTTGCATAAATATGGTGTAATGTCAGCACCATTGGTTATTCATAGCATCACACGAGGCCATTCTTTTCAGGAGTATACCTGGCGAGTCATTGATCAATTACCTTATTCTTTTCGAGGGGGTGACAAAGTAGCACACCTGCAACAAATGGAACAATGATGGATTTTCAATCTACAGATGGTCACCCCCCCAAGGATTGAACTTAGAAATTGATTGGTGGAGTGTGATGGGATTCATGAAGGGGCAGACGTTTGACAAGTGATGTCATTCATTAATTTCCTATTTTAGTAACAGGTGATTCTCGGGCATTCTATTCAGATTGGAAAAGCCTGACTAAGGGCTGGAAGAATAACGAAGCCTGAAACATGGCGCTATGTTGCATAGTAAATACTGGATATGGACTGGCTCGGCTATGGAAGAAGCTTTGAGCACCAATATTATACATACTTCTAGCGTGAATACAGAGTGGATACCTGTTGAATAATGAGGACTTGAAAAGAAAAGAAAAAATAAGTCAAGTTTGCGGAAATATTTCTTTACGGAAAGAGTAGTGGATCCATGGAATAGTCTCCCAGTGGAGGTGGTAGAGATGAGGACAGTAACTGAATTCAAAAAAGCATGGGACCAACACAGAGGATCTCTAAAGGTAAAAAGTGGACTGTTGTAGTTGTTGATATAGAAGAACAGACTAGATAGGCCATGTGGTCTTTTTCTGTCATCATGTTTCTATGTTTCTATATGTATGGTACTCCTTTCGAGGAGAAGGGGCTGGTTTAAATAAAATGGGTTTGCTCATGCACTTCCCTTGTATGAATTGCTAAGTTTCTAAAGCATTGAGTTGTTTGGTTCATCTCATTAACATGAATAAAACGGAAGTTGTTACCTCGAGAGGGTTTCCCTCATGGTAACGGTTCCAACAAAATTTATTGTGAACAGTTAATAGGGTTTGAGATCAAAAGACTATATATTTTGTGTATGGGTTCTAAATGAGCAGGGTTTATAGTACTTCCCAATGTGCTTGGCAGTTGGCATTGGAGTATAGTAATGTAGAAATCTGGTAATCTTTCTTTATCCTCACTGCCCATGCAAATGGTATTCAGACACTCATTAAGAGGTATGTTTAAAAGTTAATGCGCATTCACAAATGTTGATGTGTGCTAAGTGCAGGAACACCCATTTATTTCTACTGGCTCAGTGGCACTTAATGCACATTAATATTTAGTAAACATGCCCCTAAGTCATTGCCATGACAAAAGAGAGGCTTGTGAAGGGCTCCTTTGAAAGCTGCCTAAAATTCTGGTTGGCAACTTATACATTTTAAAATAAAAAAAATTAAATTTATGCAAATGAGGCCCTGCAATGAGTCTCCACACATGGCCCCACACCACCCTTAGGCCGCCCCTGCCTATGCTAAAATGAAGCCATGATTGTGTAACCACACGATTGCTTAGTCTTCTTTAGAACGATAAGCTATATAAGTTATAAAAATAAGTCGTTCACTTCTAACTCAAATGGACGTATAGAAAATTCTTACACTTTAACAAAAACTTTAACTATATCAAAAAAACTTAACAAACTCAGCTCAGTTATGAAACAAGATCTCAGACTCATTCGGCATGACTTTCTGACTAACGTCCTGGAAAGTGATATGCCTAATCGCATCAATGACCTTATGTAGATTCACAACGAGTGAGCCAGTCCAGCATATCAACGTTAACACACTACGATGTTCTGCTCAATAGATATTCCAATTATCAGATGACTGGACTCCTCCGTTGTGCACAAACTATTTTCGATCCCGACGCTTGCCTCAGGTACCAATCCTGCGTTTCACATCTATGGTTCCTCAGGGGATCCTGTATCTATTTTCATTAAAGTGCTGCATAAAAACAAAAACATTTTTTATTATAACCTAACTCTTATTCTCCATACTCCTAAAATACCCTAAAATTAACAGAATCTTCCAACTACCTACTAAGAAGCCGGTCAAACTCTTACCGCAAATGCTGCCTACGTTCAACCTTTAAACCACGGCCCGCTTCTTCAAATATGTTCACAATCTTCCTCCCGGGTCGAGAAAAACGCCGCGCATGTGGAGTAGGTCAACCATCCTCCATATTTAAAACCCCACTGATCTCATCGTGATGGGTAGCTCCTCCCATCACTCCTCCCATCCCGGGAATGTCAATGCTGTAGCCCTCTCTCTATGACGATTGTGCTCCTAGCCCTAAAAGCAGCATCGCTCTAAATGATCCAATAAACAATGTCAATCAAAGAAAACCTTCAATACCTCGACTTACAACAGCGCTCAAAACAAAATTCTCATTGAGCACATGTATCTGTCCTACCTCTGCTGACCGATTGTCATAAACCACCATGCTGTCCGCTCAAGAAAACAAGAATCTCTCACTAACAAACTGCAATGTGCCTCTCAATATCGTTGTACAGCCTTACAGGCAAGCCGTCCAATCTATCCCTGCATTAAGACCATGGGGCTCAACTGTATTCAATTTATAAATCCATCGTTGCTCTGTAGTGATCAACTCGGTGTCCAGAGTTCTATCTCCTCGCCCCTGCTTTACTTGATCTATACACAGACAACGGAGTTCTTTAAATTCATGCCCCTTAAGTAGACAATGCTGGACGATGGGAGCCTCTTTCACTTTACATTTCAATCGACGTTTGTGTTCCCTCAGCCTTGTTCTAAAGAGACGTGTAGTTTTACCTATGTAGGCCAACCCGCAAGGGCACAGAATCACATAAACTACATTACTAGAAACACATGTGGTAGCAAATTTCAAGAAAACTGTCAATCCTGCATAATGAAATTCTGAAGCTGTTAGAGTAATATCGCACATTTCGCAAGCTCCACAAGCCCGATGACCCTTCTCAACTAATGGTGTAAGGGCTACCAATGGACCCACCTCTGCGGGACTCAACCTCTCTTTTAAATTGCGATCCCTCTGCCAGACGCAACAGACTTTTTTGTCCGTCAACCCTGGAACTGCTGTCAAAATGTTACCGTGTTTTTTAATCACTCGTTGGATAGCCATGCTTAGGGGGGAATTTTTATATGGGACATTATGAACATCAGTGGTTAGCCTCTTCCAAGTACGCCCCTAATATTTTAGAGTGGCGACGCTATATAGATGATGTCTTTCTCCTGTGGAAAGACACAGAAGATACTTTATTAGCATTCGTAGGGTGGATCAACCGGTTGGATCCCAATATAAGATTTACTCACACCCATCATAGAGATGCCCTCGCGTATTTATTTATTTATTTATTTATTTAACATTTTTTATATACCGTCTTTCTACGAATCAAGACGGTTTACATATAACAATAAAGGCAGTATATTTCAACTGTTTACAAGGAACGAATAACTGGATACAGAGTAAGCAACATGAAGAACTAAATTATAATATACAGTTAATTGCAGTGAACAGTGATCAACTATTTACATATATACATATGTATGTGGACTGCTACGGATGGGAGCACTGTAAGGTTAATGGAATAAGGACAGGGAGGTGAAAGTAAGAGGTTTGGTATTAGGGTGGGAGAGAGAAATGCTCAAGGAAAAGATGGGTAACTTTTTCCGGAATTCAATGTGGCTCACACAGTTGCGTAGCTCATGCGGAAGGGAGTTCCAAAGGGATGGAGCATAGAGTGAAAAGGTCCTGTCACAAGTGGATTGTTTACAGTGTTTTTTAGTTGAGGGTATAGACAATAAATTATTAGTGATAGTGCGGTGCTTTCTAGTAGTGTTGGAGAAGGCAAGGAGAGGGGAGAGACATGGAGCAGACTCATTAGAAATAATTTTGTGTATTAGAGTAAGGACCTTGAATTTCACTCGGTGATGAATTGGGAGCCAGTGGAGATCATAGAGAATTGGTGTAATATGAGCTCGTCTAGGGCTGTTTGTTATGAGACGCGCTAATGTATTCTGGGCAAGTTGGAGGGGTTGAATAGAGTTCTTGGGGAGGCCCTGATATATTAGGTTACAATAGTCAAGTGATGGGGTTGTGAGGGCCTGACAGACAGTGCGAAAGGAGTCAGGGCTTAAGAGAGGTTTGAGGTTCCTGAGAGTGCGCAGCTTAGCGTATACTGTGTTGGTGGTTTTCTTTATTTGTTCGGAGAAAGATAAGTTTTGATCAATTATGATTCCAAGATATTTCACCTGGTTTTTTAAGGAGAGAGTGATATCATTAAAGGTGAGGGTTGTGGGGGGGACGTATGAGGGGTTAGAGAAAACTTGGAGTGCCTCAGTTTTGGATTGGTTGATTATTAGGTTGTGTTGAGAGAGCCATGATTTGAAGCTGGTTAGACATTCGTTTAACTTAGAGAAGTTAGGATTAGAAAGGTTAAATGGGGTGAAACACATCATATCATCTGCATATATTTGATACTGGATGCCATAATTTTGGAAGATCGTGCAAACAGGTTGGAGGAAGATATTAAAAAGTAACGCAGATAGACTGGATCCTTGAGGTATGCCTTGTTTTAGGGTAAAGGGAAGGGAAGTATCACTTCCAATACGGACCTGTTGCGTTCTGTCGTGAAGGTAAGATTGGAACCATTTTAGGGTTGAGCCTCTCAGACCTATATTATGAAGTCTTTGTAGGAGTTGATGGTGGGGGAGGGAGTCAAAAGCAGCGGATAGGTCTAGGAAGATAAGAAGACATCCTTGGGTGGAGTTCTGGGTGTGAGTATATAGGGAATCTAGTAGGGAGGTGAGGAGAGTTTCAACTCCGTGATTTTTTTTGAATCCATGTTGAAACGGGTCAAGGGGGGAGTGGTCATTGATAAAGTCTTGCAGCTGGTTTTGGACAAGTTTCTCGGTTATTTTTGCAAGGAAAGGGATACTAGATATGGGTCTATAAGAAGAGGGAGAGGTGGGGTCCAGCTTTGTACCTTTTAGGATTGGCGGATAGAGGCACTCTTAAGTGAAGGTGGAACAGAGCCTGACTGGAGAGAGGTTTGTACAATATTCAGGATGTAAGGGGAGAGAGAGTTTCTGGTGGATTTAATCCAGGGGACAGGGCAAGGGTCGAGGGCCGAAGTTGAGGCATTCAGTTCTTTAATAGTATCAGACACATTGGTCAATGTGATGGTGTGAAACTCATTCCATGAGTTTGGAAGGGTAGCCTCATGTATTTGAGTGTCATAGAAGGAAGTGGGTTGGGGATTAGTGGTTGATGGAGGGAGGAATTTAGAAGTAAGATGGTTAGCTATAGTTTGTGCGGAAATCTTTGGTGGTTGGTCATGTTGTAGAAGTTCATTAATTAGGGATTTGGTGATAGAGAAGAGTTTGCGTGGTTTATTAAGAGCTTTTCGAATGATATTCTCATTGTACTCTCTTTTGTGAGTGAGTGTTTCTAAGCAGTAAGATTGAAGTTTAGTTGTATAGGCGATACGTGTATTAGGGTCTTGAGTACGTCTCCATTTACGTTCAAGATGTCTGAGGTCCATTTTAAGGATTTTCAGGGTGGAGGAGAACCATGGGGCTCTTCTTCGGTGTTTTTGAGGAAGTTGCTTGGGAGGGAGTAAGGAAGCTGTAGATAAGATGTCATTCCAATTAGCTAAGAAAGTCTATTGGTTTAAGTTGTTGTCTAGATGGTCAAGTGGAGGGATTATTTGTTCCAAGAAGTCAGTTGCATCAAATTGTTTGAATTTACGGGTATGTTTACGGGTTTACGGGTATTTAGATATTAGTTTACGGGTATTTAGATATTCAGGTTACTCGGGGATATGATGGGTGGGTGACTTCAGTTTAAAGAATGCCAACCGATAGAAATACGTTTTTGCACTTTAAGAGTGTGCACCCCCAACGACTGAAGGAGAGTCTCCCTTTTTCACAGTTTTTACGATTTAGGAAAAATTGTTCAGACAGGAGTGATTATAAGCATAAATCTAAACAGCTTTGCAGGCATTTTCTGGAGAGGGGGTACCCCAGGAAAATAGTGCAAAGAGCATATTACAGAGCACTATATAATCGTAGAAGTTTATTATTGACGAAGAAGTCCACGCCAATGGGACAGGATTTTGATTCAGTTAACGTTAATTTAATCACTAAGTATTCCCCCCTAAGCATGGCTATCCAACGAGTGATTAAAAAACACGGTAACGTTTTGACAGCAGTTCCAGGGTTGACGGACAAAAAAGTCCGTTGCGTCTGGCAGAGGGATCGCAATTTAAAAGAGAGGTTGAGTCCCGCAGAGGTGGGTCCATTGGTAGCCCTTACACCATTAGTTGAGAAGGGTCATCAGGCTTGTGGAGCTTGTGAAATGTGCGATATTACTCTAACAGCTTCAGAATTTCATTATGCTGGATTGACAGTTTTCTTGAAATTTGCTACCACATGTGTTTCTAGTAATGTAGTTTATGTGATTCTGTGCCCTTGCGGGTTGACCTACATAGGTAAAACTACATGTCTCTTTAGAACAAGGCTGAGGGAACACAAAAGTCGATTAAAATGTAAAGTGAAAGAGGCTCCCATCGTCCAGCATTGTCTACTTAAGGGGCATGAATTTAAAGAACTCCGTTGTCTGTGTATAGATCAAGTAAAGCAGGGGCGAGGAGATAGAACTCTGGACACCGAGTTGATTACTACAGAGCAACGATGGATTTATAAATTGAATACAGTTGAGCCCCATGGTCTTAAAGCAGGGATAGATTGGACGGCTTGCCTGTAAGGCTGTACAATGATATTGAGAGGCACATTGCAGTTTGTTAGTGAGAGATTCTTGTTTTCTTGAGCGGACGGCATTGTGGTTTATGACAATCGGTCAGCAGAGGTAGGACAGATACATGTGTTCAATGAGAATTTTGTTTTGAGCGCTGTTGTAAGTCGAGGTATTGAAGGTTTTCTTTGATTGACATTGTTTATTGGATCATTTAGAGCGATGCTGCTTTTAGGGCTAGGAGCACAATCGTCATAGAGAGAGGGCTACAGCATTGACATTCCCGGGATGGGAGGAGTGATGGGAGGAGCTACCCATCACGATGAGATCAGTGGGGTTTTAAATATGGAGGATGGTTGACCTACTCCGCATGCGCGGCGTTTTTCTCGACCCGGGAGGAAGATTGTGAACATATTTGAAGAAGCGGGCCGTGGTTTAAAGGTTGAACGTAGGCAGTATTTGCGGTAAGAGTTTGACCGGCTTCTTAGTAGGTAGTTGGAAGATTCTGTTAATTTTAGGGTATTTTAGGAGTATGGAGAATAAGAGTTAGATTATAATAAAAAAATTTTTTGTTTTTATGCAGCACTTTAATGAAAATAGATACAGGATCCCCTGAGGAACCATAGATGTGAAACGCAGGATTGGTACCTGAGGCAAGCGTCGGGATCGAAAATAGTTTGTGCACAACGGAGGAGTCCAGTCATCTGATAATTGGAATATCTATTGAGCAGAACATCGTAGTGTGTTAACGTTGATATGCTGGACTGGCTCACTCGTTGTGAATCTACATAAGGTCATTGATGCGATTAGACATATCACTTTCCAGAACGTTAGTCGGAAAGTCATGCCGAATGAGTCTGAGACCTTGTTTCATAACTGAGCTGAGCTTGTTAAGTTTTTTTGATATAGTTAAAGTTTTTGTTAAAGTTTAAGAATTTTCTATACGTCCATTTGAGTTAGAAGTGAACGACTTATTTTTATAACTTATATATTTAAAATGAAGCCATGGACATTTATAACTGCTCAGAAACAAAGTGTAAATATTTACACCTAATATATGCACAAATACAAGTATACTGTATACTTTTTGGGAGTCTTTTACTAAAGGGCACTTTGGTATTGTGACCTAACATGTCAATATGGATAAAAATCATAACACATTATGTACAAAACCATCACATTAAGTGTTGGGAGTATGGAAAGCATGTTCTTGTCAGTTAAATATGGTGCACCCTGCCGTAATAAGGTCTAAAATTATCATAGATGCACTTACCTTTACCTATGGAGGTGGCAGTAAGTGCACCTGTACTAACTGAGTGACTTACAGTTCGCGCAGGGTGTGCTGACTGCAAGGTGCTCACCCCACCCACTCTCCAAACCTAACCCAATAACTTGCAACCCCAATACATTTTGCAGAGTACAGAAATCGGGCTGTGGTCACTATGCTGACTAATGGTGTGAGTCACAGTACATGGTTAGTATGTGCTTTAACACGCACTAACCGCTTATCGCCCTTTAGTAAAAGGGCCCCTTTGCTAGTATGCATGCATTTTCTAAAGTACATCACGTTTCCACCTCAGCTCCGCCCAGAGCTCCAGGAAACACCTATGCACACGTTGTGTAAAAGCAGACACTACTTTTACATGTTACACATGTAGAAAATTCTTTATAAAATTATTCCTACCATGTATATGTTATGAAATGAAAAAGAGTTAAGAAATCATAGTTTTGAATGCAGTTCTTGGTAGGATTTTGCAAGTTAATTACATTTTTATTCTATCTGTATGTCTAAGCTCTAAGGGTGAGGTGTTGTTTTGTAGGGAGAAAGATGCTGCCATTTTAAATGGAATCAGGTGTTTCTTTGCCTGCAAGGATGTCTGGAAAATGTCAAAGTTCTTCAAGTAACAGGTACTGGCAAATACTTCTGAGAGCTTCATTCATGCTTCTTTTACACTTTCCTAATTTTGATTTTCAGTGTAACTGATGCTCTCTAATTGCAATTTAGAATTCTTTCATTTTGAAATTTTGAAAAGATCAATAGGATATTTTAAAACATGTATCTATGTTTTAGAAAATATGAAAAAATATTTTGTCCAACATTATGCATCATTATAGCTCCAGCCTATTTTGATGGAACATATAACACAGGACAAAAACTGGGTATTAGGTGGGAAGAAGATGAACAAAGCTCTTGAGTTAATTTGTGAAAATATTTCTTAGTACTGCATGTCCACAATTACCATCATGGTAAAAGTCAATATTTCAGCTGTAACAAGTAGTAATTACATGCATTAACTCCATATAGCAGTTTAACATATTTCCTCAAAAACATGGAGTCAAGGTAAGCTATGGATGCTGCCATTATTCTTATGGGGTATGTTTATAGATTGAAATACCAAAAAGAGGCAAACATACCACAGGGATATAAAACAAGAGCAGTAGTCCCAAACAAACAAACTGGACAGAGAATTTTATTACAAAAATGAATAAATATACCCTAAAAGCCATACAGAAAATACTTTACGATAAAAATTGTTCAAATACCGCCCAACACGTTTCAGCCGAAGCCTGCATCAGGGGTGCATACAAAGAAATAGATAAAAACAGTATGGTGAATAATCAAAGAATACAATGGTGCGAAGCAGAATCTAAAAAATAAAGGCAAACTATGAATAAAAAATGATAAGAAATAGATAAAAACTCATTATATAAAGATAGATAAATTCTATAGATAAATTGGAGATCAATCAAACAGATGACAGCTGAGCAAAAAAACCAAAAAAAACCCCTAGAAAAACAAACAAACCTCACTAGGAGACATCACATATCATCATTAGAGTCACGACACACTGGGGTGATACACCCTGCAATGCATAAATCAAATTAATATTGGCTGTAGCACAAAAAAGGCAAAATAAACCAAAAACATACTAAAAAATTATGTACTTACTCCAGGGTATCCAAACCTGCAGACAAAACCAGCACACTTCTACAGGTCATCAAACAGCCTTCGCACCAGCCTAACATACTAAACAGCAAAACATGGGGAGCCAAAAAAAGTATAGAGAGAGGCCACCTACAACAAGACTACCAAATTAGCCTCTTTAAACATAGCATTTTAATGTTACCAGAGTAACATCTTTCATCAACTAAAGCATCTTTTCTTTAATCATTTAAAAAGGGTGAACACAAAATGCTCTTCATGAAGACTCTTAAAAAACAATTCCATCATGCTTTTAGCCCCTTCATATATTCAGTTGTAGTCAACATTAAGGGGTTAAACTGCAAGGGTGCCAATAATGTCCAATATCTCCTAAAAAAAAGTGGCCAGTGAAATGGCTTTGGACTATAAAAGCACACATATTTGATGCACAACAGAATCAAAATAAAACAAGACCAACACCTCACTACATCTTAAGCATTATGCAATATAGGTTCCAAGTTTTACCTTCCCTGTATCTTACCCCCTCCCCCCACACGTTAAATGCTGTTTATAATTTAGTTATATCTGTATAAAGTTGCCTATACACGTTTTCAACTGTTACATGTAAACCGTTTTCCTTTTTGTTCCATGTAAACCGTTTTGCCTGTAGAAAAATGATATATTAAAACCAGTTAAATAAATAAATAAAAAGGAAATAGTAAAACAATTGGGACATTGTCATGACATGATTGGCACCCTTATAAACAACTCAAATCAGTTTGAACAGAAGAACCACATTCCCATTGCAGTAAAACTAGACACCTGTGATCAATTGTCAGTACTCACATGACTTGAAACAACCAATGAATGATGGCTCTAATATTTAAAATGGCACATTCACTCCCTGTTCCATTTTCACAATGGTGAAGACAAGAGAGCTGCCTGAGACCATCAGAGAAGCCATTATCACCAAACATCTAACTTCAAAGGGGTACAAGGTGATCTCCAAAGACTTTGGGATTCCTGTGTCTACAGTTTGCAATTTCATTAAGAAGTTTTCTGCTCATGGAACTGTTAAGAACCTCCCAAGATGTTATGGGAAGAGGAAAATTAATCCAAGAATTCTTTGAAGGTTATTGTGAACTGTTGGAAAAACACCACATACAATATCCAAAGAGCTTAAGGCTGACTTGGAGCAATCTGGAGTGGTGGTTTCAACCCACACCATATGCTGCACACTAAGCAAAGAAAGACTTCTTGGGTGAAGGCCAAGGAGGACCTCACTGCTCAAAGACAGACATAAAAAGGCACACCTGATCTTTGCCCAAACCCACCTTGAGAAACCACAATCCTTCTGGGAAAATTTTTGTGGACAGATGAAACCAAACTTGAGCTCTTTGGCAATGCAAACCAGTGATATAGTTACATGAGAAGAAATGAAGCTTATAAGGAAAACAATACCCTTCGTACAGTTAAATATGGTGGAAGTTCCATAATGTTGTGGGGCTGTTTTGCTGTCTCAGGAACTGGAGACCTGAAACATAATAAAGGAATCATGAAGTCAGAGGGCTACCTAGGTATTCTGGAGTGAAATGTGCTACCTAGTGTCATAAAACTAGGTCTGGGTCAAAGTTCATGGATCCTCCAGCAGGACAGTGACCCAAAGCATACAGTACACCCAAAAGTACAAAAGAATGTTAAAAAGGAACAAAAGGACTGCTTTAAACTGGCCAGCAATGAGTCCTGATCTCAATCCAATCAAGAACCTTTGGAAAGAGCTGAAATCCCTCCATTGGTAAAAGAAATCCTGGAAACATCCATAAGCTGGAACAAATCGCAGTTGAAGAGTGGGAGAACTACCAGCAGACAGATGTACGAAACTCATAGATTGCTACAAGAAACTTTTGGAGGCTGTCATTACTGCCAAGGGTTGTGCAAGCAAATATTAGTAAAAGGTGCCATTAATCCTGTCCAGGTCATATATTGTTTTTTTTCTCAGAAATTAATATGTCTAAGTTGCACAGGCATCTTTTTTTTGTTATATACCTTTGAACATACTATTAAAATATTATTATGACATATAGTTGGAATATTTCCAATTATTTCTGAAGATATTGAGAATGATCATGTCCTGGCAATGTCCCAGTTTTTATACTATTTCCTTTTTTAATTGGTCTTGTTTTATTGGATTATTTTATGTGTCAAATATCTGTGCATATACAGTCCAAAGCCATTTCACTGCCCACTGTTTTATGAGACATTGGACATTAAGGAGTTGAACTGCAAAAGGGTGCCAATAATGTTGACCACAACTATATCTAACAATGTCTTATATACAGATTGCTAACTGCTATCACCGATGACCTACCAGCAATTCTGGAAGCAGTGGGCAGCCACACTACAGAAAGTAAGCATCTCTGGCTCATGGAAGATTTTAATATCCCATCACTATCCCCAAAACACTCTGGCCCCGACATTGAATTATAATGGCCATGCGCCACTATGACACATAGCTGTCTTTGCCAGCCTTTAACCCTGAATATTCCATGCCGGGGTCATATGCAGCCCTGGCACTAAATATCTGGGTTTGCCAAACAGCCTTCCAGCTGCACTAGCTAACCAGACAGCAGCAATATTGCATGCTGCCCGGTTAGTCCCTGTGGGCTTTTGCATGTAAATGCCCTGTGTAAATGTCTTTTGAATACTCTTCTAAGTCCTTCCTAGAGGCTATAGAAGCACTGAGATTTCAAGCAGTCAACCCATGAAAAAGGAAAGACACTAGACCTTATTTTTCCTCCCACAGAAAGGCTTCAACAGAATAACCAACTCTCACCCCAAGCATCCTCGGTGCCATGGTCTGACTACAACACCATCACATTCCATTTACCATACAAGCCAAGCTATTCCATAGACACCCAAATTTGGCATGCAGACTTTGGCACTTTGATAAACAAATATTCCTAAATAAAATCCTGTTTAAACTGGATAGAGAATCAACTGATAGTGGCACATTTAAAAACAGCTGGAACATAACTATAAGGGAAGCTGCACTAGCACCAGAATACAGGGACTACAAAGAGACAGCACAGGGAATTCAAGCAAGAGCTAAAAAACTGTAATGAAGATAGCATCATACGGAGATACAAAGGACCATAGAATCTATGGGACCAATATTCATTTGGGCAGGCTGTGCATCACTATGGCGCATAGCCATAGCCACCGACCCTTAATCCCAGGTATTCAATGCGAGGGTCATATGTGACCCTGACAATGAATATCCAGGTTTGCCGCACATGCCCGGAAGCTGCAGTAGCTAACCGGGAAGCAGCAATATTGCATGTTGCCTGATTAGCTCTTGCTGATTAAAAATAGGCAAGAGTTTTCCTTTATTTATTTATTTGTTTTTATTTACCACTTTGTCTTGAAAATCAGAGTGGTTTACATGGAACTTTTGAACTACTGCGTAATGCAGTTTACAAGAAACAAGAAACAATTACAGATAACAGTTGCAGTTAACAATAACAATAAAGTAAGGTAACTATTTACATATTTATGTGTTTACATATTCTTATTAATTTACAAGAGGGAGTGTAGCAACAGTGAGAGAACGGTGAGAGTCCTTGTGATGTTGACCTGAGGTTTATATGAAATTTATGGCTGTTGATCACATTTATAGTAGTCCGTGAAGATGAATGTTTTGAGACTTTTTCTAAATTGGGTGAGATCTTTGATTTCTCTTAGAGTATTGGGTAGGTTATTCCAAAGGACAGGTGTGTAGAAGGAGAAGGCTCTATTGGTGGTTGATTGATTTGCTTTTCTTACATTTTTTGGGATGGATAGGGTGTTTTTCAGGTTCTCTCTTGTTCTTGTGTGTTGCTGTATCTTTATCAGTGTGATGAGGTATGTTGGTGCAATGTTGTTTATAATTTTGTAAATGTTTCTGAGGGCTTTGAATTTGATTCTTTGAAGAATCGGGAGCCAGTGGAGTTGGAACAGGATGGGTGTTATGTGGTCGGATCTTTTGGCATGCATAATTGTACGTGCAACCGTGTTTTGAGCAAGTTGTGATGGCTTTATTGTTTTCTTGGGAAGTCCATGAAGTATGCTGTTGCTGTAGTCAAAACATGGACAAATCAGTGCTTGAGCTACAGAGCAGAAGTCAGTGTGGGAGAGCAGTGGTCTCAGGTGCTGTATCATTTTAGTTTTATGGTAAATTGCACGGGTGGTCATGTGGATGTGTTTGGTCAAGTTAAGCTGTTGATCTAGGTAGATTCCAATGGTTTTTTTTAATTTATATTGTTGTAAGTTTTACAAACATAACCACTATACAACTCAAATATATACAATTATAACACACATGTAACTTAACCACCCCCCCCCCCAGCTCTCTGAGCAAAACCCCCTTATAATCCAGATAATTTGTTATTCTCCAAAGTTTTAACCCTTAAGAACAGGACAAAGTAAAGAGAACACTTACTAAATAAACTAAGAAAACTTCTCATTATATATGGGAGAAGAATAACTATTTATTTGTTTCAAGTGTATTAAGACCTAGCTATCTACAAAATTTAGCTATATATTCATTCAGAACCTGCCACCTTTTTAAATTGGAGGCTGATTTCTCCGGATGATGCAAATTATTATATAGCTTTTCGTGACAGGTGCGTTGGGAAACTAAATTCCACCATACCTCATAGTTTAATTTTTGAAAATCTTTCCAATTGGTGAAAATAACTTTCAAAGCAATAGTGGTGTACCCCAGGGATCTGTGCTGGGTCCGCTGCTTTTTGACATATTCATAGATGACCTGGAAAGTGGAATAACGAGTGAGGTTATCAAATTTGCAGATGACACAAAACTATTTAAAGTTGTTAAAACCCAAGAGGATTGTGCAAAATTGCAAGAGGATCTTGATAAATTGGAAGACTGGGCATCAAAATGGCAGATGAAATTTAATGTGGACAAGTGCAAGGTTATGCACCTAGGGAAGAACAACCCAAACTATGGTTACACGATGCAAGGTTCCACATTAGGAACCACCACCCAGGAAAAAGATTTAGGCATCATTGTGGATACCATGTTAAAACCCTCGGCCCAGTGTGCAGCGGCGGCCAAGAGAGCAAATAGAATGCTAGGTATGATAAGGAAAGTAACCGTGGTAGATCGGATCCGGCATCCTATCCCTCCTGCTCAACCCCCTTTACAGACCCCCCCTCCCCCCCCCCCGCTTCGTTCTCCCCCCACCACCCCCACCTCTTTCCCAGCTCGTTTACAAATCACACATAGACCTCTTAATGTGGAAGAACCAACTGGTCGCAGCTTTATTATATTTATAAACAATTAACATTCCAATCATAACAAACTTCTTAACAATCCCCCAGAGCGGAGCAATGCCTCACCAGCCATATAACTAGCAAAGTGACCTTGCCTCCGCTTCGCCGTGTCCTGGCACCGGCCAACTTGCTACCGCCCTTTCCCCGACCTCGCCATGTGACTAGCAAAGGCCAGCAGGGCTTATCCGGGTCGGGGGCACCCCACCCCCGCCCAAGTATGTCCTAAAGGCTCCGGACCCCGGAGACCTCCTGGATCCCGCCACCGGCACGGTGACACTCATGTCAGCGTGCTGCCCCCCCAAATCTAAGCTGCGACCAGTTGTCCTCCCGCCCCCCCAATCTCTCCAAGGCCTCTTGCCAATCGTTTAAAAGCAAATCGACACCCACAGGGGATAAATGCACCCCATCCTGCCGATACAATCCGGCACAAGTAACTTCCACCCAGGGATGTAAAATTTGAACCCCGCCCCGCTCACATATCCATCGCCCAATTTGCCGATTTATTTTTGTGAGACCCGCGACCACCGCCGCTGGGCTTGGCAAGCAGGCCTTGGAACAATGTCGGACCATAATAACACCACCCCTGGGAACAAGCGCAACACCATCGCCAAATCACGCTTTGCCGCTCGGATGAGCTGCTTACAAGTCCAAGCAGTGAGGTCATTTCCACCCAGATGCAAAAGGATGAATTTTGGCGGGCATCGCACACGCTCATGATGCCGCAGCAAAGGTAAGAGCTGCGTCCACTGCAGTCCTCGTTCACCTAGCCATAGAATCGACATCGCAGCTAGAGCAAGTCCCAGGTTAGGCCCAAACGGCCTCTCTGCTGCTCGCCGGCCAGCCCAGAAAACGAAGGAATGCCCTATCATCCAGCAAATGGGCGCATTCCTTTCATCATCTGTAAAAGAAAACATAATCACTTTAAGAAATAAAACCTTTCCCCACCCTTCATAAGCGCACATAACCCCGAAAAGCCAGAGAACGCCATCTCCCAATATTCTGTATGTCCTGCTGTGAAAGACCTGCTGCAGCTGCACTGGTAGCCGCACCGATCCGAAAGGAATGCGCCGAAAATTGCTCTGGGCATTTACCCACAAACCTCAATGCCAACCTCAGTACCGCCACCACTTGAAAACGCGTCAGCAGCCACCCATCCTCGTGCAGAAATAACCCTCCGGCTACGGCCGGTCGCACTCGTAAATAGTCTCTCATTGCGGACACAGGACATGTGAATAGGCCGTCAATCGCACACAGCCTTACCCACAAACCCTTCCCTTGCTGATCGGTCTTAGATCTTGCCAAGAAGACTCTCAACCAGCAATGCTCCATAACAACATGCTGCCTTTGCACTATCCCATCCGCCCCCACCTTGCTCGAGTTCGACACCAGTTCCCCCATCCTGAAGGCCCCAAAAAATGCCAGACTAAAGGTGGCTCTAAATAGGACAGCTTCATACCTGGACGAAGCCACCGCTGCCAGTGAATTACATAACTTCGCCAACAAATCATGTGTGATCGGTCTCCGAGCGTCCGGCGGAGCCGGTGCCGCGCGGCCCCAACCTTGCAAAAGCTTACAGGCCAAGAAGCCTTCTACAGGAAAGCCCCATCCAACCGCCCTTATAAAAAATTCGAAGCCCGCCAGGTGGCTGCGCACCGAAGAACGTGCGACCCCCTGCGCTTTTGCCCAAGTGACATATTGACCCAACAACTGAGCGGAAACTGCCCCATACTGCCAACCACAGCCTTCAAGAAAGGCCACCACTTTCCCACATCCGCGCACATAGGCTGCCCACGTCCCAGCAGCAACGGATCTCCGCAGCAAGTCCTTCATTCCGAATGGCCAAGACTCCACAACCTCCAAGGGACCGCAACTCCTTCCGCATCCGCTTCTGGTGCCAATCTTCGAAATTGATCCCACTTGAAACGAGAAAGAGAATCAGCAATCTCGTTAGAGAGCCCCGGTATATGTCGAGCTCTCAGTGCTCTCATCAAATTCGCTACTTGTAAACAATGAGGCGTGTAATTATTCACCACACTGACCACCGCCTCATTGTCACACCACCACAGCACCCGTCTATTACGCAACCTGTCGAGCCACAACTCTAACGCCACCAATATCGGAAACAATTCTAAAAATGTTATATTACTCGTGAGTCCTTCCTCGCGCCAAGCCTGTGGCCAACGTTCTGCGCATCACGACCCCCCAAAGTAAATACCCAGCCCAATGCCACCCGCTGCATCCGTGTACAATTGCAGATCCGCACTACTGCACTCAGCCTCCATCAATACGGAGGTCCCGTTATAATCCCCCAAAAAGACCTGCCACACCTTCAAATCAGCCCGAATCGCCTTTGAAACCCTGATGTGATGATGCGGCATGCGAACCCCCGCTGTCAATTTGGATGCTGCTACTACGTTAGCCACTAACACCCGCAATTGCTGCACTTTCGCTGTAGGAAGTCGCACCACCATGGAATCGGAATCCAGCTCCACCCCGAGAAACGTAATCCTCGTGGAAGGGCCCTCGGTCTTGTCTTTTGCTAGCGGCACACCCAACTCCTTCGACAACTCCACGAAACCTTCCTGCATGTCGCGGCACTCCTCTGAATGCGCTGACCCCACGAACAAAAAATCATCCAGATAGTGCACTACCTTCGCTTTACTCCCCCTGCGCTCAATGGCCCACTGCAAGAAGGTACTGAATTTTTCGAAGTATGCACAGGACACAGAACAGCCCATTGGCAAGCATTTATCAAAATAAAGCCCATTCTCGAAATGAAAACCCAATAGATAAAAGGAAGACGGGTGAACTGGCAGCAGCCTGAAGGCCGACTCAATATCCACCTTCGCCATTTGTGCCCGTAAACCCGCTTCCCTTACCAACTCTACCGCTTTATCGAAGGATGCGTATCATACAGTACACAATTCACGCGGGATGTAGTCATTGACCGACTCGCCGACCGGGCTAGACAAATTATGTATCAACCGGAATTTCCCAGGCTCTTTTTTAGGTATTATCCCCAACGGTGATACTACCATCCTCCCGAATGGCTGGTTCCCAAAAGGGCCCGCTATTCTGCCCAACTGCAATTCCTTCTCTAACTTCTTCCGGACAACCAGCGCAAAAGGCCGAACTGAAAGGGAATTCCGCGCGACCGCACCATCCAATTGCCTACACACGGGAATTAGAAAGCCCCTATTAAAGCCCGCATACAAAATTTCTCTATCCTTCCGCCTAGGGTAGTGGGCCAGCCACTCATTTAAAACTTCTCGTCGAATCGGCGTAGGGGCCAGGTCAAATAAATCTTCACTGTTTTGCGCCAGGCACGGGGGGCTGCGAAACTCCTTTCTTAAGGCATTTGACTGCGGGATGTGCACCCCCACAAATGGAGCACACATGTCGAAATTTGCAGTCTGGAAACGGGCACGAGGTCTTGTTAAACCTCCAGCAGAGATCACCTGCTCCACTGCCCCCTGCTCGCTGCAGTCCAACCGCCCCAACCCCTCGAAAGGAACGACCCACTCCAGGGAGAACCCCCGCTGCACCTTTCACCCCGCTCCCACTAAACCCACCTGGCCTGGCCGACATCTGGGTCAACCACAGATTAATGTCCTGCATACCCCATGAAACCGATCGATTCCCTTCCATTTTGTCCCTGAATTTCTCGTCATAGTTTAACCATGACCAGCCCTCATGCGTCTGCGAAGCCTCCAAAATTGAATCCGCATACGATAAAAGCATCTCGTAATGCCCCGGGTAATACTGTCCCCAAACGCTCGCCAAACGCAAAAAGGCTCGCGTCCAATTAACCACATTCCGAGCCACTTTCTTAATACGCCCTGCCTTCTCATCCTCCTTACGCTTCTTCCTACTTTCTCCCGAACGCTTCCTGCCTTCTAAGAGACGGAATATATCAATATACCGGCGCTTCTTTATTCTTTGCCGCAATTTCCTCGGCACCCCCTCCGACAACTCAAATATAGCTACCGCTGCAGGGACCCCTTGCGTCCCTCCCCCCCCCTGAAACTCCTTTCCCGCTCCTTGCCTCCTGCCCACCCTCGTCCGATGATGACATAGACGACAAGTCATAAGACGACGACGACGTCGACGACACCGACGATCTAGATCTCTTGCGCCTCCTACCCGAATGCCTTTGCCTTTTATTTCCTTTCTGCTTTCTCTTCCCCCGCCCCCTGCCCCCTTCGCACCCTTCAGCCCGGGTCTCCGGTAACTCACCCGCCACTGTTGCCGCACACACCACCTCTGCTGAAGGATTGATATTCGTCAGGCCATGCCCATTATCCTGCCGCTGGCCTTCCACGTCTCGGGACGCAACCACGCCAGACGCCGTTCGTAGCCTTTCTTCATACGAATCCCCTGGGTGCACCGCATATGGCTGTCCTCGCGCTCCCTCGCAGCCACCCGTATCGCAAGCCGCAGCCCGCGACAACATCGCCGGAACCTGTGGAGACATAAAAGGATAAGAAGGGGGGGGACAGCAGAGGGCCACACAGGACGCCATGCCTCCAGCCAGTCAGCTCTCGAGGAACCCTGACCGCCCCCCAACCAATGTGCCCAAGCTGGATGTCCAGCCCAAACCCCACCGCTGCCTTGACCTGTCAGCCTGCCCACGGGAGCCGCCAAGGTTCCACTGGCCAAATGCTGTGTGTCCACTAACCCCGGCACAGCTCCCCCACCCAGCCCCCCCACGCTCCAACCACCCTACGTCAGTTCACACTGACCCTGAGCCATCTCTCCGGCCCTAGTTACCTCACTCCCACTTCCGACAGCACTGTGCACACTACTCCTCCCAGACCCCGCTTCCAACCCAGCCCCCATGTCCATCATCTGGCGCTGCCCTCGCCCTCTGCGCCCCCGTACCTGGGAAACAGCAGATCCTCTGCCCCGGACTGCAGGAGGACCACCTCTGCTCCTAGTAGGGCTTCAGGCACCGGTTGGACTCTCACTTCCAGTCCCCCTTCGCCCCCCCTGTTTGCCTACACCCCTACCATGACTTGGCACCCCCGCCCCAGTATGCCTCAGCGCTCCCCTCCCGCGCACCCTTCCCCTTACTCTGCCTCGGCCACGTGCTCCAGCCCTATCCCCACCTCGAACCATCCTTGTAAAATCTTTAAACCAGCAATTAAAACCCTGTCACAGGCACAGCTTGCAGAGAAAATAAAACAACAGGAATTACTTGCCGTTTAAGAGAGGAGCGGGTGGGGGGGGGGGGGACCTCTCCACTCTCCGCTCTCCGCCCGACACTGCTGCTCCGGACCTCCGGCCTGCCTCACCCCCGCACGTGCACAGAATCGCCGGAAAGTGAAACTGCTGCAAATCACCACTTCGCGCTCCCCAGCACCAGGCCTTCAAAGCACTGCCGACGGCGCACCGATCTGGACCACACCACACCTGACTCCGCGACAGCCTACAGGCCCTGCCACAACGAAAAGAGAGGTACCCCGCCGACCAGAAGCCGACCGCTCAAGCCGTCCCGCTGCACGCCCGATGCTGGAAAGGAGGGGGCCGCCAAACTCCCTCCCTTTAAAGCCTCGGGCGTGCAGGGTGTTTCATTGGCTCCGCTCCTTGCACTTGCGGAGCCAATGATTTTAAATAATGCGGAACGCGTCCGCCACGTCACCCCTGCCAGGCCCCCCCCCCTGAGCCCCGAAGCAGGACGCCGGACCCGGGCCGCTCCCCAGGTTACCGGCGTCCACCGGGACCTTGCCCGTGGACTTCCCAGAATGGAAAATAAAACAAAAGATATTATAATGCCTCTATATCGTTCCATGGTGAGACCGCACCTTCAATACTGTGTGCAATTCTGGTCGCCGTATCTTAAAAAGGATATAGCGATTTTAGAAAAGGTACAGAGAAGAGCCACCAAAATGGTAAAGGGGATGGAAGGATACTCCTATGAAGAAAGGCTAAAAAGGTTAGGGCTCTTTAACCTGGAAAAGAGACGGCTGAGGGGAGATATGATAGAAGTCTATAAATTAATGAACGGAGTGGAACGGGTAAACGTAGATAGATTGTTTACCTTATCAGAATATAGAAAGACTAGGGGACATGCAATGAAGCTACAGGGTAAACTATTTAAGACTAATAAAAGAAAATATTTTTTCACTCAACGTGTAATCAAACTCTGGAATTTGTTACCGGAGGATGTAGTAAAGGCTGTTAGTGTAGCTGTGTTTAAAAAAGGTTTGGACAAGTTCCTGGAGGAAAGGTCCATAAACCATTATTAAGAAGTGACCGAAGATATCAATGCTTGATCCAGTACAAGCATTGTGGAACTTGTGTCTCTGGGAGAAACTGCTAGGTACATATATGTACTATGTACATATAGTTTCATAACATATATGTACATAGTTTTCAACAAGTTGAATCCCAGTTGAATTTTCCTGTTTCATGTAAACCTGTTGCTTGCTGTGAGTATTCTTGTTCATTGTAAACTGCGCTGATGAAAAAGAGCGCGGTATAGAAGAGCTATAAATAAATAAATAAATAAATAAATATGACCTAGATTGGCCACTGTTGGAAACAGAATACTGGGCTTGATGGACCTTGGTCTGACCCAGTATGGCATATCTTATGTTCTTATGTTCTAACATGAAATTCAACAAAAACAATTGTCCTTAGATAAACCAGTTATATTTCGTAGAGATCTTAAACATACTATATTCCATGTAAGTTGTACCGAAAAGCCCAATATTTTCTGAATTTTAACCCATACCCCACTCCAAAATCTCCGTACATATGGGCATTTAAAAACCATATGAGTGAAGGTACCAATGGCCCACTGACAGGACCAGCATTTATCTTTTGACTTCTTGTCCCATTTGGCTAACTTTACAGGAGTAATATAAGCGCGATGTAAAAAGAAGAACATAGATTGTGTAATTGCTGTTGATCTAGATACTCTTGTTATTGGATCCCACAGGACATTCCAATCTTTGATGTCAAGCGAACAGTTCAATTCGGATTCCCAATTTTTTAGTAGTCCTACCACGTTGGAAGACAGGATATCTCTGAAGTATGCATATATTGATGAAGCAGCACCTGTTTTCCCCGCTAGAATATTTATGTTTTCGAACACAGGATCTTCGGATGCGATATCTCCAATGTCGATATTTATTGCAGATATACTTGCCATTGCAAGTAAATCGAACTGGGAAGTGAAAAATCAACAACTAAAGAAATGAAATCTTTCCACCCATGAGCCTCTAAAAGTAGGCCTAGAGTCCAAATACCTCGCTCTTGCCAATTCCGCCAAGCAATCATCTTGCCATTTATTTTTACCTTCGGATTCCACAAAAGTGGCAAGGTCTTAGGGAATGACTTATTTTTACCTGTGACTTGCTTTAGGGTAAGGTAGGCAAGTTGAGTAGCAGTGACAGCATTTCCTACTAATGAACCCTCTGGGTGTTTCATTCCAAGAAGATGCGTTAATGGACAAGGCGCTACGGAGGGCGGAGCTTGATATCAAGCAGGACGGTCGCTTAGGGCAAAGGCTCCGGAGGGACCTGCCATCAATCCTGATAGATCGTGCCCTCATTGATATTAAAGCACCAGTTTTAGCCGCAGAAGGTGTGGAAGATGTCAGGGCCTAAACCAACTCGGTTAGAATATACTGGCGCACAGAACAGCAACGCGAAGCGGTCGAAAACAGAACCCCTCTCTCCACAATAGATGGCAGCCACACGCGAATGGCCCGAGGCCTTACAAGAACTCCTCGCAGAGGTACGTGGAGTCAAGGGGATGATAAAAGCCAATGGAGAGTCGTTGGGTACAGTCCGCGATGAAATTAATGCACTAAGGAGCAGCTTAGAGGGGATCTCCCTTTGACAATATAAAATGGAGCAACTTTTGGCAGTGCATGGGGAACGTCTATGCAGTGTGGATAAACAAGATAAACAACTTCGGGCGTTGCAAAGAGAACTTGAGGATAGTAACAACCGGGCCCGACGGAACAACGTAAGAATAGTTGGAGTCCCGGAAGGCTCTGAGGGCAGGGATATGTTTGCATTCCTGCTCAAGATGATTCCCTCGATACTCAAGATTGCTTTTGAGATGCCCTTTGAAATAGACCGGGCTCATCAGGTCCCTTCACAATCGCAGCCAAACAGCAAGAGACCGAGGCCAATCATTTTAAGAATATCAACAGGTGGCCCAAGTCATGGAGGCGGCTTATGCACGTTCTCCTCTGGAGTTTGAGGGCCACAGGCTGTTTTATTCCCCCGATTTTTCTAAAAGCACAGTAGACTGAAGAAAGAGCTTTCTGGCACTCAGGCCTTGGTTGCAGCAACTGCAGGTGCGCTATGGACTCTTGTACCCAGCGCAAATGCGGGTTACCCTTCATAATCAGACCAAAACGTTTGATGATCCGGAGGCTCTTCACTTATATCTAAAAGATAAAGAACTAGCCCAGATGCACTGAAGGCTGCGGATGGACCTAGTCTTATTATGGACTGCTATGGAGGTGCTGGAACCTCGGCCCAAGAGACTGCAACTTGAACAGTTAAAGAAGGGGACTGAATGAATAGTTACTATCATTCTAGGATAAGTAAGGAATGTGTTTAGCGTTTGGATGTAGTTTAACTGTTGAAATAATAGCTATAGAAGCAATAGTAGGGGGATTGGAATATTCTGCTGAAGGAGGGAGGGATCATGTTAATAGTTAAGACCTGTGGCCTAAGAACAGGAGTAAAGGCTGCGGAACCAATTGCATGGGTGGCAGTGTCCCTCTGTGCCTGTCTTGCTGTCACAAGTTCACCAATTGGTTGTAGAAACAGAAGTTTTCCCCTGGGGCACACTGGGTCAGCACGAGTTTTCTTGGAGGGGATACTGGGGCAGCAGGGTGTGTGTACAAAGATGTGTAAGAGGCATGGGGCTGGTAGTACGGGGCTTTCTGTAGGGGGTTGCATGTATCCGGGTAGAGGCAAGTCCAAGAGCATTCAGAAGCTGAAGCATGCTGGATTATAAAACAGCAACCTTGTGCCTGTGGGTTTATATAAGTCTTCTAACTAGGTAAAATTGCTTCCTTTAAAGTTCTTTCATTAAATGTGAAAGGGATTAATAACCCCATAAAGAGAAAAACAATTATCAACTATGGTCGACAACAGAAAGTGGACATTCTATTGCTACAAGAGACTCATTTAAATCAGAAGGAGTCCTTGAAACTTAGTATAAAACCCTACACCTTGGTGGCTTACTCCGCAGCAATTAATAAATGAAATGGGGTGGCTATCTTGGCTAAAAATTCTATTGGTGCTAATGTCTTACAGACTCGATCTGACACAGAAGGGAGGTGGGCCAAAGCCTTAATTAGAGTGGGGGGGGGGTCTTGAATTAGCTTTCATTAATGTGTTCGCCCCTAATAATGCCATGTGGAGGAGTAGCCTAGTGGTTAGAGCAACTGCCTAATACCCAGAAGATCAAGGGTTCAATTCCCACTAGCACTCCTTGTGACTTTTGGCAAGTCACTTCACCCTCCATTGCCTCAGAAGAAAAGACTGGCAATCTACTTCCAGTGATACATTGCCAAGAAAACCCAGAGGTAGCTGGGTCACTATGAGTCAACACTGACTTGTGGCACTAAAAAAAAAAAAAGTGGACTATCCAGAATTTTTCAATGCATTAGCAAAGGAGGTACACACGGTCACTGGAATGCCAGTAATTTTGAGTGGAGATTTCAACCTGGTTAATGATCCCTTGGTTGATAGGAAACCGCCCAGGACTTCTAGACCCACTAAGGCACAGATAGTCCTCTCCTCTGATTCGAGAGGTTGGATTGGTCAACATCTGGCGGTTGCACCACTCCTCAGAGCTTGATTTTACCTTTTTCTCGCCTCCACATCAGTCCCTCTCACAAATTGATTTTTTTCTGGTCTCTAAGGCATTAATCCCTAACATAGTAATGTCATCTATACATGCAGCACATGTATCTGACCATGCGGCTGTCTCTATGGTGCTGCAGGCTGGGGAGGTGAGATCAAATCCTTCGGGATGGTTTTTCGATAAGACCCTTCTGAACAATGCAGAATTTAGCATTGAAATAAGGGCTGCGATTGTGGAATGTTTTCAATTTAACTCCCCCCAAGGCACCCTGGGGTGGGCTTGGTGTAAGGGATTTAAAACCTCTATGAGAGCCGTTATTACTAGTTTCAGCATTTTGAGAGCAAGGCAATGCAAGCAACAATTGTTGGCCCTAGAAACTCAGATAAAAGCTGGTGAGCGTATTTTATCCAAGCGTGCGGATCCGTGCATCCTGCTACGGTTGCAGCATTTGAGGTTTAGATTTATCACGCTGCTTTCAACCGGAGCTTCGCAAAACATCAAAGCGCAAAAAGGTTCTTATTACTGGGAAGGAAATAACGCCGGGCGGCAACTAGCCAATGCATTAAAGGGCCGCAGGGAGGCCGGAATGGTAGCGGCATTGTTGGACCCCCAAGGGCGGAACTTATTAGTGAAAGACTCCGAAATCACCGAAGCTTTCAGAGTATTTTATGCTCACATTTATGAGTCTGAAAGGGAATTTTCACAAGAAGCTTTTGAAAAGCTGCTCTCCAGGATAAAGAGGCCGACTTTAAATAAAGAAATGAGTGAGGAGCTGGATAGTCCTTTTTCCAAAGCCGAGATCTGTCAGGCTATAGACTCATTGGCCACAGGTAAGGTGGCAGGCCCAGATGGGCTTACCACTGAATTTTTCAAGGCCTTCTCCAATGAACTGGCCCCCTTTTTATGCCAATATTTCCATTTGTTAGTGGAGGCAATGCCTCAAGTAGGCTCCTTCGCTTAGGCAAATGTGATAATTCTAGAAAAGACTGGTAGAGATCTGCAAATGGTAGCTAACTATCGGCCAATATCCTTACTGAATGTGGACTACAAAATTTACGCAACTTTCCTGGTGCACCGTCTATCAAAGATGATGCCCCTGTTGATACACCCTGACCAGTTTGCATTTGTTGAGGGTCGGTCGACGGCCGACAATGCCAGACTTTTATGTCATGTACTGGCCTGGGCAGAGAATATGAATAGGCTGTTGGTAGGTCGGTCTCTAAACGCTGAAAAGGCATTTGACCTGCTAGAATGGTCCTTCTTATTTTCTGTCCTTAAGTGGTTTGGCATTGGCAAAGGATTCCTCCAGTTCCTTAAAATAATGTACACCCAGCCCTTGGCCAACATCTGTGTGAATGGAACAAAATCCCATGAAATAAAATTGGGTCGGGGTACTCGTCAAGGTTTCCCCCTCTCTACTATGTTATTTAACCTTGCATTGGAACCGTTAACTCTCATTCTGCAGCAATGTCTGATGATACAAGGGGCATTAATTGCTAACATGGAAATTAAGCTCTCAGCATATGCCGATGATCTCCTTTTGTTTACTTCCCCTGAATCGGTCCCTAGTGTGCTCGAGCAGATAGACCACTACTCACTGCTCTCCAGCTACAAAATCAATTGGTCAAAGTCGGTAGCCTTTCCACTAAACTTACTGGTTCATAAGGAGGACATGAAGGCATTTCCGTTTATGTGGGAATCTAACATGGTTAAGTATCTGGGGGTACACTATCGATATCCACTGGAGGAGACTATTCGGTCTAATGCTGGTACACTGCTGGCTATAGTCCGGTCTATGACCACTAAATGGTCCCCCCTAGTTTTATCCTGGTGGGGCCGATTGGAGACAATTAAAATGATGATAGTACCAAAGATAAATTATATCCTAGAGATGATACCTTGTCTAATGCCAGTGCACATATATCGACAAATAGAGAGATCATTAATACAGTTTTTATGGAACGATGAAACACCCAGAATAGTGTGTCAAAAGCTTAAATTCTGTAGGGAGAAGGGTGGAGTAAAATTTCCAGACTTCCAATCTTACCACAAGGTGTTCCTGATGGCTAGAATGCCAGACAGAACAAAGTCCGAATTGGTTAGAAGTAGAAACAAAATTACTGACCCCGATTCCAACTAAGCTCCTTCCAGGGATGCAACTGCCGCAGAGTTTGGTTTACCCCAAGATGATAACAGACACACTTAACGCTTTTATAACCTTGGCAGGTGCCTACGGTTTGGATAAACAGTTCTCCAGCCAGCTTCCACTATGGCATAACCCTCTTTTTAGAATTCAGCAGAAAACATTTGCTTGGAGTCAATGGTACTCTAAAGGAATTTGGAATGTTGGGCAATTGATAGAGAACAACAAGTGGAAGGAATTTGGTAGATTGCAGCAAGAATTATGCCTTCCAATATCGCTCTACTTCCAATGGTTGCAGCTTAGACACTGCATTGAGACATCCAGGGTAGATATCAAAGTCCTGAAGGAGGAGGGAGGATATGCTGACATGATCCAAGAGGCTATGCAAGCACCAGGCGTGGCTTCGTTTTTTTACAAAAAATTGAATCACGGATCTAGTCCACAGACACTTGGTTTACAAAAGGTGTGGGACCATGATACCGGGATTACCTTCCCCTTGCAGAAGTGGAGGAAAGTCTGGGGTAAGCAAGTGAGGATATCAAAGTCTGCCTCTGTTACTCAGACCTTATTCTTTTTTACCCATAGAGCTTATTATACTCCAGTTAGGGTTGCTAAATGGGACATGTCGGCTGGCAATCAATGCTGGTCCTGTAAAAGTAATATTGGCACTCTTGCCCACCTAGTTTTTGAGGGCCTGTGTATACGGACCTTCTGGGTACAGGTTTGGGAGCAGATACAGGCAATCCTGGGTTTCAGAGTGACCCTTACCTGGGGGATCATAGGATTCCGATCAGCATTGAATATTCCTTCCTTGCACAGAGAATGTTATTTCTTATTGGATTTTATGCTAGGCTTAACTATACATTTAATAGTGCTTAACTGGAAATGTACTTTTGAACTTAACTGGCAAACATGGTGGAACCAAGTATGTTTGTACAGCAAATATGAGAAGATGCCCAGGAAGGGCTCATTGCATGTAAGTGTTAGCAGTCTTAAATGGAAGGCTCTGAAGGACTTTGTGGATGCAGCAAGCACAAGCGAATAGAGGATACCCAGCTCTGTCTCCATGCTAAGTGTGCCTATATTTACTGCTACCAGATCATCCGATGATATGTCATGTTATACAGAGGCTGTGCCTGGAGTGCCCTAGAGGAATGGGGGGGAGGTTGGGGAGTTATCAGTTTAGTATTCAATGTTGTGGCAAGTTGTACAATATTAAGTGTACATTGAAAACTTAAATAAAGATTTTAAAAAAAAAGGACAAGGCGCTACTAGTATACGCTCTATTTCGAGCCATGTTAGGCTTTGTGACAATGCCTCACTATCTGCCCACACGGCACCTTGCTTTAACAAAAAAGCACAGTGATACCAGCGGAGATCTGGAAAATGTACTCCCCCTTTATCTTTAGGAGCTTTCAATTTTTTAACAGCTATCCACGGTTGTGAGTCTCCCTAAAGAAATTTACAAAGACTCCTTTCTAATGTTGAGTAAGAGCTCGATGGGAGTATATAAGGGAGCATACCTAATACATAATTTATTTTAGACAATAATGTCATTTTGATAGTTTCTAGTCTACCCCACCATGTCAGGTGAAGAGGGGACCAAATTAGTGCCTTTCTCTGAATCATATGAAGTAATTCTTCAATATTAGTTTGTATAGTCAAGTCTGGAGAAGTACAGTATCTAACTCCCAAATACTTGACACTGTCTTTTTCCCAACAAAAAGAGAAGGCAGCCATCAAATCAGAAGTAGCAAAATTGTTCATCGGGAAAGCCACGGATTTAGACCAGTTTATTTTATAGCCAGATAGCTCAGAATAGCGTTCAATCAAATCAAGAATCTCTGCGACATCTGAGGGAAGGGTAAACAATAACAAATCATCGTAGTGGGTCCGACTTTGTTCTCTTCGTATCTGATTCTTGTGGATTTCATCTGTTTGCTGTTAGCCATGATTGCCAATCCACAGCTGCCTGTTCAGTGCTTTAATATACTTTCCAGAGCCCAAAAAAAGGATTATCCGGCAGGGTCAGAGGGAGCTCGTCTTCTAAGCAGCCATATTGGAATCTGGGTTGGCTCCGCCTCGATTCCAGGGTATTTTATTTCTTCTTTTATTTCCAGTGTGGCATTGTTTACATGAAGTGAACAGGGAGGGTTGAATGCTTTGTTCCTAGTAATAATGAGTGGTTCTGTTTTCTCCAGGTTGACTGTGAAGTTAACTGAATTGAGCCATATAGCGACGTTCATTGAAGCAGTTGGTGATCTTCTTATAGGAAGGGTCTAAGGTGTCAAAAGTTGTGAATAACATTATATCGTCTGCATAAATTCTGTAGTCAACATCATGTGATTGTATGATTTTGCAGGTAGGTTGAAGATATATATTGAAAAGTAATGCAGATCCCTGGGGGACGCCCTGAGGTTGGGTGAACAGGTTGGATAGGTTGTTGTCGAAGTACACTTGTTGGTGTGGTTGGACAGGTAGTCTTGGAACCATCATAGAGTGATGCCACCTATACCAAGGTGCTTTAGGCGGTTGATTAGGATATTGTGGTTTATAGAATCAAAAGCCGAAGATATATCTAGGAAAATGAGGATGAATGCATTCTCATGTTGTCAATTCCTTGTATGATCGTGTCAAGTAGTGATGTTACTAGTGTTTCGACACCATGATGTGCTCTAAACCATATTGATGAGGGTCAAGTGGAGCACTTGAGTTGATTAAATCCTGGAATTGCAGAAGTAATGATTTTCCAATGATTTTGGATAGGAATGGTAGGCTAGAAATTGGTCTGTAAGATGTGGGGCAGGATTTATTTAGAGTGTTTTGTTTCAAGATTGGGCATATGGAGGCTCTTTTCAGGTTCTTTGGTAGCTGACTTTGAGATATCCTTGCCTATCTTTTAGCCACGGGTCCCTAACCGGGCAGCTTGAAATATCACTGCTGCCCAGTTAAGGACTGTCGCCACCTCCGATGCTAAGCAGTTAGCATTGGGGCACATAAGGCAGAAGAGAGGGGACATTCAGTGGCACTAACCGTGTTAGTGCCATTGAATGCTAGTACTGCTACTTATCATTTGTAGTAGTATATCCCGTTCAGTGGCAGTTACACAGTTTACAGGTCTGTAAATCATGTAACTGTCTTTTGAATATCAGGCTCTACATGTTCAAACTGCAAGAATTCTGCGACATAGTTGATAAAACTAAGAAGGAATACTACATAAAACTCATCATGAGCTCACTAAATTGCCCAGGAGAACTCTTCAGCATAGTTAGTGAAGGACCCTAATGGTAACAATAAGATCAATGCTCCTTGTCCACACATATTCACAGACGTTTTCCAAAGCAAATGCCAGATGATCAGACTAAAACCATTGATTACACAAAACACCATTCCCACCATCTTCACTCCACGGTTATTCAACTTAGTCCCTAGGGATCACATAGAAGACATCATCCACAGTCAGAGTAGTTACTCACCTGTAACAGGTGTTCTCCAGGAGCAGCAGGAATCAGTCCTCACATATGGGTGACGTCGGCGCCGACGGAGCCCTCGTGCGGAGCATTTCCCCAGCTTTCAAAGAAAGCCTTTGGGAATTGCAGCACGCATGTGCGGTCCCCTTCCCGCCCAAGGGCGCCATCTTGCTCAGTCTGATGACATAGCTAAAAGACAGCAAAAAATTAGCAAAAACAAATCAAATGACTGCAACTCCAAGGGGAGGAGGGAGGGTTGTGAGGACTGATTCCTGCTGCTCCTGGAGAACACCTGTTACAGGTGAGTAACTACTCTTTCTCCAGGACCAAGCAGGAAGTCAGTCCTCACATATGGGACTCCCCAGCTTAAGGCTACTGGAGACCCCAAGCGGAAAAAATGAGCTCCCTCGAGCTCGTCAGCACAGAAGGAAGGAATCTTCTCTGAGAACGCCCCCGACTGGTAGCCCAACACCAGGGCCGGAGGGTAGAAGTTGCCTAAACCCCAAAGAGATTATGGAGTACTGCCTGTCCGAAAGCACTGTCCCTGCGGGACTCCCTCTCAAGGCAGTAATGGGCCACAAAAGTCTGGCTTGAAGACCAAGTAGCGGCCCGGCAGATGTCTGCCAACGGAACAGAGCGGTGATGAGCCACTGACGCAGCCTTCGCCCTGACACGATGAGCCGTGACTCGACCCTCCAATGAGAGGCCGGCTGCCCCATAAGCCCAGGCGATACAGTCAGCGACCCATATGGACAACGTACGCTTGGAGACAGGGAGCCCCAACTTATTGGGGTCAAAAGAAACGAAAAGCTGAACAGCCTTCCGATGCTCCCGCGTACGGTCAAGGTAGAAGTATAACGCCCTCCTACAGTCCAGGGTATGCAAGACCATCTCAGCCCGGTTGGCATGCGGCCTGGGAAAGAAGGTCGGAAGAACCACCTCCTGATTGAGGTGAAAAGGTGAGACAACTTTAGGAAGAAACTTAGGGTGAGTCCGTAGGACTACCCTATTCCTGTAGAACCTAGTGTAAGGAGGATCAGACACTAGTGCCTGCAGTTCACTCACTCACCTAGCAGAGGTGAGAGCTACCAGAAATAAAGTTTTCCAGGAGAGAAAACGGAGAGGGCAGGTAGCCATAGGTTCAAAAGGCGGACAAGTAAGCCGCTGTAAGACCACATTCAGATCCCACTCAGGGGCCGGTGGATGCAAAGGAGGCTTAAGCAGAAGAAGGCCTCTGAGGAAACGAGCCACCAAGGGGTGGTTGGAAAGAGGCCTGCCGTCCACCGGCGAGTGGTGTGCTGAGAGAGCACTAAGGTGAACTCGGACAGAGTTAGACTTAAGGCCCAGATTGGAGAGGTAGAGCAAATATTGCAACACTACCGCTACCAAGCACGAGAAGGGATTCTCACTGTGCTGAGCACACCATGCGGAGAATCTACGCCACTTAAGAGCATAGGATTTCCTGGTGGATTGACGCCGAGAGGCCAAGACTACATCTTCCACCTCTCGAGGTAGTAGTAGGGGAGCTAGGACTACCCTTTCAGCAGCCAGGCCATCAGATGAAGGGACTGGAGGTTGGGGTGCAAGAGAGTCCCCTGATCCTGAGACAGGAGATCGTGTTGAAACCCCAGAGGAAGAGGTGTGTCCACCGCCAGCTGTAGCAGAAGCGGGAATCACGGTTGCCTCGGCCACCTGGGGGCTATGAGAATCAATGAAGCCCCATCCCTGAGGACTTTGAACAGCGTTCTGGACACTAGTGGCGTGGGAGGAAACGCATACAGTAGGCCTGTGGACCACGAGATCAGAAACGCATCCGCTGCTACTCTGAGAGGATGCGGTTGTCTGGAGCAAAATCTCAGGAGTTGCCGGTTCAGAGGACTGGCGAAAAGATCTATGGAGGGGAGCCCCCACTTGAGAAAGACCTGCTGAACCACCAATGGGTTCAATCTCCATTCGTGTGGTTGCAGGATCCGGCTCAGTCTGTCTGCCAGGCAATTTTCCTGACCTGGGAGGTAGACAGCCTTGAGAAGGATTCCGTGATTGACAGCCCAAGAGCACAGTCGTTGTGCCTCCTGACAAAGAAGGAAGGAGCCTGTGCCTCCTTGTTTGTTCACACAGAACATGGCAACTTGATTGTCCGTCTGGACCAGTACAGACTGGTGAGAGGCGAGGTGGGAGAAGGCTCTCAGAGCTAGGCGTATCGCCCGTAGCTCCAGGAAGTTGATCTTTTGAGTAGCCTCCCAAGGGGTCCAGAGACCCTGAGTACATGCCCCTTGGCAATGTGCTCCCCAACCGAGAAGAGAGGCATCGGTTGTCAGCACCTGAGTATGCGGAGGGGATTGAAAAACCACTCCGAGCACCAAATTCGGAAGATGAAGCCACTATTGCAGAGAGGAGACCAGGAGGTCAGAGATCTTCACTGAGTCCGCTAGGCCCCCTGTGGCTTGATGCCACTGAGTACGAAGGCTCCACTGAGCAGGTCGCATGTGCAGGCGGGCATTGGGGGTGACATGAACCGTGGAAGCCATATGGCCGAGTAGTCTCAGGAATTGCCTGGCAGAGACCAGAGAATCGCTGCGAAACTGGCTGGCCAGATCCATTAGCCTGTGGGCCCTGTCCAGAGGCAGAAAAGCCTTTGCTTGAAGAGTGTCTAGTCTGGCCCCTATGAACTCTAAGTTCTGGGAAGGGAGCAAAGTGGACTTTGCGAAGTTTATGACAAACCCCAAGTGCTGAAGCAGAGCCACAGTGCGAAGGGTGGCCTGGTTGGCCTCTTGGGAAGATTGGCCCCTTATGAGCCAGTCGTCCAGGTACGGAAACACAAAGAGACCCTGAAGCCTCAGGTAGGCCGCTAACACTGCCAGACACTTGGTGAACACCCTGGGAGCGGAGGACAGGCCAAAGGGTAGTACTCTGTACTGATAGTGGTTTCCTCCCACAACAAACCTGAGATATTGTCTGTGGTCTGGATGGATAAGGATGTGAGTATACGCATCCTTTAGATCCAAGGAGCATAGCCAGTCTCCCTGCTGGAGGTAGGGCAGCAGGATTCCAAGGGTAAGCATCTTGAACTTTTCCCTCTCCAGGAACTTGTTGAGGTTTCGCAAGTCTAGGATGGGTCTGAGGCCTCCTGTTCTATTTGGTACCAAAAAGTACCTGGAATAAAAGCCTTGACCTCTCAGGTGGTGGGGCACCGGTTCCACAGCCTGATCCTTTAGCAGACTTGCAAACTCCTGAAGGAGTAGGTCCCTGTGCAGAGGGGGTCTTGGAGGCTCCCCTGGAAAATAGGAGGGAGGTACCTGGTGAAAATGGAGAAGATAGCCCTTTTGGACTATATGCAGAACCCAGGTATCTGATGTGACGGCTGACCACCTGTGGGCAAAGTGGGCCAGCTGGCCTCCTGTGCTGAGAGAAGCCAGCTGAGGAGAAGAGGCTATGCTGTTTGAGTCAAAACCCCCCACCCTGCTGAGCAGGGGCTGGTATAGGAGGCTTGGAGGCCTTCTGCCTACGGGGCCATTGACCTGCCCCTTGGCCTGCTGACCCTGTTGGGGAGCTGCAGAGGCCTGATAATGAGGGTATTGTTTATAGGCAGATGACTTACTCAGTTAAAAGGACTTTTTTCCCGAGCCCTTCTTCTTCTGAGAAGGGGCAGAGGTTTTCCTGGAAAGCCTAGTCCTGGTCAGAGTCTCGGTCTCGAGTTCTGCAGCCTTTTCAGCCATGGGCTTGCCAAAGAGGTTTTCACCTTGGCAGGGGACATCGACCAACTTGTCCTGGACCCATGGCTCGAGGTCGGATGACTGTAGCCAAGCCTGTCAGCGGGCACCGATGCCGGCCCCGGCTACTCAGGCCGAAGCCTCAAAGCCATCATAGGCTGCTCGAGAGATAAACTTCGAGCACTCTCGAATACCGGTGGACAAGGCCTGGAACCTCTGCAAAGGTTCCTCGGAGAGACCAGCAGAGAATCCGGCAATTTCCTTTGCCAGGTCTCGGAGGTACATGCCCATGTAGAGCTGGTAAGTCTGGACACGGCAAGCAAGCATAGAGCCCTGGAAGCACTTCTTACCGAGGGCAGGAGGCACCGAGGAGTGCATCTTCTGACTTTTCAGTTGATGCATGGCCGATTCCACAACCATGGAGTGGTGCGGTAATCGTGCCTTTTGGAACCCATGGCTCTTGCGGACTCAATAGATGGAATCAACCCGCTTGCTTAACACCGGCGTTGAGGCCGGGGTCTCCCACATGCGGAAGAGCAGCCGCTCCAGCATCGGAGGAACCGGAACAGTAAAGGCCTCCTTCAGGGGAGAGTCATACTGGAGGGCCTCGAGCTCCTCGGCTCGAGGCTCCTCCTCGGGATCCGCGGGGAAGGCCAAGGTCTTGGCCATATCCCGCACGAAGTCCGAGAACCGGGTATCCTCCGGTGGGGATCGTCTCCGAGGTTCGGACTCGGGCGAGTCTGATGGGAAACACCGAGTCCGATGAGTATCGGGTGACTCTTCGTCCTCCGTCTCCCAGCCCGACTCCTCGGAGGAGGAATCGAGCGGCTCCGGTCAGGCGGGCACCGATGCCCTCCGCCCCGACGCCGAGGGATCAGCGTCGACGACCTCGGCCCCGAACGTGAGGTCGAGGGAGACCGTGGCCGAGGATCGACTCGAGCCCGCATGGACTCGAGGATCGGCTCGGCCTCCGGGGTCGACTTGGATGTCGAGGTCCCGGTGGTCGGGGCAGATGCACCGGTGAGACCGGCGATCAATGCCCGCTGCTGTTCCATGAAGGCAGCGAAGCTGCTCTCCAAGGCCGTCAACCTGAGTCCGAGCTCAGGAGACCCAGCAGCCCCCGACTCGGGCCCCGACGTTGGCTCCCTCGGAGGAGAGTCCACGAAAACAACAGCACTTACGTGTCCAGGAGACTCCATCTCGACACGAGGATGCTTGGCAGACCTCTCCGACTCCGAAGACCCGGGACGGCTATCGGGGCTATGCGACCTGGCCCTCGAGGAACCAGGAGCGTCCACCGATGCTGCCCTCGTGGGTTTCTTCTTCCTGCGATGTTCCCGCGAAGGAGACCCCCGGTCAGAGGAAGCCCAACGCTGCTCGGGGCCGGAGTCCCGAGACGTCGAGGCCTCTGACGAGGTCCGGGCCCGGCCGGACGTGGAGTCAGAAAAAAATTTGATCTTTCTTGTGCTGCCGACTCCTCAACGCCTTCGAGGACATTTTGCCACACGGACCGCAGATCATCGGGTCATGATTGGGTCCGAGGCAACGGAGGCAGCAGTCGTGTGTGTCGGTAAGAGACGTAAGTTTCTTACACCGATCACACTTCTTAAACCCGCTGGTAGCCATCGGGGGAAAAAGGGCCCCTGCTAGGTCAAAAGACCGGGCTGCCAGGGAAAAAAGAAAAAAGGCGTGAACGCCAGTCACAAAGGACAAAAACTGAAAAAGAGAGAAAAGGACTCGATACCGGCGTATCGGTCCAAGAGGGAAAAGGATCCGGCGTCAAACCGGAGAAAAAAGAGAAAAATAGGGAAAATCAACTTCTTCCGTGGGGAAAAACGAACTACGTCCATCGGGCTCCGCGGAAAAAAGAAGACTGAGCAAGATGGCACCCTTGGGCGGGAAGGGGACCGCGCATGCGCGCTGCAATTCCCAAAGGCTTTCTTTGAAAGCTGGGGAAATGCTCCGCACGAGGGCTCCATCGGCGCCGACGTCACCCATATGTGAGGACTGACTTCCTGCTTGGTCCTGGAGAATCAACACTGTCACATCCCCACTCAATCCATGTCCAGTAAGGTGGATCAAAATAGCTTAATCTGAACTAGGCCCATTCCTAACCAAGATCACATACTTATGCTTAACTCAAGGCTTCATGCCCACCATCCTCAAGAGCACCTCTGTGCAACCTATACGGAAGAACACCAATTCAGACATCAAGATCCCAAGTTTATACAGACCCATTTTGAGTCTACCATTTTTGGCAAAGTTATAGAAAAGGTAGTCCAGCATCAACTCCAAAATCACATTGACTCATATGCACCACTGGACCCACACCAGCATGACTTCGGACAACACCAACAAGGTGAAAACACTCTTAATGTTACTCCTTGATTAGCTCACAAAAGGTATTGAGAAGCTAAAGCAAGGTTTCATCCTAATATTCCTTAACATAGTGGCATCATTTGACTCAGTCTGTCACAACACCCTTTTATTAGGACTGCAGGCAATAGGAATGCAAAACACAGCATTGAAATGATTCCAATCATACCTAAAAGGACACCAGCAGTTAGTGAAAATAGGGCTACACAAATCAGCTCCATATGTGCAAAAGCAAGGAGTCCCACAAGGCTCATCCATATCCTCACTACTCATTACCAATCTGTTCACTCATACAGGCTCACAACATCTATACCAGATCTATGCAGATGACATCATGCTCTATTTACCCTTCTCCACAACCAAGCCCACCTACACCACAGCAGTAGATTGCTTCAATGCAATGTCACACTCGCTGCTCACAAAGAACTTAGCCATCAACTACAAAAAAAACAGAATTCCTTTATATAACCAGAGACAAGACATTTATCCTGTCGACAACCCTAAAAGTAAAGAATGCAGAACTGGAGGTGAAATCTAGGTTTGATACCTCAGAATGATCCTGACCAGTGATTAACCATGAAACCTCACATTAACAAAACTACCATCTTGGTTTACAACAAGATAAGAATACTTCACCACTTATGCCTACTCCTTGATACCCAGGACTACAATGCAAATTTTCAGGCCATGATCCTTCCACACTTTCATTATTGTATCATCTTCCAAGGCTACCAAAATAAACCTTCCTCTCACTACAGATGGCACAAAACACTACTGCCAAAATCCTGTATGGAACCTCAAAGATCTGAGCATATAACACCCATAATAAAAAAATTGCACTGGCTACTTATAGTGAGATGTATTAAATTCAAGGTACTATTAATGGCATTTAAAATATCACACAATCTCTCTTCGTACCACCTCCCATCAATTTTACATAACAGCAGTTCAGGAGATACTGTACTCACAATACATTCATCGCCCCATCCACAAGAGAAAAAAGAAGCCAAACAGCCTGCTCCCAAGCATTCTCATTATATGAACTGAGCATCTACAGTAGAATGCACTTCTGGAAAAGATGCGAGCCAACATAGGCCTCACAAGCTTTCACAAGGAGCTAAAAACTTACCTATTCCAGCAGCATTTCGGAATCGTAACATAGTCCCACTCAAAGATCACAAATGAACGTGCTGGCAACACAACTGTTAGCACAGACTCATATTCCTATTATGTTAACCTGCATGCATCATTCCCCAGCTCTGTCAGAAGTCTCCTTTGTTAATAGTCCTTATTCGCCTGTTGAACCACACATGTTCTAACACATTCTGTGTAACTGTACAACCGATTAATCTCATCTATAAACCACTCTGATCTTAGGATAAGAGGTATCTAAAAATGAATAAATAAAATAAATAAATAACCACATTATTGGATCTCTAGCTATAGGCTGCCTTTAACAAAATAAGAGAATGAAAATAAAGTAGAACGCTGACAGGCAACAAGCATATTTTTGTTGACAAGACTTTTATATGTTTTTTTTTATATGAAGCCATCCGGAAAAACAAGTTAAAAAGCCGTTTGAAGGGGATGGAGTTAGACTCTATACTAGAAAGAGATTATTCAAGACCAAAACTCCAATAATACAGCTCTCAGATCTCCTTTATTCAAGCTGAGCGTAAGTGGGCCACCTGTGCCACCATGGCTCTGATATCACTGGTCAACAAATTTTTACAAAAGTCATGTTACTGAAATAAAAATAGTCATTTCTTATCAATTTTTATATGCTGAACACAAATATGACAGTGAAATTGCAAAGTTGGCTCTAGTTTTTTTGTAATCTACAAGAATTAATGTTTACATCACGAAATGCATGTCAATAGTAAATATAATAAGTCTTCGGTTAATACCTGTAAAAAAACAAGTCATAGACTACTTAGATTTTTTCGCCTGTCTCTGTACATCTGTTCGGGAGCTTCTCTGGGGAGTGTCCAGTAGTAAGCAGCCAGCATTGTAGTGGACCATTTTCCCTGGTATCTTTGCTCCATCGTTGCGATATCCTGGTGAAAACGTTCGCCCTGTTCATCACTAACCATAGCACAGTTGTCAGGAAAGAAATTGAGATGGGAATCAAGGAAATGGATCTTTAGAGACATATTGCAGCCAAGTTTCTGATACTGCATCAGCATGTCTTCTACTAGTTCCTTGTAGTTTTCTGCCCTAACATTCCCGAGAAAGTTTGTTGACACTAGGCGAAAAGCATTCCATGCTTGTTTCACATCACCCTGGAGCAAGTTGTTGAACCGGTCATCGTTGAAGAGCTCTCGAATCTGAGGACCCACAAAAACTCCCTCTTTAATCTTTGCTTTGCTGAGTCGAGGGAATTTTTCATGCAGGTATTAGAAAGCTGGAAAAGTGCAGTCCATGGCTTTCACGAAGTTTTTCATCAAACCTAGTTTGATGTGAAGGGGTGGTAGCAGGATTTTGTGAGCCTCAACCAGAGCTGGGTGCTGGATATTCTTCTCTCCAACTGTTACATTTTGTCTGCGATTCCATTCCTTCCGCAAGTATTACCAATCCCTTACTCGGCTATCCCACTCACATAAGAAACGCATGTATTTTATATATCCCTGATACAGTCCCATTAAAAGGGCAACTACCTTCAAGTCACCACAGAGGTGCCAGCTGTACTTGTTATAGTTAATGGAAGTCAGTAGATGTTTTAAGTTATCGTATGTCTCTTTCATGTGGACGGCATGCGCTACTGGAATAGATGGAAGACGGTTTCCATTGTTCAAAAGCACAGCCTTCAGACTCAGTTTCGAAGAGTCTATAAATAGTCTCCAGTCTTGTGGGTCATGAGTGATTTTTAAGGCATTCATGAGGCTTTCAATATCGGAACAGAATACCAGATTACTTTCCTTTCTGAAGAAAGGCTCCAACTGCTGGTGGTGCTTTCGATATAAAGTAATGTTGACATCTTCTTCTAGAAGATTCCATTGTTGGAGTCTTGATCCTAGCAATTCTGCCTTGTACTTGGATAAGTCCAAATCACAAACTAGGTCATTTAGCTCTTCCTGTGTTATTCTGTGTGGAGTTGATATGAATCCCAGTGAAAATCTGGGTCACTGCATGCTGATGGACCAGGAGAAGAACAGGTCGGCTCACCCTTGTCCTCATCAGATGAATCAAGAGAATATTCTGATGGAGGTTCTGGAATAGGAAGTCCCTCACCATGTGGAACTGGTCTCAATGCAGATGGAATATTTGGGTAGACTATGCTCGACTTCTTTTGCTTCGTTATTCTGCTGGAAAGAGGAGGAACCAAGCAGAAGTAACAGTCATTTATGTGGTTGCTTGGCTCTCTCCACACCATGGGGACTGCAAATGGCACTGATGGTCTTTTGCAATTCAACCACTGTGAAAGCTGTGTTGTACATGTAGCGCAGCATATATGTGGGGCCCAAGGCTTGTCTTGGTCACCAATCTTGCATCCAAAGTAAAGATGATATGCCTTCTTCAGTTGAGAAGTGATACTTTTCTTCTGGTTGGCAAATGTCACTTCCCCACAAATGTAGCAGAAATTGTCAATGGTATTAACGCACTTTCGCGGCATTACTGTTCTGTATTGTATCTAAATGGCTAAAATTATATGATTAATAAAAGTTACATGTAATAGTAGCTTAAACTGTCTCGCATACAGTCTGAAATATTTTAAATGTTCAACCTTTCCAACTGCGTATAGTACACTGCTGACGTCAGATGGCTTCAGCAGCTGTCTGGCAGTAGTATTGCATTGCATCAGAAAATGATGCAATCAACTCATGCTGGTATTATGCAATATGATGCAATATTACATCATTCAAGGCTTATTTGGGATGTTGTTGATGTCCTACTGGATAAATTTACACGGTGAAATGTCAAAAATGAATTACATGCAATATCTTTAAAACGAGAGCCAATAAATTTTTTTTAATGTTATATTCGTGTTAAGCTGACCAAGATACTACAGATCAGGGCCTTTTAAAGTCAGTAACGATTTCAATGTTGACCAGTGTATTATGGAAGTAATTTGATAAAGGATTTTTCATGCATTAAGGCCATTTTATGCAAGTAAAAAGGTAGTTACTCACCTGTAGCAGGTGTTCTCCATGGACAGCAGGAAAAGTCCTCACTTTTGGAAGCCCACCATGCATGCACACATCTTCCCGCCTGCCACTGCAGTGTCATGTTATCCTCAGTATAGTCAAATTCACCTCCTAGGGGAGGTGGATGGGTTGTGAATATCCACTGAGAACACCTGCTACAAGTGAGTAATCACCTTTTCTCTATGGACAAGCAGGAAAAAAGTCCTTCCTGATGGGGCTCCTAGCTACAGCCTACCTTGAACAAAAAAAGGGTAAATACAGTGCCCAACTGGGGCAACAAAACAAATGTTTTGTTTTGTTTTTTGCAACAGACCTTTTACATATTTATACATTTTTCTTTTCATATTTTTTGAAAGGTAGCCTGAACTGAAAGAAATGGGCCTAGGGGGGCCTGGGGAGGATGTAGTTGGATTTACTCCCCCAACAAATTTCTAAGCACTGATTAGCCAAAACTGCTGTTGTGTCGGGAATCCCCAACCAGGCAGTAATGAGATATAATGATGTGGACAGCTGTCCATGTTGCATCTTTGCAAATCTCTTCCATGAAGACCGGTTGCAAGTAGGCCACTGACACAGCCATGGCTCTGACATTATGAGCCATGATATGACACTCGAAGGTTAGGCCTACCTGGGCATAAATGAAGATACAGTCTGTGAGCCAAATTTATAACATATATTTGGAGACAACAACTTCCACCTTGCTGGGGTCAAAAGAAACAAGAAGCTGAATGGATTTTCTATATGCTTTCATCTGCTACAAGTAGAAAGCTAAGGCTCCCTTGCAATCCAACATGTGTAGCACAGCTTCCTCTTTGTGAGAATAGGGTTTTGGAAAGGCTAAGATGATACGCTGTAACCACCTTCAGAAGAAACATGGAATGAGTACAAAACACCACTCTCCTGTGGCAAAAGTTTGTGTAAGGTGGATGAACTTCTAGGGCCTGAAACTCACTCTGAGTGCTCAAGTGACTGCAACCAAAAATAATAGCTTCCAGGTCAAGAACCTCAGAGGACAGGCATTGAATGGGTCAAAAGGAGCTTTCATCAGCTGCGTAAGAACCATATTGAGGTCCCAAGGCGCTGTGGGTGGCTTATAAAAATAAAAAATACACCCTGCATGGAGTGAACAACTAAGGGCTGTACAGAGATGGTGTTTACCTTCTACACCATGGTGATGAGCTCCAATTGCACTAAGGTATGCTCCTATGGAATTGAAATTGAGTCCAAACTCGGAGAGAGGCAGAAGGGATTCAAGCAGTGTTTGTATGGGACAGGTAAAAGGATTTACAGAGCATTCCTCACACCAAACAGAACACCTCTTCCACTTGAATGAATATGATTTCCTCATGAAAGCCCTCCTGGAGGCCAAAAGAACATTGGTGACACCAGCTGGTGAATAACGTTAGCCTCTCAACAGCCAAGCTTTGAGGACCAGAGACCTTCAGGTGAGCATCCAGAGATGGTCGATACTGCAGGGACCTATAGGTACTTGGCTCAGAATGATCTTGAGGGCTCCTGAATATCGATGCACCACCAGCAGCCAATGCAGCTTTTGTAGCTGTAGAGACTGATGCTGCTGATGCCAATGCATCGGACTCAGATGCGCCAAAAGGATGTTGCACTGTTTTTCTCAACTCTTCAGCCCTCATTTTCTCATCTGCAAGCACAGTTTACCAGAAGAGAGCTCATGATTGATTCCCGATCACTGGAGGCACCAATTATGCATGTCCTTTATGGATATGGTCCTCGAGCACCTAGAACACTTCTTAAACCCGCTGGCAAGTTTGTGGGACATGTCATCTTGAAAATAGCCACAACAAAATCAAACAATTCGATTTTGACACAAAAAGAGAGGAGTAAGGCCACAGCCAGAGTGCCAACACCTAAGAGAACTAAGGCACAATAGAAATTAAAGGTAAACCGCTCCCTGCTCACTGGCCCAAGGCCAATCATGGCCGAAGAAGGAACTTTAAATTTGGGGTGCCATCGGGCAGGAAGAGCAGTGTGCCGCAGGAACATCGCTGCACCCTGACCGGTGTCAGGTGAGAGAGTGGGAAGGCAAATTTCTCTCCATTCACTGGCCCAAGGCCAATCAGGGCTGAAGAAGGAACTTTAAATTTGGAGCGCCATCGGGCACGAAGAGCAGTGTGCCGCAGGAACATCACTGCACCCTGACCAGCGTCGGTTGAGGGAGCGGGAAGGCAAAACCCTCCCCACTCACTGGCCCAAGGCCAATCAGGGCCAAAAAAGGAACTTTAAATTTTGAGTGCCATCGGGCACACCCGTGCCTGGTGGGCCCACGCCAGAGGGCTCTTTGGCTTGGCCCTTAGGTGGAGACCTAAAAAGGAGACAGATACACACAATGATTGAACACCTCATAGGCGCCTCATAACAAGCAGAATCTCACTGCTATGATGCACACGAGTCAGTGCACCATTTGAAGTTTTGGCTCTTCTTATATGCAGTTAAAAATCCAGAAGACTCTTCTGACTCTTCTGATTGACAAGTTGGACTTCAACTATCAGGTACACGTGGCTCCAGGGCGCACAGTGTCACAATTTTCTCAACAACCTCAAATACCACAATTGAATGCATATTATATCTGCAGTAAAGATCCGATCCAGATTTGGCAACAGATTCATATGACAGAAACCACTCCCACTCACTATAATGCAATAACGCCAAAGCTGGTTTAAAAAAGCAACGCGCATGTGGCTTTGTGCAGGACACTGAGGTAGCTACAATCTGCCCCTTGTTACACCACCAGAACATCTCAAGAAGAAGAACTCCAGACCACATGACCACGTGAATCAAGAAGACAGCCCTTAAGAGAAAGCACCCATGTAATAAGAACCCAACAGAAAAGTGAGTAAACCTTGATCGACAGGGCTTAGCCTAAACATTATTGCACACTTGGGCCTTACATTCCACATTCAGAATAACTTATCCCTTTCCCTCATCAATTGCACAAATCCTTAAATACAAAATCGGGAAGGATACAGTGCTCATCCGCCTTCTGCTACTTCTCCTACTCAATGGCAGATACTCAAATGCTGCTGAAGCCAACCTACCATCTCCTACCCACCGAATACCAGTTATACAATCAGGCAGATATCCACCCCCAAAAACAAACATCAATATACTGTACATCCAAGCCATCAAAACAGATGCCTTTATACACCCACAAGAAACTTGCTCCCCTCAACATACCTCCTCACACATCTCTTAACTGTGCATTAGGGAACACTCGTTCAATCCGCAATAAGTTCAACACCATACTGGACCACATGCAGAACAAGAACATGGATATTATGTGTATCACTGACACATGGCTCTCCGACACTGATAATGTCATTATAAATCAAATCTCCTCCGAAGAATACACGACACACTACTCCATGCGACCCGCACAAAGAGGTGCAGGTGTGTTAGTCATTGCAAAGTCACACCTAAAATTTGTCACTGACTCTTCCTTCCAATCTGCTGAAAGCAATATAATAACTACCTCAAACAAACAACCAGCACTCTGCCTTATATAGAGAGCCCCAAGTGCAAACATTCTGCAACAAGTCAGCTCCCATTCCACTCATGATAAACCTCTCATCATACTAGGAGACCCTAACACCCCATACCTGCCTGCCCAGGGAGGAGACACCTACTTAGAAGCAATGAAAGACCTCCAATGCAAACACATAGAAACATAGAAATGTGATGACAGAAAAAGACCACATGGCCTATCTAGTCTGTCCTTCCATATCAACAACTACAACAGTCCCCTTTTTACCTTTAAAGATCCTCTGTGTTTGTCCCATGCTTTTTTGAATTCAGTTACTGTCCTCATCTCTACCACCTCCACTGGGAGACTATTCCATGGATCCACTACTCTTTCCATAAAGAAATATTTCCGCATATCACTCCTGAATATATCTCCCTTCACCCTCATCCCATGCCCCTCGTAGAAGAACTTGCTTTCAATTGAAAGAGGCTCTCTCCCTGAACAATTATGCCACGGAGGAATTTAAACATCTCAATCATATCACCTCTATCCCGCCTTTCCACTAAGGTGTACATATTAAGATCCTTAAGTCTGTCCTCATATGCTTTATAATGAAGACCACTAATCATTTTAGTAGCCACCCTCTGCACCGACTCCATCCTTTTCACATCCTTTTGAAGGTGTGGTCTCCAGAATTGCACACTATACTCCAAATGAGGTCGCACCAAAGACTTATACCGAGGTATTATCACCTCCTTTTTTCTGCTAGTCATTCCTTTCCATATGCAGCCAAGCATCCTTCTAGCTTTTGCCATTGCCTTTTCTACCTGTTTAGCTACTTTAAGATCATCAGACACAACCACGCCCAGGTCCCGCTCTTCTTTAGTGGACAAAAGTACTTCACCCCCTATACTATATTGCTCCCTTAGATTGCTGCAGCCCAAATGCATGACCTTACATTTTTTAACATTAAATCCCAGCTGCCAGATTCTAGACCATTCTTCAAGCTTAGCTAGATCCCTCCTCATGTTATCTACACCTTCCTGGGTGTCTACTCTATTGCAGATTTTGGTATCATCCGCAAAGAGGCAAACCTTACCTGACAGCCCTTCCGCTATATCACTAACAAAGATGTTAAAAAGAATCGGACCAAGGACAAATCCCTGGGGCACACCACTGGTAACATCCTTCTCCTCAGAGTGAGCTCCATTTACTTGTACTCTTTGTCGCTTCCCACCCAACCAATTTCTAATCCAAGTAGTAACTTTAGGGTCCATCCCTAGGGTGCTCAGTTTGTTTATAAGTCGCCTGTGAGAAACAGTGTCAAAGGCTTTACTGAAATCTAAATACACCACATCTAGGGCTCTCCCTCGGTCCATCTCCCTGGTCACCCAGTCAAAGAAATCAATCAAATTTGTCTGACCAGACCTGCCTCTGGTGAATCCATGCTGCCTCGGATCCTGTAATCCGCTGGACTCCAGAAACCTCACTATTTTCTCTTTCAGCAGCGTTTCCAATAATTTACTCACCACTGAAGTTAAACTAACCGGCCTGTAGTTTTCAACCACATCCTTACTTCCACTTTTGTGTAAAGGCACCACACGAGCCTCTCTCCAGTCCTTTGGTACCACTCCCGACTCCAATGAGGCTTTGAAAAGGTCAGTCAGTGGAGCTGCTAGAATGTCCCCAAGTTCCCTCAGTATTCTAGGGTGTATCCCATCCGGTCCCATCGTTTTGTCTACTTTAAGTTGAGCTAGTGTCTCACGAACACAGTCTTCTTAAAATTGTTCAAGATGTCCCTTGCTTCTGTTCCTGTTTGTGGGTGTTTTCTGAGGTCCTGCTCCTGGTTCTTCATCTGTGAACACAGAACAGAAATATTTGTTAAGCAATTCTGCTTTATCCTTATCAGCTTCTACATATTCCTCCCCTGCACCCTTGAGTCTGACAATACCACTTTTGCCCTTCCTCTTCTAACTAATATATCTGAAAAATATCTTATCCCCCATTTTATTGCATTGGTTATTTCCTCCTCCTTTTGAATCTTTGCCTTCCTGACTACTTTGCTAGCTTCTCTAAGTTTTTCCAAATACAGATGCCTGTCTTCCTCTCTCTTTGATCTCTTGTATTTCATGAAGGCCTCCCTCTTTTTCTTCACTTTTTCAGCTACTTCTTTCGAAAACCATAGCGGTTTCCTTTTCCTTTTACCTTTATTTACCATTTTAACAAAAAGGTTGGTTGCCCTTAAAATATCCCTTTTCAGTTTTGCCCACTGTTTTTCTACATCCCCCAGCTGTTCCCATCCCACTAATGACGCCCTGAGGTATTGGCCCATCTTGGCAAAGTTAGTCTTCCTAAAGTCTAAGATCCTCACCTTTGAATGGATTCTAAAAGCCCTAGTCCTAATACTGAACCACAACATCTGGTGATCACTGGATGCAAAATGATCTCCCACTACAACATCAGAAACAGGTTGGATTGTTGCAAATATAAGGTCTAGGGACCCCCCCCCCCGACCCACAATAGGGGGGGACCCTAGACCTTATATTTGCAACAATCCAACACCCCATCAAAGATCTCCTCGGATGCATAACAGTCACCCCAATGCCATGGTCCAAACATCAGATGATCAACTTCTCCATAACCCCGCAGATTTTCAAGGATACATCCAAAGCAACCCTCAAGGAAAACAGAAGATTCCACACCTTCAACAAAGATTAATTTCCTAGCAGAGGTACTACCTGGACTACAGCAATGTACAACAGACATGGACACCGCCATCACAAAATGGCACAACACCCTCCATAACACTGCAACGGCACCAGAGAAACTGTTTCATAGCGTAAGAAGGAAGCACAATGCCCCCTGGAAGTCAAGTAAAATCAATAAATTGAAGAAGCAACTAAGGAGAATAGAAAGAGTATGGCGACAAACTAAAAGCCAAGACACTTAGCAAGATACAAGGAAATGCAAGACATATAGCACAACACAATAAACAACTGCAAAAAGGAATACCACTCAAACCTAATAAGGAACTCCATCAACAAACCAAGGGAGCTCTTCGCTATTGTGAATGGACTAACAACTGGATGGCTCAAACTCCATATCCCCACAAAACATGGCAGACTTTATATAACAAAAGTATACACAAGAACCACTTAAAAAACCAACCAAGTCCAACTCACAACACAACACAGATGAAGCCTGGGACACATTACAAATCCCAACAAGAAAACAGCTCGACTCCATCATAGCTAATATCAACACAACTTTGCCCATAGATCCATGTCCAGTTATTTGGATCAAACAAACAAGGAAATATCTAATATTGTATCTACAAATAATCACTGAATCCTCACTCACTCAAGGATATCTCCCCCCGCAACTCAAGCAAGCGTCTATCAGATCTATCATCAAGAACAACAACCTCAATAAAAGAGACCCAAGCTCCTTCCACCCTATATCCAATCTCACATTCATAAACAAAATCAAACCTATGCCCCGTTGGACCTCCACCAGTATGGATTCAAACAAGATTACAGTGTAGAAACACTCATTACATCTCTAATGGACACCCTGTTTACAGGCATAGACAACATACTTCATGGATGTGTCCTATGTTTAATAGACATCACTGCGGCTTTGGACTCTGTTAATCATAATACTCTGCTACAAAGACTCCACGATACAGGAATTAATGATACAGTATTAGACTGGTTTACCTCCTACCTTTCCCACCACAACCAGCAAGTCAGAACCAAAAATAACCAGTCTAAACCTTTCATACAATACCAGGGCATCCCACAAGGCTTGGCCCTCTCCGCACTTTTATTTAATATATACATCCAACGAGTATGCAACATAATAAAGCAATGCAACATCCATTACAAAATATACACGGATGATATCATGATATTCACCCACATTAACATCAATCACACAGATTATTCACAGTTCACAGCATGCCTCGAGTCAATGTCAAAATGGCTCAAAGGACGGAAGCTTTATATAAACTTCAAAAAATATGAATTGATGCATAGCACCAGAAACACTAAATTCTTCCCCCCCCCCCCCCGGACTCAATAGAAATCCTAGATCATACCCTCATCAACAAGCAAGAAGTCACATACCTTGGAGTAACCTTCGATCAGTATCTCAGCTTTCAACTTCACAAATACAGTGACAGAATTCAAAATGGCATGGGACAGACACAGTGGATCCCTTTACAGCAACAGGTTAAAATCAAATAAACTTAACCATCTAATTTCTCAACAAACAGGGGTGTCCTACAAGGAGCGGTAGGTTCACCCCTAAACTAAGACATGGGGAGGGGTGACCTGCACAGAGCAGCAGGTGCACCTACTCTTGCATCTTACTGGACAGACTAGATGGACAATACTGGTCCTTATCTGCCATCATTTACTATGTTACTATGTTACATAAAGAGAACAACCAGATCAGCCTACCACAAGTTGTGAACCTTACATAAACTCAAACCATTACTATCTAGCAGCGATTTCAGGACTGTGTTTCAAGTCCTAGTAACACCCATAACAAACTAGTGCAATGTCATCTATCATGGATTACCCAAGAGAAGCCTACTTCCCCTCCAGCTGGCCCAAAATACAGCTGCAAGAGTTATAACTGGAACTGCTAAATACAGCCATATAACCCCCTACTCTCCACCAACTACACTAGTTCCCCGTTCACACATCAAATACAAGATCATCATAATTATCTTCAAGATACTAAACAACTTATCCCCACCGGCCCTTCAACCGTTGATCACGAAAGCACATCCAACCAGAACAAGAAGAGGACATCCTGGAAACTCCACCAAGCTTCCAAACAGTGAAACAATTCACCTGTAGTAGAGTCTTCTCCATGTACACCCCCCCAACTTTGGAACAATCTTCCCACCGCAATACGTGCAATTAAAGACCTAATGGACTTTAGGAAAGCCATAAAACCCCACCTTTTCTGTGAATACTATAGTCCCACCTTAGAAGAGCTTCGGCCTGACACAGATACAACAACCTCTTGATCCCTGTTAGGCAACCCTGCTATACCTTGCACTGCTACAATGCACTGTATATAGTTAAATGTATTAATTGCCCCATGTAATCTTCCAAGTTCCTGTTCCATGTAAAAGCATGTTGCTATGTTGTTTTATGTAAATCACTTTGAATTAACGATAAGGCGGTATAAAAAACCTGTTAAATAAATAAACTACCGAAAACACTAAACTAAAGAAGAAACTATATGGGCCAAACAGTAAACTGTGACAGCAGGAGAAAAACCGATGGTGAAAAAGCTGATGTTACTAGTGAATTGTGTGAATACTTCCAAACTGACCAAAAACTCACCCAAGGCACTCTGTGGAAAAAAAATGGACTGCAGCAAAAGGTGGGAGGATGTATGCATGTGTGGCGGGCTTTCAAAAGCTTCTATGGCAAAAGCTTCTATGGCAAAAAAGGCTCTTATAAATTTACCTTAGGGGTTACACAAGTAAAAGTATGTGTGTGATGGCGGCAGCCCTCCATACTGTGTGAGCACGATTTTCTGATGGGAAGAAAGCGAAAAGGCAAATATGGGCCGTTGCCCCCCCCCCCCCCAGCCCTCTGCTGCCTCGACGCCAGTTTCTGCTGTTATTGGTCCTTTGGACAGTTATCTTTTGTGATCCACACGGGGTTCAGACGTCGTCAGTGAAGAAAGCCAATTGGCGGTTTTGTCGGAGCTTGATAGCTCGGCAACTGCCTCGGCGTCATCGTCCTCCCCGTTACTGAGCCCGGCGTCAAAGGTCTTCCACAGCCATGCACTGCCTGAGGGCATCCTGGAGGTTTCCTCCCCTGCTATGTCGGAGGATACTGGTGCCTCGGGTGGGCCAGGAAAAGATGTGTCGGCGGAACTGAAGAATGGAGCTAAGAGTAAGCTCCCAGGTATTACATCAATACCGGTGCCTGATGGAGGAGTGTGCGTGAGGCAGGTTTCTTTTTCTGACTCGCGGGACGACTTGCAGGTACACACAGAAGTGGAGGATTCAGTGCTGAATACGGAGGTGGTGTTTTCTCTACAGCGTCCAGCGAACTTTACATTGGAGTCAATTTGGACTGCTATCGCCTCGTTAGGAGAAGCTTTATTTCCTCATGTATCTTCTTTAACCACTAAGGTTAAATCTACTATGGGAGCTGTGACTGTCTTGGAAAAAAAAGTGTCGGATATATGCATGGAAGAAGAAGAGATACGAAATAGACTATCTAGTCTGGAAGATCATTCAGATACTGTTAAAAATAATTCTTTGTCAGTATTTATGAAGCTTGAACAGTTGGAAAATTTTTCTTGCATTAATAATTTGAAAATAGTAAATTTTCCTAGATCCTCTTCTATCAGTGCCAAAGAGATGTTTAAAGAATATCTCCTGGAAGCTTTGGGGGTTTCCCCTGAGTTAATGCCTCCCTTAGTTAAACTTTATTATTTACCTAAAGCGAAGCGTATTACTCCTAGTAGTGCTTTGAAGGGAGGTTTGATACAAGGGGATGTGTTAGATGTTACCAATTTGTTGGAGAACTCTCGGGATTCTTTGGAGTCTTCTACTCTCCTTGTCACCTTTGCTTTGTTATCAGATAGAGAATGGTTATTGAAGCTTTTTTTTCGTAAAAGGAAAATTTCCTTTCGTGGTTTTACGGTCCGCATTTATCCTGATTTATCAAGAGAAACACAGAAACGTCGTAGAGAGTTCCTTTTGTTATGGCCTGGGGTTCTGCAGTTGGGGGGGCTCTTTTTTCTTAAACATCCTTGTAAGTGTTTGGTCAAATACCAAGCTGTTTCGTATGTATTTTTGAGCCTTCCCAACTGCTAGCCTTTATTAGTGCTAGGCGTGTAGAATCCTCTATTCCCTCTCCTTAATGGTGCTCAGATATGAATTAGTCTGAACTGTTGTACTGCCTGTTTCTTTTCATATTTGGTATAATATCATATTTTCTGTGAATGTTCCCCTCTTTCTTAGTGGGCTAGCGTGGTTAGACATTGTTATGTTGTTTTGTTACTTTTGTATTTCTTTTTCTTTTTTTGGATTTTCTATGTGTCAACCTGTTTCTTCAAGAGAGTGCTTTGTTAGCTTTCTTGATTTATTTGTAAAATTGCATAAATACAAAATAAAAAAAAATAAAAAAAGTATGTGTGGTGACAAGAAGGCGCGTGCTTTTATGCAACTCACACAAGGGTGTGTTCTGGGACGGAGTTTGGGCACAATAAAGCATAGTTATTCATCTGTAACAGGTGTTCTCCAGGAGCAGCAGGAATCAGTCCTCACATATGGGTGACGGTGCCGATGGAGCCCACATGCAGAGCATTTCCCCAGCTTTCAAAGAAAGCCTTGGGAATGTAGCGCGGATGCGCGGACCCCTTCCCGCCCAAGGGTGCCATCTTGCTCAGTCTGATGACATAGCTAAAGACAGCAAAAAATGAAAATAAAGGATAGGACTGCAACTCCAGGGGAGGAGGGAGGGTCATGAGGACTGATTGCTGCTGCTACTGGAGAACACCTGTTACAGGTGACTAACTATGCTTTCTCCAGGACCAAGCAGGAAGTCAGTCCTCACATATGGGACTCCCCAGCTCTAGGCTACCATGAATCCAGAGCTGAAAAATTGGCTCCCTCTCAAGAGCCTCAGCATCCGTGATAAGAATTGTTTTGTGAGAACGCACCCCGTACAGTAGCCCAACACAAGGGCCGGAGGGTAGGAGTTGCCTAAACCTCAAAGAAATTACGGAGTACCGCCTGGCCGAAAAAACTGTCCCGCTGGGACTCTCTCTCCAGGCAGTAATGGGCTGCAAAAGTCTGCCTTGAAGACCGTTGTGGCCCGGCAGATGTCTGCCAACAGAACAGAGTGGAGATGAGCTACTGATGCGGCCTTCGCCCTGACATGGTGGGCCATGACCAGACCCTGCAAGGGGAGGTCAGCTGCCCTGTACGCCCAGGCGATGCAATCTGCCACCCAAGTGGACAACGTACCCTTGGAGACAGATAACCCCATCCTATTAGGGTCAAACGAGATGAAGAGCTGAGTAGCCCTTCGATGCTCCCGCTTATGTTCTATGTAAAAGGACAACGCCCTCTTACAGTCCAAGGTATGCAAGACTGTTTCAGCCCGGCTGGCATGCGGCCTAGGAAAAGAGGTCGGAAGAACCACCTCCAGATTGAGGTGGAAAGAGGAGACCACTTTTGGGAGGAACTTGGGATGGGTCCATAGGATCACCCTGTTCCTATAGAACCGCGTATACGGTCTATCAGAAACCAGAGCTTGTAGTTCACTCACACTTCCTGGTGGCTCTTACCTTGACCAGATGAGTGCTTTCCATGAGAGGAAGCGCAAATGGCAAGTAGCCATCGGCTCAAATGGTGGGCAAGTCAGTTGCTGCAAGACCACGTTCAAATCCCACTCAGTCGCCGGTGGACGAACCGGAGGCTTGAGTAGAAGCAGACCTCTGAGAAATCTGGACACCAAGGGGTGAACCGTCAGAGACTGTCCCTCCACCAGTGAGTGGTGCACTGACAGAGCACTGAGATGGACCCGAACAGAGTTAGACTTAAGGCCTACGTCTGACAGGTGAAGTAGATACTGCAGTACTACTGGCACAAGGCAAGAGAAAGGATCTTCATTGCGCTGAGCACACCATACCATACCATAAACCTACGCCACTTGAGGGCATAGGACTTTCTGGTGGCCTGCCTCCTAGAGGCCAAGACCACCTCCTCAACCTCCTTAGGTAGAAGTAAGCGAGCTAGCACTATCCTTTCAGCAGCCAGGCCATCATATTGAGGGACCTGAGATTGGGGTGCAGAAGGGAACCCTGCTCTTGAGACAGGAGATCGTGTTGCAGCCCCAGAGGGAACGGGGCTTCCACCGCCAACTGTAGGAAAAGTGCAAACCATGGTTGCCTCGGCCATCTGGGGGCTACCAGAATCACCGAGGCCTTGTCCCGGAGGATCCTGAACAGATTTCGGGCCACCAGGAGCGTGGGAGGAAACGCATACAGGAGGCACGTAGACCAAGGGATCAGAAAAGCATCTGCTGCCATCCTCAGAGGATGCGGCTGTCTGGAGCAAAACTTGGGCAGCTGATGGTTTAGTGGACTTGCAAAGAGATCGATGGATGGAAGTCCCCAGCGGAGGAAGATCTGCTGGACCACCAATGGATTCAACTGCCATTCGTGGGGCTGGAGAATCCTGCTTAGCTTGTCTGCTAGGAAGTTTTCCTGACCATGTAGATAAACTGCTTTGAGAAACATGTCTTGTTTGACCGCAAAGGAGCAAAGGTCCAGTGCCTCCTGACATAGGAACCTGGAGCCTGTACCTCCTTCTTTGTTCACGTAGAACATTGCTACCTGATTGTCCGTCTGAACTAGGACAGACTGTTGAGAGAGAGCATGGCAGGTTTGCAGAGCTAAGCAGATAGCTCGCAGCTCTAAAAGGTTGATCTGCTGTGTGGCATCCCGAGGGGACCACAGGCCTTGAGTGCATGTGCCCTGGCAATGTGCACCCCAGCCCTTTAAGGAGCCATCTCTCATCAGCACCCTTGTGTGTGCTGGAGCCTGAAAAGGTACACCCCTGAGAAGGTTTGGCAGATGTAGCCACCACTGTAAGGAGTTCAGAAGTCGTCTGGACACCTTTACTCTGTCTCGGAGGTTGCCGGTGGCTTGTGTCCACTGCTCTCTGAGGCACCATTGAGCAGCCCGCATGTGCAGACGGGCATTTGGGGGTCACATGTACCGTAGATGCCATGTGGCCCAGGAGCCACAGGTAGTGCCTGGTGGAAACACGAGAATTGCTTTGGAACTGATTGGCCAAGTCCATAAGTCTGTGGGCCCTGTCCTCGGGCAAGTAAGCTCTTGCCTGAAGAGTGTCCAACCTGGCCTCTATAAACTCTAGATTCAGAGAGGAGAGCAAAGTGGACTTTGCATAGTTTATGACAAAGCCCAAATGCTGAAGAAGAGAGACAGTGTGGAGAGTGGCCTGTCAGGCCTCCTGGAGTGACTGGCCCCTGATTAGCCAGTCATCCAAGTAGGGGAAGACAAAATTCCCCTAATTTATGAGAAAAGCCGCCACCACTGCCAGGCATTTGGTGAAAACCCTGGGGACAGAGGTCAGGCCAAAGGGAAGCACTCTGTACTGAAAGTGGTTTCCTCCCATCACAAATCGGAGATATTGTCTGTGGTCTGGATGGATGAGGATGTGAGTGTAAGCATCCTTTAGATCTAAGGAGCATAGCCAGTCTCCCTGCTGGAGGTAAGGCATCAGTATTCCAAGGGTAAGCATCTTGAACTTTTCCCTCTCCAGAAACGTGTTCAGATTTTACAAGTCTAGGATAGGTCTGAGGCCTCCTGTTCTCTTTGGTACCAGGAAGTACCTGGAATAGAAGCCTTGCCCTTCTAGGTGGTGTGGCACTGGTTCCACCGCCTGTTGCTTTAGACTTGCCAACTCCTGAAGGAGGAGGTCCCTGTGCAGAGGAAGTATTGGAGGCTCCCCCGGATAGTAGGAGGGGGGTAGCTGATGGAAATGGAGCATATAGCCCTTCTGGACTATGCTCATTACCCAGGTATCCCCTGTGATGACTGCCACCTGTAGGCGCACAGGGTCAGCTGACCTCCTGTGCTAAGTGGAGCCACCGGCGGAGGAGAAGCTATGCTGTGGAGTCAAAAAACCCCTCCCTGCTTTGCAAGAGCCGGGGCTGGCGGCTTGGGGGTTTTCTGCCTACGGGGCCCATACCCCTGCCCTTTGGCCTGCTGGGCCTGTTGGGGAGCTGGAGAGGCCTGATACTGAGGGTAGGTTTTGTAGGCAGCACCCTTCCTTGGGAAAAAGGGCTTCTTCCCCGAGTCCTTCTTTTCTTGAGAAGGGGCAGAAGTCTTTCTGGACAGCCTTGTCCTGATGAGAGTCTCAGTCTCGATTTCTACAGCCTTTTCAGTCATGGGCTTGCCGAACAGGTTGTCACCTTGGCAGGGGACATCGACCAACTTGTCCTCGACCCATGACTCCAGGTCCGATGACCATAGCCAGGCCTGACGGTGTGCACCGATGCCGGCTGCGGCTACCCGGGCCGAAGCCTCGAAGTCATCATAGGCTGCTTGAGAGATAAACTTTGAGCACTCTCGGATCCCTGTAGACAAGGCTTTGAATCTCTGCAAGGGATCCTCGTAGAGGCCAGCCGAGAACCCGGCAATCTCCTTTGCCAGGTCCCGTAGGTACATGCCCATGTACAGCTGGTAAGTCTGGACACGGCAAGATAGCATAGAGCCCTGGAAACACTTTCTACCGAGGGCATCCAGGTTCCGGGCCTCCTGGCTGGGAGGCACCGAGGAGTGCATCTTTTGACTTTTCAGCCTGTGCATGGCTGATTCCACAACCATGGAGTTGTGCGGTAGCTGCGCCTTCTGGAACCCAGGGTTCTTACAGACTCTATAAATGGAATCGACCTGCTTGCTAAGAACTGGCGCCAAGGCCGGTATATGGAAGAGCAGCCATTCCAGCATCTGAGGAACCAGAACAGTAAAGGCTTCCTTCGTAGGAAAGTCATACTGGATGGCATCAAGCTCTTTGGCTCGAGGCTCCTCCTCGGCCTCCACCGGGAATGCCAAAGCCTTGGCCATGTCCCTGACAAAGTCCGAGAACAGGGTATCCTCCGGAGGGGACCTTCTCCGAGGCTCAGGAGACTCCGAGGAGGAGGAGTCGAGCGGCTCCAGCCATGTGGGCCTCGATGCCACCTGCCCCGATGCTGAGGGTACCGGCATCAATGACCTCGGCCCCACACAGGAGGTGGAGGGAGACCTCGGCCGAGGATCGACTCGAGACTTCATGGACTCGAGGATCGGCTCAGCCTCCGGGGTCGACTTAGACGTTGAGGTCCCAGTGGTCGAGGCAGATGCACCAGTCAGACCGGCGATCAGTACCCGCTGCTGCTCCATGAAGGCAGCCAGGCTGCTCTCTATGGCCATCAACCTGAGACCGAGCTCAGGAGACTCTGCAGCTCCCAACTTGGGCCCCGACGGCATTGAGCCCGACTTTGGTTCTCCCGGAGGAAAGTCCACGAGGACAACAGATGTTACCTGACTCGGGGACTCCAGCTCCAGGCGAGGTAGTTTGGTCGGCCGCACCAACTCCGAGAGCCCGGGACAGCGGTCAGGGCTGCGCGACCTGGCCCTCGAGGATCCAGGTGCCTCCACTGACGCCGCCTTCACGAGTTTCTTCTTCCTTTTGTGCTCCCGGGCAGGAGACCCCCTTTCAGAGGACCCACGATGGCGCTCGGGGTCAGACTCCCGAGATGTCAAGGCCTCTGAGGAACTCGGGCCTGGCCGGACACGGACTCCAAAAAAATTGTTTCACGTTGATGCTGACAGCTCCGAAGCACCTTCGATGACATTTTGCTGCACGGGCCACAGACCAGCGGGTCATGGTTGGGCCTGAGGCATCGGAGGCAGCAGTCGTGTGTGTCGGTGAGAGACATAAGTTTCTTACACTGATCACATTTCTTCAACCCGCTGGCAGCCATCGGGGGAAAAAGGGCCCCTGCAAGGTCAAAAGACAGGGCTGCCAGTGAAAATAACAGAAAAAGTGTGAACACTAGTAACAAAGGACAAAAACCGAAAAAGAAGTTCCAGGCTCGATACCGGTGTACCGAGCCGAGGCGGGATGGGGAACCAGATAAAGGGAAGCGAAAAATCGCAGAAAAATCAACTTTTTACCAGGTGACACGAACTACATCCGTTGTGCTCCGCGGAAAAAGAAAGACTGAGCAAGATGGCACCCTTGGGCGGGAAGGGGACCGTGCATACACGCTGCATTCCCAAAGGCTTTCTTTGAAAGCTGGGGAAATGCTCCGCACAAGGGCTCCATCGGCGCCGACATCACCCATATGTGAGGACTGACTTCCTGCTTGGTCCTGGAGAATAATGTGTGTATTTTATGAAATATGCATATATGCATTACTTTATCCTCTAACGTTTATGCCTGCTCCCAAGTAAGAATAAATGTTTGCAGCTTTATTCTAGTTGCTGTTTCTTTTTTATTATTATTTTATTTTTTAATTTAACCATTACAAAATCAAGAAAACATAACATAAGAACATAAGATATGCCATACTGGGTCAGACCAAGGTTCATCAAGCCCAGTATTCTGTTTCCAACAGTGGCCAATCTAGGTCATACGTACCTAGCAGTTTCCCCAAGGGACACAGGTTCCACAATGCTTGTATTGGTTCAAGCATTGATATCCTGGGTCCCTTCTTAATAATGGTTTATGGACCTTTCCTCCAGGAACTTGTACAAACCTTTTTTAAACCCAGCTACACTAACAGCCTTTACTACATCCTCCAGTAACAAATTCCAGAGTTTGATTACACGTTGAGTGAAAAAATATTTTCTTTTATTAGTCTTAGATAGTTTACCCTGTAGCTTCATTGCATGTCCCCTAGTCTTTCTATATTCTGATAAGGTAAACAATCGATCTACGTTTACCCATTCCACTCCGTTCATTAATTTATAGACTTCTATCATATCTCCCCTCAGCCGTCTCTTTTCCAGGTTAAAGAGCCCTAACCTTTTTAGCCTGTCTTCATAGGAGTATTATATAAAAGAGTATATAAAAGAAATTATATCAAACATATAACCAGCCCACATCAAGGAAGATATCATAATACAAAGTAGTTAACACACCAGAAAATATATAAAAACCCTCAATACACTGATTATACCAAAAGCAATATATACAAAAGGAAAACAGACATTATTCTCTACTCTTTCTCTCAAAGAAACTGTTCTAATCGATTTGGCTCAAAAAATACACAATTAACACCTTGATAACCTAACAAACATTTACATGGATATTTCAAAAAGAAAGAAAATGCCAAGACACGAGGCTTCAACTCCAAAAGAGCCTTCCTACACAACTGTGTTACTTTTGAAACATCTGGAAAAATTTATATTGGCTGCCCGCAAAATTTCTCTTTTTTCTTAGAAAAATATAAACGAAGAATAGTATTTTTATCAAAATATGACATAAAAGTAACTAACAATGTTCCCGGAGAGGAAATCTCCTCCATGGAAGACTCAAGATAAGCAGAAAGATCTAAACTCACCTCTCGATTTAATTGATCCATTTCCCCACCAGAACCTATACCATCTACTGCATCAGACTTCTTCCCTAAAGGAAAATAGTGCAACCTAGAAAACTTAATCGACTCTGGATTCAAAAGCAACAAAACTTCTTTCAAATATTTATAAAACAAAATCTGTGGTGATAGGTAGTGGGTCCTGGGGAAATTCAGAAGTTGCAAGTTCAAAGCTTGATGAGCATTCTCTAACATCTCACACTTCCTATGTAAAAGTAAAGAATCTTGCACAGATGTAACACACGCTGACTGTAACTTAGAAACCTGTAATTCAATTTTCCTTGTTCGAGGTGTCAAAGTAGACAAAGCAGTCTCATACTCTGGCATTTTCACCACTACCTCTTTAGAAAAATTGGAGAAATGCTTTAAAGAAAACATCTAAAACATCTTCACTAAAACATCCTCACTGGCTCCCCATTCAGTCCAGACTATCGTTCAAAATTCTGTTGCTTACTTTCAAGTCAATCAATGGTCTAGCCTCTACATCACTAGCGGAACTCGTTCATACCACACCATCCAACAGGTCCAGGAGATCAACAGCGATAAACTCATTAGTTGTCCCAATAGAATTAACCCACTGCACTCACACTACAGCTAACAGAGATTTCAAACTATGTGCACCGAGAAGCTGGAATTCTCTCCCACCCAACATACGAACAATCACTGACTTGGCCTAATTTAGGAAGGCAGTGAAACACTACCTTTTCCTTCAATACTACAAGATAGACGAAGATACAGTAACGTCACCTACAGTCTAATATAGATATCATGACAAATCCTCCGCTATAAGTCACATAAGTTTAGCTTGTACAATATGAATATGAAATAGTTACCCCAAGTTATCCAAGTTCTAGTTCCTGTTACCTGTAAACACTGTTTCATTATATGCAACGTGTATGTTTTATGTTCTATGTAAACCACACTGATGTTGAATAGTGTGGTATAAAAGAAATGTAAATAAATAAAATAAAAATAAAGAAGATTGCAGAGAGAGTTCTGTTTGTGAAACTACTTCCCAGATATCCCAAAGAGAAATCTCCTGCGGGGGAGCAAGCAAGTCAGCAGAAGTCCCAACATATTCAATAGGTAGAGGTAACAGCACAAAGTGAAAAGAAGTCTCATCAACATTGTCATCAAGAGGCGCCACAGAGGGAAGAGATACTCCAGAGACCTCCTCTAAACTTAACAAAGGAGAGGAGGACTTGGCAACTACCGTCGGGGGTGGGGTTAAACCCAATGCGGGAAGAGGAGGAGAGTCTAGATCTGTACTCACAGTCAAAGCAGAAGCATCGTGATCAAGTGGCTGCCCAGACATATCCATCACAGACAGCACCTTAACATGAGACTCCATAGGGCCAACCACCTTGCTGACCTCCGGATAAGAACTCTTCTTCTGATGCTTCCCCATAACCAGAACAGAAACCAACACCTCCCTTCTCCTCACATGCTCCGAAGGGGCTCCAAAAACGATGAACCTTTGGAGCACGAACCAACGGAGACGCGTCCGTGACCGTGTCCCACGGTGGGGCTAAGCTCTTTTATAGCCCTTCCAAGAGCCTGACGTCAGATGCCAGCAAACAGTTCCAGGGTGAAGCAAATCACTCACAATGCAGGAAATAAGCACAGCAGATAATCCCCTCTAGTTGCTATTTCTACAGTTTACTCCTAGTATTCTATAAAGACATCTACAGAGATTATTTTATAAGTATCTCTCCACATGTAAATAGAGGAATTTACATGTATATATTTCATACACACACACACACACACATACACACATCTATATCTACATTTATATACTGTATCTCTATCTACACACACACACACATCATTGTGGGCCCAATTCCAATCGTGAACAAGCCTGTACGTGCAGGCTGGGACTGCAATTCAGTCCAAGCCTACACGTACAGGCACTGCCCGGCTAATTCAGCCAGGGCTTTTAAATGGAGCCGCGGTGCCATGGCGTCATGTTGCCCTGGCACTGTGGCACCATTTAAAGGCCGCGATGCAGGCTGCCTGCCCAAAATGTTCATTCCCTGCAGCCCGACCCCTGATCCGGCCTCCTAAGGACAGGGTCGGGCTACGGGGAATTAACACTGTCCCCCAAGCCCCTTCCGCCCCCCGGAGCAGCAAAATTGAAACATCCAGGGAAGTTATTCCACTCCAGGGGCAGAATAACTTTCACAGCCATTTCACCAGCCCTGGACGTACAGGGCCGACATTAGAATCGGCCCAATACGTCCAGGGCTGGTGACCGCCCACAGCCCGTCCACTTTCTGTCACCGTGACACCCCTTCCCCGCCCCCGCATAAATTTCCCGCACAACCGGCAAGGAAATTATAAAGGGGTAGGAACCGGCACTAATAGCAGGGATGGACGTCCGGTTGGGACGTCCATCCCCACTATTCGTGCCTCAGAATGACCCCCTATATCTATATATTGTCACAGTCCCTCCTAGTGGAAGTGTGCAGAAAGGAGAGGGCGGACATTTATTGTTGGTTGAAGAAGGAAAAACTTTTCTAGACCAGTTGCATCATGGTCTTTGTAGTCCCACTTCATAAAGAAATAGTTGTGAGCCTTGTGCAGGATTAAACTTAAATGGTTTTTATTCCCTTTGTTGCGCAAAGGTTCTCCAGGAAGACAAAAACAGAATGTACCTTACTTCAGGGTTTATGCCAAAATATTTACAAGTCAGTAACTGTTACAGGCGCTTCGCAGTTCTTTGCGTTCAAACAGGTTTTCAACACCAAGAGGAAAAACAAATACAAAAACTTCTTCTTTCAGCTTAGCAAAAGCAAAGATATGTTGAAGCATGTCCTGCCGGTTACAATTCTGTGAGAGACTCTAGACTCTTGGAAACACAGAGTGATCAGTCCATCGGGTGCTCTAACTGCAACGGCTCTGGTTCTATCACCTCTATTTGCATAGGTTCCTGTTCAGCCTTGTTGTCAGCTAGTCCTGAGCTTTCCCTGGATAAGGCAGGTTGTAGTTCAATAGATCTCTCCAATATGCCCCTGTCTTGCTGGTCTTGGTTTGGCAAATAACTGTTATGGCTTTTTACTATGCCTCTCTGTAAAGGTTTCACAAGCCTTTCCCAGCTTTGTTTCCTATCAGTACGGATCTCTGGGTTATAAGCTTTTCTAGGAGCTGGCTCACATCTTGGAAAGGAAATATAACTGTACCTTAGATCTTTGAGACGTGCTCTGCTGGTATTTGCTCTACCTGGCAGTCTTTCTATCACCGTCTTCCCTGAAGACTGGCTCCTGGAGCTTTCTGGAACGGTGTTGTCCTCCCTGGAACTTAGCTCTTCCTTGTAGGTACTCCAAGCTTCTCTGCCTTTCAGTATGTGAGGTTCCTCTCTCAGGTCCCCTCTCAGTTCCTCTCTGAACTTGTGTTCCTCTCCAAACTTGTGGTCCTCTCTGAGCTTGAGGTCCTCTCTCAGCTCCTCTCTCAGCTCGTAGTCCTCTCTCCATTCCTCTCTCAGCTCAAGGTCCTCTCTCAACTCGAGGTCCTCTCTGCTTTCTTCCTTCTGAGCACTGTTTATAAAGCTGTTTCTCCACTGAGCTTCCTGGCTCTCTACTCAGGTGTACCTGATTAGCTCCTGCATTCTCAAAACCTGGGTGTGTCAGCTTAGCTTCTGCAGCCTTGTGCCTGCTCCCTCTAGCTGCACTTTTAGGTAACTGCACCTTCTGTGAGTCAGTTGCTTTATAATAAACAGTGTTTTTTTCTAAGTCTATAGCTTCAATGGCTTCAGCTTCATCACAATATACACACATCATTATATCTATATATCTATATCTATAAATCAATATATAGATATAATGATTTTAGAAAGCCGATATTGACAACATGGGGTTCCATGCCACACCGATTCCAAAGAGGCATGGCTTGAGTGAGCCAAACATCTACATGTGTATTCCCTATTATACAATGAGAATACACATAAATAGAAACATTTTGAAATTCCTGAAGGCACATAAGTGCCAGCTACCAATTTGGAGTCTAAACAGAGGGGCAGATGCAAACCTAAGTCAAATCCTCCCTGATCCCTTCCAAACACATACGAGTTAATTCCCTTTCCACCCAAACCCTCTTGACACGCATCTAAAACCCCTAATTCCTGATCCCCTCCAGACCCCCCAACAAGATCAATGATCCGTCTCTCAAAAAACTTCAATAAGATCCATACCTCCCCATCCCTCTCCAAACAAGATCCATTGGTCCCCACTCCTGAAGGACCCCTAGCTCTGAGGTCTCCCTGGTTTCTTGGGATGGGGGGGGGGGCAGGAGTAATCTGAGCACTCCTGCCCCATTCGTACCTAGCTTCAAAATGGTGCTTAGTGGTAAACTCATGGCACTACTTAGAAGTCAAGCTGCAAAATAAAGGCTACAAAACATGCACAGTCTGGTATTCAAAAGATTTATCCATATAATGGCAGCAACTATATTGATAAAAGCCCTATCCATGATTATTTATTTATTTATTTATTTTTAACTGTTTTTTTATACCGCCCCTTCCAACGATCAGGGGCGGTTTGCATTGAACAAATAGAGTTACATTGAACAATATGTAAGCTCTAAACTATATACAGGGAACATAGCACATGCCATCTACACCCAGTATGGGTATAGTGGTGGTTGGCTAAAGCATAACTATATACATCGTAGAAAGCAAAACTATATACATAATAGTGTGCAGTATATGTTCAGTAAACAGAGGTAGCTATGTGGGAAGTGCAGCATAGAATAATGTGCTAGGTGGAAGTTGAGTTGCTGGATGGCATGATTATATAGTGATGCTATAATGTTCATTAAAGAGCAGTGTTTTCAGTTCTTTCCTATATTTCTAAAGGTCTTTTATTGATCTGATTGGGTCTGGGAGGGAGTTCCAAAGTGTAGGTGCAGTATAGGAAAAGGCTCTATTACTAGTAGTTTGTTTTGTTTTGTGGAAGGAGGCTGGGGTTGCTAGTAGGTTTAGTTTACTTTTTCTCCTGCTTCTGTTTTTTAGTTGAGTTTGTATTTTGGTTGAGAGGAAAGATGGGGATATGCTATTTATTAGCTTGAATATAGTGACTAAAGATTTGTATTTTATTCTACTGGCTACTGGGAGCCAGTGTAGATTATAGAGGATGGGGGAGATATGATCCATTAGTCTTGCAGTAACATTTTGGGCTAATTGGAGCGTGTGGAGGGATTTTTTAGGCAGTCCTTGTAGTATACTATTACAATAGTCCAGGAGAGATGTGATGAGGGCCTGGACAACTGATCGAAAGTCATGGGTTTCAAGGAGGGGTCTGAGGTGTTGAATTGTCTTTAGCTTGTAAAATATAGTTCTTGCCGTATGTTTAATTTGAGTTATCATCCGAGAGTGATTTATTTATTATGATGCCTAGATATCTAACCTCGTCTTTGATTGGGACATTTGTGTCATGAAGTTTAAATATTGTGGGAGGGGTGAAGCTCTGATTTCTTGTTATGAATAGGGTCTCTGTTTTTTTTAGATTTATGTGAAGATTATTTTCTTTTAGCCATGATTCAGCTTCGTCTATGCAATTAATGATATTTTGGTATGTGGGGTGGGATGACTGCAACATTTCTGTACTGACCTGATAGAAAATAATCTTAATGAATAGCCCAAAAAGCAAAACAGAAACAATGTCAGACATATTCAAAACAAATATATGAGATTTTAAGACATTTGCGACCCCGGCATTGAAAATCTGGGTCTTGCCGTATACCCCGGAAGCCGCAGAAGCTAGCCCTATCTTTAAGGCGCAGCGAGCTAAGCGGGTAACATCGAAAATTGGTGCTACCCAGTTTGCCCTTTCCTCCACCACCGCTCCACCATGGAACACCCCTAACATGTCCCGATACTAACCGCATAGCATCTGGGAACATTAGGGACATATCTGGGATTTTTGAAGGGCACTACCCGTGTAGGTGCCCTTCGAAAATCCCAGATATAGCATTTACATGGGTAACTAGGGCATTTACCCATGTAAATGCCTTTGAAAATCGGGCCAAATATTTTTAGGGCCTGATATTGAAAGTGATTAACGCGGTTAGCAGACCTGCTAATTGCGTTAATCATCCTGGACGGGATATTCAGTGGCACTATCAGTGTCGCTGAATATCCACAGATGTTGCCACTGCACACCTTGATGCTATCTGGCTAGCAGTAGGGCGTTCTGGGGCCAGCATCTAGTGATAACCAGGCAACGACAATATTGAGTCGCTGCCCAGTTATCAGAATGCAGCGAAGGGCTGGCACAGTAAAGACTGGCCTAACTTTCACCGCAGAAGCTAACCAAGCAGCAACTGAATATTGCTGCTGCCCAGTTAGCTTCATCACAATGAATATCTGGGTCTAAAGTTCAGCAACAGCAGCTAGTCACTTTAGTAGCTCTAGCCACCACCGCTGAATATTGGGCCATTATTGATTAGTATGGTGGGCAAGACATTTTAGACTGATTTTATGACTGGCTTAACACAAGGAAAGTTAACAATTAAAATGCAAAGTAGTGAAAAATAAATTACTTTTCAAAATGACAATTTACAGTAAACCTACAGACAAAAATAAACTTACATTTCCAAAGCAAACATAATAGGAATTTCAAATACAGCTTGCCAGTTAATGGCCTTAAATTAAAAAATTAATTATGTTCTAATGATAAAGAGTTTGAGAAACAAGCCAGAGATATGAAACAGATTTTTGGACAGAGATTGCCCAATAGAAAGAATATATAAGGATTATTTATTTATTTTCTTTATTAACATTTCTTATATACCGCACTATTTGCCATCAGCACGGTTTACATGGAACAGAAACATCCGACAAATTACATATGTCTGGTCATTACATTTAACAGGAAATGGAACTTGGAGAACAGGGTAAACTATATACATAGGAAGTGTAATGAGAAAGGATACTGTTTGGTGTTTTACATTGTAGGGGACGCCTGTTGCGAGGGCTTGCCTGTTTGACTACTACTATTGTTGAGGTGCTCGCTATTCGAGTGGGACTGAGGTTTGGAAAAAAATCAGCTAGGTCTGTTTTCTTAACTGTAAAGAGAAAGAAGCCAGAACTGATGTGCACACTTTGTTTTTCACATTTAGCTGGAAGTATAAGGAATATTATGAAAAAATAAACATTGGCACATTATGCAAAATGAATGTTTTAGAGAGAAAAATTCACTGTGACTTGTTCTAGAGCCATTAATCTAGGAGATAAACCTGTTTCATCAATTCTAGAACTTTCTTCTATAAAGAGATTAGGCACAAGAAGGCGGGACATTATAAGGGGGGGGCAATTTTTAAAGGCACTTACGGTTAGCAGAATCTGATAACTGTTTAAGTGCCAGTGAGAACTTTATTCAGTGGCACTATCCAGATAATACTGGGGTCATCGGGGGTGGAACCAACATCTATCTAGGAAGAGGTAATATTCAGCTGCAATTCATATGATTTGTTGTTGTTAAGTGCCGTTGAGTCTATGCTAATTAATGGTGACCCTGCGGATAAGGCGGAGAGAAGGCGATTGGTTGTCTCATCGCAAAGTGGTCCTGCAGACAGACAATGTGGCAAATGGTGTAAACCATTAATCAGTAGTATGCTTACTACTGTCAGAATTGATTCGGTTGGTGGTCCTGCGTTGCCTGCTGCTGAACATAACTTTTAGAGAGAGCCATGTTCCAGGCATCTCTAATGTGATTGCAAATATTCTGTCTCATTTTCAGGTGATGTGGTCTGGGCGTTAGCTCACAGCATGGATAACAAGCTGACTGAGAATCCAGAGCACTTGTCAACAACTTTACCAGAGTCTTTCAGAGATTGTTGAGGAGTGCCTTTGCAGTAAATACTGGAAGGCTTATAAGGCAGGATGGAAGTGGTTCAAGACTGTCTGAAGCAGTAGGAGTAGGCAGGTGCATCCACCTTTCTGCAAGCAATTGGTGGTCAACTTCATTGTTTCCACCCACGAGAAAGCATGTCAGCTAGTATGCTGGCAGTTTTGTTGGTGAGCATGGCCTTTGTCAGTAAGGTGAGATGGTTTGAGGACTCCAGTGCTTCATTACTAATAAGGCAGCTGTTGATGGGTATGTGTGTTTCAGTCCATTGGCTAGGCAGCCTCCTCTCTATCCATCTGTGCATACGGTCATGGAGAAACTGTTTGATATACTCCAGCAGAATGTGCTGTTCTGCATTTGAGGTGGTCTTATTCCTGATAGCATTTTCCTTCACCTTTTATGCCGAATTGACAGTCAATAAGCATTCCCTTGGGGTTACTGGGTTCCTGCAGGGTGACATCTGGGTGGAGGAGTGGCAAGTGTTCTTGTGGATTTGGTGATCCAAGACAGATCAATTAGGAAAGGGTATCTAGGGGGGCCTGCAGCGAGTGCCTGTTTAGTAACTTGCCCCATTGGTTTTGCTCAAGATTTTTTGTGCTGGCAACATCCATGTTGATGCTTTCACCTTGACTAGCCTTCAGTTCACTGCAGTGCTGAGATTGTGCCTGGCACATGTTGGACTGGACCCCCGGGTTTATGATATGCATTCCTTTCATACTGGCACTGCTTTTTGGGCATCTGAGGGAGAGAGCTTGGCAGCACGCAACCCAAGAATTGGGCGCTAATGTTCCAACTCACTAGCAGTGAAAGTCATTCATGCTTGTTTCCTTTTTTTGTCAGTTTCTGTTCCAGGATTGATGTCTCTGAAGATCAGTGTGTGGCATTCCTTTATCTTCTGGGTCCATAAAAGAGCTGCAGAGTTCTGGCTAGAAATTCATCTGTGCCTGGCAGTCTTGGGCATGCAGATTCACTGGCTGGGCATTTGGGGCAAGATCTGAAGCCAACATAACTTTTTCCTCCTGCAAGCAAGATGTTACTCATCTCCACATTTGTTTAAGGGGAAATGATCTGTATGCGATGAAGGGGATAGATTACATTTGGTAAATAAAAAGTGATTTGCTGTTGAAGTGTTACTTTGCATATGCATGCTTAATGTTGTCCCAGATTATTCCCCAAGTGATATGGAGGGATGCCAAGCAGCCTAAGGTGGTAGATAGACTTCACCATTGGGTGAATACTGACATTTCCAGATTCATGGCATTACTGAGGGTTTAGTGCTGTTGCACAAGCTTTTGACTATATAGTATCTTGGTATATATCAATCCAGGAGTTCCTCAGGGTTCCGTCTTAGGTCCACTCCTCTTCTCTCTCTATACCCAATCCCTTGGCACCCTTATCTCTTCCCATGGCTTTCACTATCATCTCTAAGCCAACGACTCTCAAATCTATCTTTCTGCACCTGTTATCTCTCCTGATATCCAGTCTAAGATCACTTTGGCTCTCTGACATTGCTGCCTGGATGTCCCACCGCCACTTAAAACTGAACATGGCCAAAACTGAGCTTCTTATCTTTCCCCCGAATGCTTCCCCCCCCTTTCCCCTTTCTCTCTCTCTGTTGATAACTCTGTACTCCTCCCTGTTTCTTCAGCATGTAACCTTGGTGTTATCTTCGATTCCTCTCTCTCTTTCTCTTCACATATCCAGCTCATTGCTAAAACTTGTCGTTTCTTTCTATACAGTATTTCCAAAATTTGCCCCTTCCTCTCTGTTGACACCACTAAATTGATTGTCCACTCCTTAATCACCTCCCATCTTGATTATTGTAATGTTCTCCTTACCGGCCTCCCTGCAAGCCACCTCTTTCCTCTTCAGTCAATTCAACACTCCGCTGCTCGACTCATTTTCCGCCAGTCTTGTTTTTCCCACATCACTCCTCTCCTCATGTCACTTCATTGGCTTCCCATCCGTCTCCATATCCAATTTAAACTTCTCCTCCTGACCTATAAATGTATTCACTCTTCTGCCCCCCATTACCTTTCATCTCTCCTTACACCCCCTCTCAGTTGCTTCGCTCTTCTAACAGTCTTCGTTTATCTGTGCCCTTTACTCATACTGCCAATTCCAGACTTCGCTCCTTCCAAATGGCAGCACCCTTTGCTTGGAATAGTCTTCCTATCTTTGTGCGCCAGGCATCTTCCCTGGCCATTTTCAAGTCCAGACTAAAATCCCACCTCTTCACTATTGCTTTCCGTTCCTGTCTTACCCTATCTTGATCTCTCTATCAACATTTGCTTACTTTGTCCTGTAAATATTTGTTATTTGTATTATATAACTTATTTTGCTTTATGTCTTATTAGATTGTGAGCTCTGATGAGCAGGAACTGTCTCTCTTCTATGTTTGTACAGCACTTCGTATGTTGAGGTGCTTTATAAGTCTTTAATAATAATAATAATAATAATACCCCTTCCCTGCTGTCTTCCTGACTACTTCCTCCAATATTCATTTCCCTGATTTTACTACTTCTTGCCACCAATATCCATCCTTCTCTCCTTCCATCTCCACATTTTTCTACATATGCCATTGCTTCCTCCCCTCCTCTAGTTTATCTTACTCTGTCTTCTCCATCCCTTAGTGTCATCCTCCATCTCCCACTACCTCCTCCAGCCCCAACATTAGACCCTTCTCCTAGCACAACCGCAGGCCATGTCTTTCTGTATTCGTCCCTGTCTTCCATACACAGTCCACTTCTTCATCTCTAGCATCAGATCCTTTTTCTAACATGATGCCCTTTCTACCACACCACCATGTGCCAGTGTCAGCCTCCTTGTTTCTCTTCCCCTGGTCCAGAAAATCGCCTCAGTCTATTTCTCTTCCCCCCTCCCAATCCAGCATCTCACCTCTGTCTCTATTGTTCCCACCCCACATGCAAGACTTCCTTTCTACCACCCCCAAATCCAGTATCTCTCCATTCTCCTCTTCCCCAGCCTAGTATCTCTCCATTCTTCCTCCTTCATTCTGGCGTCTCATCTCCTTGATAAGGTCCAGCATCTCCCTCTCTTCTCTGAAACATTTATTTTTTCTGCAGTTACAATTGTATCAGCAAAGCAAAGAATACTAATGTGCTGCATGTGGAGCATTATGCTGAAGCATTCTGCTGAGCCTGCTCTTTCTGCCAAGCACTTCAGCTCAAGGCTCCACATGAAGTGTATTAGTCTTCTTTGCTTGCTAGTACTGTCACAACCAAGGAAGAAACAAAAGTGGTGGATATGGAGGAGGAAAGAGGGAGATGCTGAACCATGTTTGGAGGGGAGGAAGAAGGGAAAGCATTTATTTCTGGCACCTATGTTTGGCCAAATCATTCCCTCTCTATGCTTTAATGACACCCCCTTGATATCTAAATATAGTATGGATCACCACGCCTCTAAAATTATATTTACACGGGTATTCCAAGCCACATATGTGAATACCATTGTTTACACATGGGGATGCTTCTAAAATAATCCCCATAATGTATATGAATTTTGAGAAAGTTTTTTGACTAAGTCCCTGAGGAAATTAAAAAGCCAAGGAATAGGAGGCAATGTCTAGTTGTGAACTGGGAACTGGTTAAAAGAAAAAAAAAGATCAGGGATAAATGGTCAATTTTCTCAGTGGAGGAAGGTGAATAGTGAAGTTCCACAGGGATCTATCTATACTGGAGCTAGTGCTTTATAACATATCTATAAATGATCTGGAAATGGGAACAAGTGAAGTGATCAATTTGCAGATAACACAATATTATTCAAAGTTGTTAAAATGCATGTAGATTGTGAGAAATTGCAGTAGGACCTTGAGAGACTGGAACCCTGGACATTCAAATATCAAAAGAAATTTAATGTGGATAAGTACAAAGTGATGCACATAAGGAATAATATCCCTAATTATAGCTAAACTATGCTAAGTTCCATATGAGTAGTCACCACCCAAGAAAAGGATATAGATGTCATCATAGACAATACACTGAAATCTGCTCAGAATGTTAGGAAGTATTAGCAAAGGCAAGATAGAAGGTCAACGCAAAAGAGGAAGGCCAGCAATGAGATGGATCGATACAATAACAGCAGCTATGGGTACCAGTCTGTCAACAATGAGCCGCCTGACTGAAGACCGAACACAATTTAGGATAGCTATCCAGAGGGTCGCCATGAGTCGACTCCGACTCGACGGCACTTAACAACAACAACATTAGCAAAGGAATAGAGAATAAAGTAAAGGATATCATAATGCCTCTGTGTTGCTCCATGCTGCAACCCCACCATATGGCCAACACATCTCAAAAAAGATACAGGAGAATTAGAAAAGGTATAGAGAAGGGTGACTAAAATGGTAAAGGGGATGGAACAACTCTCCAATGAGGTCAGGGCTTTTCAACTTGGAAAATATATGGCTGATGGGAGATATGATAGAGGTTTATAAAATCCCGAGTTGAGTGGAACAGGGAAATGCAAATCTATTGTTTACTGTTTCAAAAAGTACAAAGATTAGAGGACATGCCATGAAGTTACTTGAAGCACATTTCAGAAAGGCCATTTAGGTGAAATCTAAGTAATCCATGTTAAAACGTCTGAAATTCTGTGGAAGGGAAGCAGTGAAGGTGGACATGTGTATGTGATTTATAAAATAGACATGTCTCTGCCACAAAAAGATAAAAATGTCCATTGCAATTTAAAGAGAGTGGAGATGTGCAGAAAACTAGCTGATTTTAGAAACGTGGACTGCAAGATCTGTCAGTGCTGGTATTTTAGAACATGCACATATATCTGTCCCCGCCTGCCATCTTGGAAAAAGATGTGCAGTGGTGCAGCAGTAGGCAATAAGGCTTCAATATTTATCTGCTAGGCGATTTGGAGTTGTCAAAAAATATTGAGGGAAAGAGAGGGCATTCTCCCTTTCTTTGTACTATTGTAAGCTGACTGAAATGTGCACTTTTCAAATGTCTGTTCATGCCCAGAGACAGCTATAGACATGGACATGTCAGCCAGTGGATTTAAATATGCAGCAGTAATCTAAAATCGACCGCACACATACATCTTTTTCAGACTGCTCCGGACACTCTGCTGGAATGTCCCCATGTGACTTAGACATGATCACGCCAGACATGTGTAAACATGGGGCATTCTAGAACGGCTTTTGTGACGTGGATGTGATTGGGACATCTGAATGACTGTTTTCAGACTTCCAAATCACAAATAGGGCTTCTAAAATTACCCTTTAAGTAGTACATTTAAAACAAATTGCAGAAAATATTTTTCACTAAAGGCATAGTTAAGCTCTGGAATTCATTGCTAGATGATGTGGTAAAAGTCATGAGCATAACTGGGTTTAAAAAACGTTTGGACAAATTCCTGAAGGAAAAGTCCATCAACTGTTATTAAGGTAGCCCTGGGGAAAGCCACTGTTTATACCTGTGATAAGTAGCATGGCATCTTTATACATTTTGGGATCCTATCAGGTACTTATGACCTAAACTGGCCACCAATTATTCTCATGTAACCTATAGGAGATGTTGCTTCTTCCCTCTAAATTACTTTACATGCAAAGATCGGAGCTTCATATTTTGTAGAGTCTTAATTTAAAAGGAAATTTAAAATTTAGCCATTGTCTAATATGCTGTGTTACAAAACAAACAAAAGAATGTGTTAATACAACTGATACAGACAATTTTTGTGTATTTGAAGGATGTAAGGCAGTCAATGCAATCTTATTTTTCAAAGAAAATTCAATATAATAGTAACTAAGATTCACCATCAGATATATGGAAATTTGATGGGCCCTTCTATCTCAAAACCCAGCCTAGCTCCTCTACTTTAATGGTTTCTGCCTTAGCGAATCATTTCCATGATGAGCTGGAAAATATTTTTTTAGTCTATGAGGACCTTGTCCCTAGCTTTTGAGAAATATATTGCTGAGCTTAAACCACCTAGTACATTGGCAGATTATTTTTCTCTTTCACTTATCAAAAAGCTTACTCCAGACATCTCTAAATCTTTGTCCTTTATGATTAACATACATTTGTCTACTGGGTAGGGTGATGTGCAGGGATGCACACCTGATTTTTTTCTTCCATAAAGAGCTGGGGGAGCCCTAACAAAGAGCTCCCACATTGAGGGAAAGTAGGGCAAGCCTCACAGATTGTAAGAGACTCATTAAGAGCTGGGACAAGGGCACCCACCTGGAAGGAAGTGTAATACTCCTGATTAGCCAGGAGGGAATAGCCATGTCTTTCCCTGACAAAAGGCTGAGAGTCAGAGAAGCAGAAGGCTCCGGAGAGATAGTTAGGGATGAAATGTCTGTTCCCAGCACTAAGCAGGAGGAGGCGAACCAGCTAAGGTAAGATGGGTGATGGTTGCAATAGAGTCTCATGGTGTTAGATAGTGGGATGTAGTCCTGCTATGCCAATAGGGGGTTGAAGTCCCATTGCTGGGTAGACTAACTAAGGTCGTTCATTAATGCTTGTTCCCTATAGCAGTAGTAGTAGGGAAAAACCAACTAAGTGAGCTGATTCATCTTGACCCCTACAGCAATAGTAGGGTGGGGGGACTTCCTAAGTGAGCTTTTTAATGCTGGTTCTCTACAGAGGTATTAGGGGAGTAAAGCTAACTAAGTCAGTCAGTAGAATATTCTACATAAAAACATAAGAAATGTCATACTGGGTGAGACCAAGGTCTCTATGTTACCAGTGATCCAAAATCAGCATGCAGCTCACTCAAATTCACCAACAGCTTTGCCATCACAGGGTAGGTTAAGAATGTTGTGCATTCTGTGAGCTCAGAGTCATTGTCAGTGTTGGAACCGGTGTCCCTTGCTTGTGGTAGGCCATCATCCACCTAAGCACATGGTTTTTCAGTGGCCTTGCTGCCCACCTAAAATAGGTTTTTAATGTTGCTGGTTCAGGATATAGCTGCCATAGCCACAACCATCACTCTCTCCAAATCACCTGACAATGAAACAGCAAAAATTCAGTATTGCGGGGGGTGGGGGGGTCACTATTAAAAAGTTTTTTTTTTTTTTTTGTTTTGTTTTTTTTTTTCCGGGGCGGAGCCTAGCGGAGAAGCGGGATGGACGCATAAGCGCTCAGCTCCTGCAGACCCTTTGAAATACCCCTGGTTTCATCGCTAACCGCCTACCTTTTTGGGGCGATTTATCATCAGGTCGCAGCCGTAGTGGCATACCTGGCTGATGGCGTCGGGAAAACAATCTAAATTGGACTTTGCCTCGAGCGGGAACACGGGCTCTAAGCGAGCCAAGCAAGATCCTCCTTCCCCTATCAAGATGGCGGCGGGGCGAGATGCCGACGACGGGAGAAACGAAATTTTGGCTGAATTGCGGGCGGTGAGAGCAATGATCTCAGCCAATGGCGACACCCTACTGCAAATGCAGGCGGACATGCAGGAATTTAAGGAGAGAACGCAGGGGTTAGCAGCGAGAGTTGAACAGATTGATGGTGTGGTGAACGGGCACGAGGACCGTCTGCAGAAGTTATCTAGGGCCTTGAAAAAGGTGAGCCTGCTCGAGACGAATCTGGAGGATTTATCTAATCGATCCCGCAGGAATAATGTTAGATTGTTGGGGGTCCCTGAAGGAGCGGAGGGGACGGACACTATCAGTTTTCTTGAAAGAGTCCTGCCTAGTATTTTGAAAATAAATTTCAGCAAACCGCTGGAGGTGGAGCGGGCACATAGAATTCCTATGCATACAGGGGGACACAGCCCGAGGCCCAGGCCTATAATTTTTTGCCTGTTGCGGCATCAGCAAGCTATGCGCATTATGTCCGCGGCGCGAGCATTGTCGCCGGTGACATTTGAAGGGCATAGAGTCTCCTTTTTTCCTGACCTGTGCAAGGTAACAATGGATAAACGAAAGAAGTTTTTGGATTTGCGACCCCGCCTTCAACAGCTCCAGGCGAAATATGGCCTTTTCTATCCAGCGCGTTTTAAAGTGACTCTGGACAATCAAACAAAATCCTTCGAGGATCCGGAGGGGCTATTGCTGTTTATAGAAGAACAGGAAGCTCTGAAGATGCATACGGACAGCGGCTCCTAACTCCTTTGATGTGGAAGAACTTTCTCTTTTATTTGCATTCTCGCAAGTATTAAGCTCTGTCTCAAGTAGAGCGATGTGTATTGTGTGGGTATTGCAGGAGGGTACTACTCTTGTTCTTGCTGTGTCCAGTTGGCATCTGGGGTTCTAAGGGGAGGGGAAATTGTTTTTCATAGTCTCTATTAACAGTTATGCCAGGATGTAGTTCTATGCTGTACCATATAGGCTCTCTGTTAATCATATCATCTCACTGTATGGTGAATACTGTCTATGGGCGGGTACAGTTTTTAGGGTTTTGCTCTTGCTGTTGTGCTGCCTTGTTCTGCATCTCACGCTGTCTCACCCATTGATGCTGTTCCTCATAGGGGGAGATAGGTGGAGGCGCTGCAGACAAACGAGGTGTCTACTTGTCCCTCGGGGTAACATGCCGGTTCAAAAGCTGATCATGACCATGGAGAGGTTTGTGTATTATTTTTTGTATTTTGATGTCAGTACCTCCCCTTAAAGTTCTATCTCTGAATGTGAAGGGCATCCAGCACCCCGCGAAACGGAGGAAGATATTGGCTTACGCTCAGAAGCAAAAAGCGGACATTGTTCTCCTTCAAGAGACCCACTTGTCCTCCAGGGAATCTCTGAAACTGGGCTCGAGCCACTATAAGCTGCTTGCTTACTCCCCTGCTCTGGGGAAGAAGAACAGGGTTGCAGTGTTAGCCAGAGGAAGGATCCCACTTCAGGTGATGGCTACGAGGGCAGATAAGGAGGGGCGCTGGGTCAAAGCACATGTATCTCTGGGAGCCAGACACTTGATTATCATCAATATCTATGCCCCCAATGGTGACCAACCTGCGTTTTTCCATTCCCTTGCAGAAGTGCTACAGGAAGAAGCTTCTCATCCTTTCATCCTCGGGGGTGATTTCAATCTGGTGCTGGACCCCTTGCTAGACTGCAACCCTAGTCGGGTCAGAAGCGGAAGAGCACAGATAGCGCTCCGGTCACTCATGCAGGAGCTTGGGCTTGTGGACGTCTGGAGAGTCCTGTTCCCCAGTGAGAGGGATTATACCTTCTTTTCTTGTCCACATGGCTCATACTCCAGGATAGATTTTTTTTTGATCTCCAGATCACTGATTTCAGAAGCCCGCGGAGCCAGCATTCTTAGCACCCACATATCCGATCATGCGGCAATAACATTAGAGCTTACCCAGGAAGGAGACTCACTTAGACCACAGTTTTGGTCCTTCAACAGAGCCCTGCTCGGTGATGTGGTTTTTCAGGATACCATAAGACAAGCTATTGAGGAATACTTTAGCCATAATAGACAGGGAGACTCTTCAAATTGGGCCTGGTGGGAAGCCTTTAAAGCATCCATTAGGGCGCGAATAACCAGCTTCAGTATTGTTAAGGCCAAGGCGGCCCAGTCCACACTTCAAGATCTTGACAGACAAATCAAGACGGGTGGTAACGATTACTTCAGAGAAGTCCTAATGCTACCGTTCTGAATCGGATACAAAAGCTGAGATATCAATATAACATGATAATAAGTACAGAGGTGGAGCAGAGCATGTTCACGAGTCAGGCTCGATATTATACGGAACAGAATAAAGCGGGCAAGTTGTTGGCTGCTGGCCTCAAAGCCCGTCACAATAAGGCGCGTGTCACGAGTATTTTAGATGCGCAGAAGAATACTTTGACTACTAACTGTGAGATTGCAGCCGCCTTTCGGTCATTCTATGAACAACTCTACAGTTCCGAAGTACTGTTTGATGTTAAGACTTGTGAAGATCTTTTGGCCAAGGTTGATCGGCCTCGCCTCCAGGAGCCTCAGAAGTCTGTCCTAAGGGAGCCCTTGTCTATAGGGGAGCTACGGGAGGCATTGGCTACCATGAAGATTGGCAAGGCAGCAGGCCCTGACGGGCTGCCGGTTGAATTCTACCGAACGTTTGCTGATGTACTACTCCCGCAGGTATTAAATTATTACCGCAAATTTTTATCAGCAGAGCAGAAGACCGGTGCCTTTGCAGAAGCAACTATCGTAGTGCTTGAAAAACCAGGGAGAGACCCAACGGCTGTTGGGAATTATAGGCCCATCTCCCTTCTTAACGCCGATTACAAGTTGTTCTCCTGTATGTTGGCCAGGCGGCTGAACAGTGTGCTCCCTGGGTTGATTCATCCTGATCAATGTGGCTTCGTCTCCGGACGATCGACAGCTGACAATGGCCGCTTGCTATGTGATGTGCTGGAACGGACTTACATTGCTGAAGACCCAGTGCTAGGTCTCTCCATTGACGCGGAAAAGGCCTTTGATAGGCTAGAGTGGCCCTTCCTCTATCATGTACTGGAGTGGTTCGGATTGCCCAAAGAGTTTGTTGCCATGGTCCGGATCCTGTATGATAATCCCACTGCACGAATATTGGTCAATGGTATCCTTTCTCAGCCCTTTCCCTTACGTCGAGGCACAAGGCAGGGCTGTGCCCTCTCACCACTTCTGTTTAATCTCGCCTTGGAACCGCTGGCTCTGCTGATACGCCAATCGGAAGAGATTCGTGGAGTACAAATTGCTGATCTGCATGTTAAATTGTCAGCCTATGCAGACGACCTGTTGGTCTTCCTTCGGCCGGACTCAGTGCCAGCGCTTTTGCATTTGATTTCTCAATACTCGCAGTTATCAGGCTATAAAGTGAACTGGACGAAAACCGTGGCATTCCCGATGAACAAGTGGGCGGTACCTTCTTTGGTTGATGGCTTTCCCTTTCGATGGGACTCAGGGGTGATAAAATACCTCGGAGTGCTGTATTCCGCATCCATAGAGGACACTATGTGGGTGAACGCTGAGAAGCTGCTGGATATAGCCCGCTCTTACACCCTATCGTGGTCCCCGCTTCATCTCACCTGGTGGGGACGGATGGAGGCCATCAAAATGTCTCTGGTTCCTAAGCTAAATTATATTCTGAGTATGCTCCCCTTTTTGCTCCCGTCTGCAACGTACAAAACTCTTGATCGTATCCTGAGCGTCTTCCTCTGGGCTGGGAAAACTCCCAGAATTGCATTAAAGAAGCTGAAGGCTGCCAAGGCAGCTGCTGGAGTTTACTTTCCGGATTTCCTCTGGTACCATAAAGCCTTCCTGTTGAAACAGGGATCGTTATGGGCTCTGGGTGGAACTGTGGAGCCTAGACCTACATGGCTTAAGCTGGAAGAACGTCTGGTCGCCCCCTGCCCAATTGAACTTCTTATGGGAATGGTGCACCCAGAGAACTCTGGTGTTGGGAGAGTGGTAATCTCTACTCAACTAGTTTTTCGATCCTTCCTCCCTATTATTGCACAGCGCAATCCTCCCTCAAGATCGGTACCTATTTGGTTTAACCCGGAGCTGAAGATCAACGGGAAGGTCTGCAATTGGGTGCAATGGCAACAGCGAGGGGTGTGGACCATAGGGCAGTTGATGGACGGGTCAACATGGAAACCCTTCAGCACTATACAGCAAGAATTTGACCTGCCGGCTAGTTGTTATTTCCAATGGCTGCAACTACGGCATTGCGTCGGTAAGTTGCTCTCACCCAAGGCAGGCATAGGTTGTCCCTGGGGCCTGAGAAGTGTTATTGAAGAAGTCAGTGCTGAGAGAGGAGCAGCCTCGCGTTTTTATGCTCTGTTTGTGGATCACTTTGCCCCAGTCAATGCCGGATTGCGACGTATCTGGGAAGAAGAGGCACAGATTGCCTTGTCGCCGGTAGATTGGGAGAAATTTTGGGGCCTTTCAATACGAGCGTCGAAATCTGCGGCCCTTACTCAATCTATGTTCTTTTTGGCACACCGGGCATATCTTACCCCTAATATTTTGAGTAAATGGAATAAGAGTGAGAGTGGGGCATGTTGGGCCTGTCATGGGGAGGTGGGCACGTTGAGACATATGCTGATGGATTGCCCTCACATTCAGAGTTTCTGGTCGAGAGTTTGGGATCAGATTCAACGAATACTACAGTTTAAGGCTGCCTTGTCTTGGCAAATTATTGCCTTTAGGAACATGACGCAGATTCAGGAGCTGGATAAAGGCAATTATTTCCTTCTTAATTTCATGATAATGGTGGCACTGAAACTCCTGCTAGCTCGATGGAAGAATCCCACCAAACCCACCTATCAGGAATGGTGGAATCAACTGTGTCTGTATGCCAAGTACGAGAAAGCCACTGATAAAAGTTGGTGTCTAAGGGGTAGGATGCCAAACCTCTCCAAATGGTCGGCGTTAGATCAGTTTGCTTATGTACTTTGATTTAATAGCATATGCTGCTTATATGTTCACTGTTGTAACTCAGATATGTCAGTTTTAGACCTCGGGTAGTTTTCTTTTCTTTTTTTTTTTTTCTGTCGTCTGCAGCGCCTCGGGGGGGGTAGGAGGGTGGGAGTTGTTTCTGGTTGTTCTGACTATGATGTATGATTTTTTCTTTCAATGGGGGGAAATATTAATTATTTTGTTATTCAAGGTTGTGAAAATATTGGGTATAGTCTGCGGGCACGCTGTGCTGCTTGTATATTACCTGTGCTGTATTTTGTTTGGCTTGTAGCATTGTCTGCGCGTTATCTGCTCCTTCTCTGGTGTGTTGTGGTATACTCAATAAAAAATATTAATAAAAAAAAAAAAAAAGTTTTTTTCCACTGCCATTCCATGAAGCTCTCAAGATAAGCTGCTATTCTCTGGGCTAACACCACTTATTCCTTAGGAGAGGAAATTACAATAAATCCTAAGATTTACAGGAAGCCAGTTCTTGCCTACTAACAAAAGTATTGTATTTCTTCACTAAATATAAAAGTTTACTAGTTGTATTTTGTATAATTTGCTTCACTGTAGATCAACGTTTCTGATACATAAATCACCATAATCCTCTAAGCCGGAGCTATTGCTAAAGGCCCAAGAAATACGATCTAACAGTTGAAGTGATCTGAGCCTCAAAGGACAACTTTGAATCCAGTATTTATTTATTGATTTAAAGTTTTTATATACCGCCCTTCTACAATTCAAGGCAGTTTACATAGAACTCAACATAACAGTGTAGTTACAACTGTTGTACATAGAACATGTGCAACATAATATTTTCAAAGAGCCTACCAGAGGAAGAGAAATACCCTTAAGCAGTGTAGACAAGAGAGGGCTTTCAAAGAGATCTGAAAGCCATAAAGCAAAACATTTGGCTAGATTCACTTTAAGTCTATTATCCTGAAACCAAGAAGAAAGATCCAATCACTTATTTAAAGGTGCTAGATCTTGCTGATTAGGGTCAGTGTAATAAAGCAACGGAACTTCCTCTGCAAAATATCCTGAAACATCTTGGGATGCAATTATGGAAGCTAGAGGACTAAGAAAGATATTCAATAATGCCAGCAACAGTAAAGAACTTTGTGGGATTCCATACTGTGAAGAACAACTAGGGGAAAAGTCTTCACCAAATGTTACCTAAAAGGACCTTTCTGAAAGATAGGAAGAGAACCTTTAATGACCTCATCTTGAATCCCAACATCACTAAGCTTCTAAGGAAGAAAGAATTAGTTGATAACATCAAAATCTATGATAAGATACAGTGAAATAGGAAATTTGCCTTTATCTGAGGCCCCCTTGAAGGTAGTTAGCAAAGGAGCCAATAATGATCCAGCACTAAACTCTTCTAAATCTTAACTGAAATGGATGAATATCATGCTTTTTTGAATACAGATACTGTCCTCATATCTACAACCTCCACTGGGAGACTATTCCACGGATCCACCACTCTTTCTGTAAAGAAATATTTCCGCATATCACTCCTGAATCTATCCCCCTTCACCCCTCATCCCATAATCTCAGCTATTAAGGATCAGAATGCCACCACCCTTATCGGTGGGTTTAATCACTATGGAGGAATCAGATCATAAAGACTGCAATGCCTTCTACTCCTGAGATGACAAATTATGCTTTATTTATTTATTTAAAAAATATTTATATACTGCCATTTGCTAAATCATTCACAGTGGTTTACAATAAAAATAAAAATACAACCCCATTGATCCCATCCAGGAGGATCCCTACTCCCCCTTATGAAGAAAGTGCTTAAAATCCTGATCCTGATATCACCTGCCAAAAGACAAGAGACTGCTGTCTACCCTCATGGAAAAAGGAAAGTTTTTAACGCCTTCCAAAATAACAATAGATTTGTCTCCATCCTAAGCGCCAAGGCAAGGTGTTCCACAAGGCTGACACAACCACCAAAAACATTCTTGCCCGCCAGCGCCGCAAATGGACCTGAGATCAATTGGTCGAAGTTGCATTTTCTTAAGGTCATGTAAAAGCCTCTGTTCAAAGACTTGAATATTGGGGGTGGAGCCTGACATCTGGTCAATATGGATGTGTAAGAGCGATGCTCTGGAGGGCAAAGACAAGAATCCTGTTTTTCTGCAATATTTGATCATATAATTCCTAACTACGTGGTTGCCACTCAATCCCGGATATGTCAGGTTCCAAGCAGACGCAGTTGGATTTCCAACTATCTTAAAATACTAGTGTAAAAAGAACCAAGATGAAAACCTCTCTCTCCTCACAAGATGGCAGTCATATGAAGTGGCCCGGAGACCTCGCAGGAGATCTTGGCTGAGATTCGGGCGGTCAAAGAAATGGTCAAAGCTAATGGAGAATCGCTAATAGCGATGCAGGAAGATATCAATGCTTTGAGATCTTTGTTTGAATTAAATACGGCCCATTTGGAAAAGGTAGAGAAGGTGGTGGCATCGCATGGGGATAGGCTCGAGGCCATCGAGAAGCAGGCCAAGTTGATTCGCTCACTGCAAGGAGAGGTGGAAGATGGCAATAATCGCTCACGGCGAAACAACATAATGGTACTGGGAGTGCCTGAGGGAGCAGAGGGACATGACTTGATATCCTTTCTACAGGATATGATTCCAGGTGTGTTAAAGCTGCATTTCACTATGCCGTTTGAGACTGAGCACGCCCATAGAGTATCTATGCAGCCTGGGGCCATGAGCGGATGTCCACGCCCAATTATCCTTGAAAGTTCTGTGTTTTCAGCAAGTGTTGCAAATAATGGGAGCAGCCAAAGCACTCTCAGCTTTGGAATATCAGGGGCATAAACTCCTGTTCTTTCTGGACTTTGTGAAGACGATGGTGGATTGGAGAAAGAGTCTTTTGGCACTGCGTCCACACTTGATACAACTGAAGACCCGTTTTGGACTGCTATATCCTGCCCGCATGAGAGTCATGCTGCACAACCAGACCAAGACTTTTGATGATCCTAAAGATTTATGTGCATTTTTGGAGGATAAGGAATCGGCAGTGATGCAGTGCATACTGTATCTTCTATTTGTCACAGTTTATGATGCTTGACATTTTGGCATTCAACTGGTCTGAGATCGTAGGAAGACATGTTATCCACACAGAAGTGACATATAAGCATGTTACACTGCTATCTCCTGGGACATTTATGCTGTTTTGTTTATAAGACATTATTTCTACTTTTAAGATGGAGGTGAACAAGATGTGATATTCGGAGTATTGCAGGAATATGGGAGCATTGGGTTATTGAGCCCTCTGTGTCTATCTTGTCCGAGTGGGCTCACCCGCTAAATTTTTTGGGGGGGTATTTTATAGCCCCCCTGGAAAGTTTTCTGTTTCTTTCCATTTCTTTTCCTTTTAGAGGTAGGTGTTCATTGTGTTTGGTCATATGATGGGGCCTTTGCTCATTTTCTCTGGGCTATAACTACAACCATACTTTAAAAGCACTCAAGAAGCTATTTTATAATGTTAAATGTAAGGTTACAGCACTGAATTGTTTTTGTAACTTATGAACGCTTCTTTAGAGATATATTTAGAATGTTCTTCTTTGGGATTGGGTACCTAAATGTTAAGGGCATTAATATCTGCTACCAAGAGGAGGATTTTCTCTTCTGCATGGCAAGATAGGAATTGTTGATATCTCATTGCTGCAAAAGACAAACTTAAATGTAATGGAGTCATTAGAATTTGACACGCCGGCCTTATTTCAAAGGAATTTCTGCTGCCCATGTTCACAATTTCATTCACCTCTTTGACTTGACAAGCTCTAATTATACACAGTAAGGTGGTCGTCGCTCTGATTCTTGGTGGGATCGTTTTGAAGATTTAAATATGTCTATCACTCATAAAGTGAATTGTATAATAGGAATACTATCAGTGCTCCTTCATGTAAAACACGTTGTTAAAATCAATAGAACTTTAGTTCAGATTTCAGGGAGAAATAACCACCTAGAATTGCTCATGGGAAGCTTGGGTTTGCATAGAACAGTGGGGGAAGGAGTTCCCTGTATGTCTGGCCTATATTGCGGTTTTGTCAAAACAAGGTCTCATGATGGGTGGAGGGGGCTGTAGGTATACGTTAATATGTAGAGGAGAATAAACATTGGTCTCATCAAGGAGATGTCAACAAATTGGGATATGTGATGAAAGATTGACTTAACATTCAGTTGCATTGGGATTAAACATAAAAATTGTATTAGGTGCTTCTGGAAAATTGGAAATCTGCTACTGAATTTGGTAGATACTTATGATGGCGCATTTATGCCTATGTTTCTTTGTTGTGGAGTTCTGGCTCTTCTATAGCCCTCGCAGGCCTTGTAGGTTTGCAGAAGTCCTGTGCTTTTCTTTTCTCTTACTTGGTCCCTGATGATAGTAAGATAGTGGGAGGGACAGGACAGGGTGGGATGTGTTTTGTCTTTAAATATCTTATGTCACAAACATGAGTTGTGTATTTTAATTTTGTAATTTCTTCTGTTTGTTTTTTGTTGGAAAATATAAATAAAGAAATTAAAAAAATAAAAGACTTGAATATTAGGATCTGGAGTACTCGGAGGAACCCAAGTAGTTTTATAATGAAAGCCCCTATCAGGCATACCCTGAAAAATAAGGCCACACGTAACTTGCGTATAAAAGCCTGTATACTAACATGTATATCTAACAAATTAGTACTATACGAAGGTACAAAAGAGAGACCTTGATTCAGTAATGAGGTCTCCTCACTGGACTGGGGCCAATCAGATAAATAAAATACCAGAGAGGGGCCCACTGTAGAGATACTATCTCGTGCTAATGATAGCCCCAAGATCCTTGAAATCAAGTTCTACTGAAAGCCTTGCCTCACGATCGCGCTCGCCCCCAGGGGCCTTCCTGGGATGTTTGTCATTACAATACACTCACGTGTATACTTGATCTCGCACTACGCTGAAACACTCTCAATTTTGTCTGCACGATCTTGTGACGAAATTAGGACATTTGCTGTTCAAAATCATCCTTACTTTGTTGATAGGTTCCCCTTTTCTCACTACTAACACCCTCCAATTTGGTATCAAACTCCTGTGATAGATCCCGCATAACTGCTTTGGTGTTGTCAATCAACAAAAGTATCAAAAGAGCATTTGCTCAAAATTGCATTCCATTTATCCACAAATTGAGGATTAGACTCAAACATACGTGGAGGTTGTGAAGGCACATCCCCCTAAGAATATGGCATTCCCTAAAGTATTCTTGTGGGTTTCAGCATGCAACTCTGCACAGATAATACATTATTTTAAAGTTTTTAAAGCAGGCCAGTCACAAAAGGTGTCTGGGCTATGTTAGAGTCAAATAGTCTAGAGTCTGCCAATAATTTCTCAGCCTCCTGATCTGAATAGAAGAAAATATTTACCTTAGATACTCCTTGAGGTAGTTCAACCATATCAACACCAAAAATAGGTGAATAAACTAAAACCATAAATTTAAAATTTACAAATCAACGACCAAGATAACCATTTCCTTGGCAGGCAACACATCTCCTTGAGGTACTATTTATTTTGAAATATTTTCTAGAGTTAATTGTGATGGATATTTGTTTTTCGATGTATGTTTATCTCCATGAGTTGGTTTCAGCTTTTGGTTCTAATAATTTATTTAGGAGTACCTGTGTACAGTGAAACTCCTAGCCAGAGTTGGACTTTTGCATGGAGGTTGGTGTAATATTTTTATTATTCACTTTGGTGTTCTACATGAGTGACAATCCTGTGGGGATTTACCAGGGTTCTGTTATCTTTTTTTAGCCATGACTCCCTGTTATTGAGATTGCAAGGGGACATTTTTTTGCTGCTCCCTGCATTATTTGGGATTCCCTACTTCATTGACTGATCATCATCAGTGTGGACATAATAGCAGCCATTTATGCTGAGTTTATTTTGTTGGGCAAAGGCTTTTTTAGCTCACAGTGTTTTTTGCGTGGATACAACTGCAGCTATTTGTACTGTGCTTTTGCTGATGTGATCACAGGATTTTTTTTAACTTCACAGCAGTTGAATCGCTCGGTTACCTTTTGAAAGTGCTGTGGGTTTTTGCCTGCATTTCACATGTGGACTTAAGAGACCTGCAGTGTTGGGCACATAAGGAGATTGGGAGTGCATTTATTCTGCACTCGTCAACGCGAGACAATTGTTGCTTTCACGGTCATTCAGCTAAGTGGACTTTCCTGCTCTTAAACAATTTACAAGTGTGTTACATTGTAATTTTACTTGCGAAGACTGCAATATTATTGCTGTCATTATTTATTATACAACATGGGGGTTACTGGGCTTGTATGAATTGGTCTTTTATTTGGTTTCATAGGTCCCTAATTGTTAAAGCCTAATGTTACAGAGTCTGTGTTACATTTTAAGGGAGTTATTCTTTGCTTGATGCAATATTTGCTACATTATTGTTATATATGGTTAAGTGTAATCATTCATGAGATTAAAAATGTATGCACATACTAGCATTGTCTGAGTGCATATATATGTTTTTTAGGGGGGTCCCTGTTAGTATGATTTTAGATTTTTTTATGCTGATTCCTATGAATGGGGATATTGTGGGTATGAAATGTGTATGATTTGAATGAATGTTGATTTTGTAAATGTTAAATTTATATGTAACTTTGATCAATATTAAATGCATATTTGATCTTTTGATTACCTGCTTCAAAGGTCTGGGCTACATTTTTGCATTTGTTTTGAGGGTATTAACTTGTAACTTGCTTTTATCACCCGTGGAGTTTCCATCAGAATAATCATAGTAACATAGTAGTTGACAGTAGATAAAGACCAGTATAGGCCCATCTTCTGCCCTGTAGGTAGCCAGAGTGGATGTACCAGCTGATTGGTGCAGGTTACTTTCTTTATTTGTTGAAGTGTAAAACATTTTTTTTTGTAGAATTTTACATAATACATCACAAAATATATCACATCTTGTATAGAAAGAGGTTTTCAGAAGTTGAAACCAAATAAAATAAACTAAGAAATAAATGACTATCGCATATAGCAAATACCTCCAAGCCCACATACTGGATGAAGCAAGTACAGAAAGCAAAAGTAATGTATCCCTGAGGCAAAAGAAAATAATACAGGGATCAAAACCTTTAGTTAGCTGAGATTACCCCTAGATCCCCTGGGAGCCATTCCCCGAGACAGGTCTAACAGTAGCTTCCACTAGGGAAGTTCTAGATGACACAAAGGCAGACAATTGTTGAGGCTCAAAGAAAATATACCGGGTACCTTCCAGTTTAATTAAACACTTAAATGGAAATCTAAGAAAAATAACCCTCCCAACTGGACTATAGCAAGCTTCAACAAAAGATACTGCTTACATCTCTGCTGCATTACTCTAGGAACATCAGGAAATAATCTTATTTTACAGCCCATAAATGTATTTATTTATTTAACTAATTGTATCTACCACAAATCTAAAAGTCATAAGCGGTTTACAGTAAACAACATGCCAAAAGGCTTACATGGAACAAAAATTACAGTAAAGGTATAATAGAAAAATCTAATCTGAGAATTAAACTGAAACATTTGAGAAGTGTTCATTAAATAAGAATATCTTAAATTTTCTTTTAAAGTCCAGTAAATCATTGATGGCATGGATTTCATATGGGAGCATATTCCAAAGAGTGGGTGTAAAGAAAGAGAAAGCTCTTCTTGATGTTACAAAGCTGACTTTGGAGTAAGCCAATGGTACATATAGAGAGTTGAGGGAAATTGACCTCCTACTCCTATTATAAGGTATTTTCTGAATGAGAGTTTGAAGATAAAGAGCAGACAAGCCATGATAAACTTTAAAAGTGGTAAGCAGAGACTTGAATTTAATACGCTGAGAAGTTGGTAGCCACTGTAATTGTTTAAGGAGAAGTATAACATGCTCAAATCTGGAAGCATTGCAGAGCCTAGTAGCTGTGTTCATTGCAAACTGAAGAGGGTGAATAGTGTGGTTAGGCAAGCCTTGTAGTAAGAGACTGCAAAAATCAATGTGTGGGTTAATGAGGGCCTGCAGGACAGAATGAAAATCATGCAGCTCCAGAAGTGGGCTTAGAAATTGAATGCTCTTGAGTTTATAGTAGAGGTTTCTTACAATGTGATTTATGTGAGAAGCAAGGGAGAAACGCTGATCAATAGTAATACCAAGGTAACATATTTCTGATTAGAAGCTGAGTGCCATCAATGGTGATATAGGGAGGCGGAGTGAAGTTAATGTCCTTAGAAATGTAGAGAATCTAGGTCTTTTTATAGTTAATGCCTAAGCTTTGCTGAATAAGCCAGATAGTAACAGCACTGAAACACTCTTTTAAAGAGATGTCTGGGTGATTAATGTCAATTGGAGAATATAACATGACATCATTAGCATATAGGTGATAAAGGATATGGTGTTACTGTATGATTCAACATAAAGATTGAACGCATATGTTGGAGGATAAGGTAGACCCCCTGTGGGACTCCCTGCTGCTGTGCATATACTGATGATTTTTCAGAGCCAATTGGGTGTCCTTACATTGAAAAAACATTTTAAGAAGCCAATCTCTGTTGGCATCCAGCACAAAAGTTACCAATAAGGTAGCAGCCACTGATGGCTTAGTTATACGATGCAAGCTTCCGAATTAGGAACCATCACCCAGGAAAAGGCTTTAGGCATCATCATGGATAATATGTTGAAATCCTCTGCCCAGTGTGCAGTAGCAGCCAAGAAAGCAAATAGAATTCTGGGAATCATAAAGAAAGGAATGGAGAACAAAACGAAGGATATTATAATGCCTTTCACTCCATGGTGTGACTGCACCTTGAATAATGTGTGCAATTTTGGTCACCATATCTTAAAAAGGATATAGAAAAATTAGAAAAAAGACAGATGAGTGACAAAAATGGTAAAGAGGATGGATGGATAACCCTATGAGGAAAGGCTTAAAAGGTTAGGGCTCTTCAACTTGGAAAAGAGAAGGCTGAGGGGAGATACAAAAGAGGTCTATAAAATAATGAATGCAGTGGGACAGGTAAACAGATCAATTGTTTACTCTTTCAAAAAGTAGAAAGACTAGGGGAAACACAATGAGCTACAATGTAGCCCATTTAAGACTACTAGAAGAAAATACTTTTTCACTCAATGCGTAATCAAACTCTGGAATGTATTACTGGAGGATGTAGTAAAAGCTGTTAGTGTAGCTGGGTTTAAAAAAGGTTTGGACAAGTTCCTGGAGGAAAGGTCCATAAACCATTACTGAAGAGGACCAGGGAAATCAACCGTTTACCCCAGGAAAAGCAATGCGGAATCTGGATTGGCTGCTGTTGAAAACAGGATACCAGGCTTGATAGACCTTGTTCTGACCCAGTATGGCATATCTCAGTGATGGCTAACCTTTTTGAGCCCGAGTGCCCAAACTGCCGCACAAAACCAAAGAATTTCCTCAAAGTGCCAGCACGTCAATTTGCATAAATATTTGCATAATGCTAACATACACTAACTTTTAGTAAACATGTCTCTTAATGAGTGTATGGATAAAGACAGACTAAAAGATTTCTACATTACTATAATCCAGTGCCAACCGCCAGGCACATTAGGAACTACTACAAACACTGCCCATTTAGAACCAATAGCAAACCCGCCGTATCCTAACAGCACTACCAGGACTCACAAAGCACCACACCATACCTATCAAAAGGCAACACTGCAAATATTAAACCAATACATTTCAGACAATAACAATACATGACCTACTGGGGAAAGAGAACAAGTGGCAATGTCAAAAAAGAATTACATAAACAGAATACCTCAGCTCAGTTACACAGTTGCAATTGCTCCAGCCACTTTCTTCTGGTTTCTTCATGTTTTCTGCTAACTCTCCATCATCTGCTGTCCATTTGTCCTTTCTTCTCTCTTCTAGTTTTTTTTTTCCATTCTCTCTCTCTACATCCGCTTTAACATACTAATCTTTCTCCTTTTGCTCTTTCCTCATTCCTATTTCATCCACTCAAATTTTACCCCTCCATCCTCAATCCCCACTTACTCTCCCAATACCCGGCCAATTGTAGATTTTTTATCCCTCCCACACAAAATATTTTTTCCCTCTCCATTTTACTCTCCCAGCCCCATCCCATTCTAATCCTCCCCCAACATCAGCTCCCTTCTAGTTCCAGCCTCACCCAGCATCCATTCCCTTCTAGTCCCTGCATCAGCCCATTTCCAGTCCTAGCCCCCCATCAGCCCATTTCCAGTCCTAGCAACCCCCCAACCCAATACCAGTCCTAGCCCCCCCATCAACCCACTTCCAGTCCTAAACCCCCATCACCCCATTTTCAGTTTAAGCCCCCCCTATAACCCATTACCAGTCCTAACACCCATCACCCCATTTCCAGACAGCCCCCATCAGCCCACAGCCCATTAGCAGTCCTACACCCCCCCGCCCGCCCGCCCATTAGCAGTCCTAACCCCCCAGCCCATTAGAAGTCCTACCCCCCCGCCCGCCCACCCACCCACCCATTAGCAGTCCTAACCCCCCCCAGCCCATTAGCAGTCCTACCCCCCCCGCCCGCCCGCCCATTAGCAGTCCTAACCCCCCCAGCCCATTAGCAGTCCTACCCCCCCTGCCCGCCCACCCACCCACCCACCCATTAGCAGTCCTAACCCCCCAGCCCATTAGCAGTCCTACCCCCCCCCCCCCGCCCGCCCATTAGCAGTCCTAACCCCCCCCAGCCCATTAGCCGTCCTACCCAGCCGGCCGCCCGCCCGCCCACCAATTAGCAGTCCTAACCCCCCCCCGCCCATTAGCTGTCCTACCCCCCCCCCGCCCACCCACCCACCCACCCATTAGCAGTCCTAACCCCCCCCAGCCCATTAGCAGTCCTACCCCCGCCCGCCCATTAGCAGTCCTAACCCCCCCCCCTAGCCCATTAGCAGTCCTACCCCCCCGCCCATTAGCAGTCCTAACCCCCCCCCCAGCCCATTAGCAGTCCTAACCCCCCCCCTGCCCATTAGCAGTCCTAACCCCCCCCCCAGCCCATTAGCAGTCCTAACCCCCCCCCCAGCCCATTAGAAGTCCTAACCCCCCCCCCCCTCTGGCAAATTTTTTAAAAAAAAAGCAGGCTCTGGCTGCTGCCGCGGCAGATTGCAATGTCCCACGGGGCCCCCTCCGCCCGCTAAGCCCCTCTGCAAGGGCTTTCAGATTCGCGAGGGAGAGCATCTCCCTCGCGTCTCTGTTAAGCCCGCAGGGGCTAATGGGAAATTTCCCATCAGTCCCTCGCGTCTAAAGGGGCTGATGGGAAATTTCCCATTCGCCCCTGCGGGCTTAACAGAGACGCGAGGGAGACGCTCTCCCTCGCGAATCTGAAAGCTCTTGCAGAGGGGCTTAGCGGGCGGAGGGGGCCCCGCGGGACGCTGCATTCTGCCCTTGCCGCGTCCGCGGCAGCAGTCAGAGCCAGCTTTTTATTTTTTTGCGGACCTTCCCGCGTGCCAGCTGCAAGGCCTTCGCGTGCCACAGCTGGCACGCGTGCCATAGGTTCGCCATCGCTGGCATATCTTAAGTCCTTATGTTAGTAACCACTCTCTGGGGTGATTTCCTCACTGGAGCTTGACAGCAGAGGTACCCTTCTGGAGTTTTCTGCACAGAGGAGGGGAAATTGGTTCAGTTCCCAGTCCTTAATGTGTTAACAGCTGGTTGAGCAGCCAGGATTAATTTGGATCAAGACCATTCATCTCGCACAGCCTCAGTGCCTCCATCCCTCTTCTTCCCCAGGCTCTCCCACAAAGATTTGGATGGACGTCCAATGAAGGTATGTGCCTGCAAACTTGGCAGCAGGGGAGTAACATTAAGCCTAGTGCAGTGTCTGTTTTGGGCTCTTCGGGGATGAGTATCTGATTTAAGTACTATTAGTGCAGACTCTATCTTTGGGTGATCCAACTTCATCCATGAGGCAGTTTGACCATCAGATTTTGGGCTGTTTCATTGTGAACTGTTGGTTGTATGTGGCCTCTCATGCACTCATTCCTACTAAGTGCTTGCACTGTCTATGCATGTTAGCAGCACTTGAACTATGCATTAGGCCCACACCTGGTGCTGTGCACATTGTGTATGCAGGGGAGGTCCTGCGTGCGGCACTTGTATGTACCAGCTCTGTATGTGAAGTCTGGGCATATTTGCAGCACATGGCTGAGTGCATCCCTGGCTCTCATGCTCAAAACACATAAGTGGAGTGGAGGAGTGGCCTAGTGGTTGGGGCAAGGTACTTCAGGCCAGAAGGTCGGGGGTTCAAATCCCACTAGAGGACAGCAACCTTGGGCTGGAAGGACTGGGGTTTCTAGTCCCATAGGTGCTCCTTGTGGTCTTGGGCAAGCCACTTAACCCTCCATAGCCCATGTTCCCTGTAAAATAGTTATCTCCAAGTTATAATGCCCTGTTCAATGTAAACCACACTGATGCAGAATAGTGTAGTATATAAGAGAATGTAAATAAATAAATAAAATAAGTGGTCAAAATTCTTTTGCTGAACACAAGGAGAGAAGCTGTTTGTGTGCCACAGAGAGCACTCAACCTGAGTTTAGTATATGCCAGCTCTGAAAAAATGCTGCCTATCCTGTGGCAAATGTCAAATTACTTTGGAATCTCTCTATGGTCCATGCTTGGAGGTTTCTTGTAATCTCTTGGTGGCTCCCTCTCAGAGCTGGAAAGCAAGGACACTCCTACTTTGTCACCAGCAAGTGGCAGCAGTGATGGTGGTGGAGAAGGACAGCACTCTGGTGCTGGATTCCTCTTCATGCTCAACTGGCCATTCCCCACCATTTCTTCATGCTTCTCAGTGTGGACCGGTTGCGAGCCCACTCCCCACTGGTAGGGGGTGGGGGGGAGTGTCAACAGGGAGCCATCAGTCCTCGGGTTGTCTTTTTCAGAATTCTCCTCTTTTCTCCAGCAAGCAGGGTCCTTCTGGCAAGGCAATTCAGATCTCGAGGTCTGATCCTCATGATTGCTTTCCACATGGTCAGAGGAGGGACCCATTGTGAAGGGCAGCCAAAGTCCTTCAAGACCTCCTTCACGGTAACAGTTTGGGCAGAGATTGGGATAAGGGGACTCAGATCATCTCTCCTTTGCACAGGATCCTGCATTGGGCTCTGGGAACTCTGATGAAAACTCCAGATTTGAGAAGTGTGACCTTTTGCCACCAGAGGACCATGAGGATTCCCTTGATCGGACAGCAGGAGCAGCTTGCTCCTCCCTCCATGGCCTAATCAGGGTTCAGACACCATATTTAAAAAGGAGCATGTTGGCAGACAACAGCCCCTTGCATCGGACCTGCGATCAGATAGCGGAAGAGAAGCGGGAGCAACTTGCCCCTCCCACTTCTCCCTCCATGGCTCAATCGGGGCTCAGACACCATCTTTAAAGAAAAGCATGCCGGCAGACAACAGCCCCTTGCATTGGACCCGCGATCAGACAGTGGGAGAGAAGTGGGAGCAGCTTACCCCTCCCGCTCCTCCCTCCACGGCCCAATCGGGGTTCAGACACCATCTTTAAAGAGGAACATGCTGGCAGATGACAACCCCTTACATCGGACCCGTGATTGGAAAGCAGGAGAGAAGCGGGAGCAGCTTGCCCCTCCCGATTCTCCCTCCATGCCCAATCGGGGCTCGGACACCATCTTTAAAGAGGAGCACGCCGGCAGACAACAACCCCTTGCATCGGACCCGTGATCAGACAGCGGGAGAGAAGTGGGAGCAGCTTGCCCCTCCTGCTCCTCCCTCCATGGCCCAGTCGGGACCCGGACACCATCTTTAAAGAGGAGCGTGCCGGCAGGCAGCCCGCGCCTGAGGGCCTCACCAGAGGGCCCTTTGTCATGGCCCTTTGGCATGAGTCCATGGCGAGCACACCGGAAATCAACATTCCACAAGACTTAGAAAACCAGGCATTTGACCAATCCAAATCCCAGATGCTACTACTTCAGTAAGAATCCCGACACCAGAAAACAAGCTAAAAATGCTGCCGAACAACTGAGGAGCACACACAACACATAAACTGACAGAAAAGTGAGTAGAGCTGAACCTCTATATACAATTGCTCCAACTCTAAGAAAGAAAGAAATCCAAACCAAAGTTATACGGAAGACAAAGTAAAGCCCCACCATGGAAAAAAACACACTACTGGTACTCTGCCTACTATTCCTACTTATAAAAAGTAGCTACACAAATGCCAGCAAAGACTATCTACACTCTCCTACACATCCAATACCAATAATAAAATCCACAAGATATTCAATGTACAAGATAACCAATAATCTAAACCTGTGCCACCTCAATAGACCCCGAAGATTACTCAACATAAGCCCACTTACCCACAAGGAAACAAATAATATTAAGGAACCATGATATAACTCCTGAGCTTTAGTCAATGCCAGATCTATTCGCAACAAATTTAACACCATATTGGATTACATACAGAACCATAACATAGACATTATGTGCATCACTGAAACATGGCTCACTGATCTGGATAATGGCATTATAAATCAAATCACTTCAAAGCATTATACAATACACAACTCCACTAGACCCTCATGAACAGGTGGAGGTGTACTAATCTTTGCAAAATTGCATCTCAAATTCACCACGATCTCCAGCACTCATTCCAAAGAAAGTAATATATTAACTATATCAAACAAACACCTAGCAATCTGCCTCATTTATAGTCCCAGGTGCAAATGAAGAGGAACTCGCAATCATCCTGATACAAGTCTGTGCACACACCAGCCAGAATAAACCCCTCATCATCCTAGGGGACCCTAACCTTCCATTACTACCTGTGAAGGCAAGTGAAGCCTTTCTAGATGCAATGAAAGACATGCAATATAATCAATTAATACACACACAACCCACAAGAAAGGCCCTAGACCTTATATTCTCACCAAACCAACACACCATCAAAGATCCTGTAAAAAACATAACAGTTCTCCCAGTCCCATGGTCCGACCATCACATGGCAAATTTCTCCATTTACACTCAGATAACAACGGACACAGCTGACCCAATACCCAAAGAAAAAAAGAAAATACAGACCCTTCAATAAAGAGCAATTCCTAGAAGAAGTGCTTCCAGCACTAAACCAAATGTCATCAGATCTTGAAACAACCATCACTAACTGGCACAAAATCCTCCAGAGTGCAGCAACACCACCTCAAAAAACAATCCAAAACTAAAACAGGAAACACAATGCCCCCTGGTATTCAACTGAGATCAATGAACAAAAAAGGCAACTACGGAGATTCGAAAGACAATGGCGGTGAACGAAAAGCCCACTACACCTATCAAGATACAATGAACTTCAAGCAATATACCATGACACAATAAACAATCATAAGAGAGAGTACCACTCAAACCTAATAATGAGTTCCATCAACAGACCAAGAGAACATTTCACCATAGTAAATGCTCTAATAAAAGAACCAGTGGAAACAGATGACTCTAACCTCAATATCACCACAAGACATAGCAGACTTCATGCAATGGAAATACACCAAGACATCACTTGAGAAACCGAACAAAGCAAACTCAAAACACACCACAGGCATCACATGGAATGTATTTCATATCCCTACAAGAAAACAACTCAATATGATTATATCTAATATGAACACGACAACCTCACCCAATGACCCATGCCCTGTAAACTGGATCAAGCAAACAAGAGAGTTCCTACTTCCATAAATACAAAAAATAGTGGAATCATCACTTACCCAAAGATATATCGCCACTCAACTTAAGAATGCCTCCATCAGACCTATCCTTAAGAACAATAATCTCGACAAAAAGGACCCAAGCTCCTTCCGCCCAATATCAAGTTTCACATTCATAACAAAGATAATTGAAAAAACAGTACAGTATCAATTACAAGACCACTTAGATGCATCTGATCCATTGGACCCACATCAGTATGGATTTAGACAAAATCACAGTGTGGAAACACTGATTACATCACTCCTAGATACTGTTGTCACAGGCATAGGCAACATACTACATGGCTTTGTTTTATGCTTTATAGACATCACTGCCGCATTTGACTCTGTTAACCACAACACACTACTCCAGAGACTCCAAGAAACAGGGATAAATGGAGCAATTCTAGACTGGTTCCTCTCCTACTTGTCACACCGTAACCAACGAGTGAGAACCAAAAACAAACCATTTAGACAGTACCAAGGTGTTCCACAAGGCTCAACACTATCCACACTGTTATTTAACATATATCTTAAACCAATATGTAACATCATAAAACAACATAACATCTACTATAAAATCTACGCAGACGACATAATGATATTCGCCCACATCAACATCAACAAACCCGACTACTCCCAAATCATAGCATGCCTTGAAGCGATGTCTGAGTGGCTCAAATAGCAGGATCTTCTCATTAACTTTAAAAAATCTGAAATGATCTACATAACCAGAAATACCAAATTTTCCCCACTGGACTCACTCAAGATACTAGAACACACCTTAACCAACAAAAAAGAGGTCAAATATCTTGGAATTACTTTTGACCAACATCTCAGCTTCCAGCTGCACATAAAAAAGACAACCAGATCAGCCTACCACAAGTTTAGAACCCTCCACAAACTTAAACTACTACTATCAGATAACGACTTCAGAACTGTATGTCAAGTCATACTAACTCCCATAATTGATTACTGTAATATAATATATCTTGGACTACCAAGGAAAACAATGCTCCCTCTGCAGCTCGTGCAAAACATGGCGGCAAGAATCATCACAGGAACTGCAAAATACAATCATATAACTCCAACACTTAAACAACTACACTGGCTTCCTGTTGCTATACGTGCGAAATACAAAAGCATAGTATCTTCAAAATATTAAATAATCTATCCCCGCCGACTCTTCAACCGTAGATCCAGAAATCAACTGCAACCAGAATAAGAAGAAGTACAGACACTAACATCATTGAAACCCCAACAAACTACAGAACATCGAAGCAATTCACCTGCACCAGAGCCTTCTCGCTGTATGCTCCCCAACTCTGGAATCAGCTACCTCCCCCAATAATAGCAATCAAAGACCTACTTGATTTCAGAAAAGCCATTAAGACCCATCTATTGTGTGAATACTATGGTCCTACCTAATATAACAAATGCCATTGTTAAATGTATCTAATACCCCATAAACTCCTCCAAGTTTATACTCCCTGTTCTATGTAAAAGCTTATTGCTATGTTTGTTCCATGTGAACCGCCTTGAATTGATGATAAGGTGGTATATAAAACCTGTTAAATAAAATAAATAAATAAATAAATCATTTGTTTTTTTCAGGAGGGTTGAGTTGGCAGTGCTAATCACTCAAATGTCTTCCTCTTTGCAGCTGGCTGATGCTCCAGCTGCAAAAGTGAAGCCTCAAATGCATCTACTTTTGCAGGGGGCTTGGAAGCCGTCTAGGGCCTTTCCCTTCCTGAAGGTTCTTTAAAGCATGGTTCACATGGAATGGGACCTCCCAAGTCCTCATTGAAGAGAGTCAGGATTAAGAACAAGCTTTATGCCCTTCTTCAGGAGGATTTTGACACATGGCTATGTTTGCCTCAAGTGATGCACATGTGGATGCAGTCAGTTGCTCTCAAGGACCATTTAGATTGCAAAGTAAGGATCAGTTCTTGTTCTCCTCCCTTAGCCCTCCACAAACCCCTACATGGAGGATAACAGTTCATGTCCTCCTCCAGTGGATACAGTTGCTCCCTCAGTACAACAGCTAGGACCTTCTGGAATTGGCAGCAGCATTCCTTTTGGACATTAGATATGATCTGCTATGCTTGGTGACCAAGAATATTGTGTTCATGACTGTGGCACAATGCTGGCTTTGGTTTTGTCATCAGGCAGCAGATACAGCCTCCAAGTCCCAGTTGTCTAAGCTGGTGGATCAGGTACTGGTTAAAAGATAGAAAGCAGAGGATAGGGCTAAATGGCCAATTTTACCAATGGAGAAAGGTGAATAGTGGAGTACCCCAGGGATCTGTACTGGGTTGGCTGCTTTTTAACATATTTTTAAATGACCTGAAAATGGGAATAATGAATGAGGTAATCAAATTTTCAGATGACACAAAATTATTCAAAGTTGTTAAAACCCAAGAGGATTGTGAAAAATTGCAAGAGGACCTTAATAAATTGGAAGACTGGACATTCAAAAGGCAGAAGAAATTTAATGTGGACAAGTGCAAAGTTATGCACCTAGGAAAGAACAACCCAAACTATGGTTACATAATGCAAGCTTCCATATTAGGAACCACCACCCAGGAAAAAGATTTAGGCACCATCGTGGATAACACGTTGAAACCCTCGGCCCAGTGTGCATTGGCTACCAACAAAGCAAATAGAATTCTAGGAATCATCAGGAAAGGAATGGAGACTAAAACAAAGGATATTATAATGCCTCTGTATCATTCATGGTGTGACCGCACCTTGAATATTATGTGCAATTCTGGTCATTGTATCTTAAAAAGGATATAGCGGAATTAGAAATGGTACAGCGAAGAACCACCAAAATGGTAAAGGGGATGGAAGGAAACCCCTATGAGGAGAGGCTAAAAAGGTTAGGGTCTTCAACCTGGAAAAGAGACAGCTGAGTGGAGATATGATAGAGGTCTATAGGTACACTAAAAAAAATTTTTTTTAAACTGCCTCTAATGTTTCGATTGATTTTTACGTTTTTTGGTGCGCTGAATCCAAATCTGGTAACCTATTTGCTCCATCACGTACAGATTTTTTGCTACATTGGGTTAGCAGTTTGAGGTGAACGTTTCAGATTGAGTGCGATCGAGATAAAAGCTTCTTGGATGAATTCTTTATACTAATTGTTTAGTAGTTATTCAAATAAGAATAAAGAAAATTGTAACAAGGCAGCACATAAGAATAGAGTAATGTCAACAAAACACACTGTGATGGTAGCAAAATTGTCTGCACTTAAAACAGCCACATACATGTGCACAAACATTGAGCATATAAGAGCGAGGTTAGACACAAAGCAAAGCAAAGAAATGTGCAAAAAATGTTGTACAGGTATGTATGTAAGAATAGAAAACGCAAAACGCACCATTGCAATACATGAAGACAAACACCCAATGGTGTGAAAATAAAATTCTAATAAATGAGATCCGACACTGTGGTAATAACTAGCAAATTTTTATTTCAAAGTTTAGTAAAAACACGATATTTGTCAACACAGTTTAGATTTTAAAGTCATTCTTGGGTCAATCAAACTCCTGGTGGGCCCGTTTCTTCTTCCCCCGAATGCTTCTCTTGGTGCGTTGCTTGGCGTATTTTTCATCTGGGGTTTCCCGCAGCAGCAACCAGCAGAAATCAGCCATCATAGTGGTGTTCCATCTTCCTTGGTACCTTCTCTCTGCGTCCTTGATGTCCTGGTGAAACCTTTCACCTTGTTCTTCACTGTACGCCCCCAAGTTTTCGGGAAAGTAGTTCACATGGGAGTGCAAGAAATGCCTTGTTCTTTGAAGGCATTGAGCATCCTGGCAACAATATCCTTATAGTTCTCATCCCGCCTGTTCCCCAAGAATTTGAGAACAACATCCTTGAAGGAATCCCGGGCTTCGTTTTCCTTCTCAGACATCGTTTCAGCGAATGCTCCATCTGAAATGAGTTTTCTTATATCAGGGCCAACAAACACTCCTTCCTTTAGCTTTGCTTCAGAACGTCGGGGGAACTTTGAGCAAAGGTACCGAAAGCACTCACCATCTTTTGGAAGGGACTTGATGAATTGCTTAATGAGACCCAACTTAATGTGGAGAGGTGGTAATAGAATTTTATCACGAGGTACCAAGCTCTCATGAAGAACATTTTTCTCACCGGGTCTCAAATACTCCCGAATTGGCCAGTCTTTTTTCCCCCAGTGTAGGTCGCGGGCCCGGCTATCCCACAAGCAAAGGAAGCAGGGATATTTGGTGAAACCGGATTGCTGCCCTAATAGCATGGATAGAATTTTAAAGTCTCCACAAATCATCCACTTATGCTCATCATAACGAATCTTCTGAAGAATCAGGGCCAAATTCTCGTATTTTTCTTGGAGAATAACAGAGTGAGCAATAGGAACTGAAGCGAATGTGTTGCCATTATGAAGAAGAACACCTTTTATGCTGTCTTTTGACGAATCAATGAACAGCCGCCATTCAGCAGGATCATACTTGAGTTTAAACTTTTCCATCACTCCGTATATATCGTTGCAAAATACCAAATCTTACTCTTTGATGAAATACTTCAAAAATTGTGTCTCGCGGTTGCGGTACCAATAAAAAGTTGTTCCTGGTGACAATAGATTTTTCTGTTTAAGCCGAGAACCTAGCAGTTGGGCAGCATCTTTTGGGAGTCCAAAATCCCGGACTAAATCATTCAATTCAGCTTGAGAGAAAAGTTCAGGTTTCGGATCTGGTTCAGTTTCAAACTCGGAAGTACTGGACTCATCGGGAAAAGCCATCTGATGAGTCTCATCATGATCAGAACCGTCCACACAAATATGATCCAAAGATTTTGGTGGTTCAGGCACAGGTACTTCGTTGCTATGAGGCATAGGCCTAATTGCTGAGGGAAGGTTGGGGTAACTTATTACGTTCTTATTTTTTAAGTTGTATCCCTTCACAATGCAAGAGCAAAAATAGCAGTCACTGCTGTGGTCTCTTTGTTCACGCCACATCATAGGTATTCCGAAACGAAATGCTTGTTTTTTTACCTTTCATCCATAAGCATAGATCTTCCTCACATGTCTTGCACACTTTGTGAGGAGCCCACGGTTTGTCTTGATCGCCTAACTTCAAACCGAAATAGGCGAAATATACTTTTTTAATAAATGCAGAAATGTTCCTCTGCCGCTTTTTCACGGTATATTCCCCACAAATAAAACAAAAACTGTCCGGAGAGTTGACGCAACCTCTGGCTCTGTGAGCCATCACAAATACACAGCACTGCAAACTACAACTGTAGTGAACCACTTCGGAATAAAGCTGGATTACGACTGAGCAAACAAAAGGTAATAATGAACTTGCAAGAAACTGAAATTTGACAGGAACGTTCATGTCGCAACCACCGTGTTTGAGCGAGCGAACGAGGCGAGGCGTACAGGAAAGAACATGCGCCAGCGCGAGTACTGGATTTAGCCCCCCGCCTCCCAATTGTCCTGTTAATGTATAAAATGAATACAAAACACTCTAAAATATCATGAGGGAGTGTTTCTAGTTAGTTAACCATTACAACCTCTATTTTGGGCCAAGAAAATAAACTGCAGTCGGCTAAAAAGAAATTATGTGAACATTCCTTATATGGGTAAGAAATCTAATTTTGCAAGAAAACGTGACGTGATGGAACATTTTGGCTATTTTTCCTGGATTCAGCACCCCAAAATCTATAGGAATCAGTTGCAAAACTGGAGGCAGGTTTTTGGTAGTGTACCTGTGTTTATTGAATGGAGTGGAATGGGTAAATATAGATCGATTGTATATGCCATCAAAATGTAGAACGACTAAGAGACATGCAATGAAACTACAGTGTAACCCATATAAGACTAATAAGAGAAAATATTTTTTCACTCAAGGCATAATCAAATTCTAGAACTCATTACCAGAAGATATAGTAAAAGCTGTTAGTGCAGCTGGGTTTAAAAAAAGGTTTGGATAAGTTCCTAGAGGAAAGGTCCATAAACCATCATTAAAGGAAACCCAGGAAATCCCCTGCTTGTCCCAATACAAGCACTGTGGAACCTGTGCCTTCTGGGGAAACTGTTAGATACTTGTGACCTAGATTGGTCACTGTTGGAAACAGGATACTGAACTTGATGGACTTTGGTCTGACCCAGTATGGCATATCTTAAATTCTTATGTTAAGACCTGCAGAAGCTGGTTAAATTGTTGAGAGAATCCAAAACATCATCTTATAGAGGATAAGCCCAAGGGATCGAGAAAACAGTCTTCTTCCTCTACATTTTCCTGTTAACCTTGTTCCGGATACCAGGATTCAGAGGTTTTCAGGACTCCCAGCAGTATAGCCCGGGGAAGCCCTCCTTCTCCTCTTCTGGCTCTCACTCCAGGACATTCCTTTCATGGGTCCCACGGGTCTCAAGATTCTCCCTCCTCCAGGAATAACCCCTCTCATCAGGTGCAAAGATGGGTTGGGGGCCCATTCTGGAGTGCCTCCAGTGGGCAGCACGTTCCACCTCTTTTACCAGACGTTGTCCGGAGTTACTCATCACAAAGTGGTCTGAAGTACTATTTAGCATGGCTACATTCTGTAATGCGTTTGTGGTCTCTCCATGTGGTTCCAAAGTCAAGAAGACTGCTGTCCAGGCTACCTTGGAAAGTCTTCTCAGTCTCCAGTCTGTTATTCCAGTGCCTCCCCATTTACTTTGTGGGGCCGAAGGACAGGTCCCTCTAGCTGATCCTGGATCTCAAGGGCAGCAATGCCCATCTGAAGGTTTTTCACTTCCACATGGAGATGCTGAGGTTGGTCATTCTGGCAGTTTGGCATGGGGAATTTTTCATTTCCCTGGATATGGATGAAGCTTATTTATATATTCCAAGTCATGAGTATCAGCATCACTTCCTGTATTTTGCCGTTCTCAGTTGTCAATTTCAGTTCTCTGTTCTCCTCTTCAATCTCTCCAGTGCCCTGAAGGCCTTTTCCAAAATCATGGTAGTGGAGGGAGCTACCTTGTGGCACAAAGGGATTTATGTTTATCCATACTTGAACGACTGGCTTATCTAAGTCAGGTCAGAGTTAGAAGCCTCTCAGAGGTACAGTTTCTGGAGAGTCTGGACTGGGTGATCAACCACAGAAAAAGCCATTTAGAGCCTTCTCAGTCATCTTGGAGCATATTTTGACCCCCATGCAAGAAGACTTTTCCTACTAGAGTAGAAAGTGGGGAAATCCCTCTGGAAGTAGCGGGCACCCAAAGTTGGGATTACCTTCAGCTCCTCAGCTCAATGGCATCAACAATCATGCTGGTCTCTTGGTCACAGGCTCATTTCAGGCCAATACAAAGGTCTTTGCTGTTTTGCAGGTTGGCTCACTCACATAACTTCGATGTCAAGCTTCTCCTCCTGCTTCGGTGCCAGCTAGCCAGTGCTGGTGGAGTCAGCTCAACCATATGATGAAGGGCATGCCCCCTGAACAATGCCTGGTGGCTTCTCTTATCGATGGATGCCATCCTGTTTCCCTGGGGGGCCCATTATGAGGAGCAGATGACTCAGGACCATTGGAGTAGTCAGGAAGCAGAATGGCCCATCAACCACCTAGAGGCAAGGGCTATTAGCTTAGCTGTCTTGTGCTCTGGTCTGGAGCACAGTGGTTCAGATATTCTTAGATAAAGCCATGGCAGTGGCATATGTCAACAGGCAACGGGGTACCAAGAGTGCCAAGGTAGCCCTAAAAATGGCCCTCTTGTTTCCTTGGAAAGGGCAGAATCTCTTGGCCCTCTCGGTACACTCTGTTGGACAATGTGGAAACAGATTAGTTCAGCTGCTGATTCCTCAATCCTGAGGAGTGGGAATTGAGTAGGATGGCATTTCAAAAGATTCTGGACAGATGGGGTCATCCTGAGATGGATCTAAAGGTGATTCAAAGAAAGAAAGAAAGAAAAAAGAGAATATTAGGAGCAAGGTTATGGAGCACACCGTGGAAGTTCAAATAGAAGACTTTAATGGAGTATCAAGATGGTGACTCATCCAATGGCAAGGTATGAAGATTCTTCAATCACTGCAAGGAAGCAGACTCTAAGGGCATACCGACTGGTCCAGCCTTGGCCAAGGGAGTGGCTGCTTTATGTGTTTCCTCCATGGAATTTCATAGGGTATGTATTTTACTACTGCTACTGATCATTTGCTGCATAGAGAGCCATCTTGGATTGATGGCGCCAGAATGGCTGTGAGGCCTTGGTTTGTGGATATGATGCCTATCCTGAAAAGACTGCCATTACACCTTCTACAGATCAAGGGCTCTTGAGGCAGCAGCCAATCCTGCTGGATGACACGGCTTCCTTCTCATTTACAGCTTAGCTCTTGAGAGGCAATGCGTAGGGCATAAGGGCTATTCTTTGGCTATGGTTTCAGTGCTTTTGAAGGCAAAGAAAGGCCCTACCTGCCTCACCTACATGTGCATCTGGTGCCTGTTTGAGTGCTGGTGTTATGAATGTCACATCAGTCCTGGTGCAATGGACTTGCCCTCCTTACTTGCCTTTTTTAGGCCAGGTCTGGCAAGGGCCTCTCCCTTAACTCCTTGAGGGTTCAGGTGGCAGCCTTGTCATTTCTTTGGAGGCAAGTAGTGGGGCACTCTATGGCTTCACACCCGGATGTCACCCATTTCCTTTGGGAAGTAGGGCATTTTCATCCTCCCCTGCAGTCATTTGTCCCATCGTAGAATCTAATCCTAGTCCATCAGGCCTTGGTGTCTGAGCCTGAGCCTTTGTGGTTGGTTATACTTAAGGATTTGTCCCTTAAGACTGCATTTGGTAAGTGCTGGGAGTATTTGGATGGGGAAACAATTGGATGATGCTCTCTGGAGGAGGGAGATAGGGAAGTGATGCTCATTAGGGAGTGGAGGGTGGGGGAGTGATGCTCATACGGGTGGGAGTGATGCTATGCTGATTGAGGAAGGATCAAGGTGCAGAGAGCAATGCTGTGCTGATCAAGGAGAGAATCAGGGTACAGGAGGTGATGCTGCTAGGGAAAGGATCAGTGTGTGGGGAATGTTGATCAGGGAGAGGATCATGGTGCTGGGGTGATGTTGTTATGCTGATTGGGGAGGGCATCGGGCAGGGCCAACTCAAGTGTTTCTGCCATCCTAGGCAGGCACCCCTTCCAGTCCTGCCTCACCCGTGCCACCTCAGCATCCATCCTCTTGCCTTGGGGAGATGTATGGCCCAGAAATCCCTCCCTTCTCCAAAGCACCGAAGTGGGCCTTAAAGCACCCATGCATGTGTGTGCGCACACTCATGACCTGCTGCTTCTTTCCCCTCTGATGGAACTTTTTGTCAGAGGGGCAAGAGTGGCAGGCTCTAACTGAGCACTATCACGTGGGTGCTTTTAAGGCCCGTGACAGTTCTACCCACCAGGGTCTGCCACCCTAGGCAACCAACTAGTTTGCCTAGTGGATAGGTTGGCCCTGTGAAAGGGAGTTTGGGGAGGCAAAGCTGATACAGATCAAGAGGGGTGGGGGTCATGCTCAGGCATTGAGTTTAGCACATGAGGCCACAATAACTCAATCAATGGATTGCATGGATGCATTTACCTCACTATTTACCAATGTATTTATTGTGTGGTAAGTGTCTGCCCCCTGAGAGAAATGCAGGGCAGATGCTAAGCATGCCCACAATATTTACTATATAAGCTTTTCATTTACCACCAATTAATCTTCCCTGAGGAGTAACAGAATTCTTTTAAAAAGAAAGTATGCATACACCTGCATATTGAAAATTACCCCAGGGAACTTATGCACTTATATATATATATATATATATATATATATATATATATATATATATATATATCATGCACAAATTATATTGGCTATTTTACATGCATATTTTCAAAAGTAAGAGAGTACACACAAACCCCCTCCTTAGACCTCCACACAGTTCAGGTAAAATTAAGGATGCACAGGCTATAGGTATATAACCTACCTCAAATTGCCCTTTAAAAGGGTAATATCATAAAGGATTTTTCACATGTAAAATTCTTCTTATAATATTACCAAAGAGGTTGCATGTATAAAAACACACATGGTGCCAAGAAAATGGGTACTTTTAAATGGAGCACAGGTAGCAATGTTCTGGAGAGGAGTCTGGCCAAAATGTAGCCAGAGTCAAGATGCATTTTATTTATAAATGATGTATGTATGTGTGAAATTGTAATCTGCTCCAAGCAGGTATAAATGTCCACTGCTTCAATCTAGTCTCTGAATGCAGATTATGCATGTACAACTTCTTCACAACTACCCCTATTCAATACCCCTTTGCTATGTATATTTGATTAGCACTGAACAGTTATTTTAAGTTTTGGTTTTCAAAACCTAATTTCATAACAGCAATGTAGGTGATGCTATGATTTCATAAAATAGGTTCCTGTTTGGTACTGTTGATTCAGCTCTGACTTGCTGCTCTCCCTTTCAGTTTAAAGAACTGTCAAAGTAGTAATGGATTGTTGGAGCTGCACATGACAAGCTTTAATGTACCATTGTCTGATCATTGAATTTATCTCCTTATGAGATATACAAGCTGAGGTGGTGAGAAGGGGTGGTTTTTTTTTGTTTTTTTTTTAAAAAGGAGACGAGCAGTGGTGAAGCCAAAAGGGAAGAAAACAATGACGTTGGCGCAGAAAGGGGGACGCCGTGAAAAGGAGAAGTTAGTCAAACAGCATAAAATAACAGAATATCATATACCTCCGAAAGCTGCAACCACGCCGGAATTGGCAGAAGAGATCTCCTCAGCAGTGGTGGGGGTCCTTTTCGTACAATTTGAAGATCTAAAGGGCGGGATGGATCTTTTGCAGACCTCGATGGAAGCCCTAGGTGGTCGGATGCATGAGGCAGAACATCGGATTGAAAAAGCGGAGGAACATGTGCTGGTGCTCCAACAAGAGGTTGGTTGTATGAAAAAGATGCAACAGAGTTTAGAGGAGAAGCTGGATGATTTGGAAAATAGGTCTCGCAGAAGTAACCTCCGCTTTTTTGGGATCCCGGATAATATAGAGGGTAAAGACTTAAAATCCTATTTGGAGGCACTGGTGATACAACTATTGGATGGGGACACGGAAGGTGTTTCAGTGCAAATTGAAAGTGCCTATCGTATTGGGCCAAGAAGAGCGAATGATGACCATCCTAGAGTGGTCCTGGCGAAGTTTCTTAGGTTCGCGCAGAAAGAAGCAGTGTTGAGAGCAGTGCGAAGACTGGGAGTAATCTCCAAAGACAACATCAAGTTACGAATAGTGCAGGACTAATCAGCATCCTTAGGACAGCGCCGAAGGGAATATGGCCCTCTGTGTCAAACGCTGATAGACAATAATATTAAATTTTTAGTGCAGTATCCCGCACGTCTGATCTTCACTCATGGGGGGGGTGCGTAGGTCATTTGATTCAGCCAAGGCAGCAACACCTTATGTGGAGGAGATTGGGAGAAAAGCAGCAGCTGCACTAAGCTCACAAAGTGGAGATCAGGAGTGTGTAACCTGTGATGGGAGAGACTGAGAAATGGAACATCAAAGCAGAAGAAAAAGAAGATCATACTGCCTTAGTGTGTGTGAAGAGTCAGTTTGGAAGTTGATATAGATGTTTGAAATGTTCAAAGTTATTGTATTAATGTTATATGTTTGATGCCTTTTAGGTTAATGATTACTAGATAAGGTTTGAGGGGCTAAAAGGAATGGAGAGAGGGACATGCATGGGGTGGATGAGTTGGGAGGTGGAAAGAGGTGGAGGAGGGCTGGGGCTGGGGTGGGATCATCAAAGGGAATGATGTGGAGCAGTTACAAAGGGAAGAGTAAAGGGGCACCGAACGCACTTGAGGGGAAGTTAAGAGTAAGGGAGGTAAGAATAAGAGGAAAGATGGGGAGTTGGGCGAGTGAGAGGGGAGCGGGGGGGAATGGTGTGGGGAGAGGGAAAGTAATGGGGGATAGAGGTTGGGAGGGAGGGATCGGGGAGGAAGGGGGGAGGGAAGGCAGCCTAATTGAGAATAAATGGTTTGATTGGGGGTGCATGCATGATGGTGAGGATGGGCCCCAGGCTGGGGGGGTCCTTCCTCACAACAAAGCATTTGTTGGTTGGCTTGAGCTTTATAATAACCCACTAACCTGAAGGTCATATCGTGGAATGTGTGTGGGATAGGTAATCCCATTAAGAGATACAAGATATTGCAGGCTCTAGCGAGACAAAAATGTGATATTGCAATGTTGCAGGAAACCCACCAGACTGCTGAGGAACATATTAAATTACGGAGAGACTGGGTGGGGCAAGTCTGGGGGGCTCCAGCTATGGGAAGGAAAGGTGGAGTGGTCATTCTGATACACAGGCGTGTTAGGTTCATTCAGGAAAGCATCCATGTGGGTGAGGGTGGTAGATTTGTTCTCTTGTATGGGATGCTGGAGGGGAGGCCCGTGGTACTGGGGAATCTATATAGTCCAAATGTGTTATATAGAGTTCTTTATGCTAGTTTGGGCTCACGAGTGGAGCAGCTGCCAGAGGCTCCTATGATTTTGGCAGGTGATTTTAATGGAGTTATGGATGTTGAACTAGATACATCTAATGGAAGTGGAGATAGGGCGCGTGTGCAGAGTGCTAGAGTGCTGCAGAATTTGAAACGCAGGTTAGGGATGGTAGACCCTTGGCGTTTGCTCCACCCACTGGAAAGGGATTTTACGCATCAATCAAGAGCGCATGGGTCGAGTGCTCGCATTGATTATGTGCTGGTTTCGGAGCGGTTGTTTGCCCAAATAGAGGATGCGCAACTAGGGCCTATAGAGATTTCTGATCATGCGTTGATTTGGGTGGAAATAGAATGGTTAGAGGCAAACACGCGGGATAGAATCTGGCGATTCCCAATGGATCTGTACAGAGACCCTGAGTTTCATGGTTTCCTTAAAATGCGATGGCAAGAATTCTCAACCCACAATGCTGAGCATAAAGAGGATCCAGAGCTTTTTTGGGAAACTGCTAAAGTAGTCCTGCGGGGGGACATTATAGGGTATGTAGGGAGGAAACGGAAAATGTTGATGCAACAGATTGTTCGCTTGGAACAGCAGGCAGGTAGAGAGAGGAGAAGAACGCAAGCGTCATGTCCGTCGGCAGTGAATAGGAGGAAATTGTGGGAGACACAAACAGCCCTAAATGAGCTGCTACATCAAAGGGCCAAGAAGTCGTTTCTGTACTACCGCTTTCAGCTCTATAGATATGGAGACAGGCCGGGAAAGTTATTGGCAAGATGCCTTAAAGGCAGTAGGGGGACTGGTACTGTGGCGGCGCTGCGAGACGATCAGGGCCAACTGCATAAAGAAAGGCGAGCGATTGCTCAAGTATATCGGACATTTCACAAGAAGCTTTATACAAGGAGAGTTGGATCTCAGACTGACATGGTAGAGTACTTGAAACAAGTGAGTTTGCCAAGGTTAACGATAGTTCAACAGGCAGAGCTGGATAACCCAGTGACTGAAGAGGAGGTTCAGAGGGTCATTTTAAGAGCGGATTGTCACAAAGCGCCTGGCCCGGATGGGTTTGGGGCAGAATTTTATAAGTTATTAAGAGATGAGTTGACCCCTTCCCTAGTGGCGACATATCATAGAAGGGTGGATCAGGGGAGATTCATGTGGGGGGAGAATCGGGCGCACATTATTCTTATACATAAACCAGGGAAAGATCCTTTACAAGCTGCCTCTTATCGACCTATCTCCTTGCTGAATTTTGATATGAAAATACTGGCTAAGGTGCTGGCGGACCGTTTGGGTCAGGTATTAAGTGAGCTTGTGCATGATTCTCAAGTAGGTTTTATAAAAGGGCGATATGCGGTGCGGAATCTACGTAAAATTGTGGCATCGCTGGAGTGGGTAAGAGATAGGATGCAACAGTCGCTTTTGATTAGTTTTGATGCAGAAAAGGCATTTGATCAAGTGAATTGGGATTACCTCAGATTTCTTTGCCACATTATGGACTGGGAGCTTCTTTTTGCAATATGGTAGAGCTTTTATATACGAGGCCCACAGCTAGAGTGTTATGTAACGGAGTGCTATCAGATGAGTTTACCCTGGAGAGAGGTACAAGACAGGGATGCCCGCTCTCACCGTTGCTTTTTGTGTTGTCACTTGACCCACTGATACGACGAATAGAGATGTCTGATGAAATACAAGGTATAGGCATAGGGAGTCATATGTTTAAGATGGCAGCATTTGCAGATGACATACTGGTTCATTTGCTATCTCCTCAGACGTCGTTGCCCAATTTATTAAAGGAATTCTCTTGTTATGGGGGTTTTGCTGGGCTTTGTATCAATATGGAAAAGTCTGAAGCCATGGATGTGGCAGGGTCAATAAGGGGACATTGGAGAGGAAGTTTTCCGCTTAAGTGGGCAGGTGATACATTTGTGTATTTAGGGATTCTCCTGACGAGAGAACCGCGGGAGCTATATAGGAAAAACATGGAAAGAATCCTTGTAAAAGTTCGTTCACAGCTTCAGGTGTGGTCTCCACTGCCCTGGTCCTTACTGGGCAGGGCGGCAGCACTGGGAATGGTGATTCTGCCACGGGTGCTTTATTGGCTGCAAACTCTCCCAGTGTGGTTATTGAAGCGTGATTTAAATGCTATTGACCGCGAGATTAGGAATTTCCTTTGGAAAGGTGTGCGAGCTCGCTCGCATCCCCTTACATAGATTGAGAAGGAGATGGAAGTCTGGAGGGATAGGAATCCCAGATCTTCGGATTTATGCCCTGGCATGCCAGGCACGGCATATTGGAGACTGGCTAGGGAATACTGAGGTGTATACGCCAAGAGCGCTGGAAGAGGCTTGTGGCTCCACAGACCTTGTTGGCAGTATTGCACCAGGAAAATAGGCTCCTGCCTGGTAGAGTGTTTAGTAGTGAATTGGTCTACCCGGCACGAAGAGTGTGGCAACATTTGAATAGGCTCTGGGGTGAACCATCAGGGGTTTCAAGCTGGCTACCCATACAGGGGAATGATCAGTTTACACCAGGATCAGAAACGTCAGCATTTGTATATTGGAGGAGACAAGGCATATGTAATATTGGACATGTGGTGGATCAAATGGGGCAGTGTAAATCTTGGGAGACTTTGTGCATGGAGTATGGACTTAGCAGGCGGCATTATTTTGCTTACGTGCAACTCTCTTACTATGTGGCTTCCCTACCACAGGATGCACTGCGGGTGGAAAGATCGGCACAGATATTAGAGTTCTTTGCACTGGGGGAGGAGTCACTGCCTACAATTGCACAGCTTAAAAGACGATTAGATGACTATAGTAGTTTGCCTGATTATAGGGTGGAAGAAGCTTTGTGGGCACAAGAATTGAATATCTTGGTAACTCCTGGTTCACTCCTTCAGGCTTTGAGTGGGATTGCGGGGCTGGTGAGGGGAGCTCGATGGCGGGAGGTACAGTTTAAATGCATCCTACGGGCACATTTCTCTCCAAGACGGGCGTTACGATCCCATCTCACTGAGTTGGGCAGATGCCCAAAATGTCCATGCCCTTTGGCGGACTTAGGACATATGTGGTGGGGGTGTCCGATAGTTATCTATACTGGAAGAGGATAGCTGATTTTATGAATAGGATTGTGTTACAGCGAGTCCGTTGGACAGCATCGCTTGTGGTGTTAGATCAGCTTGGACCACTCCACCCGAAAGGGAAATGGGAACGCCTTTTGGTCAGGAAGGCATGTCTGGTGGGTAAAGGCCCGATACTTCATAGGTGGAGAGAAGCGTCAGGTCCCACATATTGGGAATGGCGCAACAACTTTCACCAACTGATGCTTATGGAAAGGAGAGAGGCTAGAGGAAGTGCTCGACGTTGGGCCTTATTCCTGCTAATTTGGGAACCTTATATTCAGATATTGAGGCCTCGTGTCCGAAATGAAGTGCTTCAATTGGGTTGAGAAGGTCGTAAGATATTAATAACATAATTAGTATGCATGTTCACTATGGGGGGTTGGTTGCTGAAGGGGGAGGCTGTGGGGTGGGAGGGAGGTTGGTGGAGAAAGGAGAGGAAAGGGGGGGAGAGGGGAATATTGTAAATTCTTTTTTCTTGCAGTATTTGTATGATTGATTTGCTGAGGAAGAAATGCCATTTTTTGAGGTATTTGGTTTTTTTTTTTTAATATATTGTTTTGCATGTTCTGTATTATTTGGTTTTCAATAAACAGAGTTTACAAAAAAAAAAAAAAAAAGGTTCCCAGAACCAGCCCCAAAAGCATACAAAAGCCCACACACAAACTTCTACTTGCTCTGAAATAGGTGAAAATGTGTGCATACTCTGCATGTGCACTTGCTCATTTTACAAAATAAACATACCTCCATTGCACCCAAACTAAGCCCCTGGGGACACTTATGTGCTGTCACAATTGTGGTCTCACAATTTTATAAAAATCCTTTTCCACATGCAAAACACGCTTTACACACAGAAAAGCTTTATATAACACTCGTGGATGGAGATACACATTCAGACAGCATAAAATGTTGGATAATATCCATGGAGTCTGGGTTTATTCTTTGGTTGTATTACTCTTTGATGAAATTGATAATGTGTTGCACTTTAGGTCCACTGATAAATACCAGTGTTTAATCCACAAATGATATCTATCTTAATATTATCCATGGGATTCACGTAATCTTCAGCTGGTAAACATTTTGAGATGATAGCAGTTTAACTGGGTTTTATCCCCAGCTAGTATACATCTTGGATGATTGCCAAGGATCTGGGTTTTATCCCTAGCTGGTCTAGAGCTTGGATGTTAGCCATAACTCTGGATGTTATCTTCAGGTGGTGAAAAATTGGGTGACAGCCATATGGTCTGGTTTTAATCCCAGCTGGTAAAATGTTTGTATAACAGACATTAAGCCTGTGTTTAATAACCAATTAAATAAAGAATAACAAAATACATATTTTATCTAAAACAAAAATGTATAATTTAGTATCATGTCATGTGGCAATATTGCATAGAAAAATTGTACATCTCCATTTTTTTTCCAGAAAATGAGTCTTAACTACTGGGGGAATTCTACGCAATTGTATAGTGTATAATTTGTACAGAATTTTGTTCCTGCAAAACATTTTACATTTTTTGCACAATTTGGCATGGTTATGATTATATTTTGTTTGACATACTGCAACATTGCAAAGCAGCCTATGTGGTGGACAATAATTAAAAAGAAAAGAAGTGAAAGGAACTCCATAGTGTAGACAGGACAATATAGGAAAGATAGGAACAGCATAGAAAAGATAGGCATATGGAATAAGATATAAAGATAAATACACATAATTCCCTTAGACTATAGGGCTGTCCTTATAAAGCATGGTGATCAGAAAGCACCAAAACAGCATCAGCTTATACAAGGCCTAAAGAAGCAAGGAGAAATAGCCTAGTTAGTATTTAAGAAAAAGGGTTATAAACTAGGAAACCCAGTATTCAAATCCCACTCTCCCACTGGTATTTCTTATTGCTTTGGGCAAGTCACATCTTCTGTTGCCTTAGGGTAAAGACTTAGATTGTAAGCTCTTTTGAGAAGGGACATTTCATACTTGGAAACATGTCAAAAACTGCCTTAAGCCAAAATTGAAACAAATGGTTCTGAAATACAAATACAAAAATCCCCAGAAGCAAGCAGCTGCATTATCTTTTGTAGGCTAGGATCGATCAGTGGGAGCTGAGTGTGTGTGTGTGTGTGTGTGTGTGAGGGGGTGATAGAGTGAACCCTGAAGCAAAGAAATTTAGCAACAGGGATTCTGCATACAATAATAAGTTGATTGAATTGTCGTCATGTTGCTGTAAATAGGAATGTTTCCCAGAAATTACTTTTTGCTGAGTCTTAGCCAATACCTGAAACTTGAGGTGTGGTAATGAAGGAGATCTGATACAGCTCTGTTCTTAATGGCTTTGACTTATATTTTTTTGGTTGTTTATTATTTTTATTTATTTTTAAAAATGTATATCTTTATCTTTATTTTATATTTGATAGACCGCTTAGGCCGAAACATTAAAGCGGTGTTGATACCTGTAACAGGTGATTTCCGAGAACAGCAGAAATCAGTTTTCACATATGGGTGATGTTAGTACTGATGGAGCCCAAGTGGAAACGTTCCCCAGCATCCAATTGGAAAACCTTTGGGAGCACTCCACTGCGCCTGCACATCTGCCTTCCTACCTTCCCAACTCCTTTCCTTATTTGAGTTTGTAGCTGTGCGATAGAGGAAAAATAAAAAATACCCTACAACTCCTAGGGGAGGAGAGTGGGTTGTGAAGAATGATTCCTGTGTTTTGGGGTAGACCAGATGGTGAACTGTCACCATTTGAAGGCATCAGAACATCTGGTAGATGACTCGTGTGATGCAAGTAAAATGTCCTTGACCTGTTGAGGAAGGTCAATGTCATCAAACATTATGCTCTCAGCAGCCATGCCATGAGAGAGGGCCCATGGATTGGGATTGAGGAGTGTCTCACATTCCTGAAAGGAGGTAGGGCACATACCCCAAGCTGAAGGGTGGAGTCTGTGCTAGACGAAGCAGCAGAGGAAACCATGGCTGGTGGCATCAGTAAGGGGCTATTAGAATCATAGAGCCCATGTTGGCCTGCAGGGTTTTGGGGATTAGGGGATGAGTGGGAATGCATAAAGCAGGTTACAGCCCTCATACAGAAGGAAGGCATCCGTCGCCTGGCTGCAAGAGGAGGGAAGCCTTGAGCAGAACAGGGGCAGTCGTGCATTCTCCTGTGTGGCAAACAGATTTATTCTGGGGATCCCCCAAAGGTGGAAAATCCAGGAGTTTGTCGCTTGATTCAGAGTCCACTCGCATGGATGTAGGATGCGGCTGAGCTAGTCCACCATGAGGTTGAGTTCGCCAGGGAGATACATTGCCCTGAGCAAGATGTGGTGTGCAATGGAGAAGAACCAGAGATGAAGGGTTTCTTGGCAGAGGGGATAAGAGCCTATTCCCCCTTGCTTATTCACGTAGAATATAGCCACCTGGTTGTCCATCTGGACTTAAACCCGTTTGCCCGAAAGTTGGGGTTGAAAAACCCAAAGGGCATTCATGACAGCAAGAAGCTTGAGGAGACTGATTTGCATCTGAGATCCCTGTTGTGTCCATTGTCCCTGTGTAGTGAGACTGTTCAGATGTGCACTCCACCTGAGTTTGGAAGCATCCGTCGTTAGGGTGCATTGAGGTGGAGGCATCTGAAAAGGTGACCCCCAAGTAGGTTTTGAGGGGTGCACCACTACTGAGGGGAGTTGACCAGAGGTGTGATGCAAATCTTGTCAGAAAGATGCCCAGTTGCTTGGGTCTATTGAGACAATAGCGTCCATTGAGCCTGTTGCATGCGTAACCAGGCATATGGGATGACATGGACCGTGGAAGCCCTGTGACTTAGAAGGCACAGCATCTCTCGTTGTGCGGCTTCTTATAGTGTGGGCCAGTTTTATGAGACAGACAGAGCGATCCTGTGAGAGAAAAGCTCATGCCTGATGAGTCTAGAAGCATCCCGATGAATTTGAGCTGCCGGGATGGCACTAGGTGGGATTTGGGAAAATTTAGAACAAATAACAGACTTTGAAGCACCATGATGATGCGATGAAGATCTAGTTTTACCTCTTATTAACCAATTGTCTAAGTAGGAGAAGACAAAGATCTCCAAAGTACAAAGGCAGCCTGCGATCACCGCCATGCACTTTGTGAATACTCGGGGTGCGAATGCTAGCCCGAAGGGAAGCACCCAATACTGGTAGTGGATTTTCTGAACCCGGAACTGCAGATAATGTCTGTGTAGAGGGTGGATCAGCAAATGAGTACAGAACCTAGCCCAGTTCCTCTGAAGGTAAGGCAGAAGAGTTCCTAGGGAAATCATCTTGAATTTTTTTCAAAAAAGGAACTCGTTGGGATCTCAAATATCAAGAGTGGGCCTGAACCCTTCTGTCTTCTTGGGAATGAGGAAGTAAGGAGAGTAGAAGCCTTTGCCCTCTTTGGCAGGAGGAACTATTTCGACAGCACACTGCGTTAACAGGGTGGCCACTTCCATTGAAAGGAGGTTGGCCTGTAAGGGTTGGCTGGATAATCCTTCATGAAGGTGGCGGGGGGTGGGGGGAAGCTTTGGAAATGCAGCAGATAACTCCTTTGGACCATGTTGAGAGTCCTTTGCTCTGATGTGTTGAGATGCCACCTGTGGGCATAAGAACAAAGTCTGCCTGTTATGTAAAGGGGCTGGAGACCCTGCAGAAGCAGAGTGGCTATGCTCTCTAGAGAGGAGTCAAAAACCAGGTGCTGACAACCTCAGGAAGAGAGAAGCCCTGGTAAGGAAGCAGTTGCAGGCTGCAAAGTCCTTTAAGGTTTGGGACAGGCAGAGCCACAAGGTGAGCAGGGGAGAATCCTCCAGGTAGGGGCCAGAGGGAGGGTATTTCTCGCAGCCTTGATGGAGGAGTAGCCCACAGGCAAACCTGCTCTGGAACATTTAAAAGTGCATGGAAGCATAGTTCATTGTGCCTTCTCTTCTATAGAGTTAAGAAGTCTGAAATAAATACCTGTAGCTGCATCTAAGAATTACAGAAACCTCATAAGAAGTCTACTTTATTTTGCTGTTGAAGTGCTTTGTTTTGGGATAAACTGGAGGAATTAAAATTTGTTACCTGTGTGTACTGTTTGGAACTTTAGTTTGTGTTGTATGGAAAGGGGCTGGCTAGCAAAGAAGGCAGGCTCCTAGTCAAACCCTAAGGGGTCTATTCCGTAACACAAATAGCAGGGATGGACATCCCCTTGGGACATCCATCCCCTCTAGTCATCCGCCTTTTCTGTCCCCACCAAGCCTCCCCATTTGAACAAGGAGTTTGTATGGGGAGGCTAGACAGGGGCAGGAAAGGGGCAGTGCAGAGGTGGAGTTAGGGTGGGCAGTGAACGGTCTGTGGCCCTGGACGTACAGGGCCAATTCTGATGTCGGCCCTGTATGTCCAGGGATGGCTGACTGAACAGGGAACTTATTCCACCTCTGAAGTGGAATAAGTTCCCCTAGACGGCAGGGGATGGCAGGCCCAGGAAGCGGCGAAAGTAGGAGGGAGTGCAGGAGATTCCCCGCAGGCTGACCCTGGCCTTGGGAGGCCAGATCGCGGGTCGGGCTGTGGGGAATACAAAAAGTGGTTGGAGGCAGGGGATCGTGGCTCCTGAATGGAGCAACGGTGCCATGGCAACTGGATGCCATGGTGCTGCAACTCCATTCAGGAGCCTTGACTGAGTTAGCTGGGCAGAGGACTATATGTGCAGTCTGACTGGAATCAGGTCCCGGCCTGCATGTACAGGCCTAGGTGGGATTCTGATTCTGTGGGGACTAGATGTTACCCAAGGGATCAAAATCCCATCTACCTCTGTGCATCCAGTTCCAACCAGACGCACAGCGGGCCGGGACATCCAATTTAGGATAGGCCTCTAAATCTGAAAGAGAAGCAGGACTGCTCTTGCGGGGGGGGGGGGGGGGGGGGGGGGGGTGGGGTTGGGTTTGCACGATGGGCTAAAGGGACTAGCCCTGCCCTAAAGAGGGGCTGGGGAAAGTATAGTAAGTGTTGGATAAGCAGGATTTGTTTTCCTTTATATGGTGCCTGCAGGCAAGCAGACCTAGAACAGAGGACTAAGAAGACCCTGAATATTAGTGCCCAGTTGGGCAGTGTTAAGCAGCATGGAAACGGTGTAAAACCAGAGACATTGCCTACCCTATCTGTGGTGTTAGAATGGCCTAGTGGAGACCTTATGGGTGAAGCGGTATAGAAAAACATCTAAATAAATAAATAAATAAATCTTCTAGAGTTCTGACCTGGGGGAAACCAGTCAGAAACACGCCCCAGAAGGGTGGTTGGGTGAACTCCAGGGGTTTTCACAAGAGGAACCACCCACATGCAGCTTACTAACTACAATTCAAGAAAAGAAGAGTATGCTTGCCTAAACAAGTATGCCTTTAGATGTTTTCTAAATAAAAATGCGTCAGCTATAAGACGAGATTCTGCAGGCAGTGAGTTCCATAACTTTGGAGCTACCATGGAAAACATGCATTTCTGCAGATCATGAAAATGCACATTTCTAAATGAAGTAATTCAAAGTGTGGCTGGGATCGCAACATGTGGGGAGGTTGATAGCCTCACAAAGGTGATGACCAACACAGCAGAACCTCATAATTAAGACTCCTGCACCAAAAAAAACGTAGGTAGCCAATGAAATAAGTGTAAAACTAGTGTTATGTGCTTAAAGCGTCCTTTACCAGTAATGACTCATACAGCTGCGTTCTGAACTATTTGCAAAAGATTGATAGCATATGAGAGGTCATGTAATGTGCTGAGGTAGTGCAGACGCGTGTGACACTCTCTCCGGGCTTCCCCCCTCTATTTTGTCTGCTATTCGCATATGACTTCAAGGCCCTGTGAGCAGTGAGTGCTGCTGATGTTGGCCTTCATTGGATCCAGCGGCTTTATGGCTGTCCGTGACCGGCAGAGATGAAGTTGGCTCAGTAGGAATGTGAGAAGCCTGCATCGGGGCCTTCCAAAATGGTCTGTATCATAGACGGGAGAACTGATCAGGCACACAAGTAGGGACAGCTCTGCAAGAGCTCAGAACTTAGTGTAAAGTTCTGAGCATGCATGACCCTTTCCATACACAGCAGTCTTCTTAGTTACTTAGTTAGTTCCATAGCTCAGAAAGGAACATGACTTTCAGGGATGTGGGAAAGATTATATAACTGATCAGTCCTGCTGTCTGTGAAAAACATCTGATACAGGTAAGTAAGAATGCCTTTTCTGTTGATAAGCATGATTGAATTAGGCACACGAGTGGATGACTCACACATTCAGTGCTGCTCAAATCTTAATTTTCTGCCCATTGTCCAGGAGCAGAGATGTGAGAGCTGCAATCTTAAAGCAACAGACTGGCCAGTCAATCTGTTGCTGGTCAACCAAATGCACTGTTCAATCAAATGCACTGTGATTTATTGTGGACTGGTCCAAGCAGTCATGAGATGTAAATGCATGAAGTGAGGACCAGGTAGCTGCTTTACAAATGGAATTCAGTAATTCAGATTTCAGAAGGGCTACAGTAGCTGCAGGGGCTCTGATTTGATGAGACTTCATCTTAGAGGTGAAAGGAGCACCAACTTGTTTATAGCAGAATTGGATGCACGACACCAGCCAATTTTTTAAATTTCTTGTGGTGACAGAAATGACAGTTCTTGGAGGTTGAACGAGAAAAGCAGCTGTATAAAATTTATGAATGATTTGGGTCTTGAGCTAGTTAGCATTTACAGTCCAATACATGGAGGGCTTTTTTCCATGGATTCCTATGAGACTTGAGCCAGAAGGTAGGAAGTACTATTTCCTCTTTAATGTGAAAAAAACATTTCCACTTTCAGTATGACTTGGGATGAGTTTGTATCATAGACTGGAGACTTTCTCCAGCTTGCCATTCAAGTAGTAGAGAGATTTTGCAGCTCGACAACCACACAATGGATATCTGCAGTTCCTATTAATTCTTTTCACTATTGTGAACTGTACTGAGGATAAGTATTCCAACCCTTCTACATCCTCCAACTCCAATCACCTTTCTCATCTCATAGAGGTATCCTTCTATTCCCTTTACTATTTTTGTCGGTCTTTGTACCTTTTCAAATTCAGCTATATCCTTTTTAAGATATGGATACCAGAATTGCACACAATATTCAAGGTGCAGTCACACAGAGGCATTATAATATCCTTGGTTTTTATTCTCCATTCCTTTCCTTATGATCCCTACCATTCTATTTGCTTTCTTGGCCGCCGCTGAACACTGGGCGGAGGGTTTCAACATATTATCCACGATGACACCTAAATTTCTTTTCTGGGTAGTGGTTTCTAAGGTGGTACCTTGCATCGTGTAACTATAGTTTGGATTGTTCTTTACTAGGTGCAGAACTTTGCACTTGTCCAGATTAAATTTTATCTGCCATTTGGATTTCCAGTCTTCAAATTTTTCAAGGTCCTCTTGCAATTTTTCACAATCCTCTTCCATTTTAACAACTTTTAATAATTTTGTGTCATCTGCAAATTTGATCACCTCACTCATTATTCCTATTTCCAGGTCATTTATAAATATGTTTGTGTCATCTGCAAATTTCCAGGAAAGCAAACACTTTTCAGATGCTTATTTGTGCATTGCAGCTGGTATTTATTTATTTAACTAGGCTTATATACCACTTTTCTATCAGTCAAAGCAGTGTACATTCAGGTACTGTATATATATTTCCCTTGTCACCGAAGGGCTCACAATCTATGTTTTTTGTACCTGAGGCAACGGAGGGTTAAGTGGCTTTGACTGGGGCAAAGAGGTGCCAGCCATTTCTGAAATGTGGCATACATGATTAAGGTCTATAGAATGGCCCAAGCATGCCCCTCGCCATGCTCCTGTACAGGATAGAAATCCCCTGCGTGAAGATGCCTTTGCAGCCACTTTGTAAAATGTCTCCGGAGTGATCTTTGTGATCTGGAAATCTGCATTCCTGTTTTCAGATATCCAAATCACCCTTAGAGCTTCTAAAATGACCCTTTAAGTGCTGCTCAATTTCCATAAGTACATAAGATATGCCATACTGGGTCAGACCAAGGTCCATCAAGCCCAGTATCCTGTTTCCAACAGTGGCCAATCTAGGTCATAAGTACCTAGCAGTCTCCCCAAAAGACACAGGTTCCTCAATGCTTGTATTGGGTCAAGCAGTGATATCCCGTGTCCCTTTTAATAATGGTTTATGGACCTTTCCTCCAGGAACTTGTCCAAACCTTTTTTAAACCCAGCTACACTAACAGTTTTTACTACATCCTCCAGTTTGAACATATTATCCATGATAACACCTAAATATTTTTTCTAGGTAGTGGTTTCTAAGTTAGTACCTTGCATCGTGTAACTATAGTTTGGATTGTTCTTTTTTAGGTGCAGAACATTGCACTTGTCCACATTAAATTTCATCTGCCATTTGAATGTCCAGTCTTCCAATTTTTCAAGGTCCTCTTGCAATTTTTCACAATCATCTTGCGTTTTAACAACTATTAATAATTTTGTATCATCTGCAAATTTGATCACCTCACTCGTTATTCCTATTTCCAGGTCATTTATAATATGTTAAAAAGCAGTGTGCCCAGCACAGATCCCTGGAATCCTCCACTATTCACTTTACTCCATTGAGAAAATTGGTCATTTAGCCCTACCCTCTGCTTTCTAACTTTTAACCAGTTCCTGATCCACAATAGTACACTGCCTCCAATCCCATGACTTTTTAATTTGGCCAAGAGTCCCTCATGAGGGACCTTATCAAAGGCTTTCTGAAAATCCAGATACATTATGGGGTAAAAAGGCTAAAAAGGTTAGGGCTCTTTAACCTGGAAAAGAGACGGCTGAGGGGAGATATGATAGAAGTCTATAAATTAATGAACGGAGTGGAACGGGTAAACGTAGATCAATTGTTTACGTTATCAGAATATAGAAAGACTAGGGGACATGCAATAAAGCTACAGGGTAAACTATTTAAGACTAATAAAAGAAAATATTTTTTCACTCAACGTGTAATCAAACTCTGGAATTTGTTACCGGAGGATGTAGTAAAGGCTGTTAGTGTAGCTGGGTTTAAAAAAGGTTTGGACAAGTTCCTGGAGGAAACGTCCATAAACCATTATTAAGAAGTGACCGAAGATATCAATGCTTGGACCCAGTACAAGCATTGTGGAACTTGTGTCTCTTGGGGAAACTGCTAGGTACATATGACCTAGATTGGCCACTGTTGGAAACAGAATACTGGGCTTGATGGACCATGGTCTGACCCAGTATGGCATATCTTATGTTCTTATGTTCTTATGTATATTTACTAAACTGCGATAATGTCACTCGCGTTAGCTTCCGCGGTAAAGGTACAGATGCCCATATGGGCAGTGCATCATTACAGCAAGTCATATCAGCTAACGCATGATACAAGGCACCTTAGACTAACGCGCATTACAAGGCGCCTTGTAAGGCACCTTATAAGGTGCCTTGTACGGTGCATTATAAGGTGCCTTGTAAGGTGCATTATAAGGTGCCTTGTAAGGTTCCCCATAAGGCACCCTATAGGGCTCCTTAGGCTAACCACTGTATTAGGCACCCCTGGACAAGGAAATGTAGAAGGCACCCTGGGCTATGCAACCATAGGTTAAGGTGGCCTAACAAGGTTACGGTGCCCTAGGTTAGTGTGCCCTATGGGCTGCAAGGTTCTGCAGGATGACATGCATGACCTGTGAGGAACAGAGACAGATGTAGCCCTAACACTAGATAGAGCACTCAGGAAAGGCAATGAACAGGTGAGTGAAGGAGGGAGAGCTGGGAGCCGCTGGACCCGCCATATCTGCGGGCATCCCATATGACTGCCAGTACTGATGACAAGCATGGTGGGGGCAACTGTACCACAGCACAGAGTGTTGGCAATGCAAAGTACTGGAAAGACAGTTGATGGCGGATGATGGGAATACGTGTCCCCCAGTGGAGGTGGAGGTGGCAGGATAGATACAATGATGGGTAGACGGAGGAGTGGTGGTGTCATGCAGATCAGGCACAGGTGAAGCAAGCATGATGAGGCACAATGCAGGAAAGGGTAGCAATGCAGGACATGGGGTGGCAGCCTGCACAGGCAGACAGGACTCTACACAGCTGGCAGATGCAGATAGACAGACCGAGGGAATGTTGGCAATTGTGGCGAGGGTATTATGGGCTGGCAGCACAGATCTGCAAAAATATGACTGTTAGGCATGCACACTATTTGAGTAAGACAGGCATGGGAGGAGGGAACAATGAGGAATTGAATGCATGAACACTGCCGAGAATGGCATTGCATTAACCAGTAGGCTATACCTCCATGGTGTATGTTACAGCAATGGCTGGGTACAGAAGGACTGCAGGTCACCGCACAAACTGTCTGCTCTGAGTGCCAGGATAGGGTAACCTCACCAGTACCCATGATGCAATGCACATGCTGAATAGCTGTCTACAGCTGATCACCAAATGGGGTCTGCACCTCTCCGGTACCTCAGTTTGGAAAGACAAACTGACAATACATGATACTGGCTCAGTGTAGCTACAGACTATGCCATTGTGCAGGTTCAGTGTTCACCCTGAGGGATAGGATGGGTGTCCAGAACTAGGTCTGCAGTACATGTGGTGCTAGAGATAGGTCCTGCTGTACATCCCCATCACTACCAGTGTGTGGCAGTTGTTCCTTGGAGTGCAGCTGAAGGTATTTTGGTGTCCATCTGTATCCTGCAGTCACATGTGGCCCTCTGGGACCTGACACCACCCAGATTAGTTTGTACCCTGTGTTAGGGTCTGGCTGACATGGGCACCTGTTTTCAGGGCAGAGGGGTTTCTAGACTTGCATGAGCTTTGTGTAGCAGTCCCTTTATAGGTCACAGTGGTATATACTACATTCCCCAAAGGGGCCCACATCATCCTTTTTTTGTAAGTAAGGGACAGGTGCCCCAGCCCCGGTGAAGCAACCTCCAGCCTGCTGGTATAAGACAGCCCTCCAGGCTTGGTGGGCCAGAGCCATACCTGTGACTGGGGCAGTGGTAGACCAGCAGCAATGTTGGGGTTAGGTCTGGAAAAACCCAACTACCTCACACCTCACCAGCAGACAACACAGTCAGACTGCACCTTATAGGTGTTCCAACCATGCACAGTCTAACTGCAGACAGTCCACTAGCCAGTCCATAGTGCATGCTTGTAGAGTATGGACTATGTGCACCAAGCAGCCATCTCAGTGATTGGGCCCCAGCACTGGGAACACAAAAGCATTACTGGAGGCATATGGTGTAAAGTGCTATGTGGGAACCTAGACATGCCATGGTCACTTCTCGGTTAGAATGAGTGCCCTCCCAGCATGACATGCTGTGGCCACCCTGTCCATGCAGGCGGTGGTTGGGCACTACAGTGTCCCAGCCATTGCCCCACACCCTGTGAAGATGCATCCTGGAAAACCTGCCCTGTCTGGGCCATACCCACAGCACCTTGCTCCTCATTATGCACATATTCAGGCTAACGCTGGTAACAGTGGGACATCTTGGGCCCAGAGAGGGGTGGGCAGCCACAGAACAATGGATAGACATATACACAAACACACACACTCCTATTGCAGCATTGTGCAAAGATAGGTGGTTGGCAACCCTGCCCGCCACACTGGTCCTGATCACAGTGCCGACATTGCTAAACTGTGCAGAAGGTAGTAGTAGTGCTCTGGTGATAACTGCAGCTCAATGCTGGGGCCAACAGCCTGACTCTCCATGCATCTTTGGATTGTGGAGCCTGTGTGAGTGGGTGTTTGTACCCCTGTTCGCCGCTGCTTTGGGCTTTGCACATGTTGCTGTTGTATCTGCATTGTATGGTAAAATATAGGGACATGCTCTGCAGGAACCACAGCTGCGACTTGAACTTGTGACCCTCTGCTTCTGGACACACTGGATGGGTGTACTGCACCACATTGATGCCATAGATGCATGGTAGTCCCTGGGATTACCTGTACTTTTCCTCAGCTAGACCTTTTCTGTTGCACTGCACACCACGTACTGGTACAGGGCATGGCCTAGGTCCACTGCAGGCAGGTGCCACTGCCCCCTCCAGCACGGGCACACACACCCCTGCCATGCTGACATGGCCATATGCTGTTGGTGCTGGAAGTGTGCAGTTCCAGGCCATCCATTGTGTGGGTAGGTGGTCGCCTAGGGAGCGGGGTTTGGGGCAAGGGGCATACATGAGTATCCTCACATCCCCCCCCCCCATCACCGCCTACCAATAGTATGTCCCTTCCACTTGGGGGAGGGTTGGCTGGGGGGATGTTAGGTCAATGCCCTGGCAACTGTTAGCTCAGATGGACCAGGTAGATGTAGGTTGTGTTTGGCCTTTGTCAGCTGCTGTCATGCTGATTTCCGGTTTCTATGTTCCTACGTGCCACCTAGGCGCCCGCCTAGTCCACCCTGTGCCCCAACTGCCTCCGCTACGTGTCCCGCCTGCAGCCCCCTATGCCCCACTTGCACCATCACCATAGTGGCCTTTCATACTTTGGCACTATGCTGTTACTGGAAATGGAGCACTACTATCACTTTTCTTGGGTTCCCTGTCTCTGCTGTACATTGCTGACACTGAAATGGTTTCTCTCTTCTGCAAATGTGCATGTAACAGCAGGTTTTCATTTACGGTAGGATTCAGCCCTTCAGTTCAGCGTGTTAGTGTGCAGGGAGCCCCACCCACTCCCCGCCCACTCCCCGCCCATTGACCCCTTCTCTCCGCCCTCTCTCCACCCTCTGCGATGTTTACCACGGCCAGGAACGTTAACGCTCGCTAGGTAACATTAACGCGTGTTAACATTACATACCGCACATTAACATTACCTAACGATCGTTAACGTTACCTAACGCGCGGTCTGTAACGTTACCGCAGTTTAGTAAACATACCTCTATATCGACCAACTCACCTTTGTCTACCTGTTTATTCACATCTTCAAAAAACTATAACAGATTAGTAAGACAACACTTTTCTTGGCTAAATCCATGTTAACTATTTACATGTTCAGTAAGTTTATTCTTTATAATCGTTTCTACCATTTTGCCCAGTAAAGGTGTAAAGTTGTGGCATATCAAGCACGTTAATATAGAAGATAAAGATATTATTGTTGTTGTGCCTTCAAGTCGGTGTCAACTCATGGCGATCCTCGGGATAGTTGTCCTAAACTGTGTTCAGTCTTCAGTCAGGTGGCTCATTGTTGACAGACTGGCACCCATTCCTGCTGTTATTGTATCGATCCAACTCATAAATGACCTTCCTCTTTTGCGTTGACCTTCTACCTTGCCAAGCATGATGTCTTTCTCTAATGATCTCTCTCTTCTCATGATGTGCCCAAAGTATGAAAGTCAAAGTCTTATCATCTGAGCTTCTAAAGAAAGCTTAGGTTTGATCTCCTCTAGTACTGATTGGTTTGTTCTTCGGGCAGTCCATGGTATACATAGTATTTGCCGCCAGCATCATAATTCAAAGGCAACAATTTTCTTCCTGTCTATCTTTTTCACTTTCCAACTTTTTTATCCATATGAAATTATTGAAAATACCATGGCTTGAAGAAGTCGAATCTTTGTATGGAGAGAGACATCTCTGCTCTTGAGAATCTTATCTAGGTCCTTCATAGCCATTCTGCCAAGAGCAATGTGTCATCTGATTTCTTGACTGCTTGTTGCTTTTTTATTGATAGTTGATCCAAGTAGGTTAAAGTTGTCCACTATTTCAATTTCTTCTCCATCAACAATGAATTTATTGATTTTGCCAGTTGTCAGGATCTTGTCTTCTTTACGTTAAGGTACAGGCCCATTTTAAGACTATCTTCTGTGATCTTGAAAAGCAAATGTTTCAGAAAGACTTCCCTTTCAGCCAGTAATGTGGTATCAGCAACATAGCGAAGGTGGTTGATTAGTCTCCCACCAATCTTCATACCTCTGTTGTCTTCATACAGGCCTTCTTCTCTGATAATTTGTTCTGTATATAAATTAAACAGATAGGGGGAAAGTATGCAACCTTGTCGTATGCCTTTGATGATTTTAAACCATTCTGTTTCTCCTTGTTCCATTTGAACAGTTGCTTCTTGATCAATGTAAAGGCTGTGCAAGAGGATGATCAGGTATTCTGTTACACTCATGCTTCTTAATGTGGCCCAGAGTTTTTCATGGTTTACACAGTCAAAAGCCTTGCTGTAGCCAATAAAACATATATAAATATCCTTTTGGTATTCTTTAATCTTTTCATCTCACATCCGCGATGATGTCTCTCATTCATCACCCTTTCCTGAACCCTGCTTGCACTTCAGGTAATTCATGTTCCAGGTATGGTTGTAGTTTCTGTGGAATAATCTTCATTAGAATCTTGCTGGCATGTGGGATCAGAATGATTGTGTGATAATTTCCACGGTCAGTTGGATCACCTTTCTTTAGTACTGGTACAAAGACAGATCTTTTCTGGTCAGTTGGCCATGATGATGTCTTCAAAATTTCCTGGCAGAGACTTGTAAGTATGGTAACAGCTGCATCAGATTGCTATAATACTTCTATGCAAATACCATCAATGCCTGATGCTTTGTTCTTTGATAAGGCTTTCAATGCTGCTTCAACTTCTTCTTTCATCACCAATTGTTCCGGATCATAAGGTATAGGTTGAAATGGCTGTTGATTCCTCTTGATCTTTATCGTATAATAACTGTATATTTTTCCACCTTTTCTTGATCTTCTCAGCATCATTCAACATGGATTCTTAAGCATCTTGTAACATTCCAATTTGAGCTGGAATTTTTTCTTTAACTCTCGTAGCTTTAGGAAAGCTGATCTTTTGTTCTTCTAATTGTTCCTGCTTCTATTTCCTTGCATGCGTTATTGTAGTACGTCTCCTTGTCTTGTCTTGCTGCATGTTGGAAATCTCTGTTCAGTTTTGCGATTGCCTCTCTTTCTCCTCTGGCTTTAGATTCTCTGCATTTCTGGGCAATTTTCAGAGTTTCTTCGGTCATCCATTTTGGCTGTTTTTGCTTTTCCACCTTTTATAGAGATGTCTCACTTTCTTTCAACACAACCTTCCTAATGTCATCCTATAATTCTACTGGAGCTATATTTGTATCTGAAGCAGCAAATCATTTTTGCAGGCAGTCTTTAAATTTTCATGGTATATTCTCAAGATCATATTTTGCTACATTCATGAGTGGCTTGCTCTTTTTCAACTTTAGCTTGCGTTTGCATACTAGTAGTTGGTGATCTGTACCACAGTAAACTGTAAGTTTTGTCTTTGTTGATGTTATATAGCTTTTCTATCGTTGACTTCCACAGATGTAGTCAATTTGATTTTTGTACAATCCATTGGGTGAAGTCCATGTGTACAGTCGCCGCTTGTGTTCTGGAAGAAGGTGTTTGAGATGAATTTATCAGTCTTTCTCCAGCTTCATTTCTGTTGCCAAGTCCATACTTTCCAACCATTTCACCTTCTTCCTTGTTGCCAACTTTTGCGTTCCAGTCACCCATGACTATCAGGATATCCTGTTTGCATGTTCTGTCAATTTCAGCTTGTACTTGTTCATAGAACTCATCAATTTTATCCTCTTCTGCAGCTGTTGTTGAGGCATATACTTGAATTATAGTTGTGTTGATTGGCATTCCTCGAAGATAAATAGAAATTAAGCATTCACTGATTTCATTGCAAAGTGCCCGATGCCAGCCCATTTCAGTTTGCTGACATCCAAGAGATTGAGTTGCATACGTTCCATTTCATTTTTGACCACTTCCAACTTCCCTTGATTTATGCTTCGTACATTCCATGTCCCAATACGTAAGACATCTTTGCAGCTTTTGAACTTCCCATGGGCTTTGATCCAACCACATCATAAATGCTGACTTTACTCTGAAAAGTCTTCAGCTCCTCCACAGTAGTCAGTTGAGTGCCTTCCGACCTGGGGGTCTCATCTTCCAGCACTATAGTGCAATTTGTTTTGTAGTGACTATCCATTGGGTTTTCATGGCAAGATACGGAAGTAGATTGCCAGGCCTTTCTTCCACGTAGTTTAAGTTTAGTGTTGTTGCTGTTGTCACAGAAATGTGATCCTTCATCGCCAACACTGTCCCATTCTGCTGCTGCCGAGATGGGTGGTTTGTCTTGGTCTGGCACCTCAGCTGAAACCTTTCTATCTTGGGAGACCTTGCCAGTAGTTAAACTACTGATAGCTTAGCCCTCAGCATCACTGATGTACTGTGATAGAGCTGAAGCTAGTGAAACTATGAACTTAGAAAAAAACGCTGTTTTTCATAAAGCAACTGACTTGCAGAGGGTGCAGTTACCTAGCAGGACAGCTAGAGGGGGCAGGCACGAGCCTGCAGATGCTGAGCTGACACACCCAGGTACTGATGAAGCAGAAGCTAATCAGGTGCACCTGAGGAGAGGGTCAGAAAACTCAAGGGAAAAAGGGCTTTATATGCAGAGCTCTGCAGGAAGGAAGCAGAGAGAGCCATGGCAAGAGAGAGAGCTCCGGCTAGAGGGAGAGCCACGGCTGTGGAGAGAGCCATGCCTAGAGAGAGAGCCATGCCTAGAGAGAGGCCTACGCATAGAGAGAAGCTCTGAGAAAGGATCTGGAAAGGAACCCAAGGATACTGGGAAGAAAGGACCTGATAGAGGAACCTCCTTTACTGCAAGGCAGAGGAGCTTGGAATCCTTACGTGGCAGAGCTAAGCTCCAGGGAAGACAAGCCCAGCCCAGAGAACTCCAAGAAACAGTCTTCAGAGAAGACGGTATCAGAAGGAGGGTGCCTGGTAGGGGGAATACCAGTGGCACAGACTTCAAGGAGCCAAGGTACAGTGATACTTTATTTCTCACAAAGAAGCCAGGTCCTAGAAAGACTTATAACTCAGATAGCAATACTGAGAGGAAAGAAAGCTGGCAGAGGTTTTGGAAACCACTACAAAGAGGCATAGGAACAAGACATACTACTTGTGTGCAAAACCCAGAACTGCCAGGCTGGAACCTAGGGAAGAGAACTTCTGAACTGCAAACTATTTCAGCCAAGGAAAGCTCAGGTGTAGAAGAAAGCACGGCTGAGCTGGAACCCATGCAGATTGAGCTTGGGGAACCAGAACCGTTGATGCCTGAAGAACAAATGGACTGTTCGATGTATATTGCTGGAAGCCTAGAGTCTCTCCCAGAGCTGTAATTACCAGAACATGCTTTAACAATATCTTTTGTCTGTGTTGAGCTAAAGAAGAGCTTGTTTATTTGTTTTACTACAGTGTTGAAAACCCTGTGTATTTTTTACAAGGATCTGTGAAGCTCTCATAACAGTTTTCTTGCTCTGTAATTACTTTGGCATAAACCTGAAAATAACATAAATTCTACTTTTTGGTTTCTTAGCGAACCTTAGTGCTAAAGGGGAATAAAAGCCTTTTGTTTGACCCTACACAAGGCGTACACAACTCATTTCTTTAAGAAGAAGGACTACAAGGACCATGATCCCTCTGGTCCAAAAAGGTTTCCTACTTCTACAAAATAATTAAAATGTCCACCTTGTCCCTTCAACAAGCTACCAGCAGGGAGCATGGTGACAGTACACAAGCTCTCACAGCATGACACGCTGCAAACCATGTGAGGGGATAAATATATTAGTGATGGAGAAATTGGGAGCCTGGTCCACAAGACATTTTAGCAGAGGAACCAGTATGTTTCACCAGATGATCTTGTGACAGGTGGACTGAACAGTAAAATGGAAGCTATGCATTTTCAGTGAAGGTTAAGAGATCTATTTGAGGGGTCCCCCAAGCTCAGAAGCTAGACCAGGGGACCCTGTTGGGGATGAAACATTTGTGGGGTGAAGCATTCTACTGTTAACCATTAGAATTTGGATACTTGGGAGGTAAGTGCCTTGCAGTGGGGAAAGGAACAGAGAAAGAGTGCCTTGAAGGGAAAAGAGAAGGGAGAAAGAGTGATGGGGTGAGCTTAAGATAGTGTGCTAGGACTGATCAAGAGAACAGAGAGTGATTTGCTTTGTTTAATGGAACCTGCTTAAAATTTGTTAAGCAATGTAATCAACCCCTCTTTTTATTAGCCTGCCAAATCACTGAATTGCTTGAAAAATAACTCCCTAAATTTTCAAATGATAAATTCTGAAATTTAGCAAATGGAGTCCATTTTGAAGAAAGGGGCATTACCAACAGAGTGCATCAGAAATCAATGCTTGGGCTGGATCTTTTCAGCACTTTGCAAGTGATAATGTAGAAGGGTTACCAGGGAAGGTTTGCCTTTTTTGTGGATGAGACCTAAATCTCTAAGAGGATTGACACCTTGAAAGATGTGGGAAACCTGTGAAGTGCTGTAGCAAAGCTTGAAGCATCAAAAGTTTGGCAATTATGATTTAATGCTAAAAAAAAATCATGGACATAATTTTATAACAAGACATCTATGTGATAAGTCCAATAATGCACTTATTTTATAAAGGTAACACAGGCATCTACAGTATGTGCCTTTATAAAATAGGCTCTCAGAAGAGTGCAGAGATAGGAGGATTTTCTCTTCTGCTCCATTTTGTAACAGGGATTAGCAGAATCCACTGGAAACAAGACTGCAGGCTGGACAACAGCGGTACCCAGAATTGGCAGGGCAATAGCAGCTGAAACAGAGAGATGCAGGGGTAGTGGAGGAAGGTTTTCTCTTGTTCTATTTTTCTATTTGGGATAGTAGTGTTTGGAGTGGCAACTGGCAAAACCACAGCAAACTACTTATGGCAGAGCATGTACTCTTGAAGAACCCTAATTACCTGGAAAATAAACATCCAAATTGATAGTTTATAAAAAACACTTAAGAAGATCAGTGCTACTTATATTCTACCTTATCAATCTGTAGTCCATATTTTGGCCCTAGGACAGATTGGTTTCTGGGCCTGATCAAGTACAGAGATGACCTTAATGGATCGTATGAGTAAAAGGGTTTTTTTGTGCTATCAAGTCAAGACAATGTATCACTGGAAGAAGATTTCCAGGCCTTTTCTTCCCAGGCAATGGAGGGTAAAGTGACTTACTCAATGTCACAAGGAGTGCTAGTGAGAATCAAACCTTTGATTTTCTGGGAATTAGATCGTTTCTCTAACCACTAAGCTACCCTCCACTCTGAATAAGAGTTTAGATAGAAGTAATGAGCAGGTAATTGTATCTCTAGATCTTACAGCTACTATCAACACCATTGATTATGATAGACTCTTGGCAAGACAGCATGCCCTCAGTGTCAGTAAACTAATGGTTACAAGCAGTGGGCTAAGAACTAGGGAATCCAGGTTCAAATTCCCCTGTTTACTCCTTGTGACCTTGAGCAAGTCACTGAACCCTCCATTACTTCAAGTAGAAACTTGTAATTGTACATCCTCTGGGGCCAGGAAAATATGAATATTCTTGAATCTAACTCACCTTGAATTTCTGAGAAAGGCCTGAGTTAAATCCAGTTTCCTTTTTCTTAAATATTGATTACAGCAGTTTTGGTGGGGAAATGTGTGGGTTTTTTTTACCCCCTTGAATGGCCTAGACTGGATTTCCACAGGGGTCAAGCTTGTCCTCAAATTTATTGGCTCATGTGATTTAAAAAGCGGGATTTTCTTATTATATATGCTGATGATCTATAGAGTTTCTGTGAGCAATAAGGAGACCATTGATAAGTTAAATGTCTGCTTATCAGAGCTTGAATTATGGTTGAGAGGAAACATGCTAAAACTAAATCACTCCAAAACTGATTTATTATGACTCTGACAACCAAGAGCACAGACAGAAAAACCTAAAATTTTCATCTCAGATATGTTAGTAGATTCAAAAGAGATTAGACACTTGAGGTCATACATTGACTTCTTATTTAAATATGCAGTTAAATCAGAGCAATAGTTAAAGCATGCTTGTATTATCTTTGGAATATTCACTTTGGGGGTTATTCTGAGACAAAAATAGCGCTATTCATGCCGGTGGCAGCCCCCGACTAACTCCCCTACCGGTTGTGCAGGGACGTTTATCGTGGGTGGGGAAGAAGCGGCCCGGGGCGGAGAGTGGGCAGGCAGTGGGCGGTCGTTAGCCCTGGATGTATGGGGCTGATTCTAACTTCCTGGGCTGGCGAAATGATTGGGGAAGTTATTCCATTTCCGAGGTGAAATAACTTCCCTGGACGTTGTTTTTATTTAAAGTCGGAGCACGGAAGGGGCTGGGGGGGTGCCAGGGTTTCTTCCCTGCAGCCCGACCTTGGCCTTAGGAGGTCAGATCAGGGGTCCTTAATTGCTGATGGCTGGCATCGTGGCATTTAAATGGAGCCGCGGTGCCATGGCAACAGGATCCATGGCGCCGTGGCCCCATTTAAATACCTTACTGATCTATCTGGGCAGTACCTGTACATGCAGGCCAGGATTGAATCGCAGTTCTGGTCTGCATGTACAGGCTTGATCGTGATTCAGATCCTGTGGGGCTAAACGTGCCCCGCAGGATCAGAATCACGATCCCTTTTGAACGTCCAGCTCAGATCAGACTTACAAAGGGAATAGCCATGCGGGATAGAATCAGGCCCTTTGTGATAATTTCTTAGTAAAGCTGAATTGGTAAGAGTGATGTCCAGACCAGTGATGACCAACTTGGATTATTGTAATCTGCTTTATGCAGGATTGTTCAAAGATTATTTGGGCTATTAATACAGCTAATACAAAATACAGCGGCTAGGCTTGTAATATGAATTAAACTGTATGATTATACTCAGCCTGTGCTTAAATCTCTTCACTGGCTTCTAGTAATGTAGAGAGTTGATTTTATTTTCTTTTGAGGAAAGAGTGGCCTAGTGGTTGGGGCAAGGTATCTCAAGCCAGAAGGTTGTAGGTTCAAATCCTACTAGAGAATAACAACCTTGGGCCAGAAGGGGTGGGGTTTCCAATCCCACAGGTGTTCTTTGTGGTCTTGGGCAAGCCACTTAACCCTCCATTGCCTCTATTCCCTGTAAAATAGTTATCCACTGTTCAATGTAATTGAAGTTTGTTCAATGTAAACAGCCTTGATATCATGAAAGGCAGTATATAAGAAATGGTAAATAAATATTTTGGGTTTTTTTAAAAACTGTATATGATATGGCACAACAAAATATTTCAGTATGTGTCAAATGATATCTTCCTAGTAGATGTTCCTAGAAATGAAGCTGATAGTGTCAAAAAAGGAATATCTTCTAATGCATTGGTCCCACCTGTTAGACTTTAGTTTGCAATGATTTGAAGTATATTGATATCTTACTGTTTCATAATAATTGTAAGGCCTGGTTGTTTGCTGCTATATTAGGATGATGATGTGATATTGATTTTAAATTATGTAAAGGCCCATTTTAGATAGGTCATGAATTTGGGGAATTGAGACATCCATGTCAGGTCATGCACAATTCTCCCTGTTTTTTTACAGAGACTCTGCCAAATGCGGAGGCTCTTAAAAAGTATATGTAACGTCATGCAAGACTTCACATTTATTTAGTAACACATCCAGTGGGAGCAACAATTTTAAAAAAGCTGCATGTGGGGAAAAAGAAACATAGAAGCATAGAAACATAGAAAAATGATGACAGACAAAGACCACATGGCCTATGTAGTCTGTCCTTCCATATCAACAACTACAAAATTCCCCCTTTCTCCTTTAGAGATCCTCTGTGTTTGTCCCATGCTTTTTTGAATTCAGATACTGTCCTCATCTCTACCACCTCAACTGGGAGACTATTCCACGGATCCACCATTCTTTCTGTAAAGAAATATTTCTGCATATCACTCCTGAATCTATCTCCTTCCACCCTCATCCCATGGCCCCTCATAGCAGAACTTGCTTTCAATCGAAAGAGGCTCTCCCCCTGTGCATTTATGCCACAGAGGTATTTAAACATCTCAATCATATCACTTTTAGCCCACCTTTCCTCTAAGGTGTACATATTAAGATCCTTAAGTCTGTCCTCATATGCTTTATAATGAAGACCACTAACCATTTTAGTAGCCACCCTCTGTACTGACTCCATCCTGTTTATATCCTTTTGAAGGTGTGGTCTCCAGAATTGCACACTATACTCCAAATTAGGTCGCACCAAAGACTTATACACAGGCACTATAACCTCCTTTTTTCTGCTAGCCATTCCTCTCCATATGCACCCAAGCATCCTTCTAGCTTTTGCTGTCACCTTTTCTACCTGTTTAGCTACTTTAAGATCATCAAACACAGCCACACCTAGGTCCCGCTCATCTTTAGTGGACAAAAGTACTTCACCCCCCTATACTATATTGCTCCCTTGGATTGCTGCAGCTCAAATGCATGACCTTGCATTTTTTAACATTAAATCCCAGCTGCCAAAATCTAGACCATTCTTCAAGCTTAGCTAGATCCCTCCTTATGTTATCTACACCTTCCTGGGTGTCTGCTCTATTACAGCTTTTGGTATCATCCACAAAGAGGCAAACTTTACCTGACAGCCCTTCCGTTATATCACTAACAAAAATGTTAAAAAGAATTGGATCAAGGACAGATCCCTGGGACACATCACTGCTAACTTCCTTCTCCTCAGAGTGAGCTCCATTTACCTGTACTCTTTGTCCACTCCCACGCAAACAATTTCTAACCCAAGCAGTAACTTTAGGATCCATCCCTAGGGTGCTCAGTTTGTTTATAAGTCACCTGTGAGGAACGGTGTCAAAGGCTTTACTGAAATCTAAATATACCACATCTAGGGCTCTTCCTCGGTCCAACTCCATGGTCACCCAGTCAAAGAAATCAATCAGATTTGTCTGACAAGACCTGCCTCTGGTGAATCCATGCTGTCTCGGATCCTGTAATCTGCTGGACTCCAGAAACCTCACTATTTTCTCTTTCAGCAGCGTTTCCAATAATTTACTCATCACCAAAGTTAAACTAACCGGCCTGTAGTTTTCAACCACATCCTTACTTCCGCTTTTGTGTAAAGGCACCACATGAGCCTCTCTCCAGTCCTTTGGCACAACTCCCAACTCCAACGAGGCATTGAAAAGGTCAGACAGTGGTGCTGCTAGAATGTCCCCAAGTTCCCTCAGTATTCTAGGGTGTATCCCATCCTGTCCCATCGCTTTGTCTACTTTAAGTTTAGCTAGTTTCTCACAAATACAGTCTTCCTGCTTTCCCCCATTTGTGTACGGCTGCAGCTTTTTTAAAATCGCTGTTTGACAGCATTGATCCACCTCGCCCCTCAATCCCTCCAGGAGCTAGCAGCATATCCCCCCCCTTTCCCCGCTCCACACCTACCCTTTACTCCTTAACACAAGGAACTGGATTTGGATTTAGCTCATGCCTTTCTCAGAAGCTCAAGGTGAGTTACATTCAGATACTGTAGATATTTTCCTGTGTCCAGAGGGCTTACATTCTGCTTATCTGCATGCAGATGGGTGATTACAAATATGATCTCTAGCGACACGATAATGTAACTAGGACAGAATAAGCCATCTTCACATTTGTACAGAACATGTAAATAGGTTTTAAATCCTTCAGTTAAATTTTTGTTAAAGTTATTTGCTCTTTAAACTGGCTGCACACCTTGTTAGCGCTGTTCCATGTAATACTTGGTTGGATGTAATATTTTATTTTATTGAGTTCACTGTAAAACACTTTGATTCCAGAAAGGCGGTATATAAGTGCACATAAATAAATAAATCTGTGTTAAGGCCTACCCTGAGTATGAGCATGGTGGAGAAGCTAAGCTTAAGGCAGAGTAGAGCTATGCAGGAATCAGCCAGGATCAAGAACCAGGTAAGGAAGCAATAATAGAATTGGAGCATCATCAAGGTGTGGAGCAGAAATGAACAGGAACATATCAAACACTGTGCAAGCAGCGTGGCCGCAAGTTCAGAAAGAGTGCCAATGTCATTGCTGGGCTTCCAGGAAATCCAACAAGAGCAAGTTTCTGCATGCGTGATGAAATTTGATTAGGGCATCTCATCCCTTTGTGCCAGCCCTGAGTAGAAACGCCTCATTGAACAATAAGAGAAACTGAGTTAGCAGTAGACCCATTGAAAACTGTTGGACCAACAAGAATGTGTCTAACTGCTCTTTCATATGTATGGTGGCTCATAATACACATTGCTGGGCCAATGGGTTCCTCAAGGGATTGTGTTTTCTATTCTGCTACTCATCATATTAATAACAAAACCTGAGCTCAGTCTTTGTAGCCTCTGTGGCTTCTGCTGTATGACTGTGGTTTCTTAGCCTCAAAGTTACAGGTTCAAATTCTAACATACCTGACAGAATACCACCCAACCACCCTATAGCCACCTCTTGAGGCCTTTGGACTTGGCTTCTCCAAGCGTTCACAAAGAAATGATGCTAAAAAGGTTGCTGATATGAATAATTTTGGGAGATTGTCAACTGCACTCTTCTGGACCATAACCTTTCCAATCCACAGCCCCAGAGGTATTTGGAATCCAAAATGTCCTGAACAAGAAACTTTGGGCAGCAAACAGGAGCAAGGCAAAAAAAGAAGCTCAACCCTTTGGTCAGCATAAAAACAGCTTTATTGAGAAAACCCCTACAATAGCAGTGTTTCAGCAGAAACACCTTTTTCAGGGGGTCAATCCTCCATCAAATAAAGAACATTAAAATATTAAAAAGCATAAATCACTAGTGTAAATAGAATTGTATTATAAATAGAAAATAAAAGGAATAAAAACAGTATTTTGTACCTAATAAGACAACCATAATAAGTGTGAAACATTAAAAGAATAATTGAAAGAAAAATACTCTAGTAAGATAATGTAATGTTAATAACAAAATATAGTAACTACAACATTTCAAATGACATATTAATCAGAGGACTATAGGGGGCTGGTTCTAAGACATTGATCCATGAAAAAATAGGGACATCTGGACTGGATGAATAAACCATAATGTTAACGAATGTAAATCTTTCTGTAAAATCCTTGATGTGTACACATTGAACTTAAAAGACTTCAGGAAGGCATGAAATTAGACATTTAAAACATGAATAGAAGTTTTCAAAACCCTAGTCTGGTCAAACACTAGGTAGGAAAGACAATGTAACCATATATTGCATTGTAGCAAACATGGTAAACCTCAATTAATAGAAAAAGGGGGGAGGGGATGTAAAATAACTGCTGTTTTCACGGCTTTGTGTGGACAGTGCAGAAGCAATGTCAGGCAACTTGTAGCGGACCAAGGAAATACCATAACAAAATATTTTTTTAAAGAAATGCTTCAAAATAAAACTCAAAAACTTATCAGCATTAATAAAACTTCACTTCTAATATAGGCAATTGGGAGTCCTGGGCAAAACCAAAATGGGCTTAAACAGATATGAACTGCTTTTAAAATTGACTTCATAAATTAATGGCATAGCTTCTACAACACCTGAAAAAGTACCAAAGTCCAGGATTGTTACAAATCAAGGGGTATGTTTACTAAACCGTCTTAACGTGCACTCTCCCACGTTATCGCATGATAAGGCGCCTTATCGCGCGATAATGGCACCTTAGCGCGTGATAATGGCGCCTTATCGCGCGCTAAGGCGCAAACGAGCGCTGAAGGCGGAGAAAGGCTCCCGGAGGGTGGAGGAAGGCTCCCCAGAGGCGGAGAGAGAGGGTCAATGGGTGGAGAGTGGGAGGGGAGAGGCTCCCTGCACACTAACGCTGTGAAATCCGAGGCTCAAAACTAACGCCAGTGAAACCCTGGCGTTAGAGCTGATTTAAAGGGAAAAGAAACCATTTACGTCAGCAATGTACAGCAAAACCAGGGAAACCTACAAAAAAGTGATAAGTGTGATACATGTGCACGGAACAAAAGGGCAAAGAAACAGTGAAAATGACCAGAAGAAAATGTAAAAAATACATAACCAAGCTTGTCAATAGTGATATCAATGGGAAACATCAAAAAACACCCCCAAAAAAGCTCCAAAAAAATATATGAATTTTGGAAGGGTCTATGCTCTGACCCCATACAAGGTGAATGAGCCCACAGTGAAATTGTGCTGATCAGGGTTTTCCTCTCCATTGGACAGGTTTCCTATGGTGTGCACATGTTCCACAACAGCAGGGTGGGCATGTCAGAATGGGCAACTGGACAGATGCTGGAAAAGGGGACACAGAGGGCTGCAGGTGGCACATGCTGTGGTGCAGCTGGGGCACAGTGCGGACTAGGGTAATGCCTAGCTGGCCCATAGGAATGCTGAAACAGTAGAGCAGCCAGACAGCAACTGCTGAGGGCCCAACATGGGCAAGAGTGTGCTTCCCACGGTGTCACAGGGAATAGTACCCAGCACGTACGCCCAATGGCACGGAACATTGGCAGGCGGTGCTGGGGGAAAGCGTGGACAGCTATGCAGGCACCCCTACCCCAGAACCCGCACCATAGGCAACTGCCTACCCGCACACTGGATGGCCTGAGACTGCACAGCACCAGCACCACCAGCAGAAGGGCATGTCAGCATGGTGGCAGAGGGGTACTGGTGGTGGAGGGGGCAGTGGCAGCTGCCCAGAGCAGACCATGGCCTAGCCCTGTTTAGGTGGGTGCCGTGCACTGCAACAGACAGGCTCTGTCTGACAAACAATCATGGTATCTCCAGGGAATCTCTGTGGCAACACGGTGGTGCAGTGAACACAGCCAGTGTGTTCAGAAGCAGAAGGTCATAGGTTCAAGTCCCAGCTGTGGTTCCTGCCAACCCAGTCCCCATATTTTACCCACTACTAAAACGTGCTAATACAGACAGAACCTTTATTGCAGATAACAGAAACATGCCCAATAAACCTACATTTTACCCTACAGAGCACAGACACCATAAACATGCACATTACCTAGAGCAGAGTCTCCCAAATGCAGTCCTGGAGGGCCAAACAACATTCAGGTTCCATGCTGCCTCTAATAAACACGGCTGTGCTGCATGTCTATGCACCGCCCCCATGATATGCAGATGTATCTCATGCATATTCATTAGGGACAGCATGAAAACCCGAACAGTGTTTGGCCCACCAGGACTGGAGTTGGGAACCTCTGCCCTAGAGCAGCAGCCAACAGGGGCAGACACACCCTCACCCACAGGCTCCATTATCCAAAGCCTCCCAAAACTAGCACTTGCATACCTTAGCAATGCCACCCTAAACCTGGGAATATTGTACACACCTATCAAACGGTTGCTATGATTACTGGCAGATAGCAATTCCTAAGTTAAGCACAATTTGCTGATTGAGCTGCATCATAGCAACCTTTCTGCTGTCTGTGGAGTGTGCTTCAGGTCTGATTTCTGACAGTGTTTACCACCCTGGGGAGTGACCCCAACAGTATTGCGTACCATAGCCATGCCTGCACTGTGCCCAGGACTGGTGCGGTGGCCAGGGCTGCCAAGAGCCTCTATATTTGCACAATGCTGGCATAGGTGTGGGAGCGTGTGTTTGTCTATCCAGTGTGTGGTGTCTGCCAACACCTTCCTCAGCCCACACTGTTTGCCAGTGTAAGCCTGCCAATGTGCATAATGAGGAGCAAGGTACCATGTGTATAGCCCGGACAGGGTGGCCTGGCCAGGATGCATTTGCACAGGGCATAGGGCAATGGCTCAGACATTGTAGTGCCTGACAACCACCTGCACAGACAGGGTGGCCACAGCATGTCCTGCTGGGAGGTCACTCTCACCCTGACTGAGCAGTGACCACGGCATGGCTAGGTTCCCCCATAGTGCTATATAGTGTTTCTCTCATGTGATGTTTATGGTTCCCTTTTGGGGCCCAATCACTGACTTATCTGCTTGGTGTGTATGCTGACATCCCAGTTCTGGGTACATGCATCTCCTCCAGAAACATACACTATGGACTAGTTAGCAGACTGTCTGCAGCTAGTATGTGTCTGGATGGAACATCTTGCAGGGTGCAGCAGCTGGAGGCTTGCTGCTGGAGAATGTCAGATAGTGGTGGGGGGCAGCTGAGCATTTCCAGGCCTTCTGTCTGCCTTGCCTTATGGATGTGTACAGATCTGCATTACCTGCCCTGTATGGTGTCTGTTCCCCAGCAGGAGTGGGGTTGATGGTCCTCTCTACTGCCACCATTGCGGGGAGGTAGAGTGTGGCTCTGTTGGTGGGAGATCCTGTTTCCCACCCTAAGCCACAGAGAGTGGATTGCGTGGTGGTACATAATCCACCTATGGGTCCAAATACCCCCCCCCCTTCACCTACATCATGTGACCATGGTACCAACACAGGATATGCACTATTTTGGGTGCATCATAGCCCATAAGGGCTAGACATGACTGAGAAATACAGATGTGTCTGCAGGATCTACCTATCACACACACTAGCACTGATGGGGACCTGCAGCATAGCCTATTTCAGCCATGAAAGGTGCTGTGGACCTGGTGCTGGGTGCCCCACCTCACCCTCAGGGTGAGCACAGTACCCGCACAATGTGACGGTCTGTAGCTACTCTGTGCCAGTAACATACACGGTCAGTACCCCCTACCAGGCTGAGGTGCTGTGGGGGTGCACACGGTCAGTTTCCCCTACCAGGCCGAGGTGCTGTGGGGGTGCATACCCCATCTTGTGATCATCTGTAGACTGCTGATTTGCATGTGCAGTGCATCATGGGTACGGGTGGGTTAACCCTATCCTGGTAACCACAGCAGACTGTTTGTGTGGTGACATGCAGTCCTTCTGTAGCCAGCCAGGGGCTTGTTAACAGCTGTAGACCACTGGTTACTTCACTGCCTTTGGAGCCAGAGGTCATGGGTTCAAACCCACAGTGGGGTTATTTGATAGGGCTGTCCGGAGCATTGTCAATTTTTAATGTACATTAGTGCTGCCAGCAAAAGCACCCTCAGAGTACTGTAACCATAAGGTGCCTCAGAAGGTGCTTTATAGGGTGCCCTATAAAGCGCCTTCTGAGGCACCTTATGGTTACAGTCCATATAAGGTGCCTTATAAGTTGTCCTATGGAGCGCCTTATAGGGTGCCCTATAGGGGACATTATAGGGTGCCGTGGCAGACAGTGCACTTTATAATGTGCTCTATGGAGTGCCTTATAGGGTGCCTTATGTGGCACCTTAGGTTATGGCATGTGAGGGTGTGTTTGCTGGCAGCAATAATTAAAATACAAATAAAATGCCTCAAGAAACAATACTTACATGTCAAAGCTGATGCCTCAGCCAGCCTTATGCATTAGGCACACTGGGGGATCAAACTCATGACCCCTGTATCATCAGTCAGTGTATTAACCATTGTATTACATCTCTGTTTCTGTGTTTGCATGTCTGGGCGCCTACTTAAGATTACCACGCGTTAACGCGCTTAGCGGCGCTTAGCTGCGCTTAGCCCGTTAATGTGCGCAGCAGCGCGCGTTATCGCGCGATAATCCTGTTTTGCTATTTTAAGACTGAAACGCCCACTCCTTTTATGGCAGCCTGCACACTTTCGCCGGGCGCACATTAAGACGGTTTAGTAAACATACCCCCAAATGTGATTGTCCATGCACAAATTTAAAAAATTTAAATTGAGAATGTGACATTCAAATCACTGGCAGTGCTTTAATAAATTATACAAATTTGTTTTTCCACACATGAATGTAGAAAACGAAAAAGTAAAAACATTAGATCGCCAGTACTATCAATATAAGTAATAACTCAGACCCACCCAGTCCATGCAGCAACACTGTTTGGTAACAGTGTCTAGAATTGGACTCCAGCATCGAGCAGCCATCTTTTAAACTAAAAGATGGCCAAAGCACTGGTTGTGTAGTCATGGTTTCATGACGCCAGCAAGCTAATGTAACTAACAATCACAAAGGAAAATGTAACAATTTATAAATTTGAAGACTAGGGTAAACCAAACTCATGTCTTAAAGAGAAGGAATTGTAACAAAAGAAGCGTAAGGTATCAATTAGATGAATGAGAAAAACATGGCATGGCTCTAGGAAAGCTGCACTATGGGCACAAGACCGATCTCCATGGAAAGCAACAATGCCCACAAAATTGTTGTACAACCGTGATCCCAATATAGGAGAGATCTCCATAGATACAGTAATAAAAAGATCAAAGACACGATAACAAGGCTCCAAAGAACATCACCAAAGAGGTAAAGCAAATCCAGGCACAAATAAAAACCATTTATGAATCATTAAAGGAAATTAAGATTAATGAAGAAAGGTACCAATAAAAATAGATTAAAAATACAAGACTTTACCATAAAAACAATTAAAACCAAATTAAAAAATAAGATGTTAATAAAAAACAGAGGGCTTTCAGTTTAAATCTAAAACCCAGCAGAGGGCTTTCAGTTTAAATTTAAAACCCAGCAGAAAATTGTCAGATGAAATTCAGAACCTAGCAGAGGGCTTTCAGTTGAAATTCAGAACCCTATTAATCAAAAACAATCTCCTCAAGGAGGCAAATAACTAGAAAATTAAGAGAAAAGCCCCCAATAAGGCACAAAAAACATAAAGGAAAAAAGCAAAACCAAATAAGAAATAAGAAATAAGAGCTCCCAAAAAGAAAGAAAACACACCAACAAAGAGAGGAAAAAAGATCTCAGTTTCCCCCATCCCCACTCATTGTACAGTATATAGCTCACAGAAGATAGCTCAACCTGTATATATATTGCACCCCAAATCAAGATGTACCTACCTACACACTCACGAACACTATCTTCACAACCAGTGGAGGAGTGGCCTAGTGGTTGGGGCAAGGTACTTTAGGCCAGAAGGTCGGGGGTTCAAATCCCACTAGAGGACAGCAACCTTGAGCTGGAAGGAGTGGGATTTCTAGTCCCACAGGTGCTCCTTGTGGTCTTGGGCAAGCCACTTAACCCTCCATAGCCCATATTCCCTATAAAACAGTTATCTCCAAGTTATAATGCCCTGTTCAATGTAATTTCAGTTTGTTCAATGTAAACCATACTGATGCAGAATGGTGCAGTGTATAAGAGAATGTAAATAAATAAAATAAAATAAAAAAACACTGCATGCTGACACCCCCACACTATCCTACTTGATTGGTTTGCAGTGAAAACTGTTTTGATTCAAGGATAAATCAGGATATAAATCCTTTTAAATAAATAAATAATATACCAGAAAAAAGGGGGCGAGCTAGTCGACCGGCAAAGATATCACAAAACAGTGCCTGATCAGTCGGCCAAGCCCAGAAAACATCAACGGTCAGAAAACCTTTTGAGCTTTCTTTTGAAGCATTTCTCTTTTTTTGTATAAGGAGGGAGGAGTGGTCTAGTGGTTAGGACAAGGTACTTCAGGCTGGAGGGACGGGGGTTCAAGTCCCACCTGGGGACAGCAATCTCAGGCCAGAGGGACTGGGATTTCTAGTCCTATAGGCACTCCTTGTGGTCTTGGGCAAGCCACTTAACCCTCCATTGCCCATGTTCCCTGTAAGTATTAACATATGTGTGTCATATCCCCTCGTGTTAAATGTATCCCCCAATTGACCGCTTTGACCCAGTGAAAAGCGGAATATAAATACAGCTAAATAAATAAATTCTGTGCCTTATTGGGGGGGGGGGGTTCTCTTAATTTTCTAAACTCAGAACCCATCAGAGAGCTTTTAGTTTAAATTTAAAACCCAACACAGAGCTTCTAGTTTAAATTTAATACTCAGTCAGAACCTAGTATCAGCAAAGAGCTTTAATTTCAATCAAATCAGATTATAACTTAGCATACGAGGTATGAGAAAAAAGAAACAAGACTGTACCATAAATGTTTTATTATAAAATCTACAGAGAAATTACACATTGTCTCTTTCAAAGTAATCCCCCCCCCCCAAGTTAATGTACGTCTGCATTCGCTTCTGCCACATACGGAAGCACTCGGTAAAGTCCTCCTCCTTGAGGTCCCTCAGCTCCCTCGTCACAGTGGCCTTGATCAGAGGCAAAATGAGTTCCTTTGAGCACAGTCTTCAGCCTGGGGAAGAGCCAGAAGTCGTACGGTGTGAGATCTGGGGAATAAGGAGGGTGGTCAAGAGCTGTGATCTGTTTGTTGGCCAAGAACTACCTCACACTGAATGTGGTGTGTGCGGGCGCATTGTCGTGGTGGAGCAGCATGACTTGTCTCTCCACAGAGCCTTCCTGCTGCGCCGAACCGGTTATGGAGGCGATTGAGGACCTGCTGATAGAAGTGCTGGTTGATTGTCTGACCCTCAGGCCCAAACTCATGATGGACACTCCCTTATAGTCGAAGAATGCGATCAGCATGACCTTGATACTTGATTTCAACATGCACTCCTTGTTGGGTCTGGGTGACAGTCGAGTCTTCCACTGCAGGCTCTGTCTCTTGTTTTCAGGGTTGTACTGTCTGTGATGACTCGGCCAATGAATTCTGGATCTTCTCCGATCTTCTCTAGCAAGTCTCAACAAACATTGACCCGGTGCTCCTTCTGGTCATCAGATTAAGGTTTGGGCACCATCTTGGCGCACACCTTCCACATCCCCAGCTCCTGCACCAAGATGGTCCACACTGACTCCCTGTTCAGGGTGAGCTCCTCAGCTATCATCTGCAACATCAATCTGCAATCACTCCACACCAGCTGATTCACTGTCAATGTTCTCAGCCGTCTTTGTCATGGAAGGCCGTCCTGAATTGGGGTCATCCTCCACCTCCTTGCGGCCAGTCTTGAAGCATTTGTGCCACTCGAAGACTCACGGCCTTGACATTGCATCTTCTCCATAAGCCTTTTGGAAAAGTTGGAGACACTCAGTTGGGCCCATCTCCAACTTAACCAGAAATTTCAAGTTGATTCTTTGTTCCATATTTCTGCCACCTCCACTTGCGTGACAAAGCAATTGAGCAGTGTGCTACAAAAAAACCTGAAAAATAAAAACAGAGTGAGAGAGACGAAAAATATTACAGCAGAATAGTGGTGAGATGTTGCACAACACAGTGACATAAGCAACCAACTGGTATTGAGTCATGGGCGTGGCTGCCACAGTCTCGTTTCTTTTTTATCATACCTCATAAAAGGAAAAACAGGGTCAGTATCCTTTGAGCAATAAATTGTTTCTATAGACCTTTACAATTGTTTCTAGAAAGGGGGCAAAAGATCTCTGAAATTGTTTTAAATAGGTGCTAAAGCCAAATGACAGATTAAAGGGGCATTTTAAAAGACTCCCTCTATCTAAGCAAGGACTGTGTGAATCACCCAGGAAATTGGTCACTACCTTAAAAGCACAGGACAGGGTAATGTGTAGCAGCCATCTTTTAATAAGTCTTCTTTCCCTCCCTCCCTCTCCGACTCCCACTCATCCCTGGGATAATCATAGCTTTATAGGTGCTTAAACCTCTTAAAGGAAAGGAGGTGCCATATTCACTCTCAGGTGCAGCTCTTTATCCTCATCAGGCATATATTAAGGTCCTGAGATTAATTAAGCTTGAGGTGAACAAGGTCCATTAAACATATTAGGTATAGTTTCATTAGTATAAGTATCCCCAGCAAATTTTAGTAAGTAAACAACTTAAATACCTAAACACAACCTTAAAACTAAGGGGTATGTTTACTAAACTGCGGTAATGTCACCTGCGTTAGGTTCCGCGGTAAAGGTACAGATGCCCATATAAAGGCATGGGTGGTGCATTGCTACAGCAAGCCGTATCAGCTAACGCACATTACAAGGCGACTTAGACTAACGCGCTTTACAAGTCGCCTTATAAGGCACATTACAAGGCGCCCTGTAAGGCGCCTTGTAAGGTGCCTTGTTAGGTGCCTTGTAAGGTGCCTTGTTAGGTGCCTTATAAGGTGCCTTGTAATGTGCCTTGTAAGACGCCCTATAGGGATCCTTAGGCTAAGCGCCATATTAGGCACCCCTGCACAAGGCACCGAAGAAGGCACCCTGGGCTATGGAACCATAGGTTAAGGTGGCCAAACAAGGCTACAGTGCCCTAGGTTAGTGTGCCCTAAGGGCTGAAAGATGCTTCAGGATGACATGCATGACCTGTGAGGCACAGAGACAGATGTAGCCCTAACACTAGATAGAGCACTGAGGAAAGGCAATGAACAGGTGAGTGAAGGAGGGAGAGCTGGGAGCCGCAGGACCTGCCTTATCTGTGGGCATCCCATGTGGCTGCCAGTACTGTTGACAAACATGGTGGGGCATCTGTACCACAGCACAGGTAAATGTAAAGTACTGGAAAGACAGTTGATGGCAGACGATGGGAATATGTGTCCCCCAGTGGAGGCAGAGGTGGCAGGATAGTTACAATGATGGGTGGACGGAGGAGTGGTGGTGTCATGCAGATCAGGCACAGGTGAGGCAAGCACAATGAGGTGCAATGCAGGAAAGGGTAGCAGTTCAGGACATGGGGTGGCAGCCTGCACAGGCAGACAGGACTCTACACAGCTGACAGATGCAGATAGACGGACCGAAGGAATGTTGGCAATTGTGGTGAGGGTATTATGGGCTGGCAGCACAGATCTGCAAAAAAATGACTGTTACAGGCATGCAAACTATTTGAGTAGGACAGGCATGAAAGGAGGGAACAATAAGGAATTGAACTTGTGAACACTGCTGAGAATGGCATTGTACTAACCAGTAGGCTATACATCCGTGGTGTATGGAACAGCAATGGCTGGGTACAGAAGGACTGCAGGTCACCGCACAAACTGTCTGCTCTGAGTGTCAGGATAGGGTAACCCCACTAGTATCCCACTAGAGGACAGCAACCTTGGGCCGGAAGGACTGGGGTTTCTAGTCCCACAGGTGCTCCTTGTGGTCTTGGGCAAGCCACTTAACCCTCCATAGCCCATGTTCCCTGTAAAATAGTTATCTCCAAGTTATAATGCCCTGTTCAATGTAATTTCAGTTTGTTCAATGTAAACCGCACTGATGCAGAATAGCGCGGTATATAAGAGAATGTAAATAAAATAAATAAATAAATAAAAATAAATAGTACCCATGATGCAATACACATGCTGAATAGCTGTCTACAGCTGATCACCAAATGGGGTCTGCACCTCTCCGGTACCTCAGCATGGAAAGACGAACTGACAGTGCGGGATACTGGCACAGAGTAGCTGCAGACCATGCCATTGTTCAGGTTCTGTGTTCACCCTGAGGGACTGAATGGGTGCCCAGCACTAGGTCCGCAGTACATGTGGTGCTAGAGATAGGTCCTGCTGTATATCCCCATTGCTACCAGTGTGTGACAGGTGTTCCTTGCAGTGCATCTGAAGGTAATTTGGTATCCATCTGTATTCTTCAATCACATGTGGCCCTCATCCAGACACCACCCAGATTAGTGTGTACCTGCATTAGGGTCTGGCTGACATGGGCACCTGTTATCAGGGCAGAGGGGTTTCTAGACTTGCATGAGGTTTGTGTAGCAGTGCCTTTATAAGTCAAAGTGGTATATACTACATAGTCCCAAATCACCCTTTTTGTAGGTAAGGGACAGGTGCCTGTCCCAGTGAAGCAACCTCCATCCTGCTGGTGTAAGACAGCCCACAAGACAGCTGTTATAGTTGGTGATTCAATCATTAGGCATGTACATAGCTTGGTGGCAGGTAGACGAGAGGATCGCCTGATAACATGCCTGCCTGGTACAAAGGTAGCGGACCTCATGCGCCACCTAGACAAGGTTTTAAATAGTGCTAGGGAGAAGTTTGCTATCTTGGTACATGTCAGTACCAATGACATAGGAAAGTGTGGCAGGGAGTTCTGGAGGCTAAATTTAGGCTTTTACATAGGAAGTTGAAATCCAGAACTTCCAGGGTAGCATTCTCCGAAATGCTTCCCATTCCATGCGCAGGACTCAAAAGGCAGGCAGAGTTCCGCAGTCTCAATGCGTGGATGAGATGATGGTGCAAGGAAGAGGGTTTTAGATGTGTTAGAAACTGAGGAACATTCTGGGGAAAGGAGGGGTTTTTCTAAAGGGATGGGCTCCACCTTAACCAGGATGGAACCAGGCTACTGGCATTAACCTTTAAAAAGAGATAGAGCAGCTTTTAAACTAGATAATTGGGGAAAGCCGACAGTTGCCCAAGAGCACATAGTTCGGAACAATGCATCCTTGAAAGATACTAGCAAAACATTGAAATTAGTGCATATCAACAGAGAAGTTCCAATAAAGACAAAAGTAACCCAAATGCCCTTGAGTACAGAGCAGACAGAGTTTAAAGATTGCAAATTACCGCTGCCTACCTGCAGGCAGATTAATATGAATAAAATACTGCCTCTAAAATGCTTGTATGCAAATGCTAGAAGTCTAAAAAATAAGATGGGAAAGTTAGAGTATATAGCACTAAATAAAAGGTTAGATATGATTGGTATCTCAGAGACATGGTAGAAGGAGGACAACCAGTGAGACACTGTGATACCTGGGTACAAGCTATATCGTAATGATAGAGCAAATCAAATTGGTGGAGGGGTTGCACTCTATGTTAGAGAGGGCATGGAGTCACATAGGATTCAAGTTTTGCAGGAAACAAAACTCACTGTAGAATCTCTATGGATTGAAATTCCATGTAAAAAGTGGAAGGGGAAGGCGATGGCAGTGGGGCTGTACTATCGACTGCCTGGCCAGAATGAACAAATGGATGATGAAATGCTCAAAGAAATCAGGGAAGCAAACAAAGGTTACAGCACCGTAATAATAATGGGTGATTTCAATTACGCTGGTATCGACTGGGTCAGTGTCATGGCAGGACATACTAGGGAGATATAGTTTCTAGATGAAATAAACGACTGCTTCTTGAAGCAGCTGGTTCAGGAACCAACCAGAGGGGAAGTCATTTTGGACCTTGTCCTTAGTGGAACCCAAGATCTGGTGCAAGAGATAAGGGTGTTGGAGCCACTTAGCAATAGTGATCATAGCATGATCACATTTGATTTAATAAATGGAGGAAGGACGATAAGGAAATCCACAGTACTACCTTTTAACTTTCAAAAGGGAGACTATGATAAAATGAGGAAAATAGTTAAGAAAAAACTAAAAGGAGCAGTTGCAAAGGTTAAAGATTTACATCAAACATGGGTGTTTTTTAAAAAATGCTATCTTGGAAGCCCAGTCCAGCTATATTCCATGCTTTAAGAAAAGTGGAAGGAAGGCCAAAAAACTGCCAGCATGATTTAAAGGTCATGTCAGAAAGGTTGTTGTAGCCAAAAAAACATCTTTCAGGAAATGGAACTGGTTAAAAGATAGAAAGCAGAGGGTAGGGCTAAATGGCCAATTTTTCCAATGGAGGAAGGTGAATAATGGAGTACCCCAGAGATCTGTGCTGGGTCTGCTGCTTTTTAACATATTAATAAATGACCTGGAAATGGGAATAACGAGTGAGGTTATCAAAATTTGCAGATGACACAAAACTATTCAAAGTTGTTAAAACCCATGAGGATTATGAAAAATTGCAAGAGGACCTTGATAAACTGGAAGACTGGGCATCCAAATGGCAGATGAAATTTAATGTGGAATTTAATGTGGACAAGTGCAAAGTTATGCACCTAGGAAAGAATAACCCAAACTATGCTTACATGATGCAAGGTTCCACATTTGAAACCACCACCCAGGAGAAAGATTTAAGCGTCATCGTGGATAACATGTTGAAACCCTCTGCCAAGTGTGCAGCGGTAGCCAAGAGAGCAAATATAATTTAAACTCTAACACAACATAATTGCCACAGTTCAAACTCTAAATACAAGCAAAATGTGTACATCCACTCTCTTTCATACATAATAAATGCATATAGTTCCAAAATTAAATTAAATGTATATAGTTTTGTTGTTCATATGTTTATATGTTAATTGTACATAATTTCTAAGTTTAATGTAAAACATATTCTGATGTTCCATATAAACCAACCTGATCTCAGGAAGGGGCGGTATATAAGCTTTGTTAAATAAATAAAAAAAATGCTAGGTATTATAAGGAAAGGAATGGAGAATTTAAAAAATTACATTATAATGCCTCTGTATTGTTCCATGGTGCGACCGCACCTTGAATATTGTGTGCAATTCTGGTAGCCGTATCTTAAAAAGGATTAAAAAAGGTACAAAGAAGAGCCACCAAAATTGTAAAGGGGATGGAAGGTTCCCCCATTGAAGAGAGGCTAAAAAGATTAGGGTTAAAATGATTAGGAAAAGAGACGGCTGAGGGGAGATATGATAGAGGTCTATAAATTAATGAATGGAGTGGAACGGGTAAACATAGATCGATTGTTTATGCCATCAAATTATAGAAAGACTAGGGGACATGCAATGAAACTACAGGGCAACCTATTTAAGATTAATAAAAGAAAATATTCTATCTCTCAACGTGTAATCAAACTCTGGAATTCGTTACCGGAGGATATAGTAAACGTTATTAGTGTAGCTGGGTTTTAAAAAGGTTTGGACAAGTTCCTGGAGGAAAGGTCCATAAACCATTATTAATGAGGACCTGAGATATCCACTGCTTGCCCCAATGAAAGCATTGTGGAACCTGTGTCTTTTGGAAAAACTGATAGGTACTTGTGACCTAGATTGGCCACTGTTGGAAACAGGATTCTGGGCTTGATGCACCTTGGTCTGACCCAGTATGGCATATCTTATGTTCTCAACATGTAAACATAAAAATATGTATGTGCTGGAGCTCTAAACACTGACCAAACTTCTCTAACTCATAACCGGAGATCACCAATTTTAGGGAGAGCTTTTTCTTAACCATAAATTACCAAACATAAGGGTGAGCATGGCATTATTAATTCAAGACCAATGATAGTTTGTTAAAGCAGAATTTTTAAACTAATGGAATGGAAGGGAAAGGAAGGAAGGCAAAGGAAGGCAAAGGAAGGAGGGGGAGGAAGGGAGAAGGGGGAAAGGGGCAGGGGAAGCTGAAACCTTAGTTATCTATAAATTGTAGATCCATGCAATGTTTTGTCTAGGGGGACCACATTCATGAGTGACCACAGTCAAAAAACAGACCCCAAAAGGCATTGCAGTTTGTTAAAAATGAAACAGAGGTAAAAAAAAACCCAAGGAAATAAAACATAGGAGAATAAACACAGAAAGATAAAAAATGGGGGATAGAAAATTACTAAAAGATACTATTGACTAATACTAATAAAACCAAAATTAAAAGAGCAACTCTTTGTTAAATCTAAAAATAAAATGTGTTCCATAATAGAAACAAATAAAATAATTAAAACCAATAATAAACATTAAAAAGACCACTAAAAAAAGAAAAGGAGATGGGGGAAGGAAGGGAAGGAAGAGAGGTGGGGAGGAGGGTGAAGGAAAGGGGAGGGGGTAGAAGGGGAAGAGGGAAGGGGAAAGAAGGGAGGAGAGGGAGGAGAGGGAAGGAGGGGAAAGAGGAATAAAAGGGAGAGTTGAGAAATCGTAAAAAATGAACATATAATAGGTAATAAGTTAAACTGCTAATTAGAAGTAAAAATTAAACACAGAATCAAAAAGGTAGGATATAATAAAACTAAAGAAGGCAAAGTTAAAAAGATTGAAAAACTCAAAACCTAAAAATTTAAAATACCCTGTTAGAGACTTTTAAAAAAACACTCAGAAAAATAGGAAAGTCCTGGTCCATATTCAACCCATGTAGATTGAGGGAACCCAAATTAAAAATGTACTTCTGCTCTAATTGTAATCAAATCTTATCAATATCATTTCCTTTTCAATGAGGTCTCACCACCTTGACCACAAAACATTATGATCCGAAACAGCATGTTGTGCAGAAACTTAATGTGCGACACATGGTTTATCTTCAATATGCCTCCTCAAACAGCTCTTGTGTTCAATCATCCGAAAATGTTTGCGACGTTTTTGTCTTGCCTACATAAAAAAGGTTGCAGGGACAGACTACGACAGAGGTTCCCAACTCCAGTCCTGGAGGGCCAAACACCATTCAGGTTTTCAGGCTGTCCCTAATAAATATGCATGAGATGCATTTTCATGTGCTGCCCCCATTGTATTCAAATGTATCTCATGCATGTATCTCATGCCCCCTGCCATCAGTAACCTATTGACAAAGCAGACTCACCGGAGACACAAGTAAGTGTTTAACAAACTAAACTATTTAAACAAGAACCAAATTTGAAACTACTGACATACAGAACCGAAAGCTCCGTTAACGACTGTGACTTTAACTGACGCAGGCTTCTCCCTCACGGAAAGGAAAGAAACCCCCGTATTAGAGACCTATCTCCTTACCCCATTTTCTGATTTTGCCCTTCTCTGAATTGCAGCTATTACTCCTAGACCAGGGGTCGGCAACCCGTGGCTCCGGAGCCGCATGCGGCTCTTTCTCACCTTTGCCGCGGCTCCGGAGCACACTGCCCGCCCTGTGACAGGCAATAGTGTTGTAAGCTCCCTCCCTTCTTCTGCAGCCGCGGCTCCCTGCCTCTTAGGGAACCACGGCTGTGCTTTTAAAATCATCTCGGAGCCCTTCCTGTCTTGACGGGCTCCGTGCAGCATTGTCCTGCCTCTAAAGGAAGTTTGGAGGCGGGACAATGCTGCACGGAGCCTGTCAAGACAGGAAGGGCTCCGAGATGATTTTAAAAGCACAGCCACGGTTCCCTAAGAGGCAGGGAGCCGCGGCTGCAGAAGAAGGGAGGGAGCAGATATGAATGGATGGAGGGAGGGGGGCTGACATGGAGGGATGGAGGGGGCTGACATGGAGGGAGGGGGGCTGACATGGATGGATGGATGGAGGGAGGGGGCTGACATGGAGGGAGAGAGCTGATATGGATGGAGGGAGGGGGGCTGACATGGAGGGAGGGAGGGGGGGCTGACATGGATGGATGGAGGGAGGAGGGGCTGACATGGAGGGAGGGAGCTGATATGGATGGAGGGAGGGGGCTGACATGGAGGGATGGAGGGGGCTGACATGGAGGGAGGGAGCTGATATGGATGGATGGAGGGAGGGGGGCTGACATGGAGGGAGGGAGCTGATATGGATGGAGGGAGGGGGGCTGACATGGAGGGATGGAGGGGGCTGACATGGAGGGAGGGGGGCTGACATGGAGGGAGGGAGCTGATATGGATGGATGGAGGGAGGGGGGCTGACATGGAGGGAGGGAGCTGATATGGATGGAGGGAGGGGGGCTGACATGGATGGAGGGAGGGGGCTTACATGGATGGATGGAGGGAGGAGGGGCTGACATGGAGGGAGGGAGCTGATATGGATGGAGGGAGGGGGGCTGACATGGAGGGATGGAGGGGGCTGACATGGAGGGAGGGAGCTGATATGGATGGATGGAGGGAGGGGGGCTGACATGGAGGGAGGGAGGGAGCTGATATGGATGGAGGGAGGGGGGCTGACATGGATGGAGGGAGGGGGCTGACATGGATGGATGGAGGGAGGAGGGGCTGACATGGAGGGAGGGAGCTGATATGGATGGAGGGAGGGGGGCTGACATGGAGGGATGGAGGGGGCTGACATGGAGGGAGGGAGCTGATATGGATGGAGGGAGGGGGGCTGACATGGAGGGATGGAGGGGGCTGACATGGAGGGAGGGAGCTGATATGGATGGAGGGAGGGGAGATGACATGGAGGGATGGAGGGGGCTGACATGGAGGGAGGGAGCTGATATGGATGGAGGGAGGGGGCTGACATGGAGGGGGCAGACATGGAGGGATGGAGCACTGGTAATGGGGTTGAGGGGACTAACACTGGAAATGAGCTGATTAGGGGAGGCTAGGACTGGTAATGAGCTGATGGGGGGTAGGACTGGTATTGGGCTGATTAGGGGAGGCTAGCACTGGTAATGGGGTTGAGGGGGGATTAGCACTGGAAGCGAGCTGATTGGGGGGCTTTGAATGGGCATGGGCTGATTGTGGGGAGGGGAGGATAGAGCTGCTGGCCCTGGAAGATAACTGGGGGCTAAGGCTGCCATGGTATTTGTACTAGAAGGGACTGGTCAGTGGGGAAGGAGGGGGATTGGAAGGAAATGGACACCAGTGGCAATCATGGGAATGCAAGTTGACATTGGAAGGTACTGGGAGTGAGGACAGGAAAGGGGCTGATATTGGGGAGGGTTACTGGGACTGGAAATAGGCTGATGGAAAGAAGTGAAGAAAACGAAAGAAGAGATAAGAAATGGCAGATGGAACATAGACCACAGAAAGAGAGCTAAGAGAAGACAGAAAAGCAGAAGCCTCAGATCGGGACCAGCATGATCAAAGAATAAATTGGTCAGACAACAAAGGTAGAAAAAATAATTTTATTTCATATTAGTGATTTGACTACAAAATCATCATAATTTTGAAATCAAATATTGTTACTTGTTGTTGTGATATTTTCTGGCGTATTTTTTTTGGTGTGCGAAGGAAGAGGGGTAGTCTTATACGGCGAGTATAGGCCAAACACCTATATTTTAACAGGAAAAGTAGGGGGTCGTATATAGCATTAAGGTAAGAAACAATATATGCAGTGTTAGATTTGTTTTAAATGTCGCAATGGTTTTGCGGCTCCCAGTTTTTTTTTTCCCTTCGGAAACGGGTCCAAGTGGCTCTTTATGTCTTAAAGGTTGCAGACCCCTGTCCTAGACAAAAGCAATATCAAAGATACTCTTACCTGTAAATGAGCCAAATACTTCAGGCTACTGTAGCACTACAGATACTGGGGAGGGATACGGGACTAGACTGGCTACACTCCAGGAACCACAATTATCAGGTAAGTCTAATTTCACCTTCCTGTTCATGTATCCAGTCTAGTCCCGGACCTCTGGGTAAGTACCAGAGCAGTAACAAATTCAAGCCTGGGAGGGTCCCAGAAGACCAGCCTGAAGTACAGCCGCGCCGAAATTAGTGTCATCCGCCCTTTGAACATCCAGGCGATAATTTTTCGCAAAAGAATTTAGGGATGACCAAGTGGCCGCTTTGCAAATCTCCACCGGAGGAACCCAACGTAACTCCGCCCATGAGGAAGCTTGAGCTCTAGTGGAATGTGCCCTAAGCCCTTCCGCAACTGGCTTATCTTTTAGTATATAAGCCAACGCAATGGCCTCTTTAATCCACCTTGCGATAGACGCTTTGGAGGCCGCTTCACCCTTTCTTGGACCCGCGAAGAGAACGAAAAGCCTATCCAAACTGCAAAAGCTGGCCATCCGAGAAAGATACTTCTTTAACGCCCGACGGACATCCAAACTGTGCAAGTTTCTCGCTCTGGACGCTGCAGCAGACTGCGAAAACACCGGTAAGGAAATCTCTTGATTCACATGAAAGGGTGAAACCACCTTAGGGAGAAAGGTAGGAACCGTCCTCAGGACCACCTTCGAAGAGAACAACAGATAGGGTTCCCTGCAGGAGAGAGCCTGTCCTTGCCGAACAAATAGCCACTAGAAACACTACCTTTAAAGTGAGATCTTTGATGGACGCTCGGGACAGCGGTTCGAATGGCTTGCCCTCCAAAGCATCTAAGACGGAGGGCAAATGCCACTTTGGAATAATCTGCCTAGACGGGGGCCGCAAAAGCATTCCCGCCCGCAGAAAATGTTTAACATCCCCATGACACCCGAGCGTTTGACCTCCTATCTTTCCCCTGTAGCATGATAAGGCCGCTATCTGTACCCGTAATGACGTAGGAGCCAGCCCTTTGTCGAAACCATCCTGCAAAAAATCCAAGATTTGAGATATGGAGGATTTTAACGCCACATACTGTCTGTCCGCACACCAAGACTCGAACACCCTCCATACACGAACATATGCCAACGACATAGACCTCTTTCTGGCTTTCAACAGAGTAGATATAACCGTCGCTGAGTAACCTCTCGCTTTCAACTGTGCCCTTTCAAGAGCCAGGCCGTAAGCGAGAATCGATCCACGTGGGGCATGAAGAGGGGTCCCTGCGACAGAAGATCCGGACGAGTCGGGAGCCGCCATGGCTTTGCCACTAGTAGCCTTACTAGATCCCTGTACCAGGGTCTGCGAGGCCGGGCTGGTGCTATCAGAATTATTTGACTTCTGAATAACTCGATCCGTTGTAGTACTCTGCCTATGAGGACCCACGGCGGAAACACATACAGGAGCTGTCCTAGTGGCCATTCCTGAATGAGAGCATCCAGGCCTTCTGACATCCTTTCTCTTTGTCTGCTGAAAAACCGGGCGACCTTTGCCGAGGCAAATGTTGCCATGAGATCCATGACCGGTGTGCCCCATCTGCGGATGGTCATCTGGAAGATCTTACGATGGAGGACCCATTCCCCCGGATCCACTCGTACTCGACTGAGAAAATCTGCTTGTACATTATCTATTCCTGCGACATGTGCCGCTGACAGGTCCAGAAGATTTGACTCGGCCCAATCGCACAGGGCTGCGGCCTCGGTTTCCAGCACTGCGCTGCTGGTCCCACCTTGCTTGTTGACATAAGATACCGCTGTGGCATTGTCGGAAAACACCCGAACTGCCGTACTCCTGATCAGTGACCTGAACGCCTGCAGCGCTAAAAATACTGCTCTTAGTTCCAGCCTGTTGATAGACCAAGCCTTCTCCTGGAGGGACCAGTGCCCTTGCGTGAACATGCCTTGACAATGAGCGCCCCAGCCTGAAAGACTGGCGTCTGTCATCACCGAGATCCAGGCCGGAGCTTCCAAGGTCTTCCCCGATTCTAAGGACGCGGGACGCAACCACCATTGGAGGGACTGGCGCGCATCCTCCGGACAGGGTAATTTCCGAGATAACGGATCCTGTTGATGTGACCACCGGCGAAGCAATGCTCTTTGCAACGGTCTCATGTGAGCTCTTGCCCATGGAACCGTCTCTATGGATGCGGCCATCGTGCCTAGTAACTGGAGATAATGCCAGGCCGAGGGCGCCCGGTAGCAAAGGAAACGGGTCACCAGATGCCGGAGACCCTGCGCTCTTTCGTCTGTTAGAAACACCTTCCCTACCTTCGTGTCGAAGTGAGCTCCGAGATATTCAAGATTCTGAGGAGTCAAATGACTTTTTGCCAAATTGACAATCCAACCGAGTTCTTCCAGAAAAGCCACTACTCGAGCCGTAGCCAACGTGCTCTCGACCTTGACTTTGCTCGAATCAACCAGTCGTCGAGATACGGATGCACCAAGATGCCTTCCCTTCTCAGTGCCGCTGCTACCACCACCATGACCTTGGTGAAGGTTCGTGGAGCCGTCGCTAAGCCGAACAGCAACGCGCGGAACTGAAAATGGCCGAACGGGACTGCGAATCTGAGAAACTTGTGATGTTCCGGCCTTATGGGGATGTGGAGATACGCTTCCAACAAATCCAGGGAAGTAAGGAATTCTCCCTTTTGTACCGCCACTATGACCGAGCGTAGCGTCTCCATTGGAAATGCGACACGCGAAGACACCGATTCACCCCTTTGAGGTCCAAGATCAGATGGACGCCCCCGCCCTTTTTTGGGACAATGAAATAAATGGAGTATCGACCGCCGCCGAGTTGGTCGGGCGGAACAGGTACTATTGCCTTGAGCTGTAACAGCCTTTGGACCGTCTCCCTCAAAGCCGCGCACTTGGCGGGTGACTTGCCGGGCGACTGTACAAAGGCAGGACGCACTGGCTTCAGCAACTCCAGCGCGTATCCCTCTCGAATAACTTCCAGTACCCACCGATCTGAGGTTACCCGGACCCAGGCAGGATAAAAGTCTTGCAACCGTCCCCCTACCGGAAGCAAGGGTGCCTGGGCCCCCCTTATCTCATTGTTGCTTTTTGGCAGGGAATGAAGAGGAAGAGGAAGGGCCAAACACCCTTCCCGCCCATCGAAACCCCCGGAATCCGTGACTTCTGTTAGAGTAACATCCTCTCTGACCTGAACTGAATCGCTGCGACCGAAACCGGCGAAAATCTCTCAACTGCCCTCTACCAGCCTGAAACTGGCGGGTTGGCTTAGCCTTATCTTCTGGCAGCTTACCCCCTTTTGACTCACCTAAGTCCTTTACTAATTTCTCTAAGTCCTCCCCGAACAAAAGCCGCCCTTTAAACGGGAGCTTGCTTAATTGAGCTTTGGAGGAACTATCTGCTGCCCAGTTGCGAAGCCACAAATACCATCTTGCCGCTACTGCTGATGCCATGCTGTTAGCCAAGCTATGCATAAGATCATACTGAACATCAGCTAAGTAGGCCGCACCGGACTCCAACTTAGCCACCTCTCCAGGATCTTCACAGTCCTGGCTGACTTGCACTCGCTGCGACCAACGGTGACAGGCTCTAGCGACCCACGCTCCGCACATGGCCGCCTGAAGCGATAAGGCATTTACATCAAAGACATGTCTCAACAACACATCTAACTTCCTGTCTTGAGGATCCTTGAGAGCTGCACTACCCTCAACCGGGATGGTAGTTTTTTTGGTCACAGCCAAACGGCTGCATCCACCTTAGGTGACTTAAAAACCTCCTTATCCTGATCCAACAAAGGATAGAGGCGACCCATGACTCTGGACCCTTTCAGAGGAGCTTCCGGCACGTTCCACTCCTCCTGGATCATTTCCTGAAACACCCTGTGTACCGGGAATGCGCGTTGATTCTTCCTGAACACCTGTAACAAGGGATCTTCCAGGGCGTCTTCTTCGGCTGCTCCTGGAACCGGCATATTCAAAACCTTTAGGGATTCCACTATCAACGCTGGAAGCTCTTCTCTCCTGAAGACTCGTACCACTCTGGCTTGGTTCTCCCTTTCAGACAGCTCGCCTTCTTCCAGCTCTTCATCTCCGTCTAACTCGCGGGCTTCCTCATCTGACAGCGGACCCTCGGAGGCTAGAGAACAGTCCGGGGGTAACCCTTCCGTGCGCGGTGTCTTGGCTGCGACGGACAGATCCTCGGCCTGGGTAGACATCGCGGCCGTCTTCATCCCGGCCGATGCCTCCTGCCTTTTCACCTGCTGTGAGTCAGAAAATAAAGTGTTTTGCAGCAGTGTAAGAAAATCTCTGGAAAAAATGGCTGTCAAGTCTTTGGGCAAAGGAGCCGGAGCACGAAGAGCATCCGGAACCGAAGAAGGCCCTGCCACCGGCTCCCCCTGGGTTGCTTCAATTAATTGTGTAGTAGAGCCTTCAGACTCTGTCAGCTGGACCTCCCCTTTGTCTTCCCTGGAGAGGTCCATGTTAGATGAATCCCTCACGCAGGCCTTACAAACCCCTGAAGAAGAGCTTTTCCTTAAGCCACAAACCAAACAAAGTGGCTTAGAGGGCATTGCAGCACTGATCACCAGTGAAACACGTTCTTTCCGTTTAAACTGTTTCACCCCCCCACAGGCCAGAAACAGCTTCTCTAGCACCACGGACCCAAAACAGAATACACGAAGTTTCTTTTTTTTTTTTTTTTTTTTAACAGCTAAACTAACCTAAGCTAGATATGTTGGCTGAGAAACCCCCCCCCCCCCCCAAAAAAAAATTAACACACTGAAAACTGCCACGGCAGAGAGCTGCCTGACTGAACGGAGCACCGGCGTTCTCACGCAGCAGTGCCACACGGCTAGGCCCGCCAAGTCAAGTCCTGCATGCCAAAATTACTCCCCACCACAGGCTCTGCAAGAGCTGGCCATCTTACCGTTGCTGTGCCCGGAACAAGCAGACTGCTGAATTTTAAGACGATCTGCTTGCCACCAGTTCCAGAAAATGTCTGAGGCAGTCGGACGTCTGAGCAGCCTATCTCCGTTAAATTTCTTGTGCGATCGCACAGAGCCTGCCAGCGCGCTTACAGGCAATCTTCTGTGCGGCGCTGGCTAGGCTGTACTCCGTGTCTCTCTCACTTACAAGACATTTTAAAGCTCAGAGCACCCATAAATAACTTAGGGCCTGCTGAGACTGCTTTCTGCGATATTGAAAAAATCAGAAAGCTCCGGAGAGAGGGGGGGGGGGGGGGAAGGACAAGGGAGAGAATGAGAGAGATGCCTACAAACTAACAACTTAAAGGCCCAATCCTTGAAGGTAACTCCCCTTCCCTAACTAAACTAAATAATCCATCCAAACCCTTAACCATCATATCACAATCAGTCTTAATTGTTTCTCCAGTGAGCCCGGCACTCCGGGCTCTTATCTATCCAGCTGCTTGGAGACTGAGGTAACTGATGGCAGGGGGCAGATCCCGAACAGATATACCGGTGACATCATAAAAAGGAGGAGTTTCTCAGTCTCCAAAGCTGCTGGATGAGATAGGGAACCCAGAGGTCCGGGACTAGACTGGATACACGAACAGGAATGAGCCACATTAAACATTCTTGAAAACAGCTGTCCTCTCCCTCCCATATCAACAACACATCATCTATATATCTCTTATAGGGTTTGATATTTGAACAGAATGGATGCACATTTAGAAATCATTTCTCGAAATAAGTTACGTAAAGGTTCACTACATCTAGTGCCATGGAAGACCCCATGGCTACTCCTTTAATTTGTCTGTAGAAGAGACCACTGAAGCAAAAGTAATTCTCAGTCAGTGCTAAATTAGTCAATTGCATCAAGAAAGAAGTAGGCAGATCCAGTTCAAGAGTTTATGCCGCCCTAGGTAGAAGCCTCAGCCATGCTGCCCCCTCCCCCTGAACCGAGCTGCACTCCCCATGCTTAGCCGTGCTACTGCTGATTCCAGCGGCAGAGTCGAGGGGAGGTACAGCTTGGCTCAGCAGCAGGCCATGTGCTTCGGCACACATGGCCTGCTGCTTCTGACCCCCCTCCAACATAATTTCGGAGATTCAGAAGCAGCAGGCCATATGTGCCAAGCACATGGCCTGCTGCTGAGTCTAGCCGTCCCCCTTGCCGCTGGAATCAGCGGTAGCAGAGGGCGGTAGTGCAGCATGACTCAGTGCAAGGTGGAAGAGCAGCACTGCTCGGCATGTGGGGGGTGGGGCAGCAGAGATCTGGCACCCTAAGTGGCCGCCTAGCCTGCCTAGTGTATGGGCTGGCCCTGCAGGTAGGTATCTTTCTTGGAGTTTCTCTTTCAAGGAGGACGTCTTCCAAGATCTCCAGGCCTGCCTTTTGTGGAATATTTGTATACAGAGACACTATATCTAATGTTACAAGTGTCAGGTCCATATCAGAAAAATTATTCAGAATTTGCATAATGTGGGATAAGTTCCTTACATAGGAGGCAGCCCGAGAAACAAATGGTCTAAGGAAGACATCTAAAAATTTAGAGACAGGCTCAAAAATTGACCCAATTGTTGAAATGATGAGTCTCCCTGGTGGATCTACTAAAGTGTTTTATGAATTTTAGGCAGGACATATATTGTGGGAATGACCTTAAGAAACTCATATTCTTTTTTTTATTAAAATGCCCATTTCTAATCCTGTCAGGACTAGAAAAGCAAAATGATTTTGAATGGTTAGTCGAGTCCCCATCAAGTCTTTCATAAAATTGTTTGTCTTGAAGTTGTCTATTAACCTCCTTGAATGTAATCTTTAGTATTCATTATGACCAATGCTTCCCCTTTGTCAGCTGGTTTGATAACTCCGTTTTGATTATCTTTCATACCTAAAAATGCTAATCTCTCATCTTTGCCTAATGCAAGTCTTTTTTGTATATAGTTTTTCAACCCTTTGTAGTACCACCCATTCAAAAGTGTCTAACACGGGATTGGTATTATTGGGAGGTAATGAAGTTGAAGGTCTTTTGATCACTGAACTATCGTGGGGCAGTTCTATAATGAGGCGAGTGAGGCGGCTGCCTTAGGTGGCAAAGTTTTGGGGGTGGCAAAAATTGCCCCCAAAGCAGCCGACTCACTCTGCCTTCAAAATTTTAACAAAGCATTTTGAGTGGAGCAGTTGCTATCACTGCTGCGTCTACTTCTCGGCATTTACAGCATTAACCCACCTGCCCCCTGCTGCTGCCCCAGATCTGTGTGGGATTTTCAAGCCTCTGTCGTCTTGTAAGTCCCTGTTGCTTCCGCCTCTCCCCCTCCCCCCCCCCCCACTATGATATGAAAAGCATCATGAGAAGGGGAAGGACCCATCAGGGACTTGCCGCATGCTTGTAAGGCTCTGACGGGTTCTGCCCTTCTGATGGTGTTTTTGATGTTGGGTGAAGGGGGGAGGGGCGAAACCAGCAGGGACTTCAAGCAGATAGAAGCTTGAAAATCCCATGTTTTTCAATTACTTATTTTTTTGGCCAATAGTGATAGCTTGCCACTGCTGTCCCAGTGAAAATATCACCCTTTTTTTTTTTTTTTTTTAGATTATAAAACTTTATTTAAAGTATACAAAAGGTAATACAAGTAATCCAAACAAAATGCATAGAGGTTTAAACAACAAGATAAGACACCCAGACCACAATATGGAGTGCGACATACAATACAAGTTGTCCGGGAAATATCTCTAATTGGATTGAAAATTACAAAGACTCCTTTTAACTTAGCCAGAACTAAGAAATAAATAAACAACAAAGAAAAACTTAGTCAGCCACCGATTCCTTCAAAAAGGACTCTAATTGAAGAGAATCTAAAAAAACATAAGATTTAGCCTTATAAACTATCACACATTTACAGGGATATTTCAAACATAAACGTAGCTCCCATAGCCTGAACTCGAGGTCTTAATACAAGAAACGCTTTCCGCTTTATCTGAGTGGTACGACAGACATCAGGAAATACCTGAATTGTCTGACCAAAATATTTTTCTTGACGTAGCTTAAAATAGGTACGTAAAACTATATCCTTATCTTTTTCCAAAGCAAAAGATACCAGTAAAGTTGCTCTGGTTGAAATCTCCTCAATAGAAGTCTCCAAAAATTCAGATAAATCTAAACTAGGTGGATTTAATTGATCAACTCCTTGCAGGGCTGTAGCTCCAGTCTCGGAGTCCGCCCTCAAAAACTGACGGACCCCGGAAGGCAGATAGTAAATTTTTGATAAAAGTATAGAATCAGAATTAGATATTTTCAAAACATCTTTAAGATACTTAAAAAATAATATAGAAGGAGACAAGTAATGGGTACGGGGAAAATTCAAAAAACGTAAATTTTTGACCCGCAAGGAGTTTTCAAAAACCTCATCGCATTGATGTAACAATAGGGAGTCTTGGACAGAAGATGCCAAGACCCCCTGTATAGAGGAAATTAAACCATCAGTTCTAATTTTAGATTGTTCCAACTTATCCAGTCTGGTCTGACAGTCTGTCAAGACAGTTACGGTTTCATGTGTAAACTTGGACAATTTTGATAAAGAAGACTTCAAAGAAATCTCAGTCCGTGAAACCACCTGCCAGATATCTTGTAAAGAGATTTCTTTAGGAGGCATAGGGGTGTCTACATTAACAGTGAAGTCAAAAGGAATAGGCAAAACAGTAGCAAGATCTTTTACCTTCAAGAAGGAAGCCGGCAGCTGAGAAGGAACCGGCGTAGAGTCCTCCCCAACCAACCGGGGAGAACTCACAGCCGAAGGTGAAAGTTCCATGCTGGGAGGAGTCAAAACCCGTCGCGGATCTGGAGACAAATCACCAGGAGGGGAACTGAGAGAAGTAGAAGACTCCGGTGATAGTTGGGCGGGAAGGGAAGGAACCACAGACTTGACATAACTGTCCATGGGACCAACTACCTTGACAGCCTTACTTGTAGCCATCGAGGAGGAAGAAGAAGAAGGTTTCTTCTTTCGCTTCCCCATACAAGGTACAATTGTAATCCAAACTCAGAAACAACTCCAGAATAAGCTCCTACGTGCTCCGAAGGGGCTCCAAAGGGGCGGGACCTGCCCCTTTGGACACGCCCCTTCGGAGCACTTGCCCTCGGGCACGCGCCCGCGATGCGCGTCCCGCGGTGGGGGCTCAGATCTTATAGCCCACAGCTACCCACGTGGCTTCAGCACACACCGGGAGATAGCAAGCAATCCAAGTTAAGAGGAAATAGCAGGTAAACGCACACTCAGAATGCCGCGGTGGGGGCGCAGATCTTATAGCCCACAGCTACCCACGTGGCTTCAGCACACACCGGGAGATAGCAAGCAATCCAAGTTGAGAGGAAATAGCAGGTAAACGCACACTCAGAGTGCCGCGGTGGGGGCGCAGATCTTATAGCCCACAGCTACCCACGTGGCTTCAGCACACACCGGGAGATAGCAAGCAATCCAAGTTGAGAGGAAATAGCAGGTAAACGCACACTCAGAGTGCCGCGGTGGGGGCGCAGATCTTATAGCCCACAGCTACCCACGTGGCTTCAGCACACACCGGGAGATAGCAAGCAATCCAAGTTGAGAGGAAGTAGCAGGTAAACGCACACTCCGAAAATATCACCCTTTTGCATTCCTGCAACCAAGAAGCATCAGTGGTGGTGGCAGCAGCAGGAAGAGAGGTGGTAGTGGATGGCAGATGCTAGACAACAGCAAGGCGGGAGCAGCAGGAGGACAAATGTTGGACAACAAGGGAGAGGGCAGGAAGACAAAAGCTGGACAACAGAGGGGAGAAGCAGGAAGACAAATGCTAGACAATTGGGGGGAAGCAGGAAGACAAATGCTGGAGGGGGAAAGACAAATTCTGGATAGAAGGGGGAGCAGAAAGACAAATTCTGGACATATGGGGGGAAGCAGTAAGATAAATGCTGACTGGGAGGGGGGGACGCGGGAAGACAAATGCTGGACCAGGGCCGGCGCTATCCAGTAAACTGGATAAGCATAGCAGGGAGGGGCAGACGTCAGGAGAGTGCCATTGTTAGCCACTCTTCCCCCACCCCCCCACTCCCCATTCAGGATGGCCTGCAGAGTGCCGGAAGCTTAGTGGAGAGCCTGCCTGCAGGACACCCTGCTCCTGCGGGCAGAAAGCTGTGAGAGGCCGCAATTGCTACTTGCTACTCACAGCCTTCTGGCTACAGGAGCAGCATGTCCCATGGGCAAGCTCATCACTAGGCTGCCGGCACTCAACAGGTCATCTTGACTTGTAAGTGGGGGCCAGCAGACAGCGAGGGCGCCCTCCTGACATCGGCTCCTGCAGGCAGGCTCTGTTTCTTATGGCTGCAATCATGGCTTGTATAGCCCATGCCTGCACGTCATGCTGCTCCCACAGGCAGAAGAGTGTGGGAGGCAGCGAATGTAGCCCAGAGATCAGAATCTGCCTGCAGGAGCATCATGTTCTGCAGAGGCTGGGCAAGGTCAACTGTACCCTGCCTTTCTGGGCTGGGATCACTGCTTGCACGGTCCCTATCCCTGGGACATGCTGCTCTGAGGGCAGGCTCTGCCCTTCTACATACAAGAGGTGGACATGAAGGGGCATTGGGAGGTGGATGTAGAGGGGCACAGTGAGTCAGAAGGGAGAGGCCGGGCACGGGAGGGGGGGGAATAGGGAGGCAGTGAGGATAAGATTGAGGCGGGGGGCTAGGGAGATACTGGACATGGAAAGGGGCAAAGGAAGAAGAAAAGAGGGGAGATGGAGTGGTGATGTTGGCCAGGGTGTTACAGGGAGACTATGGGAAAATGCTGGACTTGGGATGGGGGGGGGGGACAGAGGGGAGATGCTGGACACTGGATAATAAGGGGAGAAGGAGATGTAGGACATGGGGGTGTGAGAGGGGAGAAGATGCACACAGGGTACATAGGTTGAGAAAGAAATGGAAAGATGCTGGACATGGGAGTAATAGAGAAGGGATAGGAAGAGAGAGGGCAGACATGGAAAGAAAGAGAGAGCGGAGGTACTGGATGGAGGGAAGGAGAAAGCCACAGGGGGAGAGAGACACTGAATGATGGAGGGAGAGATGTTAGACATGGAGGGGGCGAGAGAGTAAGCAAAAGACTGGGGAATAATGGACCAGGGAAGAGCAGGGGAATGGAAGGACTGGGGTGAAGGTTGAACTGGAGTGAAGGTATGTGGATGGCATAAAAACACAGAGTGAGAGAGAGAGAGAGAAATAAATGGAAGAAAGCTGAAAGGAAAAGAGTAGTTACTCACCTGTAACAGGTGTTCTCCAGGAGCAGCAGGAATCAGTATTCACATATGGGTGACATTGATGTCGATGGAGCCACTGCGGAGCATTTCCCCAGCTTTCTATGAAAACCTTTGGGAATACTGCACACATGCGTCGTCCCCTTCCCGCCTAAAGGTGCCATCTTGCTCAGTCAAATGACATAGCTAAAAAACAGCACACAAAAATGTAAAATAAACTATGTACAACTGCAACTCCCAGGGGAGGAGGGAGGGTTGTGAGGACTGATTCCTGCTGCTCCTGGAGAACACCTGTTACAGGTGAGTAACTACTCTTTCTCCAGGACCAAGCAGGAAGTCAGTCCTCACATATGGGTGACTCCCTAGCTCTGGGCTACCAAGGAACCCAGGCTGAACAAGAGAACTCCCTCTAGTCCCAGCATCAAAGAAAGGCTTTTCACTGAAAGAACCCCCACCGGTAGCCCAACAGAGGGCTGGAGGGCAGGAGTTGCCTAAACCTCAAAGAGATTCCGGAGAGTACTGCCTGGCCAAAAGCACTGTCCCTATGGGACTCCCTCTCCAGGCAGTAATGAGCTGCAAAAGTCTGGCTTGAGGACCAAGTTGCAGCCCTGCAGATGTCTGCCAACGGTACAGAGCGGAGATGAGCTACTGAGGCAGCCATTGCCCTGACACGATGGGCCTTGACCCAACCCTGCAAGGGAAGGTCAGCCGCCCTGTAAGCCCAGGTGATACAGTCAGCCACCCATATGGACACAGCTAACCCCAAATTATTAGGGTCAAAAGAGATGAAGAGCTGAGTAGCCCTTCTATGTCCTTGCGTACGGTCAAGGTAGAAGGATAAGGCCCTCCTACAGTCCAGGGTATGCAGGACCGCTTCAGCCTGGCTTGCATGAGGCCTAGGGAAGAATGTTGGAAGAACCACCTCCTGGTTGAGGTGGAAAGAGGAGACAACTTTAGGGAGGAACTTTGGATGAGTCCTAAGGACTACCCTGTTCCTATAGAAGCGGGTGTAAGGCCTGTCACAGACTAGTGCCTGAAGCTCACTCACCCGTCTGGCCAAGGTTAAGGCTACTAGGAAGAGTGTCTTCCAGGAAAGGAAACGGAGAGGACAAGTAGCCATCGGCTCAAAAGGTGGGCGAGTCAGTTGCTGCAAGACCACATTCAACTTCCACTCAGGGGCTGGAGGACGGACAGGAGGTTTGAGCAAGAGCAAACCTCTGAGAAACTGGGACACCAAGGGGTGAACCGATAGAGAGTGTCCTTCCACCAGTGAGTGGTGAGCTGCTACAGCTGAGAGGTGAGAGGTGGACCCGAATAGAATTGGACTTAAGGCCCTGATTGGATAAGTGCAGCAGGTACTGAAGCACCACTGGTACAGCACAGAAGAAAGGATCCTCTGTACGCAGCTGACACCACACAGAAAACCTCTTCCACTTCAGGGCATAGGTTTTTCTAGTGGACTGCTTCCTAGAGGCCAGGACGACCTCTTCAACTTCAGGAGGTAGGCCCCAAGGAGCCAAAACTACCCTTGCAGCTTCCAGGCCATCAAATTGAGAGATTTGAGATTGGGGTGAAGAAGAGACCCCTGGTCTTGAGAAAGAAGGTCAGGTTGCAACCCTAGAGGTAGTGGAGTGTCCACTGCTAGCTGAAGCAGAAGTGGGAACCAAGGTTGTCTCGGCCACCTGGAGGCTACCAGAAGGACCAAGGCCTGGTCCTTTAGAATCTTGAACAGGGCTCGGGCCACCAGAGGAGTGGGAGGAAACGCATATAGGAGGCCTTAGGACCAGGAAATCAGAAAAGCATCCGCTGCTAGTCTCAGAGGATGCAGTTGCCTGGAGCAGAACCTGGGCAGCTGTCTGTTCAGGGGACTGGCAAAGAGATCTATGGATGAAAGTCCCCATCTCAGGAAGATCTTCTGAACTACCAAGGGATGGAAATTTTGAATTTATTAAACAAGCAACAAAAGACATACCAAAAAGCAAAAACAAAAACAATAACAAGCACCCCAACCAAATCCCACACCCCCCCAAAACCCCCACCCCCCGACATAGCACAAAAACAAGTATCTCCACCCCCCCGTGACCCACCTCCCCACCACCAAACCCAACAACCAGCACACGTGCCCCTTCCCCCCGACATCATCAACCCGCAATAGTTCAGCATGTCCAATGTCTGTCCCAACCCCCCAACAGCAACCCGCAGCAGTCCAACAGAAATGCAATGTCCATCCCAACCCCCCCCCCCAACCACCCACAACAATCCCAGCACAGTCCAATGTCCCAAATGTCCATCAGGGCTGCCAAGCCCTCACTCACACCCACAAAATCAAAACGCATTCCCCCTTTCCCACCCCCGTCCCCACAAAGGAGCAACATCTCCTCCGCCCCCACCCCAATCCCTACCCCACCCCCACCCTCCCCATAAATAAAGAAAACCCCCACCCCCCTAAACAGAAACATACAGGCATGTGCCGTCCCCAACGAAAACCCACCAGAAACAAAACCATAATACAAATCAATAAATGAACACAAAAACCCAACCCTATCGGCCGAAACAGCGGAGCGGGATGCGCAGAAACACAAAAACAAAAACAAAAACAAAACAAACACACACCTGCTCCAGGGAGAAAACGAAAACAAACATCCCCCATGGAGAGAGAGGGAGAGCGGACAAGTGGCCAACAACCCCCCCAGCCCTAGTGCAAACCCCCCTCCCCCCCACCGGAAGGAAAGCAACCCCAGATCCCTAAACCTAGGAAGAAACCCCAGGGACTAAACCCCCCCCCCCTCCAGTCTCACCACCCACCACCACCCGGGGGAACAAAAAAAAAACCCAAACCGCAAACAGGGAGGAAAAACCCCAGGGAACCCCTCCCCCTCATGGGGGGCGGAGGGTGAGGTGACGCCACAGACGCTCCCAACGATGGACCTCCACCACCCGCCTTTCGCGTTGCGCCATGCTGGTCACTTCCTCCAGAATGTCCCGCACCACCTCGTCGAGGGGCAGGACCAACCCCCGGGTCGAGACATGACAGCGCGCTTGCCACAGGTGGTAGCGCACTACAGCCGTGACTAGGTAGAGGGTCCCGGAGTCCTGCCTTAGAGGAAAGGACCAGGCCCCGTACACCCACTCCGCATACGTGAGGAGGGAAAGGTCGCGCAGGTGAAGAGCAGCGGACACCAACCGGCAGGCCTCCACGTTGAAGGGGCACTGCCGGAGGAAAATGGTCCATGGTCTCCGCCTGCCCCTCACACCGGCCCTCGGACAGACCCGCTCGGCCTGTGACCTGTACTTGAGGTTGTCCCTCACGTACAAACGCCCATGGAAAGACAACCAGGCTACATCCCGAACCTTCTTCGGTAGCCGAGGGGAGTTCAACAGCCGAAGGCCCCGCTGCATCACATCCGCCGGACAGTCCCGCAGGGCCCACCGTGGTTGATAGTGAGAGGTGAGTACCATCCGGTATAATCCTTTCCGCCCCAAGGACTGGGCGAGCGGGGTCGGTCACCCCCCACCGCCGAATGAGCCCCACCATCACAAATACGTACGATGGGGCCTGTTCCCCTCTCCGGCGCACACGTGGGACCGAGGACGCCCCCTCCCACTGCTCCCAGAAGCGGGAGAACCATTCCCGATAGGAGGCCACCCACCAAACCCCACCCCCTTCCCTCATCCTACCTAAGTGAAACGCCATAGACAAGACTGACAGGAAGACAAGGGGGTGCAACATACCCAAACCACCCTCTGCCCGATCCAGGCAGACGATGTTGCGCTGGACAGGGTTCAAGCGGTTACCCCACAGAAAACAGAAAAAGACGGCACAAACAGACGCCTGATGGGACAACGGAAGAACGAAGACCGTGGCCACGTGCAGAAAGAGAGGAAGCAGAAACGTCCCGAGGAGTTTGATCTTCTCCTCGTACGTACACCTCCACCCCCTCCACCGCAGCACCCGACACCGTGCAGTCTCGAGACAACGGTCCCAATTGGACTCCGCACAGTCCTCCGACCCGAAGACGAGGCCCAAAACGCGGACCTCCCCCACGGGAGGAGGAAAGGGGGCACAGGAAGGCGGGGAGGCCTCCGAGGAGCCCAACCACAGCGTCTGGCACTTGCTGTGGTTTACAACAGAATGGGCTACCTCCGAGTACTCCTCCACGGCCTCTCGCAGGGCCTCTACCCATCAGTGCCGTCCACGTAAACTGAGATGTCGTCAGCGTAAGCAACGACGGACACCGGGGGCGCACCGGGCGCCTCCAGGCCCCGCAACCCACCTGAGGACAATCTCCGGAGGAAGGGGTCGAGGGAGAAAACATACAGCAGGGGCTCAAAGGGCACCCCTGCCGCACCCCCGAGGCGACACCAAATGGCCGTCCGAGCCACCCGTTAATAAACGGGAAGCTCACCCCCCCTCGGTACAGCGCCTGCACGACGAAGAGGAAACCTGCGGGGAGGCCGAAGTGCTGGAGCACCACCCACAGGTACCGGTGACTGACTCGATCAAAGGCTTTGGACTGATCCAAGGAGACCAACCAGTGGTCCCGTTGGAGCGACCGGCCTCTTTCCACCATCTCCCGGACTGTGGCGACAGCGTCCAGAACCCCTCTCCCCCGAACGGAACAATACTGGGAAGGGGACAGCAAATCGCCCGACACCTCCACCAGTCGGTTGGCCAAACACTTGGCCAGGATCTTCCGGTCCGCGTTCAGAAGAGAGAGCGGCCGCCAGAAGTCCAAGGAGCTATCGTCCTTCCCCTTGGAGAGCAGCAGCAGGACAGACTCGTGAAATGACCGCGGGAGATACCCCGTGTCCATGATCTCCTGAAACAGGGAGGTCAGGAAGGGGGCCAGCTGGGCAATGAAAGTGCGATAGAACTCCACAGGGAGCCCATCGCGCCCAGGCACCTTCCCCAACGGCATGGCACGAATCGCCCTCTCCACCTCCACCTGCTGAATCGGAGCAGCGAGTGCATCAACCTGTGCCTGGACCACAGCCGAATACACCGGGGGAAGGCCCAGGTACGTTCGGATATGGGTGAGGTCCACGGGGCGATCCCCAAACAGGTCCGAGAAGTATTCCCCCACTATCCGCAAAAGGTCCTCCTGGGAGGTATGAATGGTACCGTCCTCGCCCCGCAGGGCCATGACCTCCCGACGCTGAACCCTCTCCCTGCAAGTCCGGAAAGGGTCTGGAGTGGCGCCCCCACCGGCCGCCCCCCCTCGAAGCATAGGGAGGCATGGCGATCGTAAAGCAGGCCACGGAGCTGGACACGCACCTCTTCAACCTCCTCCCGCGCTGCCCCTCGGGATACCAAACGATCCAGCGACCTCCGGAGGACAGTGTAGGTGAGGTAGCGGGATCGAGCCATGGAGGTACCCCGGGAACGGAAGAGTTGTCGGGCACGCGTCCTCACCTCATCCCACCAGGCGCCACGGGAAGGAAAAACACTCAGCAGGGTCTCCTGGTCTGCGAGAAAGGCCAAGAACTCCTGGACCACCTCTGATGTTGCCAACAACTGCACATTCAGTCGCCACAGGCCAGGACCCCTGCTAAGCTCCTCGTGGTTGGCCAGGAAGGACACAGAGAGGACGCGGTGGTCCGAAAAGTCAACCGCCTGCAACTGCGGAGGGGAACACTCCACCCGGGCACTCACATATATCCGATCGATACGACTCCTGCAGGTCCCATGGTAGTAGGTGAACCCCGGCGACCTAGGAAAGGCCCGGTGGAAAACATCCACGAGGTCAGCCGTCCGGGTCATCTCGGCCAAAAAGAGGCCCTCGTAACTGGGTGGGCAACGCTCCCCCCTCGGTCCTGCAAAAAGGTGGTGGTGTTAAAATCCCCGGCAAGGACCACCAAACGGGAGGTGTGTAAGTAGGGGCGGATAACCCCGAACAGGGTCTTCCGCGCCAACTTAGACTGGGGGCCGTAGACCACCACGAAACGAAACCGATGGGGCCCGCAGTAGCCATCTAAAAGCAGACACCGGCCCTGCTCCAGTTCCCACACGTACTGCACCTGAAATCGGTTAGACGTGAACAAAACCGCCACTCCTGCATAGGGCCTGTGCCGCAAGGGACCAGTACGAAGGGCCCCACCTCCACTCCCGCTTCGCCCGATGAAGGCTAGCGAGCGAGGTGAGCCTGGTCTCCTGCAAGAAGATGACATCCAGCCCACTCGTAGAAAGAAAATCATAGGCCGTAGCCCGCGCCTGGTCTGAGAAAATGCTGGCCACGTTGATGGTGGCGCACGAGAACGCAGGAGTGCACGCCATGCCTATTTCGAGTGCAGTGACCCTTTCCTCCTCTTCTCACCAACCCCGGGATCCCCAGAATCCCGCTTGCAGGACAAGCCCGCGAGCTGGAGCGACTCCTCCTGGTCCACGTCGACCACCTCGAGGATCTCCTCCTCCTCCCGCTCAACCCTATCACCCCAGGAGGTGCTGGCGCCCCGGGACCACCAGGCAAAGCTGTCGCGAGGGCAGACCCAGCCCCCACGGGATGAGGAGGCACAAACGGGTCAGGGGTCGGAGGAATGACCTCCTCCGTGGGGTCCACCACCTGTGCAGCCCCCCCCTCCCCGGACAAAGACTGAGACAATACGACAGTGCCCACCCCCGCGGGGGAGGCCAGGGCGGGCCGGGTCAGCAGGGGGCTCCTGCGAAGGCCCCGAACCCAACTGCGGGGGTACAAGGCCATCCTCCCTCACCCGTCGGGCGCCAGTATCCCCCTTGATTGGAGGACCCTGACTGCGGCGCGCCTTCTGCACCTTTGAAGGTCGCCGCTGAGGAAGAGGGGCCGCCCCCGCCGCTAACCGCTCCGAGCGCCGCACAGGAAGCCCTGCTTCCACAGGCAAGCCCTTCATCCGCCTCAGCCGCATCAGCGGCCAAAAAGACGAAACGGTTGATGTCCAACACGGGCTCTGCATCCAGCAACGGGGATGTCTCCCGTTTCTTCCTTTTGGACTTGCCACCCTTGGAAGGGACCGTAGTCCATTCCTCAGGTGGCACCACCCTCAACCCACTATCCTGTCGTGCTACATTAACCTCCACCACATCAACCCTCTCCTCCTTCCTACCCGAATCCCCTCCCCCTGGTGGCTCCCTCGGCTCGATGGACTCCTCTGCACTAGGGCCCCCGGTCTCCTCCTGAGGGAGAGGGGCCTCCATAGCCTCCTCCCGCACAGGAGCCCGAGGTGGAGTGACGGCAACCCCCCCCGGTCCATTGTGTGACGTGGAGGGGCAGCGGGCAAAGGGGTGGCCCAACTCCCCGCAAAGGTTACACCGAATTAGCAGACACCGGCCGAAGCGTGACCCCGTCCACCACAACGGGTGCAGACCTGCTCGGGACAGTTCATGCTCAAATGGCGGAATGAGCCACAGCGGTGACACTCGCGGGGTTGCCCAGGGTAATAGCACAAGATGCGATCCCGACCGAGGAAACCGGCCGAGGGCACGTGCTGCACCACGTTTCCCACCTCACGCAAACGGATCCTGCCCTTCCACGACCCGTCCCACACCCCTAGGGGCCCAGCGCCCTTAACCAGGGGTGCGAGAAGCACCGCATGGCGCGACAACCAAAACTGGATGTCCTGCCCTGGGAGCGACTCATTCCTGGATAGGATGGTCACAGGTACCGTCCCCTGGCGAGAGATAGGCACAACACGAAAGTCAGCCCACCCGCCCAGCCCCCACAGCTGCTGGTATCGGTCCCAGAAAATCTCCAGCCCCCGTCTCAGCATGAAACTAACATCATATTCAATGGTGTTGTTCATGTGGATAAAGGCGTAGAGATCTCCTGGGAGAAACCCCAGCCCAAGGACCATCCTCAAGACCTGTTCCCTGGCTGGAGGGGACCCCTCCCCAGCCCATCGGATCTGCGCCACGTTGCGCCGTCGGACCTCACCCCCTACTCCTCTTTGAAACCCTCCCCCTCCTCCTCCTCCTTCCCCTCCTGCGGGACCATTCCCCTGAAAACCTCCCCTCCCCCTCCCCTCACCCGACGGCCCCGGAGTGGTGCCCGACCCCTTCAGAGCCTCCGCAAAGGTACGGAGGGGGGGAGCCGGCCCCCCCAGCCCCCATCTCCTGCCCTCCTTGATCTGTTCCTGCATCCATCTGCGGGGGATCCTGCTGCTGGACCGCAGGATCCGTAACCTCCTCACTTAGATCAACCGGAGGACTGGGGAAGGTCAACTCCGCAAAGACAGAGTCCGGGATGCTACCTCCTCCGGATCCCTGAGTGCCACCGAGAACCCCTGGACCACCACTTATCTCTACCTCCGGCTGCCGAAAGGCAGTAAAAGCCCCGGGAGGGCCCAACGGGGCCTCCAAAGCCAATCGTAGGGCATCACAGACCTGGTTCTCGGTAACACCCAGGGAACCGGAAGGCTCCCCCAAACCTCCTTCCCGCATTTCCCGACCCAGCGCAAGGCTCCTGGGTTTCGGCCACCACTACCGGGGACGGACCCCGCTCCCCTTCATTCCCGGGTTCCAAGGGGACCACCGCCCCCCTGACCCTTCGGAGAACAAGTCCTTCCCTCGTCCTGAAGCAGCCACTACCTCCTTCCCCACTATATAACCAGTCGTCCGCTCCCCCCTTCCTCCATCAGCCCATCCTGTAGCCCATCATCCGCCACCCCCTGTATGGCTATCGACAACAAGGCAGGACCCGCCCGAGACAACAGGGCAGATCCCCCACCCAGCACCTCCCCCACACCCCCACCCCCCTGCCCCTTGTCCCTCCCAGGTCCTACCTGGTTGTCGGTGCCAGACGTGGCACAAGGATCCAGAAAAGTTTGGCCGGTAGTCAGGGCTCCAACAGAAAGGGCGGACACCCCCCTGCGAGCCAGGTCTCCGTCGGCCGCAATAACAGACAACAAAGGCAGCTGCGCATCCCGCTCCTCTACCCCCGGCCGCAGTGACAGCTGACTAGCACTTTTCTTCCCCCTCTCCCCCCCGGGGACTGCAGAAAAGAAAGAGCAGCCCCCATCCTGCCCCTTTCTCCTCCTTCCAGCACCCCTCCGGCCCCAGTCAGCCACCTCAGAACATACTGGGCGAGTGCCCTGTAGCTTCTAGGGGCCGGGAGGGCAGCCACAATAGGGGAGTCCTGCCCACCAGCCATCCCCCTACCAAACCCCTTCCCAGTAACCTGGACAGGCATCGTAGCTGAAGGAGCAGGATTCCTATTACAGGTGGAGAAATCCGCCACCCGTGGATCCTCAAGTGGCACAGCAGAATCAAACGGCTGAGGCCAACCAGTCTTCCGCCGCCGGGGATCCCGTGCAGAAAACCCCTCAGAGCCGGAAACATCCAAAGACAGTGGATCAGCAGTATGCTGAAAAGGAACCGCCGAATACTGCTGCCTCTCTACAACACCCCCTCCAATCGAGGGGCATGAAAAAGAAGCTCCCTCTGTGCTTAAAGAGTGCCGTCGAAAATCCCGCAGCAAATCAGAAGATGGGGAAGGTCGTTCTGCAGACTTCCTGGGTTTCCCGGAAGCGTCAGTACCCATTACTCGGCGGCCATCTTGTGATTGTAATCTGGCTGGGGGAAGTCCTACAGGCAGCTCCTGCAACGACCTCACTTCCGTAATGACGTCATCAGAAAGACCCCGGCGGCCATCTTGCGATTGTAAGCTGGCTGGGGGAAGTCCTCCAGGCAGCTCCTGCAACGACCTCACTTCCTTAGTGACGTCATCAGAAAGACCCCGGCGGCCATCTTGGATGGTCCCTTCAGTGTTACATGACTGTTGGTGAGCCACCAGGATCAACGGAGCACCCTGGGGACGTGCAGGAACAATCTGAGCAGACAGCATTTCGGAGGGAGGAACCAGCGCATTCACAATATCACAACCATCACCCTGCTGCAGGTAAGACACAGGACATCCAGGAAATGCTTTAGAAGAGGAAGGCAGGGAACGGGTGGTAGACTTCCCAGGAACTAGAATGGGAGAGGGCATACTTCTAGAGGAGGATGGACCCCCCTGCTGACCCACCCCCGGGGGCCTCCCCTGGACTGCAGGTATCTTCCAACGATTATAATTCTGGTAAACTTCGGCAAGGGACCCACAACCCTGGTTCTGATAGTACGCAATCTCCAAGTACTTGGCCTTCAGGGCCCGCTTTAACCCCCTTCCGATAGGTAGCATAGGCCACCCATTCCTCCCCGGGAATGGTGGCCTGCAGGCTCTCCAGGTGGGAGAGCTGGGCCGCCTCCTCCTGGAGACCCCGAAGCCGTCGCACTGCCGCCACGATGTCATCTGGGGCCCTAGCTGACTGCTGGTAGGACGGCAGGCCCGACCCCCCGTCCTCATCCTCACTGGAGGAGGTAGAGGCCTCCTCCAGGACCCAAAGTGGAGGGGGGAACCTGCCTCCTCCAGTTCTATACTCCACGGTCCTCCAGGGTCTCCCCAGGGCCTCTCCCTGCTGCCACCCAGCCTCCACACCCTGCCTGGGGAGGAGACAGGAGCCTCCTCCCTGGGGTAGCGGGCCCAAACCTCCATACCTGTGGATCCCTCCTTCCTGACCAGGTGCAGTCCTACCTGGGGAGTCCCCCTCCTGGGGCTCCAGCTGTTCCAGGTTGCCAGTTTCTCCATCCACTGTCCGAGTAGGAGGCCCACCAGGCTTGGCAGGCCTCTGGGCCTGGGCCTCCCTTGCTGGAGGTGGCCCAGGGCCCGACATCCAGGCACAGGCAGAAAAAGGAACTGCTCCCTAGCAGGAGCTCTGCACAACTGATCCTCTCAGTACGACAGCCAAACAGGAAGTGGGTGGAGCTGCCACTCGTGTGGTAGTAGAATTCTGCTCAACCTGTCGGCCAGGCAATTTTCCTGGCCTGGAAGATATACTGCCTTGAGAAGCATATGGTTGTTTAGGGCAAAAGAACAGAGGTCCTGAGCCTCCTGACAAAGGGGTCGAGAACCTGTTCCACCCTGCTTGTTCACATAGAACATGGCCACCTGGTTGTCGGTCTGGACCAAGACAGACTGATGAGCCAGGGAAGCAGCGAAGGTTTTGAGGGCCAAGCAGATAGCCCTGAGCTCCAGGAGATTGATCTGCTGGTTCGACTCCCAGGGAGACCACAGACCCTGAGTGCACTTGTCCAGACAGTGAGCCCCCCAGCCCTGCAGAGAGGCATTGGTCATGAGAACGACAGAATAGGGTGGCATCTGAAATGGCATCCCCTGCAACAGATTGGTGGGACATAACCACCAGTGGAGGGAAGTCAGGAACCATTTGGATACCTTGATCCTGTCCTTTAGGTTGCCTGAGGCCTGTGACCACTGAGTTCGCAGACACCATTGTGCAGGCCTCATGTGGAGTCTGGCATTTGGGGTCACGTGTACCGTCGAGGCCATGTGGCCCAGTAGCCGAAGACAGAGCCTGGCGGAGACAAGGGACCTGTTGAGAAACTGGTTGGCTAGGTCCATGAGCCTCTGTGCTCGTGCCTCTGGTAAGAAGGCTCTGGCCAGTTGAGAGTCCAACCTTGCCCCTATGAACTCTAGGTTTTGGGAGGGGAGCAAAGTGGACTTTGCGAAGTTTATGACAAAGCCCACCCTTTGGAGGAGAGATATGGTCCTGGAGGTGGCTTGATGAGCCTCTAGGGAGGACTGACCCCTGATGAGCCAGTCGTCTAGGTAAGGAAAGACAAAAATGCCTTGACCTCTCAGGTAGGCAGCTACCACTGCCAGGCACTTGGTAAAGACCCTGGGGGCGGAGGACAGGCCAAAGGGCAGTACTCGGTATTGATAATGATTGCCCCCCACCACAAACCTTAGGTACTTGCGGTGGTCTGGATGGATAAGGATGTGAGTGTAAGCATCCTTTAGATCCAAAGAGCATAGCCAATCTCCCTGCTGGAGGTAGGGCAGAAGGGTTCCAAGGGAGAGCATCTTGAACTTTTCTTGCACCAGAAACTTGTTTAGGTTTCTGAGGTCCAAAATGGGTCGAAGGCCACCGGTTCTTTTTGGTATCAGGAAATACCTGGAGTAAAAACCGTGACCTTGGAAGTGGGGAGGTACAGGCTCCACTGCCCTGTCCACCAAAAGACCCTGGAGCTCCTGGAGGAGAAGGGCTGTATGCAGGGGAGGCCTTGAAGGTTCCCCTGGAAAATAAGGGGGCGGCAGTTGGTGAAAGTGGAGGGCATAGCCATGAGTGACTATGTCCAGCACCCAACTGTCCTGAGTGAGAGGAGGCCATTGATGGGCGAACTGGGCGAGCCTGCCTCCTGTGCAGGGTAGGGGTAGCGAGGGAGTTATGGCTATACTCAGGGAGTCAAAAACCCCCACCCTGCTGATTCTGAGCAGGGGCTGAAGGCTTGGGGGCAGGTGCCTGCCTACAGGCCCCATTACCCCGGCCCTTGGCTTGCTGAACCTGAGGGACAGCCTGGACAGCCTGATACTGTGGGTACTGTCTGTAGGCAGGACCCTTCCTCGGGTAAAAGGACTTTTTCCCCGAGCCCTTCCTCTTCTGGGAAGGGGCAGAGGTCTTTCTGGACAATCTAGTCCTTGTGAGGTGCTCAGTCTCGAGCTGGGCGGCCTTCTCTGCCACAGGTTTGCCGAAAAGGTTTTCACCTCGGCAGGGGACATCGACCAACTTGTCTTGAACCCATGGCTCGAGGTCCGATGACTGCAGCCAAGCCTGGCGTCGAGCTGCGATGCCGGCAGCCGCCACTCGGGCCGAAGCCTCGAAGCCATCGTAGGCGGCACGGGAAATGAATTTTGAGCATTCCCGGACCCTCGTAGACAAGGACTGGAAACTCTGCAAGGGTTCCCCGGAGAGACCAGCAGAGAACCCGGCCAACTCCTTGGCCAGGTCCCGTAAATACATGCCCATGTACAGCTGGTAGGTCTGGACACGGCAAGCCAGCATAGAGCCCTGGTAGCACTTTCTCCTGACACCATCCAGGTTTCGGGCTTCCCTACTGGGAGGCACCGCAGAGTGCATCTTTTGACTTTTAAGGCGATGCATGGCCGATTCCACAACCATGGAATGGTGCGGAAGCTGCGCCTTTTGAAAGCCAGGGCTCTTGCGGAGTCGATAGATGGAATCGACCCGCTTGCTGAGAACCGACGCCGAGGCCGGGGCCTCCCACATACGGAAGAGGAGCCGCTCCAGCATCGGAGGAATTGGGACAGTAAAGGCCTCCTTAGGAGGAGAGTCATACTGCAGAGCAGCGAGCTCCTCGGCTCGAGGCTCTTCCTCGGGATCTGCCTTGATGGCCAGGGCAGCGGCCATATCCCGGACAAATTCCGAGAACCGCGTATCCTCCGGAGGGGACCTACTCCGGGGCTCGGACTCTGGTGAGTCAGAAGGGACACACCGAGTCCGGAAGGTGTCAGGAGACTCTTCGTCTTCAGACTCCCACGCCGACTCATCCGACGTCGAGTCGGGGTCCGGCTCCGCGGGGCCGCGAGGCGCCTGCCCCGACGCCGAGGGCACCGGCGTCGAGACCCTCTGTCCCGAACGGGAGGTCGAGGGAGACCGCGACCGAGGACGACCTCGAGCCGCAAGGGACTCGAGTATCGGCTCGGTCTCCGGGGTCGATTTCGAGGTCGACGTCCCGGTGGTCGGGGAAGATGCGCCAGACAGGCTGGCCATCAGTGCCCGCTACTGGTCCATGAAGGCAGACATTCTGCTCTCCAAGGCTGTCAACCTGAGACTCAGCTCGGGTGATGCAGCAGCTACCGACTCGGGCCCCAGCGGCGCTGGGCCCGACGTCGGGTCTCGAGGAGGCGAGTTCAGAAGGACAACAGGACTTACGTGCCCAGCAGACTCCGGCTCGAGGCGAGGAACTTTAGGTGGCTTCTCCTGGTCCACGGGCCCGGGACGACGGTCGGGGGTCGGAGACCTGGCCCGGGAGGGCTCAGGGACCTCACCCGACGCCGCCCTCGCGAGCTTCTTCTTCCTCTTACGTTCCCGACTAGGGGACCCCTTGTCCGAGGGGCTTCGACGCCGCTCGGGATCAGAATCCCGAGATGTCGAAGCCTCCGACGAGGTCCGGGCGTGGGCAGAGGCTGAGTCCGAGAAAAGCCGCTCAGATTGCTGCTGACGACTGCGGAGGGCCTTGGAAGACATCTTCCCACATGCCGCACACATTTTTGAATCGTGGGCCAGGCCGAGGCACCGGAGGCAGCAGTCGTGTGTGTCGGTGAGCGACATAATCTTCGAACACCGATCACACTTTTTAAAGCCACTGGAGGCCATCGGGGGAAAAAGGGACCCCGCAAGGTCGAAGGACCGGGCCTCCAGGGAAAGAAAAAGAAAAGTGGCGGGAACGCCAAGCCACGAAGGGCAAAAACCGAAAAAGAAAAAAGGGGATTCGATACCGGTGTACCGACCCCGGCGGGAGGGGAACCGACGTCGAATCCGACGAAAAAGTAAATAATAAAATCTTCTTTCACCGGGAACACAGGACACACGTCCGATGGGCTTCACGGAAAAAAAGAGACTGAGGTAAGATGGCACCTTTAGGCGGGAAGGGAACCACGCATGCGTGCCAGCATTCCCAAAGGCTTTCATAGAAAGCTGGGGAAATGCTCCGTTGGGGCTTCATCGGCGTCGATGACACCCTTAAGTGAGGACTGATTCCTGCTTGGTCCTGGAGAAGTACCCATCCCCCACCCCCTGGGGAAGATCCATTCAAATCAGCTTGTGCCCGAAAGAGCAATTAACCCACTAGGGTCTATGCAAACTCACTTGCCCTCATTCAAAGAGCTCAAAAAGTATTTAAAAAGACCAAAAACAACAACATCAACCCGCATTTAGCCTTAAACATTGAACAGCACTCCTATCTCCACATGCTCTAACTCTGGCGTGGAATGTAGCCGAGCATATTATGTCCTTTAGCAGGGAAATCCAGGTCTGCGCAGCTTCTGTTCCAGATGCGGCTCAGCATTTCCACCACCGCAGCCTTTACAGCAGGATCTGGTGTGGGATTCCAGAGAAGGTCCCATCGCTTCTACACTGTTGCCCTCCAAAGTCCAGCAATGACTCCTCGAAAACTTTGGAGTATCCCACCAGTCCTGGAGCCGAAGGGGCCTCTCATCCAAGCCCTCCGGCCATAGCATGTGGCATCCTTAATTACAAGTTTACCGCTGATGCAATCCAGTAAGAAATGGGGTCCATCTGCATCCCCCACTGCACAAAGCAACCACAAGGATGTGTCAAGAGTCTTGGGTTCTTATTTGTACTCTGTGCATGGCTCTTGATCTCAAATCATCTATTACTTTCATTAGTAATAACTTTCTTGGATTACACCAATTCTCTTCTTTTTGGACTTCCCCAATATCAGATACAGTGTTTACAGTTAATTCAGAATATGACCATTAAACTTCAATATGGTGCTAAAAGATTCAATAGCGTCACTCCCTTTTTCGTCATGGAACATTGGCTTCCTATTGCTTGTCATTAAGTTTGAACTTCTTATTCTTACCTTTCAGGTCCTTCGCTCCAGTATCCCTCTTTTAACATAAATTCTTGATTCCCTATGTGCCTTCGCGTATTCTTTGATCAGCCACGCATTATCTCTTGATCGTTCCTACTTTTCATCAGGTTGTTCTTCCTTTTACTGGGTTATTGCTCCTGTTCTGTGGAATTCTCTTCCTTTTGACCTTTGTTCTCAACTTTATGTTATTTTGTTTCAAATCCCTTTTCAAAACATTATTTTGTTCAAGTTTTCCCATCTGCAGTTTCCACGTGAATAGTGATTTATCCCCATTCACTCTTCTTGGCTGCGTCTCAGCAACTCGACTCTGTAGTTGTTGTCACTCACTTTTGTGTTGTTTACTTACTTTTCCTTCCCTTCCTTTTGTGTATATCATTTATTGTTATGATGCTGAGTTTGTAACCTAGACCCTCCTTTCTTTTCTTTCCATTTGTTGCCTTGTCTTTTTATTACTTCTAATTTTGTTTTCTTTTAGTCATTTATACTATTGGGGTCATTCCGATCCTTGTTTAGCGAGTCTGGATGTCCAGACCCGCTAAATGCCCATATCGAATTGGCGGGAACAGAGCTTCCCACATGTATAGCTGACTTGTGCAGGGAGCTCGGTTCATGGGTGGGAGGGGGTGGGCCGGGGAAGGACCGAGGGCGGGCAGTGGGGGGTGACTGACCCCGGATTACAGGGCCAATTCAGAGGTTGGTCCTGTACATCCAGAGTCTGCAATGTAGATGGGGGACTTATTCTACCTCTGAGGTGGAATAAGACCCCCTAGATGTCGGGGATGCCGGAACCTGGGCCTGCCAAACAGGTGATGGGGTGCAAGGGGTTCCCCACAGTCCGACCCTGGCCATGGAGCCTGGCTGAGCTAGCTTGGTAGTTGACTGGACATCCGGAATGCCTGAATCAAGGGATGTCCCAGACATCCAGCCACTATGCCGTGATTCTGCTCCCGCAAGGACGTTTATCCCCCGTGGGAGCAGAATCGAGTGCATCCCTGGCCTGTCCGGATGTCTGGACATCCAGACAGCCCAGAGATGCACAACTTAGAATTGGCGTCTATAATTATTTTAATTGTTAATCATCTAGACATCCTGTATAATAGGCGGTATATCAAATAATGTTAACTGTAACTATATAAAGATTTTGGAGGGGTGGAAGAGATACCACACCCTTCGTTGCCTTCAACAGTAGTAAACACTAAAACTTCTTTAACATAAGAACATAAGATATGCCATACTGGGTCAGACCAAGGTCCATCAAGCCCAGTATCCTGTTTCCAACAGTGGCCAATCTAGGTCATACGTGCCTAGCAGTTTCCCCAAAAGACACAGGTTCCACAATGCTTGTACTGGGTCAAGCATTGATATCCTGGGTCCCTTCTTAATAATGGTTTATGGACCTTTCCTCCAGGAACTTGTCCAAACCTTTTTAAACCCAGCTACACTAACAGCCTTTACTACGTCCTCCGGTAACAAATTCCAGAGTTTGATTACATGTTGAGTGAAAAAATATTTTCTTTTATTAGTCTTAAATAGTTTACCCTGTAGCTTCATTGCATGCCCCTAGTCTTTTTATATTCTGATAACGTAAACAATTGATCTACGTTTACCCGTTCCACTCCGTTCATTAATTTATAGACTTCTATCATATCTCCCCTCAGCCGTCTCTTTTCAAGGTTAAAGAGCCCTAACCTTTTTAGCCTTTTTTCATAGGAGTATCCTTCCATCCCCTTTACCATTTTGGTGGCTCTTCTCTGAATCTTTTCTAATAACGCTATATCCTTTTTAAGATACGGTGACCAGAATTGCACACAATATTCAAGGTGCGGTCTCGCCATGGAAAGATATAGAGGCATTATAATATCTTTTGTTTTATTTTCCATTCCTTTCCTTATGATACCTAGCATTCTATTTGCTCTCTTGGCCGCCGCTGCACACTGGGCCAAGGGTTTTAACATGTTATCCACAATGATGCCTAAATATTTTTCCTGGGTGGTGGTTCCTAATGTGGAACCTTGCATCGTGTAACCATAGTTTGGGTTGTTCTTTCCTAGGTGCATACCTTTGCACTTGTCCACATTAAATTTCATCTGCCATTTTGATGCCCAGTCTTCCAATTTATCAAGATCCTCTTGCAATTTTCCACAATCCTCTTGGGTTTTAACAACTTTAAATAGTTTTGTGTCATCTGCAAATTTGATAACCTCACTAGTTATTCCCTTTTCCAGGTCATTTATGAATATGTCAAAAAGCAGCGGACCCAGCACAGATCCCTGGGGTACACCACTATTCACCTTTCTCCATTGGGAAAATTGGCCATTTAGCCCTACCCTCTGCTTTCTATCTTTTAACCACAGTAGTACACTTTGATCCACAGTAGTACACTGCCTCCTATCCCATGACTCTTTAGTTTTGCCAAAAGTCTCTGATGAGGGACCTTGTCAAAGGCTTTCTGAAAGTCCAGATCCACTATATCAACCGATTCACCTTTGTCCACCTGTTTATTCACACCTTCAAAAAAACATAACAGATTAGTAAGACAAGATCTTCCTTGTCTAAAGCCATGTTGGCTGTTTCCCATTAGGCCATGACTATTGTCGCACCGCCGCCCTAGTGGCCAAAGGTTGTTAAGGCAGGTCGGGTGGACATGAGTTATATTTTAAGTTTGAGTTGGTCCTTGAGCGCGGGGCCTGGGTATTCTGTTCCCAGTAGCCTTCCGTGTACCAAAGCCTCAAAATGAATACCAAGTCCGAGGGTAGGGAAAGAAAAGGCTTTTTATTTCCCCTAATGCAAAAAAGATTCAGGTATTGGAATCTACATCAACATAAAGCAACCTTACTTCAGGTAGAAAGAAACATAAACAGTTATTGCTTTATCATCTGTTATCTTCACAGGATTTTATACATAAGAAACACACAGTCTCTGCTTGATGAGCGTAGCTCTAGGCACTAGGCAGGGATTCTAGGCTTCCTGCTTGACAATAGCTACAATCCATCTCCATTTCGGAAGGGTCCACAGTAAATTCCACCTGCATGGGCTGGGGATAGGAGGGCTCTGGAACTGTATCAATATAGTCAGGTAGAATATGCTGAGGCTTTTCATATAAAGTTTGTACCAGCCTCCAGTGTTCTGGGCTTAAGTTCAGGCCTCGGTCATGTGCCTGCTTACTATGAGAACAAACTCTTTTATTCCTGTGCCTTTCATTAAAAAGTCTTTCATCTGGTAAAAGCTTATGTCTTGCTTTACAAACAGCTTGATGAGGACAGCACTCTCCTGTTTCCTGTGCTCCCTGTGTCACCAGGTTATAGCGATTAGTAGTAGAAAAATGTGGATTACCTTCTTCTCTGGGTCTGTCCCAGTGAGCTGAGGTTTGAGGCCTAGTCCTGCTGCAGTTCAGCCTTACTCGGTTAGCAGGCTTCCCACTGTCCAGCTGACCTTCAGGTGGAGTTATCTCCCTTTCACACCTGCACCTCTCTCTCCTTGAACAAAGAGTGTTACCTCCTATGGAGATGGGTTCATCTTCCTTCTGGTAACTTCCACAGGCTCCTGAGTCTGCTGGCACCGGTCCATCAGCTAAGACTCTTATTTCTGTTTCTCTCCTGGTACCTTTCCTCCCGATGTCTCTTTGCCAAGAACTCCTTGTATCTTGTTGCACCGAACTCCCTGTGTCTCTTTGCCAAGAACTCCTTGCTTCTGCCTCTGCTCTTCTTCCCTTTCCAACTTCCCAGCCTTTCTTAAAAGGAACTCCTCCTTTCCTGGATTGGCTGCTGGCAGGCATCACGTCACAAGCTCTGGGGTGCGGCTCTCTAGGCCCTGGAAGGTCTCTCTTGCTCCCCCTATCTGGCTCCTCGTAATGTCGCATCTGGTGTTGGAGTATTTTTTCTGAATTTAAAACCTTTTTTTCTGTTTGCATAGGGTCTGCAGCACCACACTATCTACATGCTCAGTAATTGTATTCTTTATGATGGTTTCTACCATTTTTCCTGGTACTGATGTCAGACTCACCGGTCTGTAGTTTCCCAGATCACCCCTGGAACCCTTTCTAAAAATTGGTGTTACATTGGTGATCCTCCAATTTTCAGGTGTTAGAGATAATTTTAATGATAGTTCACAGATTACTAATAGCAGGTTTGCAATCTCATATTTCAGTTCTTTCAACACCCTTGGATGTATACCATCCGGCCCAGGTGATTTGCTACACTTCAGTTTATCTAATAGTTGTAATACATCTTCCCGATGTATCAATATTTCCTTCAATTCTTCCGCAACTTTAAATACCACTTCAGTCATGGGTAACATCCCTACATCTTCCTCAGTAAAGACTGAAGCAAAGAATTCATTCAGTCTCTCCGCTATCGCCTTATCGCCTCTTAGTGCACCTTTAACCCCTCTATCATCTAATGGAGCAACTGACTCTCTCACAGGTTTTTTTGCTACGAATGTACTTGAAAAAGTCTTTATTTCGCGTTTTTGCTTCCGCAGCAAGCTTCTTCTCAAATTCTCACTTTGCCTGCCTTATCAATGCCTTGCATTTGACTTGCCAGTGCTTGTGCTGTTTCCAGGTTTCGTCGTTTGGCTCTTTTTTTCCATTTCCTGAAAGATGCTTTTTTGGCAACAACAGCCTCTCTGACCTCACCTTTAAACCATGCTGGCAGTTTTTTGGACTTCCTTCCACTTTTCTTAAAGCGTGGAATACAGCTGGTCTGGGCTTCCAAGATAGTATTTTTCAACAACACCCAAGCTTGATGTAAGTCTTTAACCTTTGCAACTGCTCCTTTTAGTTTTTTCTTAACTATTTTCCACATTTTATCATAGTCTCCCTTTTGAAAGTTAAAAGGTAGTACTGTGGATTTCCTTACTATCCCTCCTCCACTAATTAAATCAAAGGCGATTATGCTATGATCACTATTGCCAAGTGGCCCCAACACCCTTATCTCTTGCACTAGATCTGGTTTTCCACTAAGGACTAGGTCTAATATGGCTTCCCTCTGGTCAGTTCATGAACCAGCTGCTCCAAGAAGCAGTCATTTATTTCATCTAGGATTTTTATCTCCCCAGCATGTCCTGCCGTGACACTGACCCAATCGATACCGGGGTAATTGAAATCACCCATTACTATTACTGTGCTGTAACTTTTGTAAGCTTTCTTGATTTCTTTGAGCATTTCATCATCCATTTGTTCATTCTGGCCAGGAGGTCGATAGTACACCCCCACTGCCATCGCCTTCCCCTTTTTACATGGAATTTCAATCCATAGAGATTCTACAGCAAAGTTTGTTTCCTGCAAAACTTCAATCCTTTCTGACTCAATGCCCTCTAACATAGAGCGCAACCCCTCCACCAATTTGATCAGCTCTGTCATTATGATATAGTTTGTACCCAGGTATCACAGTGTCCCACTGGTTGTCCTCCTTCCACCATGTCTCTGATATTCCAATCATATCTAACCTCTCATTTAGTGCTATATATTCTAACTCTCCCATCTTATTTTTTAGACTTCTAGCATTTGCATACAAGCATTTTAGAGACTGTATTTTATTCATATTAATTTGGCTATTGGTAGACATGGGTAATTTGGGATCTTTAAGCTCTGTCTGCTCCATACTCGAGGGCATTTGGGCTACTTTACTCAATTTTGGAGCCTCTCTGCTTTTGGTAGTATCCTTCAAGGATACATTCTTCCGAACCATCCGCTCTTGGGCGACTGTCAGCTTTCCCCTGTTATCTAGTTTAAAAGCTGCTTTATCTCCTTTTTAAAGGTTAATGCCAGCAGCCTGGTTCTATCCCGGTTATTCATATTAATTTGGTTCCATCCCGGTTAAGGTGAAGCCCATCCCTTCGGAAGAGCCCCTCCTTTCCCCAGAATGTTCCCCAGTTCCTAACAAATCCAAAACCCTCATCTCTGAACCATTGTCTCATCCACGCAGTGAGACTCTGGAGCTCTGCCTGCCTTTTGGGTCCTGCGCGTGGAGCGCTACCCTGGAAGTTCTGGATTTCAATTTCCTACCTAAAAGCCTAAATGTAGCCTCCAGAACCTCCCTACCACATTTTCCTATGTCATTGGTACCGACATGTACCAAGACAGCAGACTCCTCCCCAGCACTATCTAAGACCTTATCTAGGTGGCGTGTGAGGTCCACTACCTTCGCACCAGGCTGGCATGTTACCAGGCGATCCTCACGTCCACCAGCCACCCAGCTATCTACATGCCTAATGATCAAATCTCAAACTATAACGGCTGTCCTAACCCTTCCCTCTTGGGCACATGGCCCTGGAGAAACTTCCTCGGTGCGAGAGGGTTTTACATCACCTTGGAGGACAGGTCCTAGTTACAGGATCACTTCCTGCCACACCAGGGTGATGCTCTCCTGTCACGTGACCTCTCTCCTCCATGGCAACAGGGATGCTGCCAGACTGGAGGTGGGACTTCAGGACTACATCCCTGTAGGTCTCGTCTATGTACCTCTCTGTCTTTCTTATGTTTTCCAAGTCTGCTACTCTAGCCTCTAGAGAACGGACTCGTTCCCTGAGAGCAAAGAGCTCCTTGCACCTAGTGCACACGTAAGACCTCTCACCAACTGGGAGAAAATCATACATGTGACACTCAATGCAAAAGACTGGAAAGCCCCCATCTCGCTGCTAGACTGCTGTCTGCATCTTAGTTTTAAGCGTGTGTTTAGATCTTTAAGTTCTTTACTTACTAAGGGTTGCTATGGATATTTATACTAATAAAACTGTACCTAATACGTTTAATATACCTTGTTCACCTGAAGCTTAATTAATCTCAGGTCCTTAGTGTATGACATATTTGGGTAACGAGCTTCACCTGAGAGCACCTCCTGTCTTTTAAGCTGTGTAAGTACCTATAAAGCTACGATTATCCCAAAGGTGGGTGGGTGTTGGGGAGGGAGGGAGGGAAATAACACTTATTAAAATGGGGCTGCTACATAGTTCCCTGTCCTGTGCTGCTGATGTAAGCTATATTCTGATTTGATTTAAATTATAGCTCTTTGCTGCTGCTAGGCTCTAACTTATTATGAAATTTAAACTACAAGCTCTCTGCTGGGTTCCAAATTTAACCAGAAAGCTCTCTTCTGTGTTTTATTTCAAATCATTTTTATTGAGTTTTCATAGGTACAGAGAGAAACAGGGCTCAGAGACAACCAACAGCATAACATAACAAAATAGAGGTCTTCCCATCAGCCCAATACGTACATACAACCCAAATCATAACAGTCGGGATATCTGAAACTAGTCGGAGTTAACAACATAGTAATTCCATAGCAATTCCCCCATTCCCCCCCCCCTCACCCCAACTCCCTATCTAAATCACTCTGGAAGAAAAACCCAAGCCTCGCCCCCCACCCCGAGCCCCTCACCCCCCATCCCCCCTAGAGCACACACATGCAGCCCAACACTCCGCTCATGGGTTACCACCACTACATCCAAGTATAAATGACATCACCTGCCACCTGTCACCTCCCCTCCATCTATCACTGTCTCCCCAAGGAGCCCACGGGTGGAGAAATAGTGCTCCGTGACCCCTCTCCAAATATTATCACAGGTCACCCGTTGCTTATCCCCCAAGAGTCTCGCTGTGCGCATCTCATGGCCTCTCAGAGTTAAGAGAGCTCTGCACCACTCCCTAAGGCTCGGGGGTCGGGCGTCTATCCAATGTCGTAGGATGCACTGTTTCACAATCAGGAAAGCTCTAGTGTAGAGTTTCCTCGTAGCCACACAACTGGGGTCCGCTACAGAATCAGCTCCAGGCATTTCCCCACCCCCAAGAGGCCCATCAGATAAATCCTGAGTTAGCTCCCGAGAGTCCACACCACACACCCCAAATAAACACCATTCATACGTGAGATCTCCTCGCATAGGTCTACAGGCGCGCAGCTCAGCGTAGATCTCCCCCCAAAACTGAGTGATCCGGGGGCAGCTCCAAAAACGGTGGAATAAGGTCCCCTTATAAGTATCACATAGCTGACAGACATCAGTCGAGAGCACCTTCATCTTAAACGCCCACGTGTTGGGTACATATGCCCCCCACAGCAGTTTGTATTGGATTTTGCGTAATTTAACTGATTCCGAGAGGAGCTTTATATGTTGGAAAGCAATCTGGAGCAACTCAAGCTTAAGGGACAAACTATCGGCTATGCACCACTTGCGTGCCAGGTGCGTCAACGAAGTCCAGTCCCCCCCAGGACAACACTCCTCACGCCAAGTGCGGAGCGAAAACTTGCCTTCGACGTCCGTTATGAGGTCCCATACCCCTCTATTCCGAAACTGAAAACCCCTAGTCCGCTGAAGTGTCTGTATATAGTGTCGTACTTGCAGGTAGAAGAAAAAAGAAGGAGACGCAAGCTTATATCGCCGTTGCAAAGTTTGAAAGGAGTCCAACTCCCCCTGAGATTGCATCCTCAATTGACCCAGGTGTCCAAGGCCAGCCACTGTCCAACTGCCTGGCAATCCTCCCCGGCATCCCGGTACAAAGTCGGCATTACCCCTCAAAGGCAGACACTCTGTACTCTTCCACGGCTCACGCTTCTTCTGACACATGAAACGCCACGCCTGGCTCATTGCACTAAAATAGACCGAGTGTCGCCAGAAATGCGGCAAGCCCACCGGAGGGCTATGTAACAAGTAAGCCGGATGATAGGGCGCCGAGAGGTGTTCTATCAACTCCCAGGGTAGGACTCCTTCTCCGCCCAAGATCAAATTCCGCAAGGGCCGCAATAGAGCAAGAAAGTTATAATCCCGGATCGAAAAAAGCCCGAGTCCCCCTTCCTCCCTATTACTCATCAAAACTGCTAACGAGATCCGTGCTTTCCTACCTCTCCACAGAAAGTGGCTGAGATATCGCTGAAATAAAATGACATCACATCGCCGTAACCACAGAGGCAAATGCCGTAACAGATATATCCAACGGGGAACCTCCATCATCTGAAACAAAGCAAGGCGCCCCATAAGCGAGAGAGGGAGGTCACGCCACCGATGCAATACATCCGCCATCCTCCGCATCATGGGGCGGATATTAACCTCGTACAATCTTGAGATCTGATCGGAGATCTGTATCCCCAAATAGCGAAACTCCCCAGTCGCCCAACGTAAAGGAAAGAGCCCTCTCCACTGTTGCTGCGCTCGACCCCCCACATCTAACGCGACACACTTACTGAGGTTTATCCGGAGCCCGGAGAACGCGCCAAAACTCTGAATCACGTCCAAAGCGCGCTCCAGTGACTGCTGAGGGTCGCACAAACACAAGAGCATATCGTCGGCAAACGCGCTGACCTTGATTCCCCCTTTCGGCCATTCAATCCCACGGATCCTTTCCTCCGCTATAAGGGTAAGGAGTAAAGGCTCCAATTGTAAAACAAATAATAGAGGCGACAGCGGGCAACCTTGACGCGTACCCCTACGTAACTCAAAAGGTACCGAGGAGGTTCCCCCACTAGCCACACACGCCAGCGGTCCCGCATACAACGCTCTCACCCACGAAAGAAAGGCGCCTTCGAAACCAAATTTTTTAAGTGTTTCAAACATGTAAGTCCACGACACTCTGTCGAAAGCCTTCTCTGCATCAAGGCTCACTAGAAGCAAAGGCGTCCCCCGATGCAAACAATGTTCCATGCCCAGGAGCACCTTACTAATATTAGCAAAGGCATCCCGGCCTTTAACAAACCCCGATTGATGGGTACCAACAAGTCGGGGCAAAACCCCTTGCAACCGGGCCGCAAGGACCGAAGCCACCAATTTCATGTCATAATTGATTAAAGAAATGGGGCGGTAAAATGCGGGGTCCTCCGGATCTCGGCCTTCCTTGGGTATAATCGTAATTGCCGCCGTTCGCATATCCCGCGGGTATGAGCCTCGTTCTTGCGCTTCCTGATACACTGCCATTAAAGTAGGGACGATATGGGGCATCAAGATCTTATAAAATTCTGCACCATATCCATCGGGGCCCGGAGCTTTGTGTGCTTTCCCTTTCTTTATCACTGCTTGGATTTCTGCACCGGTTATCCGCGCATTCAGAATCTGAAGCTCATCCTCCGTCACCCTAGGTAGCGGCACGGCCTCTAGAAACTCTCGCTCTCGTTCTCTATTTTGCTCCTCCGGTGTATATAAAGCCTGATAGTATTGACTAAACACCTGCACAATCTTCGGGAGGTCAGTTTGCTGCACCCCCTGACTATCCCGAATTCGAGTCACCCCCTGAATACCACTTTTACGTTTAACCAGGCGCGCCAGTAGACGCCCCGATCGGTCCCCAAAACAAAACAATTGGTGGCGATAATACTGTAGCGACTGAACTGCCCGCTCATGGAGTATTTCATTCAGAGCTCTCTGCACTTCTAAATACGCCAAAATCTTCTGCGGTCGAGCCACAGCTGCTCGCTTTGCCTCCTGCAACTGGCTCGACAGCTCTATAAGCCGCGCGTTCAACCGCCTCCGCTCTCTCGCAACATACGCTATGATGTGTCCATGGAGCACTGCTTTCCCAGCCTCCCAGAAGGTCCCCGCATCCACCTCACTTGTGTCATTCCAACTAAGATATTCCTCCCACTGATGGGTTAAATAAGCCCGGAAAGTCTCATCCTGCCAGAGGTGCCCCGGGAACGCCCAACGGACTCCTCCCGCAGCTCCTCCTCTCCAATCTAAGACCACTCTAGCATGATCAGACACTACTATGGGCTCAATGTCCACTTTGATCACTTTCCCCAAGCTAGCTCTCGAAATCAAGATGTAATCAATCCGGGACCAAGTTTGGTGTGCTCTCGACAGATGCGTATAGTCTCTCTCCCCACCATGCAAGACCCTCCAGGAGTCAACTAGTCCCCCCAACTTACATAGGTACTCTACCCCTTTATTGCGCCAAGCCCCAGGAGAGCCCCCACCAGCGGATCTATCCAATAGCGGGTCATGCGGACAATTAAAATCTCCCGCTAGTATCAAAGGTACCTTCGGGGCCCCCAACACTTTTCCCAGGAGTAGCTGAAAAAACCGGTGGTCATATATATTTGGGGCATAAATGTTTCCCAGAAGTAACTCCTGTCCCTGTATCTTGGCATGCAAAAAGAGGAACCGCCCATTCGGATCCACCTCCTCTCTAATCACCTCCATTGTCACACCTCTATGGACCAAAATCGCCACTCCACGCTTCCTTACCTTCGTGGAAGCGGCATATACCTGCCCCACCCAATCTTTCTTTAACTTATTGTGTTCAGCCTCAGTTAAGTGGGTTTCTTGTAATAAAGCTATATGTGTACGCCCCTTCTTTAGGGCCTGAAGCATCTTCGTCCTCTTTACAGGCGTATTCAGCCCTCCTACATTCCAGGAAACCACATGCAGATCATCACACATTCCACTCATGCCATATGCGTCTCATCCAACAGGACTCCCATGGATACCACTGTTCCAAGTCGCCCAGCCTCGACCCAGAACAGTCAAACAACAGTCTCTCCCACCGGGTGCACAGGTGTTCGGATATTGGGCGATGCTGTTTACTACTCCCCAGCCACCACAGAACATACTCACTCACTACATGTACTGCACATTTACCCCCCCCCCCCCACTAACACCCCAAGACATCCACACGAAAAGTTCCCCCAAACCTCCCGTCCTCCCTCCCCTACCCCGCCCGGTTCCCACCCCCCTCCCCATCTCTCCCCCGGCCACCCGCCCTCCCCCTTATCCCCCCCCAAGTTAAAACATGCTCTGCCACACGCCCGGCTAACTGCGCCAGGCTCGGGGCCCACTCCTGCGCGCTGCAGGGCCATCTCGCCTCCCCCACAAAGACACATTACAGCTCTCAAAGGACAGACCCCCTCCCCCACCCATAACCATAAACAGATCCAATGGAGTTCCCAACCAAACAGGTGATCTTGAGTGGTCAGTGCCCCAGCCCCATAAAAACTCGCAGTGCACTACAACAGATGCACCCCACCAAGGGATCCCGGCAATGGTACCCTCCCCTTAACAATACAGCAAACAGATAGAGAATATCAACATAGAAATTATATACAATAGGGTTCTATACCATTCCTCCACCCACCGCATATCTCCTGACAAAAACCCCCATTTGCACAGAAGTCCTAATACGCCGTGTGTGGACCACGGCCGCTCACGGCCACGCGGCGTCTCACCTAGGCTCAGCAATGAGGAATCCACCCAGGTCTCAGCTCTCCAAAACTAATTGCGGTAGCCTTTCAGGACGGATAGGCCAAGATAGTTCCAAGGTAGTCCCACAGGACATATGCCTCTTCAAACCGTAGACACCGGGTCCCCCAGGCTCTCCATAAACTTCCGGGCTGCTGCCACCGTGGTGAAGACACGATTCCGTCCCTCATGAAGCACTCGTAGCGTCGTGGGGAAGGCAAGTGTGAACCAGAGTTGCCGCTGGAACAGAGCAGCGCAAAAGGGGGAGAACTCCTTGCGTTTTGCCGCCACAGAGGCCGAATAGTCCTGGAATAAGAGAACTTTGTGATTGTCCAGTATCAAGGATCTCTTCTTGCGGTATGCCTGGAGCACTTGCCATTTGTGCTGGAAGTTCAGGATGCGAGCTATCACAATCCGGGGCCGCTGCAAATTCTCCGACTTGGGCCCAATATGGTGCACCCACTCAACTTTGATTTCTCCCACCAGCTGCTCCAATCCAAGCTCTTTGGGCAGCCAAGCCTCCACTAGCGCCTGTAGCAAGCTCTCGGTGTGTGCTTCCGGAATGCCCACTAACCGCAGATTGTTTCTTCGGGATCGATTTTCTAAATCGTCCACTTTTTCTTTTAGGGCCTCAATAGTCTTCTGCATGGCAGCGTGCTCACGTGTCTGCAGCCCCTCGGCCTCCTCAATCGCGGACACCCGGTGCTCAAGTTCTTCGACCCGTTGCCCGAATTCAACCAGGGACTCTCCGACAGCCTCAAGCTTAGTCAGGATTCGATCGAATTTCGGCTCCAAGAATTTTGCGACCTCTTTCGCCAGTTCTTCTGAGCTCGACTCCACACTTTCCGCACCCGGCGACTGCGGCGGGTTCAGAGTGGACGCCATCTTGCTAGCGGAGGCAGCCCCCGACTTCGCCGCTTTTTCCCGCTCCTTCTTGGCTGCAAGAGGCATGGCGGAGAGTAAGGAGTTGATCCACACCTTCAGCAACCCTTACGGTATGACCCCCGATGTTTTGGTGGGGTTCTAATCCAGGGGGGAGGTCAAAAAATCAACAGAAAGGCGAGATAGCCCCGGAGCAAGGAGAGACACGTCTCACCCGCTCATGCGTCACGTGGTTCCCCCTCTTCTGTGTTTTAAATTTAAACTAAAAGTACTTTGCTGATACTAGACCCTGAGTGACTATTAAATTTAAACTACAAGCTCTCTGCTGGGTATGAAATGTAACCAGAAAGTTCTCTTCTGTGTTTTAAATTTAAATTTAAACTGCTGCTACTAGGCCCTGACTGATTTAACAAAAAATAGTGGGTTCACAGATTAATTAGCTTTAATAGAAAGAATTCCTTTCAGAAAATTTCCAGAAGTATATACTCACAATTGCAGATCTCTCTCCAGAAGTAACAGTCCCCTTTTCTAGTCCTTCAAGACTCTTTGCATCTCGAAAAAGCAGTGATGCTTAGGGAGAGGGAAAAACCCTGCTGTCCATATCAGGCTTCATTTTATAAAGAACGGGGAGCCAAAAGAAAACTGAAGAGGAATTACGTTGTGTAAGTTTGCACTGCTCTGATGATGTATTTTGGACTGTGAAAACTGTTTGAGGAGTTAACATCAGAACATAAAAAATGCCATACGGGATCAAACCAGGGTCCATCAAGCCCAGAATCCTGTTTCCAACAGATCATAAGTACCTGGCAGATTCCCAAAAAGACACACAGGTTGCACAATGCTTGCCCCAGGGTAAGCAGTGGATTTCCCAGATCCTCTTTAATAATGGTTTATGGACCTTTCCTCCAGGAACTTGTCCAAACCTTTTATAAACCCAGCTACACTGACAGCTTTTACTACATCCTCCAGTAACAAATTCCAGAGTTTAACTATGTGTTGAGTAAAAAAGTATTTTCTCTTATTAGTCTTAATTGGGTTACCTTGTAGCTTCATTGTATGTCCTCTAGTCTTTCTACTTTTTGAGGGCATAAACAACTGATCTGTGTTTACCCGTTCCATGCCATCATTATTTTATAGTCCTCTATCATATCCCCTCTCAGCCGTCTCTTTTCCAAGTTGAAGGGCTCCAACCTTTTAAGCCTCTCCTCACAGGGGTATCCTTCCATCCCCTTTACCATTTTTGTTGCTCTTCTCTGTACCTTTTCTAATTCTACTAAACTGTCTAAATAAATAAATAAATAAATAAATAAATACTATATCGTTTTTAAGATATAGCAACTGGAATTGTACACAATATTCAAGGCGCGGTCACACCATGGAATGATACAAAGGCATTATAATATCCTTGGTTTTATTCTCCATTCCTTTCCTTATGATTCTTAGCATTCTATTTGCTTTCTTGGCCATCACTGCACAGTGGGCAGAGAGTTTCAATGTATTATCCATGATGATGCCTAAATCTTTTTCCTGGGCGGTGGTTCCTAAGGTGGAACCTTGCATCATGTAATTGTTGTTGGGGTTGTTCTTTCCTAGGTACATAACTTTACACTTGTCCACATTAAATTTCATCTGCCATTTGGATGTCCAGTCTTCCAATTTATCAAGGTCCTCTTTATTTATTTATTTGCAGAGCTTGATATACCGCCCAAACCTAGGGTATCAGAGTGGTGGACAATAAAAACAGGCTGCTGGAGAGTTAAGGAAAGGAACGCCATTTAATTGACAGGAAAGCAATAGAGAGACACAGATAGAATACACAGATAGAAAAATAGAGAAGGACAGAATAACACGGTTAGGTAGTCTGAACACTGAGGGGAAAGAGAAGGGAGAGGGGGGGGGGAGGTGACATAGGATAGTGGGACCATCGTGACCATCATGGGGGTGTGGGGAGGTCAAAAGCCTGGGAGAAAAGATGGGTTTTAAGGAGAGCCTTGAAATGCGGGAACGAGGATTCCGTACGGAGCGGGTGAGGAAGAGAGTTCCACAGAGCAGGACTCAGGAAATAGAAAGCAGAGTGACGGGTGAATTCGAGATGAGCTTGGGACGGGGAGGGAAGAAAAAGACGATTGCTGTGAGAAGAGCGGAGGAGACGGGGGACGGGTTGATGATAGATAAGATCAGAGAGATATTGAGGGGTACCAGTATGAAGAACTTTGTGGGTAGTAATGAGATATTTATAAACAAACCTGTATTTAATAGGAAGCCAGTGAAGAGAGAGAAGACAAGGAGTGATGTGGTCGAAAGGGGAAGAAAAAGTGATCAAACGGGCAGCAGTGTTTTGGATAAGCTGAAGGCGGTGGAGTTGGTAAGAGGGGAGGCCGGCAAAGATTGAGTTACAATAGTCCAAACGAGAAATCACCAGGGAAAGAACAAGAGTAGTGAGAGAATCTGCAGAAAGGTAGGGCCGGAGGGATCTGATGCGACGAAGATGAAAGAAACAGCTACGAACAAGAGAGATATGAGGGTGGAAGGACAGGGAGGAATCAAGGGTGACACCAAGGTAGCGGAGAGAGGGGACAACAGGGATGGGGAGGGAGGACATTGTGGGGGCTAGAGTGGGAGGAGGAATAGTGAAGGAGAACCAAATAGCCAAGGACTTAGAAGGATTAACGCAGAGAAAATTATCAGAGAACCAAGAGGCAATAAGGTCAGGACAAGCATTGAGAACAGAGAGATCTGGGGAAACCGAACTGGTGTGATGGACGAGAAGAATATCGTCGGCATAGAAATAGGAGGAAATACTGGACTGTTGAATGAGGAGGGCAAGCGGGGCGAGGAAGATATTGAAAAGCAAATGGGCAAGGATAGAACCTTGTGGAACACTGCAGTGCAGAGGGAAAGGGGCAGAAGCAGCGGGCCCTGAGTGAACGGAAAAGGTGCGGAGTGAGAGAAAAGACCGAAACCAGCGCAACACAGTGCCCCGGATACCAAAATCAGACAGGCGGGTGAGGAGGGTATGGTGGTTAATGACATCAAAGGCGGCGGAGAGGTCCAAGGAGACAGCAATGGATAGGTCACCCCGGTCGTGAGAGCGGTGAAGTTCACTAAGAAGGGCAAGGAGAATGGTTTCAGTGCTGTGCCCAGTCCTAAAGCCAGATTGACGGGGCTGAAGAGAGAGGGTGGTGTTGAGATGTGCTGAGAGCTGGGTGAAAACCACTTTTTCCAGAACTTTGGAAAGAAAGGGGAGATTTGAAACAGGCCGCCAGTTAGCAGGAAGGCTGGGATCAAGGGTAGGTTTCTTCAGAAGATGGCGAACAACAGCATGTTTCCAATGGGTAGGGAAACTGCCAGAGGTAAGGCTAGAGTTGATTATGGCCAGGATGTATGGGGGAAGGCGAAGAGAGGGATCAAGAAGCCAAGTAGAGGGAAGGGGGTCGAACGGACAAGTCGTTTTGTGGGATGAAGAGTTTACCTTAAGGAGCTCAGCAGAGGTGACGGGGTGGAAAGAGCGCCAAGTGTGGGGAAAAGCACTGGAAGGAGGGGGAGAAGGAATGGTGGGGGAAGCGGAAGGGGAGGGGAGGGGAGAGAGAGGAGGGGGACAATGGGGGAAGGAGGAACGGAGAGACTGGATCTTATCAACGAAAAAGGATGCGAGACTCATTGGACTAGGAGCGGTAGGAGGGAGTGCTGATGAAGGGGGATGAACTGAGGGAGAAGACAATGAGTGGAGTACCTGATATAGGCAACGGGAGGAATTAGAAGAGGAGGCGATGAGATCCGAGAAATAGTTCCTTTTGGCCTCAGTCATCATGGCACGGTAGTGACGATGCTCACAACGAAAGGAGATTAGAGAGGCGTCAGAAGGATGTTTGCGCCAGCGGCGCTCGGCACGTCGGAGATAGGTGCGCTGGAGGTAAAGACCTGGGTGATACCGAGGATGACGAGACATAAGACGACAAGGAGTGGGACGGAGGGGAGCTAGAGTGTCGAGGGTATCAGAGAGGGTAGAGGACGAAGAGTCAACCTGTTGGTTCACAGGAAGGGAGAAGAATTCAGGGGAAAAGAGGTAGTCAGCGGGGGGGAAGGCTTGCAAGGTGAGAGGCATAAGATGACGTTTGAGAGTTCCAGAAGGAATGACAGCAGCAGGTGGGATGGAAGCTTGTAGGGGAGGAAGAGGGAAAGAGAACAACAGACAATGATGATCAGACCAGGGAAAAGGGATGGACGAGGCATCGGATGGAATGTAAGGGGACGAGGAGAAGGTAAGGATGAGGTCAAGGGTGCGGCCGGATGAATGAGTCGGACAACCTATGTGCTGGATCAAATCGAGGTCGGCAAAGAGAGACCCGAGGGCCTTATCATGGGGACGAGTCTGAGAGGACAAATGGGCATTGAAGTCGCCGAGAATAACCAAGTGCGAAGTGAGAAGGGATGTCTCTGAAAGGGTAAGGAGAAGAGACTCCCAGAGATCAGAACGCATGGAGGGTGGGGCATAAAGGAGAAGGAAAAATACAGGGGTAGAGGTCCCCGAGCGCAATAGTAGGGCTTCAGGATAACGGGGCTGGGGGGAGACAAGAGAGAGAGAGAGGGAAGACTAGAAGATAATCGCCACACCACCGCCGATCCGGTGAAGGCAGGGAGCATGTAAGGTAGAATAGCCAGGGGGAAGGCAGTGATGAAGAACGCCATCCTCACCCTCGCGGAGCCAGGTTTCGGTAAGAAACAGAGCGTCGAGGGAATGTTGTAACAGGAGATCATGAACCAAGGGGGTTTTAGTGCGAAGAGACTTGCAGTTCAGGAGGGCAAAAGAAAGAGTCAACAGAGAGGAAACAGGTCGAGGTGATAGTGTGGAGGGGGGCTGGCCTATGTGACAGGAGAGAAGGTTACTCACATTTCGGGTGCAAACCCCCGGTGGGGGTGGAAAGGCGCTCAAAGGGTGGTGCCCCCAAAATACAGGGATGTAGGCCATAAGGCGGGTCCGAGCAAAGGGCAAGAAAGGAGGCAAGACGACAGGGGCAGCCCCGGGGATACGAGGCGGATAAAATGCTGAGGGGATAAATAGGAAAAGTGATGCAAGAGATGTAATGAGACCCAGGCAGGTCAACCCACAGGAAAGAGACTGACCTGATGGAAAATAAGTGCCCCAGTCGTCGCCCCAAGGAGCTCGCCCAAGGAGCAGGTCCTGCTCCTTGTGTGCGCTCCTTCGGCGTGCGCCCATGGTGCGCAACGGTGCCCCGATGTCTTTTAAATACGGCAGGGTACCTGGAGCTTGGCGCGGACGCGTTGCACGCGTCTGCGTCGCACGCGTCCGCGTCACTTCCGGGAGGCAGAGCAGGCTACAGAGGACCAATGGAGAGGAGGCAGCACAACGGGACCTGGAGCTTGGCTCTTGCAATTCTTCACAATCCTCTTGCTTTTTAACAACTTTGAATAATTCTCTGTTATCTGCAAATCTGATCACCTCATTCGTTATTCCTATTCCCAGGTCATTTATGAATATGTCAAAAAAGCAGCGGGCCCAGCACAGATCCCTGGGATCTGTTGGAATGAAATATTTTATTTTTGGGTACCACAAACTAGTATCTGACTTGTGTTTATCCACAAGTATATCACTGGGAGGCAAAACAGAATGCAGACCGCTGTGGAGGTCATTCTGCACCACGAATAGTGGGAATGTTTGTCCTGTCTGGACATACATGCCCGGTATTTGTCCTCCTGCTGATCCCGGTGCAAAGGCTCCCCATACGTACAGTGGTGTTGTAAGAGGAGCTTGTGATGGGGGTGTGAGGGGGCGGTTTGAAGGCAGAGTGACGGCAGAGCATGGGTGGGCCGTGACCCCAGATGTACAGGGCCGATTCTTAGGTTGGCCCTGTACGTTGGGGCTTGGCTTGTTAGACAGGGGACTTATTCCACCTCAGATGTGGAATAAGTCCCCCTGAACACGGGATGACAGCAGTGGCCGGCGGCAACAGACAGGTGAGGGGTGCAGGAGCATCCCTGTAGCCTGACCCTGGCCATGGGAGGTCAGATTGTGGGTTAGGCTGTGAGGAAAGGAGGTTTTTGGTGGCGGCCAGTAATCGTGGCCCCTGAATGGAGCTGTGGTGCCATGGCAATGGGACGCCATGGCACTGCGGCCCCATTGAGGAGCGTGGCTGAGTTAGCGGGGTAGGTGCAGGACTTGTGGCTGATCATATTCAGGGCCCAGTCTGCACATCCAGGCCAGTAGACCCAATTCTGATCCCGTGGGCATGTCTAGCCCCCGCGGGATCAGAATTGGGTGCTACCACTGCACCCCCTGATTTTGACTGGCTGTACAGGGGCAGGACGTCTAGAACTGAATTGACCTCTGTGTGAAAAAAAGAGTGTTTATATGGCTGAGTATACTTTCTTAGGGTCACCACATGAAACCCAAGACTGTACCACTGAGTTACACCTACAGGGAAAGCAATGGCAAAAATGATTAAATTCACTCACTAAATTCCAGTGTGCCCTCCAGTGAGAGGAGTACAGTTGCTGATATAGTAATTGCAAATTATAGCAGCTTAGAAGATAAAGAATCTTTTGCTTCAATTGTGTGGAAGAAATCCTGAGATTTTAGAAGGCAGTATGCTATAGTTCAAAGGTTTTAGAAGCATTATGAGGAGTTTGCAAGTGAAGGCTTGTTTATCACGTATTCTGCTTATGTACCTGAAGCTGCCAGGAATTCTGGCACTTTTTGGACCTCGTCTGTTTCATGTGAGCAGTAATGCATGTTCATAGAACCCAAAGCTAAGCCTGTTGTATAAAGATCCTGTCTGCAGGGACAAAAAAGGCTCAGGCTGGAACTGGAGCAGGGCAACCAGCACTTCTGGTACCATTGTGCAGGGGAGGGAGGAGAGATTGGAGCAATAGCCATAAAGTGCATTTTTTGCAGCACGTGCCAGGTGCTGAAATAGCTTATTTTGGCCCTGAAATGACCATTTGTTTTTGTCCTATCCTGAAAAAAAATTATCCAGTTTAACGCATTTTATTGGAGCTTTATGAATTCCCTTATTCTTATCACTCTTGTCACAAATGTTTTCTCAAACTGGCATGGGAAAAAAATTAACCAGTATAGGTGCAGCAAAGAATCAGAAAGGAAGGGATTTTGGATTTAGCACGCATCTTTAAAAGGAATAGATTAAGCAGGGCCGGCCCGTCCACTAGGCGAGTTAGGTGGCTGCCTAGGGCAGCAGCAGTGGCACACATGGGCAGCAGCGGCACACATGGATGGACACACTGCCCGCCCCTCCCAGCTGCCGCCGATTCTGTTGGTGGGGGAGGTGGGCAGCGGCAGTATTTCCAAAAGTGGCAGCAAAAAGACACCGCTTTTGGAAATACTGCCGCTGCCTGCCTCCCCCTCCTGAGATGGAATTTGTGGCAGCTGGGGGAGGGGGGCGGCGAGGCTGGCCCTGAACTCAAGGCAAGTTACATTCATTTACAGTAAGTAGTTTCCTGTCCCTTGAAGAACTTACAATTGTTTGTACCTGAAGCAATGGAGGATTAAGTGATTTGTCCAAGACCAGCTTCTTCTTTTCACTCCTACTCAGGTGCTTTCTGCCATGCAGCTCATATCCTTTTATTGCCAGGAGCTATCACTCCAGAAAGTTCAGCATTGTGTTGATAAACTGCTGCACTGAAGTAATAATGTTAGCTACAGCTGCCAAGTGCTGGAAAAAAGTCTGAAAAACACCAATAGTGAGGCCTGTCCCTTTGTGTATCTATGCATTTATATAGCCAGAGAAGGTCTTAGGATTTTGTGCTTGCTGGGGAACTGGACCCCATATAATATTTAGTGAACAAATGTTATGAGGCTGAGAAACACTGCAAATATGAGAGACTTTTAATCTTAGTTCCTGATTCACTAATGCGCGGTAAACCCTGCTATCATTAATGCACATAGGATAGCAAATTGTCCTCCTTAAAATGTTTATGTTTATGTTTATTAAATTTCTTGATACACCACTCCTTCGTGACAGCAGGGCGGTTTACAGAGAATTAAATAAAGAATAAAGGCCGTAGGCAGAGAAAGGAAAGGAATTCCATTGCATGACAGGACAGTGATAGCACAGTTATAATAAAGAAAGAGAAAAAGAAACAGAATAAGATAACATCAGAAACAAAGAGTGAAAAAAAAAATAGGAGCAGTGAGGGGTTGGGGGGGGGGGGGGTTGGAGGTAGGTCGAAGGTGGATTGAAAGAGGTAGGTTTTCAAGAGATTCTTAAATTTGGGAAAGGAGAGTTCTTGATGCAGAGGAATTCCCTCCCTCTGTTCCAGAGGGAGGAGACCAGGAAAAAGAAGGCAGTGTCGGGTGGAGTGAAAGTGGGCACGAGAAGGTGAGGGGAGGACCAACCGATTAATGTGAATTGAACGGAGACTACAGGTAGAGGTGTAAAATTGCAGCAAATCAACCAGATATTGTGGAGCATTTGAATATACAGTATGATGAGTCATGGTGAGAATTTTGTAATGGATACAGTAGGCAAGAGGGAGCCAATGAGGTTGAATGAGGACCGGGTAATATGGTCCCGGCGTGTGGTATGAATAATGATCCGGGCTGTGGTGTTTTGTAACAATTGAAGCCAATGGAGTTGTGTCTGTGTGATGCCTGCGAGGCAGCAACAATTAATGTGCGCATAACCCACATTAACGATGTGGCGCTGGCACTGAATATGCAGGTGGTCCAGATTGCGATTTTGCAGTCCGGTCATTAGTGATATTCAGCGGCTGGTTGAATGTCCCAGTGCTAAGTTCTTAGTGCTGGTGCATTTAGTGGCCCAAACCAGGAATATTCATTGGCACTAACCGGGTTTGTGGGTTATGGGTTCAGCAAAGAAACAGAAAGGAAGGGATTTTGGAAATGGTGCCGCTGAATATCCTGCTAAGTGGCATTTACACGGTATCCTCCCCATAGTTTATAATATATATATATATATATGTTCAAACCCTGTCCATACCCTGCCCCACAAATACATCCATCCAAGTTGGGAAGACTTATGTGTATAGAAGTTGTATGCACATATGTTTAGGTGCCCGTAAGGTGTCAATTTTACAAAAGGGGGCAATTTGCAGAACTTGCTATAGCGTTACATGGGCAGGTATATCTGCTTGTAAAGTGTGTCTTAAATGCAGAAAAAGCCTATTAGAAAACTGCACAACATTATACACACATGCAAGTACATGCAGCTTGCAAGGCCTGTAGAACAGCTCCCCCCAGACCGGTCCAGGCATCTGAAACGGCACTTCAACTGGCCAAAGGTGCACTCAGTGATCCCTCGGGTAGTCTGGTGCACATGGTTGTATCGGTGCTGTGCTGGGCTACTAGGGTAGAGTATGGGGGTCAGCAGCCAGTTGCGTAGGGGGTAGCCCCGGTTACCTGCAGTGAGAAACAGAACAGCAAACCATCGATTGGTTGGTGTGCCAGTGAGAGGGGCATGTGTTAACAATATACTGCGGGCTGTGGACAGCTGACTGTGTATATGCGTGGCTGTGTCTGCTGTTTGGAGGGTCCCAGGGGTGCCAGTGGGGCATTGTGTGTCCACAGTCCACCTCATGTGTATGGGCACACCCAAAGGCGCAGGGGTCCCTGTTGGGGACTGGGCCTGGGCATTGTGGGAAAGTGCAGTGCCCCTGCCCTGTGCCTGACCCACATTTGGCACACCTCTGGGCGGCGGTATACGGGGCTGCATGACACACCAGTACGTGCAGCCCCGCTACCCACCATTCCAGTTACCTGCCTTCGTCCCCCACTGTGTTGACAGGGGCACTGTGTGTGCTGCAGGGGACAGGGGTGGGATGTGTGTGGAGGGTGGGTGGGACCAACCCCGGGATGTACAGGGCCAGGGTGTCTCATGGCCACATATTTATTTATTTATTTATTTAACCAGACTTCTATACTGCCTTATCCTTCAATCAAAGCAGTTTGCATCACAACACACACTTAAACTGGATACAGTTAACTAGGACCAAATGGTTGGCATGCAGAGTAAACAAAGATATAACCTATTTACAATTGAATTGACTTATTTACAGTTTGCTCATGCTATTTACAGTTTGGGCAGGTTGTTAAAGAAGTTCTAATGTTCTGTACGCGTTTCAGGCATGGGAGTCCAGTGCATTCGCTGTACTATGTGACGTTTCCATAGCATTCGATGAACAGGAGGGCTTTGAGTTTCTTTCTGAAATCTTTGATATCTCTGGAGACTCACATTTCATCAGGAAGGGTGTTCCATAGGGACAGGGCATATGCCCCCTGTATGTCAGGGGGTTGCTAGGAGCATACTCTGTGCATACCCCCACATAGGTGGCATAGGGGCAGGGTGCCCCCCACATGCCCAGCAGCCCCCTCAGGGCCAAGGGTCCCACACACAGGGCCACAGGGTCACAGAGAGTGGGCCACGACCACCTGCCCATTGCACACAGCTCCATGAGGTGCACCATGTTTCCCAGTCCCAAGGTGTCTGTGTGTACATCCACCTAGTAGCCATCTGCCTGTGATGTCAACCCCCTCAAACCATGCATGGAGCCCTAACCAGCTCAGGACGTAGGAATCATGACAGGATCCCGGGTACTTGGCACAGACATCCGTGATCTCCTCATGCGCATTGCACACCACATGCACGTTGACTGAGTAGAAGTCCTTGCAGTTCTGATAGGCAGCCTCACTCTGTCACAGGGGCCAGAGGGTGACTTGTGTGCTGTCCACCATGCCTAGCACCGATGGGAACCCTGCAACAGCATAAAAGTCCTTCATGGTCCGGTGCTGTTCCTGCTGTGTTTCTGGGAAGCAGATGGTCTGTCATGGACCGCAGGTAGGCGCCCAGGAACTGCATAAGGCAACGTGATACTGCAGGCTGGCTGAGTCCCCTAGCAGTTGACAGTCCTAGCCTTATACCTCATTTCAGCAGGAATAACGTTGATGTTTCTGGGTTACACCTCATACGTACACGACCCTTTTGGGAATATGCTTTCTATGTCTCTGCGGCTGTCCACGCCCCTGTTCTGCTCTCTCTTGCCCACATTCTTAGCTCTCCATGCTACCGCCCTGGACATGCATGTCAGTGGTGTTTCGGAATATGGTGAGGGATGTTTTTGCCACTTACACGTCCCCCTTGCCCGTGGACATCCCCCTTATTTGTGTTCTAGAATGACCCTCTTAGGGGGTTATCTCAGAAGCCTTATTCATCCATGTTCATCCATGTGTAAATGGTGATTTTAAAAAGGGTTCAATTTACACATGGATGTCATTACGTAGATATTGCAAAGGGGTTGGTTAGGGAGTAGCTTTGGTGGGTTAAAACTTTTCTTGTTTTCCATTTCATATAGGGAATATACCTGTATGACTGCAGATGTCCAGGCGGGGAATTACACCTGCTCCCTGGAATGTTTAGGTTTTACAGAAGTGTTCAGTTTGGCCAGTCCTTTACAGGGGGGCCTAAGGGGCTGTCTTCCTTAATCCCCCATCGTTTCTTTCCCCCTAAAAGTTAAATTAGAGATAGCGGCAGCATTTATATGTGTAGCTTGCAAACTAGCCATCATACACATTTGTCAGCACCTACACATATAAATTGTGAACCCCAGCACTTATATGTGCACGGTGACCATATTTACCACACTAATTTTTCCTTTGGGTGGATTTGCAAACTGGCTCCTCCAGCACCATGCATCTGTACATACACGTGCACCCCTGCCTCACTTTGTTCTGTATTTTAGAAAAGACTCCACAGTTAGTTGAGCCTATTCTAAAATACCATTGGAAATGTGAATATCACAGCCTCAATGTCTCTATTCTAACCTAAGTGGGTTATAGATGAGATTAATCAAGATAGGGGTATGAGGCTCAGCACAGGATTAGACTGGTGCTCTGTGGGATATAAACCTTCCTTCCTCCAGGGGGAGCTGTGTCTCTGTCTTTCCTGTCTTTGTTGACTTGGTGTGTGCTCTGGTGTCTTCTATCTTGTTGAATGTGTGTCTGTTCTTGTATCATTTCTGTCCTTATTGGATGGGTTTATCTTATCCTGATGTGCTTTGCATCCCTCTGTCTGGCTAACTTAGTATCCTGCTTCTTGTCCAGTTCCTGATCCTATACCGGAGTCTTGCCACAGTGGTTGCCTGCATTCTAGTCTCATCTTATTCCTTCATGTTCTTGCATGCCATATTTTGTTTTCCTGTTTGGAGTCCTGCTTTGGACATTTGTAAGAATGAGTGCTGTTTCAGCTTACCCCTTGCAGTAAGGTCTAGTGTTGTTTGATCCTGCCTATGTCATGATAGCTAGTGTAAGTAAAAGGCTAATATCTATTAAAGCTAATGCTTTGTGGGATTTGCATTTTTGTTGTTTACCTTCAATGGGACCACTTCACAGTGGCCGCAGTCTCTGACAAAAGGTAACCTAAATTGAAGGAAACGGCAAGGAATGAGGCCTCCTAACAGGGAAAAGCTATAAGAAATCAGGATTCTGATTCGCAAACAATCTGAGAAAGAGAGATTAGGGTGGGTGTGAGGGAACTGCGTAGCACGCATTCTTTTCCAAAGACTGCCTCAAAAAGTCATAGTACTCTTCACACACCGCACAGACACGTACACATTCATCAGCATCCCCACTGACAACTGTTCTTGTCAATTACTAATACAAAACTGTACTTCTTTGGATATAAAATCTATGGTAATTATTGTAGAGATAGTTGCACAATGAAACAACTCTATAATTTCTATAACATCTCTTTGCTAATCTAATAAAAGATATGACATCCTCTGGAGTATCCAACAGACCCATTTTGTATAAACAAATATTTCTGTTAGTCTGGACACTAGAGGGAGCCTTGGTCTACTAAATTATTTTACTCTTCTGTACTCTTTTACAGTAAAGGCAGTAAGGATTCTGTGGGCTTAAAAAAAATCATTCTTCTTTTTCTTTTTCATAGTTCCATAAGTATTCTCCAGTAAGTATTATACTATGTGCTGCTGTTTGTTGCTGCTTCACTTTTAAGTGGGAGCTCTCAGCTGTAAATATATTATGGATTCCTGTTCTCTGTCTTCCTTCCTCTCCATCTCACAGGCCTAATGTGGTATAAAGAAATGAAAGCACCTCTGTCCCCACCTATTTTATTCTCAGTGAAGAATGCCCGCCTGGGGAATTTCTATCTTTGGAAAGGCTCATTCAGGCCTAGTTCCAATCTATTGCATGCATAGAGACATAGCCTTACTTTGCTTAAGGAAATTAGAACTACAGTTCCATGCATGTACTGGGACAAAGCAGGACTGCATTGGCCTTTGTGGATTGACTCAGATGAGGTGACAAACCTAGGAGTTTCAAATTATAAGCTAATCTCAATGGCTGTAGCAGAATTAGAAAAGGCACAGAGAAGAGCCACCAAAATGGTAAAGAGGATGGAAGGACCCCTATGAGGGAAGGCTTAAAAGGTTAGGGCTCTTCAACTTGGAAAAGAAACAGCTGAGAGGAGATAAGATAGAGGTCTATAAATTAATGAATGAAGTACAATAAGTAAATGTAGATCGGTTGTTTACGCCATCAAAAAGTAGAAAGACCAGGGGACACGCATTGAAGTTACAATGTAATCCATTTAAGATTAATAAGGGAAAATATTTTTTCACTCAAGACGTAATCAAACTCTGGAATTCATTACCGGAAGATGTAATAAAAGCTAACAGGGTCTCCATTGCAAGCAAAGTACCAAAGCTCCACCAACTGAACAATGTCTGGGAAAAATCATATTGCCAAAGCTGTTACCTCTATTACAGCTTCTGCCTCTGTCCAGACAGAGAATCCGATACCATTTGTCACCTCATCTGAGTCAATCCACAAAGGCCAATGCAGTCCTGGTTTGTCCCAGTACATGCATGGAACTGTAGTTCTAATTTCCTTAAGCAAAGGCTATGTCTCTATGCATGCAATAGATTTAAACTAGGCCTGAATGAGCCTTTCCAAAGATAGACACAAAATTATTCAAAGTTTTTAAAACCCAAGAGAATTGTGAAAAATTGCAAGAGGATCTTGATAAATTGGAAGACTGGATGTTGAAATGGCAGATGAAATTTAATGTGGACAAGTGCAAAGTTGTGCACCTAGGAAAGAACAACTCAAACTTATGGTTACACAATGCAAGGTTCTATATTAGAAATCCACCACACAGGAAAAACATTTAGGCGTCTTCATGGATAATATGTTGAAACCCTCCGCTCAGTGTGCAATGGCAGACAAGAAAGCAAATAGAATGCTAGGAATTATAAGGAAAGGAATGGAGAATAAAACAAAGGAAATAATGCCTCTGTATCATTCCATGATATGACTGCACTTTGAATATTGCATGCAATTCTAGTCGCCGTATCTTAAAAAGGATATAGCATTATTAGAAAAGGTACAGAGAAGAGCCACCAAAATGGTAAAAGGGATGGATGGATACTCTTATGAGAAGAGGCTAAAAAAGGTTAGGGCTCTTCAACCTGGAAAAGAGATGGCTGAGGGGAGATATGATAGAGGTCTAGAAATTAATGAATGGAGTGGAATGGGTAAACGTAGATTGATTGATTGTTTACGCCATCAAAAGATAGAAACACTAGAGGGCATGCAATGAAGCTACAGTGTAACCTATTTAAGACTAATAAGAGAAAATATTTTTTCACTCAACATGTAATCAAACTCTGGAATTCGTTACCAGAGGATGTAGTAAAAGCTGTTAGTGTAGCTGGCTTTAAAAACGTTTTGGACAAGTTCTTGGAGGAATGGTCCATAAACTATTATTAAAGGGGACTCGGGAAATCCACTGCTTGCCACAATACAAGCATTGTGGAACTTTTGTCCTTGGGGAAACTGCTAGGTACTTGTGACCTAGATTCGCCACTGTTGGAAACAAGATACTGGGCTTGATGGACCTTGGTCTGACCCAGTATGGTATATCTTATGTTTTTAGGCTTGATGAGTCTCGGCAGACTCTCCGCAACATCTTGGATTTTTGTATCTGGCAGACAGCACACCTCTCTGAATATCAAGTCTGGTAAGCAGAATGATGCTTCCTTACCCCTCAGAAGAGAGTTACCAAGCACCACTACCCTTTGTTTCCTTGTGATCATTGATTCCGCAGCTTTGGGATGCTTGAGCTCTGGTTCTTCCCTTTCCTAGGATGCTTTCACCTCTTCCACTTCCAGGACTGCATACTGGTTCTTCAATTCAAGGGCTGGAAGAGTTGGATTGTTGATTCTGCAGGCTCTGGTGACTCATGTCCAACTCTCTTCATTCTGTAGCCTCCCAACTTCAACTCTGTTGGAGAGCTTGGATGTTTCAAGAAACATCTCATCAATGTACTTCTCGCTGTCTTGAATGCTTCTTACCCTCACCACCTCTTCTCTGATCTCCTCCACTTGTTTCATGAGAGCTTCAGCTTGCAGACATGCTGCACCAGTCTGTTAGTCACAGGCCAGATAGTATTACAAGGGTCCTCCCTATCCGTTCTACTCTTCATCCTTTATATACAGCCAGTTTGTGATTCTTTAAAAGGCATAACATTCAGTATGCCATATATGTAGATGACATCATGGTCTACACCTCAATTCACCTGGAAATTCCAGACTACACAACCATGGCAGAATGTCTACAAGAGATGATCAATTGGCTCTCAAACAACAATCTAAGCATCAACTACAAGAAGACAGAGGCTCTAATTATCACAAGAGACACCTCCTTTACACCCCCCCCCCCCCAATCTCAATCAACCTGTCCGAAACATCTATTTCAGTAAAAGATGAAGTGAGGTACCTGGGAGTTACCTTAGACAGCAATCTGAACCTACAAGTACACATCAACAGAACCACCAGAAACACATTTCACAAGATGGCCACAATCTGGTCTCAAATCCCTCCTCAGCCAAGACCATTTCCGCACAGTCTGTCAAGCTGTCATTATGTCCATACCGGACTACTGTAACGCCCTATTCTATGGACTACTGAAACAAACCACCTGGCCCCTGAAATTAGCTCAGAACAGTGCTGCCCGCATCATTACTGGATCAGCGAAACATGATCACATAACACCCCTCTTGAATCAGTTCCACTGGCTCCCAATCACCCCATGTGCCAAATACAAGACAGCTCTGACCATCTTTAAAATCAGACACAACATGTCGGCCGCCATTCTGCAGGACCTGATATTTATTTATTTATTTATTTTATTTACATTCTCTTATATACCGCGCTATTCTGCATCAGTGCGGTTTACATTGAACACATCGTTTATTGTGCAATTCAACAATGTTATAGGAATTTTACCTCATGTATATAGCATATTTCATGTAAATAGTTCATGTATTTAGTTCAGCCCCTGTTATCCAAGTTTATATTCCTGTTCGATGTAAAACCAAACAGAATGTGTGTATTGGTCACTTTGTTATACTGTAAACCGCGCTGATACCGAATAGTGCGGTATATAAGCAACTGTAATAAAATAAATAAATAAATAAATAAATAAAACAAACTGAAATTACATTGAACAGGGCATTATAACTTGGAGATAACTATTTTACAGGGAACATGGGCTATGAAGGGTAAAGTGGCTTGCCCAAGACCACAAGGAGCACCTGTGGGACTAGAAACCCCAGTCCTTCCGGCCCAAGGTTGCTGTCCTCTAGTGGGATTTGAACCCCCGACCTTCTGGCCTGAAGTACCTTGCCCCAACCACTAGGCCACTCCTCCACTCCATATGCCCAACAACAGGCCACAAAGACAGAATACCATAGACACCATCCTAACACCCAGCATTCACGAAAGCCGACAAGTCTACCACGAAGAGGACACTATCACTGGTGGCACCTGCCCTTTGGAACACTCTTCTGGAAGCACTAAGGGCCACCACGGACATAAAAGACTTTAGGAAGAAGCTGAAAACCTTCCTCTTCACAGAACACTTCAGGGAGGTCATCTAGCCTTCTAGTTTCTGGACTACCCTATCATGGTCTAACCCCCAGACACGTGAACATATGTTGACATGTTACACTGTAGATAAGTTAAGCTTCCAAGCATCTCCCGCATGCCACCCTCACCCACATTTCTTTGCAAGTTGTCTGTAATGTTTTTAAGTTGAAATGTAAACCACTTTGATTTAACGATAAGGTGGTATAAAAATCTTGTTAAATAAATAAATAAAAATAAAATAATGGACCTCATGGCATTGGCAGTCAACATGAAAGTGGAAAGGTTTTTCAGTAGCAGAAGGGAAAGAATGTCCGAAGATCTGGATGCTCTGGCGCAAGCATGGCCGACAGACAGTCTCCTGTTTGTCTTCCTACCGTGGCTGCTGATAGGATGACTGCTGAAGAGGGTATCAGCTCATCCAGATCTGGTGGTTCTGGTAGCTCCAGATTGTCCTCAAAGGCCCGGTATGCAAGTCTGGTCAGATTACAGGTGGCAGGTCCATGGCACCTTCCTGTTATCTCAGGGACTGATTGTCATGCCTCAGGTGGATCGATTCTTGCTTATGATTTGACTCTTGATAGGAGGAGAGAAAGCGAGGCTATTCGGCTCAGGTCATATCCATCCTGCTGTGGGCGCGGAAGTATTCCACTGTGATCTCTTATGCTAGAGTGTGGTAGCTATTCGACAGTTTATGCGAGTAGAGGGGCCAGCAAGCGCAGTCAGCTTTGATGCCCAAAATGTTGGACTTTCTGCAAGCAGGGCTAGACAAGGGTCTTGCATGGAACGTCTTGTGAGTGCAGGTAGCGGCCTTGTCCTGTTTCCGGGGGTGGATTCGGGTTTTTTTTCTCATGGCCCATCCAGATGTCAGGCGTTTCCTCAAGGTGGTCAAGAAGGTCCAACTGCTGTTCTATCAACCGGTGCTGCAGTGGGATCTAATGTTGGTGTTGTCAGCCTTGACGAAGCCACCCTTCGAGCCATTAGGTCATTGTATGGTCAAGGATCTCACTTTGAAGACCATTTTCCTCGTGGCTAAATGCTTGGCCTGCAGAATTTCGGAGTTTTGCAGGCCTTGTCCTGTCGGGAACCTTTCCTTGTAATCTCGAGGGAGAAGGTTGTGTTGCAACCTGTCCCATCCTTTTTGCTGAAGGTGGTTTAGTTGTTTCACATTAATGAGACTGTGATGCTTCTGGTCTCTTCAGGAATGGGCAAGGTCTCGCAGGACCGTCAGTTGCGGTTTGGATATCGGAAGAGTTCTGCATAATTACCTGAAGCAAACCGCTCCCTTTCATAAGTCCGAGCATCTATTTGTTCTGTTTGTGGGCCACGCAAGCAGTGAAGGGGCCTCAAAGGCTTCCATTGCACGATGGTTGAAAGAGGCAATTGCATTGGCTTATCTGCTGAAACAGAAGCCTCTTCCGACCGGGTTGAAAGTGCACTCGACTAGGACGGAAGTGGCTTCATGGGCGGATTTCAGTCTTGTCTGTCTGATTGAAATTTGTCAGGTGGCGACATGGTCATTGCTCCATTCATTTATCCAGCATTATAGACTAGACGTCCAGGCGAGGGGTGATGTGTGGTTTGGCGCACAGGTGCGTACTGCTCTGGTACATCCCATGCATCTGGACTGGGCTGAAGAGAGGATAAGGAAGGTGAAATTAGACCTTACCTACTACTACTACACTAGTCAACATTGAAATCGTTACTGACTTTAAAAGGCCATAATCTGTAGTATCTTGGTGAGCTGAACACGAATATAACATTTAAAAAATGTTATTGGCTTTCGTTTTGAAGATATTGCATGTAGTTCATTTTTGATGTTTCACTGTGTAAATTTATCCAGTAGGACATCAACAACATCCCAAATAAGCCTTGAATGATGTAATATTGCATCACATTGCATAATACCAGCATGCACACATCATCCAGAGTTGATTGCATCATTTTCTGATGCAATGCAATACTACTGCCAGACGGCTGCTGAAGCCATCTGACGTCAGCAGTGTACTATACGCAGTCGGAAAGGTTGAGCATTTAAAATATTTCAGACTGTGTGCGAGACAGTTTAAGCTACTGTTACATGTAACTTTTGTTAATCATATAATTTTAGCCATTTAGGTACAATACAGAACAGTAATGTCGCGAAAGTGCGTTAATACCGTTGACAACTTCTGCTACATTTGTGGGGAAGTGACATTTGCCAACCAGAAGAAAAGTATCACTTCTCAACTGAAGAAGGCATATCATCTTTACTTCGGATGCAAGATTGGTGACCAAGACAAGCCTTGGGCCCTGCATATATGCTGCGCTACATGTACAACACAGCTTTCACAGTGGTTGAATTGCAAAAGACCATCAATGCCTTTTGCAGTCCCCATGGTGTGGAGAGAGCCAAGCAACCACATAAATGACTGTTACTTCTGCTTGGTTCCTCCTCTTTCCAGTGGAATAACGAAACAAAAGAAGTCGAGCATAGTCTACCCAAACATTCCGTCTGCATTGAGACCAGTTCCACATGGTGAGGGACTTCCTATTCCAGAACCTCCATCAGAATATTCTCTTGATTCATCTGATGAGGACAAGGGTGAGCCGACCTGTTCTTCTCCTGGTCCGTCAGCATGCAGTGACCCAGATTTTCACTGGGATGCATTATCAACTCCACACAGAATAACACAGGAAGAACTAAATGACCTGGTTCATGATTTGGACTTATCCAAGAACAAGGCAGAATTGCTAGGATCAAGACTCCAACAATGGAATCTTCTAGAAGAAGATGTCAACATTACTTCATATCGAAAGCGCCACCAGCAGTTGGAGCCTTTCTCCAGAAAGGAAAGTAATCTGGTATTCTGTTCCGATATTGAAAGCCTCATGAATGCCTTAAAAATCACTCATGACCCACAAGACCGGAGACTATTTATAGACTCTTCGAAACTGAGTCTGAAGGCTGTGCTTTTTTTTTAAAATTTTTATTTATAAGATTTCAACAAAATTTACAAGCAATCATACTTGAAATGGAAACAAGACATGAGTAAGAAAAGTAAAACAAGAAATATACCAATATAAAGTTACTTACTCCCAGTCTTAAACTAGTCCACACACTAGAGTGACCCATAATGATTAAGGAAAGACTACTACTCATTTACACACACACACAGAGTACCCCTGTCCCTCTGCTGCACCCACACAGACCAGACCGGCCACACACAACCACACACAGTGTACTCCTGCTCCTCTGCTGCACTTACACACACACACACGCACGTACGTACACACACACACACACACACACACACATAACCCTTGTCACTCTGCTGCACTATGTATATACTCTCCATCCACCCACTTAGGAAAATGTACCAATTTGTAATGCTTATAGTATTCACTTTCCAACTTGCTCTATGTTAACATGCCACTGATATTTTAGGTGACCCTTGCTGTCGTCTGTCCTTTGGGTGGTGCTGTTCTCTCATAGACCTTAACGTTTACAATTCAGCTTCTATCACATTAAGGACAGTTTATGGAAACTGCCAAAGACAAGAAAGTTCAGAACTACTCTAAATGTGGAACTGAATAGTTGCCTGATGATATTTTTGAAGGCCTGTGGCATTGTAGATGAGAAAGGAGATCTTTAAAAAAAACACTTATTTATAAAGTTTTCATATACATCATTCAAAAGAACACCAGAATTATTGGAAATTTGAAATACAAAGCAATTAGAAAAATAACAAGGAAATAAATAAAATTAACATTAGTCCGCATTTAGAACAATCAGGAAAAAGGATACAAAAACGTACCCTGAAGGAGAACAGAAGGGGAGCAGCGACAGTCAGCTAGGAGAGTATTACAGCTTTACAACCTTGTCCTTAGAAAGAATAAACTGTAAGAGCTTCTTGGGTTCAAAAACAAATATTGTTTATCAAGAAATATCACAAAACATCTGAAGGAAATTTAAGAAAAAATTAGCCCCTAGATATTGGACCCTCAGTTGCAAGGGCAAGGAGTCCCGTCTCCTTTTCTGGGTATCCCTAGAAAAATTTGGGAAAACACAAAGTTCAGATCCCAAGAACTACCCACTAATTTCTATAAAACAGGTGCAAAACAATATCATGGTCTGATTCCAGGACAAAAGTCACAATCAAGGTGGCTTGCTCTATGATATCCTCTAGCAAGCTCTCCAGCAACTTGGTCGTCCAGGTTCCCAGGCTGTTTCTCTCACAGATTTACCTCAGAAGATGGTGTGGGAGAACTCACAGATATATATTGTGCTCTAAAGAGAGGAGGCATATCATCTTGCAGTGTCTTTAAAGCCTCCAGAAAATATTTCCTTGCCATCTCAAGTGGAGATAGCGAGGGGGATTTGGGGAAGTTTAAAAGTCTCAAGTTATTCTGCCTGGCATGGTCCTCAAAATGCTCCAGCTTTTTGGCCAGTATAGATTTATCCTTGGCTTGTGCTGCACATGTCTGGAAATCTCCAACTGATATTCTAATTTCAACACCCTCTCCGTTTGTGATTCTTGCTATCGAGAGATCTTGGCAAACAATGAATTAACAGAAGATTAAATCATCCTTCATCGTTCACATGCACTAAAGAGTGGTTTAAGGCAGCAATGCTTCCCATAGCGATACTATGGTAATGGCTGATGGTTTCTCAATCCTACCGCAAGTCAAACACTCCAGTTCCCTTCATCTGGGAGTTCCTGGGGTGTCTTGTCTCCAGAAGTAAATGTTATGGAGCCAATCCCTTGCTCTCAGGTTCAAGGCTCCCTCTTCACGCCCTCTCTTCAGTGCACTAGACACAACACCGGTGGGGAGCACCTCCTCAGTGACTGAAACACTTCCAGGATGTGGTGGAACTCGGCATTCTTTGGGGTTCACACACACCCCACTAGTGCTCAGGTCTGTATCCAAACTCGAGTGCTGATCTGCCGAAGCTGCAGCTATGCCTCCCGCAGGACGAATACCACAGTCGTCAAGTGTGGCACCGTCGCAGGTTTCCCAGAACCCGAGGGTAAGCTCTTTTGCTTGCGTTTCCTCTGTCCCATTGTAGTAAGAGTCCAGTAACAGAGGAGAGCAAGCTGAGGAGTAGGAGCTCATCACCACACAGCCGCCTTCAATGCCATCTTGTTTGTAGTCCTTCGAAAGGAGATCTTTTAAGTGTATCAGCACTGAAAAATCTTTCCATGATAATGAGATACCTGGTTCCTATATCTATTGCTTGTTGTATGATGTTCATATCATATGTGTTCTGTTTTCCATAAGAACATAAGATATGCCATACTGGGTCAGACCAAGGTCCATCAAGCCCAGTATCCTGTTTCCAACAGTGGCCAATCTAGGTCATAAGTACCTAGCAGTCTCCCCAAAAGACACAGGTTCCTCAATGCTTGTATTGGGTCAAGCAGTGATAGCCTGGGTCCCTTTTAATAATTTTTTATGGACCTTTCCTCCAGGAACTTGTCCAAACCTTTTTTAAACCCAGCAACACTAACAGCTTTTACTACATCCTCTGGTAATAAATAGCTTCATTGCATGTCCCCTAGTCTTTTTATATTCTGATGGATTCTGATTACTATCTTTAGAAAGCCCAGTTTTGGACTATTGTTTTCATGGACACTGACAGAGAGATAACAACCTCCTCTGCCTGAAAATAAAAGATCAATGAATACAGTACTAGAGATCAAGAGGTAGGTGTTAAGAATCAGTGGCATACTATTGCACCTATAAATTAAAACATTTGAAAGGGGAGGGATGGGGCAGCATGATGATCACCGAGTGAACGGATGCCTCGTGGTTCAGCTCTGTGGTGAATTCCTCCAATTTTCTCATTTAAGCTGCCTTTGGATCCTCATGTCTGATTTATTTTGGAACTGCTCTCACTTGGAACTTCTGATTCTTTTTTATAGGCATATTTATTGTGAGGGAGTCTCAGGAGGTAATTTCTAAAGTAAAAAGTCAGCAGCTAAAATTTTTTTTAACTAGCACCAGAGACCCCTGCTCTTGCCCTCACAGCCTCTGAAGATTTAATGGAAGAAGGTTCCATGAAGTCTCCCAGGGACTAACACAATCAGTAACTGTGGCTTTGGAATCAGAGGGGCATCTTTACAAACTGTGCTAAGGGAGGAGAGTAGGTGTGGACTGCACATCACGATTAGTGCAGGGAGAATTACCACGCGCTAATTAGCATGGGTGCATGTAACACTCATGCTAACTGCGAACGATGTTACTGTGCAGTAAGTAACTACAGGAGACATACTGGGCATACCTCCAACAGCGCACAGTCTTGGCACTTAGAACACTAATTTTTGCTCTTAGCATGCAGTAAGTGCAAAAACTTACTGCGCTTTAGTAAACATTTTTCAGGGTCTCATACATTTATTCCATTTCAGAAAAATTCTATGATAAGCTTGGCATCCATGCCTCAAATATACAGAACGCTAAACACCAGATTTCCTTGAACGAAGTCAGACCAGACAATATGCCTATGCAATTGTTACAGTGGAAAACATAAAGTAAATATTTTACTGAAATAATCAAAGATCTGGATACCAGATCACAGAGAAGCAACATTCGAATAATTTGAAGACAGTATATGCAAAACATGTCTCTGAACAGTTGGGACTTCTCACTGAGTGATAGGAGATATTGGTAGGTTTAGTTTACTTTATTAAAATTGAACATACCGCCGTTCGGGAACAACAAAGTGGTTTACAGTTAAAATAAACAATTAAAATCAGTAAAAGAAAGGAACTCCAAGTGGCTGATAGTAAAGAGAACAATCAATCGTAGCTAAAGAGAGAAAGGGCAAGGAGGAGGGGGGGAGGGGGAGGGGGGACAGCAGAGGAGGTAGACGAGGTGAAGAAACAAAGATTTCTGCTATTGTTTGAGAGGATAAAAAGTTAGTTGAAAACGGCTTCAGAGAGGCTTTGAATATTAGATAAATGGAGATCGGGAGGTAAATTGTTCTATAGGCTAGATGCCAAAGAAGACTCTAAACCCAGGCAAATTATCACAAAAATGAATATAATGAAAGTTAACTGGGCTACCAAGGCCACAAACTACTTCTACTCTGTGACTTCTTAGCTACGTAAAGTCATGGCTGATAGACTGGAAATTATGTCTTTCTGCACAGGGCCACTTTTACCTATGGGCAAAAGAGGCAGCTATCTCAGGCCCCTGCACAAAGGGGCCCAGCTGCCCTGCTGCCAATAGGTAAAAGCGGCCTGTCTAGGAAGTAGCTCATGGTTAGGCACCACCAGCAGAACCGCAAGTGGAAAGCAAAAGCGCAGACTCATGGCCACTATGCCACTAACGTCTTTGTCAATGTGGGAGGGAGGTGGAACAAAGCAATGTGTGCTGCATAACGTGCAAAGGCGTAGCGCCTCCCTTCTGCTCTGCTTGCAAGAGAAGTGAGCTTCGCTTTAGTGAACAGACCGACGACTTCCTGCTTCTGGTCTGTTCACTTAAGCACTGCTCACTTCTCTTGCAAGCGGCCTGAGGGAGCAGAAGGTAGGAACAGGGCAGCTAACTGTGCTGCTCTAGGGGAGGCCTAGGAATGGGGTGTAGCGGTCTTTATCCCGCACCCAGCTTTTTCATGAAGGCATCAAAATTGAATTTCATTATCTAGTGCAACATAAGGTTCTGCATCAGGACACAATTACTTCTAAGGGATTTATGGCCGGCTTTGTTAATAACTTAACGTAGTGTGTGCACTTTTCTGTCATATTTGATATGGCTCATTTTTGCCCCCTTGCTTTTGAATAACATTCATGTAAAATAAACATTGGTGTCCAGATTCAGAAGGATTTATGTGGTTTGGAGCTCCTGCACCACCTAAACCCCGGCAATTCCAATATTCACTGGCACTATCCGGACTTAATATTTCCACAAACTGCAGGAAAGATGCCCAGTTAATTCCAGGGCTGTCTGTGGGCGGAGCTGGGGCAGTGCCGGCAGCTATCTCTCTTGCCTCTGACCCTCACTGTCTCTTTACAACTCTCAGCTCTCTCCTCAAGGTGCCTCCGCCTCTGATCCTTCCTTCCCTGCCTGCCCAAACTTTGGCCATTTCCATGACAAAGTCCACAAGATTACACTCGAATTTCCCATGAGGTCCGCTCCATCCCCTCTTCCTCCTCTTCACTCCCAACATGTCCCCTCAACCTCTGCCATCCTTTCTTCCTTTTCTAAGATCTCTGAGAAGGAAACCACACATCTTCTTTCCTCTTCCAAACTCACTACCTGCTCCTCTGATCCTATTCCCACCCGTCTCCTAACCTCTATCTCCTCCACTGTCATCCCTTCCATTTCTTATATTCTCAACCTATCGCTTTCCACTGCAACTGTTCCTGCAGCCTTCAAGCATGCTGTGGTTATACCTCTCCTCAAGAAACCCTCACTAGACCCTACCTCTCCTAATTATTAACCCATCTCCCTCCTCCCCTTCATTTCTAAACTACTTGAATGTGCAGTTCATTGTCGCTGCTTTGACTTTCTCTCCTTTCAAGCCCTTCTGGATCCTTTGCAATCTGGCTTTCATCCTTTACTTTTTACTGAAATGGCTTTGGCTCCAGAGACCTGTTCCTGTCAAAATACAAGGTCCTTGACTTGATTCTCATCCTTCTTGATCTTTCTGCTGCTTTTGACAGTGTTGACCACCACCTTCTCCTCGATACCTTGTCCTTACTTGGTTTTAAAGGCTCGGTGCTATCCTGGTTCTCTTTTTATCACTCCCACTGCACTTTCAATGTTTGTTCTGGTGGATCCTCCTCTACTGCTATCCCGCTCTCAGTTAGTGTACCCCAAGGGTCATGGGTCCACTCCTTTTCTCTCTCTGTACCCAATCCCTTGGTGCACTCATCTCCTCCAATGGTTTTCAGTACCATCTTTACACTGATGACTCTCAGATCTATCTCTCTACACCAGATACAGTATCTTTCCAGCAATCCAGGCCCGGATCTCTGCCTGCCTATCTAACATTGCTGCCTCAATGTTTCACCAGTGTTTGAAATTGAACATGGCCAAAACCGAGCTTCTTGTTTTTCTCCCTAAACACAACTTCCCCCTTCCTCCTTTCTCATTTTCTGTGGATAACGCTCTATTCCTCTCTGTTTCCTTGGCTCGCAACCTTTGATGCCTCCTTCTCCTTCTCCACACACATCCAACTGATAGCTAAAGCATAGTTACTCACCTGTAACAGGTGATCTCCGGGAACAGCAGGAACTTAGTCTTCACATATAGGTATCGTCGGTACCGACAGAGCCTGCGTGGCAACACTCCCCAGCATCCAATAGGAAAGCTTTTGGGAGCATCCCAAAGCACCTGCATGCTGCCTTCCTGCCTTTCCCAACTGTCCCTCTCCAGTTGAGTTTAAAGCTGAGACAAAAGAGAGGGAAAGAGAGAAAGAGAGAGATAGAGAGATACAACTCCTAGGGGAGGAGGGTGGGTTGTGAAGACTAAATTCCTGCTGTTCCCGGAGATCACCTGTTACAGGTGAGTAACTATGCTATCTCCAGGAACAAGCAGGAATGTAGTGTTCACATATGGGGACTCCATAGCTGCAGATGCCATGGAGAAAACCCCATAAGTTGTGTGCCCTTGTGAAAGGGCTCCACTTCCCCCCATGGATCTCTGGCATCCTATCAGGGGTGGTGGGTAGGAGTTGATTAAGTATGGAACAGGTGTTGAAGAACAGCCTGACCAAACAAGGCATCCCGGCGGGAGTCCTTGTCTAAACAGTAATGGGCTGTGAAGGTATGAACCAAAGCCCAAGTAGCTGCTCGGCAGATGTAGTCAATAGACACAGAATGAAGATGAGCCATAGAGGCTGCCATGGCTCTCACATTGTGAGCTGTGACATGGCCTTCCAGAGGAAGGTTTTTACTCTCATAGGCAAAAGATTTACACTGTGCAATTCAGTTGGACAGTGTTCTTTTGGAGACTGGAAGTCCCAAATGGCTAGGATCAAAAGCAACAAAGAGTTGAGAGGACTTCCTATGACATAACCTTCTTGGAATGGTGGAGGGTTCTGGACCGTTCAGGGCCAGGAAGGCAAAGTTCTCTAGATAGGAGTCAAAGCCCCTGTGGAGGCCAAGTCTGCTGAGCCGGTTGAGGCTTAGCAGCTTTTATTTTTCTTTGCCTAGGTTGTTGCTGCTGTCCCTTTTGGACAGACTGACTCAAACGATGCCCCTGCTGGGTATAGGAGGGATAAAACTTCTTCTTCTTACTGAAGAATGGTTTCTTGTAGGATTTTTTCCTTGCAGGATCAGCTGTAGATTTAGACAATCTATCCAAGGTGATATTGTGTCCTTTGTAAGTAAAAGGCCAGAGCCCTTTTACAATCCAAAGTATGAAGATTCCTTTCTGCATTTGAGGCATGAGGCCTTGGGAAGAATACAGGAAGGTAAACCGCTTGGTTTAAATGAAAAGGTGACACCACCTTTGGCATAAAATGTGGATGAGTCCTAAGGACTACCTTATCATGATGGAACCTTGTATAAGGAGGATCAGCCACCAATGCTTGCCATTCACTGATGCAACGTGCTGATGTGATTGCAATAAGAAAGATGACCTTCCAGGAAAGGAATTTCAAGGAGATAGTGGCTAATAGTTCAAAAGGCGGTTTCATATGCTGTCCAAGAACCAAATTTAAGTCCCATGCCACCGGTGGTGGCTTAATGGGAGGCTTAGTTAAAAGAAGGCCTCTCGTAAATCTCGCTATGAGAGGATGAGAGAAAATAGGTTGCCTATTTAGAGGCTTGAAAGAAGCTACAATAGCACTCAAAAGAACTCTCACTGAATTGGTCTTAAGCCCTGCATTAGACAAATGAAGGAGATACTCCAGTAATGATTCCAGAGGTATCGCAAGAGGGTTAAGACCCTTCTGCGAGCACCATATGGTAAACCTTTTCCACTTGAAAGCATAAGAGCATCTTGTGGAAGGCTTCCTGGAAGCATAAAGGATATCCTTTACCTGTTGAGAAAGGTTAAGACCGTGAAGTTCTAGGCTTTCAGCAACCAGGTCCTGAGATGCAGAGACTGGGGATTGGGATGCCACAGCATCCCGTCCTCCTGAGAAAGGAGATCTGGAGCAGATCCTAACTCCAGAGGCGGAGCTTGAGAGAGATGTAGGAGCAGAGGGTACATTTGCTGTGGCCAATGTGGAGCTATGAGAATCATATGACCTCTGTCTCTCTGAAGCTTGAACAGGGTTTTGGGAATTAGGGGAATGGGTGGAAAGGCATACAGGAAGTCCTGGCCCCAGTGGAGGAGAAAAGCATCCCTGGCCTGACAACCCTGAGCCAGAATTCTGGAACAGAACTGGGGAAGTTTGGCATTCAGCAGACTTGCGAAGAGGTCTATGTCTGGGGTTCCCCAAATTTGGAAACTTTGGCCACCTGGTCTGCATTTAGAGAACATTTGTGTGGAAGCAGAATTCGACTGAGTCTGTCTGCCCAAGAGTTTTGAATGCCTGGAAGATACACTGCAAGGAGATGAATCTGATGCTCTCTGGCGAGGGCCCATAGTCACAAAGCTTCATTGCATAGCAACAGAGAGCCTGTTCCGCCCTGCTTGTTCACATAGAACATGGCTACTTGATTGTCCGTTTGAACTAGGACAGTCTTGTAGCTGAGCTGGGTGTGGAATACTCGAAGAGCAAGGAAGATTGCTCTGAGTTCCAGGAGATTGATGTGTAGATAGGCCTCCTGTGGAGTCCAGGTACCCTGGGTAGAGAGGCCTTGCAGGTGGGCTCCCCAACCCACCTGTGAAGCATCTGTTGTTAGAGTGGCTTGGGGTGGGGGTTGCTGAAAAGGAGACCCTGCAAAAAGGTTCTGGGGTGACTGCCACCATTGGAGGGACAAAATAAGGCGATCTGAGTTTGCTATTTTGTCTGACAGGCAACCTGACGTCTGAGCCCGCTGAGTGGATAAAGTCCACTGGGCTGCCCTCATATGGAGGCGAGCATAAGGAACCACATGCACAGTGGATGCCAAGTGGCCTAGCAACTGTAACATTTCTCGAGCAGTCAGGTGAGGTTTTAACACTGCTTGGGAAGCTAACTGTACAATGTGAAGGCAGCGGGCCTGTGGAAGGTAGGCCCTTGTCTGTCTGGTATCCAGCAGAGCTCCTATAGAGACTGAGTGGGAGCAAGGTTGGATTTTCGGAAGTTTATGACAAGTCCTAAATACTGAAGGATGCACATTGTGCGAGAGAGAGCAACCCTGGCCTCTGGCTCTGAAGGGGCTAGAATGAGCCAGTCGTCTAAGTAAGGGAAGACGAATATTCCTAGGGTGCGAAGAAATGCTGCCACCACAGCCATGCATTTTGTGAACACCCTTGGTGCCGAGGCCAGGCCAAAAAGAAAAACCCTGTATTGGTAGTGCTTCCCTTGAAATAGGAAGGAAAGGAACTTTCGATGAGTTGGATGGATGAGAACATGAGTGTACGCATCCTTGAGATCTAGAGAACAAAGCCAATCCTGACTCTGAAGGTATGGCAGCAGAGTTCCTAGAGAAATCATTTTGAACTTCTCTTTGAACAGGAATTTGTTCAATTCTCTGAGGTCTAAAATGGGTCTGTGTCCTCCTGTTTTCTTTGGAATAAGGAAATAGGGGGAGTAGAACCCTGTACCCTGTTGGAGAATGGGTACCTCTTCTATTGCCCCTTGGGCAAGAAGCACAGTGACCTCTTGACCTAACTGGTTGTTGAGAGAGGTCTGAGAATTGAAAAGTCTTACCACTGTAGGAGGGGGCATGCTGAGGAAATGAAGCTTGTACCCCTCTCTTACAATAGGCAGAGTCCAATTTTCTGCTGTTATCTGACCCCATCTGGGGACAAAATGACATAACCTTCTTGGAATGGTGGAGGGTTCTGGACCGTTCAGGGCCAGGAAGGCAAAGTTCTCTAGATAGGAGTCAAAGCCCCTGTGGAGGCCAAGTCTGCTGAGCCGGTTGAGGCTTAGCAGCTTTTATTTTTCTTTGCCTAGGTTGTTGCTGCTGTCCCTTTTGGACAGACTGACTCAAACGATGCCCCTGCTGGGTATAGGAGGGATAAAACTTCTTCTTCTTACTGAAGAATGGTTTCTTGTAGGATTTTTTCCTTGCAGGATCAGTGGAGATTTAGACAATCTATCCAAGCTGATATTGTCAGCATCTATCTCATTAGCTTTTTCCTGCCAATTCTTGCCAAAGAGATTCTCTCCTGTGCAAGGAATATTCCCTAGTTTATCCTGTACCCAAAGTTCCAAGTCAGATGCCTGGAGCCAGGCAATCCTACGTGCACCTATGGCAATAGCAGAGGTTCTGCTTATGCACTCAAAGCAGTCAAAGGCTGCATGATTCACAAACTTGGAAACATCCTGAGGATGTTTGACAAGGGTGAGGTAATCCTGCCTCTTATAATCAGGAAGGAGAGGGCTCATAAGCTCTAAATCTTCTGTGACTTCCTTAAGGAACATTCCCATATATAATATATAGGAACTGATCCTAGCAGAAAGCATGGAAGCCTGGAAGGTTCGACGTCCAAAGGCGTCAAGAGTCCTACACTCACGTCCTGGAGGATTAGATGCATGCCTTTTTGCACTCTTGATCCTTCTCATAGCTGATTCCACCACCATGGAATGGTGTGGTAGCTGAGCCTTCTGAAACCCAGGACAAGGAGGAACTCAATACATGGTGTCGAGTCTTCGAGATTCGAGAGTGAGGAGATGTGGTTAGAGGTGTTTCCCACATCCTTAACATTAGATCATGCAAGATCTCATGAATAGATAAGGTAGCTGCCTCCTTGGGAGCTTCAGGGTATTGTAGGATTTCTAATTCCTTTGCCCTAGGCTCTTCTTCAGGAGCCACTGTGATGGAAAGACCTCGAGCCACATCTCGGATAAAATCCTGAAAGGACATATCCTCTGGTGGAGACATCCTACGCTGAGGAGAAGAAGAATCCTCAGGAAGAAGTACTCTGGTATCGGCAGAGCTTTCAGAGTCTTCAGACTCATCCGACGATTCAACGTATCTCCAGTCCAGGTGATCGTGCAAGGCACGGTACCGGTACTGATTGAAGTCGGCATCGGAGGGGTCTGGTACTGACTTGTCGATACCAGATGGATAATCATGACTCGGTCCCGGTAGAATACCTGCCGATGTTGATGCAGTCAATACCGGTGCCGGTACCGTTTGAATTGTCTGAAGCGGTTTCAAGGGCATCGAGGCCGTGAGAAGAGCCGCCAGACTGTGTTCAATAGCCAAGACTCTCTGGTCTATCGACGCTGCCAATGCTTGGATATCGGTACTGGATGAAGAAGCCGGTACCCCAGAGCATGGCACCAGTAGTTCTGCCGAGGTTGAGGCCTCGAGAACATCCTGGAGCCCCGTTAGTGCTTTGGAAGCCGAAGCCTCCCGCCGCGGCAATTTTGCTGGTGAAAGTCCCTCAAGGGCAACGCCAGAGGCATTTCGATGCTTAAAGGGAGATCTACCCTTTGAGGACCGGCTAGATTTATGTTTAGTTACCTGAGATACATGGGAGGAAGACGAAGCCCTGGAAGATGTCGATGCCACAGAGGCTGCATCGGAGGGAAAAAAGGTGCTGCCGGCCCCTCTTCGACATCATCCTACAGGCAACACACTCCGAAATAGAGTGGTCAGGACCTAAACATTTGAGACACCACTCATAGGTGTCGGTGACGGAGATGGTACCGCCACACTTGGAACACTTTTTAAAACCCGACACGGGTTTTTCCATTTTAAAGGAAAAAGCTGGGCCTAGTGCCCAAAATGGCATGTGGCACCTGAGGAGAAAATACCTGGAAAAGACTCCAGAAGAAAGGTGTGGGGTTTTTTTTTTTGTAAAAAAAGAAAGAAGAACCGGCGGTACTGGTGTAGCGTCGAAGGAAGGCAGACGCGACCACAAAATAGAAGAATATATTTTCTGCGGTGACAGGATGTGTGACCTGTCAGCTCCACGGAAAATGAAGAACTGGAGAGGGACAGTTGGGAAAGGTGGGAAGGCAGCACGCAGGCGCTGTGGGATGCTCCCAAAAGCTTTCCTATTGGACGCTGGGGAGCTCTCCCGCGCAGACTCCGTCGGTACCGACGATACCCATATGTGAAGACTACATTCCTGCTTGTTCCTGGAGATAACCTGTCACTTTTTTCTCTATAACATCAGCAAAATTTGTCCCTTCCTTTCTGAACACACTATTAAGATATTTATCTACTCTTTAGTCACCTCCAATCTAGACTACTGCAACCTCCTCCTTGCTGATCTCCCTCTGAATCATCTCTCTCTCCTTCAATCTGTTCAAAACTCTGCTGCGCAACTAATCTTTCGCCAGCCTCAATATGCTCATATAACCCCTCTTCTCAAGCTACTTCTTTGGCTCCCTATCTATTTCCGTATCCAGTGCAAACTTTATTTATTTATTTAAAAGTATTTTTATCCCGCTTTATCCTTGAATCAAAGCGGATTTCACTGCAAACCAATCAAGTAGGGTAGTGCGGGGGTGTCAGCATGCAGTGGCTGTGAATTTAGTGTTCATGAGTTTGTGGATAGGTAAATCTTGATTTGGGGTGCAATCTATACAGGCTGAGCTATCTACATTGGGCTATATACAATTTATACAGGTTGAGCTATCTACATTGGGCTATATACAATTTACTGAGAGTAGTAGTATGTTTTGATGTTGTGGATGTTGTTTCTTGTGTAACTCATTTTGTGGTGTGGTTAGGGTGGATTGGTGGTCTTCATTGAATTGTTCAATGAATAGGGTGGTTTTGAGTAGCTTCTGGAAATCCTTTATATCTGTTGTTGATTTTAGGTTATCTGGGAGGACATTCCAGATAGCAGGGGCAGCAAGAGAGAAGGCTCGCATGGATGTGGATTTGTTTGTTCTTGTGAATAGAGTAGGTGTTGGTATATTGTTTTTGGTGCTGTTTCTGTCTGGTCTTTTGCTTGTTTTGGTTCCAATTCATGAGTTCCTGTAGTATTCCTGCTGAGATGTTGTTTTTAATTCTGAAGATGGTGAGCGCTGATTTATATTTTGCTCGTGAGGAGATTGGTAGCCAGTGTAGATCTTGTAGTATTGGAGTTATATGGTCTTGTATTGAAGCGCTAGTGATAATGCGGGCAGCAGTGTTCCGGACTATTTGTTTAGGTAGACCTTGGAATAGTATATTACAGTAGTCCAGCAGCGGTGTAATGATGGCCTGGCATACTGTACAGAAATGTTCTTTATTGAGGAGGGGTTTTAGTCTCCAGAGTGTTACAAGTTTGAAGAAGGCTCTTCTGGATATCTTGTTGATATGCGGTTGGAGGGTGAGTTGTTTGTGTAGGATCACTCCAAGGTATCTGACTTCATCTTTTATTGTAATTGATGTATCGGATATGTTGATAGCAGTAGGAGGAATGAATGAGGAGTCTCTCGTGATGATAATTGCTTTAGTTTTTTTTATGTTGATTTTTAGGTTGTTGTTAGTTGGCCAGGTTGTTATTTCTTGAATGTATGTTGATATTTTGGTATAGTCTGGGGAGTCCAGTTGAATAGGGGTATATGCCATGATGTCGTCAGCATATATAGCGTATTGTATCATGTGTTTGTTAAATATTTTGCATATGGGTTGAATATAGATGTTGAAGAGGAGAGCTAATAATGCTGAGCCTTGGCGAACTCCTTGTGTGGTCTTGGAGGGTTCTGAGATGAGGTTCTCAGATTTTACTCTCTGGTGTCTATCTTCAAGGTATGATTGGAACCATTTTATTGTTGTATCTTGTAGTCTGATCTCCGTTAGGCGCTTCAGTAGGATGTGATGGGAAACTGTGTCAAATGCCGCTGATATATCGATAAATATTAGTAGGAAGCCCTGCTTCATCTTGTCTATTCCTTTGATTATGATATTGAATAGATGTATGAGTAGTGTCTCAAAGCCATGTTTTGGACGGAATCTGTGCTGGTGGGGATCTAGTGGGGCAAATTTATCAATGTGATCTTGGAGCTGTCTCTGTACAATTTTTTCAGTTATTTTAGCTAGGAATGGGAGGCTGGATATTGGGCGGTAGGTTGATGGGTCGGTAATGTTGGATGAAGTAGATTTAGGAATGGGGCGGATAGTAGATTGTTTGAGGGCTTTTGGCATGTAGCCCTGGGTGAGAGAGGTGTTCACTATCTTTTGGATGAATGTGCTGAGTTACTGGGCAGGTGTAAGATGGACAGGTGGTGGTGTTTAGTGCAGTGATGGTTTGTTCTATTTGTTTTTTTTGATGGAATGCTGAAGTTCTTCCATTGATTGGTAGTTGCAGAGTCATCTGTTGCTGGTATGTCCATAAGGGGGATGTATTTATGGTGTGTGTTGGTGCTGTTCTTGGCTGTTAGGTAATCAGCAAAGGATTGCGGGTGTATTTTACTTTCTTCTTTCGTTGTTGGGTCATTCGTTAGGGTACGAACTATGTTGAAAAGTTCTTTAGGCTTATTACAGGCTTTTAGTACAAGGTTTGTGTAGTATTGTTGTTTATGCTTGTTTATTAGGTTATTGTAATCCTTTTGCATCTCCTGGTATTGTTTCAGTGTATTTTCTGATTTGTTGCGTCTCCAGCGATGTTCCAGTTGCCTTAGTTTTCTTTTGGATTGTCTTATTGTGTTAGAGTACCATGGTGTAGATCTGGACCTGTTTTTGTTGTGGTGTGAGTTCATATGAGGTGCTACTTGAGATGCAGCAGATATGGTGGTATTCCATGAGTTGATGGCTTCGTCCAGGTTGGTGATATCATGGTGTAGGGACTGCATGGTATCTTTGAGGAATTGCTCTTTGTTAAAGGCTTTGAAGTGTCTAGTTGGCTGTTCCGTTTTCCGGGCTGCCTGATCGGTATGTTGGAGTTCAAATGATATGGCATGGTGATCTGACCATGGTATTGGTGTAGTTTTAGGTGGTGTTATGAGATCTTTATCTAGGGTGTTGGTTGGAACGAATATGCGGTCTGGTGTGGAGCCAGAGTGATGTGATGGGCCCGATAAGATTTGCTTGAGTTCTTCTACTTCTCCTACTGACCTATATATGCACTCATTCTGTTGCTCCTCACTGCTTTTCCTCTCTTATCTCTCCCTACACCCCTCCTTGGGACTCAGCTCTTCTAGCAGATCCCTTCTATTTGTGCCTTCTCTTCTACTGCTAACTCCAGACTTCAGTCCTTTCACCTTGCTGTTCCTTATGCCTGGAACAAATTATCTGAGTCTGTGCATCAGGCTTCATCTCTGGCCCTTTTCATATCCAGGCTGACGGCTCTCCTCTTTGAGGCCACTTTTGGATCCTGATTCGCTATGTTTCCTTACCATTGTCCTCAGCTGTTGTGTTGTCTGTCTTAACTAGATTGTAAGCTCTGATGAGCAGGGACCGTCTTATACATGTGTCTGTGCAGTGCTGCCTATGTCTTGTAGCACTATACAAATGATCAGTAGTAGTAGTAGCAGCAGCTCTTCAGTTAACAGCAATACTGAGCCACTAAGTAGATAGTTAAACTGCATAGTCTTAGGACAGTCAATGGCTGCCCTAACCTTATGCGGTTTTGCAATCCGGTTAGCGGCTGAATATCACCACTAACTGCATAGCAATACCTCTGGCTGGTGAAATCAGATATTCAGTGCCAAATGCCACGTTGCATAAACCAGACATCTGTGCTGGAGGAGGCAGAAGTGGAAGACACAATGTAAAAAAACTGCAGCACAGCACCGGCATGTGCAGGTAAGCACTGCATCACAGTTTGGGGTCCACTGCCACTGCTGCAGGCCCTGGAGAGGGGTAGGGAGATGGCAATAGGTACCCGCGGAGGGCTGGCGCTCTAGGCCACTGCATAGTTTGCCTAATGGTTGTACCAGCTCTGGCCTTGAGGACATTGGTAGATCAAAATGTGTTTTGTGAAGTATTCGTACACATAACATTTATTTCAGATGTAATGGGTAGACTCCTTTTTATACCATCATCATCATAACATTATGACTATTGATTTTAAAATGGTTGTTAATCCATTACAGGACTGTGAACCACCTGCAATTGAAAAAAAAAGGATGATTGGCTACATAAGGATATTGATTTGTTACTGCCTGAACTGAATCTCATTGATGTTTAGTGGACTAGTTTAGTTTAGTTTAAAAATTTGCCTGTCAATTATTCATAGCAAAGTGGGTTACAGTCATTAAAAAATAGAAATAAGGGCTTATAGGCTGAGAAATATGAGAGACGATCTTTGTTAGTGATATAGCGGAAGGGCTGTCGGGTAAGGTTTGCCTCTTTGCGGATGATACCAAAATCTGCAATAGAGTAGACACCCAGGAAGGTGTAGATAACATGAGGAGGGATCTAGCTAAGCTTGAAGAATGGTCTAGAATTTGGCAGCTGGGATTTAATGTTAAAAATGTAAGGTCATGCATTTGGGCTGCAGCAATCCAAGGGAGCAATACAATATAGGAGGTGAAGTACTTTTGTCCACTAAAGAAGAGCGGGACCTAGGCGTGGTTGTGTCTGATGATCTTAAAGTAGCTAAACAGGTAGAAAAGGCGACGGCAAAAGCTAGAAGGATGCTTGGGTGCATACGGAGAGGAATGGCTAGCAGAAAAAAGGAGGTGATAATGCCTCTGTATAAGTCTTTGGTGCGACCTCATTTGGAGTATGGTGTGCAATTCTGGAGACCGCACCTTCAAAAGGATGTGAACAGGATGGAGTCGGTGCAGAGGGTTGCTACTAAAATGATTAATGGGCTTCATTATAAAGCATATGAGGACAGGCTTAAGGATCTTAATATGTACACCTTAGAGGAAAGGCGGGATAGAGGTGATATGATTGAGATGTTTAAATACCTCCGTGGCATAAATGTTCAGGGAGAGAGCCTCTTTCAATTGAAAGCAAGCTCTGCTACGAGGGGACATGGGATGAGGGTGAAGGGAGATAGATTCAGGAGTGATATGCGGAAATATTTCTAGTAGTGGATCCGTGGAATAGTCTCCCAGTGGAGGTGGTAGAGATGAGGACAGTAACTGAATTCAAAAAAGCATGGGACCAACACAGAGGATCTCTAAAGGTAAAAAGTGGACTGTTGTAGTTGTTGTTATGGAAGGACAGACTAGATAGGCCTTGTGGTCTTTTTCTGTCATCATGTTTCTATGTTTCTAAGGGCAAAATGGGGATAGTAATGTCAAGACAAAAGGTCAATGGCTGTTAGGAGTAGAATAGAGGAGGGGAAACGATTGAGACATAAAAGAAAGTAAGTAGAGAAATAGATCCTAATCCAGAACCAGTAACCAAGGCAAAGAATAATCCTCTGACTGAATGAAGGTCTGGAGAAAAACAGCCGTGAGCCTGCCCTTGAATTTAATAAAGATGATTCAGTCCTGGGAGAGGATGGTGAGGGAGGCAAGTAGGAGAAAGCAATATTTCAAGTAATTTCGAGATCAATCGCCCCAGGCAAGGAGATAATGAGCAGATTGTCATGTTGTAAGGTTACCAAATGTCCCCAGTTTTTGATCTTTGTCCCCAGCTCTCACAACTTTGGTCAACTCCTGTCTCCTGCTTAAGCAACCTAAACTCCTGTCCAGCAAGAGATCAGAACACTGGGGGGGGGGGGGGGGGGGGTGAGGAAATTGTGTCCACTGTCTCAGGTAGAAATTCTGAGCTCTATTTAATAAGCATTTTTTCTCACAGACACAGAATGGGAGAAAATGTTTAGGGCTGGATTTTGAGCAGGTGCGGTCACTGGTACTTATCCTGATCTGTATCTTTAGTGCTGTTATCCATATAGGTAGTGGAGCTGAATAAACGTATTGGCTGATGTCTGTTCTGGCATCATCCATTTAGACTCGCTATTCAGCAGGCCTAAATAAAATGTATGAATGGTCCACACACTATTTAAACTCCGCAGTCAATGTTTTTTTTTAAATGCCAGCCATGGTGTTTGACTAGAAAATGGATATTCAGCACTGGTATCCATATAGCGACCAATGCTGAATATCCGCATTCAATACTGGCTGCCAGCACTCTGGACAGCAGAGATTTGCAGCCTGCTATCGGGATACCTATCCACAACGCACCTAGGACAGCCTTGTGCTGAAACTTGCCACTATTCGAACAGGTTCCTGCTCTGCCCTGACTCTGCCTCTCAGATCACTCTGGCACAATCACAATAGTGCCAGGGGGGGTCTGTGGTGATGTCTGGCTTTATGGGTTTAGTAGCTCCTGCTAAGCATATAAGTACTGCTGAATACTGGACCCTGTCTGTTTAGCGCAGTGGAGGGATCCCAACTGCCGAGGAACAGTTTTGGTCCCAGCCAGTGGTGGGATTTGGAGTCAAGTAGGAACCGGTTTGTCCTGCGGCAGGAAGCAGCCAGTTCATGGCATTATCCACGTTTGCTGAACCGGTGTCTATGGGCTCTGTCCCAGCAGCAGCAACACTTACAGTCGGCAAAGCCCCCGAAGGTATGTTGACGGCATTGGGGGAAGCTGCCGATGCCTCAGTGCCTTGGATGTACTTGACATACCTAAGGGGGCTTTACTTCCAGTCCTCCACGCGTGTGATGGCTGGGTTGCTGCATCTTGCATGGACATAAGAACATAAGATATGCCATACTGGGTCAGACCAAGGTCCATCAAGCCCAGTATTCTGTTTCCAACAGTGGCCAATCTAGGTCATATGTACCTAGCAGTTTCCCCAAGGGACACAGGTTCCACAATGCTTGTATTGGTTCAAGCATTGATATCCTGGGTCCCTTCTTAATAATGGCTTATGGACCTTTCCTCCAGAAACTTGTCCAAACCTTTTTTAAACCCAGCTACACTAACATCCTTTACTACATCCTCGGGTAACAAATTCCAGAGTTTGATTACACGTTGAGTGAAAAAATATTTTCTTTTATTAGTCTTAAATAGTTTACCCTGTAGCTTCATTGCATGTCCCCTAGTCTTTCTATATTCTGATAAGGTAAACAATCGATCTACGTTTACCCGTTCCACTCCGCTCATTAATTTGTAGACTTCTATCATATCTCCCCTCAGCCGTCTCTTTTCCAGGTTAAAGAGCCCTAACCTTTTTAGCCTTTCTTCATAGGAGTATCCTTCCATCCCCTTTACCATTTTGGTGGCTCTTCTCTGAACCTTTTCTAATAACTCTATATCCTTTTTAAGATACGGCGACCAGAATTGCACACAATATTCAAGGTGCGGTCTCACCATGGAACGATATAGAGGCATTATAATATCCTTTGTTTTATTTTCCATTCCTTTCCTTATCATACCTAGCATTCTATTTGCTCTCTTGGCCGCCGCTGCACACTGGGCCGAGGGTTTTAACATGGTATCCACAATGACGCCTAAATCTTTTTCCTGGGTGGTGGTTCCTAATGTGGAACCTTGCATCGTGTAACCATAGTTTGGGTTGTTCTTCCCTAGGTGCATAACCTTGCACTTGTCCACATTAAATTTCATCTGCCATTTTGATGCCCAGTCTTCCAATTTATCAAGATCCTCTTGCAATTTTCCACAATCCTCTTGGGTTTTAACAACTTTAAATAGTTTTGTGTCATCTGCAAATTTGATAACCTCACTCGTTATTCCACTTTCCAGGTCATTTATGAATATGTCAAAAAGCAGCGGACCCAGCACAGATCCCTGGGGTACACCACTATTCACCTTTCTCCATTGGGAAAATTGGCCATTTAGCCCTACCCTCTGCTTTCTATCTTTTAACCAGTTCCTGATCCACAATAGTACACTGCCTCCTATCCCATGACTCTTTAGTTTTGCCAAAAGTCTCTCATGAGGGACCTTGTCAAAGGCTTTCTGAAAGTCCAGATACACAATATCAACCGACTCACCTTTGTCCACCTGATGGAGGCGTTGCAGTGGCCATATGCTTGGGCCGCTGCCTCCATCGAGGTTACGCAACTCCCTGGTGGCTCAGCAGCTCGATCCCCCACCTGACAGTGTTTTGATGGCATCGGGGGCTTCTCTCGATGCTGCAATCCCCTGATGCCATCAAAACATTGTTGGGGGGAGGAGGGGGATTCGTGCTATTGCAGAGCCGACATTGCAATGCTGTGTTTGGCCCAGTTCGGCAAACGTGGGCCACAACAGGAACCAATTCACATGAACTGGTCCGAACCAGCTGGATCCCACCACTGGTTCAGCAGCTGTGTTTTTAGGACCACCTCCACCCTGCCCCAAACCCCGCTCCCAGTTCCCAATTAAATGGATTTTATCAGACCATTTAACAATTGCAATGGCACAATGATTCATACAACTTTGGATTTCTCTGGTTAAGCCAATTATGCACTTACTGGTGGCTAGTAAATGCATAACTGGCTTTGAATATCAGCTGAATAGTAAATAAATATTACAATCCCTGTTGTGTGAGTGGAGGAGTAGTCTAGTGACCAGAGCAATGGGCTCAGAACCAGGGACGTGTGGGTTCAAATCCCACTAACACTCCTTATGGCCTTAGATAAATCACTTACCACTCAGGTACAAACGTAGCACACTAACAGGCATTAATGTGCACTGTCTGCCACTGTACCCATTTTATTCCTGTGCTCATTGGCATGTGCTAACATTTAGTAAACAGGATTTTTAGGGGCATGTTTACTAAAGGTTAATGTGCGTTAAGTGCTGCCACTGCCCATTCATTTCTATGGGTCACTGCAGCACTTAACAGATGTTAACTTAATGCGCATCAACCTTTAGTAAATATGCCCCTTAGATTGGGGATAGGGAAATACCTACTGTACCTGGATGGAACTTGCTTTGATCCTCTACTGAAAAGGCATGAGATAATTCCTACAAAATAAAATGAAGTAATAAATTTAAAAAACCCCTCTGTACCTTAATGTGAAACCTTTGAGCTAGGATATTGAAAGGCGAGTAATTAACTGTAAACAATTCCAAATCTATGGTGATGCTATACAGCAATGTACAGCTTTCCTATATAGATTCTTTTTTTTTGCAGGATTTTGTATTTCGCAATGTGCCTGGTAGTGGAGTGGGTTTGTGTTACTCTTACTGAGTTGCAGGGCCGTACCAAGGGCTATACGAGTGGTACAGCTGCATAGGGCGTAAGCACGGGGGCGCTGATATCATCACTGGGCTTCCAGGAAGGTCAAAAAGAGTGAGTTATTGAACATAGCTGGGTGGAGGGGGGACACCAGATTTGTTAGATGCACAAGCCGCATTTCTAGCGTGGTATGGTCCTGCTGAGTCGACACTGGAATTTGAATAATTTTTGTATGAAGTATAGGGGAAGTATCTTGGATTTGCTTTGTCCCAGTGTTGGAGGTGGGGGTAATTGGTAGATACGGTATTTACAGAACTAAAAGCACAGGATTTATAGCGAGTTTCTTTTGTGCATAAAATGATGGGAATGAACTTTCCTCTTACATTACTGCTCTTTAGACTTGCTTTGGGTAAAACAAGTTTCTTCCAGAATTCATAGAGGGTAACATATATAGGCAACACATCAAGATAAGCTTGAAAGCTCTTATTAATCAGGCTTATGGTGCCCAAACACTTGGGACTCTACATTTATCTATAGTCTGTATTTTACTGGTTTCTGATTACTTTTCTTGGTGCTGTTCCATATATAGAACAGAGTAGGTGCTCGAAACTCAATGGCGTAAGTTACAATGAGGGGTCCCTATGCAACATTTTGCTCAAGGCCCCCCATGTTGGTGGTGGTGCCTCCCCATGCAGGCCCCAACCCCAATGTGGCAGCAGCAGTAGCAAACTTACCTCATGTTTGCCGCACAGCTCCACTCTGTAAAATTGCCACGGGCTCAGCAGCTGTTCCCCGCTGCGCCGAAGTCTCGCGGTGTGGCTTTTATTGCGAGACTTTGGGCTGGCAAGGAACAACCGCCGGGCCTGCAGGAACTTACCAAGAGCCGAGCAGTACAGGAAATGAGATAAAGTAAGTTTGTCGCGCTGCTTCTGCCGCCACTGTGTGGGCCTCCTTTCTGCTCAGGCTTCCCCCTCCCCTGCATTCTGTGGGCTGCTTGGGCAGAATTTATTCATCTATCAATAATGCCATTTTGTAGTTTTCTCGTCTTCCCCTCTGTTTTTCTAGCATCAAGCTTTTTATTGGTTGTTTGGAAAATACCCCATGTGAATGAATAAATTATTCTTTATGTGATTTATGTGAAGAAGGTTTATAAGGAGGTGATTTTGTAAAGCTTTTTGGATGTAAAAGACCTCTAAAAGGATGCACAGTGAAAATGAATGTGCACTTGTAGCATAAGCGTGCTCAGGAGAGGAGTTTGGGTGGAGTTGCAATTTATATGCGTATTTTATAAAATACGTCTATACTTTTCCATGCTAAAATTTACACCTGCGCCGGAGCAGGTATTAGCATCAGTCCACAGTCTAGGTGCTTTTTCTGCAGGATTTGTGTTGGTATTTTCTACAGACCCATAGGTTCTTTTATGTATCTTTATAAAATAGGCCAAAACAGGCACTTACTTGCCCACCAAACCTGGGTCCCTGTTATAAAATTACCCTCTATGTGAACTGAGAGGCAGAGCTTGGTTAGTTTGCTTGCCCCCCTCAACCAAAAAGATATTCCACTACCTTTGCTCTGAGGAGTCTTTTTTTACTTTTTTCTCTACAGCTTGTGATGTATAGTCCAGATTAGATCATATTCTTTTCAGTTTAGTTACCATATCCTTTATTAAAGCAGATGTGCTTTCTGACCATTCTGTTGTATCCTTGAAATTGCAGATGGATGAGAAATTAGAATTCAGATTAGTATTTGTATTATGATTCTCAATTTAAAGGTTTTTTACTGCACTGCCTGGGGAAATTATTATAATGGCAACATTAGCTCTGGTATTAATGACCCCATTTTCTCGGAAGCTGGAAAACTGCTTTTAGGTGTCAAATTATTGAAAATGTTGCAGGAACAAGTGGGAAAGGAAAAACAAATCTAAGAATGATCATATTAAACATGAGACTTAAACAAAATACAGATATATTATTGACTCAAAAAGCAAAACTAACACTTCGGCGCCTATTGAAAAGGATTTAGCCTGATAGCAAGACCTGCCAACTGGCTAAACACTGGCGATCCGGATATTCAGCAGCACCATCCGGATATTGTCATTGAATATCCCCACAAACCACAGAGAAGCAGCCCAGTTAATCAGGGGCGGTGTGTGGGCAGAGTGGGGATGATCGCAACAGTTATCCAATCAGCGGCAATTTTCAGCTGCTTACCAGATAGCTAAACCGCATAGAGTTAGGACAGGTCAATAGCTGTCTTAAATGTATGCAGCTCAATAGTCTGGTTAGCGGCTGAATATTGCCATTGGCCAGAGGGATGGTGAAATCAGATATTCAACGCGGGATGCCAGATAGGCTCCACTGCTGAATATCTGGTTTTAATTTTGGCGGTGCGAGCCACGCGCTTTAAAATATACAGTTGTGGTCAACATTATTGGCACCCTTACAGTTCAACCCGCTTATGTCCATTATCTCCTAAACAAAAGTGGCCAGTGAAATGGCTTTGGAGTATATATGCACACATATTTGACACATAAAAGAATCAAATAAAACAAGACCAATTAAAAAAGGAAATAGTAGGAAGTAGTAGGAAAACTGGGACACTGCCAGGACATGACTATTAGCACCCTTATAAACAATTCAAATCAGTTTGAATAGATGAACCACATTCCCTGTGTAGTAAAATTAGACGCACTAGTGATCAATTCACATGACTTGAACCAACCAATAAAGGATGGCTTTAAAATGGCCACATTCACTCCCTGTTCCATTTTCACAATGGTGAAAACAAGACAGCTGCCTGAGACCAGGGGCAGCCCAAGGGGGGTGCGGGGCCATGTGCGGAGACTGGGTGCGGGGCCTCATTTGCATAAGGGATCTCATTTGCATAAATATTTGAATAATGCTACCATATCCTAACTTTTAGTAAACATGCCTCTTAATGGGTGTATCGGTAAAGAAAGACTAAAAGATTTCTACATTACTATAATCCAGTGCCAACCGCCAGGCACATTAGGAATTACTACAAACACTGCCCATTTAGAACCCATAGCAAATCCGCCATATCGTAACAGCACTACCAGGACTCACAAAGCACCATTACCTATCAAAAGGCAACACTGCAAATATTAAACCAATACATTTCAGAGAACAACAATACATGACCTACTGGGGAAAGAGAACAAGTGGCAATGTCAAATAGGAATTACATAAACAGAATACCTCAGCTCAGTTACACATGCAGAACATAGACCATCACCAAACAAGGAATCACAATTTAGAAACAGGAAGAGAATAATTAAACTGGGAACCCCAAAAGCCAGACTTGGAATGTACAACAACACTGTAGAAATAAAACTATAAATATCCTCTTGTACTAAACAAAGCGCAGACGTTAATGATGCACATTTCCCAGAGCTGACACATTCCAGTTAATAAATTCTAAATAAAGAGATATTTTTCTACCTTTTGTGCATTGTTTTTCAGTTGCAATTGCTCCAGCCACTTTCTTCTGGTTTCTTCGTGTCTTCTGCTAACTCTCCATCGTCTGCTGTCCATTTGTCCTTTCTTCTCTCTTCTAGTGTTTTTTCCATTCTCTGCTTTAACATACTAATCTTTCTCCTTTTGCTCTTTCCTCATTCCTATTTCATCCACTCAAATTTTACCCCTCCATCCTCAATCCCCACTTACTCTCCCAATACCCGGCCAATTGTAGATTTGTCTTCCCTCCCACACAAAAAAATTTTCCCCTCTCCATTTCACTCTCTCAGCTCCATCCCATTCTAATCCTCCCCCAACATCAGCTCCCTTCTAGTTCCAGCCCCACCCAGCATCCGCTCCCTTCTAGTCCCCGCATCAGCCCATTTCCAGTCCTAACCCCCCATCAGCCCATTTCCAATCCTATCCTAGCCACACCATCAGCCCATTTCCAGTGCTAGCTCCCCCATCCATTTCCAGTCCTATCCGAGTCCCTCCATCAGCTTATTTCTAATCCCAGCCCCCATCAGCCCATTTCTAATCCTTTCCTAGCCCCACCATCAGCCGATGTCAAATCCTAGCTCCCCTCCAGTCAGCCCATTTCCAATCCAAGCCCCCCATGAGCCTACTTCCAGTTCTAGCCCCTCCATGAGTCCATTTCAATCCAAGCCCCCACCACAGCCCATTTCCAATCTTAGCACCCTCCAACAGCCCATTTCAAGTCCTATCCTAGCCCCTCCATCAGCCCATTTCCTGTCCTAGCTCCCCCCCCCACTCAGCCCATTTCCAGTGCTAGCTCTCTCCCCTCACAGCCCATTTCCATTCCAAGCCCCCCTCCCCATCAGCTATTTGCAGTTCAAGCCCCCCTTCCACTCAGCCCATGTCCAGTCCTAGCAACCCCCTGAGCCCATTACCAGTCCTAGCCCCACCCCCATAGCCCATTACCAGTCTTAACCCCCCCATCATCCCATTTTCAGTCTTAGTCCCCCCATAGCCCATTACCAGTCCTAAACCCCCATCAGCCCACTTCCAGTCCTAGCCCCCCCATAGCCCATTACCAGTCCTAGCCCCCCCATCAGTCCATTTCCAGTCCTAGCCCTCCCATAGCCCATTTCCAGTCCTAGCCTCCCCCCATCAGCCCATTTCCAGTCCTAGGCCCCCCCATCAGCCCATTTCCAGTCCTAGCCACCCCCCATAGCCCATTACCAGACCTACCCCCCCATCAGCCCACTTCCAGTCTTAGCCCCCCCCCCCAGCCCAGGTAGATGTAAAAAAAACCCCATACTTGCTGCTGCTGCCGCCATGGCAGCGGCAGAATCGAGCGTCCCGCAGGGCCCCCCTGCCCGGCAGAGTCCTCCATGCAGCCTCAGCTCCCTCAGCACGGGCTTTTCAGAGCTGCGAAGGGAGAGTTTCCCTTTCTTGCGGCTCTGTTTAAGCCTGTGGGGCTGATGGGAAACAGGAAATGCTGTTTCCCATCAGCGCCAGCGGCTTAACAGAGCCGCGAGGGAGAAGCTCTCTCCCTTCGCGGCTCTGAAAGCCGGCACTTAGGGAGCTGAGGCTGCATGGAGGACTCTGCCGGGCAGGGGGGCCCTGCAGGACGCTCGATTTACCGGCAGATGCAGAATGTTGTTTGCGCGGGGCCCTCCGAAACGCGGGGCCCTGTGCAAACAACATTCTTGCACAATGGACGGGCTGGCCCTGCCTGAGACCATCAGAAAAGCCATTAACACCAAACATCAAACTTCAAAGGGGTACAAAGGCCATCTCCAAAAACCTTGGAATTCCTGGGTCTACAGTTTGCAATGTTACTAAGAAGATTTCTGCTCATGGAACTGTCAAGAACCTCCCGGGATGTGGTGGGAAGAGGAAAATTAATCCAAAAGGTCTTTGAAGATTAATGCAAACTGTTCGAAAAGCACCACGTAGAACATTCAGAGAGCTTAAAGCTGATCTGGAGCAATCTGGAGTGGTGGTTTCAACCTACACCATGCGCTGCGTGCTAAACAAAGAAGGATTTCATGGGTGAAGGTCAAGGAGTACCCTACTGCTCAAAGACCAACATAAAAAGGCACACCTGATCTTTGCCCAAACCCACCTTGAGAAACCACAATCCTTCTGGGAACATGTACTGTGGATAGATGAAACCAAATGAGCTTTTTGGCAATGCAGACCAGCGATACATTTACAGGTGAAGAAATGAAGCATATAAGGAAAAAAACCACCCTTCCTACAGCTAAATATGGTGGAGGTTCCATAATGTTGTGGGGCTGTTTTGCTGCCTCAGGAACTGGAGGCCTGGAATGTATTAAAGGAATCATGAAGTCAGAGGACTACCAAGGTATTTTGTAGCGAAATGTGCTACCTAGTGTCAGAAAGCAAGGTCTGGGTCGAAAGTCATGGGTCCTACAGCAGGACAACGACTCAAAACATACAGCCAAAAGTACAAAAGAACGGTTAAAAAGGAACAAATGGACTGTATTAAACTGACCAGCAATGAGTCCTGATCTCAGTCCAGTCAATAACCTTTGGAAAGAGCTGAAAGTCAAGTTTATTTAAGGTATTTCATATAATATATTACCATAAACCTCCCCCCCCCCCCCCACCCACACACAAAAGAAAAAAAGCTGAAATCTGCCATTGGTAAAAGGAATCCTGGAAACATTCATGAATTGGATCAAATCACAGTTAAAGAGTGGGAGAAACTACCAGCAGGCAAATGTATGAAACTTATAGATGGTTGCAAGAAATGTTTGGAGGCCGTCATCACTGCAAAGAGTTGTGCAACCAAATATTAGTGAAGGGTGCGATTATTTCAGTCCAGGTCATTTTTATTTTCAGAAATTATTACGTCTAAGTTGCACACACATCTCTTTCTTTTGTTGTATACCTTTGAAATTGTTCCTCACAGGCGACTTATAAACAAACTGAGCACCCTAGGGATGGACCCTAAAGTTACTGCTTGGGTTAGAAATTGTTTGAGTGGGAGGTGACAGAGAGTACAGGTAAATGGAGCTCACTCTGAGGAGAAGGAAGTTACCAGTGATGTGCCCCAGGGATCTGTCCTTGGTCCGATTCTTTTTAACATCTTTGTTAGTGATATAGCGGAAGGGCTGTCGGGTAAGGTTTGCCTCTTTGCGGATGATACCAAAATCTGCAATAGAGTAGACACCCAGGAAGGTGTAGATAACATGAAGAGGGATCTAGCTAAGCTTGAAGAATGGTCTAGAATTTGGCAGCTGGGATTTAATGGTAAAAAAATGCAAGGTCATGCATTTGGGCTGCAGCAATCCAAGGGAGCGATTTAGTATAGGGGGTGAAGTACTTTTGTCCACTAAAGAAGAGCGGGACCTAGGCGTGGTTATGTCTGATGATCTTAAAGTAGCTAAACAGGTAGAAAAGGCGACGGAAAAAGCTAGAAGGATGCTTGGGTGCATACGGAGAGGAATGGCTAGCAGAAAAAAGGAGGTGATAATGCCTCTGTATAAGTCTTTGGTGCGACCTCATTTGGAGTATAGTGTGCAATTCTGGAGACTTCACCTTCAAAAGGATATAAAGAGGGTGGCAACTAAAATGGTTAGTGGTCTTCATTATAAAGCATTTGAGGTCAGACTTAAGGATCTTAATATGCACACCTTAGAGGAAAGGCAGTATAGAGGTGATATGATTGAGATGTTTAAATACCTCCGTGGCATAAATGTACAGGGGGAGAGCCTCTTTAATTGAAAGCAAGTTCTGCTACGAGGGGACATGGGATGAGGGTGAAGGGGGATAGATTCAGGAGTGATATGCGGAAATATTTCTTTACAGAAAGAGTGGTGGATCCGTGGAATAGTCTCCCAGTGGAGGTGGTAGAGATGAGGACAGTATCTGAATTCAAAAAAGCATGGGACAAACACAGAGGATCTCTAAAGGAAAAAAGGGGAGTGGAGGAGTGGCCTAGTGGTTGGAGCAAGGTACTTCAGGCCAGAAGGTCAGGGGTTCAAATCCCACTAGAGGACAGCAGCCTTGGGCCAGAAGGACTGTGGTTTCTAGTCCCACAGGTGCTCCTTGTCATCTTGGGCAAGCCACTTAACCCTCCATAGCCCTTGTTCCCTGTAAAATAGTTATCTCCAAGTTATAATGCCCTGTTCAATGTAATTTCAGTTTGTTTAATGTAAACCACACTGATGCAGAATAGCATGGTATATAAGAGAATGTAAATAAATAAATGTTGTAGTTGTTGATATGGAAGGACAGACTAGACAGGCCATGTGGTCTTTTTCTGTCGTCATATTTCTATGTTTCTAAAACGTAATTGATTGATTTATTTAACTGGTTTTATATACCACTTTTAAGCCAAAGCAGTTTGCATAGAACAGCAAACAAGCTCAAGTGAGTCGCAGACTACATAGAACATAAGGGTAATAATAACTTGGAATTAACAAGGTGGATGGGGATTAAACATATGTCCTTTGAGAGGGTGATGCAATTCTTTTGGTATGGTGTTAGGTGATTACATCTGCCCCATAGAATGGGACCATTTGGTGTGATTAAAAAACCGGTGAAGACACATCAAGTTAAAAAAATGGGCCATATCAAACTGGGGGGTCCAGAGAATAAGCCCCCCCTCCAAAAAAAAATGGCCCAATGCATTTCTATGGTAGAAACAGTTTCAACTTCTGCAAGAAACTGTAGATACATTGACACATAGCAGTTAGGTAATTGCTGCCTTCTCCCTTCAACCTCCCCCACCTCTCCCTTCTCTATTCCCCTGATCAGATATATACTGTACATACACACAGTTTTACATAAAACACACACGCACAAACAAAACACAGGCATACACAGATGAATTCCAAATTATTCTGAAGCATTCTCCACATGCTTTCCCCACCATGCTGCCCTGTCATCTCCGCCTCCCCCTCCCCCTCCCATTATACTGTTGCCACACATCTATTTTTACTTGTCTAGCAATTAATGCTTCAGACAAGTATTTCATTTTTTTGTTGTAAATTCTACTGTGAAATATAGTGCCTGAACAATATTGCTTTCTTCATGATTGTTATGAACAGCAACTCGACTGCATAGATTGCTATGTATACCGCCATCTAGTGGTGAAGCACTGCAGTATCTGTTGTTGTAGGGCAGGTACACACTGTGGTTAAACTAAAATCTATCCTTTGAAATTAGTTAACAGTGGCATCTAATGGTTAAGGAGGTTATTTTAGAAACCCTATTCGTGTTTTAAATGTAGATGCAGCGGCACTAAAATGTGGAAGCTGCACCCACATTAGAATACAATTTCAAAATTCATGTTTTGTTTCAGGCACTTTGATCTTTGGGATGTGGCCTAGATGGTGCCAATGATGTATTTTACTAGGCCGACGATGTGCAGTGCAGACCTTTTGAATGTGCCAATTTACACCTGCTATAAATAATGAATGAGTATGGGGCTTTGTTGTCTTTTGGGACTGCTTGTAGCATTGGTGTCTGGAGAAGATGCTCTTCCCAGTGGTATACCAAGGGTAAGGTGATGGATGTGGCCCACCCTGAGTGCTGGCCACAATAGGCCCACAGAGGCGGCGCAGCAAATGTACCATAAAGATGGCTTGCCATGCTGTCTCTGCTCCAGGCCTGGCCTTTTTTCTCTCCCAGCCGAAGTCTCATGAATTGCAAGGCTTCAACCCGGGAGAGAAGAGAAGAATGTGCCTGGAGTGTAGACAGCATGGCAAGCCAACTTTATGGTAAGTTTGCTGTGCTGCATCCATGGGCCCAGTGGGGAGGGGTGATTCATGGTGCACAGTGCTGTGCTGCGCAGGGGGGGTACCTGCCCCATGTGCTGAGGGGGCTAGGAACACCACTGGTGTTTATGATTTGTTGATCTGATTGTCAACAGTGCCCACTTTGCTGTCTTTTGAGCTAGTGTTTGTTCCTCTGGAGTATATCTTGTTCCTTCCTCAAACCTATCCTCCTGCCCCTTTCCAAAACCTCTGCATATTCCCACTACCTGATTCCTTCTCCCACCCTCAGCTGTGCCAGTCCCATACTCTCGGTGTCTCATTCCCTGGCCCTTGCTGTGTCAGTTGTCCTGTTGCCTAGCAGGTTGGTACTTACTGACTGAATATGCCTCAGTGTTCCCTGTAACCATTGTGTTTCTGTGTGGTTCCTTGCTGCCTATCTACAGTATGTGTGCCTCAGTGTTTCCTATAGCCATTGTGTTTCTGTGTGGCTCTCTGTTGCCATGTGTGTGTGTGTCTGTGTGTATCTGCATGTGGAGTGTTGTGAGTGTTGGTGGAGAGAGTTATTGGATGTTGATGGTGGGAGTCACTCGGTGTTGGTAGTGAAAGATAAGAGCCATGGATGATATGAACACATGGATTGTACTGGCCATGTTGCATGAGGTCCGCAGGAGAACAGGAGAGCAACCAGGAGGCACTCGTACCAGAGGTTCTACAGGCCAAGACCCAATTCATGGACCTCACAGACGAGCAATGCCTCACCAGGTTTCGCTTTGACAAGGCGACCACCCGCCATTTTTGTCAGAAGCAAGAACTGCTCCTGTGTTTCAAACTAGATGTCTGAGATGAAGGGAGGCAGAAGTGGCCCATAATTGCAACCAGGAACTGCAACGCAGCACTAGAGCCTTTGGTAAGCACTGCATCATGGTCCATTTGCCATTTTGCCACCGCTTCTGGCCCCAGAGAGGGGTGGCAGCCTCAGTAATGTATGCCCCCAGAAGGCCAGCGCTCTAGTTGACTGCCTAGTTTGCCTAATAGTAGCACCGGCACTAGGGGTAAGTGCCTTATTCATGAATTTTCAAAGGCACTAACCAGATAGTGATGCTGAAAATTCTTATAGGCCGCCCAATTATTATCTGGATAGAGCCGGGACAGAGTGAGGATGGAACGTGGACACATCACCTAACTCTACGGATAGTCTGCAATATTCAGCCACTATCCATATAGTTATGTGGTTTAAGTTAAGACAGCAAAAAGGCTGCCCTAACCCAAGGTGCATTGCTACAGAGCTGGCAGCGTTACCTTTCTCCATATATATTCAGCAGCACTCGCTATACCAGTTGCAGCACTGACTATGCGTGGGTGATTTAAATGTTGCGGGCAGCATTTGAAAAAAATGCTGACTGCAGCGTTTGAATGCTGACCTGAATATTTCTAGCCAGAAATAGCAATGTCTTATGTAGGTGTGTACTGTCTCCACTTATCCTTACCCAAAGCTTGAGAGTGATGTGCGCACCTTTATGTCTTCTGGGCTGGTCCTGTAATCCTCAGTCTTCTGGCCAGCATCTCCTTGAACATCTGCTCTCTCACTGTAATAAATGAGAAAGAGAAACTAATGACACTTACAAGTTTATTTTCTGCAGCACTTAGGGGAATGTCTAATCAAGTGCAATTTTTGCACTTTCTGCCCATTCAGTGCAAGAATTAAGATGTGGTAAGTGCAATGGCTGGGGGTTAACTGTTGGGGCCATGATCAGCAAATGCCCTGCAATTAGTGCACAGGCCTGCGTTAAATGAATTGCCAGATAGCATGGACACATTCATGCTATTTGCCAATGCCTTTAACTCAAGCCCCAGCACTGCCCAAATGAAAAAAAAAACCCTCACAGCCAAGCCCCCACCCCCATGATCCATGCCCCATTCTTCCCAATCCAATCCAATTCCTAAACCCCTAATCCAAAACCAAACCCTTGATCATTGAACCCAGACCCCCCCAATCCAAGACCAAACCCTCTGACCACTGATTCCTGAACCTCACAATCCAAGACCCAACTCCAGACCCCCCCGCCCTGATCCAGTACATACCACCGATCACTGTTCTCCTACATCTAAACTCATCCCTCCAATCACATGCTGTCAATCTCACACAAACACCCTCATCAAACTCTCCTAAGCTGAATACCTAACCCTCCCTCCACCTTCCCCAGTCACCTCTCACAGATATTCCTGGTGGACAGTGTGAGAGTGTCCTGCCCCCATTGCTGCCCAGGTGCAAAATGGCATCCCTGACCCCCAGTCTATCTTGATAGCAAGCAACACTGAATATACATGGAGAACGGTGACCGCTGCTGCTCTGTGGATAGTTGGCAATGTTCAGTCGCTATCCATTTTAGTTAAATGGTTTAATTTAGAACAGCATTTTGCTGTCCTAAATTAAACTGCATAGCTATAAGGTTAATGACTGAATATTGTCAACTATGCATCCAACAGCAGTGGTCACCGTTCTCCAGATATTGATAAGTGCTATATGGGTATGCGCTTTTGAATATCAGGCCATATCTTGTTAGGATTATTTGAAAAGCAATGGAGAACAAAACTGAGGATTTAATTTAACATTAATATTCCATTTCACCCTTTAGAGCTCAAGGCAGATGACATAACCCCAGTGGGAGCTTGTACAATGTATAAAAACAATCCATAAAATACTAGCAAAATATATAATACATAATTAAACTAAGTGAATAGTGCGAGCACTCAAACCTATGTCATATTATCCAGAAGCTTTTGAAAAAAACATGTTTTCAAGCCACGATGAAAGTTCATGCTTGTAGGGGCAGTCCTAAACTGAAGTGATAGAATAGCATACGCACTGCATAGTTCTGTCAAAAGTTGCTTTATGGCAGATGTCTTAGGTGAAAAGGGTTTCCGTAAAAATCCACCCAAAGAATGAAGACGCAAGTCCAAAAAATTGCTCAGATAATCTGGGACCAGCCCATGAAGACTCTTACATACAAAAGACAATAGCTTAAAATGGATTCTGACAAGAAGCAGCTAATGGAGATGTGCCAGACTAGGAATTGCTCTATCCCACTGAGAGTCCCCAAACACCAGTTTAGAATATTATTATGCCTCTGTGTGGGTCCTTGGTGTGAGTCCACTTGGAGAATTGTATGCATTTCTGTTGTCCCATCTCTGAAAGGATATAGGAGAACTAGAAACGCTTCTAGAAGGTTGACAAAAATGGTAACGTAAATGGAACACTTCCTATATAAATGCAATGCAATGTGTGCCTTTGAGTCAGTCCTGACTCCTGGTGACAAGGAAAAGTACTACAATGACACATGCAAGGAAATAGAAGCAGAAACTATTAGAGGAAGAACAAGATCGGCTTTCCTAAAGCTACGAGAGTTAAAGAAAAAGTTTCAGCCTCAAATTGGAATTTTACAAGATGCTCAAGGTTCTATGTTGAATGATGCCGAGAAGATCAAGAAAAGATGGAAGGAATATACAGAGTTTTTATATGATAAAGATCAAGTGGACCAACAGCCGTTTCAACCTGTACCTTATGATCGGGAACCATTGGTGATGAAAGAAGAAGTTGAACAAAGCACCAGGCATTGATAGCATTCCCATAGAGCTATTACAGCAATCTGATGCAGCTGTTACCGTACTTGCAAGGCTCTGCCAAGAAATATGGAAGACAACATCATGGCCAACTGACTGGAAAAGATCTGTGTTTATACCAATACCAAAGAAAGGTGATCCAACTGACTGTAGAAATTATCGTACAATCGCTCTGATCCCACATGCCAGCAAGATTCTACTGAAGATTATTCAAAAGAGACTACAACTATACCTGGAACAAGAACTACCTGAAGTGCAAGCAGGGTTCATGAAAGGGCAAGGAACGAGAGACATCATTGCGGATGTGAGATGGATCCTTGAAAAGACTAAAGAATATCAAAAGGATATCTATTTGTGCTTTATTGACTATATCAAAGCTTTTGACTATGTAAATCATGAGAAACTCTGTGCCACATTAAGAAGCATGGGTATACCAGAACACCTGATCGTACTCTTGCACAATCTGTACTGTCACGCCCTGACCACTCGCCTCCAGCTTAGAGGGGCGTGGTTGTATAAGGAACTTTCCCCTTTCAGCCTTAACTGACTAATTCCCCGCAATGTTTTCTGGGAAATGTAGTTTAATTGCGCTATATATGGGCTTCAGGTAGAAAGCTGTAGTCGGGCTCATTGGGGTAAGGCAATGACAGAAATTTATTGAGCACAAAAAAGGTTCATAAATACCACATTCAGGCATACTTCTCCAGGCTTCTTCAAAGTACAACAGGTTATAAGCAAAATAAAATCCAAAACCAAAGTGGCAGCTTAAAGTATCCTTCAGCTCAGAAAAACATAGCCTTTTAACAGCAAGGCTACCAGCTTCCTTTAGCCTTGCTGGTTAAAGCACAAAACACAAAACAGGCTTTCTTCTGTGGCAGTTTGCCTTCTTTTCCAGTCTCCAACCTTTCCAGGCTGTTTTCCAATTAACAAGCAAAACAAAAACTCCAAACAGGAACAAACTTTCAATGCGCAAGCAAAGTTCTATTCAGGTTTCTCAGGAAAAATTCAAGAGTAAAAAGAAAGCTTTTTCCTCACAGTTAATTTGGCTTCTTGCCGTCTCACTTCACAGGTAGCAGGTGGTTAACAAGCACAATTCACAACTCCAGCTTGTTCTTAGTAAAACTTCCCCTCTTTACCACGTGGGAATTTACAATCCATCTACCTGCTTCTTATGGTTACCTTTCTCTAGAGGGCTTTCTCTCAGGGCTGGCTTTCCTTCAACCCTTCTGTGGCTAAGGCTTGGCACAAAGAGCAATCCATGAGGTTGTCTTCCTCATTCAGCTCAGCATCAGGCTCTCCTAGCTGCATAGACTCTGACTCTCCTTCTGGCTCACCGGCCTTGGCTGACAGCCTCTCGTTAGAGCTGAGAGTATCTCCTGCTCCTCTGAACTGCCCAGCATTAGTCAGGCTTCTCCTTCTCTGCTCAGCATTAATCAGGCTTCTTAGGCTCATACCTGTGCCTTGGCTTGTATCAGCTTCTCTCCCTCTTTCTCCTCTTCTTGCCTTTGCCTCTGCCCTTGCTTCTGGCGTTCCTTCCACCCTCTCTCTTTTTCCTTTTCTATAATCTAGCATAGGCTTATATCTCCAGGGTTATAGCCCCACCTCCTCTCTTCCCAGGTGACAGAGATCACTCTGCTTTCTGGCACCTGAGTAATCAGGGAGCTTACTGACGTAAGAGTCTTGGACCTTAGGTCTGTATTCACTCTCCCTTATTTCATTAGGGGAAACATGAAACCTGTTCCAGCTGGGGGTTTTCTGGTTCCTAGGTGAGGTTGTGGTTTTGTTACCCTGACCTTGCAAAAGGGGCCCTTTTACTAGGGTGAACTCTTTGCCTTTTTCCCTTTCCCCTAACTCAGGATAGGCTTCCTTACCACAGTACATTGATCAAGAAGCAACAGTTCAAACGGAACAAGGAGAAACAGAATGGTTTAAAATAAGCAAAGGTGTAAGACAAGGCTGCATACTTTCCTACCTGTTTAATTTATATGCAGAACAAATCATCAGAGAAGCAGGATTGTATGAAGACAACAGAGGTGTGAAGATTGGTGGAAGACTCATCAAATAGAAATTACACTTACCTGGTAATTGTCGTTCCTTGAGTGACGACAGTTTAGTCCTCCACCTCTGGGTTGTGCACCTCTTCCTGCAGCTTGGAGACTGGGCATGCCAAAGTCGTGACATCACTGAATATAGCCTGCTGGTATCTCCCATCAGCCTCCAGTGTACTATTGGCAAAGCAAACTCAAAGGAACAACAAATAAGTAACTATACCATAACTTTAAATAACTCCCCATTCCTCAACCTGAGGAACCTTTTTAATCCGTCTTATATTTTCTTTTCTTTTTTTTTTTTAACTTTACATTCACGTCCCCCCTATGCAAACACATTTCCTATACCATCCCCTCGTTTAAATAAGAGAAAAGGAAGAAACAACAGAGAGGGATACTCACTGCAATCTAGAAACTGAAAGGATCTGTCTACTCCTTGAGATTGATGCTCCACTCTGCCTGAAAATAAACTCTGAAGAAATTACACCCCTGGGCAGGAATGAGGACTAAACTGTCGTCACTCAAGGAACGACAATTACCAGGTAAGTGTAATTTCTATTTCCTTATCGTTCCTCCAGTTTAGTCCTCCACACTGTTCCCTCTAAGCTGTGCGCGTGTGCGCGCGCACACACCTCGCCGAGCGAGCGCACATACTTTACAACAGAGCGCACAAAAATTACGGTTCTGATTCTGATAGAAAACAACACAGACATCTTAAAATTTAAAAGTTGTGATTGTAATTACTAGCAATTTTCCACTTCATTTAGTAATCATCTATTTTCATTTAATTTGATTAAAATCAATGTGGTGTACATACTGTATTCTGATGTGTAGTCAAATTTTAAAGTATATAACTCTGAGTGTCGTTATGTGGCGCACAAAAATTTAACCTTCCTTCAAAAGCTGCACAGCTGATATTTTATGCGCACACAACCTACAGAAAATTAGAGGGAATATTGGTCCTCCACCTCTGGAATGTAACAGAGCAGTAATCATTGGGAGGGACTTATCCAGCCAACTCACCACACCGTCGACCCGGAACAGGCATCCTTTACTGCCAAAACATTTAGGCAGTAGTGGTTACTGAGGAAATGAAGAGACGACCTGGAAGCTGCTCTACCAATCCCCCTTGGTGGAATGACACAGTGATTCACCCATGAAGCTGCTTCCGCCCTGGTAGCAAGAGTCAGAAAGCCCCCCGGAATCATACAACCTCACCACCAGAAAGCTGAGGCAACCACCACCTTAACCCAGTGCGAAATGGACGCCTTTGCTGCTGCTTCCCCTTTGCGGGGACCTCCAACCAACACACAAAAACAAAGAAACGAACGCCACACCCTGCATTTTATGTTTCCTATCGGCATAAGCTACGAATAAAAGCCTCCCCTTCCAGAAAAAACGAGAACTGGAAGAGAAACCAATAGGCTCAGGAGAAAAATCAGATACCACCTTTTGGAAGGACGACGGGACTGGTCGCAAACACCACCCTCTATCCAGAAAGGGTGAAAATGGCTCATTACATGACAACGCCTGAAACTCCGAAACTCGTCGCGCCGAACAAAGAGCTATCAAAGCCACTGTCTATAACAGCAAATCCTTTACCGACGCCTGGAGTAAAGAATCAAAGGGCTTTTTAGTTAATGCCTCTAAGACCCAATCGGGATCCCACGGCGGCACCCGAACTCTCCTTGAGGAGCGCAGTCGGGTCCCAACTTAAGGAAACGCTACACATCGATCCGAACACCTAGCGCTATTCCCTCCACAGAACCTCTACAGCCGGAAACAGTCGCCCGCTGGACCCTCTAAGGAACTGGCCGCTAGTTCCTTCAGACACTGTCCTGCAGAGAACTCAGACCAAGGATACAGACACCTTTGTCGCCCGGACTTGCCGCCGTGAACAGCAGCCTTCAAAAAGGCGCTAAGCACGGACCTATGTACCAGAAGCAGCCTGCCTCCTTGCTCTCAACAAGGTGGCGAAGACTGCTGCAGAATAACCCTTTTTCTTCAGCCCTGCCCATTCAAAGGCCAAACCGTAGGCGGGTACCGATCCACCTGAGACATTCGTCGTGGACCTAGCCGCAGCAGAACGTCCGCTACCGACAACTTCTAGGAAAAGCCTGTCGAGTAGGCGAATGAGATCAGCCTAGTACGGCCGTCTCGTCCAACCGGGCGCTACCTAGAGTACCTTTCCCCGAAAGCCTCGATACGCCAACTAGTTGCACTATGAGAGCCCACGGGGAAAGGACAAGACAAAGACTTAACTGGGAGCTTACTGAGCCTCGACTTGGACGAACCATCAGCCGCCCCATTCCTCCACCAGAGAGACCTCCGGGTGAACCCCAAGGAAGCCAATAATATTAGCTAGCGCTCAAATTAAGCCAAATTAAACAGCCTCCCTCACGGCATCCGATCAATCCGACTTATTTCAGTTCAGAAAGGCCTTAAAACTTCACTTCTTCCTCCAGTTTTACCCAGAAGCCAATGTGGATGCTGCACCATCCTCACAAGCCTCTCAGAACCCCCTTGACTGAAGTCAAAAGAGTTCCCAATTATGTCTTAAATTGTAAATAGTTACCCTGTTATCCAAGTTGCATTACCTGTTCAACTGTAAACACAAAGTACCATCGGAAATGTGTATTTTATTGTTCATTGTAAACCGCACTGATGCTGAATAGCGCGGTATAAAAGAGACTCTAATAATAATAAATAAATAAATAATGCACATTAGCCACATAAAGTAAATCAGGCTCTAGTCGATTCAGCTCTCTGATCCTTTCCTGTTCCAGGCGAGTAGACTGCCGTAAACACTGCGACCACTTGAAGCATGCTCTCGCCTCTCCAGGCTCCACAAATGGGAGCTTGTAAGGACAGAGCATTGTCCCCAATGATCGCTTCAGTGAACCATCTACTTTCCTATCTTGCGCTAAAGAGGATTGCTAGGGCTCTCTTCCATACAGTGAGTCCACACCCCCTGGTAGTGCAAGGTGTGCACCCACCCACGCAGTACCGAGGCCTGCTCCTGCTTAGCCTCAAAATGTCAATCAAGAACAGGTGAATTCAGGACAGCTGAATACTTTTTTTTTTTTTTACAAAGACGTCTCTTAACCAAAAATTCCTTCAGCATATGTTAAGAGATGCTCTTTCTGTGCCAACAATATGAAGTAGAAAGAACTCCCAAATACAGGCATACTAATCCACGGCCTTCCTGCTAGAGTAACGCCCCATTCTGTCTGACTGCACAAAGATGGACTTTATATTTTAAGTTCAACTAGCACCTGGTGTTAGGAAATACAGCTTTCTCATTCCGCAGTGGCAATTGAGTCAGCAATGAAGAAGCCGAGAAACTGCAGACAAGTTCCCATTATACCACCTGGTAAAGACTCCACTTTTAGACCACTGAAGCAAAAAAGCATGCGAGAGTGCCTTGTGTCCTGCCAGTAGCTGATCAAATTTAAATGATTCAGTGTATGCAGGGCATTTTCCAGAGAACGCAAGGTCCCTCATCCAGGCTGACTCCACATTCACAGTCTAAACTGGCAGCCATCTTGGCTGATGCCGATCATCGCAGAAGCCATCTTGTAAGCCCAGCATATGATGTATGCCTACTAGAATCTGAGCTGCTGCCATTGCTGCTAGAGAACTAGCCTGGCTGCGTGCTTCTGGCCCCCATTAAGGCATTCGCTGAACACTAGCAGAGACTCTCCGTACTGGAGAACCTCTGATAAATGGAATGGTAGCATAGATAGCTTCAAAGGCCAGAGTTCTATTTTGCAACCTCTCTCCGCTGAGCTGCCTTTTCCATATGTAAAATTAAACTACATATAGCCAAAATTAAGACATTACAAATTTACCGTAAAATCTTATAATTTGGGCAAAGCCAAACTAAACAGAAATATTTTCCATTAAGAAACCACACAACTATAAAACTCCTCTCATGACAAAATGCTTATGGCAGAGCATTCCACATCTGTGGACTGGCCATGGCGCTCACCCAAGCACCTGTTACAACTGTCCAAGAGAGTTATCACCATAATTCCTTTTGACTTGAATATGTTTACAGCAGATCATAGCGCTATATCACAGCAGCTAAGCCAAAATATTACCCTGCCATATAAACCGACTTTAACGCTTTATAGGACCTTCTACGGATAGCGGAAGGAGATTCCTGTAAATCTTTTTTTTTTTTTTTAAAGTATAGGACTCCAAAAACCAAGTTTCTGGCAACTCCAATGAAATCAAAGCAGATCAGCTAAAATTACCCGAACTGCTCCTATAGCTTTGCAAGAAGCTACCAGCCCCCTCTGCACCCAGTTTTCCTTCCCCCCTTATCATGAGGGATTCAGCATTGCAGGACGCGTTGCGCACCCCCTGCCAGCCTGCTGTGTCTGCCAGGGAGCTGAAGAGCAAAATAGAAATTAGAACCCCTAGAAGCAAACAGTGTCCCGACCTTGGGATTCAGGACGCAAAAGGCCACCGAATAAATTAACAGTGTTAGCTAAAAATGAACAAGGCTATCTCTCACTAAAGAGTTTCTTTTTCTTTTTGAAATCCCACTGAAGTACGTGGGACCCAAGCTTTTGAACACAGCCCCTAACGCTATGCATTAACCACAACCAGAGAAATGAAATGAAATGAACCCCTGCTCTAGAAATAGATGAGAATTTCCTGGGACAGGCATGCTAAGTGGAGCTATGAAACACACAGGCCCCCCCTCCCCCCCCCGGCCTTCCTGCAGTCAGAGAAATAGCAGTGGAATACACCGACAACCTTGCAAATGGAGGTCTTAGAGGTTGCTGCCTGTGTGAACCTCATGAGTAATACGATTTTGTATTTTACCACCCCCCCCCCAGGGATGGGGGCACTGAATACTATATGTGATTCATGAGTAACGCTGCCATCTGGTGGCCTTTAGGGCACCAGAGCCCAACAAACGATACAGAAGTTAAGAGCTTTAAATCTTGGTCATATAATCTTGATTTGCAGAACATTACATTACAGTTGCTTGTTTAGTCACTAACCCCTGAGAGCCCATGAGGTGGCTCTGTGGTTATTTCTTCCCTGACTTGCAGAGAATGATCAATTTGATAATGGCTGCATACACACAGTCATAGAAAGGCACTATTGAGTGTACCAACTGCCCTCTGGTGGCCATAGACCGTAGCACAGGCACTTCTTGGTTGACAGTTTAACTGTCAGTCTATTTTTTTATATCCTAAGGTTTCCTAAACCTGTCCTTGTGAATTTTGGGCAACTTTCACTATAGAATACATAAAAGCACACTTCCAGGCTGTCCCTCCTTCCAACTACAAGTTAGGGCTCTGCAATTTGCCTAAAATCCTGGGACTTAATAGATGCTCCTCAGAGACATGATTAGGAGGGAAAGAACATGTGGTATCAGAGAGCAATGCCAAAACTGCTGTCCTATAAAACTAAGAATAAACTTAAAAATAAAGAAAATTGACAACAGCCCCCCTTAGGCTGAGGAACCCCCCGAGGCTCAAAAAACCTACAAACAAAAAGAAACACTAGGCCCAAAAATCTAGCTATTCTGCCTGTTGTTTTCCTCACACAGGCAGCTCCCTGCAACTCTCGCCATGCGGTCCAAATACCTAGAGAGAAAATGGCCGCCCCTTCGCCAATGAATTTTGGCGCCAAGAACAACAGCTGCTGCAAAAAGGAGGCCTCAGCAGACAGACAGAGCCCGAAGGCCATACCTGCAGGGCAGAAAGCCACACAGCCTGGTCCTACCACCTTGAATTCCTCCGAACCTCGAGTCGCGCTGATGTGCCTGGCAGCCGCGGTGAGGACCGCTCAGCCGGTTCCACAGAGTAAAATTAAAATCCCGCAGCAACGGAGAGGCTCCGTCTCACACAGCTTCAGTGTGGCTGTATGGGTCCCGGAGCTCTCTCCCGTACTGTCCAGGGAGAGAGATCCGCACCGGCGAATGCCTGCAGCAAGTGAAAATAACTGACAAGGAGGGAAGGCGAGAGCTGCTACTAGTTTAAAGAGCCAGGCTCAAATTTAAAATTACTGTAAATAAGGAAATTTGTTCCTAACTAAAGGGAACTAATCCCTGATTGCCAATTAACCAAAGGTAACTGAATTAAAAGTAAAATTAAAATTAAAGGTAAAAATCAAAAGTAAAATCAGAATAGAATTTGTGACACTAAATGCTCCTTATCTGTTCCCCCCAAGTGAGCCCAGGAGCTAGGCTCACTATGTCCTCCTGCTGCATGGAGACTGGACACACTGGAGGCTGATGGGAGATACCAGCAGGCTATATCCAGTGATGTCACGACTTTGACATGCCCAGTCTCCAAGCTGCAGGAAGAGGTGCACAACCCAGAGGTGGAGGACCAAACTGGAGGAACGATAAGGAACAACCTTCGCTATGCTGATGATACCACATTACTGGCTGAAAGTGAAGATTATCTGAAACATTTGCTTCTCACAATCAAAGAACATAGTCTCAAAATGGGCCTGCACCTCAATGTAAAGAAGACAAAGATCATGACAACTGGCATAATCAACAGGTTCATCGTTGAAAGAGAAGAAATTGAAATCGTGAACAACTTTAACCTACTTGGATCAACTATCAATAAAGAAGCAACAAGCAGTCAAGAAATCAGATGACGCATTGCTCTTGGCAGAATGGCTATGAAAGACCTAGATAAGATTCTCAAGAGCAGAGATGTTTCTCTCCATACAAAGATTCGACTTGTTCAAGCCATGGTATTTTCAATAACATCATATGGATGTGAAAGCTGGACAGTGAAAAAGATAGACAGGAAGAAAACTGATGCCTTTGAATTATGGTCCTGGCGGCAAATACTGTGTATACCATGGACTGCCTGAAGAACAAACCAATCGGTACTAGAGGAGATCAAACCTAAGCTTTCTTTAGAAGCTCAGATGACAAGACTTCGACTTTCATACTTTGGACACATCATGCGAAGAGAGAGATCATTAGAGAAAGACATCATGCTTGGCGAGATAGAAGGTCAACGCAAAAGAGGAAGGCCAGCAATGAGATGGATCGATAAAATAAAAGCAGCTACGGGTACCAGTCTGTCAACAATGAGCCACCTGACTGAAACCCGAACACAATTTAGGACAGCTATCCAGAGGGTTGCCATGAGTCGACTCCGACTCGACGGCACTTAACAACAACAACAACAACAACAACAACAACAACAACAACAACTATGATACCTGGGTACAAACTATATCGTAATGATAGAGCTGATCAAATTGGTGGAGGTGTTGCGCTCTATGTTAGAGAGGGCATTGTGTCACCAAGGATTAAAGTTTTGCAGGAAACAAAATTTGCTGTAGAATCTCTATGGATTGAAATTCCATGTAAAAAGGGGAAGGCGATGGCAGTGGGGTGTACTATCGACTGCCTGGCCAGAATGAACAAATGGATGATGAAATGCTCAAAGAAATCAGGGAAGCTAACAAAGGTTACAGCATAGTAATAGTAATAGGTGATTTCAATTACCCCGGAATTGACTGGATCAGTGTCATGGCAGGACATGCTAGGGAGATAAAGTTTCTAGATGAAATAAATAACTGCTTCTTAGAGCAGCTAGTTCATGAACTGACCAGAGAGGAAGCCATTTTGGACCTAGTCCTTAGTGGAACACCAGATCTGGTGTAAGAGATAAGAGTGTTGGGGCTAATTGGCAACAGTGATCATAGCATGATCGCGTTTGATTTAATTAATGGTGGAGGGATGATAAGGAAATCCACAGTACTACCTTTTAACTTTCGAAAGGGAGACTATGATAAAATGAGGAAAATAGTTAAGAAAAAACTAAAAGGAGCAGTTGCAAAGGTTAAAGACTTACATCAAGCTTAGGTGTTTAAAAATACTATCTTGGAAGTCCAGACCAGCTGTATTCCATGCTTTAAGAAAAGTAGAAGAAAGTCCAAAAAACTGCCAGCATGGTTTAAAGTTGAGGTCAGAGATGCTGTTGTTGCCAAAAAGCATCTTTCAGGAAATGGAGAAAAAAGCCAAATGAGGAAAACTGGAAACAGCACAAGCACTGGCAAGTTAGATGCAAGGCATTGATAAGGCAGGCAAAGAGAGAATTTGAGAAGAAGATTGCTATGAAAGCAAAAACACATATTAAAGACTTTTTCAAGTACATTCGCAGCAAAAAATGTGTGAGAGAATCAGTTCGGAACATTAGATGGTAGATGGGTAAAAGGGGCACTAAGAGTGTACAAGGCCATAGCGGAAAGACTGAATGAATTCTTTGCTTCGGTCTTTACTGAGGAAGATGTAGGGATGTTACCCATGACTGAAGTGGTATTTAAAGGTGATACTGCGGAAGAATTGAAAGAAATATCAATATACTGGGAAGATATATTACAACTATTTGATAAACTGAAGAGTAGCAAATCACTTGGACCGGATAGTATAAATTCAAGAGTGTTGAAAGAACTAAAATATGAGATTGCAGACCTGCTATTAGTAATCTGTAAACTATCATTAAAATCATCTGTAATACCTGAAGATTGGAGGATGACCAATGTAACACCAATTTTTAAAAAGGGTTCCAGGGGTGATCCAGGAAACTACAGACTGGTGAGCCTGATGTCAGTATAGGAAAAAATGGTAGAAACCATCATAAAGAACAAAATTATTGAACATGTAGATAGTCATGGCTTAATGGGAGAAAGCCAACATGGCTTTAGAGAAGGAAGATTTTGTCTTACTAATCTGTTATGTTTTTTTGAAGGTGAATAAACAGGTAGAAAAAGGTGAGTTGGTTGATATAGTGTATCTGGGTTTTCAGAAAGCCTTTGACATGGTCCCTCATCAGAGACTTTTGGCAAGTCTAAAAAGTCATGGGATAGGAGGCAGTGTACTATTGTGGATCAGGAACTGGTTAAAAGATAGAAAGCAGAGGGTAGGCCTAAATGGCCAATTTTCCCAATGGAGAAATGTGAATAGTGGTGTACCCCAGGGATCTGTGATGGGTATGCTGCTTTTTGACATATTCATAAATGACGTGGAAAAGGGAATAACGAGTGAGATTATCAAATTTGCAGATGACACAAAACTATTTAAAGTTGTTAAAACCCATGAGGATGGTGGAAAATTGTAAGAGGATCTTGATAAACTGGAAGACTTCGCATCAAAATGGCAGATGAAATTTAATGTGGACAAGTGCAAAGTTATGCACCTAAGAAAGAAAAACCCAAACTATGGTTACACGATGCAAGGTTCCACATTAGGAACCACCACCCAGGAAAAAGATTTAGGTGTCATCGTGGATAACATGTTAAAACCCTCCACCCAGTGTGCAGCAGCAGCCAAGAGAGCAAATAGAATGCTAGGTATTATAAGGAAAGGAATGGAGAATAAAACAAAGGATATTATAATGACTCTGTATCGTTCCATGGTGCAACCGCACCTTGAATATTGTGTGCAATTCTGGTCACCGTATCTTAAAAATGATATAGCGTTATTAGAAAAGGTACATAGAAGAGCCACCAAAATGGAAAGAGGATGGAAGGATAACCCTATGAAGAGAGGCTAATAAGGTTAGGGCTCTTCAACCTGGAAAAGAGATGGCTGAGGGGAGATATCATAATAGAGGTCTATAAATTAATGAATGGAGTGGAACAGGTAAAAGTAGATCGATTGTTTACGCTATCAAAATAGAGAAAGACTAGGGGGCATGCAATGAAGCTACAGGGTAGCCTATTTAAGACTAATTAAAAAAAAAAAGATTTCACTCAACGTGTAATCAAACTCTGGAATTTGCTACCGGAGGATGTAGTAAAAGCTGTTAGTGTAGCTGGATTTAAAAAAAGGTTTGGAGAAGTTCCTGGAGGAAAGGTCCATAAACCATTATTAAAGTGAACCCAGAATATCCACTGCTTGCCCCAGTACAAGCATTGTGGAACCTATGTCTTTTGGGGAAACTGCTAGGTACTTGTGACCTAGATTGGCCACTGTTGGAAGCAGGATATTGGGCTTGATGGACTTTGTCTGGCCAGTATGGCATATCTTACGTTTTTATATATAAGAGATAGAGAAGGCAGAAAAGGAGGAGGAGTAGCCCTATATGTCAAAAGCAATATTAAGGGTAACACCAAAAACCAAAATAACTAAATACTCTATGTAGATATACCTATCAAAACAAAAATAGAGTATACAAACTGGAAGCATGAGCTAAAATACATGCATCTAAATATATTTTCTTATCTATATTTTTTTTGTTGGAAGGAATACCGTGAGGAGAATACACACCTCTCGTGGTCATACTTCCGTTTTTCTCAATTTGTAAAGCCCCACTGGAGCTCCTCTAAAATGGTAGGAAAAACACCATAAATTAGTGTACCCTACACCAAATGCAGTTCCACACTAGTGTAAAATTCTGTGCAATCACTTTAGGAACCAACTATATGAAACTCATCTGTAACGAATCCCCACGTGAACGAGAAGATCATTCCAAATTGTTCATCAATTCATTGATCGTTGACGCTCAAAAGAATCACAGGTCTTCAATGGCAGTGTTCAATGGTAAAAGAATCACAATTCTCCCATCGCAGTCCTTCAATAACGAACGTTGAAGGACTGCGATGGGAGAATTGTGATTCTTTTACCATTGAACAACTGCGATTGAAGACCTGTGATTCTTTTGAGCATCAACGATCAATGAATTGATGAACAATTTGGAAGGGTCTTCTCGTTCACGTGGGGATTCGTTACAGATGAGTTTCATATAGTGTCACAAGCACAACGCCCGAAGCCACTTGCCTCTAGTGGTCGAGGGGCGTGGTGGTTGAGGGTTCCTTCTTCTATCAGCCCTTAGCAACCTATTTCTTTGTGTTGGCTTCTGGGAAGTGTAGTACTGCTAAAATATGTTGGTGCTTTAAGTAGAAGGTTTGTAGTAGAGGTAACCAAGGGTAAGGCTTGTAACTGAAAGTTTATTTCCATAACACAAAACACAGCAGGTTCAAGGTATCATTTACAGGATTATAACTGTAGGATTTGCTTAAGGTACAGCAAATACTGGCAAACAAACCAAAAGAACTCAGAAATGGCTTTTTAAAGTCCTCTTACTTGCCTTTAGAAACTAGGCTGCCACTTTCCTTTTAGTCCTTGTTAATCAGAGCATAAAGAAAAAATTCAAGCTTAATTCTTCCACAGCAGTTTGGTTTCTGCCAGCCTCATAAACCTCTCTAGGCTGCATTTCTACGTGAAACCAAACTTAGAACAAAACAAACATTCCAAGCTGTTATCAAAACTCTTAGCAGGCTTTTAATATAGGAGAGGAGCAAGCAAAAACTCTTATAGCAGCTAACTTGGCTTTTCTTGCCGTTGCACAGTTCAAACACAGGTCACAAACAAGCATGAAGCAGAGCTTCCTGATCAGGCTTACGTTGCATTAAATTTCCCTTTTAAAACAGACAGGAATTTACCTCCACACTGCTTCTGCCATATGGTTAACTTCCAAGGAGAATTACTTCTTTCAGGGATAGCTTTTCCTCAAGACCTCCTGTCTAGAGCTTGGCATAAAAAGCAATCCCTAAAGCAATCTTCTTCCCCCAACTCTGACACTGGTTCTCCAAACTGCATGGGTTCTGACTCACTGACCTGGTCAGACTGCTCAGCTGACAACCTCTCTGGTGGTCTAAAAGCTTCTCCACTTCCTGGTCCCCACCTCTGTTGCCAACCTGTTGCAGGGAATTCAGCTCTCTCAGCTCTGGGTAGCTCAGCTCTTCTCCAAGAATCAACTCCTCCTCTCTGCTTCTGTCTCAGCTGCTCTCCCGGCTGCTCTCCTTCTCGTCTCTCTCTCTCTCTCTGCATAATCAAACCCAGGCTTATACCTCCAGGATTCTAACCCCACCTCTTTCTTTCCCAGGTGTTGGTAATCCCCCTGCCTTCTGGTATTAGAATAATCAGTGCACTTGTTAAAGTAAGGGCTTTGGTCCTCGTGCTTGCAATCCCTCTTTCTTACTTTATCAGTCACTGTGTGAAACTTGTTCCAGCTGGGGGTTTTCTGTCTTTGAAACCTGGCTGTGGCTTTCTCTCCCTGCACTCCTAGAAGGGGACCCTTAACTACGGTGAATTTGTTATGCTTCTCACCTCCCCCACTCTCAGGATAGCTGACTTTGCCACATACCCCCCTGCTTAAGATATTATTGGCTGTTGGAGGTGATTGGGGTTCCTCCAAACAGTCGGTAATTCGGGATAAAGCATCTGCATTTTGGTATGGCCTTCTGGTCCAATGCTCTACTTTAAATAAGCTGGCGACTGCTGACCTTTCCTGCCAGGGTCTAAGCACATTTATATGATAGACTTGTCTGCGTCGCGAACTACTCTCCACCTCATAGATTACTGGGCCTTCTTGTCTGATCACTTTCCACGGTCCCTTCCATTGGGCCTCAAATTTTGGTGTAGCCCCTGCCACCATTACCAGGACTTTCTCCCCCTGGACTAACTGACAAGGTTTTGCCCTCTGGTCATATCGCTCTTTTTGGCGAGTTTGACTGGCTTGTAAATTCTCCTTAGCAGCCCAGGAAGTCCTATTTAACCGCCCCCTTAAGTCTCGTAGAAAGTGTGGGACACCCATAACCTCCCTCTCTGGCTCTATCCATTGCTCCTTTAAGATGTCAAGGATTCCCCAAGGTACTCGTCCATACATTAATTCATAGGGAGACATGCCCAAAGAAGCCTGTGTCCGCTCCCTACAGGCGTAAAGTACGAAAGGTAGCAATACATCCCATTCCGTCATGTTCCCATCTAATCCCCGTCTTAGCATCTGATTCAACCTCTCTACCAGACCATTAGACTGGGGGTGATAGGCAGCCGTTTTTACGTGCTGAATCCCAAAGACGTCCTAAACCTGGGCCAAATATTTGGACATAAAGTTGGTCCCATGATCTGTTAATACTTCCCGAGGAAAACCCACCTCAGAAAACAGTTTCACTACTTCTAACGCAACTGTTTTGGCAGTGATATTACGCAAAGGGACTGCCCATGGGAATCTGGTGGCCTGATCCACCATGACTAAAATATATTGAAAACCCCGAGGTGTTTTAACCAAGGGCCCAACTATATCCATGGCAATCCGTCCAATGGGATCAGATATTGTGGGGGTCGGAATCATGGGTACTACTGGTGGCCGGGCAGCTGTGACCCGCTTACATGAGGGGCAAGCATCACAAAACTGCGAGGTTTCCTTAAAGACCCCGGGCCAGTAGAAACATGCAAGGATCTGATCCAGTGTCCCTTGTACCCCTTTGTGGCCACCCACCGGATTGTCGTGGGCAAGCCTTAAGACTAACCCCTTGAAAGCCGCAGGCACCACCAGCTGTTTACGGACTGTCCCTGTCTGGGGATCGTGACTTTCCCTGTATAATATCTCTCTGTCTAAAAGAAATCTTGGAAGGGTATCTCGCGCCATTTGTGCATATTCAAATGCCCGTGTGAGTGCTGGGTCTGCCGGTTGTTCCTTTGGAAAGGTTGGAAACTTCTCAACCAACTCCACAGGCACCCAAGGTAACCCTTGGCCTTTTAGTATCCTAGCCCTCCCCTGGGTCCGCCATCGCTTCTTGCAGCGTTTCGCAGCTTTCCCCTTCTTAATCCTTGAGGACGGGGAAACCACCAGGTCGTCATGTGAGGGCAAAACCTTTAGGGAACCCTCTGGGGACCCGTCCCTTTGGTCACTGGCCAAAGCCTGGGACCGGGTAGACACAAAGCCAACCTTCTGTTTAACCTGGAGATCTCCTTCCGGGGACTTTTCAGTTGATTTTCTGGGATTCCCAAACAAAGGGCCAGGGACCACTGTTACCATCCCTCCTGCCTTTTGCTCAAGGCCTTTCTCTAGCCCTTTCCTAAACTGGGGCCAATCCCTTCCTAACACTAGGTCGTGGGGAAGCTTTGGTACTACAGCCACGGGAATACTTTTTTGCACCCCTAACCCTTTTATCTCCAATGTATACACGGGGTAACAAGAGGTAGCCCCGTGGATGCAACGGATCTGGACATGACCTTCTGATCTCCTCTGGACATACTTTGCTTGGGCCTCAATGGCCTGCCAAAGCTTCTGGGATACCATACTTTGGTCAGCCCCAGAATCAAGCAAAGCATTGGTAGGGATCCCCTGTATAATCACACTTAGGAGAAAACCCTCTCCAAGAGGCTTCACACTTGTTCCAACCAACCCAGTACGAGCCTTGCATCCTCTTTGTAAGTGTCCCATCTCCCCACAATGAAAACACTTCTTTTTAGGCCACTTTTCCTGCTGAGCAGGCACAAAAGTTTTCCCAAAGCTTGTTTTATCTCCCTGTTTCATTTCTGATGAACCAAAGCTGGCTTCAGCCTTCACTTTTGGAGCGCCCCCTTTTGGCTGACGCTCTAACTCAGCTTCCATGTAGCGCTCAGTTAACAGAATTGCCTCCTTTGTGCTCTGGCAGTTTTGTTGAATCAGAAATGATTGTATTTCCCTTGGCACTGCTGCCATAAACTGCTCCAATACTATCACATCTAATACCATATCCATATTTTTTCCATCCAGGGTCAGCCACTTTAATGCCAGGCCCCAAATCCTTTGGCTTAATGCCTTCAGAGTTTCTCCAGCCTTAAGGGCTGTGGCTCTGAACATCCTGTGATATATACTTTTTGTCAACCCCAAACGGTCTCTAATAGTCATTTTTACAGTATCATAGTCCAGGGCTTGGGCAGATGCAATAGCCCTATATGCAGCCAGTGCTTCCCCTGTTAAAGAGGTTGCTAAATGCACTGCCCATTGGCTAGCTGGCCATCCCACAGCTTGTGCTACTCTTTCAAATGATTCTAAAAAGTCATTTATATCGTCCTCAGATGAAAGCTTGCCAAAATTAAAAGCCCCACTTGTGGGTGGGCCTACCAGCCTGTCCATTTGAAGAACTGATGGTCCTGCTGGTACCGACTCTCTTCCAGTTTCTTGCATTTTGGATGCAACCAGGGCAGCCACTAAGTCCAAGACAGGTTGCTGTTGCTCCCTGATAGCTGTAACTGCTCTCTCCTGAGCTTGCTGTGCCAACTCTTGCTGGCACTGGAACTGCGTTGCCATCCATTAAATCAACTCCTTGGACTCCATCTTCAGGGATACCTGCAAGACAAACACAAGACACCAAGGGTGGCACCACTCAACAGCCTCCTTGTCCCCTTTGCCTCAAAAGCATTCACTATTTTTTTTCCTTTTTTTTTTTTTTTTATCCGTGCCAACCCCACCTGGGTATGCTTTACCTGACTCAGGTGTTGACTCTTGCTTCTAAAGGGTTGTCTTTATGATGCTTCACGGCTGGGCTGCTCTGCCCTCCTACTGACTCCACCGGTGAATCCACCTGAAGCTCCAGCAGTCATCCGTGCTGTGTACCTTATTGCTGTATATCCTTTTTATATCCTGAAGGCAAAATCCAAAAAGCTACGCCACTGTCACAAGCACAACGCCCGAAGCCACTTGCCTCTAGTGGTCGAGGGGCGTGATGGTTGAGGGTTCCTTCTTCTATCAGCCCTTAGCAGCCTATTTCTTTGTGTTGGCTTCTGGGAATTGTAGTACTGCTAAAATATGTAGGTGCTTTAAGTAGAAGGTTTGTAGTTGAGGTAACCGAGGGTAAGGCTTGTAACTGAAAGTTTATTTCCATAACACAGCAGGTTCAAGGTATCATTTACAGGATTATAACTGTAGGATTTGCTTAAGGTACAGCAAATACTGGCAAACAAACCAAAAGAACTCAGAAATGGCTTTTTAAAGTCCTCTTACTTGCAGAAGCAATTGCCTTTAGAAACTAGGCTGCCACTTTCCTTTTAGTCCTTGTTAATCAGAGCATAAAGAAAAAAGTCAAGCTTAATTCTTCCACAGCAGTTTGGTTTCTGCCAGTCTCAAAAACCTCTCTAGGCTGCATTTCTACGTGAAACCAAACTTAGAACAAAACAAACATTCCAAGCTGTTATCAAAACTCTTAGCAGGCTTTTCATATAGGAGAGGAGCAAGCAAAAACTCTTATAGCAGCTAACTTGGCTTTTCTTACCTTTGCACAGTTCAAACACAGGTGACAAACAAGCATGAATCAGAGCTTCTTGATCAGGCTTACGTTGCTGTAAATTTCCCTTTTAAAACAGACAGGAATTTACCTCCACACTGCTTCTGCCATATGGTTAACTTCCAAGGAGAATTACTTCTTTCAGGGATAGCTTTTCCTCAAGACCTCCTGTCTAGAGCTTGGCATAGAGAGCAATCCATAAAGCAATCTTCTTCCCCCAACTCTGACACTGGTTCTCCCAACTGCATGGGTTCTGACTCACCGACCTGGTCAGACTGCTCAGCTGACAACCTCTCTGGTGGTCTGAAAGCTTCTCCACTTCCTGGTCCCCACCTCTGTTGCCAAACTGTTGCAGGGAATTCAGCTCTCTCAGCTCTGGGTAGCTCAGCTCTTCTCCAAGAATCAACTTCTCCTCTCTGCTTCTGTTTCAGCTGCTCTCCCGGCTGCTCTCCTTCTCATCTCTCTCTCTCTGCATAATCTAACCCAGGCTTATACCTCCAGGATTCTAACCCCACCTCTTTCTTTCCCAGGTGTTGGCAATCCCCCTACCTTCTGGTATTAGAATAATCAGTGCACTTGTTAAAGTAAGGGCTTTGGTCCTCGTGCTTGCAATCCCTCTTTCTTACTTTATCAGTCACTGTGTGAAACTTGTTCCAGCTGGGGTTTTTCTGTCTTTGAAATCTGGCTGTGGCTTTCTCTCCCTGCACTCCTAGAAGGGGACCCTTAACTAGGGTGAATTTGTTATGCTTCTCACCTCCCCCACTCTCAGGATAGCTGACTTTGCCACAATAGTTGGTTCCTAAAGCGATTGTACAGAATTTTACACTAGTGTGGAACTGCATTTGGTGTAGGGTACACTAATTTATGGTGTTTTTCCTACCATTTTAGAGGAGCTCCAGTGGGGCTTTACAAATTGAGAAAAACGGAAGTATAACCACGAGAGGTGTGTATTCCTTCCAACAAAAAAAAATATATAAGAAAATATATTTAGATGCATGTATTTTAGCTCATGCTTCCAGTTTGTATACTCTATTTTTGTTTTGAAAAGCAATATTAAAGCTGCTGAAATGCACAAGACGTGGGGAAATGAAGAAGTGCTGTGGATTGGGCTGGAAAGAGGAGATGGCACTTTCATCCATACTCATGTAGTCTACAGACCTCCAACTCAAACCGAAGAAATGGATAGAGACTTGATTTTTGATATTGCAAAGGTAGCCATGAAGAGGAAAGTGATCATATTGGGTGACTTTAATGTACCCTATGTAGATTGGAGTATTCCTTCTGCAAATCTGGAAAGAAGTAAAAAAATTGTGGATGCCTTCCAAGATGCATTGCTTAGAGAAATGGTGATGGAACCGACCAGGGAAAGTTCAATGCTGGATTTAGTACTTGCCAACGGAGATAGCATGTCGAATATTCAGGTGGGTGCCCATGTGAGCAGAAGCAATCATCACACGGTGTGGTTTGAAATAAAATGCTAAGGCAGAGTCCAATCACAGCAAGCTCAAAGTTCTAGATTTCAAAAACACTGAATTCAGTAAAATGGCCAAGTACCTGAAGGAGGTGTTGGCAGGGTAGGAGGAGATAAGGAAAGTGGAACTACAGTGGGCTAAACTAAAGGAGGCAATAAAAGGGGCAAGAGATACATATGTAAGGAAAGTAAATAAAAACAAGAGGAAAAGGAAACCTATTTGGTTCTCCAAAGAAGTGGCTACACAAATAAAGGCAAAAAACACAGCATTCACACAATTCAGAAGTTCGCAAACAGAGGAACACAGAACAAAATACAGGATAAAGCTAAAAGAGACAAAAAGAGAAATAAGGATAACAAAATCAAAGGCAGAAGAAAAGATGGCTAAAGATCTGAAGCATGGTGACAAAACATTTTTCAAGTATATTCTGGAGAAGAAAAAGATCAGAGGTGGAATTGCAAGACTCAAAAGTGCTGAGAACAGATTAATGGAAAGTGACATTGAAAAAGCAAAAATGCTAAACAAATACTTATGTTCTGTTTTTACTAAAGAAAATCCTGGAGAAGGACCACCTGTGATTGACAAATATACAAATGGAATGGAGTAGATACCACACCATTTACAAAAGATGATGTGTTTGAACAGCTTGCAAAACTGAAAGTGGACAAGGCCATGGGGCCAGGTGGGAATCATCCCATGATACTGAAAGAGCTCAGAGAGGTTCTGGCAGGGCCTTTAAATGATGTTTTAATAGATCCTTGGAGACAGGAAAAGTTCCACAGGACTGGAGGAGGACTGATGTAGTACCTCTCACAAAAGTGGTAATAGGGAAGAAATAACAAACTACAGGCCAGTAAGCCTTACCTCAGTGGCAGGAAAAGTAATGGAGGTGCTCCTGAAAGGGAGAATAATGGACTTCTCAAAACCAATATGTTGCATGATCCAAGGCAACATGGTTTTACCAAAGGATGACCATGCCAAACAAATCTGATTGAGTTCTTTGACTGGGTGACCAGAGAACTAGATAAAGGGCATGTGATGGATGTTATCCACCTAGATTTCAGCAAAGCCTTTGTTACTGTTCCTTGTAGGAGGCTTATCAATAAACTGAACAGCCTGGGGATTGGTCCCAATGTGGTGAACTGAATCAGAAATTGGTTGACTGACAGATGACAGAAGGTGATGGCAAATGGAACTCACTCGGATGAAAGGAAGGTGATTAGTGTATGGGTCCTGGGACCAATACTGTTCAATGCATTTGTGAGTGATATTGCTGAAGGACTGAATGGAAAAGCCTGTCTTTTTGCAGATGACATGAAAATTTGCAACAGAGTGGACTCCCCTGAGAGAGTGGATAACACGAGGAAAGATCTACAAAACCTGGAAGAATGGTCTAATGCTTGGCAGTTAAGATTTAATGTGCAGTGTCATGCATTTGTGATGAAGAAATCCAAGGGAATTGTATGCAATAGGGGGTGAGGGGTTGGTGTGCACGGACCATGAGAAGGACCTCGGAGTGACTTTTTCTAATGATCCCAAGGTGGCGAAATAGTGTGACAATGCGGTGGCCAAAGCCAGAAGGATGCTGGATTGCATATAGAAAGGAATTACCAGCAGAAAGGAGGAGGTACAAATGCCATTGTACAAATCGCTGGTGAGGCCTCACTTGGAATATTGTGTTCAGTTTTGGAGACCATATCTCGAAAAGCATATAAAAAGACTGGAAACGGTTCAGAGGAAGGCGACCAAAATGATTTGGAGCCTGAGCCAGAAGATGTACAAGAAGAGACTTGAAGACCTAAATATGTATACACTAGAGGAGAGGGGGGTCAGAGGAGATATGATACAGTCCTTTAAATACTTAAAGTGTATTGATGAACAAACAAACCCTTTTCAAAGATGAGGAAGCTATAAAACTAGAGAGCATAGCATGAAGCTGCAAGGGGGTAAACTGAAAGGTAACGTCAGGAAATACTTTTTCACTGAAAGGGTGGTGGATGCTTGGAATGCCCTTGGGATGGAAGTGGTGGGGGCAAATACGGTGACAAAATTCAAAATGGCATGGGACAGACACAGTGGATCCATTTATAGCAACAGGATAAAATCAAAATAAACATAAATATCTCTTATATCTGAACAAATAGGGGTGTCCTGCATGGAGCAGTGGGTACACCCCTAAACAAAGTCATGGGGAGGGGTGACCTGCACAGAGTGGCAGGTGCACCTACTCTATGGGGCTTGTTTACAAAGCCACGGTAGCGGCTTCCGCTCGATATCGGAGCCGCGGCTCCATTGAATTCACCGTGGCTTTGTAAACAAGGACCTATGTTTCTATCGGAGGATCTCTAAAGACAAAAAGGGGTTGTAGTTGTTGATATGGAAGGACAGACTAGATAGGCCATGTGGTCTTTTTCTGTTGTCATATTGCTATGTTTCTATGTTTCTACTCTTGCCACCTTGCTGGGCAGACTAGATGGACCATTTTGGTCTTTATCTGCCGTTATATACTATGTTACTTTTTTCTCTTTTACTTTCAGTTTGAATGTTTTTAGTGCCATTGACAATGTGAAAGATTTTTCTAATTGGCCTCATATGGATAATTTTCGTAGGAACGTCAAGGTTGAGAAAGGTATCCATATTTTTTCCCATTTACAATCATTCAAACTGGCTTACATTTCTCTAGTGCATAAAAATCTGCATATTTGCTCAAAATTTAATTCTCCTAAAATTCTCCACACACCTACCTTAAGCAATCTCAAGGTTTTTTAATTATTTCCAACCTAGTGGAATGTTGAAATGGTCTGTCTGTCTGTAGGCAAAATAACTCCCCAAAATCTTGAGAAAATAGTACATTTGGCATGGGGAGAATTGTGGAAAAGACACATAGAGTTTGAAAATGAGCCAGATCAGATTCAGGGTTTGAGACAAATAAAGCCCCCCAAAATAGTCCAAAGTATTTCTACGGGAGTGACCAATCCCTCAGCTGCAGCATAGAAATATTAATATATTAAAACAGAGCAGTTAGGAAATTGCTAATTTCCTTTCTCAGTCACAGCACACACATATATAGAGAGAAGCATTGACACACTGACATTAAACAGGGACATTGAGAACTTGGATTTTTCTGAAGCAATGGAGAGTTAAGTAACTTGCCCAAGGCCACAAGGAGTGCTAGTGGGAATTGAACCCTGGATCTTTTACTTCCCAAGTCAGTGCTCTAAACATTTTCCATCACAAACACTCCTCCCCCTGCTGCCACACCCTTATACCTGCAAGACGCTTTTTATTAACAGGGCGATGCCTATTGACTGAACCATGTAGTTTGCTATTGGTTGCTATGTGTACTGCCTCCTGGTGGTAGCAAAGCACAGCTATACCTGTTGCCTTAGGACTGTGGCATCTTGTGGTTAAACTGTAAAATCCATCCTTTAAAATCTGTTAACAGTGACATCTAATTACATATTATAAGAGACATACACAGATACAGAACATTTTTCTTAAGCTTTGTCACACATTGAGCTGAGGATTCCAATATACTCTCCACAATGACTCCAAGATCTTTCCCTTGGTGGTGACTCCTAACGTGGAAACTAGCACTGTGAAAGTCTAGTTACATAAGAACATAAGAACATAAGATATGCCATACTGGGTCAGACCAAGGTCCATCAAGCCCAGTATCCTGTTTCCAACAGTGGCCAATCTAGGTCATACGTACCTAGCCGTTTCCCCAAAAGACACAAGTTCTGCAATGCTTGTACTGGGTCAAGCATTGATATCCTGGGTCCCTTCTTAATAATGGTTTATGGACCTTTCCTCCAGGAATTTGTCCAAACCTTTTTTAAACCCAGCTACACTAACAGCCTTTACTACATCCTCCGGTAACAAATTCCAGAGTTTGATTACAAGTTGAGTGAAAAAATATTTTCTTTTATTAGTCTTAAATAGTTTACCCTGTATCTTCATTGCATGTCCCCTAGTCTTTCTATATTCTGATAACGTAAACAATTGATCTAAGTTTACCCGTTCCACTCCATTCATTAATTTATAGACTCCTATCATATCTCCCCTCAGCCGTCTCTTTTCCAGGTTAAAGAGCCCTAACCTTTTTAGCCTTTCTTCATAGGAGTATCCTTCCATCCCCTTTACCGTTTTGGTGGCTCTTCTCTGAACCTTTTCTAATAACTCTATATCCTTTTTAAGATATGGAAAGTAAAGGGCAATGTCTCAGCCAGCTTTACTCATTAGACCCACAGGGGGATTGAACTCATGACCCCTGCACCATCAGTCAGTGTATTAACCATTGTGCTACAGCTCTGGATGCCTTTATTTAATGCTACCTCAATGGGTGACGTTAGGTGTACCTGTGGTAATTGCGCCACATGTTGGGAGCCTGCCTCTAACAGCTACAGTGAAGGCTTTACACTTAACGCACATTAATGTTATTACTAAACCTAACACACTTTAGTAAAAAGGCCTCCAAGTTTGTACCTGAGGCCATGGAGGATAAAGGGACTTGCCCGAGGTTACAAGGAGTGCCAGTGGAATCAGGGTTGGCTCCAGGACTGGTACAAGGTAGTGGCACGCCTTCAGGCTTACACCCCTTGCCTCAGCCATCACGATCATCTGAACATCACCTTTCCAACAACAATCCTGTAGAAAATGCACAACTGGACATCATACTTTGAAATTTTAAACTTTGTTTTGTATATATATGGTGCATGCTGGTAAAAAAAAATGTGCTTTAGTTTATGTGGCTATGAGGATCTATTGTTTTGATCTGACTGCTGTTGCCCTAGGGGGACTGCCTACTCTTGTCTAACAGCTGGGCTGGCCCTGAGTGCGATTCAAGCCCTGGACTTGTGGGTTACAAGGGTGCTGCTCTAAGCACTAACAAATATAGTTGGAGTTATTTTTCTCTGTGTGCATCACTTTCTGTGTGCATAAATTACATTAAATTTCACCAGTAATTTTGATACCCACTTCTCCAGTCTTGCAAGTTCCTTCTACAGTTCTTCAGTGTCTGCATATGTTTTAGCTATTTCAAAGTTTTTTGTATCATCTGAAAATTTGATCTGTTAGAAAGAATGTAACATAGAAAATGAAGGCAGAATATATTATATTTAAAATTTACTTAACCACCTTTCGTGTCCTAAGAACTACATCAATGCAGCTTACATTAAAAGATATATATATGTATGTATGAAAGAAAGCCTCTCCCTGGTGATATGCAAGCCCCATACCTCACTGATAAAGATCATATGGCCTGTCCAATCTGTTCGTCCGTATTAACTATTAAACACTGTAATCCATTGCTCTCAGTGCAATTCTTTTATATAAATTGTGGTAACAGTTGTGTCTTGCCTGCCAGTTTGCAAGTTGAACCCAGTTATTGGGGACACATTTCAGGATAAGGGATATTTGGGAATATTTTCCATCTGCATCTAGAAGTTGTGATAATCCTGTCCGGCTATAATGCTTATCTGGGATTAAGGTATTAAAAAGCAAGTAATGCAAAAGGTATCTAGGCAGTTCTCCTTTGACCTGACCTTGAGAACTGGAAAGAGGTAGTGTATAGTCAGGGCAAATGGAAGACCTCTGTACATTTTTGTAAATGACATCCACGTGGAAAACACGATTTTGGAAAGGCCATGATTTTTACTTAGATGCTCCAGGTACATGGTTTTATATGTTTTTTCCAGGGGGTGTTTCAGGGGATGTAACAAACTTGAAGAGACTTAGGATCTCTTTTAGAAAAGCCCACTAAGGATTTGCCATTAACGTGCTGATCTTGCATGCCTTAATGGGAAAGGCCGCACGTTAGCTGTCAGGGCATGTTCAGTATGTTCCTGGTAGCTAACAAGTGAAAAGTTTTCCTAACATGCATTCCACTATGTCGGTTTCACTTAATGACTCATATAGAGAAGTCGTTAGGTGAATCCATGTTAAGAGCTGCATTGCCGCTGAATGTGTGCAGCACTTGTCCTGGCTCTAGCGTTAATGCGCTCTTCATGCCCACTCTCCACCCATTCCCTACCACAGAGCTACTCAAATCTAGTCCTGGAGGGCCACAAACCAGTCAGGTTTTTGGGATATCCCTAATGAATATGCATGAGATAGATTCAAATACAATGGAGGCAGTGCATGCAAATATATCTCATGCATATTCATTAGGGATATCCCGAAAACCTGACTGGTTTGCGGCCCTCCAGGGCTGGATTTGAGTAGCTCTGCCCTACCCCATCCCATGATCACTGATTAAGGTGAGTTTTAGCGTGCAAAGGCAGACACAATCCCGCGTTAGTGTTCCCAACAGCCTGTAGCTGTGCATTTAAACGTCCATTAACCAGCTAATGGGCTTTAGTAAAAGAGACTCTTAATCTTTCAAAGCCAAAGAAAATATTTATTTGCATCGCTCTATTTTGGGTCAGAAAAGTCATGCTTTGCTCCTGGGTCTTAGAAGATGGCTCTTCATCAAGGCAGTGGCAACAGCCTATGAATGAGGCGGCAGCCTATGACGTACAGAAGTATAAGACAAATACAATCCCAGAATGGTTAGTGGACAGCCACTCTGGCAACATTTTGTAGGATAACGCTCCCAAGAACTGAATAGGGGAATGGAGGACGGGAGGGATGGGAAGAGAGTGGCTGGAGAGCGATGCGATGGAATGTATATGTTTGGGTAGGGAGAAAGCTATAGAAATGATGGGCGAGAGTGTACGAGTTTGAATGAGGAAAAGAAAAACGAAATGTTAAAGTTTAGGTGATAATGTTTCTCTTTCTTGTTGATTCACTTTGGTGAGATGTATTCTTGAATGCATTCGTTATGTGGGGACTTGCTGTCTGTTGAAAATACATAGAGAAAAAAAGAAAATGGAAACAAAAGAAAAATATGTCTTGTACCTGTCACCAGCCCCCTAATCCACCTAAAAAGCAAACCATTCTTGAGACCTTCCCCCTGTTCCTCCAGCTCCTCCTACCTTAGTGACAAATCTTTATGAGGCAGGAGCAATTCCTGTCTCACTGGTGATGCTATTACAAAAGGAGTCAATAAACCAAAGTTGGCACCCTTGTGACTTTCTGCTGCACAAAATGGCATTTATCTTCGCCAGCCCAAGGTCAGTACAATTTGGTATATGGAAGAAATTGACAAGAGCTTCAGCCTCGATCTACAGTACTGGGTGCCATTTCTAGTAGTGGTACTGGTGGGGCAAGAGTGATCAGGGACTACGCCTAGCCCATGAACATTCATCACTTGCGGGCTGGAGAGAATTGGAAAAAGGGCCAGGGAGTGGTTTTTTTATGTGTGGCAATAGTGGCAGCTTTATATTTTTGAAACAAAAGGAATGAAATTTCATTCATTTTTCTTTAATTTCATTTCAAATGAATTCACATCTTTACCGAATAGTAGCCGACTATGGCTCTTTACAGCAGCTGATATTTGGAAAAACCTGATATTCCAGGTGCTGTGCAATTTAAGCAGCAAGTTCAGGCTAAAATGCATTGACAGAGTTGCTGCAGAAGTACTTTAACAACTCCTACCTACTCCACCACAAATCAGAAGTGTACTAGGTCAGAGTGAAGAACAGCTTGGAGAGTTTTCACGGGCAGCCTTTTTTATTACTATGAAGAGCACCACATAAAAGTCAGTCTAAGCTGAAAAAAAGCCAGTTGGCCTGGTGAACCCATCACATTAAGCTGAAGAAGAGTTAACTCAGTAGGAGAAACTGATAACATGCCAAAAATGTGTTCTGTAATTAATAAAGCAGCTGGCTTATACCGGGTGCACCAATAATCTCCTAGAAATAAGATGTCTTGGCAAGGGTCAGGCCTTATAATAATAATGTGTGCTGTTTCCAGATGGTGACATGAATGATTAGTACAGCTCTACAGTAGCCTTCAAAATTATGTACTATACCCAGTGAGTTTCTTTGTGAATCACGGGAACCTATTGTAGGGAGCATGTACTCCAGATCAATTTAATAAGGAACCATGCAGGTTACTGATGTAAAGCTCAATGAGGCTACATAGATTCTGTTTTATTAATTAGGGGCATGCATAGAAAGAATTTTTAATTTTGTCATTATGCCATTTTTGTTCTGTTTGAGTTGTTTCATTTGTCTCATGTTGAGCTTTCCTTCATCTGTTTTGTTTTAAGACATTTCAGTTTATATTTACAAAAATGTAAGTCTGTCAGACTCTCTCTCAGTTCCCAGTTCTGAGCACTGCCTCCCCCATCCAGTAAACGGTCAAAACAGTATCTCTGTACCTCCAACCACTCCGCTCCCTATTCCCAATGCCCCTTCCAACTCTTCAGAGCCTTCTAAAAGTCCCGATGCCAAGCCAGCAGCAGGACTTGGTCTTATCTGCCTTCAGCTCCACGTCCAGAGCTGAACTAAGCTAGTAACACTTTAATGTATCCTTGTCAAAACCATGCGTGAATGTGGAGCTTAAAGCAGATAAGGAGGAGTCCTTCTTCAGCTCAGTTTAAGGAGTTTCAGGGGAAGAGGTGGAGAGAGTCTAGAACGTCTAAGGAGATATCAGGTGATGATGGGTAGAATGGCCAAAGACTCAGAGTCACTGTTTTGTCTATAGGGCATATGGTCTGAACCTTTTTATAAAGTAGGTGGGAGAAGGAATCAGGAAGAGGGTTCCAGGACTGGCTCAAGTTAGGGAATTTTGAAGAGTTCTGGAGAGTCAGAAGGAGGAAGATCAAGGGTGGGGGTAGGGAAGGGACTAAGATTGGAGGTGGAGTGGCTGGATGACTGGAACAAGCTTTGGTCCACAGACTGAAGGGGCTGCAGGAGGAAGCAGGGGGCTCAGATTTGAAAAATATCTTTTTAAAGGACCGGTATCTAAAACAACACAAACTACAAAGTGAAATTTTGTCATGGGACTTATGTCATTTTGAATGCAAAATGATGCAAATAACACGACAAGTAGAAGAAAAAGCACATTGTTTTATTAAGTCAGGTTAGGGATAGCTTCTCCATGTGCTGCTTTCCTCAGCTTTAGGGTAAGTTGGTTAGTACCTTATGTTGTATTGGACTGATCCAGACAAAAGGCAACTTCCAGAGAGTCCTTGAAACTTGTTTGAGTTTTGATGATGGTAAAAGTCTTCATTCATATGGATTTCAGAAGGGCTTAATTTCTAAAAGATAAGCTTTTTAAAACTTAGAATTCAGTCATTTGCTTGTGAGAAATCAGTGAACAGTGGTTAAGGATATGACCGGAGCAATGCATTAAATCAAGTGAGTACAAATTATAGCTTCATCCGTCTGTTGTTCAGGAAAGTGAGTATTAGAAGGACTATGGAGCAGGAAGATCAATGAGCCTCAGGTGAGAAAGATGCAGGATCTGAAAGAAATGATTTTGTCGGGTATGTTTTAGAACTCGTCAGATGACAGATGATGCTATGACGAATTTTAACATCATTCAAGATCAGAAGACTCAGAGAAGCAAAATTCCATGATAAAGGACTTCACTGAGACTTCAGTCGAGATACTGGAATAGCAGGGGCTGGGAATTGCTTCAGAGACATTCTACAGCCTTGGGGTTGCATGGAGGGGAGAGGGGGAAGGAGAAGAAGTAAGTATTGTGGCCACTTCACTATAGCGATGCTTATGAATGGAATTTGAGATGCATATTACTGGGTTCTGAAGAGAGCTATGATCTGTGAAACAGTACTGAAGGCTGTCCTATGACTAGGTAAGACAAGTGAATGAATTTTGAAATATGGGGAAACCCCTGAGTGGAAATAAAAGCTCATGGTGCTGGATGCCCAGTCAAGTCAGGTTCCAATTGAGTTTGAAGTCCACTGCAGCAGGAGGGAGTTCCTAGACTAAAAAAAAATATATATTTTTTTAAAACTGAGAAATGAGGAACATGAAGAAAGACAATACTTCACTTAGGAAAACCATAAAGGTTTTCTGAAAACAGAGAAATCCAAGTTCAATGAAGATCAATGCAAAATCTTACACAAAGTTTAGAGTGAAGAATTTTAAATACTGTCCATCTGATCTAGTCTAGACTGGAATCTGGTAAATGCCTTCGGTTTGACTGCAGTGGATAATATATTAGTATGGGGGGTAATGTAATACCCTTTTAATGTGTGTAAATCCTGGTTTATGCACTTTAAAGGGCTATAAAATTACCCCCTGGGATACGTGCATAAAACAGCATATAGCTTTATGTGGCATGCCTGTAGGAATGTAGTAGGGCAGAGTTGCAAAGTACTTGTATTCTTTATACGCATGTACATATACAGCAGCTCCTGGGCTTCGATCTATGGCAATTTCTGCCAATTTACCCCTAGTATTTTATAAAGACACATAGGTAGATAGATACCTGCGTGTCTTAATAAAATAGGCTAAAAACAGGTGTTTTTATCCTTTAACCTAAATGACCTGTTATAAAATTACCTCCGAAGATGGTGATTTTTTAAACCTTTTCTGTATGAAAAATATTTTATGAGTTTAAAAAGCCTCGTATAAAATTAGATCGTGACTAAAAGTATGCGTATAGCAAGCCGGCGTATTCTTGTAGCATCTGTCCAGGGAAGGAGTAGGTAGAGTGGGGCAGTGCTATGATTTACATGCATATTTCATAATGTATGTACTAACATTTATGCCTTTTTGCAAGCATAATATTCATTTTTTCAATCTAGGCATGAATTCTGTAGCATTTGTGCTAGTATTTTCCAAAGATACATGAAGGCACATTTTATAAAGGCCATTTAGGAAGTGGCGGGTATGCTCAAAGCAAAGCGTGTGAAAATCAATGTTGACTTTAGAAAAAACAAGGTGGAGGAGCACATGTCCAGAGCCAAGGGACATCGGAGTGCTGCGGGTAATGATCATGCCACTGCACAAGTGGAGAGGGAGAATGTCATCGAGGGGAGTGATCTCCAGCTTCCTCTTCCATCTTCCTTCGATGATGGTTAGGTGCTGTGGGAGGGCACCGAAGAAGCTGTGGAAGATGGCATCCCTAGTCGGTGGAATTATCAGCTTCTGTGCTGCGGTGAATGTCTTGATGCAGCACAAGGTGCAGCTCTAGATGCCGTGAGAAGAGAAACTGCAGCTGATGAGGAGACTGCTGGTCCTCCAGGCATGCCATATCCACCTAGAACGTAGCCAGCTGAAGGCAGGTCAGGCCTGTCTACTAGACAGCAACCTAGGGGGGGGGGCAGACTCCTGTGGGTGGCCCTGCAACCCATTCTTCAAAGTGGTGTCTTTCTGCTATCACTTTGGTGCCACAGTGGGCTTTAAAGCATGGGCACTTCACCTGTATTACTCCCACACCCTATACCTTCCTTGTGCAACACCCCCACCATCCCCACTACTCCCATTACCAATCCAGTTGCACACCCACTAAAGTGGATAACACGTTGAAATCCTCCACCCAATGTGCATCAGTGGCCAAGAAGGCAAATAGAATGCTAGGAATCATAAGGAAAGGAATGGAGAATAAAATAAAGGATATTATAATGCCTCTGTATCATTCCATGGTACGACCACACCTTGAATATTGTGTGCAGTTCTGGTCACTGTATCTTAAAAAGGATATAGCAGAATTAGAAAAGGTATAGAAAAGAGCCACCAAAATGGTAAAGGGGATGGAAGGATGCCCTTATGAGGAGAGGCTTCAAAGGTTATGGATCTTCAACCTGAAAAGAGACAGTTGAGGGGAGATATGATAGAGGTCTATAAATTAATGAATGGAATGGAACAGGTAAACGTAGATTGGTTGTTTACGCCATCAAAAAAGAGAAAGACTAGGGGACATGCAATGAAGCTACAGTGTAACCAGTTTAAGACTAATAAGAGAAAATATTTTTTCACTCAACGCATAATCAAATTCTGGAATTCTTTGCCAGAGGTTGTGGTAAAGGCCGTAGTGTAGATGGGTTTAAAAAAGGTTTGGACAAATCCTGGAGGAAAGGTCCATAAACCACTATTAAAGAGGACCCGGGAAATCCACTGCTTGCCCCAATACAAGCATTGTGAAACCTGTGTGTCTTTTTCGGAAACTGCTAGGTACCTATGACCTAGATTGGCCACTGTTGGAAACAGGATACTGGACTTGATGGACCTTGGTCTGACCCAGTATGGCATATGTTATGTTCTTATCATCCCCTTCCCACCCAAATGACCATCACAACAACAGCCTCTTTCCCTATCACATCCCCCAGAGCACTGGCCTCCTTTGCCCCTGGTAAGGGTGTCCATATGATGAGAAGGTAATTTCTGCCTGTGCTCCCTCCCCTGCCCCTTGGCCCTCAGCCTTTGACTTCCCACCTCCTGACCCTGACTATGGGCTGGGTGATGTCACACTGCTTTCTGAGGAGCTGTTGGAGACATCATTCAGTTCACCAGTGCCTTGGGAGACCTCCTGGAAGGGAGGAAGTGAAGGGTTCCCCTTATCCATGGGACAAAGGTTCCAAAATGTTAGAGGAGGATGACGTATGGTGCACAGGCAGCTGTGCTAATATGCCTGAGCCTCTGGTGGTGGGGGATCAGAAGTGCCTTCTTCTTTGGCACACATACAGACTGTGACACAAAGGGTGCAGTTAGGACTGAGGCAGTTTGGAGAGGTGCTGGGGGGGGGGGGCTGAGGCGCACTGCTCCATGAAATGATGCAAGTCCCTGTGCAGTGCCATGATTTCATTAATGAGTGTCTTTGTTGCCCCCAGCCAGGGCCAGCCCAAGGTTTTCGGCTTCCTAGGTAGACCCAATACCGCCACCACCGCCTGCCCCCCCCCTGGCGTTGACCCTTGGCATCCATTGTCTCACCCAGGGAGTCGGCACCATGACCCCATCCCCATTCTTCAAAGCAAAAAATGGAAGTCTGCATCAGAGGGGGGCAAAAGCAGCAGATAGTAGAAGAGAGAAACCATGATGCAGTGCTGGAGATCGTACATACACACAGTGGCTGCAGCAATGGGTACAGGCAGGGCAGCAGGGGGGTGGGGCTTGGTAGGTTGGAAGGCCAGACTAGGGCACTTCCAATCCTTGAACTGGCCCTGCCCTGGTGCAAGGTTATGAAGCATCCTAGGTGAGTCCTCATTCCTGCCACCCCCCTGCTCCCACCCCACCCATGCTGCCACCGCTCTCTGAGATTTGCAGTGGCCTCCAACGCTGCGTGCTACTCTTTAATCAACCGTTTCAGTCCCCTCCGATGCAAATGTCCTGGTTGCATGGGAGTGGAAGCGGCTGGACAAAGTGCAGCATCAACAGCACGCAGCACTGGAGGCTTTGGTTAAGTGCTGCATGGCTGTCTTAAAGTCGTTGCCGCCTCTGCAGGTCCTGGAGAGGAGCAGTAGCAGTGCCAATGGGCTGCCTCTGAAAGGTTGGCGCTCTAGGCAATTGTCTAGTTCACCTAATGTGTAATGCCGGCCCTGCTCTTAGGTACCTCTAGTTCTTTATAAAATAGGTGTCTTCTCCATCTCCAAATAAAGGTGCTCTGTTATAAAATTACCTCTTATGTTCAAAAAATAACCTAAATAGCATACTGTAATAGCATATCAAAAATAGAGAATGCTCATATCAAAGTCAACAGAGATCCCCGCTCTTATTACAGAACCAGAAAAAGCAAATAAGCAGCTTTATCTGTTTACATTGAAGAATTACAAGTGAGAATTCTTATGGGCCATGCCTCTTCCAGCCTTGGAAATGTAGTATGCTGTAATTAATAGCAGTGGGTCCACAATAAAAAGACTGTGGAAAATGTCTTTGGTGTGGCCCTGGTTTTTCTCCACTCTACAGCTGGACCCTATCTTAATGTATGACACTAAAAGTGTGAATAAAAAGCTGAAATTCTGGAGGACAGGAGCTGGCTACAGGATTATTTTTTTGCCACACCAAAATGATGCTTTTCTTTCAGGTGACCTCCCTCCATCTATTTATAATATTTAGCTCACACCTTTCCAGGAGAAGATCAAGGTGAGTTACATTCAGGTACTGCATACATTTCCCTGTCTCCGGGGGCTCACAGTCTAAGTTGTACCTGAGACAATGGAGGGTTAAATGGCTAGCCCAAGGCCATAAGGAGTGCCAGTGGAATTTGAACCCTAGTCTTTCTGACTCTAAGTTGCTGGCCTAACCACTAGGCCACTCTTCCACTCTAGGCAACATGGAGACTCCCCAACTGGAGGTGTACTATTGTAACCTGTTTTCTGAAGGGTATATCAAAGAATCTTTTCAATTGTGTTGTCACAATTAAGCTAGATATAAGATCCTGACACCCCACTCCTAAGAAAAGGTCACTGCAGAAATTCACTACGCCCCAATGGAATATCCCCTCCTAAGGAAAGGTCCCACAAAGAAAATAAAAATAAACTAAATTTAAAAATGAAGGACTCAGGCCTGGGACCAATCAGATGTTACAATTTGATCCTAGGAATTTTATTTTTACCAAATATGTATATAAAACAAAGGTAAATATGTACACAGGTATTTAATTTTAGTTTTCAATTTATATACTGTCTTTTCCAAAAGTCCATTAAAGATAATAAATAAAAAGAATTTTCCAGATAATTGTGTGCAGAATTTCTTTCTTCCATCAGGTACTAGAAGGTTGTAGAGTCAGCAATTAATGCATTTGAGCTCAAATTGCAAAATAGTTATATGAAGTACTTATCCATCAGAAGCAGAAGAGTACTGGGGCCCAATTTTCTTCTTCAGCAGATTCCGGAACTGACATCAGTTCTTCCAAATCTCAGGAAGCTGGTTTTCTTTTTCTTCTGTTTCTGCTTCTCCGAACCCTCCCTTTAAACAACCCCCTCTCTAATCCTCCTTTCTCCTCCCCTTTCTCTCTATAAAATTGGAGGGGCAAAATTTAAGGGGTCCCTGAGAACAAGCTTACTGTGGCAATAAAAAAAATCACTTTCATTCCTTTCTTTTTCTTCTCACATATCCACTAAATCCCAACAGGCGTTTCCAAACTACACCAAAAGCCAATTTTTTTCAGTCCTTGCACTCTTATGCCAGGTAGACAACTCCCTCCACACTCACTAAAGAACCTTCTGTTAAATTCTTCTCCTCTGAAAAATCCCATCCAAAGAACTTTCTGAAAATAAAATTGTACTGTTTTTCCTTACTTTCTTATAGTGCTAAATCCCTTATTTTTCACTGTGACCAATGCAATTTACACAACCCAATAGCTCCCAAATAATAAGGGAAAAGAGGGAAAACCCTTAAAAATCCTTGTTTCTCATGTCACACGGGTTTAACATAATGAGTCCTACAACCCCTCTCATTCAAAATTACTTCTGCTGCTCTCTAATTACCTAGTCCTGAACATGTAGAAAATGATAGCAACCCCCCCCCCCCCCACCAAATCACTCAAAACCACTCATGTCTGTTCTACACACTTAAAATCTCACTCAAACACTCTTTCTCACTCAGAAATATTCACATTAAAAGGTTCTCTCACTCACATCACCAACTACACCTCCACACTCTTTCACATACATCTGCCAACTGCACCAAAACAAGCATACTCACCAACATTGTAATGGCTGGCAGGTGCTCTTACACTGTCCTAGGTCATCAAATAGGTCCATTCTAAACCCAATAAAATCCCCAATTTCCCATAATGTTCAAAGATTCCTTAGTACATACCCCAAAAAATCCCTTTAGCTGTCATAATACTCCCCCTCCTTCAATCAAGCTGTCTGCTTGAACTGGGTCAGAGCAATAGCAGTTACAGCTGAATGTTTTGACACAAAGTTTCCACCTGGAGATCACTCCGCCCCTCCCTCTCTTATGTAAACACTTAAAATCTACTATTTTTATACCTTAATCATCACATTTCTTTTTCATTTTTACAGAAATCGAGTTCACATAACCTCAACATATATCTCATACATTTTAAAACTCACTTTATTTCCTTAAATAAGCTTTATTTATGTATTTATTTATTTACATTCTCTTATATACCGCGCTATTCTGCATCAGTGCGGTTTACATTGAACAAACTGAAATTACATTGAACAGGGCATTATAACTTGGAGATAACTATTTTACAGGGAACATGGGCTATGGAGGGTTAAGTGGCTTTATCAAATTACCACTTGTATGAACCTTGAAACTTCATAAAAAGCATTTTCTTCTGTTTTTTTTAACACTCAGAAAGACTTCTTAATGGATTTGTAACTTTTAACTTTATTCAAAAATATATTTTTTATCTCGGGAGTAGGCCCCTTCTCCCCAAACTTCAGTCAGCTTCGTTTTAAATTTTTGCACTCTCAGAGCCTCAAAAAACATATTCCCAGACTCCTCTGCCTCTCCTCCTTTCCATTCTGGCCCCAAAAGATTCAAATGTTAATTTTTCTTTTCAGTTGATAAACAGCCGTTTTTAAGGGCTCCAGTCCCTTCATTTCTTTGCCACCATTATAAACTAGTGCAGGACAGACCTGCTATCTGCCTGAATCTTTTTTTGGCTCTTTATGAGCTCAGTCCCTTATCTTCAAGCTCATTTACTCCTCACTATTATATGTTTTAATATAATTTAATTTGTCCCACATATCCTGGGGCACCTTGTTTGTTTTACATATTTTTTCTCTGGCCGTGGCACTCATAGGACAGCTCTCCTCCCCTTTGGGGTTTTCCACAAGCCCTTGAGGTGTCACTCTAAGGCTCCTTGAGTGCACAACAAGCAGAAGCAAAGGATGACCACAGTTGCTTAAAAGGGTGCTTTATTCAAGTCCCCAATGCGTTTCGGCTGACGCCTTCCTCAAGGGGGAGGGGTATAACTATGCACCAAAGTACCGTTGGACCCTTTAATCATCAATGGCATGTGTATCTTGGCACTGAAAGAAGAAGCAGGATGTAAAAACGTATGTTTTTTGAAGAGACTTCAAACAATAGTAAGAATTGCGAGATGCAAAACTCCAAAGAATGCATACACCTTAAGCATTAATTAAGCTGTCCTATAACATACGTTTTTACATCGTGCTTCTTCTTTCAGTGCCAAGATACACATGCCATTGATGATTAAAGGGTCCAACGGTACTTCGGTGCATAGTTATACCCCTCCCCCCGAGGAAGGCGTCAGCCGAAACGCGTTGGGGACTTGAATAAAGCACCCTTTTAAGCAACTGTGGTCATCCTTTGCTTCTGCTTGTTGTGCACCCAAGATTGGTCTGCAGGAGCTCTGCTCTTCTTGTGCCGCACACTCTAAGGCTCCTTGCCATATAGTTTGATGTTGGGCCTTTGCGGCCACCATAGGGGTGCTTGGGTGCTCCAAGCCCCGCCTCCTTGAAATCGGGCCAATCGTGGCCCTCACAAAACCTCTGGGGAGCTGTAGGGCTGGTACCCCTGCAATTCTGCGGCTGTAGATCTCCGGCCTGCTTAGATGTTAAAGCCTGAACCAAAGCTGACCAAACAAGATGGTTTCCTGCTGCAAGAAACTTTGCTGTGTTTCCAGTCTCAGACCTGACCTTTAAACAACTGCTTGCCAAGTGTTTATATGTGGACATACTGAAGCCCATTGTTCCTGGCTAATTCACTGCCCACATGCAAGAACACCTGCTTCTCCAGCTCTTATCATCTACAGATATTTCTACTGGCCTTGGACAGTTGTACCTATGCCCAGAAATTACATATCGTTTCTTCCGCATGACATCTTACTATGGATCCTTTGTCTGCAGGAAAGATGCTTGTAGACTACCTCCTGATTCACTGAGAACTCTTCAGATTGTCTCATGCCAACCAATTACTAAAAAGTGATAACGATTCATCACGAAGAATAATATTGTCTGCACAGAAGAGCTTTTGCACCTTTTTGTGCTCTGTGTGTCTTGTGCTTGCTATCTTGCCTATCTGCAAGACAGAAACACACTATGTGTGTGCAAGACCATTCTTCTAAGGACAGAGATAAGACTTTCATGGATACCTCTGATTCTGTGTTCTCATGTGGCTTGTCTCCAAAAGGGCTGTAGCCTGCGTTATATAGCCTAGATGCCTCTTTGGATCTCACATTGCTCCAGAGGCTTCTCGGACCCAGCCACAAGAGTTCTGGGAAGAACTAAGGTACCGTCTTATTTTTCCTCCTCCAGGAGGGCAGTGGTTAGCTAGAAACTAATTTCCCTAATTCTTCTGAGTGCAGAGTGAATCAGTGACCTCTGGTTACTAATCAGTGATTTATCACTTTGTTTAACTGTAATTGTTGTGTTACTAATAATCCTTACAGAGCCCCCTCTCTAAATCACGGGCCTGAGTGGCCCAATATGCCTCTGGGCCTCCTTCTCCTCTCCCCCCTATCATCAGGGACAGGGGGGAGACTCCGGCTCTTCCTGTACATCATCGGGGACACCAGCACAAACTCATGGTTCCCCCCTATGCCCCTAGGCTCTCCCACATGTGACCAGAAGCAGCCCCATTCACCATGGCTGCTTCCACTCACATCTGGCAGCCCCCGCAGCAATCTGCAACCCACGGCTTGGCTCCCGAACATACCGCAGGAGGGCGGCCTACTCAGGCTGCCACCTGCGGCTTCACCTACGGCTTCCCCCTCTTTTATTAATTTTTTTTTTACATCCCACAGCTGCTTTCTTTCCTTCCTGGAGCCCCAAAGAAAAAAAACAATCCAGTTGCCTTCCTCTACACAAGGACAGCCACCCAGGACCCAAGGTATGTTTTTTTATTTTTTATTTTTCTTCTGGATTACACTATGTTCCTGTCAGTCTTTTCTATACGTCTGCCAGTCTGCCTTAGCTACTGTAAGAGGTATGTTTACTAAAGGTTTCAACGTGCATTAATTAAATTAATGCATGTTAAGTACACACAGCCCTTTTATTTCTTTCTTTCTGTTTTTTTTTTTTTGCATCTAAACATAATACATTCAAGCATATACATGAATGATCAAGAACTTGGTACAAAGCAAACGTCTTCTAAAAATAAGAAAAGAAGGTATTAAATTTACCAAACATTAGTCCACAATCAAAGAATTAGAGGAGGCCCAGGAAACTATACAAAAGAAACAAATATACCCTTTACAGAGCATACATACAATCATAGTGAAGCGAGACTTATGAATCAGCCGGAAGAGATGCCACAGTGGTCACTGTAGGTTCTCTAGCAACTAGAAATTCCAGCAATTGTCGAGGCTCAAAAAACAGAAGCATCTCATCTTTTTAGAAACATAACATTTCACAGGAAACTTCAAAACAAATGTCCCGCCTAGAGATAGAACTCTGGGTTTATTCCCCAGATACTCTCTCCTCCTAAGATGAGTAACTCTACCTAGGTCAGGGAAAATACAAACATGAGAGCCAAAGAACATTTCACTGAAATTTCTAAAATATGCACTTAGAATTAAAGATTTATCAGGCTCTAAAGCCAAAGTTAACAGGAGAATGGAACGAGCTGTAATCATCTCTTGAGAACTCTCGAGAAAGTCAGTCAAATCTCCAACTCCAAGAGAGCTCTCGAAGACGACACCATGGCCACCATTCCCAACAGAGAAATACTAGACCCTAGTCAAAGAGGGCAAATGCTCCTGGGGGATATTCAATACCTCCCTGATGTATCTGCACACACCATCTCCTGAGATGAAAAAAACAGGTGACCTAGGGAAGTTAAGCAGACACAGATTGTTTTTCCAAATCAGATTTTCAAGATATTCATTCTTCCTAGTAGTCACTGTTCTGTCCTTAAGCTGGGCAACCTGGAGCTCACAAAACTGGCCCAGTTCTTCTTCAAATCAGGCCATCTTCACCCCCTGATCCTTCAGTGTCTTAAAGGCAATCGAAAAGTCATTTTTAAATACAGATATCTCAGTACTTATTTATTTATTTAGCATACATTTGTATACCGCTACTTCCAGCGATCAGTAGCGGGGTAGATTACAAAACGGAGCTGTCTGATCAGGACAGGGATATTTGAAATATATACAAGGTGATTGATAGGAAAAGCACAGCACACAGCAATTATGAAAGAGAGTTTCCTTCCATAAGGAGGGTGGAGTTATTACCTATGTACATTTTTACAAATATACATTTTCATTTTACATATGTACATTTTTTTTTATATATTTTACATAATTTTACATAATTTACAGATATACATCTTTGGTTTTCTGGGTAGCACGGCTGAAGTCACTTTGATTTACATCATGTTGTAATGAATCTGAAATAGGTGGGTCTTGAGTTTTTCCTAAAGTCCATTAAGTCTTCGCACGCTCGTAGCTCAGGTGGCAGTTGGTTCCAGAGAGTTGGTGCTGTGAATGAGAATGCTCTGTTACTTGTACCGGTTTTGACAGATCTTATGTTTTTCGATACGCAGAGGGTATTTAAGTTGGTGGTTCTTCTGCTTCTGTTGGGAGGTTGGGTGCTGATAAGGTTGGAGAGAAAAGATGGTGCTATGTTATGCATGAGTTTGAATGTGGTTGTTAGGGTTTTGTATTTTATGCGAGCTGCAATGGGGAGCCAGTGTAGCTCGATCAACACTGGTGTGATGTGCTCAGCAAAACCTTTTTTCATGATGATTCTGGCCGCAACGTTCTGCGCCATTTGGAGTATGTTCAGGGTTTTCTTTGGAAGGCCCTGTAGAATGGTGTTGCAGTAGTCGAGATTAGGCGTGATGAGAGCTTGTGCTATTGTCCTAAAATCATGCGGTTCAATAATGCTTCGGAGTGGTTGTATGACTCTTAGTTTGTGGAAGATAGCCCTGTTTATTGTGCGGAGGTGTTTTTCCATCTTTAGGTCGCTATCAAACGTTACCCCCAGATACTTTATTTCCTTCTTCGTGTGGTAGGTATTGTTGCACAGGGTGATTGTTGCGGGCAGGTCGAAGTTTGGTTTTTTGGAGATGAACATCACCTCTGTTTTTTTATGGTTTATTGCCATGTTATTTTGTTGCAGCCAGGTTTGCATCTCACTCAGGCATTCTTCTAGTTGGGTGTAGTTTGGATTGTTTACATCAAGTTGTGTGTACAGCATTATATCGTCTGCGTAGATGTGGTAGTCAATTTTGTGCTTTTGGAAGGTTTTACATATTGGTTGCATGTAGACGTTGAAGAGGAGTGAGGAGAGCGCAGAGCCTTGTGGTATGCCTTGGGTTTGGGGGAACGCCTGTGCTTTCTCATCGTTGAACTGTACCTGAAGGTTTCTGTTTGCTATATATGATGAGAACCATTTTAGGGGGGTTCCTGATATTCCGGTTGATTCAATCCTATTCATGAGGGTTCCATGGTGTACAGTATCGAAAGCCGCTGAGATGTCAATAAAGATGAGGATAAACATTTTCTTTTTGTCTTCTAGGCCTTTGAGGAGGTTGTCTAGTAGTGCAAGCAGTAGGGTTTCAACTCCATGATGTTGTCTGAAGCCGTATTGATGATCATCTAGGGTTTCGTTTATTTATTTTTTTATTTATTTACATTCTCTTATATACCGCGCTATTCTGCATCAGTGCAGTTTACATTGAACAAACTGAAATTACATTTAACAGGGTATTATAACTTGGAGATAACTATTTTACAGGGAACATGGGCTATGGAGGGTTAAGTGGCTTGCCCAAGACCACAAGGAGCACCTGTGGGACTAGAAACCCCAGTCCTTCCGGCCCAAGGTTGCTGTCCTCTAGTGGGATTTGAACCACCGACCTTCCGGCCTGAAGTACCTTGCCCAAACCACTAGGCTACTCCTCCACTCCACTCGTTGTCATCCAGGTGGTCTTGCAGTTGTAGTAGGACTGCCTTCTCGATGATCTTTGCTAGGAAAGATATGCTGGATATCGGGCGGTAGGAAGCTGGGTCGTACTTATTGAGCGCTTTGTTTTTTAGAATAGGTCTTATGATGGATTTCTTAAGTTGCGTGGGCATGATTCCTTGTTGAAGCGATAGGTTTACTATATGAGAGATGTGTAGGGTAGTTTCTTGCTTCGCTGCCTTGATCCATGCGGCTGGGCAGGGATCCAGTGGGGAGGTTGTGGTGTTGATGTTAGTGATTATGTTGATAATTTGCTGTTCTTCAATTTTATGGAAATCGCTCCAAGCTTGGTCCTGGTTTGCGCTTGTCACCATGTTGAGTTGAGGCGCGGGGGGGTGCTGTGCCCAGGCATTGCGAGGGTTTTGTAGCTGCATGAGGGTTGAGTTTGCTTGCGTAGTGATCCGCCAGGGTTTGGGCTTTGATTTTGCTGCCGTAGAGGTTATCCTGGGACACCTTGGTCAGGGATTTGACCAAGGTACTTACAGCTGCTACAAATGTTTGTAGAGAGCCATTCACTGTAGCCATTGCATCCCATAGTGCTTCCATTGTTACTTTAACGGGCTTCACCAAACCCTGAGCACTCCGGACCAAAGCTTTCCCCAAGACAACCCCCAACACCTCCTCAGATACCACAGATGGACCGTCAATACCTCCACCTCCAGGGAATTGTCGGGTTCAGATGGAGCCATGACTGGCATACCCACTTCACACTCCTGCAACGGCGTGCAAGCCAGAGGGGAGAATAATGTCAGCCCTCAAAACAGTTCTGGGTTGCAGTGGGGGCCCATTGTTCAGGGGAGAGCAAAACCCCTGCACTGAAGTCCACATGGAAATCCTACTGCGGGCCCACCGAGGATATTGCTCCAGAACCAGCGGCAGTGAACCTACAAGCTGCCAAAGTTCTCTGTCCCGGCGCGGTAATCACAGACTCATCCGAGGGTGAGTCTGTTTCTGCTTCCTACGCCCCATCGGACAAACACCAGCCACAGGCAGAGAAACCCAGGCAAGCCGCTGGGACACACAACGCCAACTCAACACTCCGCAGCCTTCTTGCCTCCTCTCCCAGTCCTTTTATTTCTATGGACACAGTTGCACTTAATGAGCATTAACTTTAGTAAACATGATCCTAAGTCTGCTACTGTAGTCTCCAGAGATCAGACTGGTTCTCTGAGAGTTAGGAGCTCTTTGCATCAAGTGCACACATATGCTGTAATCTCTCATCAACAGGGAGATAGTCATACATGTGATTCACAATATAGAAGACTGGAAAGCCCCATATTTCAGCTGTTTTCATCTTACTATTAGTGAATTTTTTAGTTATTTAAAGTTGCTACGGGAGTAGGCTAACTAAACTAATATAAAAGCTCTTAAGATTATTTGATATATTTTTTGCTATTATTTTGTGTTTGCTTCCCAATGAACTGCAAATAATCTGCTGTTAAGAATTAATCACATGCGAATGAAAATACCCTGTGGTGACTAATTTTTTCTCTTTTCCTCTTAATTGGGATAACGGACTATAAATTAAGCGATATAACTAGGACAAATAAAACTAGGACAAATGAATTGTAAACACTTTCACCAAGCTAATACCTAACTTTTTCTGTTCTAGGGCTTTAAAAGACTAAGAGGCCTTTTTACTAACTGCACTGCGGTTTTGCAGAAAGCTCATGAATAATATGAAGCTTCACAAGCTCTAAGTGCAAAACCAGTGTGTTAACTGCCGGGGGCGTACCCTAACACGGGGAACTACTATCACAGATGCACTTAACTCCACCTATTGAGATGGAGGTAATTGCACCCATGCTAATTGCAATAGTGACAGTTAGCACATGGCATTTACACCACACTGACTGCAGGGTACTCACCACCCCCAGCATTCACTTCTAACCTGCCTATTTAACACTCCAATGCATGAGTCACAGTTAGTGTGGAAAATGACTCATGCTGTCATGTCATGCTCAGGGGCAGCCCAAGGGGGGTGCGGGGCCATGTGTAGAGACTCATTGTGGGGCCTCATTTGCATATTGAGCTCATTTTTATAAATATTTGCATAATGTTAACATGCTCTAACTTTTAGTAAACATGCCTCTTAATGAGTGTCTGGATAAAGAAAGACTACCAGATTTCTTCATTACTATACTCCAGTGCCAACCGCCAGGCACATTAGGAAGTACTATAAATACTGCCCATTTAGAACCCATAGCAAACCCGCCGTATCATAACAGCACTACCAGGACTCACAAAGCACCAAACCCTACCTATCAAAAGGCAACACTGCAAATATTAAACCAATGCATCTCAGAGAATACCAATGCATCTCCTACTGGGGAAAGAGAACTAGTGACACTGTCAAATAGAAACTACATGAACAGAACACCTCAGCTCAATTACACATGCAGAATATAGACTGTCAGCAAACAAAGAGCAAGGGATCACAATTTAGAAATAGGAAGACAATAATTAAATTGGGAACCCCTAAAGCAAAACTTGGAATATACAACAACCCTGGAGAAATAAAACTATAAATTAATTTCCTCTTGTACTAAACAAAAACGCAAAGACGTCAGCGATACACATTTCCCAGAGCTGACATATTTAGTTAATAAATTCAAAATAAAAAAGTAGTTTTGTACCTTTTGTTTGGGCATTTTATTTTTCAGTTGCAATTTCTCCAGTCACTTTCTTCTGGTTTCTTCGTGTCTTCTGCTAACTCTCCATCGTCTGCTGTCCATTTGTCCTTTCTTCTCTCTTCTAGATCTTTTCCATTCTCTCTCTACATCTGCTTTAACATACTGATCTTTCCCCTTTTGCTCTTTCCTCCATTTCTTTCTTTATTTCTTTTTCATCCACTCAAATTTCACTCTTCCATCCTCAATCCCCACTTACTCTCCCAATACCCTGCCAATTGTAGATTTTTCTTCCCTCCCACACAAAATATCTTTTCCCCTCTCCATCCTCATTCCCAGCCCCATACCCTTCTAGTGCTTCCCCAACTTCAGCTCCCTTCTATTTCCAGCCCCACCCAGCATCCGCTCCCTTCTAGTTCTATTATCCCATGCCTCTGCATCAGCCCATATCCAGTCCTAGCCCCCCCATCAGCTCATTTCTAGTCCTAGCCCCCCAATCAGCTATTTCCAGCCCTATTCCAGCCCCCATCTGCCTATTTCCAGTTCAAGCTCCCCCTATCAGCCCATTTGCAATCCTAGCCCCCCATCAGCCATTTCCAATCCTATTCCAGGCCCAAATCAGCCCATTTCCAGCCCAAGCTCCCCCATCAGCCCATTTGCAATCCTAGCCCCTCCCCCATCAGTCATTTCCAATCCTAGCTCCCCAAAAGTCCATTTCCAGTCCTAGCCCTCCTCATCATCTCATTTGCAGTCCTAGCCCCCCCAATCAGCTCATTTCCAGTCCAAGCTCCCCCATCACCCCATTTCCAGTCCTAGCCCTCCCCATCAGCTCATTTGCAGTCCTAGCCCCCCCAATCAGCTCATTTGCAGTCCAAGATCCTCCATCAGCCCATTTCCAATCCTAGCCCCCCCCAATCAGCTCATTTCCAGTTCTAGCTCCTCCATCAGCCCTTTCCAGTCCTATCATAGCCCCTAATCAGCCCATTTCCAGCCCAAGCTCCGCCACCATCAGCCCTTTTCCAATCCTAGCCCCCTATCATCCCATTTCCAGTCCTAGCCCCCCCACACTTAGCTCATTTCCAATCCCCCCCCCCCACTCAGCCCATTTCCAATCTTAGGCCACCCCACAGCCCATTTCTAATCTTAGCCCCCCAGCCCATTTCCAACCCTAGCGCCCCCTCCCTGAAGATCCCCGCAGATGGCTTTAGAGGCCTCAGCTCACCTCACTACAACGGCTCCCAGCAGGCTCGGAAACACCTCCCTACAGCCGCCAAAGTGAAGAGCGACATTTTTCTTCACTTCGGCAGCTGTGTTGTAATATAGGTCGCTGGCACACTGAGTGCTGGGACACAGGAAATGTCTTTTGACCTCCGGTGCGCCAGTGACCTACATTACAACACAGATGCTGAAGTGAAGAAAAATGGTGCTCTTCACTTCGGCGGCTGTAGAGAGGTGTTTCAAAGCCTGCCGGGAGTTGCTGTAGGGAGGTGAGCCGGGGCATGCCGGGAGCCGAACAGCATGTGCAGGATGTTGTTGGCGCAGGCACAAAGAGAGCGGAAGCTCTTGCAGGTCCAAGCAGAAAACACACAGAGCAAGAGAAATGATGACACAGGCGCTTTATTGGGATCCCCAACGCGTTTCGGCAGGTTGCCTTCTTCAGGGGGTTGATATCACTTATAAACACAAAACATAATAAGCATAAAATAAAATATCAATTACATATGGAATCAAAACTCATATTTAAAAACAATAAAAACAATCAAAAACACTTATATCTTTGGTGAACCAAATAGGAGTTAACCGGGCATGTTAAAACCTGAGATGATAAAGGTTGATATGCACTGAACCTACTACATTCAAATTAAAAATATGTATATAATGATTAGGTAATGTAGAGGATAAAACTTACATAATAAATAAATAATAAAGTAAAATAATAAATAGTTAAGAATATATGCAAAAAGGGGTTGATGAGCTTGTGGCAACATATTATACTCATAAACTAACAAACATTGGCTAAAATGGTCAAAACAAGTTAAAAAAAGTTAAAAAACTCACATGATGAACATGCACATATTAAATACTGTGCAATCATCATTATAAATAACTGTTAAAAATGCTCAAATGAATAAATAGTAAAATAATAAATAATTAAAAGTATCCGCACAGATATATTAAAGAGCAAATTAATATAATAAAAACTGACCAACAACAAACTAAAAATATTAAAATACAATAGTGAATAACCATCAAACATGAATATAGATTGTTGAAGAGATGCTGTGCATATATTGTGCTTAAAGGAATTATAGAACAACGCAGGGCAGAAGTAAAAATAAAACTTATAGAATCATTAGTCAGATATGCAGTGGAATCCAAATGGAGGTGTAAAAAGAAAGGATGCATGGAGTATAGGCAATGCTTTCACTTACTCAGCGCATACAGACCGCGAGTCTGCAACGGATGAATTGTAGGGCTCTTGATTGGACCTTATACTGTAAAACATCAGGATAAAAAATAAATAAATAAATAATAAATAAAATAGGATGAGGAAGGAGGTGGGCACAATGTATATAACCGCACTAAGATGAAATCTGACAACCGTTATCATAACGCTAAAATAAATATATGTATAAACAATTTATGTGTGTAAAACAATAAATTGTGAAGAATGTATGGTCATTGTGACTGAGTCAGCTAGGGTGATAGATAGAGAATATGACATTAAAACTGGAGAAAAGGACGCCATGCATTAGTGATATTGCCGTTGTACGGGCTAAACTTACTAAAGAAGGTGGAAAAATGCTTAAAACCAAGGGGTAACCGAACATGGGGGGAGACATATAATGCTATGTATACTGTAGAAATAGAGGCCATATCTCCAAGGACAATGTAGTTTATAAATAAAAATTGAAAGTACTCACAATTCCAAATCAAGTATATATTGCAGTCACCACGATCTTACACAGAAGATTATAGCGATGATGCAACTGGAAAGTGAGCTGAACGCAGCTAAGAGGGGAAATAACAATGTTAGGATGAACGGAGGGGAATATACTACTGATTTTTATTTTACAAGAAAGCCATCTTGGTATGTAGTTGTGGCATTTTATACAATACAAAGGACATATGGAAAACAACTTCAGACGCTGTTATTACTGAAAATGAAACGAATTAGACCAAAAAGTATAATCTTTCAAAGGAGGAGAAATCAGCAATGTATGATCTCCAAGGCAATCATTCCATTATAATCAAGCCAGCGGACAAGGGCGGAGCTCTAGTCATACAGAATCATACATCATATGTTGCGGAGGTCCTACGCCAACTGAACGATACCCAATTCTATGAAAGAATTTATGATGATCCTACGCAAACCATACAACAACGGATAGACACACTTCTGTACATTGGTCAGGAAGCGGGTTACCTCACGCCCAAAGAAAAATCTTTCTTGACGGTTCCCCATCCCATTATTCCCACTATATATATGATCCCCAAGATCCATAAGTCTCTCCATAATCCACCGGGTCGTCCGATAGTCTCCGCACTTGGGTCACTTCTTGAGCCAATATCAAAATTCCTTGATGTGTTTTTGAGACCTTTTGTAACGAAGATTGACTCATATGTTCAAGACTCTACACACATTATCAATATTCTTCAAGATTTTCCAAACTACCATAATCAACTTCTGTTAGTAACCCTAGATATCAATTCTTTATACACTAATATTCCCTAACAAGCAGCCTTAGAAATATTAGCAAATACTTTAATTCAGAGACCAAAACCCATCCGCACACCGACATTCTTTTTGACCCAACTGGCGTCCATAGCCATGACTGAGAACTATTTTTCATTTATGGGCATCTTTTATAAGCAGGTCAAGGGTGTGGCCATGGGGTCCTCAATGGCCCCAGACGTCGCCAACCTATATGTGGCAGAATTCGAAAGAAAATATCTTAATTTACATCCATTCAAATCTAACATTCATCTATGGAGGAGATATATTGACGACGTCTTGATAATATGGGATGGCTCCGAACAAATGCTTATGGAATTTTTTCAATGGCTCAATTCATTAGACTCCAATCTTCAATTCGATGGTTTGTTCAGTAATGATCAGATATCATATCTAGATATCAAAATAAAAAAAGGAGAATTGGGTTTTTACACGGAACTTTATCGGAAACCTACTGATAGAAACACGCTTCTACAGTATGATAGTTTTCATAACGCATCCTTGAAAAATATCTTACCAATAAGTCAATTCCTTAGAGTCAGAAGGCTTTGCACTAAAGATGAAGATTTTAATAAACATGCATTAGATATGCAACACAGATTTTCACAGCGTGGTTATCCCAAGCGATACATCAAGAAGGCCTATCATAGGGCAAGTACTGTAGACAGACAGTCATTGTTACATAAAAAGGCACGTACACAACAAGACAGTATTGTCTGTCCCCTGACATTTACAAACTATACGAAGGAAATTACGAATATTTTAAGACAACAGTGGGATTTGCTTTCACCCTTATTACCATTCATGAATAAAAAAGTTATGATAGCTCACAAACGAAACCCAAATTTATCTGATTTGCTAGTTTCATCTGCGCTTCCACTACGTAGACCCACTCCGATACTAAAAGGCCACTTCAAATGTGGTGGATGCTCAGTTTGTACTCATGTGATTACCACCAAAGATGTTTTCACCCATCCCGTTTCACTTCGTAAGATATATTTACAATCCTTTTCCAATTGTAAAACAGAACATGTCATCTACGCAATAATATGTCCCTGTAATATGCTTTATATAGGGAAAACAAAAAGACAGGTGCGCACTAGAATTGTGGAGCATAGGAGCTGTATCCATAGAGGGATACCAGACAAGCCACTGGTGGCTCATTGGCAGGAAAAGAATCATACCATTAGCGACATAAAATATCTAGTATTAAGAGTAGTTTTGCCAAAATGGAGAGGGGGGGATATTGACAAGGCATTATTGAAATTGGAGCAGCGATACATTTATGAGTTAGACAGTTTGGAACCCAAGGGGTTAAATCAAGAATTTGATCTTTCTGTCTTTTTGTAACTTTGGTCCTTTAAAACCTCTTTTATTGAGTTCAACTCACTAGTTGGACCTATGACACATACCCTTATTTAATATAGCTTTTTAGGACCTTATTTAAGTGTTAAATCTCACTGCTACTGATTTCATCTATCAGTATTACCTTTTACAGTATGCTCAAGTTACAATGTTTCTATGGCATGGCCTCAGTAAATTTCTCAACCTTTATATCAGCCATACATTTACTTCATCTGAGGCTACACTGCCCTGTAATAGGACACTGGCCACGCCCCCTTTTTTTGGCACGGTTTTTAGCGTTCTTAAATACTCACCCTCGATCTCAGCTGACTGTTTGCAAAATTCTTTGTCTCTAGTGTGGTTTTCGACCTTACTTAGTTTGGTAAGTAATCCACTTTAAGATGCACTTTATCCACAACATCAAGGCTTATTGGAGTTTAACTTAACTTCCACTTTCTTCAATTCCTATGCACTGTCATTATTTAGCAATGCTACCAGCGGATGTGTACACACCGCACACTTTTTTAATATTTATATGGGTTTTACACACCTGCTCCTTTATTCACAATATTCCCTTGAGGTTTGATCCAAATTTCTCCTTATAACGAGATTTCTTTAATCCTTTCTCATGCGTGCCTGCCGATGCAGAGTTTTTCCGTATTATACTTTTTGGTCTAATTCGTTTCATTTTCAGTAATAGCAGCGTCTGAAGTTGTTTTCCATACGTCCTTTGTATTGTATAAAATGCCACAACTACATACCAAGATGGCTTTCTTGTAAAATAAAAATCAGTAGTATATTCCCCTCCGTTCATCCTAACATTGTTATTTCCCCTCTTAGCTGCGTTCAGCTCACTTTCCAGTTGCATCATCGCTATAATCTACTGTGTAAGATCGTGGTGACTGCAATATATACTTGATTTGGAATTGTGAGTACTTTCAATTTTTATTTATAAACTACATTGTCCTTGGAGATATGGCCTCTATTTCTACAGTATACATAGCATTATATGTCTCCCCCCATGTTCGGTTACCCCTTGGTTTTAAGCATTTTTCCACCTTCTTTAGTAAGTTTAGCCCGTACAACGGCAATATCACTAATGCATGGCGTCCTTTTCTCCAGTTTTAATGTCATATTCTCTATCTATCACCCTAGCTGACTCAGTCACAATGACCATACATTCTTCACAATTTATTGTTTTACACACATAAATTGTTTATACATATATTTATTTTAGCGTTATGATAACGGTTGTCAGATTTCATCTTAGTGCGGTTATATACATTGTGCCCACCTCCTTCCTCATCCTATTTTATTTATTATTTATTTATTTATTTTTGATCCTGATGTTTTACAGTATAAGGTCCAATCAAGAGCCCTACAATTCATCCATTGCAGACTCGCGGTCTGTATGCGCTGAGTAAGTGAAAGCATTGCCTATACTCCATGCATCCTTTCTTTTTACACCTCCATTTGGATTCCACTGCATATCTGACTAATGATTCTATAAGTTTTATTTTTACTTCTGCCCTGCGTTGTTCTATAATTCCTTTAAGCACAATATATGCACAGCATCTCTTCAACAATCTATATTCATGTTTGATGGTTATTCACAATTGTATTTTAATATTTTTAGTTTGTTGTTGGTCAGTTTTTATTATATTAATTTGCTCTTTAATATATCTGTGCGGATACTTTTAATTATTTATTATTTTACTATTTATTCATTTGAGCATTTTTAACAGTTATTTATAATGATGATTGCACAGTATTTAATATGTGTATGTTCATCATGTGAGTTTTTTAACTTTTTTTTAACTTGTTTTGACCATTTTAGCCAATGTTTGTTAGTTTATGAGTATAATATGTTGTCACAAGCTCATCAACCCCTTTTGCATATATTCTTAACTATTTATTATTTTACTTTATTATTTATTTATTATGTAAGTTTTATCCTCTACATTACCTAATCATTATATACATATTTTTAATTTGAATGTAGTAGGTTCAGTGCATATCAACCTTTATCATCTCAGGTTTTAACATGCCCGGTTAACTCCTATTTGGTTCACCAAAGATATAAGTGTTTTTGATTGTTTTTATTGTTTTTAAATATGAATTTTGATTCCATATGTAATTGATATTTTATTTTATGCTTATTATGTTTTGTGTTTATAAGTGATATCAACCCCCTGAAGAAGGCAACCTGCCGAAACGCGTTGGGGATCCCAATAAAGCGCCTCTGTCATCATTTCTCTTGCTCTGTGTGTTTTCTGTTGTTGGCGCAGGGACACTGAAGTGCGGGGCCCTGTGCAAACAACATTCTCGCACAATAGACGGACCAGTCCTGGTTATGCTGACAGTTACCATGGGCCACAGCGGACAGTTACCGAACACCGAAACCCGTGTTAACTGCATAGCACACTTTAGTAAAAGAACCCCTAAAACTTAGCATTCAGAAAGTACAAAACTTGTGTGGTAAATATCAGGGGTATGGCTAGCATCTCCCTTGCATTTATTGCACAAGGCAGACAATTACCTCATGGGCCCACAGTACATGGACTGGACTATCTACCAATGCATTAAACTCGTGTCACGGTCACTATATCAACCAAAATGAATAAAAAACAACAGCACCAAACACCCAACCTCCAATCCATGTACCATCTCTCAATGAAATCCCCAACCCTGATCTTAACCCCCCTGACCCCAATCACTACCCCCCAGATCAGATCCTCCCAGCCACAAACTCCCAACATAAGACCTTGAAAGCAAACCCCCCTCAGCTCAATTCCTGACCCTCCCCCACTGCTCCCTCCGCCATTTATCCAAAGATATCCCTGGTATGGGATAGGTGTAGTCTTCAATTCCCGCCCGTTGCCATCCTGGTTTAAAATGGTTGGTCTGACCAGAGTTCGATTCCCGCTAGCACTCCTTGTGGCCTTGGGCAAGTCACTTAACCCTCCATTGCCTCAGAAAAATCCAAGTTATCAATGTCCCTGTTTAATGTACATTACCAAGTTTAAGTTACAGTGTAAACCACTTTGACTGAAATGATAAAGCCATATAAAAATCCTGCTAAATAAATAAATAATGTACAGTAATGGACCACACACTGTCAGTGCTGTCCACACTCTATCTCTGCCCGTAACACACTCGGTTCCTACTTCAACCTCTGCTAAGAGGTTAGTGCAGGATTTTTACCATATGTTTTTAATGCATAGTAGCCTTTAGCAAGGGCCCATGCTAAAACCCATGTTAAATGCTTACCAGTACTCTTACTACTACTAATCAATTGTATAGCGCTACAAGGCATATGCAGCGCTGTACATATAGATGTAAGGCACAGTCTCTGCTCATCAGAGCTTAGATGAAAAAACATCACAAAACTGGGGACTAGAGTATAGTAAGATACAGAAGTAGTGAACAAAAGAATTAGGAGCATCAGGATCCAAAAGCAGCATCCCCCTAAATAAAACAAGTTGAAAAGAGTACACTCGTACATCTCTGTGGGAAGGTGGGAGAAAGATTTTGATGAGAGATGCGTGTCTTGTTATGGGGTGCCCTTGTTATGGAGTATGTGTATGTGTGTGTGTGTGTGTGTCTGTGTGTGGGCGGAATGAGGGGCTGTGGCGCACGTGTGTGTGGTACAGCATGGACTTCAAGAATGTGCTGCATCTGTGTCGGTGGTATGGAGGTGGGGTGCAGGGCTGGGGTGCCTATGTGTCTGTGGTATAGGAGTGGGCTATGAGACTGGGTGACTATAAATGGGATGCAGGGAAGGGTGCTTCTGTGTGCGCGCATAGTGGAAATAGGGTTTGCGTATGTGTGTGAGTGGATGTTGTGAAAAGGTAGGATGCCTGTGCATGGGTCTGTGGGCACATATCTGTGCTATGGAGGTGGGGTGCCTGTCTGTGTATGTGGTGTGAAGCTAGGGTTACCAAGTTTCTGAAAGAGAGAAAAACCCACTACATGTCACGCCTGTGCCCTGCCCCTTATCCCACCCCCCAAAATATGGCAGCAGTGCAAGCTTCATCTCCTGCTGGCCACATTGGGGTGGGGGGGGGGAATACAAGAGGTTGCACTCTTCAACCCTCACCAAATCACAGTTCTCTCCTCAGTCCTCCAACACACACATTCTCCCCCATACTATATTAAATCTAAACATATATTCTGTATCTACAGAACCCCTCCCTCAGCACCTCCATCAAAAAGAAGTGCAGAGCACCCTTTCTGCTCCTCCTCAGCATGTTCTTACCAGGGCCTCGGGGGCAAATCAGCAGATAGTGCAGCAGGAATGGAGTAAGAAGACTAAAGAAAAAAGGGGGCAAGTGGGGGTGCTACAGGGAGGTGTGGGCGCGCCGTGGGGGGAAGGAAGGGCAACAGTGCAAGTTGCCAATGCTTCCTGGTTGCTATGGTAAAGTAGTGCAAAAAAAACCCCAACCCAGCATCATCACAAGGCTGCGATTCACTGAATCCCTTGAAGGTCCTGACCACATGCTACTGCCTGTGACTGAGTCTGCTCTGAGACGCCCGATGAGTGCAGCGCCTGCACATGGAAGAAGCCCACCACATGGCACACTGCACACACAAACATCCCGCACATGTACCTGCTGCAACGTTACGTCAGGTGATGACGGCCATCTGTAATGCAAGCCACCGAGTGGAGCCAATTCCATATATGCGTGTGCCTTCCTGCCACCTAGGGCCCCAGAGGATGAATCACTCACTCATAGCAACTGAATGCTATTTGCCATGTTGTTGTTTTTTAAGTCAACTCCTGACCAGCTGCCCCTCATCACAAAAACCAGTTTTTCCATTTCCGGTCTTATGGCTCTGCCGGCAGCTGGCAGCCGGCCCGACCATATAAAAACCAGCCAGTTAACAACCCTATGCAGAGCTGGGATACCTATATGTGCGTGTTTGTGTGGTGCAGAGGTGGGGTGTGTGCATGTGTGTGTGCTGCAGAGATGGGGTTCCTATGTGTCTGCGTGATTCCTGTGTGTGGAGGGGGGGGGAGGTGCATGTGTGTTTTTGGATGTGCATGTGGCATAGGGGAGGAATGCCTATGTTCGACTTTTGGCATATACACATTGCGCCCTTTTGTCCTCATACATTCTTCTCTTCAACCTTGAACCCCTTGCACTCTTCCCCCTCTCCTCTAGCTCATCTCCTGCTGTCCCCACACTCTATTCCCCTTCTCAGACTTTCTCCTCTTCTTCCTCTTCCCACCCTACATTCCCCTCCATCATTCTTCTTTTTTAACAGCCCCAATGCCCTTTAAATTTGCTTCTGTCTTTTCGTCACCCCCTTTTCCATGTTTCTAATCTTTTTCTGACCTACAGGTAGGCCCAGCACTGTATTCTTTCTTCCTCTGCCCATGGGCGTTGGGGTCCCTGTGGACAGACCGAAGTGGTCATCTCCACAATTGCGGCAGAAAGAAATGCTCTTTGCCATGATTGCGGCCTTCACCTCCTCTTCTGTCCATGTGAGAAGGGTCCCCATGAACAGACTGAAGGGGTCTTTGCCATGATCATGGCCTTCCCCACTTTTGTCCAAGAAAGATGGGATCCCTGCAAACAGACAGAAGAGTTCCAGTAGCAGTTTTGCCTTTGTTGCCATACATATGGACAAACAAAACGAACTCCACAGCTGGAGCCTCTACAATAGGCACTATCACTTATGCAAATTGCTCCTAACTAGGAGAAATTAATTTTAAATCCTCTCACCAAGCTAATACCTAACTAGGGCTTTAAAGGGTAATTTTATAAGGGCATGTATACTTTTAGGTGCTAAGAATGCCCTTAACAGAGGTTTTTTAACTTCATTAAGAAGCATATATGACTGCATACGTGCATTAAGAATACCGACCATCATAAAAGTACATGCATTGTTTGATGGTGTGCATTTTGCTGGTAGGTATGGCATTGGGTGGAGTTTGGGTGGAACATTGGGGTAGTGTGCAATTACACACATTGGTCCTGATATTCAGCGGCTAGCCAATCTAACATCGGTAGCCACTGCCGCTAAACTTATGTGACCCCGGTATTGAATAGCCGGGTTACCCGAATTGTCAAAAAGCTAACTGCACAGAACATAAGAAATGCCATACTGGGTCAGACCAAGGTCGATCAAGCCCAGTATCCTTTTCCAACAATGGCCAATCCAGGTCACAAGTACCTGGTAGTTTCCCAAAAAGACACACAGGTTCCACAATGCTTGTATTGGGGCAAGCAGTGGATTTCCCTGGTCCTCTTTAATAATGCTTTATGGACCTTTCCTCCAGGAACTTGTCCAAACCTTTTTTAAACCCAGCTACACTACCAGCTTTTACTACATCCTTCGGTAACGAATTCCAGAGTTTGATTATGCGTTGAGTGAAAAAATATTTTCTCTTATTCGTCTTAAATGGATTACACTGTAGCTTCATTTCATGTCCCCTAGCCTTTCTAATTTTTGATGGTGTAAACAACCAAACTACGTTCCACTCCATTCATTAATATATAGACCTCTATCATATCCTCCCTCAATCATCTCTTTTCCATGTTGAAGAGCCCCAGTCTTTTAAGCCTCTCCTCATAGAGGCATCCTTCCATCCACTTTACCATTTTTGTCATTCTTCTCTGTATGTTTTCTAATTCTGCTATATCTTTTTTAAGATATGGCAACCAGAATTGCACACAATATTCAAAGTGCGGTCACACCATGCAACAATGCAAAGGCATTATAATATCCTTGGTTTTATTTTCCATTCCTTTCCTTATGATTCCTATCATTCTATTTGCTTTATTAGCCACCGCTGCACACTGGGTGGAGGGTTTCAGTCTATTACCCACAATGACACCAAAATCTTTTTCCTGGGTGGTGGTTACTAAGGTGGTACCTTGCATCGTGTAGCCATAGTTTGGGTTGTTCTTTCCTAGGTGCATAACCTTGCACTTGTCCACATTAAATTTCATCTGCTATTTGGACATCCAGTCATCCAATTTATCAAGGTCCACTTGCAATTTTTCACAATCCTCTTGCGTTTTAACAACTTTGAATAATTTTGTGTCATCTGCAAGTTTGATCATCTCACTCGTTATTCCTATTTCCAGATCATTTATGAATATGTTAAAAAGCAGCAGACCCAGCACAGAACCCTGTTGTACTCCACTATTCACCTTTCTCCATTAAGAAAATTGGTCATTTAGCTCTACCCTCTGCTTTCTATCTTTTAACCTTTTCCTGATCCACAATACTACACTGCCTCCAATCCCATAACTTTTTAATTTGGCCAAGAGTCTCTCATGGGGAACTTTGTCAAAGGCTTTCTGAAAATGCAGATACACTATATTGACTGGCTCACCTTTGTCTACCTGTTTATTCACCCCTTCAAAAAATATAACAGATTAGTAAAACAATACTTTCCTTGGCAAAATCCATGTTGGCTTTTTCCCATTAAACCATGACTATCTACATGTTCAGTAATTTTATTCTTTATAATAGTTTCTAACATTTTTCCCAGTACTGATGTCAGGCTCACTGGTCTGTAGTTTCCTGGATCACCCCTGGAACCCTTTCTAAAAATTGGCATTACAATGGCCATTCTCTAATCTTCCGGTACTACAAATGATTTTAATGATAGTTCACAGATTACTAATAAGTAGGTCTGTAATCTCATATTTCATTTCTTCCAACACCCTTGGATGTATACCATCCAATCCAGGTGATTTGCTACTCTTCAGCTTATCAAATAGTTGTAATACATTTTAACGGTTTATCGATATTTCTTTCAGTTCTTCTGATTCATCACCTTTATATACCATTTCAGGTACAGTTAACTTCCCTTCATCTTCTTCAGTAAAGACCAAAGCAAAGAATTCATTCAGCCTCTCCGTTATGGCTTTGTCCTCCCTTAGTACCCCATTTGCACCTCTGTCATCCAATGGTTCAACTAACTCCCTCACAGGCTTTTTACTGTGAATGTACTTGAAAAAGGTTTTATTATGCATTTTTGGTTCCACAGCAAGCTTCTTTTCAAATTCTCTCTTTGTCTGCCTTATCAATGCCTTTAATCTAACTTACTACTGATTATGTTATTTCCTGTGTTTGTCATTTGGCTCCTTTTTCCATTTCCTGAAAGATGCTTTTTTGGCAAAAACAGCCTCTCTGACATCGCCTTTAACCATGCTTGCAGTTTTTTTGTCTTCCTTCTACTTTTCTAAAAGCATGGAATACATCTGGTCTGGGCTTTCAAGATACTACTTTTAGACAATGCCCATGCTTGATGTAAATCTATAACCTTTGCAGCCTCTCCTTTTAGTTTTTTCTTAACAATTTTCTTCATTTTATCATAGTCTCCCTTTTGAAAGTTAAATGGTAATACTGTGGATTTCCTTGCCATACTTCTTCCATTTATTAATTCAAATGCGATCATGCTAAGATCACTATTACCAAATGGCCCCAAAACCCTTATCTCTTCCAGCAGATCCTTTATTCCACTAGGTCCAAAATAGCTTGCCCTCTTGTCGGTTCATGAGCCAGCTGTTCCAAGAAGCAGTCATTTATTTAATCTAGAAACTTTATCTCTCTAGCATGTCTTGCTGTGACATTGACCCAGTCGATACTGGGGTAATTGAAATCACCCAGCAGTGATATTCAGCAGCTGCTCGGTTAGTTTCTGTGGCGAAAGTAAAGCCAGTTTTTGTTGTGTATTACTTTCACCAAGTAGCCATAACCAGGCAGTGCCCAATATCACTGCTGCCCAGTTATGGCCAGGTGCTGACCCCAGAATGCCTCGATGCTAATCGGTTAGCATCGGGACGTGCAGCTGTGGCATCCATGGATATTCAGCAGCACTAACCATATTAATGAATATCGGACTCATAGATTATAAAACACTATAATATATGCGCATTCTTGCAGATATCTAGGTGCAGGCATTTAAACCAACTCATTCATTCATATGACCTAGAATGAGAGTGGCATCTCACTTTTACACTCGGAAAACGGAGTCTGCCGTATACTACAAGAGAAAGGGAAAGCCTGAAATGACTTTTCCTCTGAACGTGAAAGAAATATGTATGCTTTTCTCAAAGGTGGAGATTCTTATTTTTGCTACTCTTAGAGATTTCTTAGATAGGAAAATAAATTATTGAGGAAGGTCCCCATGACAGATGTTATCAATCTTTATTGAAGCCTGTAGAAATTAAGGTCAATAAACATTTCTCGTAAAATTTGCATCTAATGAAATGCAAAACAGAAATAGGACTAATTAAAACAAGGCATAGTCATTAAGTTACCGGCTTAGCTTTCCACGGCCTCATCCCTGTGTTCTGATTTACTTTTCATTGCAGCTGCAGGCCGAGAGGAAACGAGAAATCCTGCACTAAACACCAATGTTTATTTATTTTATTTTTTTGTAATTATTTTATCCAGCCTCAATGAAAGAGTCTAGTTTTATTTTTGTTTTGGGAAACTTCCCAAACTACACAGTGGTTTTCTCTCATGTTCTCTTAACAGACAACAATGGCTCAGCCTTCGCTCTCTATTACTGGAATCTTCTTGGACTATTTGTTACGTTGTGGATCATGTTTTCTTATTAGTGAGGTGTCACTTTTATCTAATTTTATCGTAAATATAAAGAGCATTGCTACAAATTAATGTAAAACTATTAATTAGCACGGGCAATTGGTTTTGCTTCTCCACTGTTACAAAGACAAACATTCTATTCTTGACATTCTGTTAATGCTAGGATTAATATCGCCAGCATCTGCTGGGATTAAAGAGCTCATGACCTTTTGTAGAAGGCGTTTCAAGGTCAACTAGGGTAAGACTGTACCATGTAGTGGAAGAAACGGGTGGGGGGGGGGGTATGGAAAAAGGGAAAAAACAACAGAATGTTTGGATACTTCTCCAAACAATTCAATCCCTCTCCCTCCAGGTCACAGACACAACACAGATATACACAATTGCACACACACACACTCAGAAGAGGTGCTGGAGAGAATTACACAAGCCACATTCTGCACGCTTTTCCACTTGTTGATAATGAGATTGGCATTAGTGTTGCTGCTGCTTCTAATCACTATATTCATCCAGTTGGCAGGGAATAGAATATTAGGTTTAGCAATGAGGTAGGAGAAAAAGCTAGAGAAAAATCTAGCAGTGATAGTTGGAAGAAAGAAAAGCAAGGAAATGTTCTGCTTACTGGAGGTTTGCTGTCCTCTCCCAGTTATTGCTTCTGACGGGATGCTCTTGTGAGGTAATTTTTATGGAAGAGGTTCAAGCCAAAGAGAACTTGACAAATCCAGACACCCACCACAACACCTACCACAATACTTCAATTCTTCAATCAGTTTTTGGAAGAGAGACTGGATCCAGAAGAAAGGAGAAGGGAAAATGTTATCCCCTTTTCCGAAAGCCCCGATAGTTCTTTAGGGTTTCAGAATCAATGCCTGTTGGAGGTTCCCAGTGTAAAGCTATATGAAGGCTGAATGTCTGGCATGAGCTTATTCATGTGCTGTGCCCAGGAATGGCTCAACCATTAAAGCAAGACAAGGTGGTTGCCTCGGGTGGCAGCTAGCAGTAGGCAAATCAAAACAGTAGATCCTGAAGGCCACACAAACTCAAAGAGCCCTCAGCGCATCCTTTTACTCACAGGGAGAGCGAGCACACAAATACCTACAGAGCAAAGTTGAATATTTGGAAATATGGGGGAAGGCATATTCAAAGTGTTTTCACTAGTTAGCAGACATACTAAGGGGTATGTTTACTAAACCTTCTTAATGTGCGCCCAGAGTTAGTGTGCAGGATGCCATATAAGGAGTGGGCGTTTCAGTTTAAAGTAGCAAAACGGGATTAGCGTGCGCGCTCTTGTGCGCCACGCACATTAGCGCATGAGTAACGCGCGCGGGAAGCATAAGCAGGCGCGCTGATGTGCAAACAGAGGAACAGGGCTGCAGTACAATGGTGAAGACACTGACAGATGGTGCAGGGGTCATGGGTTCAATCCCCCACTGTGCCCAATGAATAAGGCTGGCTGAGGCACTACCATTTATGTGTAATATTGCATTATGAGGCATTTTAATTTTATTTTAATTACTGCTGCTAGCAAATGCACTCTCAAAGCGCTGTAACATAAGGTGCTGCATATGGCACCCCATAAGGTACCCCAGAGGGCACATTTTAAAGTGCACTGTCTGCCAAGGCACCCTACAATGTTGCTTAAAGGGTGGCCTATAGGGCGCCATATAGGGTGCCCTATGAGGCACGACAAGGTCATAGCACTGTTTTTGATGGCAGCACTGTGCATTTAAACGCATGGAAATTTTAAGTAGGTGCGCTGACATGCAAGGAGGAACAGCAGTGTAGCACAATGGTTAAGGCACTGACTGATGATACAGGGGTCATGAGTTCGATCCCCAGTGCCTAATACTTAAGGCTGGCTGAGGCATCAGCTTTGACATGTAAGTATTTTTTCCTGCGGCACTTTATTTGTATTTTATTAATTGCTGCCAGCAAACACACCCTCATGTGCCGTAACCTAAGGTGCCGCATAAGGCACCATATAAGGCACTCCATAGGCACATTATAAAGTGCACTGTCCGCCATGGCACCCTATAATGTCCCCTATAGGGCACCCTATAAGTTGCTCCATAGGATACTGTATAGTGCACCTTATATGGATGGTAACCATAAGGTGCCCTATAGGGCGCCCTATAAAGCGCCCTCTGAGGCACCTTATGGGTACAGTATGCTGAGGGTGTTTTTGCTGGCAGCATTAATGTACATTAAAAATAGATAATGCTTTGGACAGCCCTATCAAATAACCCCACTGTGGGTTTGAACCCATGACCTCTGGCTCCACTGGCAGTGAAGTAACCAGTGGGCTACAGCTCTATAGCTGCTAGCAAGCCCCTGGCTGGCTGCAGAAGGACTGCACATCACCACACAAACAGTCTGCTGTGGTCACCAGGATAGGGTTAGCCCACCCGTACCCATGATGCACTGCACATGCAAATCAGCCATCTACAGATGATCACAAGATGGGGTATGCACCCCCACAGCACCTCGGCCTGGTAGGGGGAACTGACCATGTGTGTTACTGGCAGAGAGTAGCTACACACCGTCACATTGTGCAGGAACTGTGCTCACTCTGAGGGTGCGGTGGGGCGCCCAGCACCAGGTCCACAGCACCTTCCATGGCAGTAATAGGCCATGCTGTAGGTCCCCAGCAGTCCTAGTGTGTGAGATAGGTAGTTCCTGCAGACACACTTTGGATACATCTGTAGTTCTCAGTCAGGTTTGACCCTTATGGACACATAGGCAGATTATGTACCACCACCCAACCCATCCTCTGGGGCTGAGGTTGGGAAACAGGGTCTCCCACCGACAGATCCACATTTTAGTCCCTGCAATGGCAGCAGTAGAGGGGACCACCAACTGCAGTCCTGCTGGGGAACAGACACCCTACAGGGCAGTCAAAGCAGCTCTGTACACATCCATAAAGCAATAGCAGACAGACATTAGGCCCGGAAATACTGAGCTGCACCCCACCACAATCTGATATTCTCCTGCAGCAAGCCTGCAGCCACTGCACCCTGAAAGGTGTTCCAGCAAGACACATACTAGCTGCAGACAGTCTGATAGCTAGTCCATAGGGCATGTTCCTGGAGGAGATGCATGCACCCAGAACTGGGATGTCAGCATACACACCAAGCAGATACGTCAGTGATTGGGCCACAAAAGGGAACCCAGAAATATCACATGAAAGAGATATTATAGGGCACTATGGGGGAACCTAGCCATGCCGTGGTCACTGCTCAGTCAGGGTGAGAGTGAACTCCCAGCAGGACATACTGTGGCCACCCTGTCTGTGCAGGTGGTGGCCAGGCACTACAATGTCCCAGCCATTGCCCTATGCCCTGTGCAGATGCATCCTGGCCAGGCCACCCTGTCCGGGCTATACCCATGGTACCTTGCTCCTCATTATGCACATTGGCAGGCCAATACTGGCAACAGTGCTGGCAGTGTGGACTGTGGAGGGTGTTTGCAGCCACCACACACTGGATAGACAGACACACACTCCCACACCTATGCCATCATTGTGCTACTATAGAGGTGTTTAGCAGCCCTGGCCACCACACCAGTCCTGGGCACAGTGCAGGCATGGATATGGTACGCAAAACTGTTGGGGGTCACTCCCCAGGGTGGTAAACACTGTCAGAGACCAGACCTGAAGCACACCCCACAGACATCAGAAAGGTTGCTATGATGGAGCTCAATCAGCAAACTGTGCTTAACATAGGAATTGCTATCTGCCAGTAATCATAGCAACCTTTTGATAGCTGTGTACCGTATTCCCAGGTATAGGGTGGCATTGCTAAGGTATGCAAGTGCTAGTATTGGGAGATGCACACAGGGCCCAATGTCCTGCCTCTCCAAGGGGCATTGGCTAATGGAGCCTGTGGGTGTGGGTGTGTCTGCCCCTGTTGGCTGCTGCTTTACGGCAGAGGTTCCCAACTCCAGTCCTGGTGTGCCAAACACTGTTCGGGTTTTCATGCTGTCTCTCATGAATATGCATGAGATACATCTGCATACCATGGGGGTGGTGCATAGATATGCAGCACAGGCATCTTTATTAGAGGCAGCATGGAACCTGAATGGTGTTTGGCCCTCCAGGAATGCATTTGGGAGACTCTGCTGTAGGTAATGTGCCTGTTTATGGAGTCTGTGCTCTGTAGGGTAAAATGTAGGTGTTTTGGGCATGTTTACGTCATCTGCAATAAAGGTTCTGTCTGTATTAGCACAGTAGTAGTGGGTAAAATATGGGGACTGGGTTGGCAGGCACCATAGCTGGGACTTGAACCTGTGACCTTCTGCCTCCAAACACTGGTTGTGTGCACTGCACCACCGTGTTGCCACAGAGACAGTGCATTCCCTGGTGATACCATGACTGTTTGTCCGGCAGGGTCTGTCTGTTGCAGTGCATGGCACCCACCTACACAGGGCTAGGCCATGGTCTGCTCTGGGCAGCTGCCACTGCCCCCTCCACCACCAGTACCCCTCTGCCACTATGCTGACATGCCCTTCTGCTGGTGGTGCTGGTGGTGTGCAGTCTCAAGCCATCCAGTGTGCAGGTAGGCGGCTGCCTATGGTGCATGTTCTGGGGTAGGGTTGCCTGCATAGGTGTCCACGCTTAACCCCAACACCACCTGCCAATGTTCTGTGCCCTTGGAGGTACCTGCTGGGTACTATCCCCTGTGACACTGTGATAAACACTCTCGTGCCCATGTTGGGTCCTCATCAGTTGCTGTCTGGCTGCTATTCAGTTTCAGCATTCCTGTGCCACCTAGGCATCTGCCTAGTCCGCACTGTGCCCCAGCTGCACCACAGCATGTGCCGCCTGCAGCCCTCTGTATCCCCTTTCCCAGCATCTGTCCAGTTGCCCATTCCGACATGCCCGCCCTGCTGTTGTGGAACATGTGCATGCCATAGGTAACCTGTCCAATGGAGAGGGAAACCCTGATCAGTGCTATTTCACTGTGGGATCATTCACCTTGTATGGGGACGGAGCGTAGACCCTTCCAAAATTCATATTTATTTTTTGGGGCTTTCTTGGGAGTGTTTTTTGATGTTTCCCATTACTATCACTATTGCCCAGCTTGATTATGATTTTTTTTTAATTTGTTGGGGTCATTTTCAATGTTTATTTGCACTTTTGTTCCGTGCACATGTATCACACTTATCACCTTTTTGTAGGTTTCCCTGGTTTTGCTGTACATTGCTGACAGAAATGGTTTCTTTTCCCTTTAAATCAGCTCTAACGCGAGGTTTTCACTTGCGTTAGTTTTGGCCTCGGATTTCACATCGTTAGTGTGCGGGGAGCCTCTCCCCTCCCACTCTCCACCCATTGACCCCTTCTCTCCGCCCCTGGGGAGCCTTCCTCCGCCCTCCGGGAGCCTTTCCCCGCCTTCAGCACTCATTTGCGCTGCTGCGAGCGTGAGCGCGCACTAAGGCACATTTGTGCCCCGTAAAGCGTCATTATCACGCGCTAAGGTACCTGCACAGCGCGCACGTTAAGAAGGTTTAGTAAACATACCCCTAACAGTTCAAAACGTGGTCACCGCAGTATTTAGCAGCACTAACCTGTTAGTGCCACTAAATATTCCCACAGACTGCCGAAAAAATGCCTGGTTAAAACCAGGGGGTAACAGCCGCTGTCCAGGCGGTAATAATATTCATCCGCTAACCTGATGGCATAAGCCATTAAAGTTAGAATATGTGAATGGCTTTCCTAACTTTAACCATTTTGCACTATCCAGTTAATGACTGAATATTACCACTAACTAGATAACAGTGTTGGTGGCCGGCCAGCCTGAATGGTCAGTGGCGGAAACCAGATGTGCTTCACCACTGAATATCTAGCTTTAGTTAAAATGGAGACGGCTAGGCGCACTGACAATGCATTTTTACAAGATTGCTGTGGGAGGGGCGATGTTTCCTTGATCATGATTGTTTTAATTATCAAAATATCAGGAGGGGAGGAGGGAGTCATAAGGCTGAAGGTTCTCCTAGAAAACCCAATATTCTTACATCGGCCTTGGTTTTGCCAAATATATGGAATCAGTTACTGCCAGTGGCACAATTGGAAGTTGATTATCTGAAATTTAGGAAGAAGATAAAAGGCATGATAGTATTGAGCTTGAAATTTATGTTTGTATTTTTTATTTTCTTAATTTGTTTTGTTAATGTGTATGTTGTGTGTTATTATTATTTCATATGTCCTTATGTAAACTGCTGAGAAATTATGATCAGCGATATATAAGTGTTTCTAACTAAATAAAAAAAAATAACATGACATCAGAGAGGAGCTGGAAATTACAAGCTAATTATTCTGAACTTGGTGGTAGGTAAATTAATGGAGACTCTACGAAAGAAAAAGATTGTAAAGTATAATGAATCTATCAGGTTTCACGATCCAAAGCAACATGGTTTTACTATAAGGAAACCATGTCAAACAAATCTGGTCAATTTCTTTGATTGGGAAACTAAAAAATTAAATCAAAGGTGTGCATTTCAACAAAGATTGTTGAGCTGTTCTACACATGAGGCCATAACTGAGCAGCCTAGGTGTAGCCTCCAGGTTTTTTGAATGGATTAGAAATTGGTTGAGTGATAGATAGCGGAGGGTAATGGTAAATGGAGATAGCTGAGGAAAAAAGGGTGATCAGTGGTGTGTCCTGCGGATATCTTGGTTCCATCTCTTTATGAGTAATATTGTAGAAGGGCTAATAGGAAAATATTTGTCTTTATACAGATGAAACTAAGATCTGCAACAGAATGGACACTCCTGAGGGAGTAGACAGAACAAGACGGTATTTAATCTTTTTCCTTCATACTGTTCTGTTTTCTTTTCTTTCTGTTTTTTTCTTTTCTCTGTTATTTAGTATATTGTAAACCACTTTGTTATTCATAGTTTAAATGAATGATGGTATAAAGCAAATGAAACCAAACTTCTAAGAATGCTCAAAAAGTGGTTGAGTGCTTGCCACTATGTTTTAATGCAGAAATATGCAGTCATGCATTTGAGGGCATGTTTACTAAACGACACTATCAGGATAGCATGAGGTTAGCATAGGATTTGGGCACCACACTGAAAAGTAGCAATGGCGCACCTTCTCAAAGCCCTGCACTACCCTGATAGCGGGGACTGGGCAGGACATGGGTGGATTTGGCACATTCCCATGTGTCATGGCTAACATGGTCATTATCAGCCCATGCTAACTGCATGTGCCTGCCCATAGTGCTTGCCACCTCAATGGTAGCATTAAGTGTACCAACATGGAGGACAATTCAGATCGGGGGCCAGCCCGGACATCTGAACATCCAAAAATTGGACATGCCCAGTGGTGGGAATGGGCTGGTTCGGCTCAGTTTGTGCGAACCGGTTCCTGCTGCAGCCTATCTTCACTGAACGAGGCTGAACACGGCATTGAAACACCGGCATTGCTGTGGCAGGAATTCCCCCTGCCTGACAATGTTTGATCACTAACAAACAAATTAACTAACACTCTATGCTAAATAACCCAAAAACAAAAATAGAGTGAAACATTTAAATTATGAGCCAGCGTGTATGTAAATGTATGTTTATGTCAGAAGATTAGCCATGAGGTTTAAATAGCCTCTCAAAGCTACACTTCCATTTTGCTCAAATGTTTATGAGCCCACTTCGGAGCCACAGGTAATTCACCATAATAAAGTGCTACCTACAAAAAGATACCATGTTCATAAAAATTGTGTAAAAATCCAGCCAGAAAATCAGAAGAGTACTTATCTCAACTGTTCGTTTCAAACTTCTTCACAGACTTCACACAGAATAAACCGCAGTTGTAAACAAGTACACAGTACTGCGTTTCGGGTAAATGCAAACTCCGTGCCCTGTCTCAACGCTTCATTTAACTGCAACAGCATGCGCCGGCATCTGGAAGGAGATGACAAGCCGGGAGACCGTTCTACTGTTGCAGTTAAATGATAAGTGTAGCTTCGAGAGGCTATTTAAACCTCATGGCTAATCTTCCGACATAAACATATATTTACATACACGCTGGCTTATAATTTAAATGTTTCACTCTATTTTTATTTTTGACAATGTTTGATGGCATCAGGGGATTGTGGCATCAGGAAACATAGTCAGTCAGGGGATTGGGCCACAAGGCAACGACCGGGTTGCTGCACGTTGGTGGAAGGTAGTGGCCCAAGCATACGGCCGCTGCAATGCCTCCATACGAGGTGCAGTAACCAGCCGTCCCACACTGGTTGCAGAATATGGGGCACTTGGACGTGTTAGATGGGTTGCTGATTCTGCATCCTGGTATTTGAATATCAAACCCTCCCCGCACAGCAGCTGGAGTGCCAGTGCTGTGGCATCCAGTCACTATGGCACCGGCACGTCCAGACTGTGAGCCCAATGCTGCCCACACAAACATACGTGTTCCCACTGCCTGACCCTCAGCAGCTGCAGCTAGGGCTGGGATGAGGCAGCGGGGCACTCTCCGCGGTGGCACGCAGTCATATGCAGGGCTATAGGCCCAGAACGCCTCCATGCCCGGCACTTATTCCACCTCCAAGGAGGAATAAGACGGGCATCTAAGCAGGGGCCGCCGTACTTACAAAGGGCTGACCAGAATACCCTCTGCATGTCTGGCTGCTTTGCCCAGCCCCTGCTCTGCCCACTCTCCGCCTCAAAGACCTCCCCTCCCACTCCCATCCAGTACTCCTCGTACAAAGGCTCTAAACGTGTGGGGAGTACTGTGCAGGAATTGTGTTCAGGGTCCGATCGGGGGTTGGACATCCATCCCGGCCATCCAACACCACTATTCAGGGTTCGGAATAACCCCCATAGTGGCTAGCATGGTGCCCGCACTAGGCCACCAGCAGTTACTGATGATCCCTTTCACTGGCAACATGGCCCATGCACGTGTTACCAGCACGGGACTCAGTAAACATGCTGCTAGGTGTTGTAGGTAACACACCTCAGGGAATTATGCACTAAAATTTTCAAAATTATGTTCCAAAATTTCAAACAAATGAACCAAAAATGAAAAATTTGAAAAATTAAATAATAGTATAAAACTTTCTTAGAAATACACGCAGGTACGTTTGCACAAACCCCTGCAAGTGTAGTGTCTGTAGCTCCAATGGCGGGGGCATCAGCCAGCCTTTTTGGCAAATTCCCACAGACTGTTTTGATGAAATATTTTTTATTAATTTTCCATAATGCATCAAATTTCAAACAAGCAAAGGAACTCTGATCCCACATTATAAGGAAAAGAAAAAGGAAAGAAACAAATCATTATAGTCCAAAATAATGAGGAGGAACAATCCCAATATAGATATACAAAATCAAAGCTATCACAAGGACATTAAACTCCATATTGCAGCCAAAACAAAAAGCCCAGTATATCCACCAACGGACCTCATGGATCCGTGTCTTCCTTACTAGACAGAAAATTATCTAACTGCGGTGGATCGAAAAAAACATATCTGACCCCCTGGAGGGATACCAAACATTTACAAGGATATAGTACAAAAAAGGAAGCTCCAAGAGCCAAAACCCGAGGTCTCAGAGCCAAAAAAAACTTTCCTCCGAGACTGTGTAGCTCTTGAAACGTCAAGAAATAATTGAATAGGGGCCCCACAAAAGGAAATAGTTCTATCCTTAAAATACTCTTTAAACACAGAGACTTTATCATGATCTGAAACAAAAGTCACGAGTAATGTAGCTCTAGTAGGGATATTATCCTGGGTGTCCTCCAGAAACTTGGTTAAATCAAGCCCTGGAGATAACTGCTGCCGACTATCAGCAGCAGACTACCTTCCAGAAACACCCCAACCAGACAAATAATACTTCTTAGAAATAGAAATAATATCAGCATTAGGCAATTTTAATATCTCACGAAAATATTTCCGCCATAATATCTCTGAGGGTAACAAATGACACACTGGGAAATTCAAAAACCTAATATTTTTAGATTTAGCAACATTCTCATACATCTCAAATTTATGATTAAGCAATAAATTATCCTTCACTACTGTAAGGCTTGACACAAGAACTCACATTTAGGTAATTGAACACCAAGCAAATCTACCTGCTTCTCCACCTGAGCCAACCCTGCCACCACATCCCGTGTGAATAAGCAGAGTTGGGACACTGTGGAAACTAAAGTGCGCTCAGTCCGTGTCACCACCCTCCAGATATCAGCCAGGGAGACCTATGTATTCAAAATCTCTGTGGCCTCAACCAGAGGGGGAGTCCATACCACTGGCACAAGAGATCTCACCACAGCAACCGGGGCACTCTGTTCCAACGGAGAATCACAAGTTAAGTCTCCAGGAGTAGATCCCAAAGGAGGAGGGGGTGGAGTACGGTCAATGGAGCTTAAGGAAGCCCCCAGAGACGTCTCTGAGGGAGAAACCACAGTAGAGTGTGTAACAACCCTGGACAAAGGTAACACATGTCTATCCATAGGGCCACTCACCACAGACATCAATGGTGCCGCTTTCTTCTTCCGTTTCCCCATGGATATGTCACGTATACTGCTTCCAGGTGCTTCTGCGGTGCTCCAAGGGGCTCCCAAGGGGCCTGAAATGCCCTTTGTAGCACGCCCCTTTGATGTGCGCCACCCGCGTGCGCTCATCCGCGTGGGACTGACTATGGGATGTTAAATACCATGTAACAAGGCCCCCGAGGGCATCGGGGCCGTCCTGCCCACAGCTTGCCGCTCCGATGACCTGCAGTTGCTGAAAACATTTCCTCCCCCACACAGACTGTTTTGAAAGAAATGAATGTGAAGCCTGAGTCAAAATGGGTCTACAAACAGTGGTGCCCAAGCCTGTCCTGGGGGCTCTCCAGGCAGTCGGGCTTTCAGAATAACCACAATGAATATGCATAAGAGAGATTTGCATACACTAGAGGCACTGCATGTAGATCTCTCTCATGCATATTCATTGTCCATATCCTGAAAACCCAACAGGTTGGGGAGCCCCCAGGACAGGTTTGGGAGCATTGACCTGTAGTGTGATTTTCTTCAGCTTTAGGTGCATATGTTGCTGAGTCAATGCTGACTTCTGGAGAGCCAGCCCCTGGGCTTTCTTGGCAAGGAATGACCAGAAGTAGATTACTGGACTTTTCTTTTGCACAGTGAGTTTACAGCCCCTGGTACTCCAACATGTCACCCATCCAAGTACTAGCCAGGCCTGACCCTACTTAGCTCCTGAGATCAGCCAAGATGAGGTTCATTCAGGGTGATGAAGCTTCAAACAAGCCTTTTATTTCAATATTCCCTTCTCCCCAAGTGACAGGAGATTCTCAGGGGTCCTGACTAAGATATGTGTTTACTAAAACCTTTTGTTCTCAGCCGATTTCAATCTGAGCGGATGTTGTAGGAGAGTGCTTCTCATGGACATGGACTGCTGTGTCAATAAAGCAAATCCTTGTTGCTCTAGGCGACACTAGTTCACCTAATGGAAGCACTGGCCCTGCTCTAAGTGAGGGTGAGAGTAACTGGCATGCTTTGTCAGGCAGCCATGATGTACCTGGACTAAACCCTTGTGACTATGCTTTCAGGATTTAGCTTTATGGACCTCCCCTATGTGCTGGTGGCTACTGTATATATTTATGAAGCAAAATGTGTATTTATTTAATTATGTATTTTATTTAAAACTTTTGATTTACCACAAATAGCCAAAATGGCATCAATGCGGTTACTTAAAAGAAAAGGAGATAAAATAAAAATGTAAAAATAAGCAAACAACCTGACAATATGCACCCTATGGATACCTCATTGAAGATATTAGGATTGACTTCTGCTATTCACTGTATAAGAAAATCCCAGCTGCCAGGCCACAAGGGCTTACACTACTGATTTTAATTCTGTAAGCAGAAAGCAACAAAGAAGGGCATTCTGCATCCATACCATGCCCTCACTTCTATGTAACAAGCTTGCAGTTTTGAAATATTGCCCACTAAGATGGGATTTGTTTCAAATAGGTAAACGTTGGCTTATCTGTACTCTTACAAAATTGTTTTAATATCAGAACGCTTTCTTAAAGTGCAGTAAGTATTTGCATTTACTGCACCCCAACTGCCAAAGTTAAGGTGCGTAAGTGCAAAGCCTGTGTGATAAATGCAGGGGCACGTCCAGCATCTGCATTTATTGCACAGGGCTGACACTTGAGCCTCTGTCTCCTGGCTGCCAGGATTGTGGTCAAGAAGAGAGCGGTAGCAACTGCAATGTTTCAGCCCCCGCAAGACCCAATACCACCCTATTATCTAACTCCTCTGAACAGACCTCCCCCCATGACCAGCACCCCCAAGCATTCCCACTTTAGAACCACCCTCCCAGAAAGCCAAACCAACAATCCAGCTCCCCTAAACCCCCATCAACCCTCCCCCCCCCCCCCCCCGGCAAGGCCCAAACCCTGACCCTACCCCCACCCCTTTGAGTTGAAATTGGGGTTCCCTAGTGGCCTCAGTAGATATGTCTGCAGCAGCTTACAAAATGTTGACTGATCCCTAGCAGCAAACTCACAGTACTGTTGGTAAGGTTTTCAGTAATTGAAAATGTATATACAAAACAGCTAATCCCTCATTTTAATATTGGAACATTTGTCTTGAAGAATACTTCTTCTCATAACACATTTTCCTTTTTACTCATTAAAGGTTTGCCCAAAACCAGTGAACCATTCCACTAATCATGCATTAACACAACCATGTGCCATGTACTTACCCATTGATCCAAACTAAAATTAAAAAATAGTTTGCAAAAGCAAAACTCTTAATCCCAACGTTGACAGTCCACAGTTGTGAATAAAATTCTTTCAATAGTGCTCTGAAGATGGTAGCAATTCAGCAAAGCTGTAGCATTCCTTCCAATTCTGTGAATACAGCATTGCTTTTAAGGCTAATCAAACTTTTTTTTGCCCTGTATCAACGCTCAACCTTAGGAAGAATCGCACTTAGTTGAAGAACACCTCATAGTTCCAGGATGTCAAACAGAATGAATTCCTCATGAACCAGCTGGTATTTAAATCACACGGCTAACT